>JBAMCF010000324.1:0-1298067 GCA_037075285.1 Drosophila lutescens
GTTTTCCAAAACCTATTAAAATGAGTAAACCATCGGTTTCTTAGAGTTGCTACTGAACTAAAATGTAAAAGTAAAGTAAATGGAAAGTAAAGTAACTTAAATGAAATCAAAACCAAAAAAAAAAAGAAAAAATAATCGAAAAAAATTGCGGTATTATGGAAATTTCTTTGGTTAGGTTGGTTAAAAACAGCCATCTGCTTTGCCGACAACGCTTGCATTATCTCCTCATGTGACCGTGCGTTGTTTTCGTCTTTGTTATCTAACAAACATGTCCTCTTCACGGCCTTGGTCACGATGTTCTCCTAAGTAGGCCTGTTTGGTCAAAAAGTGGTGTGGTACTGGAACGGTATTGGCCACTGGTTGGCCGTGGATGGTAAATTCGTTTTCGTAGGTGTAGTTCGTCCTTGTTCTTCAATGAAGGCGGCGTAGTTAAAGCCAAGTCCCGGTGTTGGCGTTACGACCAGTTCTTCAGGGCAAAGTACTGGATGTCCTTAAAGCGATGATTTTTGGTTAGCTTGGTAAAGGTTTGGTAATGGATCATCTGGTTGGGTGAATTTCTAATTACCGCCGCCTTGTCGCGTACAACAATCAAGAAGAAGAGGACGGCGTCAACGAACATGATGCTCTTCTCTTGCTTGCTTGGTTGGTTGGGCGACAAATTCTCTTCCTTGGCGGCGATCGTCGTTGTCCTGCTTCATCGCCAGCATTTCGAGCAGTACACCTAGAAAAACCCCCCACTTTCCCGACTCTGAGCAGTGCCGGTAGCAACGCGTGCGGTACTATCTCGTACGTCCATCAGCTGGTCATAACCGAGTACCCTGGTATTTATGTTAACCCGTTATATGCTACAACAAATATTATTTGTGGCGCCCAAACGTGTCGGCCATAACCGGCAAGCCGATTAATTGATGCCTATTGGCCATCTCCATCAAATTTAGGCCACCCTTCCCTCGCAAACTCTTATCAAAAATTCTTATTATCTTTCTCATATTTAAGTTCATTCGCAGCTTAGTATTTTTGGGTTTAGATTAGCGGACGTTTTCCAAGTAAACACGACTCGACCCATCAAAAATGCTAGGGAATTTGTATTTCAGTTGAGATGTCTTGCACGGTTGACTATAGTGTTTTGACTAAGTGAAAACCTTTTCCCGTGCTTAAGTTTTCTCGACAGTTATACCCTTTTTTTATTTAGCTATTGACTTCGGCTAATTTAAAAATAATTGCCGCATCTAGCTAAATTATCTGCTTCACTTAATTATTTTCTAAATTTCTTTTATTTAGCTATTGACATCGGTTAATTTAAAAATAATTGCCGCATCTAGCTAAATTATCTGTATTTCTAACTATTTTCTAAATTCCTTTCAATTAGCTATTGATATCGGTTAATTTAAAAATAATTGCCGCATCTAGCTAAATTATCTGCTTCACTTAATTATTTTCTAAATTTCTTTTATTTAGCTATTGACATCGGTTAATTTAAAAATAATTTCCGCATCTAGCTACATTTCTTTCTTTCTTATGGTTTTCTTAATTTCTTTTATTTAGCAACAAATAAAATCTAGCTAAATTATCTCTCTTTCTATTCTTTTTTTGTTTAGCTATCGAAATCGGTTAGTTTCAAAATAATTACCGCATCTAGCTAAATTTTGTGTTTTTCGGGTTATTGTTGAATGCGTGTATGAAACTCAGTCGTGGTGCGTTACTACTAGAGATCTCTATACAAAATTCAGAACAATGCCTATTTCTCGTCCATAACTAAAACGTATTATACCTTTCCGGAAATAAGTGATAGCATGACCCTAGTAATATTGATATTATAATTCACTACTTCGATTGTATTTTTTTTGGGGAAATCTTAATATTCATTATTTTGTTATAATTCATTAACCATCATAAACATATTTATAAAACAATGCCTTTGACTCACAGTCCAGAAAACTTACGTGGAGAGGAAAGAGCTTTACATTGTTTTATTTGCACAGATGAGATTGAGTATACGACGCAGCTGCTAACAACAGATTGTGATCATACCTTCCACCTGGCGTGTTTTAACACCACAGCCCGTACACACTGTCCCGTCTGCAAAGCTCCGATCGAACCACCTGAATCATTGGACAACACCCAGGTTGAACAAGCAACAGGTTCTCAAAATTTGAACAGGCAGACAGACGCTAATACCCCAGAAATGGACTTACAGGACGAGGATCCAAATATAAACAAGTTAGTACAGGCTATAGCAAATGCAATGGGAGCCGCTGCCAGTAAACAATCAGAAGTTCTAACGAGGGCAATAGAGACAGGCTTCCAAAGAATGTCATTGCAGGGGCAAGCAGCGCCCAGTGGTAACAATAACGGAACCCAAGTTCCTCCACTAAATTCCACAAATTTAGTAGGCAATGTAAACAGATCGAATAGTTCTCAGTCAGAGGTACCCGACCTAAATCCAGGCCGTATTATTCAAATAATGACCAATTGGAAGTTGCGATACACTGGCAAAGGTGCCTTATCAGTAGATGACTTTATTTATCGGGCCGAAGCCTTGACTAGGCAGACACTAGCAGGAAGATCTGATTTGTTGGCTCAATATGCAAGCAACTTGTTCGAAGGCGGTGCAGCCGAGTGGTTTTGGAGATACCACAAGTCAGTAGAATCCATAGTTTGGGTAAATTTGTGTCAGGCTCTGAGGACCCAGTTCAAGGATGCGCGTACAGATAGGGATATTCAGGCCACTATTGATCAGCGCAAGCAAAAACCCAACGAATCTTTTGATGAATATTATCAGGTTATAGCTGCTATGGCAGACCACTTGTCTCAGCCAATGTCAGACTCCTATATGCTAGGGGTGTTAAGGTCCAACCTTTTAACAGAAATACAACATGAGCTGCTTCATGTATCGATTAGAAGCGTGGCTGATCTACGCCAAGCCGTGCGAAGACATGAGATTTTAAGCAGAATGTTTCCAAACTCCATAATACCTTTATCCGACCTGTGCAAAAACGACAGGTAAACGAGATAGCTAGTCAGCCAGAGGAGGAACCACCCGGCGAAGATCAAGAGATTGAAGAAATTGCGGCAATTGAGCTGCAGTGTTGGAACTGCGGCGTACCAGGGCATAGATACCATGACTGCACATGCGAACGCCGAGTTTTCTGCTATGGATGCGGAAAGCCAGATACCTATAGACCCACATGCGCAAAATGTAAGACGTCAAAAAACTGGGGGTCTCGAGCACCAGTAGGGAGTGCTCGCCAAAAATATCCACCGAGAGAACCAAAACTGGATTAACAAACGTTGATTCAGTAACGCTTTCAGTAAATAATCAAACTATACCAGATATTCATAATTTCCCGGAACTACCATTACATAGCAAAGTCAACCAACATTTTTTAGTAAATAAGCACAAGCATTGCCAATCAGGAGTTCGACATCGAATTTATTTTAAAACAATTAGGCAAGAACGCGCAAAGGTGCTTTCATCAATTATAGAAAATTCATTAGACGTTAGGCCATACGCAAAGGTTTCTATGTTAGGCGAATCGTATAGTGGTTTACTTGACACCGGAGCATCTATAAGTTGCATAGGTGGATCTTTGGCAAAAGATCTGATAAATGACCAGAAACCCATAAAACCCTTTCGATGTTCAGTAAAAACAGCAGATGGAAAGTCACAGGAGATAATAGGCAAGCTAACCACAGAGGTATTATTCAGGAATCAGGCAAAAGAAATTACTTTCTACATTGTGCCCTCTTTATCCCAAAACCTTTACCTCGGGATTGATTTTTGGATCAGTTTTCAGTTGCTTCCATCTGGTGTCGCCAGCCTTAATTTGTCAACTTTTGATGACCCTTTATTGCGACCGTTAACAACGGAACAGCGTAAACAACTGACAGACACCGTAGCTTTATTTCCTTCGTTTGCCGAAAATGGATTAGGGCGTACATCTGTTCTTTCGCATAGCATCGATGTGGCGGACGCGAAACCAATTAAGCAGAGACATTATCCAGTTTCTCCTGCTATAGAAAGGATGATGTACGAAGAGCTAGACCGTATGTTGTATCTGGGAGTGATTGAGGAATCAAATAGTGCGTGGTCTTCTCCTGTGGTCCTTGAACGTAAGCCAGGAAAAGTCCGCCTTTGCTTAGACAGTAGAAAGGTGAACGCAGTAACAGTAAAGGACGCCTATCCAATGCCGTTTATCGACGGAATTCTAAGTCGCTTGCCAAAGGCTGAATTCATTTCAAGCTTAGACTTGAAGGATGCCTTCTGGCAAATTCCACTTGACCCAAAGTCCAGGGACAAAACTGCGTTTACTGTCCCCGGTCGTCCCCTTTATCAATTTGCGGTAATGCCATTCGGGCTCTGCAATGCACCCCAGACCATGTCCAAGTTAATGGACAAAATTGTCCCGGCTAATTTGAAACGGGAAGTTTTTGTTTACCTAGACGACCTATTAATAGTATCAGATTCGCTAGGAAAACATCTCAAAACCTTAAGAGAACTGGCCTCCCAATTTTCTAAGGCAGGTCTTACAATAAATGTGCAGAAAAGCAAGTTTTGCTTAAAGGAAATACAGTATCTAGGCCATGTGGTAGGACACGGAACCATAGCCACAGACCCAGATAAACTTTCAGCTATCGTAGAGTTTCCGGAACCACGATCAGTCAAACAGCTTCGACGCTTTTTAGGTATGACAGGGTGGTACCACAAATTTATCAGGAATTATGCCACTATTGCTTCACCCTTAACTGATGCTCTTAGACAAAAGAGAAAGTTTGAATGGTCGACAGAGGCACAAAAGGCGTTTGAAGCTCTTAAAAAGCAAATGTGCGAAGCACCAGTTCTGCATAGTCCGAATTTCGAGGAACCCTTTTTCATACATTGTGACGCCAGCCATACGGGAATCGGTGGGGTGTTGGTCCAGTTAAATTCTAATGGAGACGAAGTGCCAATTGCCTTTATGTCTCGCAAGCTGAATCAATGCCAAAGGAACTATTCCGTTACTGAAAAGGAATGTTTAGCGGCTATCATGTCTATTAAGAAATTCCGAGCGTATGTTGAGGGTCATAAGTTTACCGTAGTCACCGACCATGCCTCGCTAAAATGGCTCATGTCCCAGTCAGACTTAAGCAGCAGGTTAGCTAGGTGGGCTCTCAAGCTTCAGGGATTTAGTTTCGAAATTACACACAGAAAAGGCAGCCAAAATATTGTTCCGGATGCTCTCTCACGGACCTTTACAGAAGACTTATCAGCCCTAGAAGTCGACCAGTTTATTGACCTCCAATCAGATCACTTTAAAAGCAAGGATTACGAAGAGTTAAAGAGCAAAGTTAGGCAGAATCAGTCTCAACTTCCAGACGTAAAAGTCATTGACGAGTTTTTGTATCGCAGGATGGAACACGCAACAGGCGACAGAATAGCCGATGACATGGCCTGGAAGATTTGGATTCCAAAAGGATTGGTTCCGACCGTACTGCAAATAGCACATGACCACCCTTTAGCTTCCCACTGTGGTATAAATAAAACCCTAGAGCGAGTACGTAGGTATTATTACTGGCCCAATCTAGTAGCGGACGTAAAGACCCATGTGAATAGCTGCGAAATATGTAAATGCTCAAAACATCCCAATTATAGCCTCAAACCTAATCTAAGTAAAACAGGCGAAACACAGCGGTTTTTCCAAAAACTATACGTAGATTTTCTGGGGCCATATCCGCGTTCTCGATCTGGCCATATAGGAGTATTTGTAGTGCTGGATCACTTTTCAAAATTCCCATTTCTAAAGCCCATTAAAAAGTTTACCGCTGATGCAATTTTGAGATACGTTGAGGAAGAGTTGTTGCACTGCTTTGGCATTCCTGAGGTCGTTGTATCTGACAACGGTGTGCAATTCAAATCTCACGCTTTTAATCGACTTTTGGAAAAATATAACATTCGTCACTCATATACGGCAATCTACGCACCTCAGGGGAACGCCTCCGAAAGAGTAAATAGGTCTGTGATCGCAGCAATTAAGTCTTATATACATCCGAATCAGACCAACTGGGATGAGCAACTAAGCAAGATTTGTTGTTCGCTGCGCTCTAGCTTTCATACAGCCGTAAATGCTACTCCTTATCGGTTAACATTTGGCCAACACATGGTTACCAATGGGTCCACCTATAAGCTCTTGCGTAATTTGGACATGCTCGAAGACCGCTCAGTATGCTTTCAGAGGGATGATAGTTTCGATTTAGAGCGCAACAAGGCAGTAGTGACCATGAGGAAACAGCATCAGAGAAACGAAAACGCGTACAATCTCAGAAGTCGTGATGTTACTTTCGTCCCAGGTCAGGAAGTATACAGGCGGAACTTTTCCCAAAGCAATTTTGCAAAAGGCTATAATGCCAAGCTCGCCCCAACATTTCTTAAGGCTCGTATTAAAAGAAAACTCGGTAATAGTTACTACGACGTAGAGGATCTACAGGGCCATTATCTAGGTAAATTCCATGCTAAGGACCTTAAACAATAGCGTGAGAATCCTCTCAGCTCCAAGCGTGGATCGCGCTTTTCAGGTTTTTCCTTTCCCTCGTAAGCGTGATCTTGGTGGGGGGTTTTGTAGGAGCGCTTGTCGCTGGCTAAAATTAATTTTCCAAGCATATACAAATAATCAACATGCCTAAAAGCAGGCAATAGTTTTCCTGGAGATGCACTTATCAGTGGCTGTGAAACTGTGCACAAAGCTAATTAGGCTGATTAAACCATGAACAAGATAATTAGGGTCCGGCTGCTGCATAACTTTATAAAATAAAATTATAAAATTAGCTAAGTCAAGGATAAATATTAAGTATTGCGTTAATCTTGTAATAAGAATTAAAATTAATGGAATTTTCCTTTTATAATTTGGAAAAATCGAGAAAATAAAAGGAAAACTCAAGTCGATAAAATTAGCTAGTTTATAGCTTGGAAGTAGTAGGGTTTTGCTCCTAGTTCCAGGGATGATACCCTTTTTCCAGTGTCACGGTGACACTGGAAACAATCATGGCGTTCGGAAATAGGGTCTATAAGCGAGATCTTAACCCTGAGCTCGGCCTATTCGCCGCTGAACCCCCAAGAAGATCACATCGTTACTTTGAAAAAGTCTTTTTTTAACCCCCTTGGGCAAGCCTAGCAAGGCTGATCAACGTGGTCGACAACAGCAATAAGTATTTACGCCTTTATTGGTTTTAAACAAGGTAACTAATAACCTGCAATGAGCAGCAGATTAGAATTCGAGGTAATTAAGGGTTAATTGTGTTTCCAGGCCATCATCGAAAGACCCAGATTCTCTTCGCCGCAGAATTTCGCTTTTGCAAGTCTAAAAGCTTGTGGGGGCAAAGAGAGGGAGAGGGGCCAATACCAACAGCAAGTCTTGTTCATCAGCAGCTAAGCAGTACTCGCCGGAAAATATTCAGAGGAAGTCGTACGATCGACAGATCCGCCGCCGCTGCGATTTAGCTCGGAAAGTTGCTTAAAAGTAGCTTAGAATTTCGCCGGTAGTTTCGCCAAGTGGAAAAAGGGCGAAAAGTGCGGAAAAATCTGGTTTTTGCCATGTGCAGGTGCAGGGCGGTTGCATAACCCCCGTAGTGCGGTTACATAACCCTACCCGATAGGAGTTACGTAATGCCTGTGAAATATCAATAACTCTCACGGGCCAGATTTTGCGCTAATATAAAATCAGTGCAGAAGGTATGGGCGGGAATTAGTGTTAATTTTTTTCTTTTTTTTTTGTATTATTTTTGGTTAATTTATTGGAAAAAAACTAAGATGAAGAAAATCTGAAGTATAAAAAAAAGGAAATCGAAAATGTGAGAGAATGGTGTGGTGAAAACTAATGTGAAAATAACGATAAATAATACGCATATTTCAAGGTGCAAGAAGCCATATTTAAATAGAAAAAAAAGAAAAGAAAAAGGAAATTATGAAAAAGTAACAACGAAAAAATGTATATTAAAATGTGGAAAAATTGAAATTCAAAAGAAAATATAAAAGACAAGGGCTAAAATAAAAGTGTCGTGTTAAAATTAAAATTAAAATTTTACAATAATTGCAATGAAAGAAAATAAGTAATATAAAATGTAAAAAAAAAAAGGCATTGCCAGCCAACAATCGAGAGTGTTCTAAAAAAGTTTTAGGTATACCCCTCGAAATCGAGAGTGATCTAAAAGCTTATAGGTAAACCCATTGAAACCGAAAGTGAATTATGTTTGAGAGTCACTGACAAAAAAAAAGAGAGTGATCTAAAATCTTGTATACTCCTCCCCGTAAAATTCGCCGAAAGCGCTTTCGCCGGACTGGAAATGGAGAGGTAAGTTTTCCAAAACCTATTAAAATGAGTAAACCATCGGTTTCTTAGAGTTTTGCTGCTGAACTAAAATATAAAAAGTAAAGTAAATGGAAAGTAAAGTAACTTAAAAGAAATCAAAACCAAAAAAAAAAAAAAAGGAGAAAAAAAACCAAATAAAGCACCCTTGATTACGGCCTTCCTGAAATTTTCGTACCGGAATTAAAATTCCAATTTAAAGTAAAACCATCCGACACTTCTGTTTTCTTTTGCATACCCCCCACATATATATATATTCATAATGAATACAACTTACAAATCATTTTTATATTTATCTTCATGCCATATTATCTTTCCACAGCACCATTCTCACGATTATTCTCACTAGGCTAGAATTTTTCTTTGAATTAACTGAAATTAAAACTTTACATGCCTAAATTAAAATATTATTTACTAAAGCTATTAGAAATTAAATACATTCAGACTCACATGGAGTGTAGTTATTATTATTACTTTTAAATAAAAATTGTGAATTTAAAATGAATACGTGCTAGGCGTTTACATAATGGGGTCATGCAGAACGGAAGTATGGTAGGGTATTAACAAAAAGCGAACTTGATTTTAGGGACCATTTGGTAAAAAGGTGTATTTAATAACTCTGGAATAAATGGTCAAGGTTGGGTGGGCTACTACAAGTTGCTGCAACAACATCATCAGCAACAACAATCAAGCCGCAAGTTTTTTTGTGAAAAAGTCTTTCTTCTATTGTCGACCATCTGAATACTCTTCTCTTTCTTTGTTTTCTGATTGATTAGAGCGAGCAAATTCCCTATACTCCCTTAGCACGCGAAATCAAATAATATTATAGCATACATCGCCAGCATTTCGAGCAGTACACCTAGAAAAACCCCCCCACTTTCCCGACTCTGAGCAGTGCCGGTAGCAACGCGTGCGGTACTATCTCGTACGTCCATCAGCTGGTCATAACCGAGTACCCTGGTATTTATGTTAACCCGTTATATGCTACAACAAATATTATTTGTGGCGCCCAAACGTGTCGGCCATAACCGGCAAGCCGATTAATTGATGCCTATTGGCCATCTCCATCAAATTTAGGCCACCCTTCCCTCGCAAACTCTTATCAAAAATTCTTATTATCTTTCTCATATTTAAGTTCATTCGCAGCTTAGTATTTTTGGGTTTAGATTAGCGGACGTTTTCCAAGTAAACACGACTCGACCCATCAAAAATGCTAGGGAATTTGTATTTCAGTTGAGATGTCTTGCACGGTTGACTATAGTGTTTTGACTAAGTGAAAACCTTTTCCCGTGCTTAAGTTTTCTCGACAGTTATACCCTTTTTTTTATTTAGCTATTGACTTCGGCTAATTTAAAAATAATTGCCGCATCTAGCTAAATTATCTGCTTCACTTAATTATTTTCTAAATTTCTTTTATTTAGCTATTGACATCGGTTAATTTAAAAATAATTGCCGCATCTAGCTAAATTATCTGTATTTCTAACTATTTTCTAAATTCCTTTCAATTAGCTATTGATATCGGTTAATTTAAAAATAATTGCCGCATCTAGCTAAATTATCTGCTTCACTTAATTATTTTCTAAATTTCTTTTATTTAGCTATTGACATCGGTTAATTTAAAAATAATTTCCGCATCTAGCTACATTTCTTTCTTTCTTATGGTTTTCTTAATTTCTTTTATTTAGCAACAAATAAAATCTAGCTAAATTATCTCTCTTTCTATTCTTTTTTTTGTTTAGCTATCGAAATCGGTTAGTTTCAAAATAATTACCGCATCTAGCTAAATTTTGTGTTTTTCGGGTTATTGTTGAATGCGTGTATGAAACTCAGTCGTGGTGCGTTACTACTAGAGATCTCTATACAAAATTCAGAACAATGCCTATTTCTCGTCCATAACTAAAACGTATTATACCTTTCCGGAAATAAGGGATAGCATGACCCTAGTAATATTGATATTATAATTCACTACTTCGATTGTATTTTTTTTTGGGGAAATCTTAATATTCATTATTTTGTTATAATTCATTAACCATCATAAACATATTTATAAAACAATGCCTTTGACTCACAGTCCAGAAAACTTACGTGGAGAGGAAAGAGCTTTACATTGTTTTATTTGCACAGATGAGATTGAGTATACGACGCAGCTGCTAACAACAGATTGTGATCATACCTTCCACCTGGCGTGTTTTAACACCACAGCCCGTACACACTGTCCCGTCTGCAAAGCTCCGATCGAACCACCTGAATCATTGGACAACACCCAGGTTGAACAAGCAACAGGTTCTCAAAATTTGAACAGGCAGACAGACGCTAATACCCCAGAAATGGACTTACAGGACGAGGATCCAAATATAAACAAGTTAGTACAGGCTATAGCAAATGCAATGGGAGCCGCTGCCAGTAAACAATCAGAAGTTCTAACGAGGGCAATAGAGACAGGCTTCCAAAGAATGTCATTGCAGGGGCAAGCAGCGCCCAGTGGTAACAATAACGGAACCCAAGTTCCTCCACTAAATTCCACAAATTTAGTAGGCAATGTAAACAGATCGAATAGTTCTCAGTCAGAGGTACCCGACCTAAATCCAGGCCGTATTATTCAAATAATGACCAATTGGAAGTTGCGATACACTGGCAAAGGTGCCTTATCAGTAGATGACTTTATTTATCGGGCCGAAGCCTTGACTAGGCAGACACTAGCAGGAAGATCTGATTTGTTGGCTCAATATGCAAGCAACTTGTTCGAAGGCGGTGCAGCCGAGTGGTTTTGGAGATACCACAAGTCAGTAGAATCCATAGTTTGGGTAAATTTGTGTCAGGCTCTGAGGACCCAGTTCAAGGATGCGCGTACAGATAGGGATATTCAGGCCACTATTGATCAGCGCAAGCAAAAACCCAACGAATCTTTTGATGAATATTATCAGGTTATAGCTGCTATGGCAGACCACTTGTCTCAGCCAATGTCAGACTCCTATATGCTAGGGGTGTTAAGGTCCAACCTTTTAACAGAAATACAACATGAGCTGCTTCATGTATCGATTAGAAGCGTGGCTGATCTACGCCAAGCCGTGCGAAGACATGAGATTTTTAAGCAGAATGTTTCCAAACTCCATAATACCTTTATCCGACCTGTGCAAAAACGACAGGTAAACGAGATAGCTAGTCAGCCAGAGGAGGAACCACCCGGCGAAGATCAAGAGATTGAAGAAATTGCGGCAATTGAGCTGCAGTGTTGGAACTGCGGCGTACCAGGGCATAGATACCATGACTGCACATGCGAACGCCGAGTTTTCTGCTATGGATGCGGAAAGCCAGATACCTATAGACCCACATGCGCAAAATGTAAGACGTCAAAAAACTGGGGGTCTCGAGCACCAGTAGGGAGTGCTCGCCAAAAATATCCACCGAGAGAACCAAAACTGGATTAACAAACGTTGATTCAGTAACGCTTTCAGTAAATAATCAAACTATACCAGATATTCATAATTTCCCGGAACTACCATTACATAGCAAAGTCAACCAACATTTTTTAGTAAATAAGCACAAGCATTGCCAATCAGGAGTTCGACATCGAATTTATTTTAAAACAATTAGGCAAGAACGCGCAAAGGTGCTTTCATCAATTATAGAAAATTCATTAGACGTTAGGCCATACGCAAAGGTTTCTATGTTAGGCGAATCGTATAGTGGTTTACTTGACACCGGAGCATCTATAAGTTGCATAGGTGGATCTTTGGCAAAAGATCTGATAAATGACCAGAAACCCATAAAACCCTTTCGATGTTCAGTAAAAACAGCAGATGGAAAGTCACAGGAGATAATAGGCAAGCTAACCACAGAGGTATTATTCAGGAATCAGGCAAAAGAAATTACTTTCTACATTGTGCCCTCTTTATCCCAAAACCTTTACCTCGGGATTGATTTTTGGATCAGTTTTCAGTTGCTTCCATCTGGTGTCGCCAGCCTTAATTTGTCAACTTTTGATGACCCTTTATTGCGACCGTTAACAACGGAACAGCGTAAACAACTGACAGACACCGTAGCTTTATTTCCTTCGTTTGCCGAAAATGGATTAGGGCGTACATCTGTTCTTTCGCATAGCATCGATGTGGCGGACGCGAAACCAATTAAGCAGAGACATTATCCAGTTTCTCCTGCTATAGAAAGGATGATGTACGAAGAGCTAGACCGTATGTTGTATCTGGGAGTGATTGAGGAATCAAATAGTGCGTGGTCTTCTCCTGTGGTCCTTGTACGTAAGCCAGGAAAAGTCCGCCTTTGCTTAGACAGTAGAAAGGTGAACGCAGTAACAGTAAAGGACGCCTATCCAATGCCGTTTATCGACGGAATTCTAAGTCGCTTGCCAAAGGCTGAATTCATTTCAAGCTTAGACTTGAAGGATGCCTTCTGGCAAATTCCACTTGACCCAAAGTCCAGGGACAAAACTGCGTTTACTGTCCCCGGTCGTCCCCTTTATCAATTTGCGGTAATGCCATTCGGGCTCTGCAATGCACCCCAGACCATGTCCAAGTTAATGGACAAAATTGTCCCGGCTAATTTGAAACGGGAAGTTTTTGTTTACCTAGACGACCTATTAATAGTATCAGATTCGCTAGGAAAACATCTCAAAACCTTAAGAGAACTGGCCTCCCAATTTTCTAAGGCAGGTCTTACAATAAATGTGCAGAAAAGCAAGTTTTGCTTAAAGGAAATACAGTATCTAGGCCATGTGGTAGGACACGGAACCATAGCCACAGACCCAGATAAACTTTCAGCTATCGTAGAGTTTCCGGAACCACGATCAGTCAAACAGCTTCGACGCTTTTTAGGTATGACAGGGTGGTACCACAAATTTATCAGGAATTATGCCACTATTGCTTCACCCTTAACTGATGCTCTTAGACAAAAGAGAAAGTTTGAATGGTCGACAGAGGCACAAAAGGCGTTTGAAGCTCTTAAAAAGCAAATGTGCGAAGCACCAGTTCTGCATAGTCCGAATTTCGAGGAACCCTTTTTCATACATTGTGACGCCAGCCATACGGGAATCGGTGGGGTGTTGGTCCAGTTAAATTCTAATGGAGACGAAGTGCCAATTGCCTTTATGTCTCGCAAGCTGAATCAATGCCAAAGGAACTATTCCGTTACTGAAAAGGAATGTTTAGCGGCTATCATGTCTATTAAGAAATTCCGAGCGTATGTTGAGGGTCATAAGTTTACCGTAGTCACCGACCATGCCTCGCTAAAATGGCTCATGTCCCAGTCAGACTTAAGCAGCAGGTTAGCTAGGTGGGCTCTCAAGCTTCAGGGATTTAGTTTCGAAATTACACACAGAAAAGGCAGCCAAAATATTGTTCCGGATGCTCTCTCACGGACCTTTACAGAAGACTTATCAGCCCTAGAAGTCGACCAGTTTATTGACCTCCAATCAGATCACTTTAAAAGCAAGGATTACGAAGAGTTAAAGAGCAAAGTTAGGCAGAATCAGTCTCAACTTCCAGACGTAAAAGTCATTGACGAGTTTTTGTATCGCAGGATGGAACACGCAACAGGCGACAGAATAGCCGATGACATGGCCTGGAAGATTTGGATTCCAAAAGGATTGGTTCCGACCGTACTGCAAATAGCACATGACCACCCTTTAGCTTCCCACTGTGGTATAAATAAAACCCTAGAGCGAGTACGTAGGTATTATTACTGGCCCAATCTAGTAGCGGACGTAAAGACCCATGTGAATAGCTGCGAAATATGTAAATGCTCAAAACATCCCAATTATAGCCTCAAACCTAATCTAAGTAAAACAGGCGAAACACAGCGGTTTTTCCAAAAACTATACGTAGATTTTCTGGGGCCATATCCGCGTTCTCGATCTGGCCATATAGGAGTATTTGTAGTGCTGGATCACTTTTCAAAATTCCCATTTCTAAAGCCCATTAAAAAGTTTACCGCTGATGCAATTTTGAGATACGTTGAGGAAGAGTTGTTGCACTGCTTTGGCATTCCTGAGGTCGTTGTATCTGACAACGGTGTGCAATTCAAATCTCACGCTTTTAATCGACTTTTGGAAAAATATAACATTCGTCACTCATATACGGCAATCTACGCACCTCAGGGGAACGCCTCCGAAAGAGTAAATAGGTCTGTGATCGCAGCAATTAAGTCTTATATACATCCGAATCAGACCAACTGGGATGAGCAACTAAGCAAGATTTGTTGTTCGCTGCGCTCTAGCTTTCATACAGCCGTAAATGCTACTCCTTATCGGTTAACATTTGGCCAACACATGGTTACCAATGGGTCCACCTATAAGCTCTTGCGTAATTTGGACATGCTCGAAGACCGCTCAGTATGCTTTCAGAGGGATGATAGTTTCGATTTAGAGCGCAACAAGGCAGTAGTGACCATGAGGAAACAGCATCAGAGAAACGAAAACGCGTACAATCTCAGAAGTCGTGATGTTACTTTCGTCCCAGGTCAGGAAGTATACAGGCGGAACTTTTCCCAAAGCAATTTTGCAAAAGGCTATAATGCCAAGCTCGCCCCAACATTTCTTAAGGCTCGTATTAAAAGAAAACTCGGTAATAGTTACTACGACGTAGAGGATCTACAGGGCCATTATCTAGGTAAATTCCATGCTAAGGACCTTAAACAATAGCGTGAGAATCCTCTCAGCTCCAAGCGTGGATCGCGCTTTTCAGGTTTTTCCTTTCCCTCGTAAGCGTGATCTTGGTGGGGGGTTTTGTAGGAGCGCTTGTCGCTGGCTAAAATTAATTTTCCAAGCATATACAAATAATCAACATGCCTAAAAGCAGGCAATAGTTTTCCTGGAGATGCACTTATCAGTGGCTGTGAAACTGTGCACAAAGCTAATTAGGCTGATTAAACCATGAACAAGATAATTAGGGTCCGGCTGCTGCATAACTTTATAAAATAAAATTATAAAATTAGCTAAGTCAAGGATAAATATTAAGTATTGCGTTAATCTTGTAATAAGAATTAAAATTAATGGAATTTTCCTTTTATAATTTGGAAAAATCGAGAAAATAAAAGGAAAACTCAAGTCGATAAAATTAGCTAGTTTATAGCTTGGAAGTAGTAGGGTTTTGCTCCTAGTTCCAGGGATGATACCCTTTTTCCAGTGTCACGGTGACACTGGAAACAATCATGGCGTTCGGAAATAGGGTCTATAAGCGAGATCTTAACCCTGAGCTCGGC
Source organism: Drosophila lutescens (assembly GCA_037075285.1). Taxonomy (NCBI): domain Eukaryota; kingdom Metazoa; phylum Arthropoda; class Insecta; order Diptera; family Drosophilidae; genus Drosophila; species Drosophila lutescens. The sequence continues at coordinate 15,552 of JBAMCF010000324.1, forward strand.
CTATTCGCCGCTGAACCCCCAAGAAGATCACATCGTTACTTTGAAAAAGTCTTTTTTTTTAACCCCCTTGGGCAAGCCTAGCAAGGCTGATCAACGTGGTCGACAACAGCAATAAGTATTTACGCCTTTATTGGTTTCAAACAAGGTAACTAATAACCTGCAATGAGCAGCAGATTAGAATTCGAGGTAATTAAGGGTTAATTGTGTTTCCAGGCCATCATCGAAAGACCCAGATTCTCTTCGCCGCAGAATTTCGCTTTTGCAAGTCTAAAAGCTTGTGGGGGCAAAGAGAGGGAGAGGGGCCAATACCAACAGCAAGTCTTGTTCATCAGCAGCTAAGCAGTACTCGCCGGAAAATATTCAGAGGAAGTCGTACGATCGACAGATCCGCCGCCGCTGCGATTTAGCTCGGAAAGTTGCTTAAAAGTAGCTTAGAATTTCGCCGGTAGTTTCGCCAAGTGGAAAAAGGGCGAAAAGTGCGGAAAAATCTGGTTTTTGCCATGTGCAGGTGCAGGGCGGTTGCATAACCCCCGTAGTGCGGTTACATAACCCTACCCGATAGGAGTTACGTAATGCCTGTGAAATATCAATAACTCTCACGGGCCAGATTTTGCGCTAATATAAAATCAGTGCAGAAGGTATGGGCGGGAATTAGTGTTAATTTTTTTCTTTTTTTTGTATTATTTTTGGTTAATTTATTGGAAAAAAACTAAGATGAAGAAAATCTGAAGTATAAAAAAAAGGAAATCGAAAATGTGAGAGAATGGTGTGGTGAAAACTAATGTGAAAATAACGATAAATAATACGCATATTTCAAGGTGCAAGAAGCCATATTTAAATAGAAAAAAAAAAGAAAAGAAAAAGGAAATTATGAAAAAGTAACAACGAAAAAATGTATATTAAAATGTGGAAAAATTGAAATTCAAAAGAAAATATAAAAGACAAGGGCTAAAATAAAAGTGTCGTGTTAAAATTAAAATTAAAATTTTACAATAATTGCAATGAAAGAAAATAAGTAATATAAAATGTAAAAAAAAAAGGCATTGCCAGCCAACAATCGAGAGTGTTCTAAAAAAGTTTTAGGTATACCCCTCGAAATCGAGAGTGATCTAAAAGTTTATAGGTAAACCCATTGAAACCGAAAGTGAATTATGTTTGAGAGTCACTGACAAAAAAAAAAGAGAGTGATCTAAAATCTTGTATACTCCTCCCCGTAAAATTCGCCGAAAGCGCTTTCGCCGGACTGGAAATGGAGAGGTAAGTTTTCCAAAACCTATTAAAATGAGTAAACCATCGGTTTCTTAGAGTTTTGCTGCTGAACTAAAATATAAAAAGTAAAGTAAATGGAAAGTAAAGTAACTTAAATGAAATCAAAACCAAAAAAAAAAAAAGGAGAAAAAAAAACAAATAAAGCACCCTTGATTACGGCCTTCCTGAAATTTTCGTACCGGAATTAAAATTCCAATTTAAAGTAAAACCATCCGACACTTCTGTTTTCTTTTGCATACCCCCCACATATATATATATTCATAATGAATACAACTTACAAATCATTTTTATATTTATCTTCATGCCATATTATCTTTCCACAGCACCATTCTCACGATTATTCTCACTAGGCTAGAATTTTTCTTTGAATTAACTGAAATTAAAACTTTACATGCCTAAATTAAAATATTATTTACTAAAGCTATTAGAAATTAAATACATTCAGACTCACATGGAGTGTAGTTATTATTATTACTTTTAAATAAAAATTGTGAATTTAAAATGAATACGTGCTAGGCGTTTACATAATGGGGTCATGCAGAACGGAAGTATGGTAGGGTATTAACAAAAAGCGAACTTGATTTTAGGGACCATTTGGTAAAAAGGTGTATTTAATAACTCTGGAATAAATGGTCAAGGTTGGGTGGGCTACTACAAGTTGCTGCAACAACATCATCAGCAACAACAATCAAGCCGCAAGTTTTTTTGTGAAAAAGTCTTTCTTCTATTGTCGACCATCTGAATACTCTTCTCTTTCTTTGTTTTCTGATTGATTAGAGCGAGCAAATTCCCTATACTCCCTTAGCACGCGAAATCAAATAATATTATAGCATACATCGCCAGCATTTCGAGCAGTACACCTAGAAAAACCCCCCCACTTTCCCGACTCTGAGCAGTGCCGGTAGCAACGCGTGCGGTACTATCTCGTACGTCCATCAGCTGGTTATAACCGAGTACCCTGGTATTTATGTTAACCCGTTATATGCTACAAACATTCTGCTGGGCTTCTTCTCTCTCTTTCATTGGCAAAAAGTGTTGAGCTGTGAAAGTTGGCTCGCTGGCGCAGGGCGAAAGTAATTCAGAATCTAAAGATTCCCGGGCAACTGCAACGCGGCTGCTGCTGCTGCTGCAGTGACAAATGAACTCGGGTCGGGGTCACCAGTGACCCAGAATATCTGGAGCATAACGAAGCTTCTGATGCTGCTCCTATTCGATTTTGGCATGCGAATGCAATCAGCACCTGGCCGCATTCCCCTGTCGTTATGACACGAGCTTTTGTGATCAATATGTTTTCGAGGACCACCCGCCAGGTGGCGCCACTCTGGGCTCTTCCTCTTCCCACAGATAGCAACTGCTGACAGGAGGAGGAGTCCCCAGTCCCCTATGTCCTTTTTTTCTCCCCTTCCAGCTGCTGACAAAGACGAATGGCAAGTGCGACGTTCGCGCAATCAGCGACGGAATAATCAAAAATGAAAATAAGCATTGCATACTTCTCGGCGCTCCGCACGAGCAGCGCGGAAAAAAATTCGTTGCCATGGTGAAAAGGTAGCTGCTCTCCGTCTCTCCGAAATATTTGCTCAGGGATTTCCAATGAAGTATGTATTTATTAACCTTTTTGCGGTTAATATTTCAGGTGCTTCGGGCTCAAAATAATATCTTTTCTGTATTTCTGTTTCCATTGCGACTTTAATTATACCCGTTACTCGTAGAGTAAAAGGGTATATTGTATTCGTGCAAAAGTATGTAACAGGGAGAAGGAAGCGTTTCCGACCCCATAAAGTATATATATTCTTGATCAGGATCACTAGCCGAGTCGATCTAGCCATGTCCGTCTGTCCGTCTGTCCGTCTGTCTGTCCGTCTGTCCGTCTGTCTGTCTGTCCGTCTGTCCGTCTGTCCGTCTGTCTGTCTGTATGAACGCTGAGATCTCGGAAACTATAAAAGCTAGAAGGTTGAGATTTCACACACATATTCTTGGGCTTCCTACGCAGCGCAAGTTTGTTTCATCGAGGTGCCACGCCCCCCCTAACGCCCACAATCGCCATAAACGATTTTCAAATGTGTCTGGAGGCCACATCTTTTAAGATTTTAAAAATATATAAACGCCATTTTATAGTGTTTATTAATACCTATCGAAATGTAGAAGACATTTTTCAAATCGGACCATTCATTAAAAAATTATACGCAATCAAAATTGTTTATATATCTATCTCCCTCGCACTCCCTTTAGCCCCAATAGATAGTCGGGACACCAACCCGAGTACAGCGTTCGCACTCCCTTTAGCTGAGTGACGGGTATTAGATAGTCGGGACACCAACCCGACTATAGCGTTCTCTCTTGTTTTAATAATAAGTTATTGTGGCATCCATTTACATTGAATCATTAATGGGTTATTCATGAGATATTAATGGGTACACTACTTGGAAAAGCTATACAGTTTTGAAAAGATTAATAAAGGTGACTAAAAGTATGCAGTAAAAACAAGAACTTCTTATTACGCAACGAATGGAAAGTACAAATATATTGTAGCATACTTTTTGACACCTTTTTTATTTAATTTTGTTGTATATTTCTTGTTTGAAAAGCCCTAAATTCTGAATATATATGGGTGGTTAAAAGTTCCTCCTTTTTTTTCTGCTTACCACTCGATTCTCAGCAATTGAGAAAAGTTGGTCTCTTCACCACCCCACAAATGACATTTTGCCCCCATTCCCCGCCGATTGATTTATTGAGAGATTAATGCCAACGATTTCCTTTACTGCCGGAGCGTTAGTTTTTTTGCACTTTGCCATATTGGGGCCATGAAAGCGCCGCTGTCACTTCAATGTGCGGCTTTCTCCCAGTGAGCTTGTGTCTGGATCTGGAATCTGGGAGCCTTGCTAAATCCTCGGTTTGCCGGCAGCGTACACATGAGTTATTGGCTCGATAGTGCAAACACTTGCAAATGCGGGCAAAGCGAGGCCATGTACATACGTAGTAGGAGCAAAAACAAGACTTTGTATTGCAGTGAAACATTCATAAGTTTCAGCCAGAATCAGAATACCTCCTAATCAGCTGTGGGGCCTCCGACAAAACGCCTAACGAAGTTATGCAAATTCCAGGCACCACTGTCGGCATGAATCTCAATTTGCGGGGCCGCCAGCAAAACTTGGGCATCCTTTGATGTTTGCTCAATTAACATAGGCGAGAACCGAGAACCTCACAACCTCAGAACCTCACAACCGCCGGGCCTGCAACACTTAAGCGGATTATGAAAGCTGAAAGTCTGGCAGCAGCCGTAAGTCGTGATTTTTTAATAGCTAAACTTTGGCAGCGGCGTCGCCGCGAAAAGCGAAATTTTCCTCTAAAACGTGACTGATTCGCTGAGGAGACGAAGGCTCTCCCGAAAATGGCTCAGACACAATGTTTGAGTCTATCTGGGCGATGCAGCAGCACAGACCTAAATATCTGCAGAAATCCAGGGAAAACAAATATTTTACACTCAAAGCAGACGGAGTTTTATTAAGCTAAGGGGAAAAAAATAATAAAACGAAGAATAAGCGAAATAAAAAATTAAATTACAAAAAAATTAATCTAGGATGGCACAGAGAAATCCCTTAGGTTTTTGAATCTTAAGGTGTCTAAAAGTATGCAACACTATATTTTACAAAACTCCATTCCAAACAAAAATGTGTGCGAAATTAATCGGCATTTCTATAAAATTCAGAACATTTAATAATTTATATTTAATATCCCCTTTTTCCCCCGGTGATCTGTGGCCCACATCGTAAACTTTGGCATCTAGAGCTTTCCAAAACTTTTCAACTATAGCCACAAAAAGAGTCCTTTTCCGCCTCCTTTTCCGAATGTGGATTACGCACACATTGAAGTACCGAGCGTACCGCATCTTGTACTATACCTTGCCACACCGAACCGCACACTTGGAAATGCTTAATTTGCTGCCGAATATACATACGTATCCCCGCTATCTGCCGCCTGCCACGGCTAACCAGAAATGAGCTTCGATGAGCCCAAATAGTTTCGTATTTCAGTCGAACCTGCGCTGCTAAGTGCTTGTCGCTCCAGGTCCCGTTCCTTACGATACCTCAACGATGCCACGTAACTTCATTAACGCTCCTGACTGCCTACACAGAAAATATATTACCTAAGTTTATATAAATTGGATCAGATATCAGCATATGAAATTTTTAATGTGGAAAGTGTCAAAGCGATATTCTCCAGATATTCTACTACAATAAATATTATAATATTAATAATATTTATAATTGACTTCAACTTAAATTTGTAGACTATTATTAAACTGGTTTGTGCTTTGACTCCAATGTTTTACTCGGGAATTTTATATACGTATATATCATTTTTTGGTAGGTAATAGTAGATACTGTCCTTTTGAGCATAATATTGTCTATAATATAGTTTTATTTTTTAAAATTTTGAAGTTTATAGGTCAAACACTGAACTTTTGTGACCATGTATCTCAGCTCGTTGCGGGTGTTGCATTTCGGCGTTCCGGGCGCTAAATGCATTTCGGCTGCTCGACTTCGACGAAAGTAAGGAGTGAGTGGGTGAGTGAGTGAAGTAGGTGGTGCGGCAGCCTATGGGTAATTTCCTACGCGGCGCCGCCAGCCAAAGCAAAGTTTAATTAATTTTCCTGCGGCTTTTGGCTTCGGCGGCGTGGCTCTTAAGTGGTTCTCCTCCGCCAGATGCTCCCTTGTCCTGGCCGCAGGTTTTATGTCTTTGTCAAAATACGTTGAGCTCGTATATTTTCCAATTTTTACAGCTCCTCATTGCCATTCCCCTAGCAAAATGGCAATATCCAATTTAGTCAAAGCACTACGGCAGTTCATTATCTCCAACAGCTACGTAAATTGACCGCGTTTTGGCATAGTTGCAGAAATATATACAATTTATTTACCACAAAATTACACAAATCAAATGCATAATTCTGCTCTAATGCCCGACCGATGAACCTGCACAAAAAGATCAAATGTAGTGACAGCATTTGTTTTTAGATTTGTGAACCGCAACGCAATCAATTGCACCCAGACAGTCGGGGTGGTGGAAATTCCATTCCATTCCATCCAACCATCCATTTCGTCATGTCGAAACGACCACAATAAAGCATGTAAGTGGATTAAACTCAACCACTCATTAAATTACGAGTGCGCTGCCATGCGCTCTCTGAAGTGGGGACTGGGGACCACAGCAACCGCAAAAACATCCTTTGACTACAGGAACCCAGTATTGATATGTCCTAATAACATAAATTGTCAAACAACCGAACAACCGAAGGGACGTCATGCAAAAGCGGGCGAATCATGATTAGAGCCGTGAATTCACACACTGCGACCGACAGTCTGCGAGTCAAAGGACCCAAGTGACTGGCAGAGATGTTCGCAGGAATATTCCATAAACTCAATGGATTTCCTGGCCATTAATGCGATTGTAGCGCTGCCTGAAAAACCGCACCGTCAAGCGGCTTAAAGAACTGTCAGCTTTCCTCAAAGGCAATAACGCAGAGCGACTTAAGGTGGCCCACACTCCTAGAAATAATTTGGCATCAAGAGAAAGATGATAAGAAATATTCGCCTATTTATTTCAAATAAAATATGAAACTTTTTAAATTCCATGATCATTTATTTGTAAAAGAAATCCGTTCAAAAAATAAATAAAAATGTTTATTTGATTAATGATCGAAAATATCGATAATTGACAGTATCGATTCGATAATATCAATGTGAAGGGAAAACACGAATTGAGTATCGAGAAATAGCAAACGGTTGATATTTCTTCAAGCTCTATCCGAAACACAACATTTTATGTTTGAAAGCATACTTTTAGGCGGCTTTTTAAGTGATTTCAAAAAAGGTTCCTTTTTTACGAGTGCATGAGAATCTGTGAAGGAGCTACTGACGATGCGATTCCGTTATGGCCTTCCGAGTCAAGTGAATGGCAAAGGGCTCGGGTCCCCGTCATCCTGGATGTCAATGGACATATCAGTTAACGGCGCACCGCAAGAAAGTATCCAGCGGGCAGTATGGGGCAGGAAAAAATCCACAAAGGCACATCGGACTGCCAGATGCCGCAAATGGTATGTATATATAGGAAGCTATATGGGTTTTGCCCCCCGCAGTTTCCAGCTTGGCATATTGATTTTAGTTTTTTGTTGTTCCGTCTACAACATATTTGACTCCCCCTGGCGTGTTTACCTTAACTATTTGCGTTAACCTGTTGTGCTCGGACGCTCGTTATGAATATACATTGTTTGCATATCGGAGACGGTGCATTGAGCAAGGACCAACTCTGTTTCTCACTTCAATTAAAAGTGGAAAGCCATATCCGACACACTCCAGACCTTTGCCATATACAAAGCGGGGAATATTATGTCGGGAAGTCAGGCAATTAAAGGAAAACAATTGAAAACTTATGTAAGTTGAGTTTATTATTTTTCCAGGCATTTTAAATATTTGTTCTAGTTATGTAAAACGAGTTGATCGAAGGAAGGAGATTTGTGAATATTTCTTGGATTTTTATAACAAGTGAAAACTAAATATTTCGGGGTGCCTAAAAGTATGCAACATTATATTTTTAGCAAAAATGTATATAAATTCATACAGGAAGACGAATATTCTTTATTCACTGCATACTTTTGAGCACCAATTTTAAAGTGATTTCAAAAACCTAGCTATTTTCTTTATTTATATATTTTTTTCTCCACTCCGATATGAAATGCTGCATGCAAAGTGCCCAAAACAAAACACATCCCGACATTAATTGTCAGCTGCCTTAATTGCCCGTTTTCGTTGCACCAAAATCCGCAGCAGTTTCAACAGCAGCAGCATAATAAAAAGTACAGTATCTGTGGCACACGAACGAATTCAACCCCAAGTAGGAATCGCGCTGCAGATTGCTGGGTCAGGTTAGGTCAGGTCAGGCCAGGGATCTGTGTTCTGGGATATGGGAGTGGGATAGCCGGGTTAAGGCCGTCCGCTTGGCCAGAGGAACCTCGAGGCCTCGAGGCTCTGGGCTCTGTTCTCTGTTCTATTCTGCTGGTGCTGCAGCGGAGCTGACACGGTGACCTAAAGGCGACAACAGCCGCATGCAGAATGGAGCTTGGAGCACGGCAGTAGTACACAGATAGAAAAACAGATCTAAATAAATGTAATGTTCAGTAATAATAAATATGAGAAAAATGACTCGTAATGCCGGTAAATGTAAGTAATTTAAGAAAATCTCTAAAGATTTGAAATCACTTTCAAGTAAGCCAAAAAGTATGCATACTTTTAAACAAATTTACTAATGATTTCAAAATGCCTATAATTTAATGATATTATTTCCGTAGATTAATGATTTATTTTATACTAAAACATTAATTATATTTAAGTGCTTCGAGGTATGCAATATATATTGCGAAAAGCCATTCCCAATGACAGCGTTCTTACTGCATACTTTATACCGATTTTCCAAAGATTTTAGGCCTCTTCTGAGTTAGTCACCTGGTTTTTAATATTTTTGTACAGTAATAATTTTGTACATATTTATTTTTTTTTCTGTGCATTTACAGCCGCGTCACAATGGAAGCAGCCCACAAACAACACACTGAAATTGTTTGCTTTGTGCCTTTGGCTGGCTGGCTGGTTGGTTAGGGAAAAGCCAGCAGTGCTAATAAACAATGGGCCACACGGCCCACGGAAAATGGAAAATGGAAAAATGGGTCCAAGAGGGGCAACCAGGAGCAAGGGGGGCAGGGGCAGACGCATCTGAGACTTCCTACTAGATGTTTTTAGCTGTTTTACGCTTTTAGGGCAATTTGGGGACAACGTGGCGTATGCGTGTCGTGTCGTGTCTACGCTGCTGCTGTCTACGGCTGCCTTTGCAGGTGTCAAGTGCCAAGTGTGTAGTTTACCGCAAAGTGCTGCCCCGTATACTACGTATAGTTATGCTATAGTATGTATGCATGTTTTAGTTTTCATAACCCGGAGCGCTAAAAAATAACACAACAAAGGAGGAGATTTTCCATTCGAAAGGCACTGCGGCAGCTATAATGGCCACCGCATAACAGGCACACAGCCATACAGCCATACAGCCTGTACAGCCGAGAAAGGACCTTAAATTGTTCAATTCAAAGGCTTCTGCGGAGCATTTACGAGCACACACAACGAGAATCCTGGGCCAGGACCAAAGGGAAACTCGTTAAATGCCATGGCTGCCTGCATATATTGTTTGTGGCAGCATGTAAAGATGGGCCTCCTTCAAAAGGGAGTGAAAGTTTTCTTTGTCATCTATTAAGTCATTTCCTGCGACTGATTTATCCAGGCTGAAAACCCTTAAAGCTGAAAAAGTTGTGCAAGTTACATAGCTCGGGATGATGTATCCACTTTAAGGGAGGAGACTCTAATCTTGGCAGAGCCAACAAATTAATTAGTTTTCAACACTCGAGTTACTTTAAATGGCAATTCGTATAATTAATTTCGCACACATTGGCATCGGAGAAGTGCAAAGCAAATCGAAATCATCAGCAGAGTGGTCGGAAGTATTTGCCAAGCCGTACACTCAAAGAAAACCACCTATGATTTTAGAAAATTGTATTTCGATGTATGGGGAATTTTTTCAAAATTAAAAAAAATGTTTTCTAAGAAAGACACAAAAAAGATTTCAATGTAAAATTGAATAGCAAATATTTTTTAAAATATTTTCAAAAATAACTTATTAGTGTTTAATTTTTCTAAGATTCCATATTTTATAAAAATATTTTCTTGGGTGTAAGCTAGGGCTGAAGTAATAGGACCTTCTGGGCCAGGTCAGGCGTCACACATCTAGAGAAGACACACATATATCCCGATTCACATTCACATTCAGATCCAGAGCCATCGAGAGCCAAAGGAAGCAATTTTCCTGCCGAATGCGTTTGCACAAAGCGAAGATATTGCAGAATATACAGAAGTTGCGAATGGTAGCAGTGGTGGTTAGGTTTGTGGCCAGTCCAAGGACCCAGAAGGACTCCCAGGACTTCGAAGGACTCCCTGTGCAATCACTCAAACGGCTAAGAAATCAACTGCCAAAGTCATAAATTTTCGGTTTGCAAACTGCAAATTATTTCAGCATCATCCTTTTCTCTTCCTCGCTTTCTGCTGGCAAAAGTTAAATAATGCAAGGACTGCAAGGACTACAACATGTGAGTTTGTGGGGGAGTCTGGCCCAGTGAAAAATTGTGCAGAAATATTTAAACTGCAATTCCAAAGCGATTTGTTTTATGGCCTTCCCTCTTCCCCTCACCACCACCCAAAAAGCTCGAGCATTGTTTCGGGACCTAAGCGCTGCGGATCCGGATGCGGATGCGGATCGACTTCCGGTTTCCACTCCGCTGAAAACTTAACTCGGATTTGATGTGGCCAAGCAGCTGTTAATGCTGCATGATTTATGCCGCATGCAGCTCATTATATGCCACTAAATCAGGGCAGCAGCAAAAGTCGCTCAATGTCGCTGGGAATTTTTCGGGGCAGCTCTTCGTGGAGAGATAGACTAGGATGTGTGGTCAATGCACTGCCGCTTCCGTTTCCGGTTTCCGCCCAGTGGTCGTAAATTTCGTGCAGCCGCATCGCTTTGCATGTCCTCCAGTTTTCCCAGCTTTCCCCCTTTCCCCACTCCAGTTTATTATTTTATCGGAGCGGCGTCTGCACTCCTCTGGAGCTGCCAATTGTCATCGCCAAGTCCGCGTCCTCGGCCTGAGTCGCATCCTGATCCTGGCCATCCTGACAGACCATTGTCCTCCATCCTCTGCCTTTGTATCCTTTCCCGAATGATTTGTTTGGCCGCCTGCAGTTGGCTTTCTTGTTTTTCTTGGCCACCGCGATAAATCAACACTTCATTCCCCCCTGGTTGGTGACCCCAACCGGGTCGACTGAGCTTTCGGATTACTATGCATTAGTACGAAATTAGAACTATTATATTTATGGCGCAAATAGTCCGCACATCATTTCTGTAGCGCCCAGGTAAAATGGCAGAAAGGCAAAAGCCAAAAGGGGTGAGCAAAAAAATAAAGAGGCAAAAAGCCTAAGCTGCTTGCACTGAAAGAAAAGGGAAATTTTACCACTTATTGGAATTTTTTTTTTTAATATTGATTAAGCATTTTAAATTATTTATTTCAAATTTTTTGGCTTTAATTTTTTAGATAATAGATTTTTAGAAATAAATCTCAAATTAAAGGCTGACTAAAAACAATTGACTCCTTTTCGCAGCAGATGAAGAGCAAATAATAGCGCCATCTAGCGGCTATTGAAATTTTTGATGGCTTCATCTAGCGGCTGTTTAAATTTTTGCTCATAACTTTTTAATAAAGAATCCGACTTACAAAATTGCTTCTACATTTCGATAGGTATTTTTAAGCACAACAAAATTGCATTTATACTTTTCCTAAATCCTTAAAGACGTGCTCACGAAGACAAAAGCTGACTAATTTATTTTCTCAGTGTATCCACAGAGCCATTAGACACGCCTAGCAGCCACTGTCTGGCGTTGGGCTGTAATAAAAACATAAAATGTTGCATATTATGCAAACAAACCCACATGCACAGTGGCTCCCACACACAAGCACACACACACACATTTAAGCTTTGGCGATGGCGCCGCATGTCTAACGGTTTCGTTCGCCATTTGCAAACACACACGCACACACGCAAGGACGAGGACGAGGACGCACACAGATACGGTTGGATACCTTGTGCTAAGCAAACTTTAGGCCCTGCAAGTGTGTGTGTGTGCGGAGAACATTAAATTTATTTGAAATTATTATTATGCGCATTTACCTAACATTTGCATAACCGTCAACGGTTTTAGGATTCGCAGGAGGAGCCCTTCTCGGCGGGCCAATTTGCGAGTGAGATGTGGAAGGAAAATGGGGAACTGGGCCAAAGCAAAAGCCAAACAGCTTATAATATGATTGAAAAGTCCGCGAGGAGTGATCCTGAAATGAATCTTCTCTAGAACAGCGATTTCCCTATTTAAAGCGCACTTCTCACGCCGCAGGACCTGTGATATTTTGTCAACTGTTATGGCAAACAATATTATGCATTCGCTTAATGCGCTAGTTTATGGCCCAAACTACTGACCGGCATAAATAAGCAGCGGTGAAAAAATGAAAAATGGTTAGCCAGCGCAAAAAATATACATCCCATATACCATGAAAAATAAAAACATGGAGCATAAATTAAAAGCAACGTGCACTAGATTCGCCCACATTCGCCAACACACAAAGCTGCACACACATCGGAAAATTGTTTTAAATAATTAAATGCTGGCGCTGCACTTATTTACACCATTTACCAAACTGTGTGCACTAGGTGTGCATGGAAAACAAGCTAAATGGCGGTGCATCTGCAACTTTGGAGATACCCTATTAGAATATTGTACAGCATATGGAAACTATTTTTTGAAAACTAGTTTTGAAATTACTTACAAAGGTGCCTAGAAGTAGGCAATACAAATTTTAACGTGGTATTTTGAAATAAATGCAAATAAATTGTTGCATAGTTTTAGGCTCTTTATAAAGTTATTTAAAAACTCCAGTCATTTTGATATCCAAGTATTTCATATGATTATAAATAGTTATTTTTGGCTTTGACTAAGATTGTTTTTCTTACTGTTTACCTTTAGTAAAATATTTTCATATTAACTCATGCACTTTAAATGCTTGAATATGGAGATATTAATTTTAACTATTCAATTTTTTATCAGTCTTTTTTTCTATTATCATAAGTCAAATATCTAAGGCCCATTACATATTTTTCTGGATTCAGGGTGAGCCCAAGTTACTATAACCGAAAACCTTTTCCGAATCCTTTCCACATGTTTGCGACTGGATGCTCGCATAGAGATGTTTTTACGTATGCCTACACACAATAAAATTATATAAATATTGCACACTGGCAATGTGGCTGGCTTTTTCTTTATTTCACTGCTCGTTCATTTTATTGTGATCCGATGATATTTTTTGTGTGCCATCCCATTCTCTCTAGACTCTAGACTCCTCCCAGTGCCAGGGAGTTGGACAGAACGAAGGATTGCTGGCTGGTGACCGACTTCTGCCTGCCCTCGAAGTCCACATAGATGTCGAACTGCAGGTCGAAGATGCTCTCCTCGCTGGCTTTCATCCCGAACACGCCCTTGATGGTTTCACCCGAATTCACGGGGAGTGGGTTGTCCAGATAGAAGACCGTCTGATTCCAATGGGTCCACGGAGCACATGGCGATGTGCTGAAGCTGATCCTCTGCGCCGTCTTGCTGAATCCCACATCGAAGTAGGCCACCAGGGCGTGAACCCACCCGTTTCGGGTGACCTTCAGTTCGTAGAAGGAGCGAAAGTCGGCGGATTGCCGCTGCACCGTGTAGAGGTCCAGCGATTTGACCAGGCACACCTTGCTCATCACCTGGTCGCCGGTCACGTGCTCCAGCACCGCCCTGGATTCGCAGCGGCGCCGAATGGCCGACAGGTCGAAGCCGTGGACGTCGTGCCAGAAGCCGAGATCCTGGTCCCGTCCCCTGATGGCCGCCAGATAAAGCTGCGCCGTGTCCGGATAAATGTGACCGCCGGCGGAGAGCCACTTGTCCCGCGCAAATATCACCGAGTCCAGCATATTCTCAGAAAACAGGCAGTGGCTGTGGCGAAATGGTCTCGGGTTAAAGGTTATCGGTGGTGGAAATAACTTGGAAGAAAATTACTCAGGGTACCAGAAATTATATTTCTATTTATAAACCTTAACTAATTAATTAAAATTATAAGTTTTTTGACTTATCTGTTCTTGATGTACAGTGTTTCATATTCTACCTACCCCATCCAGTCGCACACAATAATGTCCACCCTATCGATGTCGCTTGGCAGTTCAATATCCTCCACTTTTCCCCTTATCACAGTTATAACACTGCCGTATCCATTATCCTTTGCAATCCGGTGGGCAAAGTCCGTGATGCTGGCCGCATCCACTGCCAGGACCTTTTTGGCACCCGCCTTGGCTGCAAATATCGAAAGGATGCCCATGCCACAGCCCACATCCAAGACGGTCTGTGATTTCTTTTAGAAGAAGGCCTTACTTTAGTGACTGGTAACTACCCACCTTGTTTTTGAAGGACTCGTTGTGAAGGATAGCTTCGCGAAATGCCCTAACTCGTACAACATCCTTCATTAGCCACTCGTGCACTTCAATGCGGCCGTAAATATTGAAATACAAAGACTCCTGTTGACGACGATCCATTATTCGCTTGGGCGCCAAGTCAAGATCAAGATCTGCATCCATCTTTAAATCTTTTATATTTCTATAAAATTTACAAAAATATTCCTTACGTAAGACCCACAGGTATGTGGATGTCTTAGATCTGACATAAAAACCAAATGCCTTATTTCGTTGGTTGCTAGTTTTTCATAATTAATTCCTGAAATTACCAAACCACCCACTGTGCCCCCCGCACGTGCATTAACTAATTAAAAAGCTCATTAGCGTACATAAATCAGCGTTATGCAGACATAAATTTCATTATTACATCCCAGCCAGCTCCGCTGACCTACTCCCTTTGCCCTCCGTCCCAGGAACAAAAGGACGAAGGACGAAGGATGATGATGAAACAAGTTTGGTGGAGGCAGCCACCGGACGAGGGATATCATTCACTCCGCCAAAGACGGTCGTCATCCCATTCCATCTAAGAAGCCCTAGGAATCCTCAGAAAACAATGTCTTCGTCTAGTCGGGCTCGCAATTATGGCCACACTGCTTCCGGACATTCCCAATTCGATTGTGGAACTGAGAAAGTGAAAAGTGAAAGATGCCCTTCCATTCCCGTATTATTTTTTTAGGTTTTTTTTTTCTTTGCCTTCAGCAGCAACAATCGCTGGATTCTTGACTTAAGCAGGGCACAGCAGAGCGTGAAAACATCATAAAGATGAGAAATTATTATCTGCTTCATATATACAGGGGTTTGGGGGCTTTAGGAGCAGGGGAGCGGCATTTAGCTGCTCTGTTAGCGGCCCTGAATGAAATATCACATCCTGCAGAGGAATAAAAATCAGCGTCGGTAAAAAAAAGTACACACACATAAGAGAAGTAAGCAGGAAGCATCCGGAGCTCGAACAGGAAGACGAAGATACTGCGCACACACCCACTGCCCCAGACGAACGATAAACGCTCGCAGCGTCAAAAGACAATGATGAGGCAGGATGGTCCGGGGAACGGGTGCACAGAGAGAAAAGTGTATATGATATGGCATTCTATATGAAAGCGAAAATATATGGGGTATGGAAGGGGTTCAAAGAAAGAAATATCAAAATAGTCTATAAGTATTTGAAACGACACCTTTATTTTTAAGTAGTTGAATGCATATCCCAAACTAGAAAACCTGTTTCGTCCAATTTTTTACTAAATATTCTTAATATAATATAAGAATTGGCTAATAAATGATTTAACCTTAAGACATCCCAATCAGCTGCTAAATTTTTGTTGTATATTTTAAAAAATCTGTAATATTCTTTTTAATCAGTGAGTTGCTCTACTATATTTTCTCTGCATGGGCCTAAATCGGTTGCGGAATATGGTTGCTGGCAAATAGAGAAAATAAAAGCCATCCTCTGGTCTCTGGGCATCAAAAGTGACGAAAAATTGTAAAAATAAAATATAATGGCAACGCAGGACTGACTCGTCCTGGACTCGGGCGATAATTTTTTATTTGTATGCCTGCCGTAAGCCAAAAGCAGGACGAAAAGGGTGATTGGGTGGTAGTGGGTGGATCAAACACACACACACAGATATACACCTACAGGAGACAAATACAAACACAAACACTTTGCGGCCATCGCCGTCAAGCTGCGCGTTATCCTTTGTGTAATTTCTGGTTTAATGAGGCGGCATTGGAATGGTGGGTCCACCCAAGCCCATAGGTAAGCATTTTTACACTCATACATTTTTACGACTCGAGCATTAAGTTAAAATTTGTGTTAAATATTTTATTGTTTTTATGGCCACATGAACACCTTGCAGCGACACGAGCCGGGCAAATTATGAGATTCAAGGGGAGCTGAGCTGAGATGCCAGCCACTGGGGAGCCGGCGACTGGGATCAGGGGCCATATTTCAAGGACCTCTATGTCCTTGCTTGGAAAGAGGAGCCACAAGAAAATAGGGATGCCATGGCATTTCATTTAAAATATCATACGATATTATTAAAACGTGAGTTAGATTACAGTAACAATGGATTATGTATTAAATATTTATTTCATATTATTAATATTGGGTCAACTGTCTGATATTTATGCTCTGAAAGTCGTTACTTAACACTATTAATAACTGATTAAGTCTGGATGAAAGAAACGTATTATTTTTACTTTAATCTTATTCTTTTGTTCCTGAAAAACCACACATTCATCGGCCACTCCCAACACGTTCCGGTAACTCTCTGGAGGACCGAAACTGGACTCCCTCTACGTGCGGTCATTAATAGTTGCCAACTGTCCCTAGATTGTTTCACTCATACACGATAATCTCGACACTTCCTGGCCCCGCTGAGCTCAAACAAATTGAGATTTCGGAGTGATTATGAAATTGGCAATTAGTCGACTGAGTTGTGACAGCTGCTCGGGGTAGATTCTATTCCAGGTAGAATCGACTCGGGGCAAACATATGGCCTCATCCACTCAACCATTCAGGGAATCGCACTTGACAGACAGTGAAGGCCCTGTCGACTTGTAGACGAATAAAACACTCTGGGAGGCATTCACCTGTCTGCCTGAAGTCAGAAATTAGTGACTTGGACTGCATTCAAGGGGGATAATAACGCCTGTACGGCTATACGATATCCTATTAACGGGGGCCGAGTGAATTATGATTACGGGTTGGCATGCATGGGTTATGGCAGTATTTGCAGATTTATTGCAGCAAAAAATCAACGCTAATATAATGCATAAATCACGGGGTGCCTAAGTCAACATATATAAGGTATATAGTATGTGCGCCAGTTGCACCAGGAGAAGCAGGTCCTGTGAACCAAGTGAAATTCAGCGAAAACGAAACATTTTGGCAAAGTCGTTGGGTGGGTGGTTTTTGGGATTTTGGGTGGTAATACAGCATATTGAGGGCGTCTCTCTCTCAGAGTATTTCCTCTAGGATTTTTCTCCTTTGCAGATTCTCGCGCAGGCGCTCTGCTTTTCCAACTTCCAGTGGCGAAGTTTTCCTCTCTCTCGCGCTGCAAGGGAAATATTTTTGGGGGAAACTGGGTTTTATTTTTATCGGCCACAACCAGCAGATGTTGGCTAATTAAAGCATTACAACGTAGGTCAGGCCCGTCGCCGCGAGCCGTGGGAATTTTATGACTGGCCAAAAGTGACGATGCAAATGGACCATCATCAAGATGCACTCACACTAAGTGCAGGTAGAAATTATACAGCATAGATCACCAAAGATGATGTACCGCATTCTTGGGCATAATTAAAAAGCCATTTAAGAGGGGGTTCAAGTTTGGGTTCGCTCGAATTATCCAATTATTTGCCCCATGGCAGCAGGCGTTACGGTTCTACGGCTACTCAAACAGAAATGTTTTGGGTGTTTGGCACTTAACACATTTCCACATGGCTTCACTTTTTTCGTTTTTCGTTTTCAAGCGGGCTGCGCAGGCGCTTTCCTCGGTTTCTGAGCGCCAAACGAGTTGCGGAGTTTTAGCGGAGAAACTGGTTTTTGGGTCACAGTCACATCGAAGGGCCCGCCGACAGACGACAGCCGAGAACAGGTAAACTCGAGATAATTATTCAATGAAGCCGAGAAGAACAGGGCTTCCCACACGCACACAAAAAAAGAGTTGGTGACCAAGGAGTTTGGTAATTTAACCATTAAATGTATAGAAAAATGGCAAAATATAAAATGTACTACTTTGTGGATCGATAAAAAATATTTTTAACAATTCTATAATGTTTTATTTTGTTTAATAGCTTTAGTTACTTTAAAAAAAATATATATAGATACTAAAAAATCTCGAACTTAATAGTTCAAGTACTGGCTAGTTCCAACTATTTGACCAATGTATTTTTTTCGAGTGCACTCTCCTGAGTTCTCGGGTTCTCTGTGGTCCGGCGGAAAGCCATGTCAAAGGGTTAGGACAGGTTCGCTGGCACTCCACTCGATTCCCTCGGCCCAAAGCCGAACTGAAGTACAAAAACCGAGTATGAAACCGAGACCGAGTTGGCCAGCATCAGAGAATATAAGAGAATGCATGCTGCGCACATGCCCTCTCTATCGCTCTTTCTCCCCGGAGAAGCGCGCTCTCTCTCTCTCCGTCTACCTCTCTCTTTCTCGGCTGCAAATGCCGTCTCTTTTTCGAGTGGCAATGGAGCACTCCTGACGCAGATTCAGTACTCAATTGTTGTTCCACCACGGCGTACGTGAACGCGGACGAAATACATCCGCGTTTTCCCATCCGAAAAGCAATTCAAAACCTCATTTCTATCGTAAGTGCTGTCTCGCTCTAGCCTTTGTCCCTGCGAGTGAGTGAGTGTTTGTGAGTGTGGCTAGGAAAATTGTATGGAAATTATGGATACGAAAGTTGATGGAGAATAGTCACGAGTGAAAACAAAAAGAAAAACAAAGCAAAAATCGGGCGGCAATCAAGCGAAACGTCACAAAATCCCAATCACCACCGGAAAAAAGGGGTGGGAAAACGCTCTCCCATTCGTGCGTATGAGTGTGTGTGTGTGTTTGTGTGTAAAAGTGGAAATTCGCTCGCGTTTTCGGCACTTTTCAGAATCGGAAAAACAGGACCACACCCGCGCGGGTGCAAAACTTGAAAATGGGGGAAAAAAAGGCAGAAAGGCCAAAGAAAAACAGCGCTGCAAGAAAAATTCCCAATTCCAGTTTCCCAAAAGGATCGTAGGGAGAGAACGAGAGAGAGAGAGATAGGCAAAGAGTTATAAGAGTCGCTCCGAAAACTTGTACTGCCTGGAATTCTCAACGAGGGGGGTTTTTTGGGCCAGGACAGTTGCGCAAGTGAGCAGTTCCCGTTATTGGGGAATTTTAGCCAACAAGATAGACGTTACGCATCAGCTGGTTTCTTAGAAGATATAAAAAGGAGTCTTCTTAAACTAAAGAAATGTTACAAAAAGGATAAAAAAATAATAAAATAAATATTTAGAATATTAAATTGATATAAACTATTAAATAAAATCAAAGCATTAAAAACTAAACTTCATTAATTAAAATGATATGCCAAATATCTCTTAAAAAGGGAAGAATATTTAATTTTAAAAGCCTGCTCAGTATGCCCCTAAAATGCCAAACCTTTCAACCTTTCCTTGCCAATAAAATTGCCAAAAAATTAAACCCCTTATTTTCCCCCTGAGCACTTTTCCTTCAGCTGCTGCTGCTTGGAAAACTGGTTCTCTCTGTTTCTGTTTTTTGGCCGCTGTGCAGCCGCCGCGATTTTCCAGCTCGCTGTTCGACAGACCCGTCAGTCGGAGTTTTCAAAAATTGCTGGCAATTGGTGTGGCGGCGACGCACAGCTGTGAGCTTCTTATTTTCCGTTTCGACCTGTGATTTTGGCCCCCTTTCCCACACCAATAAAACGGGAGGAAAAACAGTACTACTATATTTAAAATCCTATAAACCCCATCTCGTCGAAGGACAATTATATAAGGTTTATAAGGCGTAGCCGCCCATGAGTCACGTGTTTCGGAGTGTGTTTGTGTGTGTGTGTGTGCCAGTGAAATAATGAAAGCCAAAGGACCTCCTTTTTTGTTGACCAGACGCGACAATTACCACATCAAAAATATGGCCAAAATACCCATACGATATTCCTATTTTTATGCCGTATTGATTTTATTTGTTTGTGCATAAAAGCCGCGCCAGTGTGTTTTTATATCGCCATTTATTTAACGCCTTATGTCTTATGATTTTTCGCCTCTCCTTGAATCCATCCATCCATTTCCCTCAATCAAATAGGAATAACATAAAAATCCTTTGTGCCAGCCCCACGTTAAAGTCAACGGTTTCAAAAGTCCTTCGTCAAAAAAGAAGAAAATAAAAACACGCATACGCCCCAGTGTACTCGAAGTCGAAAGTGTCATAAAGTATGCGATTATCCTGTAAACAAAGTGTAAAACGCGCCCAATAAACGCCGAAAAAGCAAGAACGAACGAAAGGCAAACAACAAACAACTCCCGGATTTTACGACTTGAGCAATCAATTCCGCTCCGGTCACTCGAGGACTCTCCAGGACTCTCCAGGACTTCCCCCATTCAGTAGAAAACTATAGAATCGGATCTGGGCACGTCGTATAATGATTGCGCAAGTGAGGTGAGTCACCAAACATCGATATTCTGAAATTACTATTGCTCCTCGGGGGAAAACTGAAACTAAAACTAAAACATTTAACTGCAGCTGACGAGGGAAAACCTAGCACACACACACAAACATCCATGTAGAGCCATCGAGCAATCAAATACTCCAAAGTCCGCAGGCTAGAATTTAATTAAAATTTATGAAATTTTCAATTACACTGGCAAGTGTAAATAAGTGCGAGTGCGAGCATTATGGGGCCCAATTCAATTACGGAATATCTGAAAGGCCAGAAAAAACACACTCTCGCCCGGAAAAACAAACAGCCGAACTGAACTGGACCAGAAAACAGAAAACAAACGGCAAATGTTAGGAGTGGTTTGGTTAAAGAGGGATCGGTTTTTGCGAGGGGCTTGCAGTTTGATTGGTTTTGTGGCTTTGTATCCCCATCATCATCTGCCTCAGACTTTCAGGCATACGATAGATAGATGGATTGACCATCTGCAGTTTGGAAATAACGAAGCAGCAAACATGTGTAACCGATGACGACAAAGAGACAGAAAGGCAGAGAGATAAAGATAAAGACAAAGGGTTATTAGTGGTTCGGGAAGGGCCCAGGAAATTGCACTTCCCATAGAGGGATACGGACACGGATCCATGGTTTGCCAACTGCGTTTTTGCGCTTCGCTTCACTTGCTTCTTGTCTTGGCAATCGTTTATTCGAGCTTCCTAACCCCCTCCCTATTATTGATAAGTGAAGCAGTTTGGGGAAAGGATTACCCAGTCCAAAAAACTAAAATAAAACATATATCTTCTAGTCGAGTCCCTGAAATGCCAGCAATCATCGTCGGATCGATTTACCATTATGGTATAGTATACCATGGTACATGGGAGATATTATATTTACATGTAAAGGCTGTAAGTGGGTGCTTGCGTGACTGCCGTCTAAGGTCACTTGGTAACCTATTCAAACGAGTTACGACCTCGCTTAGCGGCGATAACGATAACGATAACTATGCGACCACACGAATGCAGTCAAAAAACTGACGCGCAATATGTGTAAACATAAACAAGAAATTGGGGCCACAGCTTCGATTGATCGAAGATCTCGATACTCTATGGGAATGCATAATTAAATATTTTATGAACATTAAATATTTTTTTTAAAGGATGTTATAATATGGAAGATCATTAATGCAGAGATAAATATTTTTATAATAATTTTCTCCATTTCCTATTAATTGATTTTATAATAAAACTTAAAGATAATTATTCTGTTTATAAACTCTTTTTTAATGCTCGCTTTTTATTAAAATGAAAATATATGAATAATATGCCTATTTATTTTTCAATACCCAACTTTTTTTTTTTTTCTTGGAGCTTTCAATTTTCTTTTTATAAGAAAGGTTACCCCCAGTTTCGTTACGAAAATAAGGCGCCCAGCTCAAAACAAAAGCGATGCGGGGAACGGAAGCTGTGGTCAGTCAGTCAGTGAGTCTGCTTAGAGGTTTTCTTTTTTTTCGTTGTTTCGCTGGAATTTCTGAGCTTCGGGGTCCGAGTCGGATTATCCAACAATGTGAACTAGAGTGGACCCCGAAAAGCTGAGGCCTGAGAACTTTATCAGCGACTCTGTGTTTGGGTATACACACTCCATGCTCCACACTCTCTTTCGATCGGACAACTCCAGAGTTGGCGCCCAAAACAAAAACTGGCGCACCTAATGGGACCGAGCGAAACTCGAGCCCAAAACACAAGTCCGAGATGAAGGCGTAGAAGTTTGGATGTGGATGGGGCATGGTGGATGGGGGAACTTGGGATCTCTACTACAGATCGGCTTACACTTGGAGTTCAGTTGTACATATACGGGTTATGTACATCATTGGACTTCAGGTCTTCAGGTCTTGTGGTCTTTTCTGGCCGTATAAGAGAGCCCGAGACCGATTCGAACTTGTTTTTCTTTTGCCGCGATAGATACACAGAATTTCCTGCAGCAGCCGTTTTGTTCCTGTATTGACGTCAGATGGAAACACAGCATGCAATTTGCAGTCGACGATCGACGGTGCAATGGCAACAACAGGGGACAGGTAGTGACACTCAAAGAAAAGTTGTTAAAGATTGCAAAGAATTTTAAAATATTCTGATTTATTTGAATAAACTTTCAAATCAATCAATAAATTCATGGACCAATTGTCTATTTAAACATAATATTTTAAAAAATTTATCTAAAATATAAGAAGGTTTATAAACACGTATACAGGTAGAAAAAAATCACTTCGTTTTTATATGTTCAAAAATGTTAAAAACGATACTAAGATTTTAGATTTTATTTTTCTTTCCTTCGATTTCAGAATATTTTCCATATCAAGTTTACATTACTTAATTGAAAAAAGTATAATTTCAATGTTGAATATATTCATATGCATATATTAGTAACAAATTAATATTCTTAATTTTTAGTATACAACCTGCTTTTTTTTTTGGTGCAGGGAAACCAACTCTCAAAAATTCCCACACATCACGCTCAGGTGGAGTTGGGCGGGAATGGAATGGTATGGGTATGGTTTGGGTTCTGTATAGTATGGTACCGTATAGTAGCACCACATGCAGGGCTTCGCCAGAAGGTGCACCACTCAAACTCAACTCAAACTGAAACTCATCGCACCTCTCGGCACCACTCACCCACATCCACATCCACATCCTGGTGACGCTTTGTTCTTGGCTCTTGTTTTTCTGTTTTCGTT
Source organism: Drosophila lutescens (assembly GCA_037075285.1). NCBI lineage: Eukaryota > Metazoa > Arthropoda > Insecta > Diptera > Drosophilidae > Drosophila > Drosophila lutescens. The sequence continues at coordinate 38,858 of JBAMCF010000324.1, forward strand.
GGGTTTTTACACTCCATTGGCAGTGAAGCGTTAAAATTGACCCAGTTGTTGATTTATTTTTACAGCACTTCGTTGGTTGGGCAGTGCAATTCGAGTCGTGGCATTTCTCCTGCAATTGCAATGCCCTCCTGCGCTGCAGAAAATAATTCAAATTGAAAAGGATGAAGAGCCAGAAAAAACAATGCGAATTTACGTTTCGATTTAAATGCATGAAATCCGCATTTTCGTATAAACGAAAAATCGAATCGCTTTAAGGTCTCGAGCTCCGTGCACGAATGCATTTTCAATTTGCTGGCTAGAAATTCCGGAGTCGAGATGGCTGAGAGGCAGCAAGTTTGCAGTTCAAGTTGAAAATTGTTTGCATTTTTTCGCTTGCGATAAAAATAAGTACTGGTTGCTATATGGAAAGAGGCCCTATTCCCAGATAAAAACAGGGAGAAGAACTCGGCAGAGACAACTTTGCCTTCCCCCTGTTCTTTTTTTCGTCTCGTTGTAACTTCTCTTTTAATAACTATGCGGGCTGCTTTTTGTTTTCTTAGGGCCAAACTTCTGGCCCAGAAAGAAAATTGCCGAGCGGAAAGAAGCTGAAAGTTTAAGTGCAAAGCCGGAGAAATTAAAATATTTCCAGGCTACAGCTTAAAGTTTTGCATTTGAATAAAATGTAACGAATTCGGGGTGGTTAACCAATTCGAAAGGGCCACTCTGTAGTCCTAAATATTTTTCCCAGACGACCAGGAATGGCTGTTCATTATTTCGCAGCGACCATTAAAGTAATTTGCCACACTTGTCGCCGGCCATTAGGCCCCATTAAAGCGCAATCAGAAATCTCTGGGTTCCCCACTTTTCCCCTGTTTTCCCCTCTTTTTGACCAATACTCGAGTATCAATTTGGACGGCGAAGGCGAAAAAGTTGGCAAAGTGTTGCCGCTGCACGAAACCCTTTTTATTAGTTTTCAGATATCGACAGGCAGCCCCTGCAGGAGGTCCCTGCTTTTAATAAGGACATTCAGGCCACAGCGGCAAATAGTTCAATGGACTCGTCAAATCGCCCGTTTTCGGTATTGGTTGGTTGCCTTTTTTATGCTGTTGTTCGCCATAAGACGCAGCTTAGGCAGGGAAAATCAATATCCGAATCCCAGCAAGGTCCCGGCTTCTTTGTTGGTCTGCGCTGGCTGAAAATTGTTTGAGTTTTCGAAAATAAGTGCCCTGCACGGTGCAAAGAAGTTTAATATTTTGTTAAAATACCGAGGATTTAAGTTACCAAAGGTAGGAAGGCAAATAAGGGACTTTCTGAATTTAGTATTGAAAATATTTGAGAGTTCTGCAGGATGTTTTCGAATAAAAAAATTATATTAAAATTTATAAAGAAATTAAGTAAATTAAATGTATTTTAAATGCAAGAATCTCTGAACTATTTTAATTCAAAGGAATATTATATTTGTTTTTAAACACTGTTTATTTGGGAATGCATATAAGAGTATACCTGTTATAAATAAAATTATAAATAGAGAAGCATAAGTAAATAAATATAACAAATAAACCAAAATAATAGTATGCCTACTTTTCAATTTTTAAATAAATGTTGATATAATTTGAAGATTCTATTTACTACATTTTCCTACTCAATTTATATATTATAAGTGTTCGTCCTCCTCCAGCTAAAATAATTTAATTTGATAATTACTTATAAGACCATTACCGATTAGATCTCCCTATTTCGCTCTCTGTACAAAGGCAAACATCTGCATCTGGTCAGGAATGGAGGTCCTTTGGCTCTGGGTCCTTGTTGTTTACTTATTCAATTTGGAGCTGTTTGAACTGCGCTGATATGCCCATTACAAGGTGCCCAGCCAGCTATCGAGTGTACGACGTGCTCCATGGCGTATACGTAATTACGTTTGTCGCTGCCACATCGCAGCTCCACCTACTTTCTCCCCCCCCCCCTGCGATTGCCACTTTAAACCATGGAAATTTATTTATTGCATAATGGGAAAAGTTTTGCACTTCAGTCATGATTTGCCTCCCCTCCCTGTTCATCTCCATCTCTTGTGCTATTCAACTCGCAGCATTTCATTTGATGCAGCGACCAAAAGACGTGCGTAAACAGGGTGGCCATGGGATCCCCGGCTGGTGTCTTTGGGATCCCTTAGCCTCCAAGTCGGGGGCGTCGAGTGCTAAACTTTTTTTGCCCGAATCCCGTTTGGCTACGAACTCGAACTCGAAATCAACTTTATGCCGAGGCAACGGCGCAAAGTTTATGGTCATGTCGGAGTCGGAAAAGCGCGGAGGAAAGTCGGAAAATTCAGGGGTGAGGGATGGCCGTTCATTAGCGTTGCCATTACATTTATTTATTTTTCTTCATTCCGTTCTGTTTCGCTGTGCGCAGGATGTCTGATATACAGCCCCATCTCCAATCCCCCCAAACTTCCTTTTCACAGTGAGTCCGAAAAGTCTGAAGCTGAAGACTAAAGTCCCCTTTAGTTAGTGTGAGAGCTTTAGTTTCAACAAGTTTTAAAAAAGTTAAATGAGACACACAAACTTCGCATAATAGTGAAGTGGAGTGAGGAAGAGATTCCAGGACAGTAATCAGGTTTTTGCTAGAGAGGCTCAAAGTCAGAAAAAGAAAATTCCGCTGCACGCATGTCGGCAGTTATTAGTCGAATTGCGGTGGGAAAAGTACTTTTTTGAGGCACTTTACAGGATTTATGTGCAGGCAAAGGCAAAGAAAAGCCGAAAAAGTTTGCTAAATTTTCACTTCCGCCGACGCCGTCGCTTTTCTTTTGCGCCTCCTTTGATATTCCGACTGCATAAATAATAACACAAACTTTTATTATTAATTTTGCTTAATCGAAATGCCGCAATTAAGCATGAAGCATAAAAGTTTCCGCTCCTTTGTGAGCTGAACTGACCTCCCGCCCGCTTTTTAGTTTTCGCCCAGAATAATTTTGCACTTTTACTCCGCCAAAATATCTTTTCTAAGAAAAAGTTGGACGGCGGTCTGCTTGGTTTCTTCCTTTTTCGCCACAGAAAGAGAGCGCAAAGTTTTCTGCACTTTTCTGAAATATTATTAAGAATTTAATTGCTACAAAGCGCAAAGTTTTCTTCTTGGCAGCCACGCCCATCTTGTATAATTTCGGGAATTTTGTGGAAATTGTAGGGCGAAAAGTGCCGAGTCACATGGTTAAATGCAATGACCAATAAATAAGCCCCACAAGTGAAACAATCCATTACGGAATCTCTGGTCACAAAGGCTGCTGTGAATGAAAATTTGTTGCGTAATGGGGCAGGCACGGCGATAAGAAAGTGAAAACTAAATGGGGGAAAAGTATAAACGATACACAAAACCAATGCTCGTCGTCCCATTTCCTGACCGTTTTCCATCGCTTTCCATCGCACACGTCTGCCCGAGTCGTTTGAAATTAAATTTCAAAGGCCCGGGACCATTAGTGGCCTCCTCCTTTGTCCAGATCCTGTCTGACCCGGCCCACAGGAACCCACAAACATCCTGTTGATGTCAGCAAATTTTATTTATTTGTGGTTCGTGTTGTATTACAGCATTTTAGAGCAATTAAAATTGTACAATGGCCGGGGCATTTTGCATTTCGTCCCACCGAGACTGCCCAAAAACTTGGCCACACAGTCTATTTGGCTATCTATTTTTCCTTCTTTTTTTCGGTTTTTAGATCATTTAGCGGCCAAAGTGCCTAATGATATATTGACTTGCCCCCTGTTACGTTTCAAACTTTTATGGCTATTCTCGGTCTAATTGCCCGCGGAGGCGAAGGCGGGAAGGTAAAACTCATTAGATTAAGTGATAGCAGTTCGCTTTATGGCCCCATCTTGCTAACTGGAATTAGCTGGATGCCAGCGATGCCAAGGATGCCGGGGAAAAAACAGGAAGATAGAAGGAGGCAGGGTAATCGAACGGCAGTGGCTCTCTCACATAATATCTGCTGCTCCAAATGGCCGAGGATTGTCAATGCAAAAGCTGCTCGGGAATTGCAACCATTGCTTCCATTGTTCATTGTCGTTTTGGCCTACATATTCAGGCCCTCTCTCCCAGTTTTTTTTATTTTCTGCGTCGCTAACAAGCTTACGGACGGATGGCCTGCGGGCCCATTCCCCAAATGTAAGCCAAACAAGCAACGGGGGCGCTCCATTTCATTAAAGTTTCAGGGCGTGCTACGCGGCGTATGAGTGATACTAAAAACGAAGCAACGGCAGTTAAAAGGAGGAAGGGACACATTCTAAACACTTCAAACTTACACAGAAAATGTTAACTTTCAAAAATGTATTTTGAAGGTATCTAAAATTACTAATAAATTATTGCATACTTTTAGATACTTTTAAAATATATTTTAAAAACGAAGTACTTTATTATTGTTTTTTTTCAAACCTCTATTTTAATTTTACTATTTATTAGTTATTAAATCATAACAAAACATTAAATTAAACTGTACGATTTTTGGAATTATTTTTTCCTATTAAATATATTGTTGCATATTTTTAGACACCTCTTTAAGAGTTTTTAAATTCTCAGTAATTTACTTTTAGTGTTTTATAGTTTATTTACAGTGTTTCCCCTTTAAATTGTAGTCTTAAATTTAGCACCTATTTTTTCCCCTGTAAGAGTGGCACACTCGCACATGAAATGGCCCTTTTCTTAGCTGTTTCCACCGCACAGTGTGCAAAAGTTGTAAAATTTGCTGTTTTGCGCCAAAGGGCATACACACACAGCACTTGGGGCAACGAAAAACGAAAACTCGAGGGCCTGTCGAAATGTCTTGGGGTGTGGTAGCGACAAGAAGAAGTCCGGAGTCCTTGGTCTTCGCTCCTTAGTCCTTATATCCCAAGATCCCAAGAAGTCCGGGAAGCAGGCACTCGCCTTTATTGGAGTGCAATGGGCTGTAGTCTGTATGGTCTCTGTTCTGTTCCCAAGTTGTTGCGCACAACATGCTTAATTAGTTTCTGAAACCAAAAAGGGGCTGTGGCTGAATTCCGGGGGGCCAGAGGGTCAGAGGTCAGCAGGCAGGAAGGCAGGAGGGAAGGTGCTAGCTGCTGGCCATGTGTGTGAGCCAAGTGAAAATAATTTGCGGCTTCCAGTTTCGGTTGGCCAGCGAGGGTTTTTAATTAAAAGTGCATGCTACCCATCCTCTTCCCATCCCCCATCCATCATCAGCAATCCCCAGAACGTAATGCAAATGAGCGCCAAGTAGCCGTCGTCCGTGGACGGAAGATCCGCTGTGTTTACGGCGGAGTATAGAGGTCCCGAATCCCAGAATCCCGCATCCTGAATCCTGCGCCGTGTGTGCAGCCAACCAAAAAGCACCAAGCGAATGGCGGACGGCGGAAGCGGATGCCATAAAGTGCTGCCACCGCACGGGTCGAAAATAAAATGGCTGCCGTGCGAGGAGCCAGCTTCCAGGAACTCATACACTGACCGGAAAAGTGTGTTAATCTTTTAAGAGATCAAGAGTATTTTGAATTGCTATAAATTCTTGTTTTTTCGATAGTGGACACTAGCGATGTTTTTGGCTATCGATGGTAGTGACTATCGATATTATCGATACTATCGGAAATTAAAGAAAATAAAAACAAATTACAAGAATTAGGGAACATAATGAAATCAAACCATAGACTTTTCCTACATTTTCGAACAATCGATAGTATCGATAGTGCTATAGATTTTTCTACCAACCCTAATGAAGTTCATATATTCTCGACAAATATTATACAAAATATTTCGATTGATTGAGATAAAAATGTGACTAAATCTTTTCCCCGTGTGTATGTAAATGTGCAGCGGGCGCCGTGACGAATGCTGGTCCGGGCGGAAAGGGGGGCACACACACATTTTAATGACAACGACGTGGCCGACAATTCAGTTATGGGTCTCATGGCACACCAGCCAGCAGACAACAGTCAGAAACCCCCGAAAATTTCGGGGGAGGAGCGAACCAATCAACTGATTTAGTGCACGTTGGGCTGCCCTGTCCCCCTGTCGTCCTCCAGCTCATCCTTTTCGTCCTTTTTCGGTCCTGGGGTATCAGCAAATGCAATTCGTTTGCTGATTTGTCATTGTTTGGTATGGCTGTCCCCACAGCTCAACTAGAGCTGATTTACAAATGAAATCATACGCCATGGCGGGCATTTCGGTAATGAAAATTCAGCCATAAGGGAAATCATTTTTCCGGCCTTTGTTCTATTTCGGCTGTGACGGTGATGGTGGCTCTGTATGTGTGACTGTGCATCCTTTATTTTCTGTTTTTTTTTTGGGAGCAGGACGTGGAGGCACCGCACTCTTAATGCGATTTTTGGTGCTTGCTTGTTGCCTGGGCTTTTAGTTTTGATGTGGTTGTACGGAGAAAGAGGGGGATGTGGAGCCACAGGACTCGCGCTAAGGGATTCGAGTGCGCTCTATAAATAAATTTCGTTTTAATAAACTTGTCATAATGGCAGAGGCAGCAGCAGCAGCGCTGGCAGCGCAAAAAGTTTTAATAACGCTCCACAAACCTTGACGTTATTAAAATTTTACATGTCATGCCAGAAAGGATTAAATTCAACGCACATGGACTGCTGCTGCGTGTGTGTGTGTATGTGTAATACACTGTTCTCACCGGATGTATTAAGTTATGCATTAAAATGGCACTAATGACGTTTATACAGCTCTGTCAGCCACGAGAACTTTCCATCCTTCCATCCTCACGAAACACACAAACAAAAACACACACATCCTGAGGGAAGCTTTGCTCGAGTTACTTAATTGCAGTGACAACATTGAATAAGGAAAAGCAAAGGCTTTTCACCCTGCTTTTTCCCTGGCATTTCCTCTCCTTTCCTCGCAAGAATGAAAATCGTTACAAAAATGCTTTGCCTGCAATTTAAAATGTCTGTGTGGGTGGCTGTTTCTGTGGCTTTTTGTGTTTTTCCAGGGATAAGGGGACTTTTACGGCAGCTGCTTATATTTACGTGGCCATGTAATGGCGGAGAGCACGGGAGAATAAGACCAAATTGAGCGAATTCCGCTCAAAGCATTCCAAATAATTTAATTAAAAACACATTTCAGTCTTTGTTCGCGAGTGAGAATGACAGGGAATGTACTCACCCCTTTCTCACCACTTCTTCATTACTTCCTTACTACTTCCTCACCATTTTTCTGTGTCATTCTGCATACTTCTGTGGGCGAATGCCATTTCAATTAACTGCAGTCCCCAAAAAATGGGCCCCCGATCACGATCCTAAGATAAAGTATGAAACAAAGGCCCATCCTCCTGCTCATTTTCCTCTTCTTAGTTCGACAGCCAACACGAGTTTTACATTAAAACGCAAAGTTTTATTGGTGGAAAGGGAAAAGTTTGCTCTATTTGTATAGGAGCCTCGTAAGTTTTCGGGGCCGTGTCTTTTGTGAGGGTTCCTGCGCACCCCCATCACCAATCTTCTAAGTGGTGTCCTTATCAGTTGTAGCTACAACATATTAGCTGCTTAATTTCACGGACGTGTGTGTGTTCGTTTTCGCCCACCGAGTGTTAAAATGGAAAACTTTTGTTTATTAATTTGTCAACGGGGCGCGTAGGACGCCGTTTCAGGTTGTTCAAGATGCCCGATAAGGTTTACCTGTCTGCGAAAAGAACTTGGTACTCGGTTTTTGGGGGAGGTGTCGTTGATTGTCGTCCAAGACAAGTTCAAGGTCTGTGTTGGTTTTAATAGTAAGACTTAACTTATATAGGCCGTCAACACTTTGTGATTCATATGATTCGTTTTGTGAGCTACCCATAACACCATAAGATTAATAATTTGGTTACTATAATGTAAATTTAAAATACTTGATAGTTTGGGGCATTTAAAAATTACGAATTCTTTCCAAAAATGAGAACGCGAATTCTTTAGAACAACAGGTACTAAACTAACCATTAAATTTATTTCTGCGTACCTTGTGCAAAAATTCAAAGTTTTTTTCAGAAAGTCTAGTAATTATAGTTAATTTCAAATCAACACTACAAGTTTACTTGAACCTAGCAAAAACTTCTCACATTAAGAGGTGCATTAGAAAAGTTTGCCGAAAGTTTAAACAGTTTTTGGGACTAAACATGGGTTTCTTGGTGGAAAAATGGGTAAATATTTGACGAGCTGCATTTGGAGATGGTTGGGTTGGCCCACTGGAGATTTTCCAGCCACTGGGGTGGTCTGGGGTGGACTTGGGGTGGTTTTGGGGGGATCTCCGTTGACATCTGACGTCTGACACTGACGGCTGTGATGGATGACGGCTGGGGAACGTGACAGCTTCATCAAGTGCAGCCAGGTGCGACTGCAAGGCGTTCATTGATGGCAGCAACATTTACCGCAATCCACTGGCAAACAAAATACCAATGCAATCTGCTTTCTCCCTGCTCTTTTTCAGATGACGCCACTGCCGGTGAGAAGGATACGTTAGGCGGGCGGCGTTGAACTATGGGAACAGAGGCATGGGCGTGTGCGCGGACCTTGGGTCTCATCGATGGTGTCGGGCATTGAGCACCACCCACCAATCAGAGGAGCTGGAAAAGGAGCAGTCCCTGGAGATTCCTGCCAGGACAACGAGAATTCCCGCTACTAAAACGCTGACGGCATCGCCAGCGAAGACGGCAGCTTTCACAGTGAAAACGACGAGGAGAAGACGCAGCCTTCCCATTTGGAAGGGTCAGGGGTCAACGCCAACGATACAGGTGCTCCAGTTCGTTTTGGTCTCGTTGCTGGCTCTTCTAGCGAAAAATGCCCAGGCGCACAACATTCCAGGTGAGTTTTTTGAGTGCAATCAAGTTGCTTAATTAAATCGGCATGCGAAAAGCCTCGGCTATTCGCGGCCAAAAATTTCATTTGAAAATTTGATAAGCGACTTTGCGAAAGGGCGCATGTGTGGAACTTGATTTTTATTCGGTGCTCAGTACTGAGTATTCAGTGCTCGGGAAAATTTAATGGCGCACAATAAGCGGCTTACGTGCGGCCAAAGCTGATTACATTTGGCAATTAGTTGACAGTTGGGCGCAGCATCGAGTGAATTTCAACCACTGGCCAACAAAAAAAAGAGAGAGTGGAGCTTTTATTTAGGCCTTTTGATTTATTCGTTTTTCGGCGCTCGGCAAGGGCACAATAGGTTTTTTTCCGGAATGTGTAATCAAATTCGTTGAAGTGGTAACGACGGTTCTGAATTTCAAAGGTTTTATGCAGGTTTTGATTTGGTCTGGTACAACTTCTGGCGTCTTTCTATCGGTTTAAAAATTTGCTTTTTGAATTTTTAAAATTTTTACCAACATACATATGTGCCTTATTTTTTATTTACTTTTATTTTTACCAGCAGTAAGTCCACGTAAAACCATTTAGCTTTCAAATCCTATTTTCCAAATAATGTTAGAAATGTGTTTTATAAGGATACCCATTGAATTTCATATGATTTATGCATTCGAAATGTTAGGAAATGTCAGGGGTTAACTGCCCACCAAAGAACCTTTCTTGAACTTCGGCCTCCCACTGAATTCAATGAGCTGACCTCTATTCGAATTTTCTGTCCTATTTCCTGATAGTCTCTCCTGCCCTCCCACGAAGGACATTAAAAGTTGCCACTGGCTCCCTGGTTCAATGTACCGTGGCGTTCTTCGTTCTTAGAGCCCGTCGAGTGAATTAATTCAATTTAATTTAGCCGAAAATTGGAAAAACCGCTCGAGATTCCCTTCCAGGGCAGCGGCGCAACGGAATGGCCACTTTGCAGCACGGTCGAAAGGTCTACGGCAAGTTTGAGGCGTTGATGGGCTGGATGGGAAGAGCCGCAGTAAGTTCCTCGAAGGCGACTCAACTTGGCTTTAATCAATGAAAACAAAGTGCGCTGCCTCGCTGAATAACTCGAGCCCGAAACTCGGTGTCAAGTGTTCGGTTGGTGGTGGGTGGAGGGGTGGTTCGGGCTTGAGTAGCGTTGAAAACGTCTGCCTTTGGCTGAAGGACATTCTAAATGGAATAATGAAACCACTTTTGCATGTTAACGCCATCAAAAGGCGCGACAGAGGCGAAACACACGCGGGTACTTTGGCATCCTGGCTTCCTAGCTTCCTAGCTTCCCGACTTCCTGACTTCCTGCTACCCTCGAGTACTTCACTTGGCGCTCGGCGACATGTCTGCAACATTATCAAAGGGCAATAGACGAACAAGTGCCTTGACTGTGCACGGAGAGAAAGAGTTTTGAATTTACACTAGTAGAATTTGTTTAAAATTTAACCAGAGGTTAAAAGCAGTTGCTAGTCATGAGGTTACGACACTTGCTTGAAATTCGGATAGTCAATAAGCATAAAAAATCAATCAGTAGAAGTAGCTCATTAAGCAAAGCAGTTACTGTGAACAGTAGTTAGAGTCACATCTGTTAAAATAACCAGAGGTTAAGAAAGATTTTCTAAGTGTGAGGTTATGACACTTGCTAAAGATTCGGATTGTCAGCAGTGCGATGTCAAGCAGTTGATGAAGTTCCCAAAGCAGTTGAAGTTAAATAATTAGTATTTAGTGAAAACGGTTTCTGTTGAATAGATTTCATGGCTAAGGCTTCTTTTCTCTCAGTGCACGCTTCTCAGCATAATCACCATTGCCAACCCCCATCAAAGTCGTTGTCGTCATTGTTTTTGTGTCGCTCCTGATGTTGTTTTCTGTTCTGTATTTTTTCTGCCTTTTTCGGGAGCAGCCAGCGGAGGCTGAGTGGCGATGCAAATAGTCTGCCAAAGCTGGCCAAGTTAACATAAATTTATGCAAATGCCAAAGTCAACAGGCGAGGAGTGCATAAAGCGAGCCAGCGAGTGAATGAGTGAGTCAGTGGATGAGTGAGTGACTGACTGGTCGAGTGTCTGATGAAAGAGGAGGTTAACAAAGACGTCATGTAGCTGGACCCCCAAGTCCTTGACAGGCTTTTTCCCTCTCCAACGAGACTGAGAACGATAACGGGAACTGGAATTAATGCAAAACGCATTAAGTTGATTTTTTGCCGGACAACGCCCCAATCAAGAGCGTTTGGCCAGCCCGAACAATTGCCTTCGGACATTGGTAGTTTGCTTAACCCTATTACCGACACAGATACAGTTGGATCTGGCTACAATGGAAATGTTCTGGGGAGGGGGAGAGAAATGTGGCATGTGCAGGCAGGTCAGAAGTTGTTTGTTAACAAGTTTAGGGTCATCATGCCAGAGCCAGAGATTCCGAGCTCTCGGCATCAGCTGCACTGGCTCCATCGCCATCTTCAAGTGGCACAGAACATCAGCCCCCTCCCCTGCACACTACTCACACATGTGTATGTACAGGATATGCTCCCTTATTGGATTGCTACCCAGTTTGCTGTTGCTGTTGTCCTGCTGTTTCCGACAATTCATTTGCATTTCCGTTGCCGCTTGCCGAGCTTTGAGCTCTGCTCCAATTGTAAACGAAATTTTCAGCTCGGTTGACCATGTCAACGGCTCAGAAAAGCTCAGCGGGGAGAGCGAGCGCCCTCTGGCGGAGAAGGGTGTCACTATTGGGGGCGTTGCATACATAAATAATGCCCAGCACATTCGCACCTCGGGGCGGTCGCACAGAAATGAAGCGTCCGTCAAAGGCAGGCGAACAAGGAGCCTAATCAGCGCCTGTCAAGTGCCCACCGCAGTCCATCCTGGCATCGTGGCATCCTACTATCCCACCAGCCACAGCCCCATCCTGGCACCCTACCTTTTGGCCACAGACAGGTGACAAACGCTAATGAAATGTCACGACTCGTTGTCAAGGCAGAGGGACAGTCGGTTGAAATGCTAGAAAGCAACTTTTCGTCAACCAGAGAGTTTCGTTCCTCTGATTTCTCACTCTGTGTGTGTGCGTGTGGTCAATAACTTTTATTCAAGAGGTCAACCGACATGCAGGGGAAAAAAATAGGAACTATTTTTAGGAAAATGTGCTAAATAAATAAGATTAATGGTCAACAGCTTACAGATTAAAGATTTGGTATACTTTTTAGACAAGCTACAGCAAAAATAATGAAAATAAAATTAATTTCCATTAAAAAAAATCAGTATTTTTACTAAAACATTGCAAAAAAAAGTAAAATATAGGAATGCCATCCCTCGCTCGTAATTAAATTGCCTATCGATTGGCATTCAAGCCTGAACATTTTTATTCTTGGCCATTTTTCGCAAAAAAAACCCCTTACCAAAAATGCGAAAGTGGGTAAAAATTTTATATTTTGTAAAACACCCGGAAAGTGTTAGAAATCGATATATTTTGTTATAAGCATTTTGGACAAGTTACAGCAAATTTAACTGTTTCCTACTGTCCCTATCCACGCAGATTTTAACATGATATAAATAAAATAAAATAATATTGTATTTCTGAGTTAGGAGGAAAATGTAATGCCCTTTTTTTAGCATCTGTAATCTGTATATCCCTTGCACCTTTGGACTACTCCTGTTTTTTTCTAAGTGATGCCTGAGTGCATTCCTCTGCATATTCTGACCATAGTTTCAGGACCACATTCACATTCAGCGACTTTCAATGGGATAACTGATTTCAAAACCAAAATGGCAGCCGGGTCGGCTATTGGTCCCTTGGGAATAATGGTGGTGGGGCAGAAACATCAGTCAATGACCAGCACTTGACATGTGACCGACATAGCCATCAACAAATCCATTTAAAAGTAACCCCTGGCATGTTGGTTTTGCCATTCCTTCTGTCGGCGGATGGTTCGGGATGGGTTGGACATTCGTTCCGGGGCCACGTAAATCGTGCTGAATGTCACGTCTAAATAGAAAGCAATAACGAGAATGGGAATGAGAACGAGACTGCGGCTGCGGAATTGGCCGTATTATGGGCGCATCACGTTGGGGAATCCTGGCGATGCGGTGGGAATTCGCACTCTCGTGTGTAACAAGTGATATCACTGAGTCCTGTATCCTTTTTCTTTATCATTTTTCGTTGCAGAAGACGCCGTGCACATCACGGCCATCCTCGGCGAGGGCGTCATCTTCAACTGCCATGTGGAGTTCCCCAACGACCATCCCGTGCCATATGTCCTGCAGTGGGACAAGAAGGTGAGCGAAACGGTACGATATCACAGTTAACATTTCTTCTCTAAACTCTCTTTTTTACATTGTTGTTCCGATACGCAAAAACAAAGCCAGAAAAAGTAAGAAACAGTCAGTCAGAACAGACAGACAGAAGAACTACCAACCAATCAACCTCTATTCAGTGTTTTTTATCTCAAATATAAACGTACAATACCATCTTAACTGAGCCTTGTGTCCCCCGCCCCTCGTTCAGAGTTTCAATTAAGTTTTGAGTTTATTTATCGTGCCTTAAAGCTTACAAAGCAGCAACCAAATTAACCAAATTAAACCAGTTGATCCGATAACCGATAACCGATAACCGAATGTTGATTGTTGATGTCCATGCGCCACAGAATAACCATAACTTATAGCTTGAGATTGAGATGTATGTGTTTATGTGTTTTCATATTGATATATTGGTAATTTCGAATACTTGATTTTGCTCAGTTTGATTTTCCTTGGTTCTCATACAGCCATCAACCTATATATATCCTCCGGCCTGAAATCGGTGGACTATCCCGTATACCTGCCCCCAATCACATTACTTAAACATAGGCAGGCTTTTTGATCGCTTCTGATCGATTTTGGGATCGGATTCTTTGCGCCTCCTTTAAGTTTGCAGAACACACGAGACAAAAATACACGAAATATATACCTACACACTCAATATTCGACACTTTGAATCGAATTATTTTTGCGGCATTCGAAAACACGAAAGATGAAATTAATCAAATTATTTGTCAATTGAAGGAACGGGCTAAAAAACAGCACCCGGACCAAAGAGAGCGAAAGAGAAGAAAGCAGTCGATACAGAAAAATTCCACATTCCACCCAATAAATAAAAGAAATCGAAAATGAAAATGAAATTCCATTTGCAAATCAAATCAAATCGAAATTCGTTCGCAATCCAAAAAAAGCATACACAAAAATCTAGCTTAGCTGCTCACTGCAAACCAAAAATGAAAATGAAAACAATTTCCACTACCGTTTATTCCTCAACCATGCAAATCCCAAACAATTAGCCACAACCATTCATAGTCGAGCAAAAATATTGAAAACAAATTAGTCACATTTGCCCAGACTTTAGTTGCGAGTGTTCAAAAGCTCTATCATGCCGCCTGCACCGCCCAGAAATCAAAACCACCCCAAAATCCACCCACTGTGGCCGTTGGAGCTTGCAGAAATATGCTAATGTTTGGCAAGGTTGAGCCACAGATAAACAGAGGAGCCAAGATTCGTTTGGAATTCCATGAGGATGATAACTTTTCAACTCTGCCAGCTCGGACAATCGATTGATATGGCATATTTTTGGCAGCTCCAACTGCCACTGCACATTCCCGTAGGATAAGCAAATTCAATTCCAATCAAATAAGCAAAAGGCGCAACGAACACCCATCACATCCATATTTATATATAGAGCACCGCCACCCAGTCACGTCTTTTTCTCAATCTCTCTCTCCATTCATCTTTTTCATTTGGCGTTTTTCTGTAATGTAATCCAATTATTTTCCCCAGCCTCTTCAGCATGCTTAGTGTGTAGCAAACTATTTTACTTGAGCTTGAGAAATACACCGATAGAAAAAGTGTGAAATTTATTGTTTAATAGTAGATACCAAAAAATAAAAAAACTATAAGAAATGGAAGACTTTTGACCAAAAATACCAGATAATTAATTAAATATTGGGACACTTAGGTCCTCCATTGTACCAATTCAATCTTAGAAAAAGATTTCGAAATATTTCCGAACATCGGTTTTTACTTTTAGATTTTTATGTCAAATCGTTTTGGCTCCTTATTGATCTTTCCGTTTTTTTTGGGGTGCTATTTTATTGGTATAGATTTTTCGTCGTTTTTATATAAATTTCACTTTAGCTTGAACCCGATATTTTTCTAGCTGTGCATGTATTCTTCGGCAAAGTTTGATGAAGCCAACTAACGTGGGCAACCTCAGCTCAGCGACTTCAAGCTGAACCACGACCTCAAACAGCTTACTTTCCATAATTTCCAGCACGCCTAAGCCAACTTTCTTGTTGCAGCTTGATGGCAAAAACCAAGAAAAACCGCAGGGATAATAAAGTGGAAAATGCCAGCAATGCCAGCCAGGATAAGGGACAAAAGGGACGAAGTCTTCGTGGGCGTCAAAGTCACGACTGTCCTTCGCTTAGCGAAATGCAGCCAAAGTTATGTGTGTATGTTTTGTGCCGGGCAGATAACGTCTCCTGTTTTTTGCGAGCCAACTTCACAAAGTTTTACAAGCAATTTTAATGCCGAAACAAAGTTATAAGTACTGGCAAAAAGTATGTTTATGTTTTGACGCGATAAAAATACGCACACCGCAGCTGCGGGGAAAACAGAGAACAGTCGGTAAATGGCCGAATTAAAGGGATTAACATGGCTTTAGCTTTTAATTTATGCGCTCGTATTTCTCTCACTCGCATTTCTCCCACTTTCCCCCGTAATTACATACATTGTTGGCCCATAAATGGGAAAAGAATTTCATTAAAGGTTGCCTACTTCTCTGCGCTTTAAGAGAGCTTTCTCTCCTCCCAGGAGAAAGGACGAAAGTCTGGCGTTGCCTTAGTTGCAATCTAAATTAATTGCTACTGAATAAATTAAGCGGAAAAATGTTTGCCAAGCCAACTTATGACGCTTCTGCGAGTGCGAATATTAATTTTGGCCCGACAATCTCGCCAAAGGACCTCGTCTGTCTGTCTGTGTGTGTGTCTCCGTGTCCTGTGACCTTTTCGCCTCTCCTTTTCCTTTGCCGTGCTGCCAACACAAATTATTTCATACGTCAGCCGAGGAAATTATTAAAACGTCTATAAGTTTTAATAAGCGACACATACACATCCACAGCAGCCTCTTCCTCTTGCATCTCCCTCGTCTAATTAGGGAAATAAATCGATTAGCCCCGGCCTGGGATAACGCGGCGTATGAGCAATTTGCTTACCAATTATTTACGTATACGCAATTATGCCGCCCTGCTATGGGTATTTAGTGCTCTCTATAGGGATGGTATACCTCCCGTTGGTCATGCAAGAGAATTCGAATCGAAAACGCACTCGGTTCAATGCATCCTGTGAATAAAATAAACAGAGGACCAAGGGTTGCACTCATGGATGGGTTGAGGAACTCAAAAGGGGCGATTGCTGCAGGTTAACCCCAATTTTTGTTGCCTGCCTCGAAATTTATATATTTCACATGCACATTTTTTATCTGCACAAGCTAGAATTTCAAATGTATCTCTTTGGCCCTCGTCGTTTTGCTCGTTTTAGTTGTTTTAGTGTGGCACACTCACATGATTTATTGTTGCCAGCGCGTCCCTGGCACAGAACAAAAATACTATGTATGTGGTGGTAGGTAGTGGGTTTTTCCTCCTCCGGCTGTTGATGAGCATGCAAAAAGGACGAGGAGCAGGAGGAGGAGCAAGTGGTGAGCCCAGGATCTGGGGAGTTCGTGTTGACAGTGAAAATGTGTGACCATGTCTGTATATGTAGTTTGTGTATCTGCGAAAGAGCGCTTGTTGGTTTGCTGGCATGTTTACCATGCGGCAGCGGCAGCGGCATCGCAATTTCTCCACGTTAACGTGATGAGTTTTTGTTTTGACTGTTTGTAGATTTTACTTTTACACACAGAGACGCACAGACGCAGAGGAAAACGCAGTTATGTCCCCCGCAGCTATGTCGCAACTCAATTTATTTGCGACAGTTGTTAGTTGTTTGCGTTGTCTCAGCGGGAAACTTTCGAGAATCTCCCCCGATTAGCTTTAATCCCCATTTGCACCTGCATGCCGCACACACACAGCGTAGATTTAAGCGTAGAAAATAGCATGTTTGTTTGTACATAGCCCCCAACAAACCCAGCGACTCATAAACCGAATCATAACCCTAGGTTAAATACTGTCTGTACCTGTAAATGTGTACCTGTTCCAAGTCGAAGCGTACCAGAAACCAGACTCTCTCGTTTGTCGTATGTACAAATGCCATGGCACATATTCCATGCATATAACGCATTCCAGACAGACCAATCAATCAATAATCAACTCTGAATCAACTTGCCCCGCCGACCTATCGATATCGACTAATGTGCTATTATCTACTCCTATCATCTCCCATAAAAGGGCTCCGATCTGCCCATCTACATCTGGTATGAGAGCTATCCGGAGCACATCGAGGAGGGCTACAAGGGACGCGTGTCCCGCGTCTCGCAGGACTCGCCCTTCGGCTCCGCCTCGCTCAACCTGACCAACATCCGGGAATCGGACCAGGGATGGTACGAGTGCAAGGTCGTCTTCCTCAACCGGGACCCCAAGCAGCATAAGAACGGTACATGGTTCCACTTAGACGTACATGCACCGCCGCGCTTTAGTGTTACGCCAGAGGATATTATATACGTTAATTTAGGTAAGTACACGATGTTAAACGAAAAAACCGCAAATCGATTTTATCGATAAAAATCGGTAAAATAATCGAAATATTAAATACACGATTGGAATTTGCATGATACGTCATTCAATTTTTTTCGAGATATCTAGATCGATTTATAGATATGTGTCTATCGATTACTTTATTTAATAATTAATTTAAATCGTTCAGCTTAATTTTTAAAATCGATTTAAATCAAAATCGTTTAATGGTCGATTAATATTTTTGAAATATCTACCTCATAAAATATCGGTATTATATCGTTATATCGATATATTCGACCATTCCTACCATTATCGTGAGCTCAAAACCAGCCCCTTTGCGCTCTGATAAATAGCAAGGCCATAAATAAGCGCATTTTTGGCTGGCCAACTTATTTGGGGGCTGTCATCTCGCAGAATTAAGTGGAGTGCGACCCCCATTCCTGTGCTTTTGGCCCACTTTCGAGTGTGTCAAATGGCCGGCCATTTGTTGCAGCGCCCGAATGAGTTTGTCACCTTGAGAACTTGTATTCCCAGGAGTCGTAGTCGTAAAAAGTGCCACCATCCTTCTCAAAACGAGTTATGGCCGCCCATTTGTCATCTTCCGATTCCGAAAAAACACAGCGTGCAAGAGGTTTTGCCCACGAAAATCGATAAGCTCTTTATGCCCTCACAATCGTATCAAATCAAATTTCCGCCGCTTAATCAAAGTTAAAATGTGTTTACAAGAAAACAAAAGGGGCCGGAAATGCGTTGAGCGAAAATGGCGCTGCAGCGCATAAATTCTGATTCTGAATTGTGAGAGCTGAAAGTACTGTGTACTGAAAAACAACGGGGCCAGTGAGGCGAGTAGGGAGCTGCAACAAAGAGCCCGGCCCCATTGCCATTGTCTGCCGCAAATGGTGGCAGGACGAAGGACGAAGGACGTGGGAACCATAGACAAAGGATAGCGCAGCCGGAAGGAGGCGCCTCGTCCTCCTTGAAACCAAAAAGCGTAACAATTGCCACCACTTACCTTATTAATTCCTCGCTCTCGCTCTCGTTTCCATTCTCATTCCCATTTCGTTTGTGGCACTCGCACCACATTTCCTTTGCAGGTGATTCAATTATACTCAATTGCCAGGCAGATGGCACGCCCACGCCGGAAATACTCTGGTACAAGGATGCCAATCCCGTCGATCCCTCGCCCACGGTGGGCATCTTCAACGACGGCACCGAGCTGCGGATCTCCACCATTCGGCACGAGGACATCGGAGAGTACACTTGCATTGCACGCAATGGTGAGGGACAAGTCTCCCATACGGCCCGTGTTATAATCGCGGGCGGCGCTGTAATCATGGTAAAAACCTAAATACAAATCACATAATTTTGAGATAAAACAGAATGGGGGGTGTTCCAGAAGTCTCTTCCTAGCTTAATTCCAGCCGAAAGTCCAAGCTTTATCAATAAAAATAGGCCCTATAAATCGCAAGGGTTTTAAACTATTTTATTTAGCTGTCTAAAAGTATGCAATGGAAACAGAAAGATTTTATTGCATACTTTTAGACATCTGTTTGGGAGATTTCAAAGCTCTTGTGATTTAAAACTCTATAAGTTCTGGAATATCGACTGCCTTTTCGGTTGAATTTCTAACCAACAAACCCGAAAATCACTAGAGGTTTCTGGGACACCCCTGATAGTAAACAAAACCGAACCGAAAAAATAAAAGTGGTTTTAGGGGAAGAGGATTGTCTTGGGAGTTGAATGAGAGGGGAGTTTGAAGAGCATTGGCCACACAACCCAGGGTTCGCAGCAGGTTACTAATATGTAGTTTTATTTTCTACCCCACCCCTCGTTAAATCGATACCCCCGAAACAACCCAAATCCCAATGAAAAACCGTAGGATAAGGCGGCGCCCGACAAACACACACGCACCAAGTCCAAGTCGAATGCCGTCAATGAGAGGCTGACCATACGTGTAAGTCCCGAAACTGAGCTTGCATTGCATTTTGCATTCTGCATTCTGGATTTCTACATTCCGCATACTGCATAATCTGTTCAACGCTTTTACCCATTAACTAAGCTGCAAGAGCTGGCGAACTCCCCCATTCACAGCAAAACCGAACCAATCACTCCAACGGGCTTTGGGATTTCGGACTTTAGAGAGCAGACGGTGAAACGGCTTCAGAAATCACCAGACCAGATCAAACCATGTCCAGATTCCAGATATTCCGATTGAGAAAGGAGCTGGCCCCGAAATACGAAAAACGAAGGGAAAAAAACCGTAACAAGCGTGAAACTTTTTGTGTCCCTCCATGTGGCCTCCATCCGGCCCGTATTTACATGCCAGAAAGGGCAGAACCTTCCTCCCCCTCTACACCCCTTCAAAAAACAGCTAAACAGAAACTGAACAGAACAACCAGCAGAAGGAGGTGCACCACTCGGTACACTTGACATGGTCATTCGCCTAGTCTCGGCCAGATCCCCCTATTTACAACCTGCATACAAGCATGCTCACATGCCACCCACTCCCACCCAGTCACACTTACACGAGCCCCGTCCCCCAGTGTTCCGCCTCTCATTCTGAAATGGGGAAAACCTTTGTGCATGTGTGGGTGGAAACATGGCCGTCGTCGTCGTCGTCTGTATAGCATACTTTTGTGCGCGCCCGCTAATGCATTTTCATTTCGGTTATTTACAGTTAGCAACTGCAACTGCAGCAGGCGGGTGGTGGAGGGGGGACTAAGCCTGCACTGCAAGAAAAATAAACCTTCTTGGAAATATATATCATTCACATAATGAAATAAAATATTAGAAATATTAATAATAGTATGCAGATATGTTTTTAAAGCACATTGATATAATACTAAATAGTTAATAATATCACTATTATTATAATACTTATAAGAATACCAAGTACCAATAGTGCTGAGAACATAGAATGATCCTATTGCTATTATAAGAGAGAAAATATTCAATTCTAAATTTTTATAATAGCTCCCAAATTAGTTCACCAAAATCGTCTTAGTATATCCAAAAGTAGTAAGAACATTTTTAATATTATCCTGGAGTTTTCCTCTAAAAATATTCAATATCTGATTCCAATAAGGTACGACATTATAGTAATCACCAACATGAGATCAAATCTTTACCCAAAACGATGTTTTGATAAGTACAATCCCATATTTTTCACTGTTCCCCACAAGCAATCCTGCCCGTTTTCGGTCTATCCTTGCTGGCTTAGGGTTTTCCGTCCTACATGCACGAACGTTGCTTGGCGTCTTGGAGCGCTTGAACTTTGACCTTTTGCTTGGGCTTTTGAGGCCAGCCAAGAAAGCCATGAAGGCGAAGAAAAGCGGATTGGGTTGGGAAATTGCACATACCTCGTGCCTCAATTACTGCTCAACCGTTTTGCAGCAATCTGCGCATAAATATTGCAATAACATTTATCTGGCCGCAGGCAAAGTGGACATTTTACAGATGACCCCAGGGGAAATCGAAGTCGAGAACGAGCCAATTCAATTTACGACCCACATTTCGAACCCACATCAATTTTGGCCATAACTAAAACTAATTCAAATGAAACAGAAACAGTCTGCCAGCAAATCGCCCGAAAGCAAAGCGGCCCATTAAATAAACCAAGCTCTAAAACGGAATGCACTCATGCAATTACCGAGGGAAGGACGAAGAGGGGTTCGGCTCCTGACATTTGACTGACAAGTTGTCAATGGCAGGGGGTATCAGGGTAGCACATTTCATAGCGGTGACAGCACAAAATGTTATTTCTCGGCAGCAAGTAGCGAGTGCACACACAAAGGATATCGATGACGGCGACAGCCAAAAATTAGCTGTCAAGCTCCAGGCTCCAGAAATAAAAAAAGAGGGTGGTTCCTTCTCTCATGATTTGAATTAGTCAACAGTCAACAGTCAGCCATCATAAGTTTGCAGTTCGTTAACCGTGTTTTGGGGACTACCTCTTATTCATACCTTATTTTTGTTCGAGAAACAGGTGCCCCCGACCAATCAAACCAAGAACGAGGGCGAAAAAGTGATATTCTCCTGCGAGGCTAAGGCCATGCCCGGGAATGTGACGGTGCGCTGGTACCGCGAGGGCTCCCCCGTCCGGGAGGTGGCCGCCCTGGAGACCCGGGTCACCATCCGCAAGGACGGCTCGCTCATCATCAACCCCATCAAGCCGGACGACTCGGGCCAGTACCTCTGCGAGGTGACCAACGGCATCGGCGATCCACAGAGCGCCTCCGCCTACCTCAGCGTCGAATGTGAGTATTTAAAACGGAAGTTTAGATATTAAAGTAGATAGGAAAGAATCAGATATTCAATTACATGATTACTTGATCAAGTAGTTGTCTATTTGGCACTTCTATCCCTATATACTGTTCCATCGTAACTATAATTATGACACAAGAAAGTCACTACCACTTGAAACTTATTAGTGGTTATTTACGAGTTTATGTGATTTTTTTTAGATTTTTATGTCAATCCGTTCTGGGTGAATTTTGCTACTGACCGTTTTTTATTGGGTCTATTATATTAATCTAGATGGAATACTATTGCTTTAATTTAAAATCAATAACATTTTAGTCACTTCTTACGCGAAAAATGTGAGAAACCCTATTATACCATCTATCCCTTTTCCTTTATACACATCTCATAACTTCTAACTTCACTGAGAAAGTAACTAAAATTCGAAAAATACCAAATAAAATATCATAATCGCAATAAAATATACTTTCATTAATAGGATTTTTCTTTGTAGTAAGGAAAAGATCACCTTAGGTAAGGTTATCAGGTTATTCCCTTATGAGTATTAAATTCCCTAAATAGCAATTAAAACTTGTAGCTAAACTAGCTATTCTAACACTATTTCCTCCCCCTCTTTTCAGATCCCGCCAAGGTGACCTTCACGCCCACGGTGCAGTACCTGCCCTTCCGGCTGGCCGGCGTGGTCCAGTGCTACATCAAGTCGAGTCCGCAGCTGCAGTACGTAACCTGGACGAAGGACAAGCGGCTGCTGGAGCCCTACCAGATGAAGGACATCGTGGTGATGGCCAACGGGTCGCTGCTCTTCACGCGGGTGAACGAGGAGCACCAGGGTCAGTACTCCTGTACGCCCTACAATGCCCTGGGTACGGCTGGTGCCTCGGGGATAATGGATGTGCTGGTGCGGAAGCCACCTGCCTTCACGGTCGAACCGGAGACCCTGTACCAGCGGAAGGTGGGCGACAGCGTGGAGATGCACTGCGATGCGCTGGAGGCGGAGGGCACCGAGCGACCCACCATCAAGTGGCAGCGCCAGGAGGGCGAGCAGCTGGCCGAGTCGCAGAGGAATCGGATCAAGATCTCGGGGGGCAACATAACAATAGAGAACCTGCGCAGGGAGGACTTTGGCTACTACCAGTGCGTGGTGTCCAACGAAGTGGCCACCCTGATGGCCGTCACCCAGCTGGTGATCGAGGGCACCCAGCCGCATGCACCCTACAATATCACCGGCAAGGCCACCGAGTCCTCGATAACGCTGCAATGGCTGCCGGGCTACAGTGGGGGATCGGAGTACAAGCAGGACTATACCATCTGGTTCAGGGAGGCGGGCGTCAACGATTGGCAGACCATCTCCGTCACGCCCTCGGGCAGCACACAGGTGACCATCAATGGCCTGGCCTCCGGGACCACCTACGAGTTCCAGGTGGTCGGGCGGAATGTCCTCGGCGACGGGATGATGAGCAAAGTGATGACCGTACGCACCTTGGGTAAGTCCTCGGGATCCTGAATCCTTCGATATCTACCTTTCTTTTGCTTTTGCTCTCCTACGTTACGTTTTTGGGTTCTCTTGCTGCAGTCGCATATCCCGGCATATCCTGCACATAATCTCATTAATAAAAAAAGAAACAACCTCTGCACAAAAACTGAATTCTGGATTGGCTCTAACATAACGCTCTTCTTTTTTTCTCTCGTTTTCTTCTCTTTTTCCTCACCACCGACCTCCATCGAAAATCGTAAAATAAATAAATACTACTCATACTAATCATGCGCGCTATCTCTCAAAATGCAAAAACTGTCAAATGCCAAACCGCGACCACGAATTTTTCCTGGGAACCACGGAAAATTCGGGTTCAATAGAAGACGCTCCGGCAGCGCCACGTAATGTCAAGGCTGCAACACAACCGCCCGACTCATTCTTTCAGCTAATGCCAGACGAAGCTGGTAAGAGAAAAAACCTATGTACCAAGAAAATACAAGAAAATCCCAAGTATGCGTAGTTGTATATAAGAATCGGTCAATCGAAGCCACCAACGTACAAGGATTAAAGATCTCGAAATTTGAAATTATAGCTCTTTCGCCAGAAGAATTCTTTCCCTTTTGTTTGCCTAAGCTAAGACTGAGCAATGTATATACACCGAAATTAAAAAATCTTAAAAGGGGGTTCCGTTATTTTTTTTTAATACAAAAAATAAAATATTTTTTAATGCATGATTGTGTAGCTGCTGTTTAATCTAAAATGTTGAAACTATAATTAGACCAAATCACAAAAGTTAGATAGCTAGTTGGCCCACTATAATCTACAGATCTAAGTATTGTATAGGGTATTCATTTATGATTTTTGTTTATAATTTTTTTGAAGAGGCTTTCAAATACGGATTCTCCGTTCTCCTCCCCCAATTTGCATGAGGCTTGAATGTAACCCCTACCAAAGTTGTAAATACCCCTATTAAAATTTCAATATTTCACCAAGTTCTTGGAGAGTCTGACTGCCTGGCCCTCAATCAAACTAGTGGGCATTTCCCTCCACTTTTCCCCGCTTGTGGCCACAGACCACAGAGCCAATATCCCAACCTCTCCCCCATGAATTCAATATTCATTTTGGCTACCGAAAAAAAGCAACAATTAAATATTCAAACCAATTATACCGGGGCTCCCCCTTTTATAGGCTGCCAAAGAACACACGCCCCCCGAAAATTCGCGCCATTTCCCACGGGGCATAATTTGTGCCACATGTGTTCCAGGGGATTTTTGGACCAGAGTCCTTTTGGTCCTGGCGCTGTGAATATTACATTTCCGCCTCTCACGCACAGGATCTCCGTTCGCGTGTGTGCGTAATTAAAACAGTTTGGGCCCCGCACATTTAATTATTTAAATTAATTGAACTGTTTTCACAACTGGGCCGTCGTGTCTTGCAGGTTGTATGTTGTATATATGCGGTCGATATGACAACGCCCAAAAGCTCATACCCCTGTTGCCCTCGAAAAAGCAAGCGTAATTTAAACAACCATATTACCAAATGCCTGCCACGCCCCTCCTCCACCTTCTACATTCTTCCGCCCCCGTAGGTGCGGCAATTTGAATGCCTTTGTCGACGTTGCCGCGTGTTTTTCCAACCGCTTTGCGATAATAGTTAATTTTATCCCTGCTCTCTGTCTCTTTTGCTCCTTTGCTCGTTGTGTAGTTTATCCCCCCCCCCCGCCTGGTTTTATATGTGTATGTAACCCCCCCCCACACACACAAATAAATGTTTTCCCCCATTTAGCGTATTTAATTTAGTCTGTGTGTGTGTACAGTGCGTATACGTGTTGGCGCACGCGTAGGTTTCGAAAAAAAAAAACAAAAAAAATAAGGAAAACGCTACAAAATATCAAATAACAAACGAAAAACAGTAAAAACGGCGGCAACTCTGGCGGCAAATGTGCGCCGTGTTGTGTAATGCAACCCTGGATTTCGTGTACGTGTGTACCTTTTTTTGGCGCTTGTAACGAAACACCTACCAACCCATCCACCCACAGACAAACCACCCACCGCCCATCCACCCACCGCCTCATTTCATCCTCAGCAGCCCAGAAACAACAACAACAAGAACAGTAACTAAAACAACAGCAGCTAAAGCAAACGCCTCGCAGAAATTGTATTTCCTTTGGCTTTTATTTTCGTTTGTGCTCCTTGGTCGCTGCTTTATTTTCCTTATAATATTTCCTTTTTTTAAATCCTGCATAAAACATCAACGGTAAACCATTTGCCACTGCCCCACCCACCGCCCACTTGTGCATCTGTGTGAGCGCGTGTGTGAATGTCCGTGCCGCATTTGTTTATGTCAAGCAATTTTCATACGCCATGTAGACCCGCTGACGCTGGCATTCGCTCACATTCAACCGCCACCCAAACCTCCCAACCACCCAACTGAAATGAAAAGGGAGGTGCAGAGTGGTGCAGAGCGGTGCGTGCTACCTGCTTTCCCAGCTGTTTTATCCATAAGGCGCAGCGCTTAAAAATTAATAACAACAATGCGAGCAGCAGGCAGCCAGCTCCTTCAACATTTGCAACATTTCTGCCCTGACATTCGGAAAACTAAAGAACGCGGAGATCGAACAAGGGGATACCTTAGGTTTGCCTTAAAAATATAAAGGGAATACATTTACAATAATAAACTAAAAATAAACAAGTTTGTTTACTCAAAATATTTTACATTTAGTTAATAAATAGAATGTTCTTGAAAACTTCCCGCGGTTATTTTAAAAAGTTATATAGTCAACAATTTATTTATTACATTCATTCGAAATAAAGATTTTTTCACTGCATATTTTTAGACAGCTTTAAAAGAGATTTCAAAGCCTGAGAGAATTGTTTAAAATAATATTTCTTCAAAATTTCTTTTTAATTTTTTTAAGGGGCAAAGATAATTAGAAAGACCCCTTTAGACTTTCCCATATATTCAAAAAATCGATTTCTTGACTAGTGCCCAATCTTCCCGATCAACCTAGAATCCACCCACTTGGCATACCCACCACCAGCAGAAGAAGAAGTGAAATCTAAATGCATGTCAAGGCTGATTATAAACGAAAGCCCACACATGTGCACTTATGAATATTCAATGCATTTCACTGTCATAATTACAGCACGGTCTTTGTTGCCCTGCGAGTTTTTCAGTTCAGTTGGGGCCAGAGAATTTGCATTCGATCAAGGTAAAAACTTATCGAGAACTCGATGCGAGTGATTGGGTTTCTCTCTCTCTCTCTCTTTGACCTTTGGTTCTCTAAAGGTGACCCCTGTAGCTAGCACACTATTATTCGGTACTTGGACTGCACTTTCTTTCAATTTTCCAAACACGCACCTCCACCACACTTCTTGCACGCACTTTAGTTTTAATTATTTACTCGCCTTGATTTGATTTCAATTTTGTGTTTCGTGTTCTTGTGTTTCTGATTTATTTGCAGACCTCTTAGCCTATTTTGACATTTACTTTCACACCGACTCGCTTGGCAAGCTAGTTTACTCGCCGCCCAAATTGAGAGTCAAAGGTACTCGTATCACATCATCACTACATAATACCATTTTAGGGTCTTTAGTTATGTTTCATATGTGTAAAAGTTGTAAGATGACAAGTCTAATATTGTGAGAATAAAACGCGAATTCTTTAGTTCACGCGAATTCTTCAGTTAAAAAATTTAATTTATAGTAGGAATTTAACGCGAATTCTTTAGTTTACAAAAATTCACGAAAATGTTATAGCAAATTGTTCACGCGAATTCTTCAGTTTACAAAAATTCACGCAAATTCTTCAGTTCGAATTTTCAAAGTACGAGAATTCTAAAGCATTTATAAGACTACACCCTGAACCTTCATTATATTTTACAAATTTGTGCTGCCACTTTTTGTTATTCACGCACAAGTACATCATTTGGACATCTTAGCTGAACGCTGCCGACACTTTTACACATTTAAACAAATCTACAACTTAACTGAACAACCTATACAAGTCCTGCCTTGCATTATTTTTGCCTCACATTTTTTTATTCCGCTGGCAAGTGGCGCTTAAGTAATGTCCCTGTCTTGTGAAACAGCTAGTAATTCCTGCAAGCAAACTGCAGATTTACTGCGGGTCACCCTGAACCGAACCCCCTCTGCTGGAAAAACCCTTCCCCGAATCCCCGGTGCTGCAGTCATAAATAACATTTAACCGTGCGACGATGCCTCGTGCCTTTTTTCACCCCAACCCCTGGCGACTCGACTACCCTTGACATTTTTACAGTCCGTCCGTCTGCTGTGTCTACCCATCTCATTTAGGCCTTTTTCCCAGCCGCCCAGCCGCTTTTCCCGGGCCATTTTGCTTTTTATGTTTGTCACTTGTCTCGTTTATGTTATGTCAAATCTGCGCACATTTTTTATGCGGGCCCGAGAATTAAAGGGTTGCCACTGCTCATTTCTGCCCCATTCGCATAATCAACTTTTGATATATGCGAGAGTACGGCGGGTGTATATATGCGCTTTCCAAATCCCACGAGGGCTCTTTAAAAGCATTTTTAATTAACATACATACATACATAATGAGCGTGGCATTTTTCGTTAGCGGCATCGTCATAATAAATGGCTTGCACTTATAAGCCCCATCCCCCCGAAAAATATACCTCACGGCTCATCTAAACTCCATGATAACCCCATGACCATCGCATCGTTTTATGCTGTTCAAAATTTCATAAGCGCCATTGGGAGCTACGAATTGGGCCCCATTTACATATGACATATTGTACGTATTTCTCCAAGCAGTTTTAATTTGCATTTGCATGTGCGACAAGCCGAGTCCTCCAGCATACAGAGCACAGAATAGAATACAATCCCCTGAAGACCGGCAGTTAATTGCATCGGGCGAGAGAACGAGCACGAGTTCTCCAATCAGGAGGTCCTGACAAGCGTACCGAGAATTCAGGTTATCTATGCCTATAATTCGTTTGCATACACTCAGGAGTATCCTTCTGTATTTTTTCGTATTTTTTTGTATTTGCGGCCCCCTTTCCCCCTCCATTTGCAAACTCAAACGGAAGGAAGTTCGGGGGACCCCACAAGTATTCAAATGCGAAATACGAAAATGGAAAGTTTTATGTGTGTATGCTAATTAAAATGTGTTTTTGTCAATCCCCTCCACATCCAGGACTCGCTGTCATGAATAAATGCATGGTGCAAAAAAAGCGGAGAAGGTTGCAAAGAGTTGCAAAAAGCCAAATGGAATTTTCATAAAGCTTTTAAGCGTAGCGAAAAAAGGAAATAAATGAAATCTAAAAACAAAGAAGGGCGAAGCTTGCACTGGAAAATAATAGCTGATTGTTTATATATAATATTTGTTAAACCTTTTATTGGTAAATTTCATAAAATTTAAAGTAGGGACCCTGCTTTTGTTTGAAGGGGAATGAAGGAGTTTAAAGACAAAAGGTAATAAAAGGGCAGTGGAAAATCCCTCGCGCAAATAAACAAGGCATAAAATGAAATGCAAGTAAATCAAAAATAATGCAAACGATTTAGCCAGCATACACTGAGAGTAATTGGTTTCGGAAAAGGGAAAAATTACAATATAATGGTTTAATGAAACAAAGAGAGCCCTGATAAAAATCAAACAAATTGGAGAACAAAATAAATAAAAATCCAACAAATGTTTTTTATTGATTTATGAAAATATAATAGTAAATAGTGCAATGCCCCTTTAAATATTTTCAATGTATGCATATTTCGTTGTCGGATTTTACCTTTGTACGTTGCTGGCAATCGAAATTGCCTTAAATTGCCGACTGAAAAATAAGGCAGGAATACCCCCCTTTCAACCGTTTTTTCGTGTACATACTAATGGATCGTTTTTTTCACTACCCTCCCATTCTCGCACTTCCCCAATACATATAGGTCCCAAGCCAGGACCCCCGAGGAATGTGTCCGTGACCGAGGTGTCGAACGGATTCCTCATCACGTGGCAATCGCCGCTGGAGCGGGCACACATCGTCAAGTTCTACACCATCAAGTACCGGACAGACGCCCAGTGGAAGACCCTCAACCGGGGACAGATCCGGCCGGAGGAGACGCAGTATCTGGTCAAGAACCTGGTGGGCGGCAGGACCTACTACTTCCGGGTGCTGGCCAACTCGGAGAAGTCCTACGAGTCCAGCGACGAGGTGAAGTTCCCTGTGCCGGCACGTGTCAAGCACAAGGCGATTACCGCCGGCGTCGTTGGGGGCATCCTGTTTTTTATTGTTGCGATCATTTTATCGGTTTGTGCCGTAAAAATTTGCAATAAACGTAAACGACGAAAACAGGAAAAAGGTAACACTGAGGCTAAAGCTAACACACACACTTGAAATGGTTTTTGATGACAATCACTAACAAACAAAAACAACTAAAATGCTAATGATAATGCTAACGATATAGATGTACCGATAACGATAACGATCGATCCACAAACAGTAATCGTAATAATCGATGACGATGTTCCTGTTGTTGGCGAACCCCAAAACCATTTTAACAATAACTATAAACTAACTAACTACTACTAATTAACTATTTCCGACGGCACAGGCCAACCAATTATCGATAACTTTGAACTGATTAACGATAACCGTTACTTGCTTTCCTTTCTTGGGCTTCCGTTTCCCATTTGATTTCGAAATGAGATTGGTTTGTTCGACAACAACAGCACATTGGAATTTGCATTTGAAATATGTTTGTTTGCCGAAAATTCAAGTATTTGACTAAATTTCTGAGCCACCAAGGCGTTTGATATGAAATTCTCCATAAATTATGCCTGTCTGAGATTTTGTATGATTTGTACGTTTTCGTTGTAGTTGTGCAAGTATAAAATTGAGTTACAATTTGGCAAAAGTTGCTGAAAAATCTCTGTATATATATTTACATACTAATTGGATTTCGGTTTGCTTTTCCTCATTTGGTTTTCCTTCTCCTTCTTTTTTCCTTTATTTGATTTCGTCAGCTCTGAGTTGTGAGTTCTAATTTTCTTATTTCTGGGGTTTCCAAAAACCCCTTCTCCGTTCCCCTGCTCGTCCCCGCCCCTGGTAAGCCCCCAAATCCATTTCCGTAGACAAAAGTGACTCCCCAAAGATCTTAGTTGAAGAATCGGCCATCAGACCTCCGAAATTATCTGTTTTTGTTTGCATTCCATTACTTAAACCTTCAGTTCGTATCATTGGGCCTACGTATATATTCCTTTTTTTTCTCTGTAAACTCAATCTGGCTTCTAGCGCTTTGCAGCCTGTTTGTTTTTGGAATTCAACGCATGAACATATTACTAGTTGTTGCCACTTTAGTTAAGCAATCGATTAAGCTCCATTTTCTGTGGGGGAACTAAAAAGAGAAACTCCTTTCGAAAGCAGTATGAAAAACCCGGCCAAAGTTGAGCGGAAATTGAAAATGCCAGGGCCAGAGGACCCGGAGTACCAGAAAAGCCAGAAAATCCAGGACATCCACTATTTGACGCCCGCTGGCTTTAAAAACCCGGACTGAAAACCGACCATTTCGAACCTCTGTCTCTGCCTTTTGTTATGGTTTTTGCTTTAAACTGTGTTTTAAGTGGATTAATTAATGTTGCGTTGTTTAAATCAATTATTTATGTATTCTTTCCGAGACCCCGCCCCCTACCCCCTCCCCCACACACTTACACAACACAGAAGAAGAAAAAAATGAAAAACAAAGAGCAGGGAAATTGCGAATTTTTTTAAATCAATGCAGTCCATTAACTGCGAAATATGATGTACAGTACTGAACACATTGTTCTACATTTTTTTTGCCCTAATTTTTTTTTCTGCGATAGATTAACGTAAACCGCTAATGATATAAATGTGACAAGCTGATAATGATAATGATAGAAATACCTTTATCTCCGAACCATTGACAAGCATGTTCTTGGCCAAATCGTCGTTGTTTCTGCCCAGGGCTGAGTTCATGACAGATAAAGGTATTTGCGAAAAGGATAAACCACAACTATATAAATGGCGAATGACCATCTATATAGCGCAATACTGGGCAGACGTTTTTTGTAAACAATTCACGCACAAAGTTGGTAAAACCAGGCCCACAAACCAAGTCGATTATGTAGAGTATTCGAATCTAGAAAACCTAGAAAACTGAAAAAACTCAAAACCGAATCCGAAGCATAAAATGATCGCGTCGTACTGATCGGTTATCTGGTGTTCCAACGCCCCTGGCCGCCCAACTTTTAGGGACTTTAAATGGGTAGTAATATACCTAAAAACAATATATTTTAAATACTTTAAAGTCCCAGTTGGGCAGTCAAAGGGCGGAGCGACCGAACAATATAATAATAGTAAGACCCCCTAACAAAAACCCCAACATCGATGCAAGCAAGGGTAAGTTTTTGCAATCATTTTAAGTCGATGTCGTGTGCCACAGATCCTGAGTACTGACAACTAAAGGTTATTTTCAGCAGAGAGTTCCCACCAACCACCCCAACAACCAACCAACCAACAACCTCTCAAGAACCAACAACCAAGAACCAACTAACCAACACTGACATCACCACAACCATCGATTAAGCATCTGCATTCCACTTACAAGTTGTCAGTGCCTCTCTTCTCAAGCAGATCCCATATCTAAAAATCTCAAGCACCCCACACATTCCACACATCTCATAATTACCCAAAAATCAAAACAAAAACCAGCACAGCCAAACGAAACAAAAACAATACTTCTCAACACACACTTTTTGTTTTTCTCGATTGTGTGAATCACATCAAGTACTTTGTCGCTTCTTCTCAGTTTTTTTTGTTTATTTTGCATCCCCCATAATCCCCATATAATCAGCAATATTTGGTTTTCGATTTGCATTAAACTTGGGTTCATAATCTCTATCTCTCTCTCGATTTTCCATTGGCACAATTCGTAACTTGACCATTTAAAAGCCATTTCACGTGTCATTGTTTTTTTTTGTCAACCATTCGAAGCCAGATCCTAAATAAAATACTGCGAAGAGCACACGGCTTTGTATATATATGCCATTCGGAGTGTAGATGCTATATGGTATATATATGGCAAGTTTCCGCATATAGCCGTATGTAGGTGGATATCCCCTGAACCAAATAGTTTGTCATCGATATTCCGACAACCGTCAACTGGCCGGAGGAGCATTAAGTTTCGATTTAGTTGGCATTGTGATTCCTCGAACCCGTAGCCGCCGTTCAATTACCCGAACTCTGCGAAATTAGTTCCTCCTCCTATACCGTACATTTGTAATTGCAACCCCAATCAACTAAAACTGAAACTGAAACTGAATCCAACTAACAACATAGTTTAGTCGTAGTCATCTAACTGCTAACTGGTAAATGGCAAGCTGTTATCTGCTAACTGGTAAATGGCGACTGTTTAGTGTCCTCTAGTAATAGCCTAGTAACTGCTAAAATTTAAACAATCTAAACTTATTAGCGGCGACAACTGAAACAACAGGAGTGTGTAATCTGGCGGTGCTGGCATGCAAATTGGCATAATCAACGAGGCCAGGTGCACAGCGAGAAAGAGTTCAGTTACACTACATTTATAAAAAGTTTTTAAATTTCATTAACAATTTAAAATTAAATTAATGTAGAGAGTTTTCAAATTAAAGTTAAAAGTTTTAAAATCATTTATAAGTCTGCCCAAAAGTATGCTATAAAATCGAAAAGATGGTGTTATTTATTATAGCGTGTCTAGTGTGTCTAGAAGTAAGACACTTTTACAAGTGCTTTTTAATTCCTATTAGTGTATTGATGATGTATAGTTAATTTATTAAAAGTTTGGGCATTTTATAAATGTAATCTAATATTAATGTTTAGGACTATAAAAATTCCCTAAAAATTAAAGGTGGGAGTTGGAAAATCACTTATAATTGTGCACAAAAGTATGCAACAATATCTTAAACATGAGTTTATTTTTTTTAGTATACTTTTAGTCACTTATATATCCCTAAGTAACCTTTCTCTCTGTGCCAAGGACCTGAATTTCAACCCGTTCCCTAGAAAAATCAACAAATCAAGCCGCATTATGCCAGTACGTCCTTGATTTAAGCCGAGTTTCGAAAGAGCGTAATCGCATTTATATACGTCTATATGTAGAGAGCACCGTAGTAGATATATATGCGTATGTGCATAAACATATATCCGTGAACGTCGTGTGTGTATATATATAGAGTGTGTGTGCTTGGTAGCTATACGTACGGTGTACGGGTATTTTATTTACCGGATAGGACGGCTCACGCTGCACGCCAAATTAATTTTAGAAATTATACGTTTGCAGAGTTCAACATGGTAGCTTGCAGGATAACGGACGCTCGTAACATTGCCGCCAATAATCATCATTTGCACAATCGCAGTACGGGCTCAATTTCCTCTGGTCAAGTGCCTTTAAAAAAGTGAGTATCCCCTGTAGGTTGCCTCGCTAATCTGACTCTAAATTCTACCACTTACCCACTGCAAACCTTATCTGAATCTGTATCCGTGTATCTGTAACGTTGTCATCTATCTGTCTACCCATTTCACTCTGATTGGCATCCGCCATGCACGTTCCACCGATCTACTATATCGCTCCATAGCAATACTGAACATTACCGTGATTATGAAAGCGTTTTTATAGTTCCAGGTCCATCCTGTCATAATCAAAATCGTAAGCAAACTTTTCTCAAACTTTATCTGAGTTTTTTCCCTCTTTCGTTGAGTTTTGTTTCAGTTAAGTGATTTTCTTGGTTTTTCCTTTGTGTTTTTGTGTTTTGTGTGGCGGGGAATTAAGGGATTCTCTTAATTCCTCTTTGAAAAATGTGTTATTATTGATACAAAAAAGAACAAAAGAAGTTTGAAATAATTTATAAGTGGTGTGTAAAAGTATGCTTTAGAAAAATTCGTTACCCCAAGCTCAAATTTTTTTGTAGCATACTTTTAGTCACTAATTTTGGTTATTTAAAACCCATAGAGGTTTTTCTCGTTTCCTTTCATTTCCTCACATTTTTTAAACGATTGTATTCTTTCGATTGAGTTTTATATTATATTCTTTTGAAACCCAATACTTACTAAAACCCCCTACACTTTTCCCTATAGGTACAAACAAACCCGAATATCAAGTCTAACCGCCATTCTCATCGCCATTCTCCACTGGATCTGGCCACCTGATCGCTGCACCAACTGCCACTCCATCTACAGTTCCCCCAATCTCGAGGATGGCGATGAGGATGGAGGAGTAGGCGGAGGAGGACGACGTAGGCGTTCCGTGAGCCGCATCCAACGAAGCCTCGACGGACGCTTTGTGCTGGATGTGGATGTGGGGGCCGCTGGCAAACTGGGTTACTCGCAACAGACCCTGGAATCCGGCAATGTGGATGTGGTAGATGGTGGTGGTCTCTTCGAGCGGCGAAATAGCAACGTCTCGCAGAAATCTTCCAGCGATGATGGGGGCTTCCTGTCGCGGCGCAACTTCATCACAGCTCGAGCTTCGTGGCGTCGACCCCTGGTGGCCTCCTCCAGTCAGCTGAGTCTCCAGTCGGCCGCGGATTCTGCGAGGGGTTTTCTTCAGGGTCTACTGAAGATCGGGGGCAAGCCCTCGGCTGTCTCCCATCCGCAGTCCTACTTCAACGAGGCGGCGGTGAGTGGTGCTCGCTATCAGAATGTCCACAACTTGTATGGCAACCCGGATAGAAGTAGGCCCCTCCATATAAACACCATCAGTGGCAGCCTGAGTCAGCAGC
The DNA here is from genome assembly GCA_037075285.1 of Drosophila lutescens. Classification (NCBI taxonomy): domain Eukaryota; kingdom Metazoa; phylum Arthropoda; class Insecta; order Diptera; family Drosophilidae; genus Drosophila; species Drosophila lutescens. The sequence goes on from JBAMCF010000324.1 coordinate 73,814, forward strand.
AGCAGCAGATGCTCTATACCCCCTCTAGGATCTCCAGGATATTCTCCAGTTCGCCCCAGCAATTGCAGCCCCATCATCAGCAACTTTTACTCACCAGCGGTGGCAGTGGAGCCTATCCCACGCACTTCAGCGATCTGAGCACCGTCTATCCCCCGAATTCCGCTGAGCGCTCGTCTATGCACAACTTGAGTAGTCGCTATAGGTACTACTCTCAGGAGCTGCCTTCTTTGAGGACCATTCAGGAGGAGACTCGCCGGCAGCAGCAGCAGCAGCAGAAGCTACATCCCCTCGAAGATCACTTTGTGCCTCTCCAGCTGCCATCGCCTCCTTCGTGGCGGAGTTACTACCAATCGCAGGCGAGCTATCGTCCAAGGACCCGGTGGTATCCACGTCATCACTCCAGGCTCTTCGGCAATCGACAGCATCAGCACGAGATGCTTTCGCCACTGCCCCAACTGAATCTCAACCTGAGGAACTCCATGAATCCCGGCGGTTTGGAGGCCTCCCCCGAATCCCGTTCGAGTTCCAGTGGCTTTGGCTCGAAGAACACCTCAAACCACCCAGGGAGCACTAGTGAATGGAGATTACTGCCACCCTATAGAGCACCACCCTCGCCTCCCAAACATTGTGGGGGCTACTTTGGAGGCCAACAGGCCCAGGGACAGACGCCGCATGCTGCTGCGTACGGTTCGTCCTATCCCAGGGCCAACACTCCACCCTACACGATGGCCCATTGGCTGGAGATGATCTCAAGACTGAATGCCGCGACGGACAGCAATCTGCCCAAGCCGCCATGTCCCGTGGACGTGGGCAGTGTGGACGGGCACTACGAATTCGACCCGGCCACTCCCACACCCAGTGCATCCAGCATGCTGCGCGAAGATCTCAATCTGCACATAGATACGCATCATCCCTATCATCATCATCACCATCACACGCTGGGTCCCCTGAGTGGGAGTCTGCTGCACAGTTACGGGGGAGGAGGAGGAAGGAAGCCACGATCTCTGCCGATTCACCTGCCACGCTACGATAACGTGGAGGTCAGACTTCAGGCCATGAGGGAGGAGTTCTATGCCTACCGCAAACGCCAAGCGATGCAGCAGATGGAGAGCGTTTGCTGAGCCAATGAAGCATTTAATTTAGCCGCCCAACACCACACCCACTTCCACTTCCACAAAAGAGCGATCTGCCCGTTCTCTGCCGCCACATTGTAGAGTACGATACTGGATGTTGGCCCCCGCAATTCAGAGATGAACTTTAAAAGTTTGGCCCCCTGCAAAATCACAAAAATAAATCACACTTAGAAGCCAGAAACAATTAGTAGATTTAAAGAGAAGAGATGAAAGATGAAAGCTGTGTAAATATATTTCGGGAGTATAATATTTAACAACTATAGCAATTATAGCAACATATTATTACAACAAAAAAAGAAGATCGATAAACGTAAAATTGACATTTAAAGAGAAATGCAAAGAACAAATTACACTTACAATTAACTATATTATTTACGAGTGTGTACTAGATATATGGATGCGTGTACTTAACGCAACACAGATCCGAGATATGTTAAACATTGAGCATTAAACATTAATTAACAATCCACAAGCGTAAGCCTAAATTATGTTACAATTACAAACTAAACTAAATTAATACGGAATATGCTAGCTGTTAAGCGTTTAGTTGTTAACAACTAGAGAGCAGAAAAAGTGAGGAGAAAGTAAGGAGGGACGACTCAAAAATAAAAGCGCTAAAAAGTAATTAAAACCACATATAGAGAAATTGTTTCATAATTAAATTATTTAACAAAAAGAAAAAAAAGAAAACAAAGCGAAATAAAAATAAAAACCAAAACAGTTTAACGAAAATTAAATGAAATATAACTGCTGCATATATGTTTACTGTTGACCTACACACGATAATTAACTCGAACAAATATTTATTAACCCAAAAAGTAAAGGCAAAACACAAAGAAATCAAACGAAGAGACGAGAGGAAGCCCAAAAACCCAAGATCACAGCTAGAAGAAGGATCCCAAATATGATCCCAGATTCCAGATCCCCACACATGGTACATAGTTTTCTGGGTTCCCAGTGGTATGGTATTTGGTCTTATAGGTTATATAGGTCAGTTGTGTAAAAGACAGCGAGGCGTTTCTGTTTTTTAAGTACTTGTTAGCGATAAACGCTAATTGATTAACGATTAACAATTAACGATAAACGATCAAATTGTACGGAATGATGGTTTGACACAACTTGACGCCAAAACACTGCCAGAGCGAGAGGTGCGATAGAAGACCGCGAGTGTGTATGTATAACTTGTGTAAATTACAGAGCATATACAGAATATAAAACGATAAACGAGATACCGATAATGACGATAACGATAACACTATTCAGGGGACGGTTGGGCCGAAACAAATCAAGAAATCAACTACGAATCAACCGACTAATGATCTCAAGCATTTCTTTTAGCCTTCGACCCCAGTACTTGATTTTCCCCCTAAAAATATGAGCCCGTCTGTCCGTCTGTCAGTTCTTCAAGTTATTCAAGCGCCACCTCTAAGACCTACTTATCCTATAAAGTAGATCTTAGAGACCGGCGCTTGCTGCATTCTTAGGCCGCAGAGAAAATCGTATTTAAATTGAGATAAACTAGGATAAACAAAAGTTCTGAGATGGGAGGAAAACTCGAGTTGTGTTGCATGTATTTTGTAAATGTTGAGGGTATTCAAGTGAATAAGTTGATTTTTGTAATGCCTAGGACACCCACACTCTGACACACACACACATTAAGCGTTTAACTAGAACGAAACAAATTAATTAATTAACTGAGCATTAACGGAAGGCGAGAACGAAGTGAGAAAAGCGCAAGCGAATAATTGCAAAATGACAGCATAAATTGAATTTTAATTGAGCCAAGGCAAGGCGCAGGACTTTAAGGCAAAATAGATACATATATGATTATTTATACGATTACATGTATTATGTACATGTACGTATATGGCTACTGGATTACACACGGCATGTACATTAAGTAAGAGGAATACATTAAATCTAAGTTAAGTAAATCTAACGCTTTAGTCTGCCACTTTGATTTTTGGACAAGGTGCGCCAGTTAACTTTTCGACTCAACTCGACTCGACTCAAATGAAATGAAATGAACAAAAATAGGAACTATCAAAAGAAAAAAACAAAAAAGAAAATAAGAAATATAAGAAAGGGAAATCTATATTCTTTTGCACCTCCTTCCTTCACTTCGACGACCATTTCGCCCACATTTCCCATAAAAAAACACACATTAACTTACCGACTTTCGCCTCACTTCTCCCTGCCCGCCAACATACACTTTTCACTTTCCATTTTCCAGACTTTCCACTTTCCCCACTGCAATTCCAATTCAGCATATATAAATCGTACAAGGATAAATCAGTTTAGAACGAAATATATTGTAATTAATACAGACACACAATTATAAAGAGAAATTAGCAAATGAACAAAATTTTTAAACAAATAAAACTTACAAAACAAAGCAAAAAAAACAAAAACAAACAAACAAAAAAACCAAACAAAAAACAAATAAAAATACAAAACTTGAAATTGATCAAATAAACCCGTAAGCCTGTGTTTTCATCTAAAATTTCCCGGAAGCTGGGCTTAATTGATGCCCCTTTGCTTCCACAAACGAAAATATCACTCATACGCCACCGGGGCCAACCTGAAGATATGACTGGCTGGCATTCGGCGGCAATTAAAGTAATGAAATTCACAAAAAATGCGGTATAAATAACTCACGGATGCACACTGGATATATCCGACTGGGAAGAACGATTGACACAGTTTTTTTTTCCCATAAATGGGAATCTATGGCGATAATGTTTTAGTGCTGCTGCGATAGTTCAATCTTGGGGCCAAATGCTATCGGCAACACTTTGGCGATCTCCTAATTGTTTAAGTGGATAAACGTCTGCGAAAGCGAATTGTGGGGGAGACGCTCGCCAGACAAAGGAGACCTCATCATCATCAAAGCAGCTGGCGTGGGCGTGTGTCAAATGTCAAATGCAGTCAAACGTTTGACGGGCGAGAGAACAGAAAAGATCGCTGCTCTGCTCTGCAGCATAGAAGTAATGATCGGCTGGGATCGGGGTTGGTCGGCTCCTCATTCTACTGCACTGAAAAAAATGAGAAAAACTGGGTCTAAATCCTACGGTTGCGCAAGGATTTTTATTTAGAAAATTTTAAATCATTATTGTATTTTATATTATCTTGATCACGTATCAGAACTAGTTTCTAATCCGACCACTATCCTAAAACACATACATTTTTTATTTTTAACATATTAAGATTAGCAATTCTTGTTTACAAATAATATCACTTTTGGGTACTTCATTCAAATCCGCAGACCAAATCATCAAATAGATCATAAATACTGATTCAGCATATAATTTATTCTGTCTGTGTGGCATACCCCGGCACAAAAGCCCAGCCTCATCTGTCACTCGTTCTGCAGTCTGATCTCGATTCGGTCTCGGCTTTCAGTAGCGCTTCTCCAGTCGCTCGGTTCAGTTCGCGACCCTCAAACTCAATACCATACCATACTATACTATACTAAACTATACTATACCTGGAACGGAACTGCGCACAAAGATATAGTACACAACGGATCGGGTTTCGTGCGCCTTAGAAAATCCGAATTCCGCGAGAGAGCTCCGGTTTACTTTGCTTAGGCCGTCCAATTGACCTGATTTCAGGTTGGGGGTTTTTAATTTGATTTTGCGCATTCTGGCGACGCGGAAACATTATGCAAGACACCGCGCGTGAGTGACCGAGTGCAAGTGTGCAGAGTCAGTCCTTGAAAATAATAAGCAAGAAAAGATATCATATATATCCATCGAAATGCCAGTGGAACGCAGCAGAACTTTGCTGCTGGCTCTTCTCTTCCCAATAATCAGCATATCCTGTGCGAGCGGGGCCCGCGATCACAGGCGACAGACCAACCTGGAGGCCAAAGTGGGCTCCCACGTGGTCTTCAACTGCTACATCGACTTTCCCTTCGACGCCCCCATTCCGTACTTGGTGCACTGGAGCAAGGATGTAAGTCGGGATGCAGAGGAAAAATAAGTTAATTATAAAGCCTTACAGAGGCTGGCTTTAACTCGAATTTAATATGGTTTTTGTAATGTGCTGTGAATTTTACTTTTTAAACTAAAATATTCTCGGCAGCCTTAACTATTTTAATAGGTTTATTTACCCAACGAAGCAATGTGAAAAATGAAAATATCGAGTGTTTTTTTATCTGTGCTGCTGGCTCACTTATTTATGGCTCACGCCGACGCGCACGCAGTTCTTAAATGAAATTGTCGAAATTATTAATTTATCAGACACGTAGGTGGCCCGGAACCCCGGGACTCCTAACGTCCCTTACTCCTCCAAACGACTGACTGACTGACCAGGGCCAGTCCGGAATGCTTGGTTAGCCTTAATTGCGTCTGCTGGATGCTGGACGCTGGATGTTGGATGTTGGTGCAGCGCAGCATGGAACGCGGCTCCCACATTCATTAAAAGGGTCGCACTTTACGACCGCACTGAAAAAATCCCGGTGGCCAGAAATGATTTAGCACAACAACAATATACTTATAAAACAGACCGCTTAGTGATCACAAAAATCAGAATTCTGCGACTATAATTAACGGAATGGTTAACTTTTTTCCATTTATCATTTAAAACAAGAGAGAACGCTATAGTCGGATGCCCCGACAATCAGATACCCGTTACTCAGGTAAAGGGAGTGCGAGGGAGATGGAGATAGAAACTTTGAACACGCACAACTTTTTAACGAATGGTCCGATTTGAAAAATTTCTTCTACATTCCGATAGGTATTGATAAACACAATAAAACTGCATTTTTACTTTTCCGAAATATTGAAATTTTTAAAATCGTATATAAGCGATTGTGGGCGTTAGAGGGGGCGTGGCACCCTATTGAAACAAACTTGCGCTGCGTAGGAACTCCAAGAATCTTCATGCCAAATACCAATCGTCTAGCTTTTATAGTTTCCGAGATCTCAGCGTTCATACGGACAGACGGACAGACAGACAGACAGACAGACGGACAGACGGACAGACGGACATGGCTAGATCGACTCGGCTAGTGATCCTGATCAAGAATATATATACTTTATGGGGTCGGAAACGCTTCCTTCTAGCTGTTACATACTTTTGCACGAATACAATATACCCTTTTACTCTACGAGTAACGGGTATAAAAATGTTTTTGTTTATCTTTAGAATGTTAGTTGTATTGTGGAATCTAAGGATGTATTCCTTGAAGTTGTAAAGACATTTTTCAGTTTCCTACTGCTTTAATGACTATAAATAAAGTGTTTGACTTTAGAATGACTAATTTATTCCAGAAAATATTGTATTTCAATTTTAGAGGTCCTTTGAAACTAGCTCTTTATTTTCTGAACAGCTAAGACACACGGCTATTTTATTTCTCATCCATAACCTAAATATTAGAAAAAAAGGTTTTTTAATTTAAAGCAAATTAAAGCTATATAAAATTAAAAAGGAATTGTAAAGGCCATCAAATTGTTTTATATTGTTGTTTACATTTTTTGACAAGTGCAGTCGGCCATTGCATCGCAGAAAATGCAATCGCCGTGCCAGTGGGTTGGCTCCCCCTCCGCCTCCGCCTTCCCCTCCCCTCGAAGCACCGCCGAGGTGGTTGTGTTGGTGGTTGGGTGGGTTGGTTGTTGGTGGATCCCCGCCCTTGGCTACTAATTAAAGCGCAACCACATGCAGTCGATCGGGTCGCATCCTGGCTGCTGGGTCACATTCCTGGCCTCCTTCTTTCCGCTTCCGCCCCCCTTTTGCCATTTGCCATATAAAATTAAATTTAATTTGACGCGCCGAGAAGTGATTTCAGTATAGGAAAAACACTTTAAATTACCAACACATCAGATGGGAAAAACAAAAAAAAGAGCAGAGTGTCAGTGCGAAAAGTGTGACATCAAAGACATCGGCGGGGTAAGTGAACCAGTTGAAATCAATTTCAATTGGATTCAATCGAATTGAATGGCTGGCATTTTGTTGACAACTGTGAGTAATGCAATTTAATTCAATTGCAAATTCATTGCAATCCCCGCGATTTCCCCGAGAGACAGAGGAATAAAGTTCGGCGTGCGTTGGTATTTAAATCGAGTGAATTACTATTCAACGCACACGCCCGTCATCAGTGGTCATCAGTTGTCCGCTTACTGGACCCCTTACATCCCCCCTTACCCCTTGCTACATACATTCCCATCGGTAATCGAGGGTCTGTCCCGCTTATGTTTTCAACTATTTAGCCGCTTGCTTAATTTGCTTTTTCTGTCGCTCTGGTCACTCCCCTTTTTTCCGATTTTTTTCCCATTTCCATTGTTTTTATGCTTTTTGTTTCACTCGGTCAGCGGGTCATGATGTCATTTTGATAGATACACTTTAATTGCGCTTTTCTCCGCTCTAATTAAACAAATTCGTACGCGGGATTTAGAGTGCGCTCATGATCCACCTGATTTATGGCATTCCTGATATATTTTTCAATGTCTGTCTGCAAATTATATATAGTTCCACAGTGCAGAGCCGACTTTCACGGCCATCGCGAGGCTGGGTTGCAAATTTTCGCGCCGCAAACGAACGGCCAAATTACCGGATAAATCAAGTTACGTTTGTAATTTGTTAGATAATGCTGATAAATGTGTGTGAGCGGCGGCAGACGACACTTGACACACACAGTTGGGTGTTGGGTGTACATAATCATAGTTATGGGTCTGGAACAAGCGGATCTTGAGTGCACCATAATCTACTCAAGGCGGTTTTGCTGAAAGGTTGCTAGATGCTGTAGGCTGGAAGCTAGATGCTAGAAGCTAGATGCCGGATGATGTGGGTGACATTGATGCCGGACAGACGGTGCATCTTTCCCGATCCCAATTAAAGCACAAACCTAATGTCAATAGATCAACTGACACCCACTCAAAGCAGCACCCGATGTAGAAACAGAGCACACAATTAAACCATATCCCATGGCACAGCTGCGTTTTTTCTGCGGTCGGAGGCTATCGATAACCGGGAAAACAGAATCCCTAGCATGCGGTTTATGGGGTGTGACTGTCCTAACCCGGCAAATAAAATAGTTTATACTAGTTTATAGATGGTACGGCCTTCTATATGGTATACCATACAGAGGAAAGTCAAGTGCGCAAACAAAGCGAGCATAAAAATGTATATGTGTGCCGGAGCAATTAGAACAGCGGCCAGCGACCGCAGCCGATTCAATTGCATTTAAATAATTTAAGCCTAACGCAGCCTGTTTTTTTTTTGTATCCAACTCTTGCCATATGATGCAACGCAAACACATTCTGTTTACTCGCATTCCATTATTATTTTTTAGGTTTTTTCTGCCTTGCCTATGCACATGTATAATTGCCAGGCCATATATTTAATAAATATTGACAAATATTTTCATCATTAATTAAAACAAAAATAATTTAATATGCCACCAGGCGAGAAGCCGCAAAAAACCAGGCAAAGTAGCAAAAAAACGGCTTTGGAATTGAATTATTATCCTATACAGCCTATAAACCGATAATCTATTGCCCAGATTAGATCTTTTTATGAATCATTTTTTTTTGAGCGCTGATTTAGCCTTTGAGAGCCAAAAGCAATTCTATTTTTTTACGGATAGTTGATTAGTGGAACTAAAACCAAAACGCATTTAAGCGTATAAAAGTAATTCATCGGTAAAACATTTTTTTTAATTTTCACTATCATCATTAGTGCGAAAGATAAGCACACTTATCAAACTGGACAGTTTAATGCTTTTAATGGCTGTCACAATAACATTACAAATCCAGAGTGGTACGTTGTCAAAATAATAAATTGAATCATTATTTCGCCAGCAACCTAATTATTTGAGTCACTTATCAAAATGGCTAAAGTAGGCCTATCGAAAGGGTATTAAATGGTATTATAGGTATTATCTCTTATCATCTTAGTTTTATAAACTAGAATCTCTTTTTGGTCTTGAATTAAAATCAAATCCCATTTCAGGGGCGGTCTAGCATTGAGCACTTCAAGTGCGCCGCGCCACGTGAGCCCATTTAAATTTGTCAACAAAGTAGCGGCATGGGTTCCACACCCTCCATCCCCCTTTATTCCCCACTCCCTGGTTACTGTTATATTCTTGTGGGGTTTTTGGGGGCCTTTGAAAACCGTTGGCCACCGCTGCGCTACGTCACAATCATGGTCGGGGCAGCCAAACAGGCAAAAGGGGGGGACCCTCAAAAAGGGGGGACTGTTGTTCGGGCTCAGCGGGAGTTTGCGAAAATTATAATGGCGCATGGGGAGAAATCGGGGGGCATAAACAATCGCACACACACACTCACACGTCTGACATAAACTGTAACAGTGTGTGTGGGCGTGTTCTCTATATAGATTCCGCATTGCTCATGATTTATAACTGCAATTGCAGTCGAGATGGCGGAGCCAAATCATAACCATGCAGGCAAAATTTGTATCTAGGTATTCCGCACTCAAGAGTTGCAATTCTCATTGTCATTTCATGGTTCAGCTGGCATTTACAACAAATATGCACTTGAATATGTTATTCGTTTTTATACCCGTTACTCGTAGAGTAAAAGGGTATATTGTATTCGTGCAAAAGTATGTAACAGGGAGAAGGAAGCGTTTCCGACCCCATAAAGTATATATATTCTTGATCAGGATCACTAGCCGAGTCGATCTAGCCATGTCCGTCTGTCCGTCTGTCCGTCTGTCTGTCTGTCTGTCTGTCTGTCTGTCTGTCTGTCTGTCCGTCTGTCCGTATGAACGCTGAGATCTCGGAAACTATAAAAGCTAGAAGATTGGTATTTGGCATGAAGATTCTTGGAGTTCCTACGCAGCGCAAGTTTGTTTCAAAAGGGTGCCACGCCTCCTCTAACGCCCACAATCGCTTATATACGATTTTAAAAATTTCAATATTTCGGAAAAGTAAAAATGCAGTTTTATTGTGTTTATCAATACCTATCGAAATGTAGAAGAAATTTTTCAAATCGGACCATTCGTTAAAAAGTTATGCGTGTTCAAAGTTTCTATCTCCATCTCCCTCGCACTCCCTTTACCTGAGTAACGGGTATCTGATTGTCGGGGCACCCGACTATAGCGTTCTCTCTTGTTGAGAAATTGAGAAATTGTAAGACAAACAACTCGCATTTTGAGGAAATTCCATCTCAGCTCACACTTTAGATTTATTTTCTAATTTCGGTTTTTTTGTTAGGTTTCTATATCAAACCGTTTTCGAAAAAGGTTAAACTTCCCGATTAAAATAGGTCATATTTTATAGTAATAGATGTATTTTCTTTAACTAATTCTTTAAAGAAAAGTATGCAATTTAAGTAAATATTTTTATGTTCCTCCCACAGAGCAAGAAAATCTTCACCTGGTATGAGCAGGAGACCTCCACCAATGAGCTCTTCAATGGACGACTGCACCTGGTGGAGAACCATCCAGAGTTTGGAAGGGCCTCCGTCAATCTGACTGCCATCCGGGAATCGGACCAGGGCTGGTACCACTGCCAAGTAAGCTTCCCCAATCGCTCGCCCTCGGTTCGGAACAACGGGACGGCCTACCATCTGGCCGTTCAGGGTGGCTCCCTCATCCGCATTCCGCCGGTGAATCAGACCATCCAGGAGGGACAGACCGCGTTCTTTCACTGCGTCATGAAGTATCCGGACAACTCGCAGGCCTCCTGGTACAAGGACGGAGTGCTGCTGCAGGAGGTCCAGGATCTGGTGAGGAGATCGTACATAGGTCCCGACGGCAGTCTGAGCATCGATCCCACCATGATGAGCGATTTGGGCGAGTACGAGTGCAAGGTGCGCAACAGCGAGGGCGAACTGCAGACGGCCAAGGCCTTTCTCAACATACAATGTGAGTTTGTATAACAATTAAATAAAGCTAAATTTATTACATTTAAAATTTCAATGTCCAGATAAGGCCAAGGTGATTTACGCCCCGCCGGAGGTTTACCTGCCGTACGGCCAGCCCGCCGTGCTCGACTGCCACTTCCGGGCGAATCCGCCGCTGAAGAACTTGCGCTGGGAGAAGGACGGCCTCCTCTTCGACTCGTACAATGTGCCCGGGGTGTTCTACAAGATGAACGGCAGCCTGTTCTTCGCCAAGGTGGACGAGAACCACGCCGGCAGCTACACATGCACGCCCTACAACGACCTAGGCACGGACGGACCATCGCCGGTCATCAGCGTGATTGTGCTCCGTCCGCCCATCTTCAGCGTCACGCCCAAGGCCATCTACATCCAGAAGCTGGGCGAGGCGGCCGAGCTGCCCTGCGAAGCCATCGACCGGGACGGAAACAATCGGCCTTCCATTGTCTGGAGCAGGGTGAGTCCATATTGTCCGTATCTGTCCGTACTGTCCGTATGGTCATTGTCATTTGGCACTGCCCCGAAAATGGCAAAAGGCAGCTGCAGAATGGTAATGCCAAAAGGGGAGCGCATACAGTTTCACTTGATTGCATTTTTAATTATGCACACTGGCAGTTCCACCTGCCCATGCACCGTGAGAAAAGGGAGTTGTAATTTGATTCGATATATTGATGAGTAATTAATATTAAAAATGGAAGGATTGTACACTTCTACCTCAGTTTAATTATAATTGTACTAAAATAATAACTATTTGTAAAATGAAATTAGTTTAACCATAGAATAATATCATAGAAATACTAGTGGCTTAATCTATGAAGGTGCCCAAAAGTAGGCTATCTCAACGTTGAGGTCCCTTTTCTCAGAATTCTTGTTTTCTTATTTGTTCAACCCATAAGATCCCTGAGTATTCATCAATTCTATTCCATTTTCTTCCTGTGCAACTGTGATTTGGGCTCCGCTTCCCTGACTCTCGTTCCGCACCCTACTAATTTGCAGAAGGACGGGACGCCACTGCCGGCGGACAGGTTTAGTCTCAGCGGCGGCAACCTGACCCTCACGGGCCTGGTGGAGGGGGACCGCGGGATATACGAGTGCTCGGCCACCAACGAGGCGGCCACCATTACGGCGGAGGCCGAGCTGATGATTGAGAACATCGCACCGCGGGCGCCGTACAATCTCACGGCCAACAGCACGGAGACCTGCATCACCATACGCTGGCAGCCAGGTGAGAAAATGGGTGTAATTGGGTGTGTGCAGGGGTAGGGGTGCAGGGGGATGGGGACCAGGAGGGCCTGGTGCTCCGAGCTGAATTCGAAATGGAGTATGCAGGCGTTTCGCTGAAAAGATCAGAGGAGTGCATAAAGCACACGTTTAATGTTCAACCATTGCTTCTACGATTTATATTTTCTAAAAGCCTTATAATCAAGGAAATTGTATAAAACGGTGTAAGTATCGAGTTATTATTAATTAGTATTAATTCTTTCTTATCCATACTAACATTTCACAAATTTTCCCCTCCTTCTAAATAATAATGAATACTATCAAAAATTTATTTGTGGTAAAAAAAGGTTATTCTTGTCCTGAAGAATTCGCGTTCCCATTTTGCTGAAGAGTTTATGAATGGTTTTAAATGTTTATAGCAAATGTGGATCCTATTGGTTCCTGTTGTACTAAAGAATATGTGGTTGATTATCTTAAAAAAACGAGTTTAAAATTATGATTACAATATAATATTAAAACTGGTATTGATCTTACCTTTTGCGCTATAAAGTAAATTGTTAACATCCTTTCCTCCCCTAGGCTACCTTCGCCCCCACTTGGAGTACACCGTCTGGTTTCGACTCATGGAGGCTCCCGAGTGGCGGACCCTCAAAGTGCAGGACAAGAAGATTATGGAGGCCACGGTGCAGCACTTGCAGCCGGGCAAGGAGTACGAATTCATGGTGCTCAGCCAGGACAAGTACGGAGATGGAATGTTCAGCAAGCAGTTCCGCTTCCAAACGCAGCGTAAGAATATATGGCTAACTTAGCTGCTATAAGATATTGAGTATGAATGATCCCTTGCAGCCTCGCCCATTCGAGCGGCGGATGTGGATGCCCAGCAGCTGCAGCATGATCTGGGTATGGTCACTGCCCCCGCGGGGGGACTGGGAGCTCCCTGGAATCTCACTGCCATTAGCAACCAGCAGGGCTGGCTCCTCCACTGGGAGCATCCCGTGCAGGGACTGGAGGGTCTGCGCCTGTATGCCGTTCGCTGGTGGAAGGAGCCGGAGCACTTCCTCATCGGCCATGCGGAGACCTTCGACAACTACTACCAGCTGAGGCATCTTAAAGAGGACACTTTATTTAAAGTGCAGGTCCTGGCAGTGGGCACGAATACCCAGCAATCGGTGCCCAGTCACGAACTCCTCATCGATGTGCCCTCCCAGCGAAAAGTTCGTGCTCTGATCATCGGAAGTTCGGTGGGTGTCATCTTCCTGCTCTGCGCCCTGTGCGCTTTTTTATACGTGAAGCGGAGCTGCCTCAGGCATCTGTTCGCCAAGGATAGCTCCGCTGGCGAGGACGAGGACACCGCCGAGAGCGGTGACTGCGACAGCGACGAGCAGGATCAGCGGGATCGGGACAGCATCAAGATCCGCCAGTCCACCTGAGGATTGCTCCAGATCCGCTGGCGATTTGACAGCAACCCAGTTGGCCAGTGAAAATGAAAGAGAGGAAGGGAACTTCGAAAATGCAGATAAAGAGGAAGAAAGAAAGCACCAGTCCGTGGGAATCTGACTTTTAAAATACGTCTAGCTGCTATCTGTACCATAAACTCTACTAATTGTAACGCTAAACTAACCGAATTCGAGAAACCAATAAAAACAAAAAGGAATATTTATTTTGAGTTCTTTTATATTCAAAATGTGGTATTTTTTGGCATACCTTTCAAAATTTCTGTTTTTGATTCTCTTAAAACCAATTTTGGAATGCCAATTTTTAGAATGCCCTATTGGTGTTATCGGAGGGGTGTAAACATTTTGTCTAGACTTTTGAATGGCATAATTGTATTCGTTTTGTTTATTTATTCTATAAAGTCCTGCAATTATATTCTTTGTTTATGCCATTTCTGTAGATTTTATTTAAGAACCCATAATATTGATTGTTTGAAAGACAAACTAAACATGTTCCAGTTCTATCTCAAACGCACTTATTTTTGGGATAATATTTAATAGAATTTTGATTTAGTCTTATACCATTTGAATTTAAATAAACCGCGTTATGGGCATCACTTTTCGAACAAAGCTTTTTCGACCTCAAGATATAGTCGTCTCTGTCGGTTTCAAAGCTTATTTCGAGGTTGCTCTCGAGTGGTTGAGCTTTTTCCGTTGCGGCTGGCTGCATTTGAATATTAGTTCCTGAGTTCGGTTCCAAAAGATTCTTAAAAACATTCCACCCACTGACGTTGCATTTATTAAGAGCCATTAACCATTACGCTTCCGGGCAGTTAACAATTGCTGTGGGTACCCATCGGGAATCACTGTTCAAATGCAGTTCCAGACTTTAAGTCCGGACAAAAAACACCTGAAAGCACTTTGAATGCACTACGATTTGCACCCAACTTGGCTTGATGGCCAAATGTACCTGGCAGATTCGCATTAAGGAAGAGTGCAGCTGCACCTGGAGCGAAATGAAAAGCAATTCCAATGCCAAACTGATAACACATTCGATGACACTCCAGCCTAATAGGGCATTCCCATTCCATTGCCATTTACATTCCCAATTGAAACCGAAACCGAAACCGAACTGAAATCGAGTCTGGCTATCGTCCATTGGCACTTCCATTTAACTCGAGTCGAATTTTGCGCACAGTTCCACAAATTATCATGATTATTATTACATAGCTTCGGTCAAGGCTCACACACAATTTAAAATAGTAGCTAAAAACAATGTGCGGCTGATATGGAAATAAACTATTATTAAGGTCGCGCCGATTAGAAGTCCCCCGACTGCGCATTTTACACCGAGAGTTACAAATAAGTGTAGAATCGGCAAATCACGTTTTGGCTTTGTCTTAAGATATACAGCCAATAAGGGGAGAGGTAAGGGGAGGATTACTCATACTGATATCAGCTCCCCCTCTCCATTCAACCCCCTCCCTCTCCACACAATTCAACGAAGAAATCGCAATTGTTTTTGTTTGGATTCAGCGCTTTGTTCTGCGATCGTGAGGTTCAAAGTTCGCTATCAGTCAGACTAATAATGTAAGTGAGTGGCGAAAAAAGCATTGTTTCTCTTCAGGGATATCCACTCATTACAGAGCAAGAAATAATGTGGATCTACCACTAATCAATACTATAGGTCCTTAATTATATAATTCGTGAACCAAATCAACCATAAATCACATTGGTTAGTTTGAAGACTTCAGTAGATTGATTTATAAATAAAATATGACCCCGAATTCTTTAGAAGAAGATTATTATTATTTTGTAATAAATTGAAAGAATA
This sequence comes from Drosophila lutescens, assembly GCA_037075285.1. Classification (NCBI taxonomy): domain Eukaryota; kingdom Metazoa; phylum Arthropoda; class Insecta; order Diptera; family Drosophilidae; genus Drosophila; species Drosophila lutescens. Next base: position 89,280 of record JBAMCF010000324.1, read on the forward strand.
ATACAGCTGCACTAATATATTCATATCTAGTCTAGAGTCTGAACTATGCAAGTACTGCCTTCTGGCCTCAGGTAATTTTCATTTTACCCCCTATAAAAACGAAACTCCCGCTTTTTCGCCGTGTACTCCCGCTCTCTTTCTATCTCTCTGCTGCTCTGGGGAGTTTCGCTCCATCAAATCCAAGTGCAGCTGAACCCAAATCGCACTGGATTTCCCACTGGGCCCCCGCTCTTTGTGTGTGTTTACAGTCAGCTGTTTTCAGAGCAGCGGAACCCCCACGCACACTTATGCGCCATGCGCACTACCGCTCACCCACACATCCGCACTCTCTCGGTTAATTTAAGTGTATGCCAGCGTTTGAATTGAACGTCGGACAAAGCGAGAGAGCCGCAGCCACGACTTCCCCATTGACGAAACCCAAAGAGTAGAGAGGAGTGATGGGAACGGTACTCTGTACCTAGGTGAGGTCCACAAGGTGTTGGCTATAAAAAGTACCCACTGCAGTCCAATTAATTTTCAAAATATTTCTAGATAAGGAAACATAATAGTGAGATTTCAATAATCAAACATATTCTTGAATATGTCCGTACCAATAAACACAAAAGAGTTCGTAACCAAAGATGTTTAATATATTTAACTTTTTTATTATTATTTTTTTTTAATAATTTTACATATAAACATAATATTTTGAAATATGTCTATAATTGCAAGAAAAAACGTTTATTTGGGAATATAATACCCAATAATAAATCCAAATCCCAATTTGTAAATTGTTTTAAAGTAATTTTATTTATTTTTTAATTTTTAGTATAAAATTATGATACTGCCTTACCCAGCTCTCCTCTGTTCTATTCTGTAGTCTATCAAAACCTGTACCTATAAGTAACATAGACGACTCTTCCCTATTGTTTACCTTGGTCCATGTCTATGTGGGTACCAACTTTGCTGGTATCCGAGTGTCTGCCGTGGCTCACACAGATACAGGTACCCGAGTACCATATAATTCGAGAATAGCAGAGTACCAGGAGCGAAAGCGCTCTCAGCTGGCAGCTGGTAGCTTAGCAGCCGCCGCAGTCTCAGTTTTCAGTTTTCAGTGGCTGTTTCTGTGTCTGTAGCTGTTTCTGGTTCCAATTCAGTTTCTGTTCAGTTCTTCGTCGTTCGCGCTGCCTGACTGTTGTTGCCTCCTGCGATCGAGCGGGATTTTCGGGCAGGAATCGAGTACTCCAATCGAAACGAAACAGATCGGATCATATCTCGCTGAATAAAACACGTTTCGGGCCCCGGAACAAGATACACTTTTGCGTATTCCTGGAGTGCTTCGCATACCATAATATACCCATATACCATCTGGTGTTTCGGTCTTTCGGTTCTCTCTCGGGCATTTGAATAGCTGGCGTTGTTTGTTTGTTTGCTGGCTGCCTCAACCATAACAAAAACAATATAAAAAATAAATAGCGCAGAAGGCACGAGTGCGAGTATCTCGGTATCTACAAAGTAGCAAAGAGTATAAAGTATCTAAATGTGCTAGGGAAGAACCGTCTCTTCTGGCAGCGGCCAAAAAAGAAATATATAATGCTAATAAACCAAAAACACGTTTTATGCCATTTGTGTTTTGCTCTTCTCGGAAAACAGTCTCATCTTGATAGAAATCCAAAGGTGAGTGAAATAAAACCTTCTCATTTTGATTCGAGTGAAGTAACTGCGTCGTTCGGAGGCTTGCAGTTCCACCACCACACCATCAAGCCAAAGAACTTCCCAACCGGAGTTACACAGACATCCATCCCCCCCCTAAGGTAGACCCATATGTATCTTTAATGTTTTCCTGCCTTTTGTATCTGCAGAAGAGCGCCTGCGCTCTCTCGAGGAGGTAGAAATTTAGCAATGTGCTCCGGCGGTGGCTGTTGTTCTTCAAATGGTTATGCCCCGCGTTTTTATTTGTTAATAGCATATGACAAATCTAAAATCTGGCAGCTTTATGTCGCGCCACCCGAAAAGAAGAAAACAAATCGGGTTAGGGGGAATCGGAAGTCGGGGTTCAAAGTTTCGTATGGGGGGTTGGCTCCAAAACTGACCTACTTTGATTGCGGTTAGGGTAGGACCTCATCTCGGGTCATCCACCCACAGAAAGAGCGAGAGAAGTGCGAAGTGCGATTCCGAGAAGCCCCAAAATCGAAACTCCCCATCGTCCGACGTCGATTGATTCCCAGATTAGACAATCCAATCCAATCGGCAGCTGTGCGTGGCCAGTTTCGAGTGCCGGTTCCACAGTTTTCAAGATAACGAGTCGATGGCCGACAACAGCTGGCCGTCATATAACTAGAAGCCTACATATAGGGTAGACGGGGTATGGTGTGTGCGATTACGCGCCTTACATCTTCGGCAATTGCGATTAGCGAAAAGGAAGCCCGCGACCAGTAGCAGGAAGCCTATCGGTCTGCCCATCTAATCGCTAATCGAACTGCAAGCAAATCTTTAATAAATACCCGTGTGCACTGGGAGAAACCGGTGTTTTGAGAAACTAGCTATACGCATATATCATGCTCTCAAAATAAACAAAGCATCTGCATAACCATTTAAAATAATAAATAGTAAACATCCTTTAAAAATGTTTACGTGCCAAGTTTATAGATGTGTGGAAACTATTCCCCTAGCAATGTACTATATTAACATATAATCTGATATTATGTTTAAATTCTTAAAGTCTAAAATTGCTTTTTAATTTTCTTGCTTTGGAAATAAACCAGATATCTAAAAGGGTTCTAAAACAAATATTATTAAATTTATAGAAGTGCGAAAACTATTTCCTTTTACATTAAAATTTTCTAGAATAGTGTCCTACGAAACAAGGAAAACTTTAGGAATGATCGTAATTATTTAAAATCAGAAAGTTATTGAAAAAGTGTTCCAATTTTCCTTGCAGTGCATGAGTAAGTCGGAATTCTCATCGCTAAACGGTAAACGTAGAAATCTTATCAGACGGCCACCTGCAAAATTCGTTCCCAGTGCAGGCAAACCCAGTTCGCAACTCCCGATGCAGTGGACTTTGTTGGTGAGTGTTCCGAGTATCTCTCTGAATGAGTATTGAGTACTTGTGCACTGGTAAATGGTTCCTCGTTCTTCGTTCTTGGTTCTTGGCTGTCCAAGCTGTACAACAGCTGTTTATGAAGCCGATTCCCTGAGCCCTCGAGTGTCTGGCATTGAATTCAACGTTTATCGGGTGTCGTCGTTTCTCAACCGGGTGTATTTGTATCTGTAAATGCGACTGGGGTCTTTCGGTCTCTCTGGGCTTTGTTCAGTAATTAGAAATTCATGTTGTTGGGCAACCTCCAAGCTGGAGGCCTCTAGAATCACGAGTGGGGCTGGATGGATGGATGGGTGGTACTTCCTGGGCTGTGATGTAATATATGCCCTCTCATATACACACACGGTATGTGTGAGCTTGTCAAATCAATAGAGGCAACACCTTCATTTAAATGATGCTTGATTTGCATCTCGCTTTCCCATTTCCCTTTCGTTGCAGAGCTGAGTACGGAGAACTGAGCGGAATAACCACCTACATTATTCATGTACTTCCAATGCAGATGCCAATCCTCAGTGTATTCAATTAACTAGGAGCCATATGCCAATAGCCAAGGCCAAGAACTAAACGATATCACGAAAAAGGAAGCCCAATACACAAACTAGGAGACATGAACGAGCTGCAGGCCTCCAGTGTCCCGCTGGTGGACAAGTGCTCATCCCCCGCCGTCATCCTGCCGGCGGCCAAGAGTCCCAACAAAGTCTCCGATTCGGCGGCCACCACAGCACCCAATGCCGTTCTCTACACAAGCGGGAATATGTCCCTATCTACGCTCTCCACGGGCAGCAATCCCAATGCAAATCCAATTCCCAGACAGGAGCCAGTGCCACTGCTCAGCCAACTGAAGCTGACCAACGACCTCAAGCAGAACAGCCACGGGTGAGTCTTTTTAAGTAGATAAAATATTTTATTATTTATATCTTCATGATGAGTAAATGCTGTCACAAAGATATGCGTTTTAAACTCTTTCTTCTCGAAAGTTCTTAAAATTTAAAAATAGTCTTAATTTGGAATACCACTGTTGTGCTATGAATTGGTTTTCGCTCTTTTACTTGTACATGAAAAAAAGCGTCGAAAGTTCTGTAACGAATGAATGAAGTTTCTGCCTCGAAACAAATAGGAGCGAGTTCGAATCCCACTATGAATTTTTTTTATGGATATGCAAAAGCGATCAATAGAGATTTATAGAGATTGTTGCTCTGACAACCCCTGATTACTATATTTAGTATAATATTTTAATTCCTCATTGAATTCTTTTTGAATAATATTACTTACCAGGCTTCGAAGTGTACATATAATATCCTATCTGTTTTTACCCTATGTAGCTAGATAATTGCATTAGCTGGGATTAGAGTCGAAATAAGCGGCTAGGGGGTTTTGGGTTGCCCGGGGAGCTGTCACTTCGGCTGTGTGGGGATTATAAGCGGGAATGAATTGAATTATGTCCCGTGACCCTGAACTGCTGTATAGAATTGCATTCGTTCCTGCGGCCACTCTGCAAGTTCCGCTTGTGGAAGCCAAGGACTTTCCCGTGGGTGGGTTTATGGCTTATTTGTGTGGCTTTGTGGGTGGAAAGGTGGTCGAGTGTATCAGCTAACTAATCACACTGTCACAAGTCACTTTTCCGCTGAGGTGACACTTCTATTTTTAACACCTGGCCGCATAAAACCATTACAAAACAAGAGAGAACGCTATAGTCGGGTGCCCCGACAATCAGATACCCGTTACTCAGGTAAAGGGAGTGCGAGGGAGATGGAGATAGAAACTTTGAACACGCATAACTTTTTAACGAATGGTCCGATTTGAAAAATTTCTTCTACATTTCGATAGGTATTGATAAACACAATAAAACTGCATTTTTACTTTTCCGAAATATTGAAATTTTTAAAATCGTATATAAGCGATTGTGGGCGTTAGAGGAGGCGTGGCACCCTTTTGAAACAAACTTGCGCTGCGTAGGAACTCCAAGAATCTTCATGCCAAATACCAATCTTCTAGCTTTTATAGTTTCCGAGATCTCAGCGTTCATACGGACAGACGGACAGACAGACAGACGGACAGACGGACAGACGGACATGGCTAGATCGACTCGGCTAGTGATCCTGATCAAGAATATATATACTTTATGGGGTCGGAAACGCTTCCTTCTCCCTGTTACATACTTTTGCACGAATACAATATACCCTTTTACTCTACGAGTAACGGGTATAAAAATCAAAGCAATGAAAGGGGAGTGGGAATAGCTATTAATAAGAGAATGTCGAGTCAAAATTAGCACGCATCTGAAATGCTCGTATCGTATCTTCCTTCCGTTTTTGGAACATGCCACCTGCCAGGACATTTGAGGTGTGTCGGCAGAACGGAAAAGGAAGAGGAAAAGGAAAATCGATGGCTCCTCGAAGCCTCGACTCCGTCTCACAAATGGCGTGTCGGCATGGAAATGGTGCCAACCACGCCCCCTCCTAAATTATGCATCATTGTAAAAATAATTTTAAAGCTTCTCTCTCCGAGAACTGAAAACTTTGGGTCTTAAGTTGCATTAGAATTGCGAAAGTTACGGCTGTATTTTATCCCTCCAGCCTTGAACTTTGTACCTAGTGTATACCTAGTGACTTAATTAAATGCAAATTGAAAATGTATTGGTAAAACGCCCACTAAACCAATCAATGCAGGTCCAGCAATCTAATTAAACTTGTGGGCAGGCGGGGCCTTTTTCGAGGACAGAATTTCGAATGCTGCACAGTCCAGAGCAATCAGTGAGGCCCCGGATTCCAAGGATTCGATGGGAAACGAACAGGGAAGCAGACATAAAGAGCGCCTTAAATGCCAACCTATCCTACGTGTCCTTTCGACCCGGTCCGCCACCCCTTTTTTCCCGCCCTGTCGGCACTGCCATAAATAATAAGCCACAAGCAAACGCACATGTGTGTGGGGAGAGGGAAAACCAGAGAAAGAAAATAAAACATGTAACAGTGAATGAAACGCCGCCAAAAGGCAGAAAGCCGTAAAAGCCATAAGACCAAGCAAAACAATACAAGGCGGGCAGACAAAAGGGGTCCTGGGGGCTCTGAGACTATCACCGAATGGGGGTTTTCCTTGCCCAAGGATTTTCTATTGTAAATATTGTTGTGCAATGTGCGTGTCGTAGGCAGAGAGCCGGCAGAGTTTGAAATTTCTGTTTCCAATGAGATACACATGTGGGGGAAATTATTATTAAATTGTTCTTCATATCCTAAAATAATAAGGCGAATAAATGTTTAAAAAAATAAGCTGAAGCCTTTAGGAGTTCTTAAGTTATTAAAATCGAAATAGAATTTTGTAGTATGCTGTGCGTGTCATTGGCAGAGCGCAGGCAGAGAAGAAATCCGGTTCTAAATAATAATACAATTAAAAACCCCTGGAATGTTAATACTTATAAAGATTGAAATATGAGTAATTTTGCGTATAAAAATTTTTAAAAAATAGTAATATATTCCTCTTTTTAAGGAAAAGTTTATAAAAATAACTCCTTGTAAAAGTTCTTAAACTTTACTTACAATACAATATTTCCAAGCCAAACCTCTTGGCCGAGTCGATAGACCCCTTTAATGAGGCAGGAGTGGAGGACAGTGGAGGACCTCGCGGCGCCGCGTGCCTGGAAAAATCGAACAAGCCGCCAAGCTGTCCAAAGTCGTGCCGCAGTCAGCAGTTGGACTCCGTTCGGCTTTTTCAGCATTTTAGCTTTTAGTCCTGCGGCAACATCGCGTCTGTGTGCGGGCCACTCCGTTTGCTTTAGTTTTCCTTTTCGGCCTTAAATATTTATGTGCTTATTGAAGAAAAGGCTCCCACAATTGGGGGAGATACACAGTGTGCGGTCCTCCACGTGGCTGCTATTTGCTATTTACGTGTGATTTTTACTTTTGGCAAGTGGACAAGAAGACTTTGTATAACGCCGGCCGGTGGTTATGTAATGTGAAGTTGCCGCAAACTCAAAAACGATAAAATCCCAAGTGCAGTGCCAGACTTTGAGGCGTCTCGGGGTTTTCTTTCCCCTTTTTTTCAAACGAATGACAACCTGTGCATCCTTGGCTCGATTGAACGACCGCAAAAGTCGAGAAAGCCAGCCATCACACTCGACTGCCATGTTGACCTTCTTCCCCGCTTCGAGGGCACACAAAAGTAGCGGCAGCGGTCCTGGACAGGACCTTCTTCCACGCTCAGGAGTAGACCACCTCAGCCAACCCTCACCCAGCCACTTCCCACCTGCACGCCCACACATCCGTTTCCATATTTGATTGGCCTCGCCGTTTCCTTAATAGCTCGAATTGAATGGCCCAGGAATTAAAGCCACATGATTGTTCCCATGCATAACGTTTGAATAATTGCCGTAGAAGGAATAAATAAATTCAAAACCACATGAATAAATAATATATCACATTCGCTTTATCATATTTCTCGATTATAGAAGGCATAAATATGTAAGTTCAATGGAAAGGTTTCTAATATATTTATTTGAAAGAAGTCATATTTAAATGGTCAATATAAATAAATAATATGCTACATTCGCTTCATTATATTTTTACAATCACAGAAGGAATAAAAAGGTCAAATAGAATTGCTAAGTATTTGTAATTTATTCTGAATGATTTATTCCGAAGAAGGCATTTTTAAGACCACATTTTTAAATGGCCAATATAAATATATAATAATTTCATGGATTTATTTTTGTATTTTTATACCACAGAAGAAATATTCTGAAGATTTTTAATTTATTCCAAGAAGGAATTTTTGAAGCATTATGATAAAATTGCCATATATTACATTCGCTCCATCATGCACATGATGTGTCCCAAACAGTCACATATTTAATTTATTTTATATTTATATTTTCATTTTTCAAAGCTTGAATCACTATAGTTTTTAAGAAATTCCCCCAAATTATGTTGAAATTCATGAGCTTTAATTGAAGCTTTTGCGAAAGGCGTCACTCCTGCTCTGTTTCTGCTCAAGATACCATCGGTTAGCGCACTTGCTTTTATTAATACTTTTATTAATCGCAATGAATCGCCTCCGCACCGCCCCTTTCCTCCCCGACCGCTTTTCTAAATCGCTTAATTGTCGTTAAGCGGGGATGACCTAACGCCAGCTGATATTTCCGGTTGTGCCTAATCAGTGCGAACACAATGTAACTGGCGCCGTGGCCCCAAGGTTCACGAAATTCAGAGCTAGAACAGCCATCAAATAGTCAGTAGCTAGAAGCATAGGCAGATATATATTGAGTTGCTAGTAACTCAATTCAGCAGCTGCTGCTTTATGGCCGGCTATCAATCAATTAAGTAGGGCCCGCAATCGATGCCACCGAACCTGGCAACAATTACCACGCATTAAGATTGATAAGCAATCGAACAGAAAAGAAACCCGGAAGGGATTGCGTGACCGACTCCATTTGAATCCAATTGAATGCTTGAATTTCGAAGAAGAGTTGAATTTATATGTATTTTACCCACCCTCCCCAGTCCTCTCTAAAGGAAAAGGAAAACAGTCTCTTTATTCCGAGTGCATTTCGCAAGACAAAGTGCCTTAAACTTCGTCGAGTCTTCGTTGAGTTGCGAATGGTAGGGGAATGGTATTGGATACTGAACACTGAGTGCTGAGTTCGTTAGCACATGCACTCTGGGTGCATGCGCACTTGAAATGTACTCGCTCTCGGTGCTCATGTACCGAGATATTCGCGGGAAATGATTCGCAATACGACTACTCACACCGATAAAAAATGAAATATTTATCGTAACTGAAAGAGGCCAAAGCAAAGCCAAAGCAAAGCAAAAGCACAAACAAAACCCAAACAAAGCAAAGCTGAAATTGTTTATAGTCTCACTCTCAATTGTTTCTGTATTCACTTAGCATGGCTCATAGCCAACGAAACAGCTGACTTTCCCCCAGCAGCCTTACCAGCAATTTTATTTTAATATCTCGGCAATACGCTCGCCTCGAAATTATAGAAATTATACTGAATACTGAAGCGGATTCCAGAAGGTAATTGCCTACTCTATAATTGGAGAACTACACATAAATGGACTTCGTAGTGCGTGCTGAGTGAGTGAATATAGGCAATAGTACTAGGTATACTGTGGGAGACAAGGGAAACTCTGTGATATCGGAACTCTTTATGATTTCACATGCAGCTTTATCTTTAAATGCAGTGCTTACTCCTCCACTTAGGCATAAGATTATATTCTTTAAAATGCAGGGAACAGAAATAAAAAAAATACATAAAAAAATAAAACTAAACAATTAAAGAAATAAAATATTTTATACCTCCGCTATAAGGCTTCACTGTCCAACTTTCTGTTGTCATTCCTGGGATCTCGACACGCCAGTGATAAGTAGTTCAGCTGGATACACTGACCTTTAATCCCCTCACGCTGGCTTCACATACCTACTAATTACTTGCCGCTTTCTAACATCGAGGGGCTTCCCAATCAATCAATTTCGTCCAACTAGCTCAACAAATTTGCACCCAAAAAGATGTAATGTTAATTGGCATTGGCCCGTAGTTGCAGTCGTCGGTCGGTCGGTGGGTTGGCGTCGGCGGACTTATCAATCGAAGTCGGTTTGCCACTAATGAAAACGCACTCGGCTCTTTGGCTTTGGCTTTCAGCCAAGAGGAATGAGGCATGAGTAGAGTAGAACCCGCATGCGACAGCCGTTTCATGAATGAAACAAAAACCAGAACGAACTTTGGCCTTTCGAAAGTGGGAGGTGGGCAGTGCTTGAGTGATGGCTGGGAATCATTGAGCTGGGCACGAAGCGGGGGTCACTAAATGACTGACGCTGCTGATTGATCCATTGATTGACGATTCAGGTCGTTCTGGGGGCGGCATCATGAGGCGCTAAAGAGGCTTTAGCTGATTTATTGCAAGTAATTATGGAACTTAAGCTAACCCGCTGCGTCAGTGCGGAAAGTGGAGGCATCCAGAACTCCAGTTTCGATACAGCTGCATCGCAATCACAATCACAGTCCCAAGAGGATGTCAATCGCCGGAGGTCCGCCGCCTATGCTGCGGCCTATGCGGAAATGCTGCAGCAGCAGCAGCGCTCCATGTCCTTGGTCCAGGCCAAGCTGACCAGGAACGGAGGCTGTGTCAGTGCACTGCAAAAGAGGACCAAGTAGGAATCCAACAAAGACCCTTTAAATTTAGAGCTTATAAAAATATCGATATTTTCGATATTTGCACAATATTGCATCGATAATGTCGATATTTTTTAAAGCTCTACCTAAAATACCTTGCAAATGACGCACAACTTAATGAAACCCCATGCTCTTTCCTTTTTAGCTCCCAGAACAACCTTTGCAACGGCGGCTTGGGCGGTAATAATCATGGATTGGCCCCCAAGGTGGCCAACAACAGCGGCGGGAGTCCCAACGGCCAGAAGAAGGGCACCATCGCCCTGTCCCATCTGCCGCAAAGGCCGCCAGTGGACATTGAGTTCTGTGATATATCCTACTCGGTGGCCGACAGCCATCGGCGGGGCTTTAAGACCATACTCAAGAGCGTCTCGGGCAAGTTCCGGAATGGCGAGATCACGGCCATCATGGGACCCTCGGGAGCCGGAAAGAGCACGCTGATGAACATTCTGGCGGGCTACAAGTGAGTTAATCTAAAGTTTATGTTTTCTTTAGAATTTCTTAGCGTTGGTCCTTCGAGCCGGATACCAAGAGCTAAGAAAAGATCCGGCTCGATGGATCAAAATCCAACTAAACCACTATCGACTATCATCTTTCACTAATAAAATCCTTTACTTTTCCTAGAACTGCCCAACTCAGTGGATCTGTGCTGATAAACAGCAAGGAGCGAAACCTGCGGCGTTTCCGCAAGCTCTCCTGCTACATCATGCAGGACGACGTGCTGATCGGCAACCTGACAGTTCGCGAGGCCATGATGGTGGCGGCGAACCTCAAGCTGGGGAAGAACATGATCAGCTACGCCAAGGTGGTGGTGGTCGAGGAGATTCTCGAGACGATAGGCCTGAAGGAGTCGGTGAATACGCTGACCTGCAATCTGTCCGGTGGCCAGAGGAAGCGTCTGTCAATTGCCCTCGAACTGGTTAACAATCCACCCGTGATGTTCTTCGACGAGCCCACCTCCGGCCTGGACAGCTCCACCTGCTTCCAGTTGATTTCACTGCTGAGATCCTTAGCTAGAGGGGGAAGGACCATAGTCTGCACAATCCATCAGCCGTCGGCGCGACTCTTCGAGAAGTTCGATCATCTGTATCTGTTGGCCCAGGGACAGTGTGTCTACGAGGGCAGAGTGAGGGGTCTGGTGCCCTACCTCTCGTCGCTGGGCTACGAGTGCCCTTCGTATCACAACCCCGCTGATTATGTCCTGGAGGTTGCCTCCGGGGAGTACGGAGATGCAGTGCCCAAGTTGGTGGAGGCGGTGAAGAGTGGTGCCTGCAAGAAGTATGCGCACAAGGATTATGTCCTCACGTTGGCCCAAAAGATGGGCCAGAATGACATTATCAAGGGCGGTGGCAGTGGAGCGACGGCCACTCTAACCCTGGAGGATGAGAAGCCGCCGCTGGAACCCTCGATCCTCGTTGAGGATCCCGCGGAGGAGCTGAAACCACCGATGAAGCTGGAGACGCAGCAGTCGCAGAACTCCGACTGCAGCGTGGTCAATATGCCAACCACCGCCGTGGATGACAGCTGCAGCTTCAGCTCCTCGAAGGGCACCACCCACAATGCGGTGGGTTCGGGAGGATCCGGAGGAGGACCTAGTGCCGTTGTGGGTTGCATGACCTCGCTGCTGGACTCGCACGAGAGCGTCGTCACACTGCCCAGCAAGACGGGTTTCCCCACCAGCGGCTGGACTCAGTTCTGGATCCTGCTCAAGCGCTCCTTTCGCACTATTTTGAGGGACAAGATGCTCACCCACATGCGACTCTTCTCGCACGTCATCGTGGGCGCCATCATCGGGATGATCTACTACGATGTGGGCAACGAGGCCAGCAAGATCATGAGCAACGCCGGCTGCATCTTCTTCGTCTCCCTGTTCACCACCTTCACCGCCATGATGCCCACCATTCTGACCTGTGAGTTGTGAGATTTCATGGTTCCTTTCAGTCAATTTCAATCTGGAATCTTTAATTCGCAGTCCCCACCGAAATGTCGGTGTTCGTCAGGGAGCATCTCAACTACTGGTACTCGCTGAAGGCCTTCTACTTTGCCAAGACCCTGGCGGACATGCCGTTTCAGGTGAATAAAATTCTGATATTCTGTTTTTAATGAGCATGAGATATATCAGAATATCTTCAAGACCTACGTCTACATTACTGTACAATTATTTAATCCTATTTATTCTCTTGCAGATCGTCTTCTCCAGCGTCTATGTCCTAGTGGTGTACTACCTAACTTCCCAGCCAATGGAATTGAACCGGGTCTCGATGTTTGTGCTAATCTGCGTGCTAAACTCACTGGTGGCCCAATCGTTGGGTCTGCTGATCGGAGCGGGGATGAATATCGAGACTGGGGTGTTCCTCGGTCCGGTGACCACAATACCCACGATATTGTTCTCCGGGTTCTTTGTGAACTTTGACACCATTCCGGGCTACCTGCAGTGGGTTACGTACGTCAGTTATGTGCGCTATGGCTTCGAAGGTGAGTTAGAGTCAGAACTACAAAATATAGATCATACTACATTTATATGATATCTTTCAGGAGCTATGGTGGCAATCTACGGAATGGATCGGCCCAAGATGCATTGCAACCAGATGTACTGTCACTACCGCATGCCCAAGAAGTTCCTCGAGGAGATGTCCATGGATAATGCTCTGTTCTGGGTGGATGCCGTCGCCCTCATCGGAATCTTCTTCGCCCTGCGCATCATCGCGTATTTCGTGCTGCGATGGAAACTGCACATGATCCGCTAAGCGGTTCTAAGTGGGATTTGTTCATAGTCTAGGGTTATCATTACTACGTTAGAGATCACCTGTAAATAGAAAAGGTTGGGGGGCTAGGAGCGAGGAGGGAGAGTGGGATACCAGGATTGTAGCTAGGTCGTAGCTTTACCGCATTCTTCAACTTCTCCCGTCGGGCTTTGTACGTTTATACAGACAGATGGACAGACAGATAGACATCGCTTTGGCATCTAGCAGAGGATTCTAAATATATACCCATGGATATATATATAAATATATAGACACCACCCATACAGTAGCTGTCCTGCATACCAAAACAAATGGAATTTACATAGATCTATATATAAAACTAGGAGTACCCACGTAGAGCCCCACTTCGGAGAGAAGCACACACTTAAATTGAGGTATAATTCTTGTGACCAAGCAGAAAAGAGTCTGAACTTAAGTAGGTTGAAAACATAACAAATTGTAGACAAGAAACCGAATCGAAGCAGAATTCAGGACGCGACTTTCTCCCAACGTTCTTCACTCCGTCCCTAAGTTGTACTCTCAAATTCTCTTTCTCTCGAGAGACGAAGAAGAAGCAGCCACCTTTCTCTACTCTTTTCTTTTTTGGCAATCAACTTTGGAGCCCAGAAAGGATCCAGCGTGCAATCGAACGGCGAGATTTGGAAAGCCGAAGCGGAAACAGAAACCATTCCCTTGTGATAGAAAGCGGTGCAGTTCGGGTTGGGAAATCCATTTCCCATTTCCCGGACAGGGTAGGAAGCAGTAAAGTAATGAAAGGAGGGGACCTGGCCAACTGGTGATATAAAGCAATTACTATTATTACGGTGGGATGCAATCGGATTTGTGTTAGCTACGCGTATTTGTGATTATTACATTTTAATTTAGTACATGTTTAGTTTAATTTTATACGTCTACATTTATCATGCCAAAATAAATGCAATTTTCATTTAAACCTCGCACTCTCCTTCCTTCAAAAGCCCCTTTCCCATTATTTTTTGGATCCGGAGTGATATATATAAAACCAAAAGATTATCTCTGTTGGAACAGAAATCGGTGGCAACATATTAGGGCTCCTTTGAGGAGGATAAAGGTTGGGTAAAGGTTGTCATAAGGCTGCTACTGTCGAAACTATCGAATTTTAAAACAATTGTGGCAGGTTATTTTAATTGTATACTGTTTTATCTTCAAAAAACCTTTGTGATTTCTTTAGGGAGATTTTTTAGATTGTATCGATGGTGTGAAACGTTGAGCTATCGATAGTTTTGCAGGTCTAGTTAATCATTTTTATTACATTACTTGACTATTTTCTTGATATGTAGAATTAATATGTAGATAGCATGTAGATGGTTCTTGTATCGGTCACATCATGACGACATCTATTGCGAAATTTTACTGATGCGTAGCGAAGACAAGAACATTTTGTAATCTTTTTGTAGATAACCATATTTGACTTTACACTTACTTACAGATGTTGTGTAATGTAGAGTATATAGTGACCCCGATCAGTAGAAATCCTAGGCAATTGAAATCCTACGTTTTTGTTACGTAAACTATTTTTTAAGGTTTTATGAATTTATGAATGCATAATTACGCAGTGAGGTGAAATATGCGAATTTATCATCTGTCTCAGATAAACCAAGTTATATTGTCGGGATTGGTGACCCCGATTTTAATTATAAAGATGAATTTTGTACCAATTCAGAAAAGGCTTTTAAAGCTGAACAATAATTATTATTTTAAGAATTGAAATATATGAATTTTGGAAAGTAATAAAAATTCAAAGATACATTGCACTTTCAAGGTAAAATATTAGCCCACATTGGGAAGGAGTTTAATCGAAAAGTCAGTTGGGACTGATGGAATGGGAAATGGAATGGCAGTCGCAATGTCACCGGTCAAACGGAGTGATTTTTATTGGCTTGTTGCTTTTCCGATTCATTGATAAATTGTTAATTACTGTGTTTATACGATGCCGAATTCACGCAATCATTTCACGCTTTCAGCCGATTCGTGTGTGTATAAACGCCATTTCGTGAATTCGGCAACACACGAAAGTTGACTATGATTTCAGCCTGAAAGCGTGATTTGGTGATAAGCAGATCTGGTAACTCTGTATAAATTATCGACGTTGCCAGGTCGCTAGAAATTTAAGGCCCTTTATAGGCTATTTCTCCACTCAGCGGTATTAAAAGTTAAAAATTATCACCTATTTTTACCGGTCCGGCATCCCTATCAGCTGAGAGTGAATAAAAGCATGAATTCTCGGCTGTCGTATAAACAGGGGTTATTTCTATATCGCGCTTTCAAGAAATCGTGATTGCCATCGTATAAACATAGTAAGTGTTCCCGTACACAGACGAACACAATCATGCAGGTCTAGCCATAGAAACACACACACACACAGCATGTGCTGGTAAAATGCAAACGTTGCAAATTTATTATTTATGTCCCGCTAAGCTTTGTGCGCATAGACGTGGAGTGCAGAGGGGAAAGAGGTGTAAAAGGGGCTCAGGGCTAACATCCCGCGACAATTTCAGCGCTGCAGATGCGCCAGAACCAAAAAAAAACATAGAAAATACACACAAAACTAAGGGTAATCTTAATTTAAAAGTTATATTTAAAAATCCTTTTTTTGTGCACTTTAAATTATTATATTCGAGAAAACACATGGAAAAAATTGTATTGAGTAATTGAAAAAACATGTACATAGATAAGAAACAGAGTTAATATTTAACATTAAGTATTTGCACACTTACTTAACATACGGATTTTTTCTTTGCTTTTGGTATTCGGCGCGAAGGATCAAAATGAAAAAATTATAAATAACATTAAAATATTTGGAAAACTCTCCAGAATTTATTTTCCAGTGCATTCCCTGCAGGAAAATGATATTATTTTGGGCCAAAAGTTTCGGCGCGACGTATAAAATTGCATTTTATGTGTGTGTGCATAGAAAATTTGTCCCTGTTCGAGGGGTGGGGGCAGATTCGACTGACCCGGCAGCAATTTCAATAAATCAAGCAAATCATTTGGGTACATATATTGAGGCGGTGGAGGGAGAAGGGGAATTGAAGGTTGCAGAGACTCGCTAAACATGTTTACTGTGCCATGTGCCCGGCAATTAATGCCCGCTGCCAAATCGTGGCGCCCAACAATGAGCAAAGTGCAGTTCGCACTTTAATTAATTAGACATTCATTTGCAGCATTCCACTATGGGTAATTTGACCACTTTTTGTGGCATTAATTAATAACTCGAAAACGAAGCAACATTTTTGGGCTCTGTTTTTAGAATTAAGTTAATAATAATAAAATCTATTCATTTTATCTAAAATGGGCGTGGTCGGCCTTTTTCTTAATTATTTTTTTATTTTTTAATATTAAATTAAAAATTTTTTTTTTGTTTAGTAAGAATAACTGTAATATAATATTATTTTATAAAAAATAAAAGTGGTCCTACCTTTTTTTTTACACGAAATCTAATTTTGTTTATTTTTTGTGCGCGCTTCCGAGCAGCTGCGCTTGCAGCTTGAATTAATAAACTAGCATTGCCTGCCTAAATGATGCTAGATCGGAAGCTTCTTTTCTCTGGGTTCTTTCCTTTTTTGAAAGGTAAGACAGAGCTGGCCGTCCAACAGGTCCTATTCGTTTTTGAATGGGTACAACTGTATGGGAGCTTAGCCAAGAAGAATGACATCGCTTGAATTGCTTTAAGTTTCTTTTAGCCTTTAGCCAGTAATCGCATATTTTATAATAAATGATTTTACTTCTGGCTTCTAAAAGTTTCTCATCGTGACTAGTACAAGGTTCACATATAGCCGATCTCATATAATTGAATATTGCAATTTCCTTGAAACTCTTCTTCGCCTCTGACATCCAGCTTTCAAACAGCGCGCTGATGGGAAAGTTAGGTTGGTACCTAAAAAGTTAAATATCAGAGAAAGTGCGCAAAAGTGCACTTTTATACTAACTGAGTATAATAAGAATTGACTACTCTACAACATAAAACAAGTTTTAGAGCTGGAAAGAGCTGGACTCACTTTGTAGCTCTATTTAAAGATTATAATTGACTACATGTTTTAAGTTTTTTTAAGGTTAGAACTTACACCAGATTATAGGGACACCACAATCAAAATCTACAATTCGCGATCACACACACATATTACAAACCACTCTGAATGGACTGCATTTCAAAAACAGCACTTAAATTGATCAATTTCACACTTTTTTTAACTTTTAAGTTTTAAGGAAAATTTGCGTTTTACCAGCGCTGCCACCTCGTTCGAACAACGGCTGGCTTTCACAGCTGATTACTTAACAGTGGTGCGCTCTGTTAAATTTTTCTGTTAGTAACATTTGAGATTGATGTTATCCTAATACATTGTGATTAAAAAAAGCAATTTCTAACGACTTTTGAAAAATGGGTTTTGGCCAAAAAAAGTGGTCAAATTACCCATAGTGCATTCCCCGAGGCCTCCATATCTGGCTGTTCCCTCTGCCGCCTCAGTTTCAGTCGTTATCCCCTGCCGTGTGTCTCTGCTCGCCGATTTGTAACGTGGCAGTGGCAGCGGCATTCGTTTCCCATCGGCAATCCCATCCCATCCCATCCCAAATTGCAATGGAGGATAGGTGGCAGATGGCAAGAGGCATTATGCTTCGCAGGCGTAATAAATTAGCACAAACATGCCACTAAAATGGCACCACGCCCACCTGCTGCCCCTGAAGGCGCTGGCGAGTGACCCACTCTAAAATGCTGTCAATGCAGTTCGCATGCCAATGCAGCAGCCACACTGCAACAAAATGTATCTTCTTGGTATAGAAAACTTTTGAAAATGTTTCAGAAATCAATACAAAGCACAAAGGAGTAAGTCTGCAGCTTTAAAATAATTATAACATAATCTTATTGCAGTTTATAATTGTTCTAAGAAGTGAATCGGATCTGAGCGACCCCTATTTGCTTGGGAAAAAACCCTGAGACGTTAAACCAATGCATTTTCCATCTATAGTATTTTTTGCAACAATCATTATATCTGAGTTGTGAGATCCTGATACTAAAATAATATTTATTGATCAAATAAATTGGTGACATAAAATATCACACTTCATCAGCAGTATTTTATGTTCTATGTACTTATAAGCCTAATTTTTTGATTTTAGATAGAATAATACCACTGAATCTTTTAAAATATATAATAAATGTAAATATTTATTACATCTGCAAATACTGATACCTTTTCTATCGGTGCATCCTCATTCGCATCGCTCGCATCCATTCCGATGCATTTGATGCAGCCCAGCAGGCAGAATAGCACGTCTGGGATTTGGCTTGGGATTTGCGCACAATGTGTTTAGTGGCAGCAACACCAGCTCTCTGGGTCCAGTTTGCTCCACCATCACCATCACCTGGAGGTGGAGCCACTCCACCGGTGACGAGGACAACTAAATCAAATGAAATGTATGCTATGCATAGCCAAGTAACGGGCCATTTGGCTTTGTTGCTCGGGGACCTTGGTATTAATTGCAAATGCACCTTTAAAGTACCTCCGTTTGGCTGGGTATAGAAATTTTAGCATAGAAGGAGTTATAAAATAATGAGATTGCTACCATATTATGAATTTAATAAAAGAATAAATAGCAGTTCCAATAACGGATCCGCCGCGACCCCGTGGAACATTCAGCTTATGGAGGAGAATCGCAGGCTGCAAACGGTGCCCGTGGACGACTTCACCGTCTGCTACACACTACACCTATATAACGGGGTGGGCTGGGTATGGGAAAGGGAACGGGACTTCGAGTACCTGTGTATTTGGCCGGATAACCGCTATACCAAAGCTGTCATAACGAATTGCTTTCAATGCTTCTACACTGATACCAAGACGGAATTAAAGTGCAGCTTTGTTCAGTTCACACAAGGCGTAAAAACCACAACATTTTTTTTAGTCTTGGATAGAAAGTTTAGGGTTCGTTGTTTACGTAGTAGTTTATCGGCTTCCAAGTGCAGCCTACAATATCCAGCTAATTTTCTTGGATTTAACCAAAGTTTTACTATTGAAACAGATTCGAATGGTATTTTACAAAGGGATCGTTATTACCTAACTGACATTGAAATGAGGATGCCAGGGTTTCGCGATTTGCGTGGATTTCGGATTTCCGATTTCGCAACCGTTTAATAAATCCAACTCATACTAATGGAAAGGGGAACTGAAGCCGCAGATTCAGATGCTGGCTTTAATCAGCGGAAAGATCTTTGCTTCAGAGTCCCGCACTTTCACTATCAGACTTCTCCGAAATCTTTAAAGGTGTGGGCGCCAGACACATTTAAAAATCGTTTGTGGGCGATTGTGGGCATTAGAGGGGGCGTGGCCCTCGACTGAAATAAACTTCTGAGATCTCAGCGCTCATCCGGACGGACAGACAGACATGGCTATATCGACTCGGCTAGTGACCCTGATCAAAAATATATATATACTCCTAATATATATATAACTCCTACGAATGGGAAGTGGATTTGAAGCAAGAGAGTTTGGATGGGACTCAGAATGAGTGGTTTAAAGTGGTGCAGGTCGAGTCTATTAGCCATTTCGAAGCTGGCTTCCAAGAGAAAAAAGATGTGTGCTTTAAAACCCCGAACTATCCTTACTACTACTATGAAGTGGGAATAAATGTGCGATTTAACATGACCGATGCGCCGACGAATCGTTATTTTATAGAGTATGCCACGAATGCCACTCTACCCTATGAACCTCCGAAGTCTTATGGATTCTATTACAACCCGGATAAAACGGATCTCCACGTATTTTGGAATCATCTACGCTATGAGAGGTTTAACGGACCCAACTTTACATACATCGTGCAAGCAGATTCGGGGTAAGCTTGGATTACTTAAGTTCTTAATACTATACTTTAATGTTATCTCTAACTTTCAGAATGGAGCCTTTGGTGAAGGGAAACAGCTCTGCAGTCTTCCACAACTGGGACGCCACACAGCGAACCATTGTGTCCATTTGGAGTCAAAACTCAATGGGTCGATCTTTGGAATGCGATAAACTAACAGTGCCAATTCTTACCAACTACAAACTGCATCAGGTTCAGAACATGTCGTATCACTTTGAGAACCGGACCCTGACCTGGAAGTTTCCACTGGAAACGAAGATGCTTACTGGATTTGATCTCTTCTATTGCTCCTCTTCCAAAAACAGCGACCCACTCTGCGGCGACGATGACGAGATTAAGTGGTTTATTTCATCTAAACGAACACAATATTTTCAATTTAACGAGCCCAAGGGTTCCCTAAATATGGCTGTGTCGGCGAGATACTTGGATAATTCCGGCGGTGGTATGAAGTGGTACGTTGATCCGTCGGCCCCTCAAGAAATAGTGTCGAACTCTAATGGAACCGAAATTGCTTCCGTGATTGTACTTGCACTGGTCCCGTTGATTTTCCTTTCCTTTCAAGCTTGGAAACGGAAAAAAATCGAAGAATTCGTAGTAACCTTGCCTCCCATCTTCGATCCCATCGCAATGGACAGATTACGACTCAGAAATGTAAACTTTGCATACTGCAATGATCCAACAGTCCAAACCAAATCTACGGCCAACGCTCCCTGGAGAATATTCTTGGATTCCAAGGAGACGACGAAAATTGTAAGTCGGAATACTGCACAGTCGACCAGAAGTGCCGATCCCCCTGAGGAAGTTACCTCAATTTATACTGAAATGGGAACTGCTCAGTCGACCACAAATCCCGACCCACCTGAGGTTGTCTATCAGATAATGGAAAGAAAGCCAAAATCTGTCAGTTTCGCATACTCTTAACCATTTTTTGGAGCTTAATCAAAGAAATTTATTTGAACTAGTTTTGTAGAATTTGAATTATTTTATTTTACAAGTTCAACATTTTAACATTCTGTAATATTTGTAATATCAAAAATAATTTATTTTTTCTATAAAAGTATAATTATTGCATTGCAAGATTGGGAGTTATTCGGATACTTTCGAGTGATCAACGATGGAAAATGGCAGGCTATTCTGCTTTCTTCTCCGAAAAGCAGTTTGCTTTCAAGTTTTCCCCACTGCCGCCCCCGAATTCTCGATGCATTCGAAATTTATGGGTTTTATTGTGTGATTTATGCATCGCTCGGCGAAAGTCCGAAAGTCCGAGTGGAGAAAGGGAATGAAATCGGGGAAGGGGAATGTGAATGGGAGTATGGCCATTCGACTGCGGAGCACGCAACTTGAAAAGAGAACTTCGCGGAGGAGATTTTTACGCCGGAAATGCGCCCATCGACTGCGTGTTAAGTCTCGCACACACTCGCACGCACTGTCATGGTCATGAGCATGCAGGGGGTACGGTTTTTCCAAGGGGGTGAAAGTTTTTTATGGCCGTCAGTTTTTATTGCCGGCCAGTGCAAGTGAGAAGGAGACCGCTCGTGTTTTACTTATTTAATTTCTCAGCTCTGGCTGTCCGTGTCCATGTCGCGGGGTGTTTGACCAGGAAGACGAGGACGAGGAAGCCAGGATCCAGCTGGATCCAGAACCCAACCCGGTAATTGACAGCGGAAGGAGCACGTGTGAGGTCATTGATATGGCGCTCTCTTCTTCTTTCGGCCCGCTAATGTGCCTCAAACCCCCTTTTCCCCGCCAAAAACACAATGGCAATGCCAGGGAGACGAGAACGTGCCATAAATCCCAATCAGAAGGTGGCCCTACTGCCATTCCAGTCAACAATCGCATACATTACGCATACGCCCCGTTTCCCAGTCAGAGATCATCGCTGATTCATCAGAAATAACTAATCAGGAAAAAAGTGCTACATTTGGTTTTACCCTATTCTTAATAATAAAATGAAATTTAATTGAATTATAATATTATGTTTAAATAAATTTTATTTTAAATAGACAGATGGATGGATAAATAGTAAAATTAATTATTTTTAAACTTTCAAAACCTTTCTACTTTCACTTAGATTTTTAAGATATATTCATGTGTACCTTCAAGTCGCTGAAATCGAACCAGGTGCATGGAAATGGAAATGGATGCGAAATACAATACACTTGACCCCCGCCTACGGAAATGGCGGCTTTTTATTGCCTCCAACTTTGAGTTTAAAGCCAGAAATAAAAGAAATTTATTGCACTTTTGCAATTATTGCAAACCAAAGCAATAACCTCGGTTCTGAGCTCCATTTTCAGTCCCATGTGCTTGACATTGCCTGCGGCCGAGCGTTTCACGCCTCGCTAACTTGTTGGCCCGCCTCTTTTGGCCTGCGGAGGCTCGAGTTGCGACTGAAATTCCACTTTTATTGTGCTCGACACTTAACTTTATTAATTTTCAAACCAATGACGATTGCGGGGTGCGTATGCCGTATTCCGTATGCCGCATGGCGTAGCCGTGCTTTAGTAATCCATTACCGCAGGTGCCGTAAAAATGCTTAGTTTACGATTTGCGATTAACGCGAAACAAGTGCGCCATAAAACTCACGGAGTCACTTTTAGCCCTCTTCTTTTCGCTGTTCGATTCGATTCTCTTCTGGCTGGCATCTGGCCATTATTCGATTAATTTCAATAAAACGAATCGAAATTTTAACAGCCAGGCGACACACAGTTGACAGTCTGCAGTCTGCAGCTTGGCGGACATAAAAATCCTTGTAGCAGCAACAAATTTCCAGCTTCGAAAGTGACACTAAATCCCTTCGAGTTGCTTTAATTAAAACTTTGTGCGACTCGTGAGTCAAGTTTAATTACGAGTAAGCTCAGGTTGGTGGCACATCTCCCACTTTCTAGGAAATCATCCTCCTCTCTGACCAAAATTAGGCTGACAAATTATGCAAAAAGCATAAGTGCAAAAAGCGAGCCCACTTAATCACTCAACTTCCGCTTCCTGGACCATCTTTTGCCACTGCTAAGGACCAGCTTTGGCCAAAAGAAATTTAAGTGAAGTATGCCCGAAAAAGAAACTTTGGCTGCCTTTCAAATGGCGGCTGCTCCACCGGATGGCGGCCAAAAACTAGACGACATCGCTGAATGCTTCGAAAGCACATAAATTTTAATAATTTATCCCATATTATTCCACTTAAGTCGTTTAGATTTTCATAATAAATTAATAACGACAAGCGCTGCGACCTTGCCGGAACCCATGAATTCCCGTCCCTGAATTTTTACAGGCAGAGAAAATTGTGTTTAATTCTTGGAATGAACTCAACTTTAAATCGGAGTTAGCAATTTTTATCTTTGAGCTAAGTAGATCAAATCACTTAAGCACATGACCAACTGAAACTAATATCCGGCTTGAAGGACCATTATTTGTATATTTATTATTTTAATATATTTAGTAATAGATAAAAACTTTATTTTAATTTATTTTTTGCTATTTCTCAACTTAAGTGAGTAATATAAATATATATTGTGCATGTATTTTGTTTAGTACAAATGTATAATTATCAGTGCACTGCAGGGTCCATTTCTAGGCCCATTTGAGTCTCAGAACGGCGGCCACATCAATTGCCAAAGCACAAAGTTCCAAGATTCCGCAGGGGCGGGGCGACTATTAAAATGCCATGGCAACGGTGCAGACCAAAAAACAGAACAGAAATGATGCCGATGATGAGCGAGGTCTTGTCGCAGGAAATCCTGGAATCGGGGGCAACCACTGGGCCACCGGATGTGCGTCGCCCCTTCCCGACCCCCTTATGCCCACTTCCATGACCACGTGCGCCGGGCGATGTTCGTGGCTTATTTATACGCTTAATTTGCGCCACAATTTTATTTACAAATTGTTGTTTGGGCCGCACCCACCAAAGCGGCTGGCCCAAAAGTTGTCTTGCGGTCTTGGTCTCTAGGCTGTTTGGTTGTTGGCCCCGACTGAGATTTGCGGCATTTCGGTTTATGAGACAAAGGCGAAAATTTATTGTTGCGAGGGGGTTGCGGCCGGAATTTATTGGCCAACGCCCCGGCGACAATAACAGCCTGCTGAAGTGGCTCCAGTTTGGAGGTGCAACGCCTCGTTGATTAGCCTTCAGATTTCTTAGAAAAAAACAAATGGTTTCTCACCTCCTTTAGTTACACTTAAATTATAAATTAATAATTTAAAATAAAATTAAATTGCTCAATTTAGTTTTCTATTCTATTTTATATAATGGTCCCTCGAGCCGGATTTGATTTACCTAATAAATTGTATTTTACCCGCTATTATTTTTAATTCCCATTTCCCTCTCAAAGGTTGTACATATTTTCAAGGTGTATCTATCCACCTTTCACTGTTGTTTATCAAATTCCGGCTGTTACAGCTAAAGTTGAAATCGAAATTGAAGGGACTAGTAAAACACACACGGCAATCATGAAACGTTTTATTATAAAAGATGTGCTGGGATAGTCCTCGGCCATTCTCCACTTGCATATTTACAACATTTATCAGGCTGCCTTCAGCTTTCGAAGTTGACTCAAGCGGTCAACTGGCTGCTTGACATGCCCCCCACTCCCACCCACTGAGCACTTCTGTCTGCTGTTTTTCCAGGGGGATAAAGCCATCGAAGCTGTCATTATAGATTTGCTATGATGGAAGGCCCGAACAAAAGTTGTTGATGTGCGTCTGCCTGGTTCTGTCTGCTCCGAAGTCCTGTGATGGCCGACAGAGGAATACAATTTTCCTATACCTTTTCCTTCTGCCAGCTGGACTCCAAAACCAGAGCGCTCAGGATCAGGAATGTGTGTGGTTTCAGGTTTCTGGTTTCCACCTGGCTTCCAGAACCCAACCCATTCTGTCATGCACTAAATATTGTGGCTGCCAGTGTCTTCCCCTTTTCATTAGGGGCTCTTCTTGTGTGTGTTCATTTGGCCCCTCTTAAATTTGAATGGCATGTTGCTCTACTCGCAGTGTGTGTGTGTCGCTATCTCGCATCTAGGCTATATGTATCTGTATCTTCGGCATCGCATCTGTGTGCGTGCCTGGTTTCAAGTACCATTGAATTGATTGATGTTTGATGCACTCAACCACAACGATATGCAGCAAACCGCATCGCTGCTGCGGCAGCTGCTTGCAGCCCCCTGGAAACTGCAAGTCCTGCCCCTTGTCACTGCGCATTTGAGTTGCATACTTTTTGGAGTGCCCCTGGCTGACGAGCACACAGATAGAAAAAACAGATCATGTCCTTTTGATGAATGACATATCAAATAGATATCCCAAGTAATGGAAAAAGCAAAGGAAATAGGCTGAACAACATCCGAGTTGAAGTCCTATTAACATTAAGAATATTATTTTAATATTTTATTAGATTATTTTGGACTAGATTAGATTAAATTTTTATTTTAATAAATAAAATAAATTAAATAATAAATATATTTATTATATGTCCAATAAATTGATGTCCTAAATATTTCAAGCATTAGAAAGAGATGATATTGGATTGTAACAGCTTAATAAATCAATTTTGATTTCACATTTTGTCCCTCTCTTATTAATATGCTGCTTTGAAAATATATAAAAATATCATATATCTTTTTTTCTGTGTGATATGTTCTGTACGCAAATGCGAGAGCAAATGAATTTTGAAGTTGTTCGCCGTCGAAGACGGGCACATCCATGAGTTACACAACCCAACTCCGAGTGCAGTAATCTGACCGCACATAAATTCTCGTTTCCCAAGCTTCCTATACACATTCGCACATAATACTTTATATTTTCGCAGCGAGGATGAGAGCGAAATTGGGGGATATTCCGAGCTGTATCGAATAATAAATGTGCAAAAACGTTTTGATTTACACCACGACTACGCTTTTTTAATCATATTTAAATAAATTAAACATTTATTATAGAAATGCAGCCATAAATAAATTGAGTAAATACGAGGAAAACAAAAAGCTGGCTGGGAGAATACCCGAGTATTCCGCTTATTCCATGGGCCAAGTTTGCTGTGGATGTGGATTCGCAATTGGCCATCAGTGGCCGCTTAGCCGCAGATGCCATGAAATTGAATTGCCGGCAAACAAAAATGCATTGCGTATACGTAACCACAGGCAGAATGCTCTACAATGGGCCAATTTATCATGTAATTTATTTTTAATCTTTTAGCTTCCATTCCAGGGTATTTAAAGTGTATCACTGCACTTGGTGCATCGTTTTTTTTGTCAGCTCGGTTTATTCAAATGTCATTTGGTTAAGCATTAAATTGATTTCCACGACTTGTTTACTCAAGGCTTAATCAGGAGTTCCCCCAAAACCAAAAAAAACCTGGTGGGACATTTGCATAATTGCCACCCAGCTGTTGAAATTAACCGCATTTATCACAAATCGCAATGAATCGTTCGACGAAAAAAAGACGCTTCCAAGTTGGCAACTTTTTGCCGCCTTCGTGCCGAGTGCAATGTGCACAACTATTTTCGCATTTTGCACTTCCGCTATAAATTCAGGAATTTATGGTGCGTATCACTCGCCCGAATGTTTTACATGCGATTCTTGGCCTGCCCCGCAACAACTCAACTTGCAACTTGCAGCTTGCTACTTGCAACGCCAGCGAACAAGAAACACCCTGAAAAAATAAGATTGTAGAGGAAAGTCCTGGGATATCATTTCCTAATAGAAAAAAATATAGAAAACATTGAAAATGAATTTTAAAATAATCTTTGTTACGCACAGAAAATACTTAAATATATAATATTAAATAAATAATCTAAATAATGATCCTAAAAAATATTTTTAAAAATTATATTTAATAAGAACTTAATGCTTGATACCATTTTGTATTCCATATGGAAAAAAGTGATGAATAAGAAAGAGATCTTGAGACAGATAAGTTTAAAAACAATGAAAATGTATTTTAAAATATTCTTTATTTTTTATATAATAAAAAAAACAAATTTTCTTTATTTTATTTAGGGAGAACCAATTGTTTGGTAACATTTTTCAAGTTGTAAGCCCTTCGAGTAGGTAAATTCCCCTTGGATTTTGGTTAGGGCAGCTCAAGAGTTATGCGTCTCCATCTGAAGCCGAAAAACTTTAACGTCTTGGAGTTTTCGGCCACAGGAAAAAGAGGAAAAACAGTAAGGACCAAAAAAGAATGCAGAACCGTCTGCTACTCGTTGGATAAAATATGAAAGCCTTGCTGGCGTTTTGGCTCCGTTTAATGAGCTCTACGCAGTTGCCTTCGAAAACAGGGAAAGTCCCCGAGAATCCCAGTCGAATCCCAGTATTTCAGTTTCAGCTTCCCAGTTGGGACAAGTTTAAGCCACAGATGGCTTGGCGACGCGTCGCTGCAGCTGACTGCTCCTCAATTCGCTGCCGCATTGCGATTTGCGCTAATTCACGTGTTTCCGCTTGCCCAACTTCGGGTTGCACTGCCCTTCAAAGTCTGAACCCGAACCCTCCTCCGCTTTACTGGATCCCTTTCGACTTTGGCCACATCTCTCAGCCAACAACTACCACTGCCACACGGAGAGAAATCAATTTTCATTAATATCAATTTTATTTGTTTTGGGCTATAAAGATGTTATGCATTTTCTAACTTTATTTGGAAAAATCTTGAAAATTATAAATAAATATTAAAATTACTTCGAAAAAAAAGCCGTAATGAATGAAAAACAAAGTGAAAAATATTTAATATCAAATGAAATATTTTTGTATTAAAAATGTTGTTTTTATATGGCCTTTTTGACTATGAAAATGTCAATTTGACATTAATTGCAATTCAACATTCACCTTTCAGCGATGTTTAGTTAGTTTTTCTCCCAGTGCAGAGGTCCTTCCTCCTGCAGCTTTTGTGGCTGGTCAAGGACTCACTTGCAGAGATGCTGCGGCATTCGGTGAAATTGTAGCAGCGGTCGCGGCTTAGTAACTCCCTTTTTCCTCTTCCATTTCCATTTCCCCACCTGGCCAGGTTTAGGAAAACTTCAGTGCTGTTGCCACGGTTGTGATTTCAGCCAGGTTGCGATGAATTACCATTACCCCGAACTTGCCAGCTTTGGATTCGAGTGCGCAATGCAGCGCCAGATGGAATACCCAGTTAATTGTTCCCAACATTTCAAATAGAATTGCGAAAACTTTGTAGATTTGCACCGAGCTCGAATGACATTTAACGAGCTGTCTCTGGATTTTGAGTAGCGTATCAATGGCTATCCGAGTTGCAAAACTTTCCGAGCAGATCGAATTTGGCCCAACTTTGGCCCGAAATTGTTCGGAATACACAGAAATCCAGAAAATCCCATTCTTCCGCCTTTCGCCTCATTTCCAACTGCATTTTCCCCTCTGCCTCAGCAACCCGTCAGCATCATTATTTATCCGAAATTAGCTTACAAGGTGCTTACAATTTTTCCAAATATGCCAGCCAGAACAGACAGAAATAGCCGCACTCAAAGTGTTATTAGTTGGTTAGGTGGTTAGGGTGGCCGGAGGACAGGGGGGCTCTATTGACAGCCAATGCATCGATAGCAACTCTGAAAGGGGCCAAGATGCACTGAAAACATGAATTAGTTAAATAAAAAACTGAAGATATAAATTAAAAATAAAAATTTAATTATTTACCTAAGAGACGTATGTATTCTCTACATCTTAAGTATTTTTGGTTGAGTTGGAAATTAATTAAAAATTGTAAATGATACCAGACTTGTCGTGCTATGAATAAATATGTCTGCATGAACCACAATTTATTTTGCAGTGCACCCAAGCATCCATTTGCATGGAAGCATTTGAATCATATAAAAAATGAATTGCCATTGCCTTGCCGGTTCGAGGAGTATCCATTTGATTTCATTTGCTTGTGGTGGCCTGGCACCTGGATGGCCATCGATTTGAGTATCCTGCTTCGTTCTCCGTCCTCCCTCCTCCCCCCCCTCTGCCATTGCAATCGCAATGGCAATCGCTTCGTGGGATAGATTTTATTCACCCCGCCAAGTGGACGGCACTTTAAAGTGGCTTAAAGTCTCCGAGGTATTAGCAATCAGCTCCTGATGAATTGCCGGCAATGCGGGAAATGTCGATACTCGTTCAGCAATCTGCAGCTGCATCTGAATCTGCAATCGGATGTCGATGCAGCGATATATTGAAATTCCGGCGTGGTTGGAGCTGTCGAGTCCTGCGGTTCAACAGCTGAAGGATGCGCACATCCGCTGGATACGAATCCCGAAAAAAGGGAAAGAAAAATAAACAAAATTAACGGCGTTTGCCGCTGCTCCTTTTCCTGTAGTGCCATCGCGTTTTTCCCGGTTCCCAGGTCCTGGCCGCTTTTGGTCATTAGAAGTGACGGTGCCGCAAAGCCACGCACAGGGCATGGGCCTCCCTCCCCTTCCACTCCGCCCATGTCACAGTGAATGGTCAGCGGCCCGTTGTCCCCCGTCGGTCATTTGTCGTCCCTCAGTTTTTGGCCTGAGTTCAATTTTCTGGTCATGCACATGGCAGCCGCTGCTGCATCTACGTCGAATTTTGTTCATTAGGCACGCACACACACGGCTCCCTGCCGCCCTTCAGCCAACAGCCACGCCCCCTCGCAGCATGAGGATGACCTGGCGATGGGCGATGGCGACTAGAATTGTTCCGCAGGGAGGCGCACAGCCGGGATCCGCAATGTAATCAACGAAATCGCTCGAATCGCCAGAAATCGGCGTTTTGTCTAGGAGGCAGGCAGCAACAATAGAAAAACATCGAGGCCCAGGCAGCAGAGGATCCGGATCCCGGTCCAAAAACCCGGACCCGTATCCGTACCCGCCTGAAGCAACAGTAGTGGAAAAACAGCAGAAAAAGGGCTGAAAAGCTGTCTCGACTTTGGGAATACCCTTGTCTGAATGAGACTGTAAACGATGCAGCGGCGAGAAATAGATACCTTATTTGTCGCTGCATCGTTTTTTAAAGCACTTAGTTACTCAAATTCCTTAATATTCCATTTCTTTATTAAGTTCTGGATTTAATTTTTCTTTTTTAACTTATCTCCAACCAGGGGTAAAGTATAAAGTTACTGCAAAAAAAAATAATATATTCCGTTATTTATTCCCAAGTTGCCGCTGCATCGTTTACAACACAATTTATACATAGTGCTGCTTTCAATCCATTGCTTTTCTATTCCTTTTCTTTATTCAGACATAGTTTTAACTAAATAATAAATAAAGTGATTAGGCAAATTACATAAAATGCGCGTGCAGTCGCTTCATCGTTTACAACCAACCTAAATACCATTTTACTACGCCAAATGGGCCCAATAAATCGCAGCTAAAAAATATACTCAAGTCAAAATCATAACACCTTTAACAAGGGTATAAACAATCAGGGCCACTGTTACTCTTGCAACTGCAACTGCGGCCATTAACGGTAATTCCGGCAGCGCTTTTAATTGCGCATACAAAGAGGCAATAGCATGGAAAATGAGTTGCGGCCCAGGATTTTGAACGCAGCGCTTTTGCAACGTGCCCGAAATCAACAGATTATGATTGCCGGAGGATTGGAAGAGGACCTCCTTCAAGTGCTGACATCGCAAAGTTGAAAGTTCTATCGAATGACAGGTTAATAATAACCATAGGCACAAAAATATACAAATTTTATTTAAATCAAGTTTCAATACAAAACCAATTTAATTAGTATTGTATGAGAATTGATTTAATGGTACATTTTGAATATTTTGAAAGCGATTGCCAAACAAATGAGAGCCGTCTAAAATCAATATTTTTTTGTTGAAACCCAAAATACATAAATCAATTGTTTGTGTAATTTCGATTAAGGCTAATCACGTTTGCCATAAATCGCGCAGTATTTTTAACAAAATTATATTGATATTTTCCACCAATCTCCCATACGAAATGCAACAAAATAAGCACGAATTATTCAGTCAGTTCATCAAGGCAGACACTTTCAATAAACTGCAGACTAATTCGTGCAATTACGAATTGGTGGCCTGCCAAGGGACCCAGAACTAAACAAAAATCGCATAACAGTGGGGAGAGATACGAATGTAGAGGGGTTCCCACGATGGCAATGTAATGAAAAACTCATAACCTGTGGCTTTTTGTCATGCGGTCACACGCACAGACAGACAGACGGCAAAAATCCATGCCAGGACACGCAATCCCGCCAAGGATATGGAGGATAAGAAGCCCGAGCACACGGAGAACTTTTCCTTTGGCCTTTTGCCTCTGGCTTCTTCTTCTTATTCCTCCGTTACTTTTACTGTTTCTGTTTCACATTTCATTGCCAACTTTGAGGTCCCCAAACGAGTTCAGGCGAAATTGAAACCCAAAACCAAAACCTACACCAAAACCACCCCCTTTTCCACTTTGACATACTGAAAACGCAACGAAAACTTCTGTGCCGCGCTGACAACTAAATTCGATATCGATTTGATTTAGTTAAACGCTGAAACGTCTCCTCAACGGCCCGTCGATGGGAAATGGAGGACACACTTTTCCCCGAATCGCCTTGGGCAATGAAATTCCGCATGATTGTCGCCTTATGCTGTGAAAATAAACAAACAAACGGACGCAGGCCCAAAGCAAATAGAAGGACACTCAGATAAGAAACTGCGATTGAAATTGGAACAGGGATTCGGTTGGGTTTTCGGGGTAACACTGGGGGAAAAAGGTGCGAAAGCAAGTTTTCGAAAGTCAAAAAATTATAGATTTGTCTAGTGAATTTTAATGAGAAACACTTAGAAAACATTTTAGGTTTTACATGTTTTTTAGCTATTTGGGGCTCTTGGAATTACTAGCTTAAGTTCAAACTATAATATGAACATTTGTACAAAATTTGGAGGCTGAAGCTTAACTGGCTTGGGTCCTGCTTTCAACCTTCCAATTTTTAGGGGGTGTGTTTTATATTGGGAGTTAATGATTTTACATTTTATCTGTTCCTAAAACAGTTGTGTTCCCTATAAGATTCTAAGGTTTAAGATGTTTACATTTCTCATTTAATTTCGACTTTCCAGAATTTTTTCCACGTGCAGCGTCGATAACTGACATTGGCTTCGGAGTGTGGGACCAGTAGACCACCAGCTTAGGCGCGCGAAAATGACTTGAGGGTCGATTGGAGTGGTTCGGCGTAGAGTGGAGTGAAGTGGAATGGAATGGAGTGTTGTGGGCCAAGGAGGAGTTACTTTGATGACCCGCCCCCGATAGTCGCCGCAGCTGTGATAGCAGAAGGGGCGTGGCTCCTGGATCCTGCGTCTTGCGTCCTGAATCCTGGAGCTGTCTGTGTGGTCATATGCAAATTAGTGCAGCTCCTGCATGTGGCCACAGGCATTACCATTGCCCGTTGGCTCATGTGAATTTCAAATGTGCGCCATGTTCCACACGAGACCGCTTCTTCAGCTCCTCGGTCTTCTTGGGTTTACTCCTGAGGCAGAATGGATTAAGTTCCTGGCCGCAAAAGATGTGGGGAATATGCGGGGAGGGGTCATCGTAGGACTGCCGAGAGAGAGATCCCTTTATCTGGCATTTTTATCTACGTTTCTTTCACATTTCCACCGACTGCATCATAAACAACACAACGAGTACGAGTGTGTGGCAACAAAGCGAGCATGAACAGAGCCAAAAATTAACATACAACACTATTCCCAGTCCGAAGTTCCGAAGGACGAAGGAGGAAGTACTAGTACATGTTGCCCACAAACGTTTTGGCCAGGAGGAAAGGCAGTAGGAAAGGCAAAAGGGAGAAGGCCAACAGACGCCATCAAGCGAATTAAAACCAAATCACTTACAAGCGGCCAAAAGTGTTAACGTGTAAATTTCCATTTGCCAAGATCGAAGCGCTCTGATAGCACCAGACACTATAAACATGCAGGGGGCGGGCCAGGTGGCAAAAGGGGGAGGGGCCTTCCCCACCCGAGTGGGAGTTAAAAATAAAACTAGTGGCCAGGCTCGAAGCGCTGGCCCAAAAGGATATTTAGAGGTGGAAGTAACGTGTTGTATGCAGAGAAAAAATAATTGCTGTGGAGAGATTTTCATGATTTTTATGATTATCAAATTGATAATATCAATACCAATTTATATTTTCAATTTATTTAAAACTGTTTCAATTAATATTTTGTTACATTTGTGCCATGTAGTATTTCCTTTGTATAACCCTTTAAAAAATATATAGAAATTATCTTAAAGCATACCTCTAAAATATTTGAATTTGATATTTTAAAATGACCAATCAATCCATTTTAACAATATCTTTTTTCTCTTTGTGTATGTGTGTTTCTCAGAGAGGCAGGGGCGTGGGCGGGCTAAGGGAAAGGGGGAACAGTTAAGGCGCACACACACACATTTACATGCATAAATAAGCAAGGAGCCCAGGACTTCTTAACTCAATGAATTCTCCTGCAATTTCGTAAATTAACACTTTGGACGTGGGAGAAGGAATCGAGCTGTGAAAATCACACAGGGGCGGTGGTAAAAGGGGGCGGTGGAATGGAAATATGGGGCATAGACATTCTCGCACTTACTTCCGAGTCATTAGAGCCATCTCGCTCCCTCTCCCTCTGTGTATTCTGTATTCCGTTCTGTTCTGTTCTGTTGCCATTGCCAAAAAGTCTACAACAGCGGAAACAATCTGTTCGCTGCGCGTCGAGGCAGCAGCCCATAAACAGTGAGCCACCCCACTGGAAAACCCCCAATTCTTTTCGCTCCGAATTTGCATTTTCGCTGAAATTGATATTTTTATACCATAGCTTCCGTGGCGCAGTATGTCGGGTATCCCAAAAGAGGCATTTTCGAAAATCGTGTAAATTACGGACGCCTGGGAAATTCGATAGCAAAGAAATTGGCTGCTGTATGGAAAGTAGCTTTTGATCTAATATGTGTGTATACTTTAATCTTTGTTTGTTTTTATTTTGTCCTACAAATTAAGCTAAGTTGTAAATTATTTTAGAGTACAAAGTATTTTCAAATACAAATTTTAACTACATTGCATTTTTCTTGAAGAATTAAATCTTTAAAAAACATATTTATAGTTTATTAAGTTTTTTCTATATGCATTCTGTACTATCAATTAAAAACAAAATATTGTATAAATAATAGAATGTTAAACATTAAAAATTACCATTACCAAATAATCGAAGAAAAATTCTATTGAAGACTTAATTTTGAACATTTAGTATTAAATATATTTTCTTGAATTCAACATTTTTTTTATATTTTATTTCAGTTCATTTTTAAAGTCATCTGTAAAAATTTGAACTGCTCACCCAAATAAGGCGGTTATTCTCGTTTAAAAGTGACGAATCCCGCTCATATTGGCACTTCATTGCCAAACCATCGTCCCACTTTTCCTCTTCGAAGAACCCCCCTTTTCCCCTTTCTCTTCGTCCTTGTCGCCTGATATCGAAATCTGTTTTATCAGCCCAACGTTATTGCTTTTGTTGCTGTGTGACCCCCCTTACCCCCCTTTTCCACCGCCCTCTTTCGTTCCCACTCGTACATAAATTTATTCGCGATTTTGTAATTCCCTTTTTGGTTATAAATTTCGCTACTGTTTCGGTTTCGGTTGAATGCATCGCATGCCACCCCCTTTAAACCCCCTCCATCCGACCCCCGCCTCTGTTGTCACATCCCCGTGTGGTTGCAATCAGTTTATCAGTTTATTTGTACACTGGTGTGGGTGAATGGGCGAGTGTGAGTGTGTCTGCGTGCGTGTGTGTTTATTTGTTATATGCAAATAGGGGCGGGCGCAAAAAGGGGTGTTGGCTGCATATATCCTCGTCACCTCTGAATCTGAATGCCTTCCGGGGCAAAGGAAGAAGAAGAAGAGGCTGCATCCCTATCCCATCCATTGTGTGCGCTAAAAATTACGCCAGTCCAAGACAATTTCGATTTCCGATGGAACTCGTAGTGGGTAAGTCGCAGTCAGATGATATTCATTTGTAATATTCCTAATCCTTTCAAGTTTCACATACTAGAACATTATTTCAGGATGTTGAACTCTGAAGAAAACATAATGAATTATGATCAAAATCCTAGTTTCAGCTGGCGAAATACTCGTTTTACCAAATGAATCAAAAATGAATGTTATAATTTCTTTTGCCGATACCTTGAATAAAAAGCTTCATTTATTTTATCAATTAACCCCAAGCTTTGAGTTTAAGGCCAACATAATAGAAACACTGTTGTATGGAGAATTTTTATCGCAAGAAATTTAGCAAACCTTTGTAATCTTGTTTCCCAAAAATAGGCGATCGTTGAATTGCGTACCACATGGGTGGAAAAGTCCCGGGCCTAACATATAGATGGCGCTAATTTTATTGCGGTCACATTTTTTTCTGTTAGTTCTGTTTTAAGAACCTCTGTTAAACCGACCTGATCAGGAATATATATTTTTCATCGAACTGGAAACGGCTTGTTTTGTTTTTTCGTATTAAGAAAGGGAAAAATTAATAAGCTACAAAGATTTAATCAAAATACTATTACTTTTTTGGATTATTATAATTATAATCGATGGAACTTTTGTAATAATTTAAAGTGAAAAATGCCCAGCTAAAGCGATAAGCAATGTAATTTAAGCTGCTGCTCCGAGGCCAATTTTCAGCGACAATTTATTAAAGTCGCCCTGTTTCCGATTTGGGTGGTTACCCCTACCCATCCCCCTAAGTGACCTTCCGCCACCCACTGCCCCCTTTCACTTTCGCTCAACCGAGAGTCGAGAAATCTCGAGCGGCACCAAGATATTGTGTTAATTTGCTGCAGTCATGAGCCTTTGAGGTTGCGAGTTCCGAGTTGCAACAGCAAATTTGTTGCCGTTTTAATTTTTCTGTCAGCTTGCGCTCGAGCGCCTCCCCCCGACCTCTGACCCCTGCCCCTGCCCCTTGGCCCCTTGGCCCCTTAAACTTTGCATGCCACATGCGAGGACTTTTAATTGTTGCAGCTGCAGCGAGAAGGCAGCCACAACTTAACAAGAACGCGTCCAGTTGAGGAGTCAGTGCATAAATTAGAAATTGGCGACCTGCACGGGCGCGCCTGAAGAGTTTTCCCCCCTTCCACTTGAAATTTCCACTCTTCCCCCACTTAGAGTACCTCTTTGCATGTGTTGTTGCGTTTTGCCACTCGACGGGTTTTGTGTACACACACAAATTACTGGCAACACAGCAGCAAACGGAGGGGGGCGCTGCTCCTCCCCCTCATTTTCCACCATTTTCCACCCGTTTGCATGTCGTGAGTAAGGGTTAACCAAAGAGTAAGCATTGTTAACAGGACTAGGCTTAAATGGCACACTCGGGGAAATCGTTAAACACAATTAACGATCGAATTCATAAGACAACATATGTTAGTCCCAAGATACATATTTAATCCCAAGGCTGCATTTATAGAAATGAAGTTCTTACCAGGAATGTACAAAAATATATATCGGTACAAATGGTAACAATAGGGATTACAAATTAAATATAAAAATATTTAAGTTAAACAATCTTGAGAAATAAATTGAAAGTTTCTAGTGTAAAAGTCATGAAAGTGTTGCGTTCATAAAAATATGAAACATTTTTTTTTTAAATCTTTTCGATATCTCTTTTTATTACTCATACGCACTGTTGCCTTTCAACGAATGAGAATTCGATTTAATATTGATTTTTTGGACCGCCCAATGTTAAAATCGCGTCATCTGTATTTTTAAAAATAATTCGACATCTTTTTTATAGTGTAAAGCTTTACTTTATCATCCATCTTGCGTTCTCGCTCTCTCTCCCTCTTTCTCCTAAGGGAACGGTTTACCTAGTTGGTTTAATTAATAAACACATTTTGATTGGCGTGTCAGCACCAGCCCCCTTCCGCAAAACCATCCACCCCCTGCCACCCAATTTTGCCGTTATTTTTAGCCCACTCCAATCAGACACGACTTGACCTCCTGCCTTCGACCTTCGACCTGACTTACTAACCCGATTCGCTATCCCCTATTATTTTGTTCCGTTTTGTTTGCCATCATCATTAGTCACTCTCTCCTCTTCCTTTCTCCTTCGCCTCTCACTCACCCACACTTTTGTCCTCTCCCAATAAGAATCCCCGTTATTTGTTTTGCTGTCAGATTAGACTCACTTGTTGATGTGCTCTCTTATTTATACATGGATATGTACATTCCAATAGGAATCACCGTTTGTCTCTCATTTTTTTCGCAGTTGCTTTGCACTTACCTTCTGTTTTTGCTTTTCTTATTTGTTGGTCACCTTCTTTTTCAAATTTGAATTTTTTTCTGGTCTGGTCTTGATTATTGTTATTACAATTATGAAGTTGTAGAGAAATTAGTCGAATAATATCGAAAACACGCGAGAAACTTTCAGGGTTTTACGCGACGAGCGTGTGTGGTAATTTGGACACTTGTAAATATGAACTGATGAAGTCTAGCTTAAACAAAAGCTCTCCAGAGACGAGGGAAGTCTTAGGGGGGAGTTGGAGAGAGAGAGAGAGCGACCATTGGAGACTTTTTGAGAAACTGCCGAAATTGATCGCTATTTTTGTAGAATTTGGAACATTTAAACTCGAACTCAATAGCAAAACTCAAATATTATCCTTAGATTTCAAAACAATTTTTTTTAAAATTTCAAAACATTAAATTCTTCAGATATTTCTAGTTAATAGTATAAAAATTTCCAATTATTTGCTTTAATTGCGTTCGTAATCCCCTCTTCTCTGGAAAGAATTTCTAATTAGTGGCGATTGTTTCGGTCCATAAATACGCCTCATTTTGCACTCCTGATTTTGCAAAATCCTTGGCACCACATGTGTGCATGAGAGAACTATTGTAATTGAAATTCCTGCTACATTTTTGGCTTGTAATTTGATTTTAATGTGGGTCAAATGGTTGCCAGAAGCCGCCTTGTTAAACAAAAAATACAAAAAAAAGAAAAATGCACTTAAACAAATTGTTTTGAAATATAAAAAAATAAAATTATGTTTGCAATCTAATTCGTAAGTCGTATAGCTCAAAATAGTTAAAATAGTAAATAGTAAAAATATAAACCATAAAATACCAAAAAAAAATTGTTTAAATAACTTATTTTCAAATCATTTTGTATTTTTAAGTGTTTCCCTGGGAACAGCCGTAACATGTGCCGAACTACATAGCTCTAATGGTCCTAAAAGCCGCTTCCCGTTGATTGCAGGGGCGTAGTAGAAGGGGGCAACACACTTTGTGCAATTTAGCTTTTGGCCAAAGTCATTAAGTTTGATGTTAAAGCCGAATCCCCGGTTCCTGCATTTTCCTGGATTTTCCTGCTCCTGTTTCTTTTCCTGGTCCTCGATTCCTGCTCCTTTCTTTCGAGAGACGGTTGGCATGTCAACCGGCGCTGCTTCCCTGCTGCAGGCAGATTTACAGTCAGTTGCTTTTTCACTCCATCCCTCAGTTATTCCATCCGTCCATCCGTCCATCTGTCCATTCGTCCGTCTGCCGAAAGCGGATGCATTACAAAGGACATCAAGTCGGGATATTGAGTTTTGTGTGCAACAAAGAAAAGCGCATACAAAGCCGGGCGCAAAATAAATGCTTCTTTGTTGGATTGTTTTTGGCGGTGGGGGGCGAATGGCGGGGGCGGTGGGCGGTGGGCGTGGCAGGGCGGTAGATGGCAGCGGGAAAAAATTGAATTACATGCGAGCCAGCAGCTTCTATGCCCCCTCCTTGTCCCTTTCCGACGCCTTTGAATCCGTATCCGTCCGAGTTTACCGCAGGCGCAAAACTACTGTGATTGCGTGGCGCACACTGGGAGAAAATTCTTAAAGGAATAAAAGAAAAATCTATTCCGCAAAAAAATGTTAAGTGATTGGTTGACCAATTTTAAACTTTAATAATAAAAAACTCTCAAAAAAAATGAAAAATTCAAATTAAGATCTATTCATTTCTTTATAAATGCAGTTTGTAAATTTTACCATTTCGTTAAATTTTATTTTCTAAAAAAAAAAGATTTTTATTAACATAAATGGAATTTCAGTTATACAATTTTTTTGTTTTGAACTGTATAATTTAAATATTCTGCAATTAAAATTATTAAAATATAATCTTTTAGCTAACTTTCGGGAATACTAAATTGGTAAAATGTTTATTTTTCTTTAAACTGTTTTTTTTTATTTATTTGTTTTAATATCCCGATGATGTAAGACTTTGTCTTTTTGATTAACATCGGTCACATTGAGTTGAGGATAGTTTTAATATTATTTTGTATGAACCTTTTCTACACCCCTTTTTTCCCCAGTGCAGGGGCTGGTGGGCGTGGTCGCGAACTGAGGCGGATATGATGAAGCAGCGGCATAAAAATAAGTACAAAA
The DNA here is from genome assembly GCA_037075285.1 of Drosophila lutescens. Lineage (NCBI taxonomy): Eukaryota > Metazoa > Arthropoda > Insecta > Diptera > Drosophilidae > Drosophila > Drosophila lutescens. The sequence goes on from JBAMCF010000324.1 coordinate 128,460, forward strand.
GCAACGCAGCAAAAGGAAAATGCTTTCTCCTCGACTGCCGGTGATGCCCATGCCCATGCCCATCCCACGCCCACTTTTCCAGCGCCTCCTCCTTCGGCTGCCTGCTTTTTTGTAGCTTCATAAAAAATTTCCCAAGCGGAAATGCAATTTAATTAAAAATGTCCTGCTGCTGGCGAAGGAGTCTCCTGCAGTCCCTACTCCTTTCTGTTCTGTGGTCCCCCAGCCCCTTTGGAACTGAAAATTCAGCTGGAGCGCCACGCTTTCTCCGCATTTTGCGTTTGTCTACGGAGAAAACTACTTGGACACTGAGTTGTAGGCAAACATGATGATGAATCTCTTCCACAGATTTCCCGCTGGACCCACGCCCTTTTTCCTTTTTCCGCTTTTCCTGCCAACAAAATCGTTTAAGATTAACAGCTAGCGATAAACAGGCGGCCACTGAAAATGCAGCAAAATTAAATGGCCAGGCTGACCGACGACGAAGACCCTCGATCCCAGATTTGCCCTCCGCTGGCTTTGGTTAAGTGAATTACCATACTCAATTAACGTTATGCTTATTACGCCCTAGCTTCTAATCCAATTCGACTCTGAATGCAATGGAAATACATAGGCAGACCCCTTTTGGGGACGGAAAAGCAAAGCCATTGGACTCCATGGAGGCTGAAAGACGGCATTCACCGAATGGGAAATGGCAAATGGGAAATGGGAGAGCTCAGCCAGGGGCATTTTCCGAATGCCAAACAAAATTAGCTCACCATTTATGGCGACAGAACAATGCACGAATGAATGGCCAGCCGACTGCGACTCAAACCTCAGCTAATCTTTGAAAATTCCTGTTTGAATGGCCCCAAATCACGCAGAATGGCAGGCTGCCATTGAATATAAATTCCTTTTTTCGCAACTTGGCTTTTTAATAAACGGAAATAACTTTGTTGATGCCATCAAGGCTGATTATAATTTTTTAATATCTGGAAATCCCATAATCAATCTGTATTATCAAGACTAAGTAAAACAAAAATAATGTGAATGTTCCTAAGACTAAAACGCGATTTAAGGTCTGAGAATTGTCGTCAAAGTATATCACTCATACGCACTGTTGCGTCCTTAAAAATGATTTTTTAATCTAGATGCTCTATGTTTTTTAAAGCAATTATTTCACAGAAATTCACATTTGTAAAGGTTAAAAACGGGAGAAAGATAAGATAAGATAATATAAGAAAATTGCTCATTCAGTCAATAATAAGTTTATAACTTTTCCATGAAAAATATAGTGGCAAATTTATAAATTTAGCTGTTTATCACAATTTTAGCCTCAATTTTTCAACTATCACCTGTGGCTTCCATGTAAATTGGCATGTTTACAATGCAGTTTTACACGCTGCTGGTTGCCAACCGATTTTTGGATGCACATATATATTTTTAGCTGCACCCAGCTGCTGAATCAACAACAAAAACAACAACCATAACAGCAAAAGCCACAAAGCGACATTGGCAGTGCCACGCCCACAACGGCTGCTTGCGGTTGCGCCCTAAACCGAGCATTCTCCGCAGATTCCGAATTTATCTTTTTCCAACCATAGGACCTTTGGTAGCTGTTTGCTGTCAATTAAATTATGCCATTATTTTGGGGTCAAGTGTGGCCAGCTGCCACGTCGGCCACGCCCCCTTTCGGGTACCAGCCCATCCGCCCACTTGAAGTTTATTTGTTTGCACAGTTTTCGTTGATTGTTAATCGAATTAGGACGCCCGGACGAACGGAAGGACCCGCAGAAGGACACTTTGTTCGATCTCCGCAGCGAGTCCTCCTGATTTTAATTAAATTTAGGCTTTCACTATGGTTACAGGATTCCTTGCACTGGGATCAAAAGTCTAGAGCAAGATTTTCATATTCTAGAATGAGAAGAAATAGCATTTATTTTAACAAATAATGGCCAGTACAAATATTCAATTTGGAACTATTTAAGTTTAAAGTTTAATTAATCTAAATATTTAATTAAATTAAGAATTGACCGAAAATGAAGGGCAGCCACTTTTCTTCCTGTGCACCATTTCGCACCATCTGTGCGTTCGCGATGGCATATGGCGCTCATTATGCAGCTGGATCGTGTAAATGAGGCAGCCACGAGCCCGACTGGCCACGCCCACAAACCCCTACCTCCTCCTGCCGCCTCCTCATCGCTATCTGCGGCTGCCGCAAGCGCACTTTCGTTAATTACGCAACAACAACAACGGCGGCCAAGGAACAAGAGCATCGGAAAGAGGCAACTTACAAATCCTCCGCGCCATGCTCCATCAACGGATGCGTTGCATCACTTTATTGAACTTAATTGCATGCAATAAACCGGGCGCAGAGGGTTCGAGGTGTCCGGGAGGAGGTAGAGATGGCATCGTGATGCAATGGGTGGGGTGAATCTTAATATATCCATATATCCACAGGAAAAGAGAGGGACTGAAGAATTCGCGTTTTCATAGTTTTGATAATAAGTAGATTATAGATAAAGAATGTTGTACATTTTAGCTTATAAACTAAAGATATATGTTTTAGAAAGAGAGGGACTGAAGAATTCGCGTTATCTTCTTTTGTTGATCAGTAGATACTAAACTGGAAAACACAACACCATTTTGCTTTGGTTTAACTAATACTATAATTGTTTCTTTTGGTAAGTTAAATGAGTACCTGTTCTTTTAAGATGCAGCTTTAAGGCGCCACTCACGCTTGCCTCACTATCCAATGGTAAACATTCAATTACTCGGCTATTTTGGCTGCATTTCATTTGCATTCAAAGGTTTTTTACCTGTCTCTCGTGCGTTGCAACTGCCCCTCGGCGAATTGAATTACCACCCTTATTTCCGCCATTAATAGATATGTGCATATACGTATAAATTTATACATATGGAGTTGCAATTGTAAATTAAGTGGGTGGCATGGGTGGGATGGGCTATCATTCATTCGCCATTCATGGATGATCACCGATTTCGAAAGGGGGCGAAAGGGATGGAGGCACTCATTTGTTGCGCGGCTTTGTCCTCTCGACTTTTGTGCGTTGGCAGTGCGACGTTTCAGTTTCCGTTTCCGGCCTTTGTCCGGTCCTCATTGTTGTCCGTTGTCCGTCCGGAAGAACGAGCGAACGAGCGGCCGGCACGTGCTCGTCTCGAGCGGCTTTTTGTCGTCACGGGCCATATTTTATTATAGCATTTATGATATATATTTGAATTATCGCATTAAATGCACTTTGATTCGCTGGCGTGCTGCATTATTAAAACTTTTGTGTAAAATTTAATCAACTTGGGAGTTGGCGAACGCGCGCTTTCTGCCATTTTTGCCTGCAGCTAGTAACTAAATTATGGACTATTTTTGTTGCATTATTAAATGCAATTTTCGACTACAAATGCAATTTGCAATATTCACGGGTTTTTTTTCCTCGCAACCTTTGTTTTTGTTTTAATTGCATTAAAAATGCGCCATCGCAGCGGAACAAAATCAACAGCAACAATCGCGATAACGATAACGCCAACGAAATCAAATCAACTGGCACTATTGGCAAGGTATATCATTTAATAGGTGAGTGTTTCGCGACATTTGGATTGAAAGTTAAAGTATTTTTAAAGTATCCGGCTTGAAGGACCATGAATAGTTTAATGTCCCATATTGTCTTCGGCTAAGGTTATACTTTATCCTTACTTTTTTGGATTGCAAGAATGTAATTCCAGAAAGTCACCTTATATTATTATTATTGTCCCTGCCCGTGACGGAATTAATTGCCATTCGATATGCCGGACAATCGATTGGCAGACAAATGCAGCCAAGGGAGCAGAGCCCATCAATTTATATGAAAATTGCGTCAGCACACATGGCTCAGAAGTCAGGAGTTGGATGTGGATGTGGATGAGGATGGAGATGGGGATGCTGATGAGGAGCTGGGCCAAATGTCAAAGGGAAATGAGGACAACAACATGAGGTCGGAGGCCTTTATGGATATACGGCGAGCTTCAATGCAATTTCCGTAATATGGGGAGCAGGGATCTCGGCTGGAGGATGAGATTGAATGAGATGCAAGCGGCAGCGCATGAATTTAATTACCAGGCGCAAGGAGACAGCGAACTGTTGCCGTACCCCCTTACACTGTCCCTATCTCCGCCTCTGTCTCTGGCCGGGCGTCGTGTTCGTGTTGTTGTCACTCCTGGCTGCAATGTTAATCAACTTCATTACCACAAATTGCTATTAGCATATGTTAGTGTGTGCCCTCGCAAGGAGCGAACAGGAAGTGCCGTACAAACACTGCGCAATTCGACAATCAAAAGTCAAAGAGTCGAGTGGAAACAGAACATTTTAAGGGCTATTTTGGAAGATTTAATGTAGTTTTTAGGGCTAGTTAACTTGGGGAATCTTGAGTATAAAACCTACTTTTATATATTTTGAAACAATTGTTTTGAAATTGTAAAGGATTTCTTTTAACCATAATTTAAGAAATAATATTCCTGTTTATAAACATTAATTTGTAAAACATAGAAATTATAAAGAACTTAAGACCTAAATTACAAAGAAATTAAATTAAAGAATTATTCGGTGTTTGTGTTTAAGAAACATCTTTTAAAATAGCAATAGTTACAAGTTATAAGTTATTGCTTAAAGATATTTTAGAATTGGGAAAAGTAGTATGGATGGATAAGGTAGTTTTCTAGTTTTATATCAACAATTTTCTCTCAGTGTTGGAAGTTCTGCGGAAACATACACGCAGACACTGCGACAAATGCACTTGTCTCGGCTGTCAAGGCGGCAGCCCAGCAAACAACATCAAATGATGCAATTATTACGACAGGCAGATGTGGAACGGGAAGGGATATTAGGCAGGATGGAGGACTGGTCTGCCAGTCACGTGGTGGCCGCTCATTGCCCCCAATTTTCGCCATCCTCGGACGCACCAAATCGAAATCGACCGCCGCTAATATAATTAAAAAGCCATTAAGCTCGAAAACAGACAACCTTGAGACGTCGGAGGAGGGGACTGGACTTGGTATACCCTAACCGAGGGAATCAATCACGGCACCTTACAGTTTGAGATAATCGAATAAAAATTAAAGTCCTCCTTCGACTCTTGCTAATAGAATGCGGGATGCATCCCTTTAAATTAAGATTTTTTCTTTTCCAGCTAGAGTGTCTAAAATTCTTTCTTCTTCTAACCTTGGTGGCTCTTTTTTATATTTTTTCTACACGAAAATGACGGCAATGGGGATGAGAAACTTCAGACATCGCCTGCCATCGCCATAAATTATAAGTCATTGGCTGGACGCGTCGTCTGAAAGTATAAGGATAAGGATAAGGATGAATGCGGGCGTGGCGGATGTGGACGCGCATTAATATCCCCAACATGACTATGACTTTGAGTGAATGCCTCAAATTAAAAAGAAATTTACCATTTACCGCAGTCGGGGCAGCGCAGCCCCGGCTCCATGGCGTATACGTAATGTATCAAAAGTCGAGCGCGTGTGTTGAAGGTCCCTTTGGTCCTTCGAGCAGACACAGCAAAATGATTACATCCAACTAATGACGCTGTCTAAAATGATTTATCTCGTTATGGCTATAAGAGGGCGAGTGGTTTTCCGGTTTTCTTAGAGAAGGAGGCATTTCCCAGCAAAAGTCATATAAAAAAGCGGCCATAACTCAAACGTGTTTATGATGTACACAGCCGATTTGGTGCGTACATAAGCTGCACAGGAATTGCGACACAAATCACGAAAAAAATCCAGAAGTAGCTAAATCCGCGCTGAAGGTCAACTATGAATGGGGTACGCTATAAGGTACATATAATATATACTATATAGGAGAGTACAGTTCTCAACGGTTTAATGGCAGTCAACCAATGTTTAATGCGAAATACGGAGAAGTGCTGGCCAGGCAAACCGTATTAACTTGCTGCCCAAATAGCACAAATGCTTGCCATATACAAATTGAAGTACTCTTCAAAAAGGGGTATCTCAGTTTTGATACAGAAAAATGTTTTTTAAATTTATTTTTAATTCATTTTTTTTATCACTAGAAAATACATAAAGTTTTTATCTTTAAAAAAAGAAAATATTATGGAAGAAAACTTTTAAAGATTTTTAAAATCACTTATTATTGCATCTAAAAGTATGCAACAAAATATGTTATTCACAAAGTCATATTAATTCTATCCGTATTTTACTGCATACTTTTAGGCTTCTTCATAATAGATTTTGGGATTTTAAAACTAGAGATTTCGGTGGCACCCCAAATTTTTTAAAATATTTTTATTTTTTTAATAGTTAGTGCATCTCAGCCTCCACTTGGCCAGCAATCCACTTCGTTCTTCTAGTCTTCCCCATATGCCTGGGTATTTGTTGTGCGCAAATCGTACATATAAACGATGGCGTCGTGCATAGATGCCATTTGAATGTGGATCTACCAAATGGCATGGAGACTGCCGCTCAGACCGAGACTGGATCTGGAACTCTGGTAGTGGCAGTAGCATCTGTTACTAATGGATAGTAGCAGAAAACAAATGGACAAGCGCACAGATTCGCATACATACGCAGATACACACCCACACACTTTTAGATGGACGTCAACAGCTCGTGCAAACATCTTTGTAGATTTTATTTCTAAATCTCATTACCAAATGGTGTCCCTTAGGGGGGCGGGGTGCCCTGTGTGTGTGTGTGCGTGCGAAGGACTTACTTACCCACACAGACGCACGGCTATAAATGCAATAAACTGTAAGTGTGTTACGACTTTCCGCCCTGCGAATTGTTCTTGTTTTTGCACTTGGACTTGGGACAACTTCAAGTTTCCGAACTAAATTTCGGTTTCTGTGCTTTTCTGTGTGTGAGCACCCGGTACACCCATCAATTTGAGCAGATATCAGCTGTTGCAAATGTTTTTATAATCGCAACAAAAGCGAGACGATATAAATTGTCTCAAAGTTCCCTGAGTGCTCGGCAAAAATACGGCTAAAGTTGAATGAATTTTCTAGCTCGAAACCGAACTAAACATTTGAGTTTTCCTTAACCAAAGTAAAAGCTTAGTTTTGCTGAAGAATTCACGAATAATATAATTCTACAATTCTAAAAGTTTATTTCTTGGACCCATTTTTAAGCTAGCAATTCCCCAGTTTTCTCTGGCTTTTTCTTTTAATGCTCTCAGCTGTTTTTTACTAATTAAAAAAATTAGCACTTTGAAAGAAAATTAATTCTTATGTCCCACTCCGGGGAAAATAACTAGAAACGAAGAATTTCGAAATAGCTGCAAAAACAAAAACAGCAAACAGAAACCGAAAAATTGTTTCAAAAACACACGACAAAAACTTAATCGCTCGTGTAATGACTACATTCGACTTTCGTAATTAGCAGCCCGTCGCTGGGCAGCCACTTTTCTCTATTTTCCTGCATCTCGTCCCCGATTTTCCATGTTGCCCCGTTTGCCAGAGAATAAATATTAATTTGCCAAGGCCCCCAATTCCGCCCAACTGCCCCCCTTTTTCCACCAGCCAATGCAGCACGAAATTTATGTGCAACGTACAACAAATTTTCACTTATTGCCACACGGGAAAAAAACAATACAAAAAATATATAATTTGTAAATTCTAGAATATTTAGAGCAAGATCATTTTTTTTAAACAAGTTTAAATTTATTTATTCAAGTAAAATAAAAAAATGAATTTATTTGCCGTTTATAAAAGTTGGCTGTTATAAAATTATTTCGGGGTTGTATTTGAATTTGAAATATTCGTTTTTGACCTCTTTCGTTGTTTCCTTTCGATTGAATTTTTCTCAGTGCAGATCTGGAGGGACGAAACGGAACGGAATGGAATGTGTCGTGGCACGGATCCGGAAGCGGGTCTAACTGTACTTTGCAGTGGGTTGTTTGTCCGGCGCTGCTGCTCCGTGACAAGAACCCGCGCGAATGCAATAAATTGTGTATTTAATTTTCAATTCGTTTTGCTTTCATTTGGAGTCCTACCCGGGGTCCCGGGGTCCTGGAGTCGTCCTCCTCGAGTCCTCGAGTCGTTTTGGCCGGACGCCAGCTCTCACGGAGCGTGGCTGTAACTTCCGGACTGAACGCGGAGGGCCCAGCCCAGAGACCGGGTGCTATCGTTTTTAATGGTGCACGTCCAATTTGATTACGACTGTCATCTGTTCGGGCGAGTGCGAAGCTCGGCCAGAAATTGGCCAAAAAAGAAAGCAGAAGGGCAAAACACAAGCGGAGCCACCGTCTAATGAAGTAATTTCAATTAGGGGACGGCCCGAAAATAACAACCACTTAAGGGTTGACCAGAAACCACTAGAAAATCAATTTGATATATTATCCTATATTTTGTGTAGAAATACATTGCTTTTATTTATGATATTATTAAAATATCACAATAAATTCATGAAATTTAATCAATATCTTCTTCGTTGTTTTGTGTCTAAAACTTTCTAAAATATTAATCTAAGATCCCTTGAGATGCAACTTCTGGATGGCTTTGGGAAACCTTTCCGGCATGTTGCGCCATTAACTTAATTGACGTACATAAGCTGACCCAAATCAAGGGAATCCCCTTTTGCTTGGCAGCTGCGCTTCCTTTTGGCCACGCCCCCTGGCAGGTTCCTAATTATGCTAATTCACCCGCAGCATTGGAACTCGTTAGGAGAACCAGACGTTCTTTCCTTTCGGTTTAAAAGAAGGTGTCGCCAGCTAATTTTTCCAATCCCCAAATCCAACCGAGCCTTCTTCTCCCACTCGTTATAAGCAGTTGGATGCATTTATCAGCACTTATCTTTCTGACTTCCAGTCCAAAGCCAAAGTCAGGAAAAAGGCAGCCACCGAAAGCCAAAAGTGAAAATTTGCTTTTATCACGCAAACAGCAGCCATTCCGCAGAAGCAGCAACAGTTTGAGAGTTTGTGAGGAAAGTACTTATATATATTTGCCAGTTGCAAAATGGTTTGGTTGGCTGAGAACAGAACGAGGAGGAAAATCTATCCACGGGGGCAAAGCGACAAAACGCAGTCAACTTCATTAAAGACGGATGAGCGACAAAAGTCCAAGGATCGACTGCAGAAATGAGCAAGAGAGACCTAAAAACTGGAGAGCTGTAGAACTGGGAACAAGGAAAGCCAGCGGTGGGCGAAAAGTTTACATGAAGGATTTAAGGAGCTTAGCGAGTCAAAGACGAGCTCCAGAGTCTGCACATAAACAAATATTCGAATAAATAGACTATAATATAGGAATATTTTGACATTATTTCTTTCTATCCGCAGGATAATGAAATTAAATAACTTATTTCCAAACTTATTTCCCGTTAACTATCATTATAAATCCAGTTTATATTTAATAGTTTCTATTTGTTTAATATTTTATCGAACCCTTTCTCTCAGTGTCGCATTCCCAAGCTCTATTTCTCCCATTCTCCAGCTACTTTTCTCCGGCTTTCTCCGACAGCAATCGAGGTAAAAGTTTTGTCGCTGGCTTAAAAACGTTTTCTCCAAAAGTACTTGGGAACATATTTGCTATCAGTTGGCGTCCAGTTGCTGCCTCAGTATCCCAGAAGCACCACCCAACATGCCCCACCTTTGTTCGCGACTCCCTCTGTTTGTCTCCCTCTCTATCTGCCTGCCTGTCTGTTTGTTTGTTTGTTTGTTTGTCTGTCTGTCTGTTTGTTTGTTGCCACTTTCGGCAAGTTTTTCCAGCAATTTTTCAGCCACGTCGTGTCTGGCTATAATTTTGTGCTGCCTGCGTCTACGCACAGTGGGCGGAAAGGACTTTATAAGTAACTATTGGGAAACCATTGTTAAGATCCTGTTTGGTATTATTAGGTTAACCAAACTATAAGAATATTGTACTTAAATTCATATGTAGGATGTAATTTCAAGGAGTACCGCCTGTATTTTACAGTTCTAAATATTTAGTTTGTATTGTATTTGTTATTTTTTTCAATCATTTTATAAATATTTTTTTATAAAGGTAACATTTAATACATACTTAACCATCGAGACCTGAAGAATTTGCGTCTTAAATTGTAAGTATTTAGATTATATAGCTAAACCCCCTGTGTAATTGAACACTAAAATTGTTTAGAGGAACCAGTAACAAACTATTTCTCTTCCACCTTTGTAAGAATTATTTAAGTATTCTGGGGATAAATAAAAAATAGGTCCTAATGGCCAGTGTGCGGAGGTTTCGACGTCGTCGTGCGGTTGGCAGCGCTGCCAAGTGTTGCATCCGTTTCCTGTTGATAGTCAGTGGCGTGTAAATAGAATGTTCTCGTACTTGAATTTATTTGCCTCACATCTGCCCCCTCTCTCTCTTTTTTTTCACTCCCCCGCTTCGCTTTGGCTCCACTCGATCTTCTGTTTAACAAAGTCAAACAATTTCATGCAATTAAAACCGTTTTTCATTAAAAATGCAAATTTCAAATGCAAAACGAACTCGAGTCACGTCAAGCATCAACATTCGCCCCCAAACCATTCCCCATCCACTCCATCCACCAAGTGTTTGTACTCATGCAAGTTGGCCGGGATCCTGGTATCCTGGGCCCAGGTACTTAACTTGATGTCACCAAACAAAAGCACTTTGTTTCAACATGTGCCTGACACTCCAACCCCTCTTAGCCACCCCCTTTTAGCCACCCCCTCCTTCGAGGTTAGAGGTTGCAATGCAGCGTGCTTAAAAGCCGCTTGTCTTGTAAACAATCATAAAAAATAATAAAATGCCATAAAGTCGAGAAGGTGGGTGGGTGGGCTGGTTGGTGGGCAAAGCCCTGTCTCTAGACGTGTGACGATTTAATTTAAACACTTCTCGGGTATTTCTGTGCAGGAGAAAATATAATCAGGGCATTAAAAGATATTTTAGCAGCACATTTAATATATCTTTTTTTAATCAAATTATACCGCCTCATAAATTAAAAAAAAACAAAATTTTTTTAATATATAATCTAAAATATAAAAAGTAGAAAAATTTCTTGGGAAATCCTGCGATATAAAAAATCAAAAGTATGATTTTTAAACATTGAAAAACTACACGATAATTATTTTGTATATTTAGTAAATATTATGCTTTTTAAATTATTAAACATTTTTAAAGAATTGCATTATTAATATTTGTATTCTGAGTGTAATTCTCCTTCTCCGTTCTTTCAGATCTGTGGATCATTGTCTTTCTCTTCTTTGGCTGAATCCGGAGTAAAAGGGAAGTTGCTTTGTTTTCGCCGAGTGCTTTGAATTTCTATACACCCCCCACTCACATGTCTGCTGCAGATGACAGTGTCATGCTTTTGGATTCTTGCATTGTTGTTCGCTAATGTCCTCCCCAAACCCTATTACCCCATCAACCCCCTCAGACCCCTCAACCCCCATCCCTTGTCACGTAGGACATTGTTAAATTTGACAATTTTAAGCGGATTTTGGACAGGGGAATGCTGCGAAAGGGAAGATATGTCTGGTCAACTGACAAAAGGGGGTGTTAGGTCTTTATAAATAAGAAGGATTTAAGTGTATAGCCCAACATTATAGGAAAGCTATACGATAACTATATTTATAAGCACTTATTAATTTTTCTGATCTTCCATTCTTACTGCCAAAAGTCCATACCCTTCATAATCACTGACTTTCTTCCTTTTCATTGCTCGAATAAAACCTTTCTTGAGAAGGAAAAGCATGCTTTCCATGTTTTGTTCAGCTTTCAGAGCTATTTGGTTGACACCCGCTTCATTTTAAGCATTTTAGCTTGTTTGTAAAGTGGATTATGAACTGTGTGTGCCATCTGCCATCTGCCTCTTTCTCTGTGCTTAAGCTTACTTGCCATTTAGCCCGGGTCTCAAAACGAAGAGCCAAAGTTTCAGCCAAGGTAAGCCCTGGAGTTTTTTGGGGCAGTTCACCTGGTCCACGCTCCATTGGAAAGCGTTTAGAAAAGTTTTTCAATGCAACAACAGACAAGAGGCAACTTTAATAAACGCCTCGCCGAAGAGGATGCGTTGTGAATTTAATTTTCAACTTGTCTGACATTCCGTAATTGAAAGCACAGACATTGACACTTGACACAAACACCCGGAGCAGTCAGTCGATGGGTTGAAAGGACTAAAGGACGAAAGGACGCTGGGACCGGGTTTTTGGACTGGGTCTGCAGCGGTGCTGCGTATGGCGCATTACTAATACGCAGTGTGTGACAACCACAAGAGACAATTTGGCAGCTGCCAAAGGGTTGGCGGCAGAAACACAGGCTGCCACACACAGACGCACACAGAGGCGTGGGAGGGGTAAGAGGGGTGGCGAAAGGGGTGGCCAAAGGGGGTGGTGGCACAGAAAGGGAAAGCTGAACATAGGCGGCAAGCGGAAAGGCTGCTGCCGTTGCAGTTAAACATTCTGCACTGTCAGACACACACGCACTATGGGGTGAAAAATCTTTAAAAAGGATTTTTTAAAGGAAGAACAAACCAAAGTAAGAAGCCTAAGAGTAAAACCAATTAGAGTCTAAAATGAAATGCGTTATAATAACTCAATAAAAGATTTTTTAATGCAACAAAAAAATACAAACAATTTTTAAAAGTGGTAGTCAATCATAAAAAAAATTTATATTTAAGTTTTTAAAAGAAAAAAATATTTTAAATTTTGAAAGTAAGAATTTGTTTTTAAACGTATATTTTAGGATTATTAAATTAACTCTAAACTTGAACTTTTATTCACTCCATGGTGCAAAAATTGCGCCAAATCGAGCAAAGTCACGCACACATGGATACGAGATGAGGGCGTGACGGGATCTGGTTTCCATATCTTTTCTCAGGGGACAAGACTAATACTAAAGCTTCTTGCCGAAATTAAACTGAAAGAAAAAATCAGTTAAAACATTTTTTTAACAAAAATTTTGGTTATAAATACATTTTTTAGGGTACAATTATAATAATAGGAATTTAAGAATAACTTAAGGTATTAATAAAGATAATAATAACACTATTATTTTAAGGCATCATATTTTAAAACATATTTAAAGGCAGGATCTGATCAGGTAGGTTAAATTCTGGTTTCTAAGGTCCAGGCTAACTGAAACTATAGGTAACTTTCCACTCACGCTGTCATCCCTTAGACAAATCCACATTCAGATCCCGGGGCATCCACAGGCGCGCAGGCATTGTGGCTGTCTCGAAAAACCAAAAATCGTGAGGATTTGGCTGCTGTGGGTGGGAAAAGTGGGTGGATGGGTGGTTATGCTGTGGGTGGATAGGTGGGAGGTTGGAGGTGGAATGGCCTTCCTTTCCTGGCCTTTCCGTCCATTCGTTCGCCCGATGCTCGAGTGGCCGCAGGGCAATTGGATATAATTTCTAATTACACGCTTGGACGGACTTTTTACTGTCAGCTTAGTTTACTGATGTCTCTATATTTTGCTCCTTGTGCTCTCCACATACATACGTATACAAGGATGTGTGCTCTGTGTAATTTGGTGAATGTACAAGTGTAATTTGGCATTTTGATTTTTAATTGCTTGGCCATACAGCTGGCAGGCATGGAAAAATAATTTCCACACAACAAGTTTTCGGTTCTTTAATTAAGACAGGACAGTTGCTGCGCCATGGTAATTGTGGAACACACTCCATGGAAATTTGCATATTATAATTCCGAATGTAGTTGCAATGTAGTTGGGAAATACGTAGCCATGTACACACAGCCAGTGACAGACGACCCTCATCTTGTCCTGCTTTCTTGGCCATAAATTGCTGCTGCAATTGCAATTGTCGTAGCTTCTCTGCTTTTTCTGCTGGCGATGTCAACACTTGAACACGCGCGCGGGAAAAAGCCACACAGCAAAAAAGCAAAGAGCTGAAATTATGCAACAGATTCCGAAATTTTTGGCTCACAAGCTGGGGGGAGTTTATTTTTGCGCAATTACAAAAAGCTGGCGTTGGAAAAAAAGGAGTGAAAAACTGACATCGCCAGCTTCAACTGTCAACTTTCGCAGACATTTTTCAGTCCTGCGAGTGGCGTCCTTTTTGTCCCTGTTGCCTTTGCCCTGTGTGTATCTCAGATGTTGCTGTTTCACGCCATTATATTGCAATATGATTATTATGCGAGCGCCAGAGTGTTGACGCTGTCACGTTTTCCAGCATGTCAAGTGCAACATTTCGCGGTGCCGGAGAGGGGGACTCGCGGATTCGAGGATCACGAAAGTTTTTCGTACTTTCGTTAATTAGCCCATTTCCTTTTGCACCGCCTTCACATCAAAAGTCGCCATTGTCTCGCATTTCAAAGCTAGAACAGCTAATGGGAATTATTTAAATCTCGAAAGAGATTGCCCATGGGCAATGTCCATGTCTCAAAAAATAAAAATGTACAAGTCTATGTTTTATATTACAGAACTTGGCTTCTCTAGGTATTATTCTTAGGATTTTCATCCTAGTACTTTTAATCAGAAATTACATTTGCATTAAATATATAAAATAAATTTAAATTTTAAATAAATCCAAGATTTCAAAGATTTAGAAAAAGTGACTTGAACCCGTATTCTCAAACTACCTTGGTTTATATTTGGGTGCTTATTAAATTGTCCCACTTTTCTATCTTGCATATACGCTCATATCTTCTAGTAGAGTAAATATGTGTGAAAACTTTCCAACTTCGAACACACATGCTGTATGAGCAACTACCGAATCTCTGGCCTTGGGCTGCACCAGCATTGTCCGCTCCCCACAATAGTTAAACTTTTGGAGTTGACCGAAGTGGTCAGGCGGGAGCATTTGCAGGTCCCCCTGCGACCCTTCACCTTTAACCCCCCTGACCCACCGAATCAGCCTGCCTATGCTGCATACTATATCCCCATGGCGACCCTCATCAAAAACGATTTAGAAGCAAGAGCGGCCGACAAAGTTTTTCCTACTTTTGGCAAATGTGCAAATAACAAATGATTTCGGATCTGCCATCACCCACTTGTAAATAAAAGTGCTCCTCCACCACCCGTATGTTTGTTTGCCTTTGTTTTTTGCGCCTGTCATGGCCGTTGTGTTTTATGAGCATTCGCCCTTTGGCCAAATCAAATGTAAGCCACAATTAAAACATAAAAATGCCAAAGCGATTTTGCTTTTTTTGTCCAGGGAGTGGGAGACCCAGGAGTGACCCAGCCACCCCCCTTGCTTTACACATATCAAACATTGTGTAAGGTTTTTTGCCGGCTGTCGTCTTCAGTTCACACAGCTCCAGGCCATAATTAGCTCGAATTAGCTTCGTCTGTTGCTGCACTTGGCAGGTGGGGTCCGGGTCCCTCCGTCCTTTGGCCCCATCATGAGCCCACACTCCTGATATCCCGACCAACCTCCTCCTCCGTAGAACAGGTCCAGGCCATTGTCCGGCAAATCCTTTAATTACCCTGTAGCTATCTTAAGGAATAGCGTTTGGAAGAGGTCACGACTAAGGGAAATATCAGATATAAACCATTGAATTCGGAATAGAACTTACTTGTCTTATTGATATCGGACTTCAAAGTATTTTGTTTAAATACATTTAAATTTTAAATAAATCCAAGTTTCGAAGATTTATAAAAAAGTGACCCGAACCCGCCTTTTTAAACTACCTTGGTTTATATTACTTTTAATCATTTTAAAAAGGTGACAGGGTAATTCCTGGTCGTGAACTGGTCCCACTCAAACAGTCTGGTCGATGCCCACTCAGACGTAACCCAACCGACGATGCCTGGGATCTGGTTCATTCTCTGGCCTGAGTGGCCAGTGGAGCCATCGACGCTGACGATGTCTTGTCATAAATCCGAGCACTCGCCGCCGAGGCTGTCAGTAATTAGCGCACTGAACGCCAGTTCTTGCCACCCAGTGGCTGGCCCACAAAGCTAACGAGTCACTTTGTAAGAAGCCCAGATGATAGGTGGTGACTGAAGGAGAAGGAGGTAGAAGGGGTGGAGGCAACTGGAGCAGTCGGAGGCGTCTGCAATTAGTGAGCAGTTCTCAGGAGCGAGTGCATTTAGTGGCAGTAGTAGTCTCCCCCTGCAACAAAGTGGCTCCGGCAACATGACACTCTTTTGGAGGAGGATGCTTCGTCCTCGTTCCCCACAGGAGTGACGGGTTGACGGTTTGACGGGCAACTGACTGGGTGACGGACAAAGTGACTCCGACTGTCTGATACATTCATTTATTCGCTCTTGGGCACGTTCTGCGCCACCGCCAGCGGCAACCAGCCACTCGACTTGCCAAACCAATTGGTGGTGCTCTCTGAAGTGCACTTGCTCCTCTGCCGGATGTCAAAAGTCATCACCTTTATCGGTCGCCAACATCTCGCAAGGAGGCCTCCGGAAGGAATCGGAGGAATCCGGACTGCTTGCCAAGCCGGCCATTTAGACGTGGCATTAGCTGTGGCAATATTATGACTGCAGCAAGGAGCACTCGGGTATATTGTAATTCATAATCCTGCGATTGCTTGCCAGAAGACACAGCGCCTTACTTCCTGTTGTGGTTGCCCACGGCTTAAGTGGCGCCCTTGCCGACTGCCGTCTCCTTCTTCGACTTGGGTCGAAAATTCTGACATTGATTGTGTTTGTACTTGGGCTCATCTCGGCGAAGGAGCAGCCGAGTAGATAGGGACAGTAGGATCCAGTGGGGGTTAAAGGGGATCTAAGCCGTTGAGCACTGAAAATATTTCCCTTGGCTGCTTAAATGTCCTGCAAGTGGAGCTTAGCTTGAGTGCAGTGGCCAAAGCGGTTGTAATTATGGAAGGAATGTGCCACTGAGCAGGCTTACCCACCCAAAACCCAGTAAAATCTTCACTTCAATCATTTCATTTCAATTCATTTGGTTTTATTATATATTCTCCTTGCCATATCTTTATACAATCCATACATTTCTTTATTGGTATCTGTATTTGCTTAACTAAATTGTACACACAACGGACAAAACAATCTCGAGAAGCCAAGTCATATCGTATATATATAGTCAATAATATATGACCCACACTCATTTGCCGTGCGGGTGTCTCGTATTTACAGTAATTTACACGGATATTTTTAAGCACATTACGAGTAGTTACCCAATCATCGTTCCCACAGATCCAACCTGCTCTTATAGCTGTACAGTATAACCCTTTTATATTTTAATTATTGTTCTTTCTGTCGCTTCTCCTCTGATTCCATCTGTATCTGTAGCTCTCCATCTTTGTCTGCTCCGTTCGGTATCTCAATATCTCGGTATCTCTATCTATATTTTGTGACATTCTTTGGTCGCTGCTTGGATATTTACACGGCTGCCAGCTGCTAAATGATATACATATGTATCGAAGTCCTTTGTATAAATTCTGTAGAGTTATCTAACGCTTTCTCCAGCCCTTTTCCCTTTTTCCTTTTGTTCTATATAAAAATATCTCTGCTTTTTGGTTAATTAACTTAATCGTTAGCTGGTTGGCTATAGTGACCACTACAATTGCTAGACATTCGTAACGCCCAGCTTGGCCAGATTGCCCAGCGTGATGGCATCGCCGGGCTGAAGCCGCAGGGCCGCCTTGTAGCTGGCAGCCGCATGATTCGTGCGTCCCAGCAGATGCAGAATGGCCCCCAGATTGGTGTGAGCATGGGCATCGTCGGGTCGCAGAGCCACGGCCTAAAAGAAACAAACATATCGATTTAAGAAGAGTTGATTTGGTAAGTGTTTTTTTCGATTAGTCGACTCACCTTTCTGTACCACAGCTCTGCCTCCACCTTCCTGTCCAGCAGTCGCATCGCGGTGGCAGCTGCCACCACCAGTGCGTAATCGTTGGGCGCCAATTCAGCGGCTCGCCGATGATAGACAGCCGACTCATGATGTCGCGACTGCAGCGAGAGAAATTCGGCTAGAAAATTCGGGGGTGAAAACGATTAGCGTTCGAGCTTACATTGAATATTATATTATTAAGTTCAAATACTTTTTTTAAAGAAAAAGATCAAAAGGGTTTTAAAAAAATATGAAATCTTTGCAATATAATTTTAGTTTATTAAACCGCATGTTTCTCCAATTTTAAAATGTATGACAATCCCTATTATTAATTTATTAAATTTTAAAACTGGACTTAAATTTTTACCATATATCGGTTTTTACTTTTGTGTTTTTGTGCTGTAACTTTTCCAAAAATTATCCCAAATCTAAAGGACTTATATCGATTCCTATCATTTTCCTAGTAATTTCAGAAAAATAATTATTTCTTATTATGAGGTTTACAATTTCTAGCAAAAATACCCTTTTAAAGCGGTCTTTCTACCCTTTTTGTTAAACGAAAGAGTACAGCTAATATAACTATTTTTAAGTCAGGGGAATATGTATATTTAGTACTCACCATAGTGATGGTAGACGCTGGCCTGCTCGGGCGCCAGTTGCAAGGCCCGCTTGAACCACATCTCCGCCTCCGAGGCGCGGCTACTCTGCAGGCAAAAAAAGAAAACAAATTAGAAATACTCCCAGTTGTAGTTGGTTAACCATAGCCTATTCAGGATACCTACATTTCTGGCCAGTGTGATGCCGTAGGAGAGATGGGCGGCCACCTGGTTGGGCTGCAGTTCGAGGGCTGCCCGATGGTGTCGCTCCGCTTCGTCCCACTGCTGCAGGCGACCCAGGACATCGCCGATTCGCTGATAG
Source organism: Drosophila lutescens (assembly GCA_037075285.1). NCBI lineage: Eukaryota > Metazoa > Arthropoda > Insecta > Diptera > Drosophilidae > Drosophila > Drosophila lutescens. Next base: position 147,045 of record JBAMCF010000324.1, read on the forward strand.
AGGACTTCCCGCTGCTGTGGCAAGCCCGGCAGCGAGGACAGGGCCTCGCGATAGATGGCCAGAGCTCGCTGGAGCTTACCCTGCTCCACGTAGAGGGCTCCCAACTGCAAGTAGGCCGAGCTGCGAGCCTGATCATGGGCGCCTCGATCTCGCACAGAGGCCCCATCCAAATTGGAGCCCGCCTGCAGAACTTCAATGGCCTGCTGGCGCTTGCCCAGCGCTATAAATGATATGCCCAGGTTGAGGTAGGCCACTATACAAGAGAGGGTAATATCGTGAGTAAGCTATGCATCCACCAACACCAAAGGCCAGGCCAACTTACCCGCCAGATTCGGTCGAAACTTGATGGCGCGCTGAAAGCACTCGACAGCTGCGGGATAGACCTGCTGATTCTGGTGCAGGATGCCCCTGAAGCGAGAGTGAAAGTGTTGACATTAATAGACTGAACTTGTCCGGCTCTCGAGATATAATTGGAGCGCCTAAATCGGAGAGACTGGCCTCTTTGGGGCTCCGCGAAGCCTGACAAGTTGAGTGCTTGTGGGAGGGGTCGTTGAAGGGTTACTACTCAGAAGAGCAACTACTAATTCACTGAAGAAAATATGAGTATTTCAACCTTATTACTTGCTTGAAAACTTATACACAATATGCTCTCTATCCTTACTATCCTTATCTAGAGTTGGTTAATGTATAAAATAAATCGAAATTAATCTCATATGAAAGTATAAACAGTAAACTAATCAAAACGCACTGACCCTATTTCATATCGAATTTTTTTCTGTATATATTTTTTCACAGCTTTTGCTTATTTTTCCCAACTTTTTTTTCTTAGGTGTACTTGGATTTGTGTAATTAGATTGCTACTGCCAAGCAGCTGGCTCTTAAAGCCACGACTGCCTTGCACTTTTCCGCAACCAATTTCAGGGCAAACGGAAGGAAGAGGGGAGGGTCCTTTTCACTTTTCCCCATTCGAATGCGAACCACAACAAGTGCACCAGCAAAGCAACAATAAAATCACGAATGTTTGACGTTGGCTAAAGTAAAAAATCAAATTATACAGCTCAGTGATTTGCTGGTATCGGTGTATCGGTGTTTGCTGGTTTGCCAGGAGGACATGTGGCATTCGGGACTTTGGGGAGATGGCAATCAGTCAAGCAAGCGACAGCGCCGCGAGCATTGCTATTGATGATTTGATCGCAGTAAATAATGTATGTACGAGGATGTATATCCGCAGGATTGCTGCGAAAACTGAGGGGGAAACTGGATGGCTGCTGCGGTTGAGGCGGCCAACATTGATTTTCGATTAGCAGCCTGTTGAAGGGTTTCCACCCAGGATACAGAACATAGAACACACATAATGGCAGCCTTAGCAGTTGTGACCTGGTTCTGAACCATTGACTTGAGGACCATGGCATTAGCCAGGGAAAAAGGAGCGAGAATCGGGGTTAGTACAAGCAATAATCTGGCTTGCGACAAGCCGCCTGACGTTGACAGACAGGCGGTAAAAAGGAAACCCGAAATGACGCACTGAATATTCAAAGCGCAACTCCGCGCTCACTTTTCTTTCCTTCGTTCCTGCTGCTTTTCTTTTTTTTCTTTGTATTTTTGTATTTCCGTTTTTCCACTGGCTTTTCCTTCTGTTCTGTCCCGTTTTATGTCGCATCGCGTCGCTGCTGTGAAATATGCGCAATGAGCAAAAATGCAATGCGAACAGACAACAGACAAAACACAGACCCAGACCCGGCAGTGGAGTACTATACCAAACAGAGGGATCTGAGCAGAACAGAACAGAACAGAGCACGCTTACAGACTTTGTCAGACGTTGACAGAGGGACATACGGACGGACAAACGGACGGACAAACGGACGGAGAGAGTGTGAAAGCTAAGGACTTTTGTCGAGCATCCTGGATTGTACACAGAAAAAATACTCAAGAAATTGTATGTTCTTCTGTATAAGTGATATTATTTACCAGTAAATAATGTTAAAATGATATTACAAATTGCATTTGATGCTTCCAATCCTTGATTTTTGCCATGGTATATAAAATACGCGAATTTTTAAGCAATATATATATGTTTCATATTATTCGTAGTACTGCTACTCGATTCTCCCAGTGCACGCATCACGAAATGCGCATAGTTTCTGCAGCGGCACGCAAATGCCCTGAGCAGGATACAAATGGGAAAACGAGACGAAGGATGCAGTCGCCTGGCGACTTGGAGGATTGGTGCGTGTCTCGGGTAGCGTGATGGCAGGGAAAAAAGGAAATGGGCTTCATTTGACAGCTTGTTCGGCATTGTATTGCCATCTCGGGGACGAAGTCTCATAACTGGGATGCTGCGCTGCATAAAATGGCCGCGCTAAATGCGCACCCAACCGAAGGGCTTTCAGGGTTTGGGAGGGAGGGTGGAGATATAGTGCCTAATGTGGGTGGAGAACGCATGAAAAGATAATGAAAATGGCTGCCATTTATCGCATCGCTTTTGCCTGTCACATGTGTGGGTGGGCAACATAATGAGGCCAGTTCCGGTTTACACTTTTGCGAAGGAAAAACTCTAACAGCTGTATGAGAATCGTGGGAGATTAAATGCGTTTCGCGACTTTAAAAACGTTTTTAATTTGAATTTTTCTAAATAGCATTTAATATTTTTTCTATTTTGATAAATAAATATAAAGCTATACAGAATAAATACTACTGCCTCCCCAAAATAAACCTTTTTCTGACGACCCTAACCCGAAAAAGGCACTTTAACCGTTGGTTAAATGGTCACTAAGTGCTCCAAGCTATCGGTTATTGGTTACTCACAGATTAAAGTGCACATCCGCCATGTTGGGCCTGTAGCGAATGGCCTCCTGCAGCACCTGTTTGGCCTCCTCGTAACGCCCCTGTGAGCTGAGTACGCTGCCCAGATTGCCCAGCGCTAAAAAGCCAAATCAAATTAGCTAGGCGTTTCGGCTAGAAGAGGTCCAAGCGGAGCACTTACCCTTTGGCGGATTGATGGCAATGGCGCTACGGTACAGGCTCTCCTCGTCGCGCCAGTCGGCGTTCCTTCGCATAGTCCGCAGACTCATGGCAGCCAGGAGGACACTGAAGCTCAGTAGTAGGGTAATGCGGGTTCGCGGATTGCCAGCCATCAGTTTGGAGACCCCATAGCCCACCAGCAGACAAAATCCCACGCTGGGAAGGTATAGAAGTCGTTCGGCGACCACAAATCCCACGTAGAACAGGAGATTGCTGGCAGGCAGGAAGGGCAGGGCCAGGAAGCTGAGGGACATGAGCAGCACACAGGCATGCCGATTCCCCGGCGACATTCCCTCCAGCGCATAATCCTTGGAGGAGCACCGATAGGTGGAGCCACTGCTACTAGAACTCGAACTTGAGGAGCTCGAACTGGAACTCGAACTGGAACTGGAGCTGGAGCTATTTGTGCTGTTGCTGCAACTGCTGCTGCTGCGGGAGCCGCGAAAGGCGGAAGACACAAGGTGAGGGGGGCTTTGGGTTGGGTTGGCTGGGTAGACATAGCCACTACTATTATTGTTATTACAATCGCGACATGGAAGCGATCCATCCTGCTGATGGTGATAGGCTGCCTCAAAGGCTTGGTACTTGGTACTGCTGCTGCTGCTATTGTTGTTGGCCATTCGCTTGCGCTTGGAGCGAGACTTGCGACTGGCCACCTTTTGGATGTGGTACTGCGGAAAGGAGGAGGACACTCCTCCCCCAGGGCTCACCTCCCCCTTCGTTGGCCCGCTCAGCAGTTGACGACAGCTGCGCCACGCCACGCCCACCAGAACCGAGTAGAAACAGGCCGACTGGGCATTGCGGCGATCCCACAGCGAAGTGACCCTGGGCAGGGCATCCATGCCCCAGTCGAAGCTCAGCACATTCGGCTGGAGCAGCAGGCGCAGATTGAAGACGGGCAGGTAGAGGAAGGTCAGCAATCTCGTCCAGGCGGAGGGCGTCCTGGCAATGGGGTTGTCAGCACTGGAGAAGGCCGTCTGCGGTCCGGGCACAATCACCAGACGGCAGTAGATCCCGCAGCATAGAGCGCCCAGAACTATGCACACAGATCGCAGGCGTTGCTGTAGAAGAGAAAACACACAAAGTTTGAGGTTTCTATTGGGTTACCAATTGTTTCGAAAATATAAGAAAATATGTAAATCCTAAGATCACTCACCTTATCCACCGTCCCACTGAGACCGCGCATCACGTCGAAGATTGCGCAGACCAGGAGCGCCGTGATGGCCGTCTCCTTGCAGAGCAGACCGGCCAGGGCCAGGAGCAGGGTGGCTCCCAGGGCCAACCACTGGCGGGGATCCCCCGACTCGCGCCACCTCATGTGTCGCAGGTAGCTGAGGTACGTGAGCAGGTAGCAGACGCAGGCGGCCACGTCCGCCCGGCCCACCACTCCGGCCACCGCCTCCGTGTGAATCGGATGGGCGGCGAACAGAGCGCCGGCGGTCAGAACCGCCCACACGGATGCCAGCAGAGTCCTGGCCACTCGCACCACCAGGGCGGTGGCCACACAATGCAGCAGATTGTTGACCAGGTGGAAGCCCCACGGCGCAAATCCCCCGCCAATGAGATAGTTCAGCCGGAAGCTGAGCACGCACAGCGGTCGCCAGGAGCCGTGGGATCCGCTGTCCGTCAGCGGAGTGCCCCAGAAGTCGTTCGAGAAGCTCCGCTGCCAGGGAGTTCCGCCCGAGACATCCGCATTCGCCAGGATGGCGCGTCTGCAAAAAGAAGGAACGGAGATGTAGGAAGCACACAGTACAGACCATCAGGCAATATCCGGTCAACTGATTGATTTCCCAGGCTTTTTTGTTTCTCTTTAAGTTAAAGTCTTTAATTTAAACCAGTATATGTTTCAAGTTCACTACGAAAATTAGGTATATATTCTAGCTTATATTTTCATAGTTAACGTAAAACAATAAAACGCGAATTCTTGAGCCGCACTTTTTAAGTTAAGAAGAGAAGTGGGTCCTACAAAGGCATACTGACTTTTCAACCTAGTAAAAATGTTAAGGCTGAGGTCGTTTGCCAGCAACATTTGTCCAGTCATTAAGACTCCCCCCCATGCATTTAAAGCCAAGCTGGCTACGTCTCGATGTTGTCATTGATGGCATCATCGGCTTCTGCACACAAGGTAGCTGGAAATGCACTACTAAAAAGTTATCAAGTCCCATAAAATATATATCAAAAATGGTCTGGGCTCAACTCCTCTTCAAAATGGTTTATAAGTTGGTTGAATACACCTTAGAATATGTCCAAAATTTTATAAAGGCGTCTGAAAAATTCTCGTTTAATTGAAAAAGGCTAATTTCGAATTAATTTTGGTTCAAAATTATACGAAACATTTTTCTAGGTCCAAAATTTAATAAAGGCGGCTGAAGAATTCGCGTTATAATTGAAAATGGGAATTTCTAGCTTATTGAAATTATTTTTTCCACTTTTTATTCCCATTGCACAGGAATAGAGGTAGGTAGCATTCTGAGAACGACTTGCACTACATTGCCAACATCATCGAGTGGTATCCTGTTGGCTTTTCCCACACAAACACACAGGGCTTGCATTTTGGTCTTTTGGCGGGAGTCCTGCTCCGCGAAAGCCCCTTCTCCTCCACCTTGGCTCCTGCTCCTGTGGTATTTCTACTCTACCACCTGTGCACTCTCTGCACGCACGGCAGGCGGACTTTTGTAGGATTTTGGCCGGGTGTTCGTGACAACGGCGACGGCGGTGCCAGCAGCTCGTATATCATGGCAAAGGCCGATGGGGGGGTGGGCCCACCTTTCCACCTGTCCCCACCGCCAGTGGTTCACATAAACAAATGCCACTCTAATGCCGCATAAAGTCGGTGGAGCAGCCTGCTCTCTGTGTGTGTGTATGTGGGCTGAAATTCGATTTTAAGCACCACTGGAATTCCATTGCAGCATCAAGGCTTGCCGCAGGCCCCCCTCCTTTTTTGTAACGTAACGCAATTCAGGCTATGCTATCGCAACTTTAATAAATTTGCCTAAAAGCTTGAACTGAAGCTCTCCCCAGCCCGATTTCTCAGGCATAATGACTCTTACCTGTCGTCGTAGACGAAGCCAGCGTTCAGGGTGTTCAGATATAGGACGAAGGCCAGGCTGCAGCAAAACAGACACGTGAAGTCCATGCTGGAATGGCAAAAGAAGGGTAAGGGAGAAGGTATCGATTAGTTTTTCGTTTATCCAGAAGCTATTACATAAACTATCTTAAACAAAGTGCTTTGGCAAAGTCGGGGTCTTATCGGTTGGCTTCCAAATTAAATTTACTTCAACGCAAGTCCGTAAAATTACAAATGTAGATAGATAAGTGGTTGTAAGCAAGAAGCTAAAGTTGGGCGACTCAAGAATTCGCGTTTTTGATAAAAATATAAGTCTCAAGAGTTCGGGTTACTGGTCCTTAAAGAGTTTGGGACAAAAAGTTAAATGAAATGTATGAATAGAATACTCAAGAATTCGCATTTGTACAAACTGCGAGCTAAATATAAAAACCCCAAGAATTCGCGATTTGTTATTTCATATTTAATAAAATAAAATATTTTAAAAATTTGTAACATTAAAGGCATGCTTTTTCTACTCCTTTTTCTCAGTGTATGCCTTAATGATGAGCTCGTGGACGAGCAAAAGTTGTGACATTCATCCGAGATCCTTTCGCAGCCATGTTTTGCAACTCTGGATCATATTTCCCATTACTGGTATTCGTTGCCGGCTTTTGTTGTTGCTTTTGATGCTGTTTGCTGCTGCCAGCGGCAGTAAGTAACTGCTGGCAGCAGCTTTTCCTCTGCTTTTCCTTTGCTTTCCGCTGGCTTTTCATTCCTTTCGGAATCGGGCGGCAACGTGCAGGTAGATTGCATTCATGACTTCCTCCTTTTTGGCGCATTGTTGTCATTTCGGACTCCCTGACAGCAGTTGTTGTTGCCGAGGTTGTTGTTGCTGCTGTTGTTGTGCCGCCTTTGTTGTTGTTTACTGGCCGTTGATGATGTTGCTATAGCCATTACACATAATGAGAGCCAGCAGTCTGTTGCTGTTGCATTTGCTTATTCCCCCTTATAACCTCCTTTTCGAAAGTCACCCCCAGCTGCTGACTCTATGCACATTTGTTGCTGCGGTTGCCAACGTCAACAAGCCGGACTGCCTCCCCCTTCACCCCCTGGAAAACCTGAGATACAACCCCTTTTCACCACCCCACCCACGAACATCGTTGACATTAAGAGTCGCAGCAGTTGCAGACAATAAAGGCTATCAACAAGCCTCGACGGCGATGTTTGTCCGTAAGCCAGCTTGTGCGTGTGCAGGCAGGAGTCCTTGCAGCTCTCCTGTCGAGTAATGGACACAGGAGGTCCTGGAAACCGCAGTCATTTCACGGCATTCCCAATCCTTAATGTTTTAGCATGGGGTGATGCACAGATTGCATTTATTATGGAGTTATAGATAACTAATACACATGTAACTGATATAACTAATTATACCCGTTACTCGTAGAGTAAAAGGGACTTTTAAATGTGTCTGGCGCTCACATCTTCAAAGATTAAGAAAAAAGAATAAGTGCAATTTTGTTGTGCTTAAATTTACCTATTAAAATGTAAAAGAAAAATTTTAAATCGGAAAATTGATTAAAAAGCTATGAACAAAAATAGAAACAAACGCTAGATGAAGCCATCAAAAAATTTCAACAGCCGCTAGATGGCGCGAGTAGCTTTGATCTCCATCGCACTCCCTTCAGCTGAGTATCGGGTATCTGATAGTCGAAGTTTTCGACTGTAGCGTTCTCTCTTGTTTTAAATGTTGTCACTCTCTTTAATAAATTCGTATATAAAAATGTTTAAGGTTTATAATATTTCAAAGAGGGAAAATCGAAATATAATATTGTAATATTTAATACCAAAAGATGCAGTTGATTTTCTCAATTTCAATTTTCAGAACGAACTAGTTCGCAGAACCTCGAACAAAATTGCCCAACTCTGGAGCTTCTGCCCTGCCTTATATTTTTTCTGGACCCACAAGCTTGTACATGCGAGCAATAAGCAGTTGGCTTAGGCCTCGCTAAGTCTTATAAAGGGGCTGGCTCAGTGGGCGGCATAGTTTTGTCGACGTTGACACACTGAGAGATTGGGCATTGTGCACGAGGTCCGGGGGCCTTGAGCGGCTTATGGCCAAATTAGCAGCATTCAATATGCGAGTAAGCTGCAAAGGGAAAATGTGAGAAAAGAGAAAATGGGGGACTACATTTACTACACACACCCGCTAAAATTGCTTTGCTAATGAGCCATAATGATGAGATCTTGGCCTCGGAGTTCTTTTCCTTTTCCTCTGCCTTTGTTTTGGGTGTTTGCCTGATTGATTCGCCTGCAGTTCGCTTCCGAGCCATTTCATCTTGGTAGTATCATTCGCAACTTGTCAACGAGCGACTCGCATACCAATTATCCGCAAATAATGGCCCACACAACTTGAAGACTTTATATATGTGAGGACCTAAGGAAGAAGTCCTTTGTTTGCTATTCCATACATTTCCTTTTCTTTCCTTTCTTCCTTCCGCTCAATCTAGCTTTTCTTTAGGTTCCTCCCACACATTTGGCTCATTTCGGCCATAAATCATGTTTTATTTTCGTAATTAGCCCGGCCAGCGCATAAATAACGGGCTTTTCATTGTCTCAATTTCAGCTTGTGTTTGCCAATTTAACAGTTTCAGGTTTATTGTTGATTAAATTTCCACTTTGTCTTATTAGTTGCCACCATCGTCAGTCGCACTTTAAACTGTTGTTTGCACACACACACTAGTACAACTTCGAGTTGAGTCTCTGGCACTTGCCATTTTCCTTGCCTTTCCTTGCCTTTCCACTTGGCTCATGCCAGTTGGCACTTTTGTTTTTATTGCCCTGCCACCTGCCATCCTTTACTGCTGACCTAGTAAATTGTGTCGTCTAATGGTTTTTCTTTTTGTATTTTTTTCTGGTTTTTTTTTCGCCTGCCAGCACTCCTCCAATGCTCTCGGTGTTTTTTCCATCGCTGCGTTTGATTGTTGTGCCTTTGACAGTTTCCGCTTCCGTTCGGGCAGGTGTTTCTCTGTTTTCCTCCCCTTCCCCGACAAAGTCGCCACCTAATGTTCAGCCACCGAAGGTCGCTTAACCCTTGGTTTTCGCCCGGATGCAGCTGGAATTCGAGCCGCCCCTTTAAAGTACGAATCGATCTTTATGGAGTGTGGTATATGCACGGTGAAAAAAAGAAGGTTTCTGAAGGACCAAATTCAAACTTTTTCTATAAATGATAATTTTAATAAAAAGATTTTTTTATTTTATTTAGAAAACTTAAATAATAGTCTAAAATATATATTCTTTTAATATTACAAAATCATAGAATTTTTAAGAGTTATTTTTAAGACTTTTAAGTATGAGAGAAAAATCATTTATAATAGAACAATCTAAAATAAATAGTATTTTAATATTATGGCTTTTTTTTATTTATTTAGAATTTTTTTAATATGGGAGAAAAATTATTTTCTTTAGAACAGCCTAAAATGCATAACTCAATCAATATCGTATTTTTTTTTTTCGGTGTAATGTTGTCAAAGGTCTCACCAGGCCAGGGTCACTCTGCAGGCCACAATTAGCCAGCAGCAGCGACTTTGGGTATTAAAATTCTAAATTAATTGCCCGGCGAATGGCGCTGGATGGCCCAAATGCCCAAATGCCAGAAACAGCAGCAGCAGTATGGAAATTAGAAAATGGCGTAGGTCTCCGGAGACTAATAGACGTGAAATTTAAGCGCATTGAATTAATTTCCCCTCTTTCTACACACACCTACATACACCGAGCGCCAAACACGAATAGAGTTATTTCGGGCTGGCAGCAAAAACTATAATTAATAGGCGTTTTTATTTCACTTTGCTTGATTATGCATAAAATTAATTATATGCCGACACCTGCGGCCGGCGTTGACCCCTCCTAGGTTTGGCGAAAGGGGTTGAAAGCACCCACAGATACTTGGCCACCCTTTTTTTTCTACTCCCCCGAGAGGTGAGCAATCATTTGCCGCTCAAATTGCTGTCGAATAAGGCTGAAAAAAGCGAGACTACAGTTGAGTTAACCTGCGCCAAAAGTGAAAGTTTATTATTATGCGGTATGCAGACCCCCATAACACACGTACAGTGCATTTCAAATAGGCAGTTGTAGTTTTTGGGGGCTTTCTACTCTACCCTGTGCCCAACCGGACATCAAAATAATGAACGGAAAGGCAGCCATTTTGGTAAAGTACCGTAAAAATGCCGAAAACGTTTTAAAAATGAAACGATTACACCATTGCGGCTTGCAAACGACCAAGTTATGATAATGTTTGGCCAACTAAACTCGTTTAGCTTGCCAAATACGAATGCCCCAAAACCTTTTTCCTCTATTTCCACCAAAAAAAAAGAAGTGCACCACATCCATGAGTGTGTGAGTGCGGATGTGCAAGGTAAGCCTCACAGCAAGTGCGCAACACATGCAAACAAGTCCGAAAACCGAGTGGAGAGAATCGCAGTTGGGAGTTGGGAATCCAGAGTCAGGAGTTTGGAGTCCAGAGTCCGAAGTCCAGGCCATTGGGCACATTGTGAATGCAGACTGGCCTGACTTTCCGGTCAGTTTTCGTTGGGAACGAACTGCACCAGCTACTGCCAATATTTTTTGAGGTATTTAGCAGCCGAGCTCAGCTCTGTGGGTGTCTTTGGAGCCAGAGTGCAAGTATAAATGTTTATTGGCTTCGAAAGCACTGGGAGGAAAATTAAAAACAATCAACAGCTATCTTTAATTTTTAAATATTGGTATAATTCATATTTTCTTCCATAAATAAAATGTATTACCAAATTACAAATGTATATGTATAATAATGTATAAGTTTGATATAAAGAAGTTTTGAGGTTAAACAATGGACTTTGACATTTTGTAATTTTAAATTCGATCTGAAAAAATCTAAAGGTTAAGTTAACCGGTTAAGTACCAATCATTTTTCATTCCAGAAATAAAATATATATTATTTGTAATAAAATATCATATTTCTTTAAGTGTTAAAGTCAGATTCCAACCAAAGCCAGGGACAGACTCAGACTTTTGGCAGTTTTATGCTAATCACAAAAAAGGCAGATTTCCCGCCCACACTAACACACACACCCACACGTGCATAACATCGCCTTTTTCTGGGGGCGTGACTGTTTGAAGGAAAACTTTTCATATTTTGGCCCTGCAGTAAAGTTTTCGTTCGCTTTTTGGGGGTTTTCCTCGAGTTTCGGTTTTATAACTCGTTGAACATTTGCCTAACGGTTCGTACAATTGCAACAGAGCACCATTTCCACCCCCATTTTCCTGTGAAAACCTGTCTGAGCGGCTTTTGGCGAATTATGAAAGTGCCGCAGTTCCGCTTCGAGGCTTAAACTGCGACGAAATTTGAATACGAAGCGGCTTCGATCAAAAGATTATCAAGGCCGTACGAAAATTGAAGAAATTCCTTAACCAGTTTGACTATTGAAAATCCAAGTAAAATGTGTAGGGAAAATGTCTGATTTATAGGAAGAAAATTGTTTAAGGAAGAACCTACTTAAGAAAATTCATAATTCAAAAGTCTTCAAATTAATTTTTAGCAATTTATAAAATTATTCATTTTATTTCATGTCCCCATTTATTTAATGTTATCCTTTAAATATTATTTCCCTTAAAACCTTTCTTTAACTATTATTCAGTGCCTTCCTCGGCAGACAGCTCCTTCAGCCGCACATAAATAATAATTAGGTAATAATTAGCATCTGTCAATTAACAGAGCTCGATACGCTCTCGAGTTTCGCCGGGCTTTCCACTTTCCCCCATTTCCCGCTCAACACTTCACGGCCATAATTTAATTTAAATGCCCAAAACTGTGAATTGTTTAATTATGTATTCGCTAGCAAGCGCACACACATACGCAATGGGTGGAAAACACTTAACGGGAGGGCTTTTTTGGATGGGGAGAAAAAGGGAGGAAGGATGCTACGGATTTACTATGCCAAAATGTTTTGGCGCCCCAAAAAACAACGGCAAAACCCAAAAAGAGTCTCGATAATCGTGTGTTGGGTGGGAAAACTGTTTGGGTGGCTGGGAAAATGCGGCGGAAAATGAGAAGCTGCGGCCTAGTTACGAATTGTATTATAGTGTGCGTAAGTGAGCGTGTGTATTTGAGCTGCGTTAATTGAATGCGCAACTGTCGTGCGTTGTCCTCCGCCCCCTCACCGCCCATATACCCCCCTCCCCTCACCATCATTTGCGTAAGCCTGTTGAACAATTATAACTGGGATGTCCAAATGCCAAGTGCCTTGAAATTGAGTCCGACGACCAACGTTGCGTATGCGTGTTGCTCTATATGCTAATTAAAATGACATGTGTCTATGTGAGTGTGTGTTTTGCCTCTGTCTTTCTGTCCCTCTCTCTCTCTGTCTCTTTCTGTGTGTGTATGTGTGTGTGTGGGGGCTTTGTGCTGTTTGCATTACATAATTATAATTACGCATACGCCATGTTGGCGCGCATTTGATTTGACCGCTTTGCTTCACTCAAGAAAATTGTGGCAAAATTTGAAAAGTAATTATAATAAAAATGTATTTCTCCTGTAAGAAAATATTATTAATTTAATACAACATTTTTGAATTCTAATGAAGAGTTTAATGACAGAAATGAATATAAATATTTTAGCGAACAAGACCTATTTTTTCAGTGTAACTTGTGCAGTATTTTTACATTTGTTCCTACTGTATGCGGTAAATATTTACGATACTGTTGCATTTGCACCACCAGCTTCCAACCAGGCTCACCATTTTTTTCGCAACATTTAAATAGTCGGCATGGAATATTTAACGTTTTGACGCGTTGCTCAAACAACCCGGAGGAAGCTCTCTGTGAATGGAATGCAAAAACTGTGCAAACCGAAACATTAACTGGCTGCAAAAAATCCATATATATAAATGGTATATAGCACGATTCGTATGAAATAATTAAATGGCATCCATGTTTGTGCCCATCAGGTGTCCTGCGTCATGTGGATTCTCCTGCTTAATGGATTTGGTTGGGGGAGTGGGTCCAGGAAAGAAATCCAATTGCTAACCGCAAACATAATTAAAAACTTTGCGCAACCACAATCGATGGCGAACGCGATTGGGTTCCGATTTTCGGACATTACACAAGTCACGTGGTTGGGGGAGTTGCAAACGCAATCGCAGTTGCAGTTGCAATAAAATTGAGCGGAAATGCTCACAAACGAACTGCAATTTTCTCTCCTTTCCCACGGATCGTACGTGGGCATAAATCCAATTAAATCACAAGTTACGCAATGTGATAAGTCACGTTGTTTATTGTTTCAGCGCACACACGGTGAACGGAGTGGGGAATTCGGCTCCCTCGTACACCGCAATTTATGCACAACCGACTGGCAAACACAGCGAAACAAACAAACAACTCAGGCGGCGGCAAAAATGAAATAAAATAAAAAAAATAAAAAACCGCCAAATGAAGCCCCATAAAATACTGAACAACTAAACGCAGTCTGCGGATTTGGCAAACGTATATCAGCCGCGAACACGCAGAAACCGCGATGATGCAATATACTAGTAGCTCCCATAAATGGATAATCCCCTGAAATAAACGATCCCAAGCTGAGTAGGTATTGTGTAGTTTAACTTAAAGTGAATTAAAGGATATACTTTAACTACGAAGAGTTCACAAGAGTTGTAAAATCACTTATGAAGGTGTCTAAAAGAATGCACAAAAATATTTAAAAGATGTTTAATTTATTTTTTCATATTTTATTATTTAAAACAAACAAATATTTACTTTAATTACCAATAGTTTATAAAGACATTTTCCTCCTCTAAATATTATAAATATTCTATAAATATTCTATAAAAAAGTTTAAAAAGCATTTTAAACTTTAATCGAAATTTTAGCCATTAACTATAAACAAAAGTTTGGAGTCCACATAAAAATAATGCTTTTTACGTGTTCTCGCCTAGATAATTAAATGCCTTTCTATTTTAGTTCAAAAAGTCAAACTCGCAGCCCAATAAAATCCATGTCAGTCATAAAGTTCCCTTTCCCCGAATGTTCTTTCATTTCTTGCTGGCTTTTAAACCCAAATCTTTTCTCCCACAACCAACTCAGTTTGCAGGTTGACCAACTTCACATTTCCAATCCTCGAAAAACCTCCTTGCGGTTCTGTCTCTCACTCATTATTTACTTTTGGACAACTCTCGTTCAAGTTTGAGGAGCGGGCGGAAAAAAGGTACAAAATCGGGTTGAAATATGAGCTGAAAGGAGGGAGCTGCCAAACAATTTTTGAAGTGCGTTTGGCGCACATTGAAGTTTTTGTGTGGCTTTCAGCGCGCTGCTGTGCAAACTTGATTATTTCTGGTGTGCCCGCAGTCCAAGTCCCAAAAGGTAAGCTCAGGGCCCCGGGTTTATTGAAGCATCAATTTTTCTGCTGGTCAAATTATTTATTAAGTCCCCGAAAAGGGCTGGCCGCAGATTGGAGAGGACCGTAAGAAAAGGGTTTTCCCCAAGCAAACTTTTAATGCCCCTGCAAGGAAAAGTGGACGGGAAAAGCAGCTTTAAGCAGCAGCCCCACATCAAAGTCGCGATTCCTTTTATGGTTTTTTAATGCTGCAGCATTATTAGGTAGCTTCTATGCTCCATTCGCCCTCCGGCCGTATAAAACCAAAACGAGCGGCGCGTCGGAGCGTTAAAATTTGTCACGCGCTCCTCTGCACATGGGGCGTATGTGTAATTTTTTTATTCTCCAACTTCGCTTGGGGCAAACTTCCACATCGATCGATGTGTGCGCCAGCTGGCAAATGTATACGGCAAACATTTCTATCAATCATTCAAAGCGATTGATTCGCAATGCAAACGGAACGGGCTTCTGACCTCAGTGCACTTGTAGAAATATTTAAAAAATATTTTTTAAACTAGGTTTTTGAATTGTAGAAACAATTGTATCAAGAAACAAAGTCTTGTTTCATTAATTAATAGAATTGGTAAAAAGAGAAACAAGAAGAAAAGAAGAAAAAGTTATTAACCAAATTATACTGCCTTTAAATTTAAAGTTACATTAGAAAATAAAATTTCTTTAAAATACCAAAAAATAAATATACATTTTGTTCAGTCTATAGGATGTATAGCACCTGCAGCTGCCGGTTCCCATTGCCAAAATAATGCACATTGCAATATCGCTCTAGCTCACACACTCGTTGCAAATTGACAACCGACAGATTTTTTGCCATTGTGCAAAAGTGCTCGTCATGTGCGGGCTAAACCAGGAGCAGAGATACAGATGCAGATGCAGATCCAAAAACAGATTGTATGTGGGGCACGGAACACAGACCGGTCAAATAAACAGGATTGGGGGAACTGAGGGGAGAAACAGCTGCCAAATGCTGGTAGCCAGCAGTTTGCTGTTGCAAATTTGTATCTGCTATGAAATGTAAGAATGTAATTGATGTGCCATTTGCGGCGAAGTGGTGATCGAGCGGGCAGCATTCGCCGAAACCCCTTTCGAAACCCCTTTGCAGGTGGTGACCCCGACATTTTGCAAGATATAAAAGGCAGGCAACATCGTTCAGGCACTGAGAGATAATATTGGCTTTTACAAATATAATTCATTGTGTCAAAAGTTTAAAATAGTATTTCATTTATATGTTATTTCATACATTTTTTAATATTTATTTTAAATTTAGGAATTAATAAATTAAATATGTTTATATAATTTTAACAAGGACTAATCTTTGTATATTTCTATATTTTTAATCATTTTATGGTTATCTTATTTTTTTTTCTCCAGAAAAAAAAAATTTTGAAATTCTGTTTCGAAATATTTTTGGAGCAATTATAACTACTAATTTTTTCTCTGCCTGTGATTTCTTTCGGTTGCTGGATGCCAAACACAGCATTTTAAGTGAATGAAATGAAAACAAATATTGCAAATTTACACAATATAGAGCGCACACACACCAACACAAGTGCAGAGGGATTGCTGTGTATGTGTGTGTGGGGATGGATTGGCATATCTGCGGTGGTCCTGCGGTTGTGGCCAACTGTCCATTATGCGGCTGCATCACTCGCGGATCCAGGGCTCTTATTTGAGTTTGGGCTGCATTTACTCTCCCTAACGTTATTTAATCGATGATTTAACGAGTGGAAAGCGGCAGGGAATCAAAAATATCCATCCCTTTGTACAGAGGTTACCAATAAAAGAAATTTCCAGCACAAACATTACCTTTGAGTTAAGAACGTCATTGAAAAATAGTAATCTTGTAGGGACAAGCTTTTAAAATAACTAGAGTTTTAAACTCCTTTTCTAAGGTGTCTAAAATTATGCAATGAAAAGTGGAAAGTCATCTTCCGAGATAAACACATCAAACTTCCATACTTCAATTATATTATTGCCTACTTTTGAGCACCTAAATAAAAACTTATTTCAGAAAACCTTTTAAAAATTCAGTTTAATTAATATTAAATATTGATGAAGTCTCCAGTTAAATTTACAAATTCCAGTGGAATTTCAAAGCCTTAAACCTTCAGAGCTTCCTTGAAAATCCCCACTAATTGGCGATTGACCAGCTATTCCGATCGTTTCCTCCATTTCAACCATCCTTCCCTCGATTTTCCTGACCATATTTGAGCTGGGCAAATACAACTTACTGATTTTATTGCAAATTGATTTTATGTGCACCTGCCACGCCCACTTGGCCGGCTATGGCCTCCCTTTTACTGACTGACTGCCAGCAGTTTAATTCAAACAAATTTTTCATGTTTACATTGTAGGGCGATAGTGGAAACTTTTTAATCAAAGTTAATTGGAAAGTTTTGCTTTGTCATTGCACACACACACACATACATGCATGCAGGGACACGCAGACAGAGACAGATGGCTCTATAGTCTGGCCAACACACACACACACACGCAAAAAAAGGCAAACTAAAAACTGAAAAGTAAAATGTAGGTTATCCTTCAGCGCACACAAAATGGTTCTCGATTCTCTGTGGGTTACTCCCCACTCGCTCTCGCTCTATCTATCTGTCTGTCTATCTATCCGTCTCTATCTCTGACCTATCCCCATCTCTTTCGCCCGCTTTCCCCCGACTACACCTATCTCTATTTCTATCTCTGGCTGTTGTTGGCCCACCTTTGATGATAAAATGTCATTTTGCTCGTTTACGTGTTCGTCCTGTGTTCGGCCTTCTCTGCTTCTTTCTTGCTGCCATTGCCAGGGCTGACATTCAACGCTCTTGATTAAATTTTATGCAGTTTAACTATTTCTTTTTTTGGCCCAGAAGCAGAGACGGGGACAGGGGAAGGGGAAGGGAAAGAGACGGAGATGGAGCAGTCTCTGCACCGCTCTTTTTATTACGTTTGAAGGCTGACGGACGCATTCAACACTTGAGCGTGCACAGGAAGAAAAAATCGGAAGTGCCACAGAAATCACTAGCATTTTTCTGAAAGTTGGCTACACTCATGACGGAAGTCAAAGTTATATTTTGTTGCATAGTTTTAGACACCAAAATAAGTGATTTTAAAACCGTACTTATTTTTATTGCTACTCCTAATATAAATACCCACAGATATCACTAGAGTTTTCCGAAGCTGTCTAAAATTATCCTACACTTATGACAAAAGTCAGAGTTATTTCTTTATTGCCTTTCTAGACACCAAAACAAATGATTTTGAAACTTAACTCTTTATTTTTTTGCTGTGTAGTCCTTCCGTATCCTTTCATACCCTTCTGTGTCTTCTCTGTAAGCTTCAGTTTATGCTGCAACCGGAAAATTAATCCTAATGAGTGCTGACACACACACACACACGCAAGCCAAGCAGGGAAGAGAGGAAAAGTTAGTGGAAAAGCGGTGGAAAAGGGCAAGGGGAAGCGATGCAGGCAGTTTGTTTGCGCATGTGAAGCGATTTATGCTTTTTATGCCCTTTCTTTCCTGAGAGGTATATAGATGGTTCCTGGATGGATCGCTTGAACGCTCTTAAAGTATCTATTATATCTAGGTACAAGTTTAAATGGTATTTTGATGGATTCCCTTGAGATTCTTATTCTATTTTACATATTAAAATTGTAGAAATTTTAAAACTATAAGCGCTGGTAAGAAAATATTACATTCAACTTGAAATATCAAACTGTTAGTAAAAATTCGCATCTTTCGAAACGAATCCTAACAATTTCGGGATTTAAAATATATTGTTGCATACTTTTAGAACCTTTTTCATAATTTTTTTAAAAAGGGTATTTTCACCATCGTTTTTCGGCTATCTTTCGACTGTTCTCTCAGTCCCGGATTTCTCTACCTCTGTTGCTTCGGGCAGAGTTGCTTTTTGTTGGCTCTGTTGTTGCACACGTGCGTCACATGTAAAATGCAATTCCCACACACACACACTCTGTGCCTTTGTATGAGTGAGTGTGCGCTTGAAGGGGATTCTCATATAAAACAACATTTTGTAAGCATTTTATAGGGCCATAGTGTGGCTGACTCACAGTGAATGGTTGGCTGGTCAGGTGGTAGAGGTTTAAAGGGGGTCGGGAAAAAATATATGAGCATAAAAAAAGAAGGTTGCCCGCTTCCTTTTGAAAAGTGTTAAATGCCGCGTTTTGCATTAACTTGCATTGCTCGTGCCTTCCGCTTTTCCCAGACCCCAAACCCCTTTGGTTGGTGTCTTTTATGGGGCTGCCATTGAAACGCGACCGTTTGCCACGGGCTGAAATGAAATCAGTGTCAATGTGGAGGCAGGAAATTCGTTTTGCGATGCCTCAACTTTAAACCGAAAGCATGGGAAATTAGCTTAAGGCCAGGATGGGATTTATCAGAGCTCAAAATTGCACTGGCAAACGACATGCTTCGATTCCAAGGCACTTTGAGTCTATAACTTGCACCACCCATGGCTTTTCTAACCATAAATAGCGTACGCTGATGTCGCCAAGTCACGTAAAAGTGTATTTAGCCGGGCCATGTGTGGGTGTCCGTGCCTGGCACCTCGGCTAAATCCACCTGTCCCTCCTCCATCGACAACAATGGGCGCAAAGTAAACAAATTAAAATGTATGCACAAGCACTGGCATATGCGCTAGGGTGTCGTCAATTAGGCAAAGGAAACAAAAAAGGCGCCGTCGAAAAAAGATGATTGCATAGTTTGGGGGGTAGAAAAAGGGGTACACAGGGGATTCAGGGGTTCGTGGACAAATCATTTTGCCAGCGATTTCAGCGATTTTCGAGTGCGCAAATTGTTCTCCATGTGTGTGTCCTCGATTTTCGGCCCACTGGCTCACTCTGCCAGCCAACCGGGCCATCAACAATTGTGGCAGAGTCCCCTTTTCCCCACTTTTCTCCGCCCCTCCCCCTTTTGGCCAATAGCTCGCATCACATATTTGGTTCATGGCAGATTACGTATACGCCCAGTTTGAAAATCGTTTGCATTGCTTGGGAAATGGGTTGTACTATGCAGCCTCCTCTTCTCTTTTCCTACTGCTGCGTTCCAGTTTCAGTTATTTGGGCGGCTTTTGTGTCGACGATGTTTTTGGTAACAAAAGAGCAGCACGTTTCAACTTTTTGTGCCCATTACCTGTACACCCAAGGCTGCTGAAGGAGTGCACAATAATTGCAGAGCTAAACCTTTATCCTTTCACTAACTTACTGGAGAAAACCCTAAAGGCTATTAATTAGTATTAGTATAATACAATAAAATAGCCAATTTTGATAGGGTATACAACTAATACAAAACCAAATGCCCCACGTTGGGCGCCACAAATAGTTTTAGTAATCACTACTGCAATACTATTGCCTGTTTGAAACAAAAAACTAAGAGGGTTATAAAAAGAAGTAAATATTTGTAATATTTATATTTATAAAATTAGTAATTATCATAAATAACCTGTTATAATTCTAGCTTCCACCTGGAATACCTTGAATTCGAGCATACCCATACGTTGTAGTTTACCTACATACTTGATTGTTTTTTTCGGTTTTTGTTTCTGTTCCTTTTTGCGCATGTTTGACATCAATATAACTTTATTCCATATACCGACCCCCCTCCAAGCCCCGGTAAAACCCCACCACCCCGTTCAATTCACTTGTTCCAAATATGCAAGAGTTGCATTTTTCGTAGGTTCTCTCATACGATTCGTTTTCGTTTTGTGCTGTTTGCTTTTGTTTGCCTATAGTGCTTTGTTGAAATTGTCATTTGCTACTATTGCACATATGGTAATGCGTTCTGTTTGTTTCGTTTTAGTTGCTTGTGGCTGGCAAAACATTTTCATGGTTTATTCGACGTTGACTGCTGGCAAAGATTTGCACTTTGGAGAAAGGGCCATCCAACCACCCACTCGCATGCCTGAAATCCCGGAAAACCCCCCTGCCGTTTGATTCATTCCCATTTTCCCACAGCTCTTGCAATTTAAACCGCAACCAAAGTTCGCCTGGAGTTGCGTTTAATTATTTATCGTGTTTGAAGTGTGCAAAAAACAATAATCAACAAATTTACTTTTATCTGTCACGCCCATTACCTCCCCTTTCCAGCCCCTTTCCACCCCTTTTCCACCAACTGACTCGTGACATTTGCAAATAAATAGGCAACCAGTAGTAACAGTAGCAACAATAACAAACCAAATATAAATAAACCCGTAAAAATGGGAGCAACAACTTTTCACATGCGCGCAATTTATGGTCG
Source organism: Drosophila lutescens (assembly GCA_037075285.1). Lineage (NCBI taxonomy): Eukaryota > Metazoa > Arthropoda > Insecta > Diptera > Drosophilidae > Drosophila > Drosophila lutescens. The sequence goes on from JBAMCF010000324.1 coordinate 167,773, forward strand.
AAAATGAAATTGCATTGTGTATATGTGTGTATTTGCGTTTGCAGTTTAATTTAAATATTTTACACTCGCACATTGCATCCCCTCATCCCCGTTTTTTTACCCTGCCTTAAATTTGTGTTTTCCTTTCCCCTTCCTCTTGTTTTTCGGGTCTTTAAAGTTTGCCAGTGGCTTTGCCGCCCCCGCAGCCTTTCTCCAATATTTAAAATATGAAGGCCATTAGCTAAATATTGGCTTTGGCACGCTCACGCACACGCCAGAAAATAAAGAAGAGGGCGGCGCGGAAAAGTCGTCGACTAAGAACATCCCAGGAAAGCAGTCAATAATATTAACTCGGAATTGGGAGCGGGAAAAGCAGTGGAATCGGAGTCTGGCCCCGTGCTGTGCATACTTATTTGGAGCTCAAGGCGCCCAGGGGTGCTGGGTATTCGCCATTTCGAGGGGGGCTGGGGGTGTGCTTTGTTTCCTTGGCGGGGGTGTGAGTGCATAAAATAAAAATAAATGTTAACAATGGCAGAAAGGCGCTCGGACTGGATGTTGGAGCTGCTTTCGTTGGCGGTGTCAGGCGGTTTCATGCGGCGCAGCACGAAATGCCGGCGACAACAGCTCAGTACACAAAAAGACAGTGGCGCAGTGATTCTCCCAGAAAGGTAGCCTGAAGGCACTAGTCTGTCTAATATCTATCATGTTCTGATGTAAATGAAATATAGTTTCCCTATTGGAGTCTGCAGAATTCGCGCATGGTTATGGTCACACTAATATGAAAATTTCAAGAACCTACATTTGCGTTTCATTTTTAAATACTCAAACCCAATCTTTAGTGATTTTTATGTTTTCCGATTCCATTATCATTCCCTTCTTTCATAATGAAAATCCAAAATAATCTGGCTTAGCCCCTTCCAACAAATTTCAGCCTACGCCCCTGGGGCCAAGAGGCGTTTTCAGGTGCCGGCAATTTGTTGTTGCCTCTGCCTGTACTTATGCTAAGTAAAGCGATGATGTAAAAGACAATAACTGGGGAATTAGGGGAGAGGAAAGGCGGCAGAGACCACAAATTCAGCCTCCGTCCGCCTTTCGGGTTCGGTTTGGCATTTCATAAAGTGCGTAACAATTTGTTTACATATACTTCTGTGTGTATATCCGTGTATTCCTAAGCAAACAATTGCGGACAAGTTAATAGCATTAATGTTGGTCAATGCTTGACATTTAAAATCACCCGTTCAGTCAGTGATACGGAAATTGAAATCTTAAGCCTTTCCAAATTTAGTTTTAAAATGGACTTGACATCCATTTTTGGTAAGCAACATAAGAATCTTTAAAGAACCCTGTTCTTCCAATTCCATTACTTAAATTTAAAATTCCTGTGTTTACTTTTAATAAAATAAATCGATAAATCTTTAAAGCTGACCTATAATCTCAGCCTTTATCGTACCGTTTTTCATTTATATCCTTATGTATGCAAATTTATATATGTGTATTTGGCGTACACTTTTGCGGTTCATCCGTTTTGATATTGTTGGCATTTATGTTTTAATACTTTGTTGTCTGGCGAGTCGGGGCAATTTGTTGCTGCCCTGCCGGAGATAACTCCCCTGGATTGCCCCGAATATTGCGGCTGCTCTTCCGTCCTGACACTTGCTGAAAGCTCCTGTCCCCACCCCGAACACGCCGCCCCCTTTTTCCGGCTTTGGCTTTTGCCAGAAGACCTGACCACAGACGCAGTCCCTCCACAATGTCATTAGGCAGCTGTGCGAAAGTTTTTGCTCACCTGTGCGACCACATCGAGCACTGAGATTGAAGGGGAGTGGCAGGTGGAAGGTGGGTGGAAAAGCGAGTTAGCAGAGGAAGCTGAAACAGAAGTGGAAGCAGGTTTGGTCGCTCAGCCTGCAGGCTTTAAAATTAAATAAACTAACACACAGCCGCACAATGCACTGAAAGAAACAGACGTGGACTATCTTACATGGAAATCTCTGCAATCCTGGATTAATACCATTTAATATTACCTATTTTACAAGAAAATTTTGGATTTTTTTGGTATTACACAAAGTTGTTACAAGAAAGCGGTTGAAATCACTAAAAATAGGTGCCAAAAAGTATGCAACAATATTTTTGAGTTTGAAAGATGAATGGATTCTTTCCTAAAAGCAAAATTCGATTTTTTCTGCATACTTTTGACTCTCTAAAAATTTATTTTAAATTCTTCAATATTTTTGTACCATAGTATTTATTAAGGAAACTCTTCTTTCTGTGTACAGATATAAACTAAAAGAGCGGAAGAGAAGAACAGACACAAGGACACCCACGGAAATGTAACTAACACACACACGCAGACAGACACACACACACAGAAACTCGGAGAAGGAATCTCTCGCACACACATATATTTTAATGCAAATTGAGCAGAATTAATTTAGTGCTGTCTGTGTTTATCTCTGGTGCGCTTAATATCAAGCCGTCGTCGGTCTCCGTTCGCTATCTCTTTCTCTGCTTCTCTGTCGCTGTCTCTCTCTGCTCTGTGTCGCCCCGTCTCTTACGCCCTCTCCCCCTCTTCTCTGGCTGGGGCATATGTTAAACGCTTGCCAGACCCTGGCTTTATTTTATTAAAAAGTGGGCTTCTGCCTGCTCCGCTTTCTTGGAAGCTTGGAAGCAGCTTGAGGCTGTCTGTCATTGCTCTATTCCTCTCCCTGTCTCCCCTTCCTATCGCCATCCCCCTCTTAGGGCCAAAATATGTTGCCTACATTCAGGCATCGCTCATACATTTACTGCGAAGGAACGCAAGGAAGACAATTTGACAATTTTGTGGCACACCCAAAGAAATATTTGGGTAATAGAGCGATTCCTAGGACTGATTATTCAGGGTGTCCAGAGAACTCTAGAGAATTAAGAAAGTCTTTTAAAGTGCAACAGATATCTCAATTTAAAAACCCTTTGAAAAGTGTCTCAATTAAATACGTTTTTCAGCACTTAACCGTAGGGTTTGAAAAAATATCGACAGTTTGCTATTTATCGGTATTTAATTTGTGTTTTCCCTTCAAAACATCAATATTATCGAATCTATATTGTAAAAGTATTAAAAATAACGATAATTTTTAAGCACTACCTAACCGGGCTTGAGAAAAGTTGTAGCATTCTTTTAGACATATTTTAAATTGATCTCATACCTTAAATGATTTCTCTCTTGTTTTCATACTTTTATGGGTTAGGTGATTTAGAAACACAACATAAATCCCTTTCAAAGGTGTCTAAAAGTATACTTTAAAAATATTAATTTAATTCATCTCAAACCTTAAGTAATTTCTTTGTAATCTACATATTTTTTCTCACTGTTCATATGTAAAAATTCTTTCTTGTCATACTCAATTCCAGCAGCATTCCCTACCCCCTGCGGTTAGTCCTTCGCCTTTGTTCGGGACTTCCGTTGGCCTCCGTTCGCATTAGACACGCATCATTTGCGCGTTTGTAATCAGGCGAAAGTGTTTCGACTTTCGACTCAGCCCCCCACTTTCTCCTGCCCGGCCCGCCCACTCTTTTGTCTCAATTGTTCGCCCAAACACACACAGGAAAACACAACAATGCGTACGTTTCTAGTTTAAAGTAAAAGTTTTTCAATTTCAAGTTTTATGGGCGACAAGTTCGCAGCGTCCGCTCATCTTGAGCCTTGGGTGTTCACACCCGGCTTCTCCTCGAAAAATATATTTCTGGAGTAGGTGGAAAATGGGAATTTGCCTTATTTCGTTTTATTTCCTCCGTCGTACGTGCTCACAATTTCTGATGCACAGTTTGGCTGTGAGGACTTTAAACTAAGCCCCCCACTTCGAAAAACCACCGTAAAAGCCACGTGTAAAAGGTAAGCAACAAGTGTTGGCCTGGCCAACAGTTTTGGGTTCCGCTCAGCTGGCCAGGATTCGGATTCGGACCCTGATTTTCAGTCCATGGCCATCGTTTAATTTTACGCTTCAGGTGCTGGCCAAAATCGCAGCACACAATTAAATTCCATTTGAGAGCTTTTGGCTCCAACAAATTCGCGCCCCATTCGGTGGCCATTTACTTCGTTTCCGGCTGCTTCTGCAGTTTGAGCTGAGTTTTAGGTGCTTCTCGCTTTGTTTTCGTGTCCTTGTCTTATGGAAATTTCAACAAACTTTGAAGCTGCAACAAATTCGCATCTTTTCTCAGACATTTTTCTCTTATCCCTTCCACTTTTTGTTTTTTTATTTAACTTATTAAAATATTTCCATGTTCTTTAAATACATATTAATGTTTCCCAAAGATACTAAAAATAAAGCTGTCTAGTAAAAAATATTCGAAAAGTATCCCTCGTATCTTGCATACTTTTAGGCACTTTTTATGTGATTTGGAACCTTAAAAAGAAAACTCCTCCCTAAAATTGATTCTTCCTCAAATAAATGTGCAAGTTCCGATTTCACGTGAAGAACAAATGGGGAAAAAGCGGAACTATGCAATACTGCTATGCATTGTTCTCTGTGCTCTCGGCATAAGTTTCCTCCTCCAGTGTTTTTCGAACTTTTGCAGGAAGGAGAAATGCCGAAGCGAAGGATTTTATGAAAATAGCTGAAATAATTTTCCATTAAATTCTTGCGCATGAAATTATCGCATTAAAATGAAACAAAAGCCGCTTTTTTCGCACTCGAGTGGAACCCCTCTTCGGAACACCCAACCCCCTTCCACCCCCCCTCGTTACACTACGTCCATTGTTTGCTTAAATTTTGTACAGTTCCTCGACGTCATCATCATCATCATCATGCTCTTGCCTCTTTCTCTGTAGAACTCTTCTGCTATTTGCCTGGTGTTTTACTGTTTGCATTCATCTTCATTATTTGTTTGCTCTGCGCCCCAAGTGGGCGTGGCAGTTCTCAGTACCCCGAGAAGTGAGAAGCGCAGAGAAAGGCGGTGGCAGAGAAGAAAGTTGGCTCTACCGTTGAGCACTTGGCAGCGAAAGTTTTTGACACAGTTGATTTGCATTTGAAATCCTTGGTCGGGAAACGAAACGAAAACCCCCCCAGTTAACCAGTCCAACCAGCCCAAACTCCCCAACAATCCCAACTCAACTCCGCCGAGAGGGCTGCCCCACAATGATTTATGGATTTTCATCATATTCTGTTGATTCAGGGAATATTTATGATTTGCCAGTACTCCATTTTCTCGTCGTCCTTGGGAAATCTCCGTTCTCGCTTCTCTCGCATGGTATTCATATTTTTCGGGTAGCGTTTTTTGTTATAAATTTTTTGAAAAAAAAAATTTGTACTTGCTGCGGCAATAGAACAACAAGGACAACAAATAAAAACAGAAAGAGAGAAAGACAGAAAGCGAAAGAGAAACAAAAGGACAACGGAAAAATGCTGAATATGCGCAAATTGAATTTGATTTTTAAGCACTGATTGCTTTTATTGTTCTGGTCGGTGGGGTCCGGTGCAGAGGAACCGGTTCGGACTACGGCGAAATTTAAATAAAATATTCTAAAAAAGATAACCGGCGAGAGTGAGAAGGGGAAAATGGAACCGGGGATGACCAGTAGCGAATTTCATCTGATATCAAAGTAGAGACTTGAACTATTCAAGTAAGTCTGTGTAGAAAAGTGAGGGAAGAGGTTGTGATACTTTTTAAAACACTGAATTGAAATCATTTGAAAATGTGTCTAAAAGTATGACGTAAAAATTAGGTATATTGTTGCATACTTTTAGACATCTTTGTAAAATCGATGGTAATCTTTCGGAGCTAATTCACAAGAATTTTAGACTAACATTATTTTGTTGCATACTTTTAGACACCTTCACAAAATTCCTAATTATTTCTTTGGTGTATAACAACTAAACTGAATTTCCTTACATTTATTCATCAAAAAATAAATATCACTATCGTTGGTTGCCACTTCCTGGCATTTCCAGGGTATTAAAAAAAAAGAAAATAGAGAGGACAATAAAGGGCCCGTGACAGCACATCTATATTAATTTATTGATATTAAGCTTTTGTGTTGGCGAGAATTTGCATTTTTTACAGCGGAAACTGGGAATAGTTTTTTGCCCGCGTAACGCTATGAAATTGAAATAACCGAATTGCAGCAACAATTAGCTGAACATTTCTGGGGAAAAGTGGGGGGTGTTGAATCAAATTGATTTTCCAGCCCCTCCGACGAAATTGCATTTTCATCGCGCCCGCAAAAAACACATTAGCACCGGAATGTGCGCAAATAAATACTTAATAACCCGGCGAATAAAAACCCCCTTGCACAAATGCAAGTCAGGGCAGGCAGGCACATTAGCATGAGAATAAAACGAAATTACAGTCTTTAAAATAAATGTATGCGGAATTCGCCAGCCCAGAAATGCCAGAAAGTATTCAACTAAATGCGAAATAAATTTGCCAGAAGACAAAGCCACGGGTGGGGATTTTCCGAGGGGTGGCAATGTCAATTCCCTGGGCGTTTGGAATGTGCCGCCACCGACGCCGCCGCCAGGAGACGCAGAAAATCAATTTCGGCTACAAGTTTTCAATAAAGTGAAAATAATGTCGCCGCTCCGCCATTATCCTGCGGAGATAAGAGCGGGTGGTCCCGGTCCCTTTGGTTCCCGGTTCCCTGGTTCCTTTCCCCAAAAATATCGAAGATATGCTGCCTGCGAAAATCAACGCCGAGTGTCAAACAATGAGGGTCGTTAGAGGCAGCAAATCGAAGCCCGGCGGATCGAGAAGGAGACTCCCGAAGTCAAGTGCACAAAGCGTCAAATGAAAAGGAAACTAGGGGGTGGGAAGTAGTCCCCCAGTTTGGGGACCCGGGATAAGTCTAGTGATGCGTAAAGCAACGCACTGTCAAAAAATACACCCAGATAGGAGAAGGAGAACCTGGAGGAACCGGAGGAAAGTATCAGCAAATCCGACTCCGTCTCCGATGGCTGCTGGTGTTTATTTATGTGCCTTGTGCCTTGTGATAAATCACTGACATTGATGCCCGCAGACGGAGGAGGAGGAAAAGGTTTCCCCATCGCCGCCATCCGCATCCTTAACCCATTTGGACCAACACCTAGTTGCCTAGTTGCTATGAGCCAAATGGAGGTATACATTTAACGCCTTGGGCTGGCTTTAAAGCGTATTTTATTTAAGAAAATTAAGTTAGCTGCCTCAAAAATCTGTAAAGGATTTTATCTGTGTGCTAATAAAAATATAATCCAAAATATAAATCTGATTAAATGTGTGCTACAAAAAATCAATCAAATTGCAATTTCATACTTTATTCTAAAAAAAATAGTTATACCAAAAAAATAAATGTTATATTTCAAAATATTTTTAAATGTGTCTCAAATATCAGAATCACATTTAAATAATAATAAATTTAAAAAACAGCTAAACCAAAATCATATTAAGTATTTTTAAACATCTTTTAAATTTCTGAATTATGTGAAACCCTTGATTATAGTTATATTCCTTCTGAAAATTAATTTTACTCGAATATAATGAATATCTCTCTGAATAAAAGGTAACTTATATACTTTATTTATTCTTCTGCTAATTTAATCATTTCTAGCTTCGACTTTAAAGCTTTAAGTTTATTTACATTAAATGACAGTAAGCAACAAGAAAAATAACCCGATGTTTTCCCAAGCCAAAGTGATATTAGGTAAACAAATCATCTGTGTCAAAATGGGTTAACCACCCCCTCAGCTTCAGAAGCCAACTTTAAAGGACTCGAAAGAGGCGAGGTCTAACAACTAAAACCTCCCGAATCTACCACCCCCCAGAAAAACCTGCCTTTAAAGGGTGTATAATAAGTTTATCTGAAGTCAAACAGGCAGGAGGCAGGCGGACGTTACTAGGAGTGTCCTTGTGGTCCTCGAATGGCGCCGCCCCGCAGGAAATAAAGCGGCGCTCAATCACGGCGCACGCCGGAAATCGGAAGTTAGCAGGCTCACGATATCGGAGCACAACAGCTGAAGGGAAAAAAATAAATATGAAATGAGAGGAGAGGAACTCAAGTGAAACCCCGAAACTGAGACACCGAATCTGGGAAACTCGGCCGCAAAAGTTAGAAACTGTTTGGCAGCGCCAGATAAAATGTTGTTGATTGCGACGCAGTTGAGCGTTAATAATTATTATTTTTGTGCCTTTAGAAGCGCTCGCTTTTCATCCTCCTGCAACGTGGAACGTGATTTTTGATGGCCAACAATTTGTGGCAGATTTATTTGTGCATTAACCTCGAATTTGCACCCATTTCTCTGGATTTCTCTGCTAGCAGTGATTATCGACGGATGGCTTCTGTGTGCAGGGTGTCTATAAATCCAGGGGCTGCGACTGGAATTCCAAGAACAGGACCAGCTGTTTGTACCCAAGTTTCTGGGCCAGCCAACCAAACTTAGTGATGCTGGTCATGTACTTTCTGGCCGAGGGAAAATTCTGGGGGTTGGGCTTCAACATCTGTGCCACCATTGATTTTTCGCCTGACCCACACTTTTATGGCTTTTCATTTATGAAATTTTTGACAGCAACTTTCGCCCCCGCCCCCCGAAAAAAAAAAATCCATTCCTAATTATAACATTCAGGACTCTAAAATCGATAGCAATAAAAGTGCCCCGAACGGAAAACTGGGATAACGATTTTCGGTAAAACCCAAAAATTGACCTTTCTGCGTACTCGCTTTCAATGCCATTTTTAAAATGGAACCCTCGTCAGGTTAAGCGTACACTCTACGAAAAAATCTGAGAAACTGAACTCAATATAGGAATCAATAAATATTTAAGAACGAAATGTTCATGAATTGGCTAACCATTTTTCACTTTATTAAATAATAATATTGCTATTGTAAATTTAATATAAAACCTTTGGATCTTCTACTTCTTTTTATCAGTGTACCAAGAATTTCTTATGTACTTATTTTCAGAAATATGAATATATTAAAACGAGAATTTTCAAGACAGAATTTGACTTAAAAATGTAAGGACAATAATCTCAAGGATCTAAACCGCTAATGATTTTTCCGAGTGTAGGGGGCTTCTACTTTCTAAAATTATAAATAGCCTCGCAGCAAAAATAACTTTGCCAACTGAGACTTTTATTATGCTCGGCATTCTTTTGTGTTATATATTTTGTGTGTGTGCGCCAATTTATTGAAAAACTTGCGCTAAATTTAACAAGAGCGCTCGCAGGGAGGGAAGTTTATAACAAGTTTGAAATGAATTTGATTTCTCACAGAGAACAAAACCTAAATGAGCCGAACCGAAAACCAAATAACAAATAACAAGATAGGGGCAGTGTGCAACAACTAACTCACTTTGATTTATGCAGCCGGAGTCGCAAGATCCCCAGCCAGGAACAGGAATCGCCCCCCAGCCAGGGTTCCATCGACGGCATCTCTCCAGGATATCCAAGGAGGCGAAGGACCAAACGGCAGCCGAACCAGGACCTATCGAGGTTACGGTCTCCTTGTGAATTGCCGGTCTTGGGTGAGCTCACTTAGCCTGAATATTGTATGTGATTTAGATTTCGTCGCATTTTATGTGATTTTATTTCAGACATTTGTGTTTTGTGGCTTTTATTTTATTTGGGTTCTATTTGCCTTCTCCTTGGGAGCAAAAGTGCCAGCTGCAAGTGCAAAAAAATCAATAATCAAGTTAGTCAACGTATATCTTTAATTGTGCTGCAGAAACAAATACATGTGTATAATAAATGGGGAAAATATATTTGAGAGCGTTGACAGCCAGCGATTTCGGGCCAATTACAAACTGGCGTCCTGGTGTCATGGCAAATAATTCGCATTTTGTTTTTCCCCAATTAATTTCCGTTGTTGCTGTAGCCGCGGCGACTAAAACGTGATTATTTGATCTACATTCGTCGATAATTACGGATTATTGAAAGTTTTGTTTGAATTAATATTGAAATAATTTCCTGAGCCGGGGTCGCGTTGCCATAAATAATTACCGAAAAATGTAAGGGGGTGGAAAATAATCAACATAAAAATAAATGGCCTCATTGGTTTCCATTTGTTTGGCCCCCGGTGGTTTATCGGCCCCATCTGTCCAGCATATAGAGCATACACTATTGGATTGGTTTTCGGTTTCGGATATTGGAACCACCTACATGCGTTCGCGTTTTCAGTGTGATTGCTGGGCTAGAAATTAGGTTAATTAGTGGTCAGTTGTTGTGTAACTGCCGTGTCCTTTGATTGCTGTCGTTTTGTTATTATTTTTCCTCTGTGGTTCGGGTAAATACACAGATAAGGTGGTTTTTTGTAATGGGTTCTGGGTTCTACATATGTATGATATCTGAACGTGTCTGAAATGGGATTCCCCATTGTCCCATCTTGCGTAACTCCTTCCTCCCTTCACAAATGCACAATTGCGGCATATCTTTGCCCATTCCAGGTCCTTTTTGAATCACCCGTTGTTTGTGTGTCTGGCAGTAATGAACTTTTATGCATTGTCATTAACTTTTATTATATATATCTGCCATTCATCCTGCCGCACACACACATATACAGATATATGTATGTATACATCTCTTTGTGTTTTTGCTGGGCATTATAATAAATTTAAATCATTTGTTGCATTTATTTTAATTATGCGCAATTTAAAATGCATTATGCCTGCAACTTTCAGGGGCTTTAAAGTGGCAGGGCGCTTAGGGCAGGCGTAATTTAATTTTCGTTGACAGAAATTCAATTATTTGCGTTTTCCCGAGTCGTCGCGAGTCTAAAACACACGAAAAATGTTTTGTCACAAAAATATATGCCTCACGCATATGCAAAAGCCGAGCGCATGCTGCGTATACGTGCTTTCATTAAATTTTTATGTATTTCTCACCCCACTCATATTTCCATTTCCCCCAGTAAATATCCCCCCATATATATATACATGTCTGGCCGACGTCGACAAATTCTTCTGGTGTAATTTCATTACTTCAATGTTTTACTTTGCTGAATTATAAATGAGCCCTTCAGTTTTGTGTGACGCGGCCTCCCATGTTTTACAGCTAGTCATGTGTACCCAAAGCCCAGATGTTCAGATGTTCGGTTGTAAAATTTCGACGGGGGTTTTCCATGACTTTCCAAGGGGCGTTGGTGTCAAAGTTCGCCCTCTTCTTCTGGGGGACAAACGGTTCCAATGAGCCGTTGACCCACCCACCTCCCTGTCATTCCATTAATATTTGATAATGTGTGGCTGTCAGTTAGCCGTCCAATTGAGTGATTTCCATGCTTTCGCCCACCTGGGCTGCTATTCTATTACCGCTTTCGTTTCGTTTCGATTCGTTTTCCTCTTGTAATTTCTCAACAGCTGCACTTTTTCCCACAATGCAATTGAAGTGCCAGTGGGAGTTGGGAGTACTGTATCCCTATATCTAAACCTCCTCCTTTATTCCTCTTTTTTTCGTCTGGCCCCGTGACAGTTTGACATCTGTTATTGTTTGGTTGCTGGTTGACATTTCGACAAAACGCTGAGCAGGCAGCCCTCCAATGAAATTGAATATTATTAGCTCATTTCACTATAATTGCTCTCTGGCTGTAAGTACGGCTCCAAATTACACATATCACACATACGCCGCGTGTGCCACACAATCCATGGGGCCAATCTATTTGAGGGGGCGGTGCCACCACTCGACTCGCTATCTTCCAACCCATCGAAGTCATTAGATCCACTTAAGTGTGGCAACGCATATGGTAAAATTGGGTACATATTGGGCTAAGGACTTGGAAGTTAGTAATGAAAATGCAAACAATTAAATTAACATATTGAGTTTCTTGACTGAATAGGGCTTTTATAAGAATTGGTTCTTCTTCTTCCATTTTTTGAAAAAAATAAAACACAAATAAAAGCAAAGTACATTATAAAAAACAAGAAAGGAAGCTAGTTTCGGCCAGCCGAAGCTTATATACCCTTGCAGATCATTCCTATTAATTTACAAATCGCAAAAATGTTAAATTTCCTATTATTTCTCTTATTTCCGATCGTTCCTATGGCAGCTATATGATATAGTAGTTCGATTTTGATAAAATTAAAATCGAAATTCGGAAATATTTAAAAAGAGTCATATCCCAGAGTAGAAGAGAATACAATAAAAACCAACGAAGCAATAATTTATTTCCTATTATATTCCCATTAATTTTTGGATCGTTTCTATGGCAGCTATATGATATAGTCGTCCGATTTTAAAAAAAATTTATTCGAAATTCAGAATTAGATAAAAAATGGCATTTCCAAAAGTAGGAGGCTCTAGGTTCAAAAACACCCAAGATAAATTTTTTTTGCATTTTTTCCCCCGATTATTCCTATGGGAGCTATATGATATAGTTGTCCGATCCGGCTCGTTCCGACTTATATACTACCTGCAATAGATAGAAGACTTTTGGGAAAGTTTTAGCCCGATAGCTTTAAAACTGAGAGACTAGTTTGCGTAGAAACAGACGGACAGACGGACAGACGGACGGACAGACGGACAGACGGACAGACGGACAGACGGACAGACGGACAGACGGACAGACGGACATGGCTAAATCGACTCGTCTAGTGATGCTGATCAAGAATATATATACTTTATGGGGTCGGAAACGTCTCCTTCACTGCGTTGCAAACTTCTGACTGAAATCATAATACCCTCTGCAAGGGTATAAAAATTTTAATTTATATTATTTGGCCGAATTTTAGCGTTTATAATCAAATTAATTTTTAGAATGTCGATCTTCATGGTTTAGATAGAAACAAATTTTATATTTGTTTTATTATTTGTCTTTAAAAGAATCCATTAGGTGTATCTTAAAAGAGTTGAAACAAAGCAGGCCATTGTTACCGAAAACAGTTCATAACATTTGGCGCCCAACGTGGGGCCTAGTCAAACCTTCCTCGGCTCGTATCTCCCAGGCGCACCAACTATAAGATGAAGGCTATTTTTTTCGCTAAATAGCGTAAAAATTTTAATTAAAAATCCGACATTCGGTAATAAATGGAATGTACTGTACTAAGGGATAAATCCTATTGTTTTATTATCTACATGTGACACCCAGTCTGAGATTTAATTTTCAAGCCCGTCAAGCGGAATGCCTGGTCTTCATCTTTGCCTCATGTAACGTACTTCCATATAACGTCTCGGAAATCGAGGGCGGGCTAACGACGCGTATACGCAATCTGGGGAAAGGCTGCCAGCAGCTGCACACTGATTAGACAAAGTTGGCCCAGCAAATTAAGGGGCAGCAAAGGCAGCACACAGACAATCACAGAGTGCAAACTGCAGACTGCAGCTGCTGGCCAAGAAGACTGCCACAATGGCCAGGAGTCGTCGGCAAAGTTTCCAGGAGCAAACAAAGAAGGGAAAGGACCTTTTCCTCGTCTTCGTCCTCGTCCTAGGCATCAAGGACTTCAATTTTGTGGCGGCTGGGCAAACTTTGCGACAAACAGCAACAAATGCTGGTAACCGCTTGCGCTTAACACTTCTGCCTTTCCTGCCATCATCCCTCGAAAAAGCAGTTTTAATATATTTTTAATAACTCATGGTGGGCCAGCACCCAATTTAATTAGAAAGTTGAACTTTCGCCGCGTCAATGCGCCAGATGGATTCTCAATTTGAATTTCGCATTTCGAACGAACTTCTCAAGGAGCACTTGCATTTGCATCTATTTTCCGTAAATAAATTGGTCATAAGAAACTTAATTCCAGAAAGTGCATTGAAGTTATGTTTTGACACTCAAAAGAGCAGCATTCGAGAAGGATTTACATCGGTATTGAAATATTAATATTTTAATATTTAGGATAGCAAATTAAAAATCTGGTTTTTCATTCGAATATTATATAAACTTTCTTAAGATCAACAATCGTTTATTTTCAACCATAAACGAATGCAATTTCTGTAATTCCAGGAAGTTAAGAGATTTTCCAGCTTTTATGACCTTAAAGGAGTGCCCGTTTGTGTCGAATAAAAGTATTTTGATTTGGATCTACCATTCTGTGTTTGCTCTACTCGTTCGATTGCATTTCTGTGTTGTGGGTTGGAATTTTCCCATTTTTGTTTGTTCGCTAGCCAACAAAAAACAGAAAAAAGAGTTTGCCAAAATAACATTTATCAATGTCGTCTGTGCTCCCTACTTTTCCCCTTACTATATATCTGGGATTTGTCTCTAGCAACGAATTGAAGTGCATCAAATAAGTTGTGTGTGCATGCGAGTTGGAAATTTGTTTGCCCAATGTATGCTAAAAGTGTCTGCGGGGAAAATTGGGTAGAGTTTTTCCCTCCCTCTCTCTCTGTCTAAGTATTTTATCAATAATTCAAAGTTGCTTCGAAAAACTTTTCAGGCATTTTCGGCCGCATTTAGATGGAGATTTTGCCTGTGCATCCTAGGAAATTCACAGGAAATCCGAAAAATTAGCTGCACTCGAAACAGGAGCAGCGATTTTCCTGAGCTACCCAATTTTCCGGCTTGATTAGCGCTCGGCTTGGGAAACTTTCGCCAAAATTTTACACGGCTTGTTGTGTCTGTGTCTGTGTATCTGTGTCTGTGTGGGTTTTCACTCTGTGTCGCGGCAATTTGTTCGCTGTCACTTTGCACGCGGCTGCGACATAAATTTCCCTTTTGCCGACCCAATTTTCAGAGGCTGCTCCTGCTACTGCTGCTGCACAACCGAAAAGAGAAGCGTTGTCAAAACTTTGCAGTTGGCTTTTATTTACATGGCGGGGTTTCGGGGTAACTAACCAAAAAATACAAAAAAATAACAAAACAAAAATAGACCATAAATAAAAACCACAAGCAGCACCAGAAGCAAAAGCAAAAGCAGCGGCAGCACACAGAAAATAATGGAAAAAGTTAGTTTTGCATAACGCGCAGATCCCGACACACTTGAAAGTCGGGGCGATGCGGGTGCCTGATGGTCAGGGAAGGGTTAAAGTGGGCGAATGGGCGACGTGGCGTGTGTGAACTGCAAGTTGGGCAAGTACAACAGCTGCTGTGGCTTCATTGCCCCTTCCTCCGACCAACAGACAAAAGGGCTGCACAGGAAAAACCCGGAAAAACTAGGGAAAATTGGTCATCAAAATCCGGGGAAAGCCGAGTGCTAATATCTATTTGATAACACAGAAGATGGATAACAGAAAAAATACCTTATAAGAATAAACTAGAATATCTGAACTTGAAGTCAAAGAATAATTTTGATAAAACATAATTTTAAATATATTTAACAAACAACATAAGAAAATAATTTCTAAGTAATTGAAAAATGATAGTATAGTACCATAGTTTAATAAAACTTAACGGAAGGGCTTCGAAATCACTTATAATGAAGCCTAAAAGTATGCAATAGAAAAATTTAGAATAACAGAAGATTTTAGTATACTTTTTAACACATATATAAGCGATTCCTGATTATATTCAATACATTTAAAGACTCGATGAGCAACTCTTTCTATTTTAAGTCTCGTTCATTCAAGTTAAAATAAAAATTTATATATTATACTTTCGGTTTTCCCCAGTGCACAAGTAAAAAGGACTAACGAAGGATGAGGGTGAGAGTATAACCACATACACACAGTTGTACTTTTGAAACTGCCAAGGTTAGAGTGGGAGAAAGGAGAAACAGGGACGAAATCGAGGAGCCCGAGAGCAGGAGTTTGCATATTTACTGCAGCTGCAGACAAAGTTGCACTTTTACTACCAGCCAAGCAACTCGGAATGAGCTGACGATGCTCACCGAACTTCCTACTGCAACTCCGTAAACTGGTCCAAATCGAAAGTTCCATTGAACTTGCCGCCTCTGTATTTACCAATCTCAGCCGTATTTTCCGTATTTTCGTGCGCAAATTGAAACCGGAGTCGCAATCGATGCGAAAGCCCCAGCAAATGTTGCACTTAAATTCGAAATTATTCTACTAATTGAGCCACATTAGCTGCTTGAGCTGATACGTTCGGGAGG
Organism: Drosophila lutescens; assembly: GCA_037075285.1. Classification (NCBI taxonomy): domain Eukaryota; kingdom Metazoa; phylum Arthropoda; class Insecta; order Diptera; family Drosophilidae; genus Drosophila; species Drosophila lutescens. Next base: position 183,660 of record JBAMCF010000324.1, read on the forward strand.
AGGGGCAATGAAACTCGAGTAAACACAATGAAAGCATTTTCAATTTTGTACAACGCAAAGCACTGAGCTCGAAATTCGGATTATTTTTGGTCCAAAAGCAAGGGGCTTACCTTTTTTTTTGGACGGTTATTTATGTTCTTTTAGAGCAGTAATTGTGTAGAATTTATAAACATTGCTTCGAAATGTTTATTTGCAGTACCTATAAATTCGACTTTGATATTTAATTAAAGCTGAGAATTATTTACATTGAAAATGTTTTCATTTCGTAGAATTTTGCCTTACATTTTTAATTTACCAACAAATATTCTTTTCTAATTTAAATTTTGTAAATCTCTAAATACCAAATACCAGACTCTAATTGATGGGCTAATGGCCCCAAATTGCCACAAACACGGATTTTCTTTCACTCATGCCCGCAGAGCTTTCACGCAAATTTATTTAAATCTTACACAAAATCTCTCACTTGGCAGGCGGCATTGGCAACTTGTTTAATTATTTCCAAAGCGAATTACACAAAAATAATTTATTTATGGCATTTCGTCGACAAAAAAGTTTTTCTCCGGAATTTCTAAGCAAAAACTTTCCACTTTACCGAGAGTATGGGGGAGTCCAGCTAATTGAATTCCACATTCCACACAATAATTCTACTGCTGCCGCACTTATTCACTTCACTTTATTCATTACCAGAAAACTAATTTGCATTTGGCCAGTGTCCGCACTCACATAATCGCTCAAATCAGTGGATGGGTGACAGTTTGGCAACTTTCGGGGGTTACAGGATTATTCTAAAAGCGAGCTTTTCAAAAAAAAACACAGTTTACGGAAATTTACGGGAACACATTATTGGCACTTGTGGGTTGAAAATAAAAGTTTTAAAATGCGTTACTTGTGTGGAAACTTTATTCGGGAAATGAAATTCGTTGTACTCCATCGATTCTGTTACAGAAATCCCTAGGGCTTATAAATCACAAATAAAATTGTCCGAAAGTATGCAACATAATATATTTTTGAACAGAAGTGTGATGTAATTTTTCGCTGCATACTTTTAGACACCCCAAAAAGAGATTTTGAAACCCTGGTGATTTTACACACTTTAAAGTAACTTGAATCCCCGAATAATTTTTTCGACTTAAAATTCTCTTGCAAATGTTTTAAATTAAGTTGGAAATAACTTAATTAAAAGTAACAACATGTATTCAATCTCGTTATTGCGAAATCATATACACCGCTTTGTCTTTGCCCATTTTAATCTGATATAAATAGCCTGCTTTGGCTTTCTTTTTGCTGTTCGCTTGGCGAATTAAAAATTAAATAAATACCACTGACTGAGGCCAAGTGGCAGGGCTTTAGTAAAAAGTAATGTCTACATTTGGCTCTGCCTTTTTCGGCTGACTTCGAGCGCAGGAAGCGCGGCTACACGAATTGCCACTTAAAAATTCAAAAGTTTTGCGGCTGGCGCATATGGCAGCCAGTTCGCCGCGACTTTGGATCCGCTCAGCTGGCATAAGCAGGCAAAACGGAAACGGAAGTGGCAGAGGCAGAGGATTTCGCCTAGAACGCCTGGCAAAACAATAACAACAAAATCCAGCCCAATCCGCGGTTTTTTGTTAACCTTAACCCGGTTTCGGGGATTGGGATTCACCAACGCAGGCAGGCTGGCAGCAAATCTAATTTCAATTGTTAAGGCATTTGCATGGGAAATTCCATAAACTGGCACGCACTTGAAGCGTGATGGAAATATTTGCGGTGGTTTGCGAGCATGAAAAATGAATAGGTTAAAAATAAAGCGTGGGCTCTCGGCGAAAAATGCATAAATAAATGAATAAATACATGATTGTTGTGGGCGAGGATTTAATACACACAATTTTATAATGCCTACTAAATTGACTATTAAGAGATGGCCAACGATTTAAATGAATTTGCTTTGAAAGCTTCATAAAGAGACTGAAATTATAAATTGAAATGATTTGCAGAGCGATGGCAATTTCAGATTAAATACATTTTTCATTGGATGAAAACTATGGAGATTTTTATGTAAACTGGAATCAAATGGAAAAATCTTTAAAACGGATTGAAAATATCTCTGTAAAATTATTTAGATTTCTTAAAAACATATTAAAAAAATTTCAAGTTATCAGTACAATTATTTAGATTTCTATCCGGCTCGAAGGACCAAAGACAAAGTTTACTGCGGAAAATATTAAAGATGCTGCGAAATTGACAAGGCATATAAACTGTGAGGGATGGAAAGCATATAATGCAGCAAGGAAAGCGAGGAAAAACACGAAAAGTCACGGGGAAAGTTGCAAACAAGTGGGAGCCGCAAATTGACTTGGATCTGGGAGACAGTGCACGAAATGCACTCCAGTTGCCGCAAAAGTCAAAAGCTGCGACCGCAGAAATTGTCTGCTCGACCGCCCGCGCCTTTCTTGGCATTTTCTTGGTTTTCCTGTGGGTTTTCCCCCGACTGGATGGGATTTTCTACGGGTTTTCCACTTGCCTGCTGTGTGTGTCACTTGAGTTGCTGTTTCTGCAGCAGTACGACTACTACGGAAATGTATCCCGATTTTCGCCCGGAGAGCAGCGACAATGCCGCACGCACACAGCGGCACACTCACCCACACACTGGCACATACACACACGCACACACACGCGGCGGCGACACGAAAACAAAAACGGAAACGAGCGCACGAAAATTCCTTAGCTTGAAGAGCCCTACTTTAAAAACCGACTTTCCGTTTTGCGTTTTCGGAATGCCCTATCCTTCAGCTGTATTTACTTTGTATACTTTATGGTATTCTAATCGAATCGGTATCTGAATCGGTATCGAAATGATAATAACTGCAGCCACATCGCGGCCGACGCAGCCACTTGGCAGTTTTCTGTTTCCGTTTCCTGTTTTTAGCTGCTGACCGCACGACTCGGAGGCAAAACGAAGACTGAAATCAGCCAGTTGGCGCACTCGTTGTTATATACGCGAAGTCCAGCCGACGAAAGCCTCCGATTGCCTAGTGGTGAGTTTACTGAAAAGGAATCCAAGCAGGACTCCAGGCAGGATATCATCAGGACTTCGGGCTCCGCGGCGATTGAGTTGTTGCCACAGTCACAGTTAATGGTTACTTTTCGTGTGTGCGGAGGGCCCACGAATGCAACAGTTTTCTGTTAGTGGCAGCCAGAGTTTAATTACTCGGCCAAAATGGGGCAAAATCCTAGTCATAAATTGGCTAAAAATTTTATAAAATCAAGCTATTTTTAAAGTTTTCCAAACGTATGCCGTGAAAAAGAACGCCTTTTGGTTTATGAAAACATAATACTTTTCGACACCTTTTTAGGAACATTTAAAAGTTAAAATTTGAAAATGTATATAAAAGTATAAAAGAGTTCAAAACACTTATTATTACACCAGTTCATTTCCATTTATATGTTAGCATTATCCAGTTTTCTTTACAGCACATCTCCTGTTAAACAAAATAAGGGGTGAGTTTGCTATACTACAAGGGTAACAGTGCTATAAATATTTATCCGTTCACAGTTTGTTCAATGTTACCTCACAGCTTTCCACCCTCCCTGTAGTTTCCACCCCCAAATGTGCAGTATGTTACAGATCTGTTTTAACCGCTAACAGGATGTTACGAAAAGTGCTATTTGCAGTGAGGGGATAAAAATAACAGTATAACACTGTGGACATCGAAACGGTTAACATAATTAAAGGTAACATGCTGCTAAATATTAACTGGGATTTACAGTAATGTTAACAAATAAATACGGCTCAACAAAAACTGAATCACATGCAAAACAAAAAAAATTATTAAATAAATATTATTTTAATTTAATTTTAATTCAAATACTCTTAAATGAACTAACTTTCCGTTAGCGAAAATTGATTGTATAGTATTTAAATATTTTATCTAAGGATCTAAAAGTACAGATCTTTTAGAATCGAAAACGGTTTTATTGCAACTTTGGCCATTTCCTGTGCAACTGGGAAAGGTGATTTAAAAACACAATCAAATATCGCCGGGCACTTCGAAAACTATTTTAAACCGCATAAATATTGTATCGAAGACATAGTACTAAAGGCGAAGGAAAAACAACTGCAAAAATGCTGAGAGAAGCGCATAAATAACACTGCGGGGTCATGGGTGGAGGGAATAAAGGGGTAAAGGGGGCGTTGGGCACGTATAAAATACACGGGTCACCAGCGACGACGAGAAATAAATTGTATTTAGTTGTACAATTTATGGTCCCTATGCAGGGGGTGGAAAGAGGGGGGCGGAGTGCTGGTCACATACTTACACACATGCATAATTCAATACAAGATGCGAAAGGGGCGTGGGAAAAGGGGGCATGGTGTGTGTCTATCGATGGTTGCATCGCCCGGGGCGACGTTGATTTTGCTATAGCGCACTTTGGCGGCATGTCCTTTGTTTCACTTTGTTATTTTGTTATTTTCAAATTATTTATTGGCCAACGAGCGGCGGAGATGCAGCCACAGCATCAGGAGCTTCAGATCCAGCTAAAAGGGTGCACGGAAAACAAATAGTATGTATTATATTGGTATTTATTATTTTTAAATCTCAAATTTATGGTGAAATCTTTTATAAAGGTGTCGCAAAGTAGGCAGCAGTAAATTTTAATAAACCACAAGACGTTCTATTTCATTGCATGCTTTTAAGCACCATCAATAATTTAAAAAAAAAACCTTTTTTAGGCAATTGGGGTAGGAATACTCTAACAAATCTTTCTGACTTCTTACTTACAAACTATTTTCGAATTTCGGTTTTTGATTTGATATTTTTATGTCACCCTGTTTTTGCTGTTTCGCTTTTTTTCTCTCAGTGCACTGCCAGTTGCCTTCGCCAGTTGAGCCGGGGCTAATGTGTAATTCAATAGAGTAAGTAATGTGCATCAATTTTCAGCTCAATAACGCATGGAATACAAATGCGAAACATGTGCAAATATGTGCGCGCTTCCACACAGACAGCGACACAGCAAACATCCGCAGAAATAAATATCTAATAGCGAATAGGGGGCTTACAGGACCTCCCTGCAAGGACGAGTGCGAGTTCGACATTGTGTGACGCGTTTCCGTTTCCGTCTTGCGGTTCACTGCTGTTTGCTTTTCGCCCTTTGCTCCTTTACTCTCTCTTTATTTGCTTTTCGCTGTTGTCTTTGCCCCGCTGAGGAAAAATTGCAATGGTTTTTCGGCAATTGTTTTTCTTTTTAAATGTGTGCAGCCAGCGATCGTGCGCGAACTTCGCCGTGAGTAATGTGAGACCTTCAATTGTGTGGAAAATTTAATTCTGCGGCCAAAATGCCTGAATTTATGAGCTTGAGTGGGCGGGGTATACCATCATTTGCATAACTACACTTTATTTGTCCACCAAATACCAACACAAGCTGCTGGCCACTTGGCGCAAAGGCAAACAGGGAGAACAGGACATTCCGGATGCCAAGATGCCAGCCTCCTGCAGTCAAGTGCATTGTGGCAGGCAAATAAACAAACAAAGCGCAGGGAAACTGCAGACAGGACCTGCGAGCAGGACATGCAAATAGCTGGACACTCACTGTGTACCCAGTCTTGCAAGGATGTGGAAATGTGGGTGGTAAACTTTGACCCATAAGCTAGGCTTTTTTAGAAAACTCTGCCTATACTAACTAGCTTGATGGGGGATTACTCTTCTTCAAAAAAGTAAATTATAATTTTTGTATATTTCTATTACAAAGAAAAACCAATTTTTGCCATGTAGTTTGATATATACATATATATACATACATATATATGATATATTTATATATACCTTCTAATACGACATGTCGTCTTCTAAAATAAATTTTAAAAAATGATTGCATACTTTTATGCACCTTTATAAGTGTCTATAAACTTTTAATGATTTTAACTACATAAAAAGCTAATCTACAATTTATATTTGTTGGAGGAATACAAGTAAATACAAAAGTCTTCGACATATTTTAAATAGCTTTGGTTCTTAAAAAATAACTTTAATCTTACAATGTTCTCTAGCCATAAACTACAATTTGAACGGACTTAAACCGCACATGGTGTTTAAAAAAGGACCGAGTCTCCTGCCAAATCGCGTAAATCGCAATTGCCGCAATATATCGCTGCTTTCTCCCCGCTAGCTGTTAATTAAAAATGTTGCCAGCAATTGCCCATACAAGTTAGACACCGAGTGCACGAGCATACGGCGTTTGCCCAGAGATACATACATATACATAGTCGTGTAAGATTTATACCGGCTAATAGAGGTCGTACCTTCATTTAGAGCGGGTAAGGCGGAAGCGACCACAAGAATTTTTGCTCGAGAAATTGCGGCCGCAAAGTGAGTGCCGAAGTGCAGTGAAGCCCATGACGACCAAACGTGTGTCTGTCTGTCCAAAAGGGTCGAAGTCGAAGTCGATTGCCCCATGGACTTGGCAGCTTATCCCAATCCCAATCCGAATCCGACTTCTCCGCCTTCTGACCACAATTTACACCACCCGGCTGCAGCTCATAAATTTTCCCAAGTGGAAAATTGCTCAATTTATAACTGTGGCGCGAGGTGTTGATTGCACTTCGTTGGGCGCCAGTTTTGCACACACTCGAAATTTGCCACCTGATTGGATTTGGATTTTACTTGGGGAGTCACCCACTTATTAATTTGTTTATGCGACTCTAATCACTCACACCCAATCCTAAATCCCCAAAACAAAACCGCAGATCAACTTAAGATTCAGTTCATGAGTTGTCTCCCCTTTTTTCCCGCCGCTCAGTCAACAACAAATGTTCGAAAAATTTGTTAACATCAAAAAGTACATTAAAGGCTCAAGGAATGCGCTTTCGTGCGGAAATTGCTTACGTGCGTGGCATTAACAAATGACATCCAGCGCCGTCCGTATAAGACTCGTCCTTTGGTCCACAGTCCTGCGTCCTTGGAGAGCAGCCCACCCCCCTTTCTAGAGGGCTGTGGAACTTGTCGCTTTGTGGCCCACAGCTCAACCATTGGCCATCGGTGGTGGATTTGTGCCTTCAAAATGCTACTGCGCATGCTGGCAAGTAATTGTGGCCTCAACAAGTGTGTTGGATTTTCCACAGAGCCGGCGAAATTCAGCGGATTTGTGGAGACTTTTCTTCTGGCTGCTGGTGGTAACCTGCCCCTCCTCCCTGCTTTTCCCCCCAGTTGACAACTACTCGAACGGCTCACGTAGCTCGGCTGTCGAAGCTGCAGCCACTTCACTACAAAATAATTAAAAATTGAACACACAGAACTGCGGAGCAGACAAACAAACGGCTAGCAAATGACACTCGCCACGGAATGGAATGGAATGCAATGCGATCTGCCGGCAGGCGACACTCCAGATACAAATGCACTGAGAAAAATCGGATTTTTCAATTTGAGTAAGTGCCATTTGAGCTGAGGAAAATTTAATATTGAATAGGCACCATAACCAATTTTCTAAAAAATTGTACTGCAATCTTTTTGGGGATATAAAACAACAAAATCCTATTCTTATGTGGAAATAAAAGTTTTATTGTTGATTAAAAAATAATGTTACTAATAATTCATTTCAATTCCTAATTACAAATTTAAGATGTTTGCAAAAAAATGGCTGACCCGATTCCAAATATTTTGTATATTTAAAGTTAGAATCGGGGTTAACCAAATGTATGTATTTTTTTAAATTATTGACGATGATTAAGCCATAACAATGTTCTATAACGTTTATCTAATTAAATTTCACTTAAGTTGATTAGCTCAGAAATTCTTAAAATAGCTTGGGATACAATTTAAAAATATATTTTCCATTCCACTTTAATTTTTTGTTTAGTGCACCGCACTCTATATTGTCAGTTGGCATCATCATCTTGTTGTTGCTGTGTTTTTGGTGCTGGCTGCTGTCGCTGTCGCTGTCGTTGTCATTGCTGCTCATTTTACACAAACCAACAAAGGCCAAAGGCGACCCAACACGAATACACGGCAATCTCCCCCAGCAGGAGCTGCTTGCTCCTTGGTCCTTTGGTCCTTGGTCCTTGCTTCCCGCTGTTGCTCCTGTTTCCCATCGAATCGCCTGCAGCTGCTTAAATAATTTTCGCGATGGGGAGCGAGGTTCGTGTTCGTCAGTTGCCGGATATAAAATGTCAATAAGCTCCAATAACGCAATTGACAAGCTGAGACAGCCTCCTTTCGCCTCGCCAAAAAGCTTAACTGCGGCAACAATAAACTGGAAAATGGTTCCGAAGGACCAAGGGTTAATGCAGTTGGCCAGCGAGGCGTGCACTAACTTCCAGCATCGACATCTCGTGTTGCCCGCAGGATCAGAAAAGGAACCCCCGCCAAGTAATTTCAAGCTTAAGGAAGCTCCAAATTGATTACGGTTCAAATGATGGGCGTAGCTTTCATTGAAATTTAACAGAACGAGCACTGAAGGGAAATCTCCAACCCCGTAAACTTGTTGATTTAAAACGTTGAATTATTGATATATTAAAAACAACCATGACCTCGAGCAAATAAACTTAAATATTTATCTTTTTCTCGACAAAAATCAAAAGTATAAATGCAATTTTGTTGTGTTTCGAAATACTTATCAAAATGTAGAAGAAATTTTTTAAATCGGAGCATTCATTAAAAAGTTATGAGCAAAAATTGAAACAGCCGCAAGATGGACCCATCAAAAATTTCAACAGCCGCTAGATGGCGCGAGTAGCTTTGATGATTGCATATCTCCATCTCCTTTGCACTCCCATCAGCTGAGTAACGGGTAAAAGTCGAAGTCTCTTGTTTTTAATAAATCTAATCAAAAATCTATAAATTTAAAATGCTTTACAAACTTTTTATTTTTGGTTCAATGCTTGGTATTAAATTTGATAATAAATATTTAAAGACGCGCCTCTTTTTGTACCCTCTTAGTGTTGTTAGTGGGCGACGAGGAGCCAGACTTGGAACCTCGGGGCATTTCTCGCATTTCCTCAGAGGAGCGTCCGATAACAATTCGTCGGCTTGACTTGGGTGTTCGTTCCAAGGACTTGTCCAAGGATCTTCGAGGTGTGGTCCTCACACTAGATACTGGAGTGCCAGCCACAATGGGTTTCTTTTTGTTCCACACGCAAATCACAAACCAAATCTCTTTGTTGAAGGCAGCCTTAAAAGTGAGCTGTGAACGTAAGATTTTACATAGTTCAAATTAATCGAAATTCGATATATTTTGGTGAGGAAGTATTAGAAATGGTATAAAAAACATTATATACAAAGAAAAGTATCGAAACTGTCGATATTTATCGATAAGTAAACCCATTATCTACTGTTTCCAATCTTTTGAGGCTTATCCTGATCGATTAGTTCAAAAGTATATTTCGATAGTCACCAAACCGTATAGTTTTATCGATAAATAACCACATAATCGATTATTTCGATAGTTTTACAAATTACGTAGCACTCACCCGTTCTTCCAACGCCACTTGCTGCACGTAGATCAGAAACTCTGTGATGCCGATTATGAAGGCAATCAGGATGCCCACGTAGAGCGTGTAGAATATGCCGCGCAGCTCCTCGAAGGTCATGTCGGGCGTGTCCTTCTGTTCGGGTTCCTCGAAGCAGGTGCTGTTGTGATTCTTCCACCACCTCGACTTCATATCGTACAGCGCGCCCCGTTCACTCAGCTTCAGGATGGCCACACTCAAATTCGATCGGTATTCGGCACCAAAGGGAACAGCAATGGCGTAGTGCTTTTCCCCAAACTTCTCGCCCACGGAGCGCAGTTCGCAGTTTTGTTCGCGATAAAATTCCAAGGTGGTGGTCTCCATGAGGAACATGTAGCCGCCCTTGCTCTTCTTCACCCGCTCGACTCCCTCGAGATTGTCCTTTGTGTAGGCGGATGGGTCGTCGTTGTTCATCAGATTGAAGGCCAGGCGATAGACGGTCTCGTTGGATTCGGACAGCAGATTGTACGTACTGCCACCGTAGATGGTGCCAAACTTGACCTTCTTCTGGGCACTTAGATCCTTCAGACCGAGGATGCTGCCCTCCATCTTGGAATTGGTCAAAAACGCAGCCAAATTGGCCGTATAAGAGTTGGCAATGATGATGGCGAAGATCCACCAAGTGGCCTCAAACATTCGCACCTAATATCAAGATTTAATTATGCGATTTAGTAAAACTTCCGGTCTCAAACTCACCTGTGGACTCCTCGGAAGGATATCGCATCCTGCCGTCATAATAGAGGCCACAGTCAACCAGCCAGTATTGTGGATGTGCCACTGATTCTCGAGCACTTCAGGATCGTGATTGCAGGGATGCGGATTCTCCCAGTCCATCTGGGAGATCCTCGCCACGATGGTCTTGAGAAAGGTCACCACGAACACCGCTATAAGGATCCAGATCCAGACCTCGCCTCCAAAGGGTTCCAGATACGCATTGAGTTCCTTCGTCTCATGGGGTTTTTTGTAGGCCAAAATACTGACACCCAACTGCATGAAGGGCACCGTAAAGTCAACGGCAGTTTTGCGAGCTTGGGTGATGGTCAGATCGCAAATTCCCATGTGAGCATCCTAAGGTTTAAGAAAATTTATGGTGAGTTTAAAGGAAAGAAAAAATAATTGCCGAGATAAATAAATAAATAAAAAATAATCTGTTAAGGTCCTACATAAATTGCTCAACTAGCGCGAACTCTTCAGGAAAAAGTTTTCTTAACTTTAAACCGTAAATGCTCCTAGTGAATATCGCAAGCTACTAAGAACGCGAATTCTTGAGAACAAAACTCATATATTGAAGAAGCTTATTTTTCAGTTCTTAACGCTGATTCTTTAGAACGAAATAATGAGGGAACGCGAATTCTTTACGACAAAAATAATCTGTTGAAGTCCTACATAAATTGTGTATAATTCAAGCTACTGAGAACGCGAGTTCTTTAGAACAAAATTCATATAATTATTTCGAATTAATTTATTTACTCTATCAAATCAAATTTTACTACTCACATTGTTAATTATTTCGCCAATGATGCCGTTCCACTGCTTGGTGACCTTGTCTTGCTTTCCGTACTGCTGATCGGCAACTGGAACGAAGACGTACTCGAAACCCACCTGCTGGGCAATGGCTTCGATAAGGTCAACGGCATAGCCCTGATATAGAGCGTTTCCCGTGATATTCAGTTCCGCAGCAGTTTCGTTGATCGAAAAGTATGGCGGACCTATTCTGGTGGCCACTCGATAGATAATCTTCTTCTGCACCTTGGCGTCAACATTCAGCTGCGTTACCTGACCGCGCGGATCCCAGATGGCGATGCCAATGCCATCCAAGGGGTCATACACCTCGATGTTGAACGTTATCCGCTGTCCATCGTCGTCGAACTGCAGGCTACTCGTCCGGAAGTTCGAGCTGTTCAGCCCGGAAGTCTGCAAACACAGTCGGTGATACCTTGGTTAATTCCACAAGCAACTTGACTCCCACTTACCCCCTTCATGAGGCGTGCGAGATAGCGACCCATGGCCCAGGTGCGACCTCCGGAAGCGGCAAAGTCACACGTTATCCTCGGCACCGTCATCCTGTCGGGATAAAAGAAGCTTGCATTCCGCCAGGACTGCGCAAAAAGCAGCAGTGCATCGTGTATCAGGTCGTGGAGGAGAGTGCGAGGCGGCTCATTGCTCTCATAGACGATGTTGTCCCGCTGGGTGACGTAGCCATAGGGTAGGGAGTACTATGAAATCAGGAAACCCGTTTGAGTAAGTGATTTTTACAGCGAAAATAAAATAATAAAAAAAGTCGAGTACTTCGACTATCAGATACCCATTACTTAGGTGAAGGAAGTGCGAGGGAGATTGAGATATGCAGTTGTCAAAGCTACTGGCTCCACCTAGCGGCCATTTCATTTTTTGCTCATACATTTTTAATGGATTGTACGATTTAAAAATTTTTTTCTACATTTTTACAACTACAACTTTTACGAATAACGGGTATAAATAACAGTATATCATTTTTGTGGAACTTTTGACTCGCCTATAGTACTAAATGGCCCTTTCTAAATATTTTCGAATTCCTTTTTTTTGTTTAGACTTGTATGTCAAGCCGTTTTGACTGCCGGTTAATCTTCCCGTTTTTTAGGACTATTTTATTATTAACGAACCCTCTTCTTAAGGCACAAAATCTCTTATTCACTTACCGCTGGTGGATCGGGATTGACCAAGAGACGAGCTGCTGTTATATTAACTGCAAAGGTTTCGTTATCTGCCGACAGTTCCTCCAGATGATCGGTATAGGTCTCCAAATTCGTTAGAAATATGTGCTATTTTTGGGTTTGATTTAAATAAAAATAGGTTGAATGAAACAATTCCTACAGATAACTTACATTGTACTGCCCAGTAAGACCGAACTCTGAGGACGAGTTCAAGAGATCCACCAGCATGCCAGGAGCACAGTCCAGAACCACTCTTCGCTCGCCTCGAATGCTCTTCCACATTATCCGAAAGTCATCGTCCTTTTGGAACTTTCTCACCCGCACCACTTCATTGTGAACCTCACGCAACTGCAAAAGATCCTGCAAACGAGCTGCAGCCTTGACTGTAGAAATTAGGATAATGTATTCGATTTAATATAAATAAATTCACATTAAGTTTTATAGAAAATGTAAATAACGGAGAAAAAAATCATCTATAAATTATAAATGTAAAATATACCAAAAAACATTGATTTTTTTTCTAATAAACAAGAGAGAACGCTATAGTCGGGTGCCCCGACAATCAGATACCCGTTACTCAGGTAAAGGGAGTGCGAGGGAGATGGAGATAGAAACTTTGAACACGCATAACTTTTTAACGAATGGTCCGATTTGAAAAATTTCTTCTACATTTCGATAGGTATTGATAAACACAATAAAACTGCATTTTTACTTTTCCGAAATATTGAAATTTTTAAAATCGTATATAAGCGATTGTGGGCGTTAGAGGAGGCGTGGCACCCTTTTGAAACAAACTTGCGCTGCGTAGGAACTCCAAGAATCTTCATGCCAAATACCAATCTTCTAGCTTTTATAGTTTCCGAGATCTCAGCGTTCATACGGACAGACGGACAGACAGACAGACAGACAGACAGACAGACGGACAGACGGACAGACGGACATGGCTAGATCGACTCGGCTAGTGATCCTGATCAAGAATATATATACTTTATGGGGTCGGAAACGCTTCCTTCTCCCTGTTACATACTTTTGCACGAATACAATATACCCTTTTACTCTACGAGTAACGGGTATAAATATTAACTAAACCTTTTTAATGCCTTTTGAAAAATGATTTACTTTAAGTAAAAGCAGCCTGATATTGCTTTAAAATCAAAGAATTTTTCTAGCATAAATTTAACTTATTTTTTCCCAGTGTATTTACTTACCATCATCTGCATCGTAGACAATCGTAAACTTGCGCCAACCGAAGTTCTGCACAATATCCGCATAGGCCTTGGACAAAATAACCTGGGATGGGTAGAGATTTACGGTTAGCTGATGGTTGGGCTTCTCCTCCTGCATCTCCTCGTCCGAAACATCGAACTCTATATGCGGTATGCCGGTATTATTGCAAACCAAAGCTACAATGTCTGCGAAGAGAGAGAGAAATATATTTATAATATGTATAGATTTTATCACTCATACGCTCTGTTGACAAACAAAAAAGTCCGGCAGATGTTTTCCCCAAAGTTTTCTGTGATTTTTCCCATTCTATTTTGCTTTCGTCTTCTACACAAGACTTTCCCTGCACTCCTCTCTTACCGCTCGCCGCCTTTGAACTTGGTCCGAAAATAGCCGCGACACCATTATCTATAAGATCGCAGGCTGAAAGCGAAAGAGACTCATTCAGAATTTGGATTTGTATCGCTAGACAGATGAAATGATGGATTTACCCTGCTCCTGCAGCGTTACACTGCCATCTTCGGACTTCAGGCGTTTGATTAGCGGATAGAAACGCAGGGTTTGCTCCGCTTCGGGTCCATTGATGGCATTAACCACCGCCAGGAACTCCTTTTCCAGCTCCAGTTCATCGTCGTAGAAAAAGGCACCTGCAGGGGAATTTTCGGGTAACTTTTCTTTTTCCTCTCTACTGCCTGACCACATCTCACCAATGTTGATTTGTTGCCCCTGGCACATGTGGCACACGAAAAATGCACTCCAAATGCAGCAGAACAGAACTATGCGATGCCACATGCCCTCTGCTCCTCTGGAATTTCCACCAAACATTTGTGGCCAGCGGACTGAGCTATTTCCGAAATATTTTCTACTCTTCGCTTTTCATGCGAGCACACCGGCTGGCGATTCCACGGCAACTGGGAAAGCTTTTCCGGCCATTGGAGATCGAATGCGGCAAGTGGAAAACGGAGATCAGCTGGATGGAAAAGCTCTTTCAGCTGATTTTAGGCAGTAAAAGAAAATACGAATACTAGCAATGCTTTAGACTGCTGAAAACGTTACTAGTAAATTACAAAAAAATATAATTAATTATAATATTGAATAAATTCCAATATTTATATTTCCAACAAAAACTATATATGATTTTTTATTTTTTCGAAGAATATATAAAGTTGTTATGCTTGTAAAATTAGTTCATTGTTGTGTACGGTAAGGAGACAGGATCAGAAGGATCCAGTCTTCTTGTTATCTGAGCTTTATTTATTATTGTGTATGGTGAGGAGAATAGATCAGGATTATCGGGGCTTCTAGACAAGTAAGTATTCATTTTAATATACGGTGAAGAGACGGGATCAGAGGGATCCGAAATTCTTGTCGACTGAGCTTGATTTATTAGTGTGTATGGTGAAGAGACGTCTTTAGGAGAATCGGGTCTTGGCGGCAACTGAGCAGTATTCCGACCTACAATTTTCTTAGTCTCCTTGGAACCCAAAAATATTCTCTTCACCGAAGAGATGGTTTCAGCTGGGGGATCATGACTGTAAGTGAAATTAACATTTCGTAGTCGTAATCGGTCCATTGCAATGGGATCGAATATGGGAGGCAGGGTTATGACGATTCCCTTAACTATTTTTCGTTTCCATTTTTGAAATAAGACATAAATCAGAGGAGCCAGTACCAAGATGATTAAGATCGAAATAGATAAACTTATTCCGAAGCTAAAATCACTAAACTCTTTTTCTTGAAAGATCCACGGATACACAAACTTCATTCCCCCGCCGGAACTATCTAAGCACTGCATCGCCACAGCGAGAGTTTTGGCTTTTTGAGGTAAGTTACTATGATACGTGTTTCCACGTCTTGTATAATCAACATCAAGTTGAATGCATTTTGTGGATGTAGAACACGAGTATATGTTGTAGACACAACCGCCCTTGTATTCTTGTGGGTCTTCCCAGGTGAGGGTGTGGTTCTCTAAGTGATACTGCAAATTCTGTGCTTGGCGCTGCGTATAGTTGGTAAGAATTGGCACATCAATATAATAGAACGTCAACGATTGGCCCATGGCGTTCTGGCTCCAAATAAAGACGGTGGTCCACTGAGTAGAGTTCCAGTCCTGGAAAACTGCTGAGCTGTTGTCTTGATACATCGGTTTCTTTCTAATGGTAAAAGTGTAAATGAAATTCAAAGACTTCGAACTTAAAGTATCAAGGCTTACTCTATGGTATGTGGGCTATCCGTATCTGTGACAAGGATGTACGTAAAGTTGGGTCCGTTAAATTCCAGTTCATCCAGGGGCTCCCAGAAGACGTGAAGCTCATTTTTATCTAGATCGTAGTGAAATCCCTCGTGCAGAAAATAAGGGTTTCGTGGCAAGGCTGGGTTTGAGGTAAAGTTTAGGTCATAAGTATCAACTACCCACTTTGCATCGTCGTGGTTAAATTTGACATACAAATGCACTGCATAGGTCTGGTAATGATATTCCGGGATTTCCATGCACACATCTTTCAGCTCTGTGAAGTTAGCTTGTTCATAACTAATTATGTCGTAAAATTTTCTCTCGATCTGCGGATTTTGCGGCTCCAGGTAAACTTCCCACATGTAGGAGTTACTGTTCTTAAATGCATGCGGGCCGAAATCTATGCAGGCCGCGGATCCCGATTGCTCTATTATGGGCCTATTACTTGGCCAATACGGCACTCTCATTTGAATGTCAGTGAGGTAAAATACACGCTTCCGTAAAATACCATTCAAGTGTTGTTCAATTGTGAAATTTCGATTTATTCCCCGAAAATTAATGGGATATTGAATGTTGCACAAATCCTCGGATGTGCACTCAACTTTAAACAAGTTATCCATAGTCACAAAGAATCTATTAATGTACTTGTTTCCATCATGGTAATAGATTTGGCACTCTAGTTCTGTCATGATATCATTATAAAAGCATTTAAAGTATACTTCTGGAAGAAATGTCGCTATCGAGATCAGTGCTCTAGTTGTGCTATTATCCGGCCAGTTGCACTGGAATTCCAACTCTCTTTGCCGGAACTGAATCATCCATATTCTATAGCTGATGGTGAACTCGTCAATAAGCTTTGTTTCCAACTTTCGATTCTCCATCATGAGCTGAATATTCCACGGTTTTGGCGCGGATCCGTTAAAGACACAGCGTACTTCATAGGTAAAATCATATAAGCCGGTTTTGTTTGTAAGGGTAAAAATATGTCCACTCAGTTGAACAGTTGACCAACAATTGGCCACCGCCGTTATAACCAAAAAGATCCGCCAGCTCATGTCGACTTCAAAACTTTGACTGAACGATATATTTTATTTCGGCTAGTGCTGCTTATCGCTTACTTCCAGCACACAGCATCGTATCTGCTTCTAAATTCGGCAACTACAGATTGTGCTTGCTCTCCCGAATTACAGCGAATAAAGTTCGAAACAGTTCATACACAGCTGGAACAATCAGCTTGAGTGACCCCAAGAGAATATAAATAAAATGTTATTAAAAAATTTTAATAGCAGTAACAGAAAATAAATCAAGAGAGAACGCTGTAGTCGGGTGTCCCGACTATATGATACCCGTTAATCAGCTAGAAGTTTGAGGGAGATGGAGATATAAAACTTGAATAAACTTGAAACTAATGAATAGTCCGATTTGAAAAATGTCTTAAACATTTCCATAGGTATTAATAAACACTATAATATGGCATTTATACATTTTTAAAATGTTGAAAGATGTGGCAGCCAGAAATATTTTGAAATCGTTTAAGGCGATTGTGGGATCAGCGTTCATCCGGACAGACAGACAGACGGATCCTGATCAAAACAAGAGAGAACGCTATAGTCGGGTGCCCCGACAATCAGATACCCGTTACTCAGGTAAAGGGAGTGCGAGGGAGATGGAGATAGAAACTTTGAACACGCATAACTTTTTAACGAATGGTCCGATTTGAAAAATTTCTTCTACATTTCGATAGGTATTGATAAACACAATAAAACTGCATTTTTACTTTTCCGAAATATTGAAATTTTTAAAATCGTATATAAGCGATTGTGGGCGTTAGAGGAGGCGTGGCACCCTTTTGAAACAAACTTGCGCTGCGTAGGAACTCCAAGAATCTTCATGCCAAATACCAATCTTCTAGCTTTTATAGTTTCCGAGATCTCAGCGTTCATACGGACAGACGGACAGACAGACAGACAGACAGACAGACAGACAGACAGGCAGACGGACAGACGGACAGACGGACATGGCTAGATCGACTCGGCTAGTGATCCTGATCAAGAATATATATACTTTATGGGGTCGGAAACGCTTCCTTCTCCCTGTTACATACTTTTGCACGAATACAATATACCCTTTTACTCTACGAGTAACGGGTATAAATATATATACTTTATGGGGTCGGAAACGCTTCCTTCTACCTGTTACATACTTTTTCACGAATACAATATACCCTTTTACTCTACGAGTAACAGGTATAAAAATGAACATATATTTATAATACCCGTTACGCGTAGAGTAAAAGGGTATATTGTATTCGTGCAAGGTCGTTTTTTTAAATTTTATTTAAGTTTTTTTTGTTACAATTTTAAAATTTATAATATTCTTGATAAGAGTGTATAAAGCTCTCAGGCTTAGTCATTCAATTCATTGTCGTGTACGGTAATGATTTGGCTGGATCAATAGCGTCCTGCCTTTCTGTCGAATGAGCTTCATTCAGTAAAGTGTATTGCGGGGATACGTGATCAATGTTATCGGGGCTTTTAGACAACTGAGCAGTATACTCGTAATGTACTATGTACGGTGATAAGACGAAATCAGAAGGATCCGAAATTCTTGTCGACTTATCTTCTTTAATTATAGTATGTGGTAAGGAAACGGCTTCTGGAGAATCGGGTATTGGAGGCAATTGAGCAGTATTCCGACCTATAATTTTTTTCGTCTCTTTGGAACCCAAAAATATTCTCCTCACCGAAGAAATGGTTTCGACTGGGGGATCATGACTGTAAGTGAAATTAACATTTCGTAGTCGTAATCGGCCCATCGCAATGGGATCGAATATGGGAGGCAGGGTTATGACTATTTCTTTAACTATTTTTCGTTTCCATTTTCGAAATAAAAAGTAAATCAGGGGAGCCAGTACCAAGATGATTAAGATCGAAATATATGTAATAATTCCAAGGCTAAAACAAGAGAGAACGCTATAGTCGGGTGCCCCGACAATCAGATACCCGTTACTCAGGTAAAGGGAGTGCGAGGGAGATGGAGATAGAAACTTTGAACACGCATAACTTTTTAACGAATGGTCCGATTTGAAAAATTTCTTCTACATTTCGATAGGTATTGATAAACACAATAAAACTGCATTTTTACTTTTCCGAAATATTGAAATTTTTAAAATCGTATATAAGCGATTGTGGGCGTTAGAGGAGGCGTGGCACCCTTTTGAAACAAACTTGCGCTGCGTAGGAACTCCAAGAATCTTCATGCCAAATACCAATCTTCTAGCTTTTATAGTTTCCGAGATCTCAGCGTTCATACGGACAGACGGACAGACAGACAGACAGACAGACAGACAGACGGACAGACGGACAGACGGACATGGCTAGATCGACTCGGCTAGTGATCCTGATCAAGAATATATATACTTTATGGGGTCGGAAACGCTTCCTTCTAGCTGTTACATACTTTTGCACGAATACAATATACCCTTTTACTCTACGAGTAACGGGTATAATTACTAATGTCTGTTTCTTGAAAGATCAACGGATCAACAAACTTCATGCCCCCTCCGAAATCATCTATGCAGTCCATCGCCACAGCGAGATTTTTGGTTTCTTGAGGTATGTCACTATGATACGTGTTTCCACGTCTTGTATAATCAACATTAAGTTGAATGCATTTTGTGGATGTAGAACACGAGTATATGTTGTAGGTACAACCGCCCTTGTATTCCTGTGGTAGTTCCCAGGTGAGGGTGTGGTTATCTAAGTGGTACTGCAAATTCTGTACTTGATGCTGCGTATAGTTGGTAAGAATTGGCACCGTCAGATTATGGCATTCCAACGATCGACCCATGGCGTTCTGGGTCCAAAGGGACATTGTGGTCCACTGCGTAGAATTCCAATCCTGGAAAACTGCTGAGCTGTTGCTTTGATACATCGGTTTCTTTCTAAAGGTAAAAATTAAATGAGATTAACAGATTTCGACTTTTAAAGTATAAAGGATTACTCCGTATCTGTGGAAAGGATGTACGTAAAGTTGGGTCCGTTAAAGTCCAGTTCATCCAGGGGGTCCCAAAAGACCTTTAGCTCTTTTTTATCTAGATCGTAGTAAAATCCCTCTAGCAATAAATAAGGATCCTTTGGCAAGGAAGCTTTTGAGGTGTAGTTCAGCTCATAAAATGACTGTTGTGCATCGTCCTGGTTAAATTTGACTTGCAAATGCACTTCATAGGTCTGGTAATGATATTTCGGGATTTCAAAGCACACATCTTTCGGCTCTGTGAAGTTAGCTTGTTCATAACTAATTATCTCGGACTTTTGCCTTCCTATCCGCGTATTTTGCGGCTCCAGGTCCACTTCCCATATGTAGGAGTTACTGTTCTTAAATGCATGCGGGCCGAAACCTATGCAGACCATGAAACCCGATTGCTCTATTATGGGCTTATTACTTGGCCAATACGGCACTCTCATTTCAATGTCTGTCAGGTAAATTACACGCCTTCGTAAAATTCCATTAGAGTGTTGTTCAATTGTAAAATTTCGATTTATTCCCCGAAATTTACTTGGATATTGAATGTTGCACAATTCCTCTGAAGTGCACTCAACTTTGAACAAATTATCCATAGTCACAAGGAATCTATTGATATTCCAGTCAGCAAACATATCTTGAACAATCAATATTTGTCCTCCGATTGTTGTTTTTTATAATCAAAACTATTTTGGATTTTTTTTATGAGCACGCGGGCTGGCAATTTCTTGACAACTTGTAGATTTATTTATTTTATTTTATAAATATTTTTGATGTTTATGTGAACATTGCAGAAAGCTAGCCAGCTAATCATGTTTAAAAAGCACAATCGGTTTATCTTACTATGACAAATAAATAACATTTTTTCCAATTTACTTTTTAAATGAATTTTATCAAAATTGGAAACGGAAATATTAAAAGAATTAAAAAAAGAGAACGCCATAAACAATTACCTCGACCATCAGATACCCGTTACTCAGCTAAAGGAAGGGCGAGGGAGATGGAGCTAGGTATTATAAGACATAATAAAATAGAAATTATACTTTTACAAAACCTGTAAATCTTCCAAATCTCTGAACCTCTGAATCTCTAAAAAGTATTTTTTGTTTAACAGTTATAGAGTATAAAATCGGTTCGATTCATTTTTACCAATTAAAAAAAGGAAGGTACCCTATAGTTGAGAGCCTCGACTATCAAATAGCCGCTACTCTGCTAACCAATATAAAAGTAAATATTATATTATATTATATTATTATTCAGCAAAATTAAACTACCCTATTCGATTGCGTAGAATTATTTTAAACAAGAGAGAACGCTATAGTCGGGTGCCCCGACAATCAGATACCCGTTACTCAGGTAAAGGGTGTGCGAGGGAGATGGAGATAGAAACTTTGAACACGCATAACTTTTTAACGAATGGTCCGATTTGAAAAATTTCTTCTACATTTCGTTAGGTATTGATAAACACAATAAAACTGCATTTTTACTTTTCCGAAATATTGAAATTTTTAAAATCGTATATAAGCGATTGTGGGCGTTAGAGGGGGCGTGGCACCTTTTTGAAACAAACTTGCGCTGCGTAGGAACTCCTAGAATCTGCATGCAAAACGCCAATCTTCTAGCTTTTATAGTTTCCGAAATCTCAGCGTTCATACAGACAGACAGACGGACAGACAGACAGACGGACAGACAGACGGACAGACGGACATGGCCAGATCGACTCGGCTAGTGATCCTGATCAAGAATATATATACTTTATGGGGTCGGAAACGCTTCCTTCTAGCTGTTACATACTTTTGCACGAATACAATATACCCTTTTACTCTACGAGTAACGGGTATAAAAATTGACGCAATACTTTCTTGCAGAATCTAGATTCTAGACCAAACTATGTTTGAAGAAAGTATCAGTGATTAGCTCCCCTGGGAGCAGAACCCATCAAACCTGGACGCGGTTCAATCAGCCGCACTCTTTCAGCCACAAAACAAACCATCATTTTCCAGGTGCTCCATTGAAAAGCGATGAGGTGTCAATTTTTCAGGGCAACAAGACGAAGAAAGGCCTTCCAGCCATCAACGTTCGGTGGATTTGCATAAAAGGGAACATTCGGCATTCAGCCAAGCATACTTTTAATGGCTGGGGACTGAGTATACCCACATACATACAACAATATAGCCGCTGGTGTCATTTTAGCCTTTAGCCCCAATGTGTTTGCTCAAAGGATTTTGCGGATGCCGAACACGTTTCGTGTTTTAGCCCAAAATTTGAATAATAATTCACCCAATTCCGGATGGAGGTGAACCGTTAATATTCATTTGTAGGTGGGCTACAAAAGCCAGCCAAATATTCAATATGCCCAAAGTCAAGCTGCCTGATGATGATAAATGCTCAACTATTCCGTGGAATTTCCCTATCTGTTTTTCTTATATTTTTTTCTTCTCTCGATTTAACTTTTGCCCTGGAATTTTTCGCGCTGGCCGTAATCAAGGGAAAGCCAAGAATTGAAAAACAGAAAATGGTCAGGGGAAAAGTACTTGGAAAACATTTTCTATTACACGAAATATTTATGGTTATCATGCGGAGGTAGTGGGAAAAAAGAACGGGGCCACCTATGAATGGAATGCCCTGCAGCTGGCCTGCAAAAAGGAACCAGAGAACAACCGAAATCCCCACCTCAGAATCCCAGAAGTAAAGCTCACCGAACAGAAAACACAGCACAACAAATCCAAATCCTGGCCACAACAGCAGAAGAATCTGCAAAACTTTTGTAGAGGTAATAAGACCTCTAGGAGGTGGCTGAGGGGGCTAAGGGGGCTGAGGTATACGAATGGCTAGCTAGTGCAAAAAAGTTTTAATACTTGCCATAATGTTGCCAAAAGGATTATCCAAAAGAATGACTTTTAATGGAGACAGGAAGTAAGCGCATAACAGACAGAAGTATTAACTGTTTCCTTCCGCTTTCCTGGGGAGTTGGAGAGTTAGGAACCTCCTTATCCCCACCCTCCTCCTCCGCTACACACACATATTTACAAAACTGTCAGTTCCTAAGCGCTCCTTTCTGGAATCCTTTAGTGCGTGTGTGTGTGTGTGTGTGAGTCGGTTTGTTTGGCTGGTTTTGCGGCACGTAAGCTGTGCGGAAATATTGCAACATCCTCATAACGGGAGACTCCAGTCGGTGGATGAGTCTGAGCGGCAGTCGGAAGCTCAAGCTCAGGATGAGAATGAGAATGAGGCTGAGGCTGAAGGGCTTACCACGATTACTTCTCCATTACGAAGGATACTATCACTTCCTCCAGAGGTTTGCCATCAGTCAGGGAATATTACATAATTCCCCAAAAAGGTTCCAAATATTCTTACATATTTTTTATAAACAAGCTATTTACAAATAAGTTGCGCTATAGAGTACAAAAAATTAATGAAATATTTAGAATTTAAAAACATTAATTATTATGTGTAATTTCATATTTTTAGTATACTTATATGGTTTTTTTTTTACAACAGAATATTCAATAAATACAATTTAATATTTATAAAATATGTATAATTTTGGTCTATTTTAGTTAACCTTAAGGGGGGGGTAGGGTCCTGCAAAAAAAAAATTTCGAATTTTCTTTTAAATTTTTTTCTTGTAGATTAACATCTTAAGATTATACAAAAAAAGTTGTAAATCAATCGGACAAAAAGTTTAGAAGTTATGCTAAAACTAGTACCCTAACCTCTAAGACTTTAGGTACGTAAGTGCATCTTTAAGTGCGTTTTTCTCAAAACCTCGTTTTGAAAGTCCGTGTTCATCGGCATTTCTAAACGGCTCAACCGATCGTTTTCAAATTTGTCGCATATTTTTCTGCATTAAAAAAACCCGCCCCCTGGGAAGCGTTTTTTTTTATTTTTTAACTTTAAATATTTTATTTTTAAGCCGAAAGTCAATTTTTTTAGGTGAAAAACCCATTTTTGACTTTGGACTTTCGGAAAAAATTCTTAAAAATAAAAAATTTAAAAAAAGGCTTCCCAGGGGGCGGGTTTTTTTAATTCTTAAGCGAATTGTAAAAACAAAATGGAAATCCGATCATTTTTAGCGGAGGTACAGTGAACACCGCAAAACGCCTTTTTTTAATAGTGTTCCAGCAATCGCTTTGCCACCGATATATTAGCCGATAGTATCGGCTATAAAAATTAGTGGATATTATTTAAATGACACTTAATAATATACAAAAGGTTTGAATTAAATCCATCCAACCAGTTTTTATAGAAAAAATCGCAAAGTTAGTCGATTTTTTGGTGCCAAAGACCCTACCCCCCCCTTAAAACAAGTTTTCTTACATTTAATGTGACTAAAATACCTTAAAAATTTTGTTAGTAAATCCAATTATTAAATAAAAATGTACTACAAAATTTAAATTTTTTGTATATCTATATACCTACTTTTTTTAATCCAATAGAATATTCAATAAGTACAATTTAATATTAATTAAAATATTTAATAATAAATAATTACAAACATTTAGTGTGACTTAAATACTTTTTAAATTTGGTTTATTAATCCAATTATTAAATGAAATATAACTAAAATATGGAGGTGTATGCGTACATGTTTTTTTAAAAATATATAATAATATTTCTTTCTAATTTAACTTGTTTTAAAGAAAAATCTATTTTATTTACTAACTTTTAATGTAAATTTCATAGCTAGAGTATTCTAAGTACCCATTTTGTTAGTGATTTTCTTCCTGTTTTTATTTTCCCTACAACTGTCGGCTTTCGAGTGTGGAGACAACATATCTTAGCTGGGATTTGGAATACGGAAACTCATGTAGTGGCGGTTTCCTTGGTCAATGATTGCCACTCGGTGTCCCAGGACCAAGTTATTCAAGAAGCTAGAATCTTTAACCTTTCCCTTCCGCGAGTTTTCCAATATACTTTACTTTAGTCTCATTTTGCATTTTAATGAGTTCGCCGTGAAATATGAGATGCCATGGTGGAAAAACTGGGATACAGGGAGGGGGTGGTCTGTGAAAAATAAGAAGCGGTGATGACAACAGCGGGCGCCATAATTTTGCGTCCTTCGCCTGCTGGCTTGTTTTTCCCTTTTTCCCTGGGCCGTATTTTCCCCAGGAAAAGTGTCCTAAGTCGGCTTCATCGTCGTGTCCTGGCTGCAGGATATTGCTTTAATTGAAATTTATGCTAAATAGATTGACACTAATGAGCAATGGCTCCTGCTACTGCTACTGCTCCTCAGCTTTTCCAGCTGCCGACCAGGTAATTCCTGGCAAGACTATCTGCATAATTAAATTGCTTCTCAGCGTCTTTGGCCCCGGCTAATGTCAACCGAATTATTATTATTATTTTAGCATTTTTATATGAGCTGATCGGGGATATCCCCCCCCCCCCCCCCCCCCTCCGAATCCCTATTCCCATTTGCATGCCAGGGTGAAAGCCAAGGAAAAGCCAAGCGAAAACCAGCTGACAAATGGCTCAAGTTGTGGCATTTCCGCTGCACTCAGCACTCAGCAGCTCCACTTCCGTTCCGGATGCGACTTCTGCGACATGTGTTGCCGAGAGCCAAGAGTCCCAGTCTCCCCACCTCAAACCTCTAAGCCCTGGAATCATTGCAGAATCGACGCCTTGTAGACAGGGAAAAATGGGATCTATCATTTATTGAACCTATATAGAAATTATTAAAATAAGGCTTCTTAAAAATCATAAATCTAAGTACAATTGCAGATTGCCATCTGCAGTTTGCAATTTATAAAGGTGTGTTAAGAAATTCTTAACCCCATCAAATCAAGTTAATGGTCTAATTGAATTACTTGTAGAATTTAATGCTCTCTTAAATGTTCATAAAATAACTAGGTATACAAAAATATTATTTCTACGAAAAGCGAGTATAGTTATAAAGTAAAGCTTAAACTGCTTAAATTGTAAAATAAATATTAAGCAAAGTTTAAAAGGTGTTTATATTTCAATTTACTTTTATTTTTATTCCAAATCAAAATTCCGTGTAATCCAAAATTTGTTGAAAATTTTTAATTGGAATGTTTAAAATTTAAAGATAAGTATAAATGCAATTTTGTTGTGTTAAAAAATACCTATCAAAATGAACAATTTTTCAAATCGGACCATTCATTAAAAAGTTATGAGCAAAAATTGAAATAGCCGCTAGATGGAGCCATCAAAAATGTCAACAGCCGCTAGATGGCGCGAGTAGCTTTGATAGTTGCATATCGCCATCTCCCTTGCACTCCCATCAGCTGAGTAACGGGTATCTGATAGTAGAAATTCTCGACTATAGGATTCTCTCTTTTAAAACTTGATACTTTTTTTTTCTGTGTATTTTTCGCTCGCATTTATCGCTTTGCTTTGGTGACGGAAATGAGTTTTTGTCGTAAACTTTTATGGCAATAAACGTCGCTTGTTAGTCCCGGGTTTCGCCAGCCCCCAAAGGCCCCCTTTTTCCCACGCCCCTCTCTGCCCCCCTTGGCAGTTACGCACTTGGCACAGAAATCATAGCCTCGGCTCGTGGAGAATAAACATATAAATAGCTGCAGAGCCAAGAATGGTGTCGTTGTTTTCAACGGCGTTTCGCGCGTTACACATTGCCAGGCTGCATAAAAATAGTTGGCCAGCACGAGGATGAGGTGGATTCCAGATCCTGTGACCATTTTCCATTACATTTGCCACGTCACGGCACATTTCTCTCGCATGTTCCACTCTCTAACCGGAGTCTATGGCAGCTCCCTTCCGTTTCCGGTCCACAGTCCACGGTTCTTTGGTCCTTCGGTCCTCGGTCCTCTGGCTGTTATCATATCTCTCTGGCTTTTGTTTCACCCCGACTCTTTCAGCTGCTGTCTTTTAATTCTTTTAACAATTGCGCTAAAAGTTGTGCATTGAACACTTGGCTGCCTTTCAGCCAGAACAATAAAAATGGGCACGGAAACGAAGCTGTAAAGTATACTATAGCTGAAGCTATAGCTATATGTACAGCATATACCATGGTTGCCCAGATAACAGAAATATTGTTTACCGCAATGCAATTGTTGCCAAAGAAAAGAGCCAGCGGGAAAGCCTTTTCATTTGTTTTACTTTATTCACACCAAAAGTTGGCGGTGGAAAATCTGCAGGAGGAGCTGTACAGCTTCCGTTTCCGCTGAAAAGTTTCATTTCCCATACGCCGCTCGCTGACTGGAGTCGATGATAAAGTGCGAAATTAACTTTTGAAATAAACAAGGAAAGCAACCACGGAGTGGTAGGTAGGTTCCTAGAGGCAAATGATATACCTACTATACCACGTGTGGGTTTTCGATGTTCCCTGCATGTAAAACAGGCCGGGGAGAAAGAGAAATGATTAAGGTGGCGCAAGAACATCGAATATCATTCACCTGCCAGCGATTACGATTACGATGCCAATCGAAGACCGAGGACCGTGCTCCATTTGGTTTTAGGCACGTAAAAAATATGAAAAATTTCGCATAAGCAGGAAACGGAGTTCATAACTCGGCAGAAATCTCGACCTATCGCATAGGCATGCATATTTAATAGGTGGGCGGGCCGCACTGCCACGCCCCCTGACTCACCGTGACCCCGAATACAGTGGCAAAAAAGTATTTTACTCTAGGCGAGTAAAGAAAACAAATGATTTTCAAAAAATCATTAATAACTAAAAGGTTTTTATTAAATTTTACAATTTGTATAATTTTGATTTTATTCTATGCTTCACAATAAATTAAAAATAAATAAATTAACAAATTAATAGAAATAATGCAAAAATAAAAATACGACAATCTTTTCATAAATATTTGTACTTTATTTGGTTGTCTTTTGAGTGGTTTATCAACTTAATTTAAGAAAATGAAACAGTATCGCTTGCTAATTGTTATTAAGCTTTAATCAGTTTTACAAATTTATAACAGATGGAGACGATATACCTGAAAGGCAAATTGTATCTTAAGTTCAATAGACTTAAGAAATAATATTCCTAATCGAATTGTTGATAGTTCTTAAGGGTTTGGTTTAATAAACGTCATAATGGTAATGCCTTTTCTTTTATTTACATAACTCTTATTCCTTTTCTCTCAGTGTCTGGTGCTCACGCCATCAACACGAAAAGCAATCAAATTGCAAAAATTTGTTTCATTTTCTGCGATAACATGACTTGAATTTGATGAATGCCTTGGCAAGAGCGAGCCAAGCCATGAACCAAATGGAATGGAGATGGTGATCAGGAGGGGCGATGGGGGGAGGAGGGGGGTCCAGGAAGGGCGGAAAGGACGCGAAGGATATTGGCAACGAAAGCCAAATGCCAATCTCGGCGCGCTTTTTACGAGGCCAGCCTTCGGTGGGTGGGTGGAGATTTTGGGGTGGAAAGCAGTAGGGTGGGGAAAAGGGGAAATCCCCGCTCAGCATGGAAAAAATGTGCAGATATGGCCAAATGAAAGAGTTATGAATCCGCAACTTTGTTGCTCCCCAGGCGCTTCTGGCTCTGGCTCCAGCTCAAATGTCCGCCCGCCCTGCTCCGATTACTAATACGCCCCGTGGTCCCCGTGGCCATCACATCCACATCCTGTGCTTCTCGTCCTTCCTGGCCAAGGATTAAAATAAATGCGCCGCATTTGTATGGGTTGCACGATTCGAAGGGGGGATAGGAAAAAGGGGGATACTGGATTCGCTATTTCCGATAACCGCTATTTATGGTTAGCTGCATTGGCCGTCCACATCCACATCATCATCATGGTTTCGCCCGCGGGCTAGCCAGAATCAAATGCAAAAATATATCCCCATTTCTTTGTGATTTTTCTGCGGGTAAAAGCCCCCTAGGATCCGAAGTCCTGGGCGTGTCATCTCATCATCTCATTTTGACGGAGTCCGCTCAGGGAAACGCACCGAAAATTTTTGTAATTACGACCACGTCAAAAGCACTCGCCAAAAGCCGCACAAACAAAAGCCGAAAGCCGCCGACCAAGAAATAAATGACCAGAAAAAGCTGGCAGCGCCGCCCTTGCAAAAATGAGAAATTAAAATTAAATTTCAAGCATTAGGCCGGGGAAAATAACATTTTAATGGGCATTTCGGCAAGGGCGACTCTGTAAGTCAAATACTTTAGGGAGGTTTGTCCACGGCGGACTTAAAAGTGACTACTGAAAGTGTACATTTAGTCAGAAGCTAAAAGTCAAACATCCTTATTTTCATGGTTTATCATGGTATATTTTAAAGGTGATAATTCTGTGGAAAAAGTAAAATAATTTTTTTAAGTAAATTAAATCTTAGAAAATAGGAAAGCTAAACTAAAATTTTTGTAATAATGGTTAAAGAAATATGTATTAACAGGCTAAAAATCAAATAACCTTCTTTTTATTATGGTAAATTTTAAAAGGGATTTAAAAACGCAATATAATAAAATTTATATTTTTAGAAGTAAAGATTCAACAAAAAATAGGAATTTGTATGTTAATGGTTTATGAAAATTATTAATAATGATTTTTTGAATAATGATTGTTAAAATCCATGACTTATAGGTCTACCCACATCTTAATTGATTTCAATTGGACCTTAGATGATTTTATGATCTTAAACTATTTAATATCTTTTTTTATTAATCAATTGTATTTATAACATTTACCCTTTACCATTTATAGTTGTACCAGAATTTCCCCAGCTGTTTATACTTATTTATTTGCTTCACATCTGCGTCTCTCGAAGCCAATGAGCAGTTCGTTAGTTTGCTGTAAGCTGCTTTCCCCTGATTTTCCATTTCCATTGTGGATGGATGCTCCACATATTCTAAGCATATGCAGGCAGGTATCGCAGGTTGTCAACGAAACCAATCCCCGGCACTCCACTCTTCACTCTCCACATTCCCAATTTTCCGACATAAAAGTCAATTTATGGCATATAAACCGCTTTGTTGTCAAGGGAACTCAATTACGGGGAACCCCCTTACCATCTCGCTTTCTCTCTCAGTCAAAGGAACATTGCATAAATCCCATACCATTCCATTTCCATCCATCGCATTACCGAAATATTTTAATGAATCAAAGCAGAGGTGCCTTTTGGCTCGTTTGCGTCTAGGATTTCAATCGTGCGATATGACACATCATCAAAGTTGGCATATTTCATTATTCGCCCCTCCAATATCGATACAGTATCGTTTGCATGTTGCGTGCCAGAGTTCAATATGGAAAATGGCTGGGAAAATCGGTGCGGAAATAAAGGAAAACAACAGAAATCGAAACACAAACAACAGTTCAAGTGTTACACTTTAGTTTTCCTAGTCAGGGATGTCGGGAAAATGGGGGAAATTTTCATTTCATTTCGCGCGTCATTTGAGGCGGCGCCGCTTCGAATTGTTGCAACCTTTTCCCCATCGAAATGGTTCGAGTTGCTCGAGTTCCTTGATTGAAATCGCATAAAAACAAAGCCCGAGTGGGCGGGGAATTTTCCCTGGCAAACAAAATATTTACGATTGTGTGCGTCGCCCTGTTCCTCGATTTTTTGCACCCGAGCTTTTCTTTTATTAAAAGTTTTGATTGTTTTTCGCGTTTCAATTCGTAGCTTTCGCGCCTAATGACAGCCGAACATGCCATGAAATATGAGTTGATTGCCAGCTGAAGGGCAGTGGGTACGGGGTATATTGAAGGGTTATAAATCCACTCCAAGTCGTTTTGCAAATTGGCCTGCCAGTGGAAGCACAAACCGACCAACAAACAAGCTCATTAGGCCGCACCAATTACTTCTAATTAATGTCTTTGAGACGCATAAAATTTTGTCAAGTTTCCCGCTGCCCGCTTTTTTCTTTCGCTTTTCTTCTCCTGCACGCCAATTAACTCTGAACGCTCATTACAGGTCGCGATGGAAAAGCTGACAGTTTGAGCCAGGTCTTCTAGGTCCAGGCCACTACTACTACTGCTGCTGCTGCGACAGTGCCACTCCCACATTCCGCCCCCTTTTCTGGGGTGCAGCGGCGCGTATTAATTAGCTGCTCGAAGCCACCGCCCAACACCCATCACCTGTCTAGAGTTCAAATGCACTTTAAAAAATACTAAACTACAATTAGCATTAAGTGTTTTGGATTACTTTTCGCCTTCAGAACTTTAAGCTTAATTAGAAAATATTCTGGAAAAAATTTAAATTTAATGGGATCTAATGTGATGAAAATGTGAAAACATTTTAAGACCACAAACTAAAATATTTATGGGCTTTAGAATTAACTACAAATAGTAGACTAAAGACAAGAAAACATTATATATGTACATTAAGACAAAAAATATAAATGTTTAAATATATAAGAAAGATCCAATCCTTCAAGAAAATATTATAAATCAATTAATTAACTTATTTAAAATATAAAAAAATAATTATTTACACCCCAATCACAACAAAAATGAAATAAATTAAATATTTAAAATATTTTAATCTAGGCAATATTATACAGCTCTTCTGAAAATAAAGATAAGTTGTCTGGCATTCTTAAATACTCTTTATTATATTAGAACTCCTTCTGATTTCTCCCAGTGCAAATTCGTCGTCATGACTGGGCTTCAAATGTTTCCATTTGCAGGCAGTTCAAAAAGTGTCTGCTCCTCGTCCCCAAAATTTATAGGAGCACCTGCACTGAGTTCCCAGCTCCTCCATCCAGCATCCTTCATCCTCCAGCCTCGTGATTGTCGTTAACATTACGTCAACTAATTGGCTTCATTTGGGGTTGTCCTGTGGCTGCTGCGTGGCATCGGGACCTTCTAATTGGCAATGAAAGGAGCATAATTTATGAATATGTCGCGCACTCATTTCATGCTACACTTGTCAAGCGAGGGGCCTTTTTCCCCACCCTCAACAGAATCGAGTTCTTTGAGGCATTAATTATGGAATTTAAATGAAAGAGGGAAAAGAATCGAAACGATTGATTAAAGATCGCCAGCAATGCATATTTTGCAACCAAAGGAGGGGAAAAAACTGCGACAACGGAAGCTTACACGCTTCTGCACTCCGCCGTCGAGCTGGAAAGACAACCCATTAGACCGCAATTCACTTGGCTCCGCACCAATGTTTCATGTTTCCATGTTTCGCCTTTTTATGCATCGCCCACATTTTGGACACGGACCTGGGAAAAGTGAAAAGTGAACAGCATAAAGTCAGAAATTGCATTTCCCCATCTGCGAGATAGTCAACCCACACAGACGGAATGGCGCTATGCAGGGAGACAGTGCGTTTCATGCGTGTAGAACCATTTCTGAAGTGATAATCCAAGAGAGATTATTAATAATATTTTTGTCAATAAAAATAAAACCATTGCTTAAAACAGAAATCCTTTTTTTATAATCCTTTTAATAAAGCTTCTTCTATAAAATAAAACAACATTTGAAGGGGGTGGGGTAAATCCGACCTCCCTCCTTTATTGAGCAGAACTGCTAACAGTTTTGCTTTGTATTTTACAAAATGCCTTACAAATTAAGAAATACTCCTTTTAAGAGTTTTCTATTATTCTTAACATACTTTTATAGCGTCTTAATATGTAAGGTTATTTTGGTAAAGGTTAAATATATTTTACTTTACTTGTAAAGTTGATTTAAATGTTCTATTTATTTTATTAAATTTTGTAAACTCTTTAGTAATAGGAAAGTTTATGAGTTACGATGAATGTAAAATTTGGTTCAGTAAATGTAACTTTATTTTTATGACCTCCACTGTATATATTGAAGCTCATATAGTTGTAGTGGCATTTGCTGTAGTTTGTTTGTTTGTGCTTGCCTTTTATTTTAATTTCCCTCGACGGCACACGTTCTGTATTTGTATTTGTATCTGTATATTTGTATCTGTAGGAGAGCACTTTACACATTAATGTAAAAAATTGTGCACTGATGTAAGTGCGTCTTCCTCACATCAGTGCCTTTCCCCCTTAACCCCCCACTAGCCCAATGGGTAATGTCCACCCCCTTTAACCCACTAACTAGACTGACAGGCAGCCAAGCCGCAAACCAAACAGACAGACAGCTCCTGCCATTTTCCCCATTTCCCAGGGAAAACCCGAAACCCCCTCCTTCGACAGACTGCGCGCATTTTAATAAAAACGAATTAAAATGTGCACTAATATGTTTTTATTATTTATGCTCATATATATTTGTATTTATTTACGTGCATGTAGCAAATAAATTGCACTCGAAACTCGAGTGGTGCTCCTCTCTGGAAAATGTGTCACTGTGGAAATTGCTTTGTCAGGTTTAGAGTTCTGTGCATCCCGAAAGTTCCATTAAACTGGTGGTGGGATCCCCCCTTTCCCCTCCTTTTCATAGGGTTTCCCTGCCCTCATGTATATACTATATCATTTGCCATATGCGGATTAGCCATAAGCTGCTTTTGGCAGAGGCAGCATGCAAAAGTTTTACAACTAAACAGAACAGTACAGAAGCTGCCGGGATGAGGTTGGAAATGAGCAAGAGATTGAGATTCAGCCGGAGGACGATGAACACAAGTGGGTAAACCGCTTTTCGTTGAGGCACTTGAGCTGAGTCTGTGGCTTATAATTTGTTTGACAAGCATCAAAACAGCCACAACCCAGTCCCCCCAGTAGCTTTTACTGGCACCAGATGCCATTCGAATTATGAGCTATTGAAGTCAATATAAATAATTGATAATATTTCCTTACTTTGTTTTTTAAAATCAACAAACAATATATTATTATTAAACTATTTCACTATTATTTCTTAAAAATAATAACTATTTAGTGTAATTACCGGAAAAAAAATAAATATTGAGCTACTTTAACTATGACAATATTAATAATAACAATTATTATTTATTTACGTTTTTTAAAAACGTTTCAAGTCACCTTTTCGGAACTCTGACTAGTTTCTGATTTAACGTACATTGGTTACTATAACAGGGATAACAAAGTTTTAAAGGTTTTAAAGGTTAAACAGGTTAAAGGTGAAACAGCCGCCAGATGGAGCCATCCAAAATTTCGACAGCCGCTAGATGACGCCAGTAGCTTTGATGACTGCATATCTCCTTTTCCCTCGCACTCCCTTCAGCTGAGTAACGGGTATCTGCTAGTCGAAGTCCTCGACTATTGCGTTTTCTCTTGTTAACTTTACAATTATTTAACTAGTAAATAAAGCTTTTTTTTGGTGCTTCAAGGGGTAATTCTTTATGCCTTTAATGCATTTGCGGGTCCACCCAATCACGTACCATCTAAATCAACCGAGGGAGCGACTTGGCGTCTGGCCAGAAACTTAATGATGCATACGTGTCGCCGCCATTTGTCCTCGAAGACCGGACAGTGTAGCAAAGTATCCGAGTGCCAAAGTGGATCTGCTGCATCCGGGGGCAGCCAATTAGGAACAGCGCCAAAGAGGCTCCCAGCGGGACTTCTTTCAATTAAATTGGCGACACAAAAACGGCTCAAAGAGATCCCGGCCGGCATTTGTCAGCGCGACCAAAACAATTTGCCGCTGTCAGGATAAGAGACTTTGACTTTGGACTCTGGACCCTGGCGTTGTCCAACATTTCCGCACGCTCAATTTAATAAGGGCAGCTCATTAGCCGCCGACGGGGATGCTCAGCTGGCACCCTTATCCCTCATCCCCCTCAAAAACCTTATCATCCCCGTGCACTTTAAGCGGCTTCATATGGGGGTGCACTAGAAAAATACCAACCAAATGGTCAAGGTTTTAAGCTGTAAAAAAAATCTATCAGTTAGTCAAAACCTTTAATGTTTAAACAAATTTTCAGACATTTTTCAACGAACATAAAAAAAGTCAGTCTGCCTCACAGAACCTATGTATTATTTTCAGTGTAGGCGCCACGTGGATTTGGGGTCCATAAACCGAAATTGAAAAATGTTAAATTATCATCAAATTTCATGCACTATCAAAGTCAATTTCCTGTGGCACCGACCTCGAGGACTCTTGTCCTGTGTATCCCGTAGCTTTCCCCATCCAGATTCCAGCCTGCCCGCCAGTCACAAAAATAATTTATTCAACTTGATGCCGTGGTCGCAGGAGCCCCAACTTTTTAGCGGGAAAATGGGGAGAACGGGGAAAAGCGGGAAAGCGACCGCTGCCCTGCGGTTCATTGTCAGTTAAGCTTTTTAAAAGAAAACCACTTAGAATGTTGACATTATCCTTCACTTTCTATTTATTTTGTCATTTAATCAACTTCCTGCCCGGCGTCGTCGTTCCTGATTTGCATACCGAACCCGATGGAGTCGCTTGATAGAGAGGGGGGATGAGTTCTGGATTCTGGGGAGGTGGCATCTTGAGATGGACGCCCTCGTTTGTCTCCGGTCTCTAGTCTCCGGTATTTGCTCACTGGCGCCGTCTCGCCAATCAGTCAACGGAAGGCGAACGATCCAGCGGAGCCCTCTGGTAAATAAAAATTGCTTTTTGCCGCATAACCTGTGGCCTACTCCCCTTCAGCCCCCTTCCCCTTCCATCTATATGCCATTCGCCGATAGAGATAGACAATTGGATAGGAAAATGAATACTTTACACTGAGAGAAGAGCGTTCATTGTAGAGCTTGAAAAAATATCGACAGTTGGCTATTTCTCGATATTTAATTTGTGTTTTTCTTTCAAAACTTCGATATTGCGAAATTATCAAAAATATCGATAACTTTCATGCTCAAGAGAGCTGATTTATTTTTTTTTTAAATGTTATAGAGAAAATATTGGTTTTCTAAAAATAAATTAACAAATTTGAAATTTCTTTAATTTTTTCAAGGTATGATGTATATATTAAATTATTTAATAAACATTTCTGAAAATCACTAGAAATCTTCGTTTTTGGTTTAATTTATTTATTTGTAATTTATTTAAATACGATAAAATATCGTTTTGGTATCTAAAATAGTTCTTAAAAAAAATATATTTTAGTACCTTTTATTAAGCCTTCATGGAAAATATAAAAAGTTTTTTTAAAATGGAATCAAAAATATTATGATTTTTGTTTTTTTTATTAACTTGTTTTTAAAGATATACTTTACTAAGATATTTGATAGAAACTAAAAGATTTTGAGAATATTTTGTGAAGGGTTCTTCCAGAAGATTCTTTAGATTGATTGACCTACCAAAATATCTTATTTTTTTTACAGTGCACATCCCAAAATGACATTTTGAGGCCGAGCTGAAACGTTCTGGCTTGCTCATTTGCCGTTATTAAAGCAATTCTATGAATATTTTAAAAGCTGCTTTTTGTGTTAGAGGCAGTGCATCTCCACCCCTCCCCCCACAAAAAGGTTTAGAATTTCAGTCTTTCACAACAGAACAGAAACGAAGAAAGAACCTGGACTTGGACGAGTAAATACATAGAGGGGGCATGAGAGAGCATGTAAATAATGCGAGAGTGCCAACTGTGGATGTCCTAGGGACCTGGACCTTCAGAGGTAGTGGAGGCACCAACTTAAGCCGCATTTGGGCAGCCAGTCCCATAAAGGCGAAATCCTATTGAATGGCCTTTTGTTTTTAGCATGGAAATGCTTTTAAACACCGCCTCCGAAAACCGAACAAGAAGCAAAAGTCCGCAAAATGGGAAGGCGAGGCGAGGCGATTGCTTCTTGTTTATTATTCGCTCAGTCAGCTCTAATGAGTCCTGTCCACTCAGGAGCACTTATCCCTGCTTATGCTGCCCACGCTCGTCTTCGTCCTGGTTTGGTTTCGTCCTGGAAAACTCGGCAGGAAAGCTGGCCAACTGGCAAACTGGGCCAGGCACAAAGGACACGACACGGCAGCTAGAAAATATGATGGCAAAGTTTCGCTGTTTGCTCGGCGAAAAAGTTTCCATCTGCGGGGGCCGTTTGATGCTGAAATAATTACGTGGAAATCGCATGACGAATGCCAAACGAGAAGATGCTTCAGATACTGCAGATCATTCCTATTAACTTATTCTAGCTTCAACTTTTTTCCTATTAATTTCCATTTAATGTTCCGACCGTTCCTATGGCAGCTATATGATATAGTGATCCGATTTTTTAAAAATTTTATTCGAAATTCAGAAATATTTAAAAACTAATATTCCCAAGGATAGAAGGTAATACTTCAAATAACACCGAAGCTAGAATTTGTTTAACGTTTTTTTTCGATCCTTCCTATGGGAGCTATAGGATATAGTTGTCCGATCCGGTCGGTTCCGACTTATATACTACCTGCAATAGTAAGAAGACTTTTGGGAAAGTTTCATCCCGATAGCTTAAAAACGGAGAGACTAGTTTGCGTAGAAACAGACAAACGGACGGACGGACAGACGGACAGACGGACATGGCTAGATCGACTTGTCTAGTGATGCTGATCAAGAATATATATACTTTATGGGGTCGGAAACGTCTCCTTCACTGCGTTGCAAACTTCTGACTGAAATCATAATACCCTCTGCAAGGGTATAAAAAGGTTCTCTGAGGTTTTGAAAAATAAATAAAGAAATAAAAAAGTAATAATCGCGTTCCAAAATATATTCCATAAAATTAATTTGAAAATTTTTAATTTTATTCCCGTTACTCGTAGAGTAAAACGGTAAATAGGATTCCTGATCTTTTATATTGTGAAGTCCAAACTGCAGTTACACTCCCTTAGACCCTTAAAATGTAGCATAGTGTAATTTTTTATTCTTCAAAGCTTCGGTTGAGTAAAAACTCAAACACTCAGTATAAAAAAGAACATATGTTAAAAAGCTCTTGTCGTAATTTACGTTGAACTTGTTTTGCTGTAATTCAAGAGAGCGAGCACAATCTGCAGTCCAATATATATAGAGCAAATCGTTAAGTTTTAGAATTTTCAAGCTGATACTGGAAGTAAGCGATAAGGAGCACTAGCCGGAAATAAAATATACCGTTCAGTCAATGTTTTGAAGTCGACATGAGCTGGCGTATCTTTTTGCTAATAACGGCGGTGGCCAATTGCTGGTCAACTGCTCAAATAACTAAATATATTTATACTCTTACAAACGGAACCGACACTCATAATTTTACCTATGACGTACTCTGCTTCTATAACGGATCCGCCCCAAAACCGTGGGACATTCAGCTCATAGTAGACAATCGTAAATTGAAAACAGAGCTTATCGACGAGTTCACCATCAGCTACAGAATAGAGCCAAATCAGTTCAGGCAAAGTAAGTTGGAATTCCAGTGCAACTGGCCGGATAATAGCACAACTAGAGCAGTGATCTCAAAGACGACGCTACCTGTAGCAGTATTCTTAGAATGCCACTATACTGATATCAAGACCGAACTAGAGTGTCACTTGGATTACCTTCCAGAAAATTCGAAAATCAATAGATTCCTTTTGACTATGGATAACACGTTCAAAGTTGACTGCATTCTCTTGACTTTGTGCAACATTCAATATCCAATTAATTTTCGGGGAATAAATAGAAATTTCACAATTGAACTATACTATAATGGGATTTTGGAAAAGCATGCGACTTACAGGACTGATATCCAATTGAGAGTGCCGTATTGGCCAAGTAATAAGCCCATAATAGATCAATCTGGATTCACGGTCTGCATAGATTTCGGCCCGCATGCATTTAAGAACAGTAACTCCTACATTTGGGAAGTGTACCTGGAGCCGAAAAATCTTCGGATTACGTGGGAAGATCCTGGGATAATTAGTTATGAATTGGCTAACTTCACAGAGCCGAAAGATGTGTGCTTTAAAATCCCGGACTATCCTTACCAGACCTATAGAGTGGAATTGAAAGTAAAGTTTAACCACGACGATGCAAAGTGGGTAATTGATACTTATGACCTGAACTTCACCTCAAACCCTGCCTTGCCACGAAAACCTTATTTTCTGCATGAGGGATTTTACTACGATCTAGTTAAAAACGAGGTTCACGTCTTTTGGGCGCCCCTGAATGAACTGCGCTCGAACGGACCGAACTTAACGTACATCCTGACCACAGATAAGGGGTAATCCTTGATTCTTTAAGTTAAATATAATCTTTGAATCTCATTTCATCTTTTATTTTCAGAAGGGAACCGAATTTTCAAGGCAACAGCTCAGCAGTTTTCAAGGACTGGAATTCTGCGCAGTCGACCACAGTGTCCATTTGGAGCCAGAACGCCATGGGTCGATCGTTGAAATGTGATAATATGACGGTACCAATTCTTACCAACTATACGCAGCATCAAGTACAGAACTTGCAGTACCACTTAGAGAACCAAACCCTCACCTGGGAACCACCACAGGAACAGGAAAGCGTTTGTTACTATTACGTATACTCGTGTTCTACATCCACAAACTGCAAACAACTTTATATTCAGTATACCAAACATGAAAACACCTACAGGTCTGAGATACTGAAAGAAAGCAAAAATCTCGCTGTGGCAATGGACTGCTTCGATGGTTTCGGCGGGGGAATGAAGTTTATTAATCCGTTGTTCTTTCATGAAACCGAGTTTAGCCTTGGAATAATTATATCTATTTCGATCTTTATCTTCTTGGTACTGGCTCCCCTAATTTACTTCTTATTTCGAAAATGGAAACGAAAAATAGTTAAAGAAATCGTCATAACCCTGCCACCTATATTCGATCCCATTGCGATGGACCGATTAAGACTACGAAATGTTAATTTCACTTACAGTCATGATCCCCCAGTCGAAACCATCTCTTCAGTGAGGAGAATATTTTTGGGTTCCAAAGAGACAAAGAAAATTGTAGGTCAGAAAACGGCGCAATTGCTTTCAAAACCCGTTTATCCTAAAGACGTCTGCTCACCATATACTACAAGTATTATGAATGAAGCTCCGTCGACAAGAATGTCTGTTTTTTCTAATCCCGTCACATCACCGTATATTATAATTAATACTTATCAGTTGTCTAGAAGCCCCGATAATCCCGATCGCATCACATCACCATACACAATAATGAATGAGGCTCAGTCGACAAGAAGTCAAGATCCTACTGATCCTATCTCATCACCGTACACGACAATGAATATCCAAACCTATGAGCTTTATAGATATATTCCTAACAATAATAAAATTATATAGAAATTAATTCAAACTGTGTTTACCAATACCAGGTAATGTATACCGGCCTATTTTCTTATACATTGGTTAACGGAGTAACGGGTGGGCGATAGTCTATAATGTTTCCTATTTATTTTAGTTTGTCATAATAAATGGCTGATAAGATAGCTTAACGTGTTTTCATAAAAAGTTTTTATATTTATACCCGTTACTCGTAGAGTAAAAGGGTATATTGTATTCGTGCAAAAGTATGTAACAGCTAGAAGGAAGCGTTTCCGACCCCATAAAGTATATATATTCTTGATCAGGATCACTAGCCGAGTCGATCTAGCCATGTCCGTCTGTCCGTCTGTCTGTCTGTCTGTCCGTATGAACGCTGAGATCTCGGAAACTACAAAAGCTAGAAAGCTGGGATTACCCACACATATTCTTGGGCTTCCTACGCAGCGCAAGTTTGTTTCATCGAGGTGCCACGCCCCCCCAAACGCCCACAATCGCCATAAACGATTTTAAAATGTGTCTGGCGGCCACATCTTTTAAGATTTTAAAAATATGTAAATGCTATTTTTTAGTGCTTATTGATACCTATCGAAATGTAGAAGACATTTTTCAAATCGGACCATTTATTAAAAAGTTATGCGCAATCAAAGTTACATATATCTCCATCTCCCTCGCAATGCTAGCTGAGTAACGGGTATCAGATAGTCGGGACACGAACCCGACTATAGCGTTCTCTCTTGTTTAGTTTATTGTCAGTAGTGACGCTATTTGTTAGCAGAGTAACGGCTATTTAATACACACAAAAACAAGAAAGGAAGCTAGCTTCGGCCAGCCGAAGCTTATATACCCTTGCAGATCATTCCAATTAATTTACAAATCGCAAAAATGTTAAATTTCGTAATAATTTGACATTATTTTTTCTATCCTTCCTATAGCAGCTATATAATATAGTCGTCCGATTTTTGTTAAATTGAATTCGAAATTCGAAAATATTAAAAAACAGTCATATCCTAGAGTAGAAGAGAATACAATAAAAACCAAAGAAGCTATAATTTATTTCCTATTATTTTCCCATAAATTTTTCGATCGTTCCTATGGCAGCTATATGATATAGTAGTCCGATTTCAAAAAAATTTTATCCGAAATTCAGAAATATATAAAAAATAATATTTCCAAGAGATGAAGGAAAAATGTCAAAAAACACCGAAGCTATAATTTTTTTCCCATTATTTTTCCGATTATTCCTTTGGGAGCTATAGGATATAGTTGTCCGATCCGGTTGGTTCCGACTTATATACTACCTGCAATAGAAAGACTTTTGGGAAAGTTTGAACCCGATAGCTTCAAAACTGAGAGACTAGTTTGCGTAGAAACGGACGAACAGACGGACAGACGGACAGACGGATGGACAGACGGACGGACAGACGGACGGACAGACGGACGGACGGACAGACGGACATGGCTAGATCGACTCGTCTAGTGATGCTGATCAAGAATATATATACTTTATGTGGTCGGAAACGTCTCCTTCACTGCGTTGCAAACTTCTGACTGAAATCATAATACCCTGCAAGGGTATAAAAAGCACGTCGCCGTAAAATGGACAAGTCCAGGTAATTTTCAGGTTATTCATACTCATATCCTTTTTACCTGAAATATTCATAAAATTTACATTAAATAATATCATTTTGCCGAATTCTCTCTCTCGGAGATTCTCTAACTTCCAAAAAAGAGCGCAAGAATCAATATGGAGAGCAAAATGACATGAGTGGAAGCGAGAAAGACTGATTCAAAATTCGAACTGACGTACTTCAAGCATGTTTTCTCGCTTGCACTACTATAGTAGGAAAGTAAAGCGTTTTCATATATAAACATACATAAGTGCTTTTAAAACAAAAAGGAAACAAGACGCTGCCGTACAGCAATGATAAGCACTTGCAACTGTCCATATGCATATGTAAATGCATGCTAAACTATGTGTGTATGTGAAAAGCGATTAGGCTATGTAAAATTTACGGTTGGAGCATATCAAGTTAAAAATGATATTAAAAATTTTTTTTTGGGTGTAGTCGAGTCTCTCAACTATAAGGTACCTTCCTTTTTTTAATTTGTAAAAATAAACCGAACCGATTTTATACTCTGTAATAGTTGAACAAAAAAGAATTTTAATTTCGTGCAGAAAGATTTATTAGAGATTTGGTGGTTTCGAGATTTGGAAGATTTACAGGTTTTGATAAAATTCATTTAAAAAATAAATTGGGAAAGATGTTATTTATTTGTCTTTGTAAAATAAACCGATCGTGCTTTTTCATCTCGATTAGCTGGTTAGCTTTCTGCAATGTTCACATAAACATCAAAACTATTTCTAAAATAAAATAAATAAATCATAAAGAAATCCAAAATAGTTTTGAATATAAAAAAGAACAAATGAGAGGACAAATATTGATTGTTCAAGATATGTTTGCTGAACTTTTGTCGCTGAGATTCGACAGAGCAACCACAATAGTCCAGCATTAATAGCAGATGGTGAGGTTTAGAAGCTGATATGATGCTGAGTGCTGGAAGTAAGCGATAAGCATCACTAACCCGAAATAAAATATATCGTTCAGTCAACGTTTTGAAGTCGACATGAGCTGGCGGACTTATTTGCTAATAACGGCGGTGGCCAATTGTTGGTCAACTGTTCAACCAAGTGGATATATTTATACTCTTACAAACCGAAACGACATTACAGATTTTACCTATGACGTAGGTTG
The DNA here is from genome assembly GCA_037075285.1 of Drosophila lutescens. Classification (NCBI taxonomy): domain Eukaryota; kingdom Metazoa; phylum Arthropoda; class Insecta; order Diptera; family Drosophilidae; genus Drosophila; species Drosophila lutescens. The sequence continues at coordinate 226,021 of JBAMCF010000324.1, forward strand.
TGTCTTTAACGGATCCGCGCCAAAACCGTGGAATATTCAGCTCATGATGGATAATCGTAAGTTGGAAACAGATCTTGTCGACGAGTTCACCATCAGCTACAGAATAAAGCGAACTCGGTACCCGCGAAGAGAGTTGGATATCCAGTGCATCTGGCCGGATAATAGCACAACTAGAGCAGTGATCTCGGAGGCGACGTTTCTTCTAGCTGTATACCTTACATGCTCTTATACTGATATTATGGCAGAACTAGAGTGCCAAATCGATTACTATGATGGAAACAGGAACATCAATAGATTCTTTGTGACTATGGATAACTTGTTTAAAGTTGAGTGCACATCCGAGGATTTGTGCAACATTCAATATCCCATTAATTTTCGGGGAATAAATCGAAATTTCACAATCGAAATACACTCTAATGGCATTTTACAAAAGCAGGTGTTTTACCTGACTGATACCCAAATGAGACTGCCGTATTTTCCAAGTAATAAGCCCATAATTGAGCAATCAGGATTCACGGTTTGCATAGATTTCGGCCCGCATGCATTTAAGAACAGTAACTCCTACATATGGGAAGTGGACTGGGAGCCGCAAAATCCGCGGATAGAGAGTAAATATGGCGAAATAACTAGTTATGAACAGGCTAACTTCACAGAGCCGAAAGATGTGTGTTTTGAAATCCCGAAATATTATTACCAGACCTATACAGTGTATTTGTATGTCAAATTTAACCACGACGATGCACATCCGTCATCAAAAATACTAGACTACACCTCAAAAGCTTCATTGCCAGATAAACCTCTTTTCTTTGACGAGGGATTATACTACGACCCAGAAAAAAATGAGCTTCACGTCTTCTGGAATCCCCTGGATGAACTGGACTTTAACGGACCCAACTTTACGTACATCCTTACCACAGATACGGGGTAATTCTCGATACTTTAAATTCTAAATCTAAGAATCTCATTAACACTTTTTTCCTTAGAAAGAAACCGATAAATCAAAGCAACAGCTCAGCAGTTTTCCTGGACTGGGATTCCTCGCAGTCGACCACAGTGTCCATTTGGAGCCAGAACGCCATGGGTCGATCGTTGGAATGCGATAATCTAACGGTACCAATTCTAACCAACTATACGCAGCATCAAGTACAGAATTTGCAGTACCACTTAGAGAACCACACCCTCACCTGGGAACCACCACAGGAACAGATGTGGTCTTGTGACTACAACATATACACGTGTTCTACATCCACAAACTGCAAAAAAATTTATATTTCGTTTACAAAACATGAAAACACATACCAGTGTGATATACTGACAGAAAGCAATATTCTGGCTGTGACAATGGACTGCTTCGATGGTTTCGGCGGGGGAATGAAGTTGATTGATCTGCTTCTCCTTCAAGAAAAAGAATCGAAATCTTTTGGACTTGAAATTAGTATCACTATTTCGATCTTAATCATCTTGGTACTGGTTCACCGGATTTGCGTCTTATTTCGAAAATGGAAACGAAAACAAGTTAAAGAAATAGTCATAGTCCTGCCACCTATATTCGATCCCATTGCGATGGACCGATTACGAGAACAAAATGTTAATTTCACATACAGTTATGATCCCCCAGCTGAAAACATCTCTTTGGTGAGGAGAATATTTTTGGGTTCCAAGGAGACAAAGCAAATTGCAGGTCGGAACACTGCTCAGTTGCCTCCAAGACCCGAATCTCCGGAAGCCGTTCCCTCACCATTTACTACAATGAATGAAGCTCAGTCGACAAGAATTTCAGGTCTTTCTGATCCTGTCTCATCACCGTATACTCCAATTAATACTTGTCAGTTGTCTAGGAGCCCCATTAATCCTGTTCCCGTCACCCACCGTACACAATAATGATTGAAGCTCAGTCGACAAGTCAGCATCCTAATGATCTCGTTGTCTCACCGTACACGACAATGAACTGAAGGGGCAAGCCTAATATATTCTTAACAAAAATAAAGTAATATAGAAATTATTTCAAACTGTTTTTACCAATACCGATTAACAGGTAATATTTTAGTTTATTGTCAGAATGCCGTCTGCATTTAGGTTAACTGAGTAACGGGTTGGTTTGTAGTTATGATTTCTGCAATGAGTCCTATTAATTTGGTGATAGGACAATGCGGGCTTACATCTTACATACGTCACATGAACCGAACACATGTTATACTCTGTAATTCTTAAACAAAGAGATGTATCCAAAGATTTGATTTTTGTACCATTTCTTTGTTGTTATAGAGATGCATTTTATACGGGCATAAAGATGTATCAGGTACAGAGTCCACAGTTAAAATCAAGAAATACAAATCACGAAATCTTTTGCCAACACAAGGAAAAGAGGCCTGGAATTCCAGTGCAAGTGGCTTGATAATAACACAACCAGAGCCATCATATCAAAGACAACGTTCCTGTTGGGGAATAACTTTGAATGTCAGTATACTACAATTACGAACGAATTGGTTTGCGACTTTGTAATCTTTCATAATGACTGGAAAAACGATGGGGTTCCTTTGACCATGGATAATATGTTTACTTTATGTGGTCGGAAACGTCTCCTTCACTGCGTTGCAAACTTCTGACTGAAATCATAATACCCTGCAAGGGTATAAAAAGCACGTCGCCGTAAAATGGACAAGTCCAGGTAATTTTCAGGTTATTCATACTCATATCCTTTTTACCTGAAATATTCATAAAATTTACATTAAATAATATCATTTTGCCGAATTCTCTCTCTCGGAGATTCTCTAACTTCCAAAAAAGAGCGCAAGAATCAATATGGAGAGCAAAATGACATGAGTGGAAGCGAGAAAGACTGATTCAAAATTCGAACTGACGTACTTCAAGCATGTTTTCTCGCTTGCACTACTATAGTAGGAAAGTAAAGCGTTTTCATATATAAACATACATAAGTGCTTTTAAAACAAAAAGGAAACAAGACGCTGCCGTACAGCAATGATAAGCACTTGCAACTGTCCATATGCATATGTAAATGCATGCTAAACTATGTGTGTATGTGAAAAGCGATTAGGCTATGTAAAATTTACGGTTGGAGCATATCAAGTTAAAAATGATATTAAAAATTTTTTTTTGGGTGTAGTCGAGTCTCTCAACTATAAGGTACCTTCCTTTTTTTAATTTGTAAAAATAAACCGAACCGATTTTATACTCTGTAATAGTTGAACAAAAAAGAATTTTAATTTCGTGCAGAAAGATTTATTAGAGATTTGGTGGTTTCGAGATTTGGAAGATTTACAGGTTTTGATAAAATTCATTTAAAAAATAAATTGGGAAAGATGTTATTTATTTGTCTTTGTAAAATAAACCAATCGTGCTTTTTCATCTCGATTAGCTGGTTAGCTTTCTGCAATGTTCACATAAACATCAAAACTATTTCTAAAATAAAATAAATAAATCATAAAGAAATCCAAAATAGTTTTGAATATAAAAAAGAACAAATGAGAGGACAAATATTGATTGTTCAAGATATGTTTGCTGAACTTTTGTCGCTGAGATTCGACAGAGCAACCACAATAGTCCAGCATTAATAGCAGATGGTGAGGTTTAGAAGCTGATATGATGCTGAGTGCTGGAAGTAAGCGATAAGCATCACTAACCCGAAATCCGACATGAGCTGGCGGACTTATTTGCTAATAACGGCGGTGGCCAATTGTTGGTCAACTGTTCAACCAAGTGGATATATTTATACTCTTACAAACCGAAACGACATTACAGATTTTACCTATGACGTAGGTTGTGTCTTTAACGGATCCGCGCCAAAACCGTGGAATATTCAGCTCATGATGGATAATCGTAAGTTGGAAACAGATCTTGTCGACGAGTTCACCATCAGCTACAGAATAAAGCGAACTCGGTACCCGCGAAGAGAGTTGGATATCCAGTGCATCTGGCCGGATAATAGCACAACTAGAGCAGTGATCTCGGAGGCGACGTTTCTTCTAGCTGTATACCTTACATGCTCTTATACTGATATTATGGCAGAACTAGAGTGCCAAATCGATTACTATGATGGAAACAGGAACATCAATAGATTCTTTGTGACTATGGATAACTTGTTTAAAGTTGAGTGCACATCCGAGGATTTGTGCAACATTCAATATCCCATTAATTTTCGGGGAATAAATCGAAATTTCACAATCGAAATACACTCTAATGGCATTTTACAAAAGCAGGTGTTTTACCTGACTGATACCCAAATGAGACTGCCGTATTTTCCAAGTAATAAGCCCATAATTGAGCAATCAGGATTCACGGTTTGCATAGATTTCGGCCCGCATGCATTTAAGAACAGTAACTCCTACATATGGGAAGTGGACTGGGAGCCGCAAAATCCGCGGATAGAGAGTAAATATGGCGAAATAACTAGTTATGAACAGGCTAACTTCACAGAGCCGAAAGATGTGTGTTTTGAAATCCCGAAATATTATTACCAGACCTATACAGTGTATTTGTATGTCAAATTTAACCACGACGATGCACATCCGTCATCAAAAATACTAGACTACACCTCAAAAGCTTCATTGCCAGATAAACCTCTTTTCTTTGACGAGGGATTATACTACGACCCAGAAAAAAATGAGCTTCACGTCTTCTGGAATCCCCTGGATGAACTGGACTTTAACGGACCCAACTTTACGTACATCCTTACCACAGATACGGGGTAATTCTCGATACTTTAAATTCTAAATCTAAGAATCTCATTAACACTTTTTTCCTTAGAAAGAAACCGATAAATCAAAGCAACAGCTCAGCAGTTTTCCTGGACTGGGATTCCTCGCAGTCGACCACAGTGTCCATTTGGAGCCAGAACGCCATGGGTCGATCGTTGGAATGCGATAATCTAACGGTACCAATTCTAACCAACTATACGCAGCATCAAGTACAGAATTTGCAGTACCACTTAGAGAACCACACCCTCACCTGGGAACCACCACAGGAACAGATGTGGTCTTGTGACTACAACATATACACGTGTTCTACATCCACAAACTGCAAAAAAATTTATATTTCGTTTACAAAACATGAAAACACATACCAGTGTGATATACTGACAGAAAGCAATATTCTGGCTGTGACAATGGACTGCTTCGATGGTTTCGGCGGGGGAATGAAGTTGATTGATCTGCTTCTCCTTCAAGAAAAAGAATCGAAATCTTTTGGACTTGAAATTAGTATCACTATTTCGATCTTAATCATCTTGGTACTGGTTCACCGGATTTGCGTCTTATTTCGAAAATGGAAACGAAAACAAGTTAAAGAAATAGTCATAGTCCTGCCACCTATATTCGATCCCATTGCGATGGACCGATTACGAGAACAAAATGTTAATTTCACATACAGTTATGATCCCCCAGCTGAAAACATCTCTTTGGTGAGGAGAATATTTTTGGGTTCCAAGGAGACAAAGCAAATTGCAGGTCGGAACACTGCTCAGTTGCCTCCAAGACCCGAATCTCCGGAAGCCGTTCCCTCACCATTTACTACAATGAATGAAGCTCAGTCGACAAGAATTTCAGGTCTTTCTGATCCTGTCTCATCACCGTATACTCCAATTAATACTTGTCAGTTGTCTAGGAGCCCCATTAATCCTGTTCCCGTCACCCACCGTACACAATAATGATTGAAGCTCAGTCGACAAGAAGTCAGCATCCTAATGATCTCGTTGTCTCACCGTACACGACAATGAACTGAAGGGGCAAGCCTAATATATTCTTAACAAAAATAAAGTAATATAGAAATTATTTCAAACTGTTTTTACCAATACCGATTAACAGGTAATATTTTAGTTTATTGTCAGAATGCCGTCTGCATTTAGGTTAACTGAGTAACGGGTTGGTTTGTAGTTATGATTTCTGCAATGAGTCCTATTAATTTGGTGATAGGACAATGCGGGCTTACATCTTACATACGTCACATGAACCGAACACATGTTATACTCTGTAATTCTTAAACAAAGAGATGTATCCAAAGATTTGATTTTTGTACCATTTCTTTGTTGTTATAGAGATGCATTTTATACGGGCATAAAGATGTATCAGGTACAGAGTCCACAGTTAAAATCAAGAAATACAAATCACGAAATCTTTTGCCAACACAAGGAAAAGAGGCCTGGAATTCCAGTGCAAGTGGCTTGATAATAACACAACCAGAGCCATCATATCAAAGACAACGTTCCTGTTGGGGAATAACTTTGAATGTCAGTATACTACAATTACGAACGAATTGGTTTGCGACTTTGTAATCTTTCATAATGACTGGAAAAACGATGGGGTTCCTTTGACCATGGATAATATGTTTACAGTCAAATGCACCTCATTGGTATTTTGCAAACTACCGCATCCAAACAAATTTTGGGGATTCAATCGAAACTTCACAATTGAACTAGACACTGATGGTATTTTACGAAAGCAGGTGTTTTACCCGACTGACATTCAAATGATAGTGCCGTATATCTCATCACCGTACACGACAATGAATGTCCTAGCCTATAAAATTATATAGAAATTAATTCAAACTGTTTTTACCAATACCGATACCAGGTAATATTTTATTTTGATGCAAAAAAATACAAAATGAAATCTTGTTTTTGTATTATTATAGTATATTTTGGATGGCATCTAAAGTTCTGTTTTTATAAATAGTTTATATTTTTTTTTTTTAAATTTACCTCTTCCATATTTATTTAATTTTCTTACGTGTACACCTCTCCATCAATCACTACATACACTTATTTCCTGCGGATATGCTCAATGAATACGTGACTGAACAGACCGAAGGGCATTACATAACTTTGCTGTTGAACTGATTAAAGGCGAAACCCCGAAACTAGATCAGCAAACTCATCGAAAAAGTGCGGGACCATCAGTTGTTGTGGGTTGGAGAGCTCCTCGGGAAAGTTTTTGCCCATGTGCGAGTTAATTAGAAGCCTATTGATAAAGTTGAATTGCAGCTAATGTGGCAAAGTTGGGCGGTCGCTCAATGGCGGTTGGTTGATTTTCCCAAACTAGATGCACATTTATTAATTAAAATGCCGCAAAAACACAAACACGCAGCACCATCTCGTTTCTCGTCTCTTTCATTAGCGTTTTGTCAAGTGCTCATCAAAACCAGAGCGACACAGAGGCCAAATTGATGGCCCGTGTTTGTTAGTTTAATTATGCATTTCCACAGCGAGTCCTTCAGTTCACAATATGCATGTTGGAATAATGCAAAAGGACACGAGTGGCGGCCCACAGACAAACAAACAAACAGCCAAACAACCAAACAAACAATCAGCAAACAATTCACGCACATCGCACTGAAAATGCGGCTTATGTCAACAATAATTTTTGCTTTTCTGCTTTTTCAGCCCGGTTCATTTCCCAATTTTCTGATTTTTCATTTACCTGCGGTCGTTTGTCCACTCGTTGACCGCAAATTTCTAATAACAATTTGTAATTGCCATAAATTAAATCACTTTCGGGGCTGGGATCTCCCGCGGATCTATTCTCACCATCGAATTTTTGAGTTTTCCAAACTATTTCGATTATTAGTTTTTTTTGCGGCTTGGCCAAATATCCTGCCAAACCATTTATTATTCCCATAAATATTCGAAATTTAGGTGGCTGTTCTTCTTTTTTCGGTTAACCGTATCCCGCTGATTTATTCTCACTATCTGAAATGGTTTTATTGCTTGTAAAATTGCTTTCAGCCTTTTTCATTGTTTATTTTTAATTGGAAATTATATTTGACATTTAATTTTACATATAATTTTTAAAGGCGTGCTAAAATTTATTAAATTACTCAAGGGCTTGCTGAAAGAAAGTCAATATTATTTACTTTTTTTAGGTATTATAACTTTAAACAAGTTTTCAAACAAATCTTAAAGAAAGGTAGGTAGCAGATAAGATATTCACTATACTGTGTACGAGAATCGAACCAACTGCAAAAGTGAAAGTATATTTAACATACTTTCGGGGTGAGTTTTCTCCACGCAATTGCATACCTATAATTCCCAACTGGTTCTGGCCGCTCCCTGGTGGAAACCCAACCCCTGAGCGGCGAAAAGCATACTTACCTGGCGTAGAGGTTAACCGTGATCACGAAGGCGGTTCCTCCGGAGTGAGGCTTGGCCATTGCACCTCGGCTGAGTTGACCTCTGCGATTATTCCTAATGTGAATAACTCGTGCGTGTAATTTTTGGTAGCCGGGAATGGCGTTCGCGCCGTCCCGACATGAGAAATAAATTTAAAGGTTCTATAAATACTTAAAGAACATACGTGCTTTATGGATATTTGAAAAGAGATGCTTTTTTTAATTTCTTCGGTGCATATATTTCGATCCGCACTTGCAAATTAGGGTTCCTTTGCTTGTTGATGTTCCTTTGATGTTTCCGGATATTACATGCGGTGGCAAAGCTTTTGTTTGCAGTATATGCAGAAATGTGGCTTTCCTTTTCCGTGGTTCTCCTACTCTTTAGAATGCTCCTTTGAGTTCAAATGCTCAGCCAATTTTAGGTCATTCAGAAAAATTTAAAAGCAAATGGAACGATTGTCCAGATTTGAAGTCGTGGTTAAGCGCGAAAGGTAGTTTTTTTTAATATAACGTTTGAAGGCGCTAATTCGAAAACGTCCATGTCCTCGTCGGAGCTTGTTTCAGTAGTGTCTATGGAGCGCTGTGATACGGGAGTGCCTGGAGAGCGCTGTGTTTCAGCAGTGTCCCGGATCAGCCCACTGTAAGACGACTCCAGGGAGCGCTGTGATCCAACACTGTCCATGTAGCGCTGTGATCCGGGAGTGTCCCGGATCAGCCCACTGTAAGACGACTCCATGGAGCGCCGTGATCCGGGAGTGCTTGGAGAGCGCTGTGTTCCACCACTGTCCAGGGAGCGCTGTGGTCCGAAATAACTGAGCTCATTCCCGCGCAGGCTGCGGATTGTTATTTTTGTATATTCCGGCTCCTCTTCTTCGTTTTCACTGGACCTTTTTATTGTAAGACAGTGCTTTGACGATAGAAACTGCGCCGATTAAAACATGCCGCGGGACAGGGATGTAAAAATTCCCATGTATCGATATTTTTGTTGCCCGACACCCTGGTCACACTAGTCGTCGAAAGTAAAGCTTCTGTTTACAATATTAAAATGCAAGACGTTTTATTCTTGGAGAACCGGAGCCAGAACGCCCTACGGAAATAAACGTATACGACGTCCTTAAAGAAGTTCCGTTTTTTAGGTACTTTGAGTACTAACTCAACCTAACAAAAACTGTCCCAAAAAAAACATACTATTTCCAGTCAATTATTTCTTGAGGGTCCAGTGTTGGTAATATCCGTTCGTTATTGGTCACACTGTCTCAAACACATAAACAAGCTTCAAATTCCAATTTTTAACTTGTAAATTACAAGCGAAATCAACCGTATTCCGTAATATAATCCATTGTTATAGTACTGGATAATCATTGTAAATACTCTTCTGCCTTTGAGAGTGTATTTTAGTTAGGGATTTAACTAGGTTGTTATCGAAATTGATCGATAGCTCAAGAAATATATAATAGGGTTTTCCCACAGAGCTTCATCCACCATCTACCATCCGTTGAACGGATGGTCCGTAAGGTTTTGCCGTTCCGAAAATTTCCCAGTTAGTCCGCCATCCAATTTTGACGGACTTTGACGGGCTCTTTTATGCGATATTTAGGCGATGTTTTTTCGGTGCAACTCTTGACTGTGAAAAATGAAACGATGACTGCGAGAACAAATCAAATCGATGGCGGGAAAAAATTAAATAATGCCGAAGTTCATTGTTTTTTGGCAATCGTTGAATTATTTGTAGTTAGTTATGACCGGAAAAGCATTCGCAAACAGGTTCCTATGTGTGGGCCAAAAATTTAAGCTGTTCTGCGAACGAAAACATCAATGTTTATAGCGAATTCTCAGAATATGGTCTGCCCTTCGTAAATAATAACTAATATTAATTAAAAGTGTACTATGTACTCCTATAAAGTTCCAAAGTGGCTGTAAATTACCAAAACATCACAAAATTGGTTTTGTTTAAAAATTTTCCATATTAATATTGGCTAGACAGAGGCGTAGTAAGAGCGAAGTGTGGGGTACGGGAGGTTAGGCTCTCCCCCAGTCAGCAATATATATGCATACTTGTTATAGGATATGTTATAAATGTTCAGATATTTTTTTTAGCTATTATCTTAATCTATTTATTGTATTATTCTACAAAAGAATTAGGAGAACGCAATTTTACGACAGTTTTCCCGAGTTGAAGACCCCCTTCGTTAATGTTGAGCTAAGCAACTGCTCTTCAGTCAGCTGTTATTGGATGGTAGATGGTGGATGGAGTTCTGTGGGAACACGAATTTAACCATTTGTCAAAAATCCCAACCGTTTCACACGGATGGACTCTATGGGAAGAGGCTATAAAATGAATTATTTCTTGAGCGGTATTTTAGTATTTTTTTTTTTGTGAGCGTGAGTACTGCCGTCCAAAAACTTCAACCAAAATTTTGCCACGAAAATTTTGTGACGTTTTTATACCCTTGCAGAGATATTATAATTTTGGTCAGAAGTCTGTAACGCAGTGAAGGAGACGTTTCCGACCCCATAAAGTATATATATTCTTGATCAGGATCAATAGGGGAGTCGATATAGCCATGTCCGTCTGTCCGTCTGTATGTCTGTTTCAATACCGTTTGCGAGCTCAGTTTAAAAGCTAGCGACTTAAAACTTTCGCAGTCGTCCTCCTATAGCTCCCATAGGAACAATAGGGTGAACATTTTTAAAATTTTATTTTTTTCAATTATAAAATATTTTGTTGTTTTGTTAATTCATTTTGCTATTCTAGTCAAGTTTTCATTAGTGAAATCTGCAAGGGTATTAATACTTCGGCTTGCCGAAGTTAGCTCCCGTCCTCGTTTTTATATGAAGTTTTAGGTTTTGGACGACTTTTTGTTGGGTTGAGTACTAGCCCTTAAGTTCTGCAAGACAAAAAATAAAATGACATTTTCCGAAGTCGGGGATAAACTTACCGGTAAAATAAAAGAATTGGCCACAAAAAATGAACAAGCTGTTCATGTTTCCCTAATGGGATTATCGGTCTTTCTGTTATTGGGCGAAGGCGCACGACTGTCAGTATCGTTAACGGACTACATTTTGCCTTGTACCATGGACAGAAGGAAGATTGGCCATGTCATCATCGTCTTCGGGTGCGTTCACAGAAAGGACGAAAAGGATGGAACTGGTTGAAGAAGAATTACACTAACGTTATTCATATACTAAACAATCATTTTCCGAGAACCCAATGTTAAACAATCTTCAAATTTATTTCTCATGTCGGGACGGCGCGAACGCCATTCCCGGCTACCAAAAATTACACGCACGAGTTATTCACATTAGGAATAATCGCAGAGGTCAACTCAGCCGAGGTGCAATGGCCAAGCCTCACTCCGGAGGAACCGCCTTCGTGATCACGGTTAACCTCTACGCCAGGTAAGTATGCTTTCCTCAGCTCAGGGGTTGGGTTTCCACCAGGGAGCGGCCAGAACCAGTTGGGAATTCTAGGTATGCGATAGCGTGGAGAAAACTCACCCCGAAAGTATGTTTCACTTAGTGCTACTTTAAAAAAAGATTGTATAAAGTTTTTTTTGCAAATTGCACTCTTTTTCAAGCGAGATCTACACTTTGTAAAATCATTGAAATCTTTTTCTTTTTATAAGGTTTATTAAACAATACTTTTGAATATTTCACCATCCCAATTAGGTAAAATTTCCCAAAACAGTACAAAAACTAAAGATTTGCTTGGTTTTTCGAAAGTTTATTAGACTTTTTGCGCACCTTACATACTAAAGATCAATGGGTGGTTCGTTCGATGGTCGTATTTCGAATTTCCGAATCAGAATCAGAATCGCAGCCGCACACACTACGACGTCGACGCTTAGAACTTGAAGTACTTGGTGTAGTAGTCGTTGAAGAAGGAGTAGTCGAAGTGGCCGAAGTTCGAGTAGCTCTTGTACTTGTAGTAGGGCTCCATGGTGTCGGCGTGGTAGATCATCACATCCTTGAAGTACATGTTGGGCACGAAGAACTCGTACTCGTCGACCTCGCGATCGAAGGGATAGCCGAAGGGCAGGCTGTCGACGAAACGAGCACCCGAGCCAATGCCGCACGAGTAGGTGTAGTCGAAGGTGGAGAACTGCTCGTGGGCGGGTGCCACGTAGGGAACGACCATGAAGAACATCTGCATGGGCATGCCCTTCTTCCAGCCCATGGGCAAAACGAGGCGATCGGGGAAGCCGCAGTGGGGCTCGCTGATGTCCAGCGGGAAGTCGTACTTGCCCTCGAAGGCCATCATCGTGTAGTAGTACAGCTCGGTGTAGGTGGTGCGATCCTTGACGGTCCAGTAAAAGTCGCTGGACTTCCTCGAGATCATATTGCTGCCGGCCTTCAGTTCGTAGAAGAACTCGTCGATCTCCATGAAGTTCTGGCGGTTCTCGGTCAGCGAGATCATCCTGCCGAACTCATCGTACTTGGGTCCCAGGAAGGCGCGAATCACCACCTTCTCGACCTTGTCGGACTCAATGGTGTAGGTGTAGGTGAAGGGTTTGTGGTTCAGACGCATCTGGCGGGCAAACAAGGCCTTGTCCCACACGAACTTGCCGTCTTGGAAGACCATCTTGTCGTTCAGCATATTGGTGACATCGAAGTCAACCAGATCGAAGAAGGTGGTCAGATCGCTGACCTCCACATGCTTCATGGTCACGCCGGGCATCAGCAGCTGCTCCTTGGTGTATTTGGGCAGGTAGTGCATGAACTGGAAGTAAACCGAGGCGATCGACTTGTAGAACATGTAGTACATGGGATCCCTCATCATGGTCTCGAAGTTGAGCATCACATTGGGATAGACATCCATTTGGGTGTAGCCGGTTTCGGCGAAGTACATGTGGGCGAGCATGTACCAGAACTGGTAGAACATCTTGTCCATGGCATCGATGTTGCCCTGCATTATGTTGCCAATGTATTCGATGGACTCGGGTTTGCGCAGATCGATCATATGGCCATCGGCAGTCTTGTAGTAGCCCATCTCGACGATGTTGTGGACGCGCTTCACAAAACCGGTGATCTTGTCGAGCATATCGAAGTTGCCATAGGTCTCCATCTCGTAGTAGTTCTTGCGGTAGCTGTAGCCGATGCCATTGTAGTAGATCATCTGGGGATCGTAGCCCATCTCGATCTGGTGGTACCAGGAGAACTCGGGGATCTCGCCGAGTCCATGGGACAGACGCTCCATGTAGTAACGGCTGAGCAGCTGGTGCACGTTGTACAGCCACCATTCACCGCGACGATCGTTCTGCAGCTCGAAGGTCTTGCCGTCCAGGAAGAAGGAGTAGTCCATGTTCAGGTAGTACCAGTATGCGTTCCATCCCAGATCCTCGGTGAAGTAGGACAGTTTCGACTCCTCGTTGTAGATGTCCAGATCGCGCGAGTAGTCCACGGGCATGTAGAACTTCTTCACGTCCTTCATCATCGACAGCCACTGGGACTCCTGGTAGAATTCGTTGATGTTCTCGCGCAGAATGAACTTGTCGTTGCTGTACCATTGCTCGCCCAGACCCATCAGTTTCCACCACTGCCAGGTCTTGAAGTCCTTGATGTACGTGTAGTCGCTGGACTGGTACATGTTTCCATAGCCATAGCCGTGCGAGTGGGTCTTGTAGTAGACATCCATGTACTCCTTCTCGTACATGCTCATCTTCATCCACATCTCGTAGTCGAACTTCTCGGCCTCGTAGACGAACTTGCTGTTGAAGAAGAACTGCGGGAAGATCTCGTAGATCATGGGCAGCACCAGACCATGGAAGTCGTTGCGATGGATGACGGCCAAGGTCAGGGCGTAGACAAACATGCCCTCGTTGACGTGCATGCGAGCCCAGGCCACGTTGGTCATGAAGGTCTCCCAGTCCTTGGCGTAGTAGAAGAAGTTGAACAGACCGCGAGCCTGCTTGGCATGGGACATCACCAGGGCGCCGAAGAACTCGCCCTTGGGCAGCAAGGCGTGAGCCTTGTAGGCCTCGAAGAACTTCTTCATATACAAGTCGTAGTGCTGGAGGGGAATTGGGAGGAAAATATTATTAATGGGTTTTTATTAAAGAAAAATAAGGAAATTTGAAATATAATTCTTAAAAATATCAAATTAATATTATTTAATATGAACTTGATGTTTGTAGAACCGATATGAATACTTTTGAATTTATAATTCGAATTCCAAGTTATTTTTTCTGTGTAGAAATTTCTTTGTGTGTACTGTTCACTCACCTCGTAGTAGGACTCATCGAAGTAGAACTTCTGGCCCATCTTGATGTACTCCTCGTTCATCAGGGGATCCTCGATGCGCAGGACCATGTTGTTGAGGAACATCTGCATCTTCAGGAAGTCCTTGTCGGCGATCTTGACTTCATGGGTCTGGTGGAAGTTGGCCGCAGCCACAAGGCCCAGACAGGCCAACAATACGATGGCGATCTTCATGGTGAAGGACCTCTACTACACTCGACGACTCTACGACTCTACTCAACTGCTCCGGATCAGATGCACTCAGTGGATCCAATGCCTAAAGACTGTTGCCTTACTGCCTTCCAACGGGCTGCTTTTATACCCAAAAGGTGCGATGGTATAGTGTGGTTTAGAATACGGAGCTTGCAATCTCTGGCGAGATATCGCAGTGCAGTTTCGGGGGTCATTGGGTGTATCTCAGGTGCTCCGATCGCGCCATCTGTCGCCAATTCCGACGCCCAGCTGTCGTCTAGCTGCCGCTTATCACCCACCAAAACTCGCCTTGGTACCCTCTTATCACTTATCGAAAGCCCGGGTTCTATTTATTCCCCGTGTGTTGCCAAGAGCCATCTGCAGGTGCAATCAAAACGGAATTACGTCAATCTATAAAAACCAAATCCGTGTCCAGCTATCTCAAGTCTCGTTCGATGCGTTTTTGTTATTGCAAGTCTATTTTAAGCATTGATACAGATACAACTTACTCAGCTAAAGGGAGGGCGAGGGAGATGGAGAAAGGCTGTCGTTAAATTTACTGGCTCCACCTAGCGGTCATTTCATTTTTTGCTCATAACTTTTTAACGGATTGCATAGAAATGTAGGTAGTAGTTAAATAATTATTATAAAAATAGTTAAATAATTATTATTAAATGATATTTTAAACTGTTTTTAGGAATGGAAAATAATTAAAATATAATATGTAGAACAACACTTAATAAAAAGTAGAATTTCTATTTCATTTAATATATATGAATATATTCAGTATTTTTCCAAAAATATTTATAAAAAAATAAATATAATTTAACTAAATTCACATAAAATAATATATATTGTAGTCTCTACAATGTAACAATCATATAAAATAAGTTCTAATAACAATACTTTTTAAACTATTATATGCGACCCTGGTTTTTTCTTCAGCCTGCGTCCATTTATTCTCTAGGAACAGTCTGGGGAATAAGGGGGAACCGACTACCCACATATGAGGCTGCGTGAAATCCAATCAACTTTTTCTAATCAGGCAAAGTATAAAGTAAATTCAATTACGCGGCTACTTTGAAAATCCCCCGGGATCACACGCCTAGGACTGCGTGTGTGACATTCATGTGGGTTGAAGCTGCCTTCTTTTTTCCCAAAAGAAATTTTCGAAAATAAATAGAATTCCGCCAAAGTCAAAGCAGAGTAAACAAGTGCAAAGTGTTGGGCGCGAAAGGAGGGAATCCATGGCAACTAATCAGAAATTCCGTCTCATGCGCTGATGTGAAGTGTGCCAGTGCCACCAAAAAAAAAATATAAAATAAAATAAAAACGACAGACAGGACAGGATGAAGACGGACCCGGGATAAGGAGCTGGTGATGGAGATCCCAGAAACCCAGAAACCCAGCCCAAGTGGCATCGCTACAGCGCCTGGGATTATGCAAAATTCAATTTGCAACTTAAATGTGTTTATTTTGCGTTACGCTGCTGGGGCAATTTTTATTTTCACTGAAAATGAGGGATTTACTTACTTACCAAGTGGGTGGAGAATCTCCTCCTGCCGCCGAAGAGAATCCCGCCGAGCGATAAGCGAACGGGTGGCCGGAAAAGCAGGGGGAGGGGGAAGCGTAACCAAACCAATGAGCAATACCGCCATCAATTTTCCAATCTTATTGAGCGTTTAAAAATGTGAGTGTGTGCACTGCGAGAAAATAGTTGGTAGTCAGGGTTTTACTTAAGTTATTTCCAAGTAATGTTAGAAAAATAATAACAGAAAAAGGGATTAGTCCTAAATATTGATAATTCATTTTTATAATACTCAGCAATTAAAGTTTCACATGGAAATAAAAATCCTTAAAATACTATATCATTGAAGAATTTGTATTGAATTTTTATCAGAATTTTATTTATCACCTCTTTAATCTGCTATTAAATACACAACAAGTATTGTATATTTTTAGAATTATTGAATGTCTGCCTAAAGTTCATAACAATATATGTTAGAAAATAAAAAATATTTTTCGTTCTTTTTCCCTTAATTTTTATGCTCTGTGTATCGATGTGGGTGTTTCCCATTTTGGAAGCGTGTTGGTGGTGCGACAACGACATCGAGAGCGTCCTGTGCCCGGCTGCAAATTGCTGATTTACAAACAAAATGAGATTTCCGGCGGAGAACCGCAGTCGTCCGCCTCCTCTTTTTTTATGGGCCAAGCAGGCAACATAAACAGTTTGCTCTCCATCCGATTTCCTCCCGGTTTTCCCCTGGTTTTGCCCCCGAATCGAGATCCTTTGCATAATAAACGGAGCTGCAGAGTGCAGAGACAAATTTCCGAATTCAATTTGATAGTGGAATTTAGTCAGCCGTTTATTTAATTTTATGACCCAATCAAAGCCATTTCGCCTTTTTCTCGAGATGATGAAGATGGGGATTTCCGACCTGACTTATCGCAGCGTCTTTAATTACTTGTCAGTCATTAATTGTTTGCTTATGACAGTGGAATTATAATTTTTGAGGGGTGGGTGGTGGGGTCTCACAAATGACAGTTGAATGGAAATTTAGTTTGAAAACAAAGCGTTAACTGAAAGCCACACAAGGCATCGCCGAAACCGCCTACAAGGAAAATGCTTTAGTTGCCAGCACGCAAATTAGCCGAAAGTTTCGCCTCGAAGAAGAAGGAGGCCAGTCTTGAACTCGAATGGACCTCGAACCACCCAACTAACAGTATGTACACCCAAAAGCCTCCCAGAAATGAATATTTGATGGCCGTCGGGCCGGCGAACAAATTAAAAGCGCTGGCAAAAGCTTGTTGCATACTTTATGGCGCTAATTTGGAAGGACCAGAACCTCATCTATGTAATATCTATGTGGCAAGTTTCCGTAGTTAAGCCCCCAACCCCTTTGGCTCCTTGTTTATGCACGCACATTAATTCCAAAAGGGTTCGCCCTTCCACTCCTTTCGGCAAACCGCATTTCGGAACTGCAAAATGTTGTCGCAACAACTAAATGCTTTTAAGTGCATTTCACTGTTCACTGTTTCGGTCGGCAAAAGTTGGAAGCCCCGAAAAATGTCTACACCATTTGGAAAGACCAGAAAAAATGACAACTTGAGGTGTGGTAACCAGAACTTAAACTATAGTGAGGGCGGTTTTCTCGAGCGTCAGTTAAAGTGAGGGTTAAAATTGTTTCTGTGGTTTCTTATGTTGAATTTACCCAACATTTGACCTTGAAAAGCTGATGCTTAAAGTGTGATAACCAGAACTTAAACTATACAAAGGGCCGTTATCTCGTGTGCCAGTTAAAGTGAGGGCTAAAACTGTTTCTGTGGTTTCTTATGTTGCATATATCCAACACTTGACCTTTAAAAGCTTCTGTCACTTTATCTGTTAGAAAAATACTTAACAGTTAGAGTTAGTTCTAGCAAGAACACCCAGGAAAATAAAACTTCCTTAACCTGCCTTTTATCTGTTAACTGGCACTCGAGAAAACCCTTTGAAACTTTACCAAGTAAACGGAAAATGTACGAAATGAATGGCAAACGGTGGCTCCCTCATAAATATTCATTCGCAAATTGTGTAAATACCACCCCGGCTGCACACTTTTGATAATGTGTCGCGTTTTAATTATGAATTAATTGCGAATGATTTCAACATCATGCATTTTAATTGACATGCCATTGTGTGTGGGGCTCAGCGATCTATGTGCGCATATCTGCCATATCTGCAAGGTGTCATCCACTCAAGCACACACGCATCATTTATCACGCGACAGGGAATGAGGATGTCCCGAGGACCGGGACTATAGAGCTATATATATGTTCATATATATGTATAGATGTGTATACCAGGGGATGTCGCATCCATTGTGTGGTCGCCACTCGTTTCAATCAATTTCATTTCGTTATCGTTATTGACATTTTGTAATTTAATCGTGTGCTTTGTCGCATGTGGACCGTCATGTTGCACACAAACACAGAGCTACACTGCCAAAAATAAAATAAACACTTTATTTCGCTGGCAAAACAAAAATAAGAGGGTAAACACAGATTAAAAATAAAAGTTGAACACCTTTTTATTGTGACTATTAGTATGACAATTATATTTAATTTTTTAGAAATACTAATTAGTTTTAATTAAAATATTTGTTTTTCTAAAGCTAACTTTGATTAGTAATCAATTTACAAGATATTTTAAGATAACCATTATGATTCTGAAATATATAATATAGTGTATAAAATTTATTTGGTAACACTTTAAAAAATATCATAAACAAAATCAAGAAAATATTTAAATATATAAGTTCATTATTATTAAACAACATTATGGTAGCCTACATAAATATTGTAATCTGTAGAATTTTTTTCTGGCAATTCCAAAACTTTTATTAATTTAAATCACTATATTTTAATAAATAAGTTCATAGTTACTTTAAGACAAGATACAAGATATTTCTGCAATTTATATTCTAATTTATAGAATTTATTTTACAAAACCTTTAACTTTAATAAACAAAATCATAAAATTTCAATAAAAATGGTTATACTTCCACGTGTAGACACACTCTCTCGAATGGCTGCTTTTAACTTTATCAGCTTGTTTGGTTTGGGGTTTTTCGCAGTTCGGGGCGGTTTAAAAAATGAAAAGGCGAGCAGATGACACGGAAGCAGATGAAGATGAAGGGGCAACCCGGCGATATCCGATGACGTGGCCGGCAGAGATGGCCAAAATGGCAGCAAAAGCATTAATAATGGCCCGAGACCGAGCCAAAGGACCAAAGGGTTTTCCAGGACGAAATGATGAGCAGGTGCAGCCACTAATTAGTAGCAGCCAAACACGAAAAATCGAGGAAAATGGGTCAAAGGAGCCTTAACCCCTGATAAAACAGCACTTCATTGGAGTTTTCCGGGGGTGTTAAATATATAAGGAAATTAGATGCCTTAAGAGCCCACACTATCCCTAAATATCCCTCAATTTGCCTTGATTTTTGTGGTTTCACACACACACACACGAGGATAGGAAGCTCTTAAAAACTCATTTAGCCCCGGGCAAAAACAGAAACGACAGCTGCGCCACTTTAATATAAAATGTAAATTTACACAAAACTACTTTTTGCTTGTCTGCGTTTTGGTATCTCTGTTCGTTTGGGTTTTCCAAGTCAGCTTTCCCCGCACAATTTTCCCCTTCGGGTCAACCGCTGTAAAACATGAAATATTCGATTTCGGGCTTCAAGTGAAACTGAGCCGTAATATTTTAATCAAATTATGCAATTCAGTGGACTTCTGTTCCAGCCTTCTGCCCCTCTGCGGATTTCAATTACGAGAAACATATGACTTTTGAATTAAATGACCTGAAAATTGTCCCTTTTCTCTGCCAGAAGCAGCAGCGGCAGTAAAAAAAATACAGAAAAGGACAACCAGACACACAGCAACACACTTTACGATCTCATCAACCTGGGTAATGGCCAAATTAGGGGAAACGATGGTTTCGAGTGGGTGGCAGTTGTCGAAGCATTCGATACCCTGGCAAATTCATTGTTCCTCTGCCAGCAATTTTGCGGGGGAATTTCTTCATTCGTTCTGTCATTTCTGTACCAGGAACTTGGGGGGAAGGGGGAAAGGGGGTTCGGGAAATGACCACAAAGACATGGCAACAAGGACGACAATGTACAAAAGGAAGGGCAGGACACAAATGAGGCGAGACAACAACACAATAATGTACAATACTCGTTGTAACTGGCAGCATGTAAGCAACTGGAAAAAAATGGAATTGCTTCGGCCAGAGGGAACTACGAAAACGCTGTAAAATATTTAGGATTCTAGTTCTAAAAAAACAGTGAATATAGACTCTATATTATAGAGCTAAATATCAAAAACACTGCTTAAACTTTGGCATTATCTAGTTTAGACAGTTATGGTCCTTCAAGCCGGATTTTTGTAATACTTTTTTAAATCCCATTGACAATTCATTTGGACAGCATTATAGCAAGTTCCGACAAGTTCGAAATGTAGGTCATCGATTCTGAGCATATTGCTTGATTTGTGCAGTTAGTTTTTTTTTTCCTGTTGTCCCCGAACACACTCATATTTGTGGCCAGTGAGAAACGCAGGAGACAAGATGAGCGAACGGCAAAAGAAACTACACCTAAACGGAGACAAGCCAACACGTGTGTGTACAATGTTGGTGGCACAAGGACATGGACATGGATTCGAAGAGGGGATGAGAGGGGGGTTTAGAACTGCGGCCAAGGATCAAATGAAGCACTCCAATGGCACCCAAGTGGGCTAATCAGCAGCACACACATCCACATCCACATCCTTGAAAAAGTTAGAAAAAGGAGCTTGTAACGACGCAAAAGCGAGTGAGTCAGGGAGTCAGTCAACATTTGAAATAAAAGAGAAATGAGCAAAATGAAAAAATGGAAAAAAAGCACACCAAATTGCCATTTTTCCTACGCTTCCTGCTTTCCTAGAAGAAATGCTGGGGGTGAGTGGTGGTATAAAATGAAGTGGAAAAAAAGTAAACTATGAATGCGACCATATGTACACACAAGCATACAGATCATGCATATGTATTTGCAGATATCCTGTGTGTCTCCTCTCTCCAGGTCTGGGTTTTTATTTGTTTTCTGTTGTTATTACGACTCCATTGCGTTTAGATGGAGATTAAGTCGCTATCCCTCCCCCCTTCGCAATCCCACCGCCGACTCGCCAGCCTGAAAACCTCTCGAAACCCACAGATTCAACGACTCATGCCTTACAATAATGGGAACTCCTTGAGCTCAAGGGTATGTTGGGTATTTACGCAATCATATTGTATGTGAATTTCTGTAGAGAATCATGGACATGGTCTCTAACAATTAGCTTAAGACTTTTTATGGTCCTTCAAGCCGGATACTTAAAAGAAATAATATAAATTCGGTTTAGAAATGCTTTTTATTAATGGGTTAAATTTATTTAATAATATCTTCTTGGATTACCTGTAATTTAATGGACATTTTAGTGAAAAACTTAAAAAACTGGTAGTTATGGTCCTTCAAGATGGATTTTAAAACACCTTTTTTTGAAATTGAAATGCTAAGAAACGCATTCGTCGATTCTTTCAACCACAATATTTTAGTTGTTTTTCGTTACATTTCGTTCTCCTCTATCTCCACCTCGTTTTGTTTTTTTTTAGAATTTTTTTCTGCTTTACGAGCAGTTTATTTGCTCGCCGGGTATGTATGTGTGTGTTTGTTCCATTTTTATGCCATATGCGAGATAGCGGGCAACTCTGCACCAACATTTGTTTATGATTTTAGTAACAAATGAAAACGGTGCAAAAAGAAAGCGGAAAATATTGTATATTACCAGCGAGAGAGAGTGGGAGCTTGACTATTATATTGCTTTTGCGGGAATGCCAGGCTCTGGCTGCCAGCGTGTGTGTATGCTTTTATTAGTCACTGTCACTGCGAACGCGCTGCATAGTTGCTCCCCAAAGTGCCATCGAGCAAAACGATGCTCATGCCGATGTGAGTGTGTTGATAAGCGGCATGGTAATTTCTCGACTCCACTTTGCCCCGTTGTTATTGCGGAAATGTTGAAGCGAAAATGTATTAAAAATATACATCCTCACCTAGCTAGGGTTGCCAATCTCGTTTTGCCTTCAACATGTACTCTTATTGGGGCCTAAGAATTTTTTAAAAAACTTTAATATAATTTCATAAGAAAATGTTATACAATTCCTATTGAAAGGCGTAACTCCAAAGACTATTTTATTTGGTAAATGCAAATGTCTACAGAAAGTAACCGAAAACACTTGACAACCCTGCCAAAAAAAACAATCACAATGTATGCAAAGCCAAAAACGAAAAATATGTTTGGCTCTATAAAAACAACAGAACGTTCTTATATTTTGAGCGAGTGAAATGAGTGGGAGAAAAGCACATAAAAGACAATTGACTGCGAAAATGTGAAACTCTTCATTTGACATAACCTTCGCAAGGCATTAAGTGTCTTGTTTTATTTTCCCAAAGATATAAGATATTTTAATTTAGTTGAGATATTTATTCGGAGTCATGTATACATTAAATTTTATAACTCTTAAACATATTTTAAAATTACTTTATTTTTCATAAGAAAACGTAACATAGCCTGTCTTTTGAATACCTGATATTTTCGTGTAGGGTAAAGAGACATCATGAGAAAGATAGGGACTTCTAGTCAATTGGTTTTTACAAATAATCGTATCTGGTGAGGTGACAACCTCGGGAGGATCGATACTCCTTGTCGTATATGATGAGAGAGCGGGATCGGTAGGATAAAGACTTAGTGGCAACTGAGCGATACTCCTCCCTACAATTGCATTCGTCTCAATGGAGTCCAAGAATATTCTCGGGGGAACAGTGACAGAAGGCATCATTTCAACGGGGGGATCACGGCTCTGAGGAAACTCAACATTTCTTAGCCGCAATTTGGCCATCACAATGGGATCGAATATGGGAGGCAAACTTATCCTGATCTCTTTAATTTTTTTCCGTTTCCATTTTTGAAACAAGAGGTATGCCAGTGCCAATATGATTGGGATGGCGATAATGAGGCTTATTCCAAGACCAAGGAAATTCGGTGATTCTTCTGGGTCTCCATACCACTTCATGAAACCTTGGGAATCTGCGTACTTTGCTAGAACTGCCATTTTTCTAGTATCATTGTTGAACTGATAGCTTCTTGACCACAAAGAGCGCCAATCATTTCTTTCTAACTGCTCACTATTTTCGCAAAAATTATTACTGTTCGTGTGAGCATGGCACGAGTATATATAGTAGCCAGAAAGGTTCTCCTCCTCCTGTGGCGGATCCCAAGTAAGCGTATGGTCCTCAAAATGGTACTGCAAATTTCGTGGCTGACGTTTCTTATAATCCGACAGAATTGGCACCGACAGAGTATGGTTCTTCTTTGAGCGACCGACGGAGTTCTGACTCCAAATTGATATGGTGGCCGGTTGCCGTGGATTCCAATCGTGGAAGACTGCAGAACTGTTGCCCTGGTGCAGCGGCTTCTTTCTGAATGTCAAAGAGGAAATTATAATATTTTAATTTAAATTTTTAGCAAATAAATATCTTTGACGTGCAGTGATTGCTTTAACATTAAGAAGGAAACAAGAGAGAACGCTATAATCGAGCATCCGACTATCAGACGCCCGTTACTAAGCCAAAGGGAGTGCGAGTGAGATGAATATATGCAAGCAGTACATTTTATTTTAAATTTGTTTAGAGTTTCTTAAGTCATTACTCGTATAGTAAAGAAAGTAAAACGGTTCTTAAAACCAAGAGTTCTATATTTGTAGAATTATATTTAACACAATACTTGATTAGGACTTCGCCGACCATCTATAATGTTTTTGAAAGCTTACCCCGTATCTGTGACCAATATGTACGTAAGGTTTACTCCGCTAAACTTCAGATCCTCCAGCTCTAGCCAAAACACGAAAATCATCTTTTTATTCGGGTCGTAGAAGAATCCATTTTCCACGAACTCCGGCATATTGGGCACTAGGGGCTTCATGGTGTAGCTTAGGTATTTATTATCGTTCGTCCAGGGCGAAAGACTGTGGTTGAAGCGGACATATAAATACGCTTCAATGGTATCATTAATAAAGGGCGGGATCTTAAAGCACACATCTTTCGGGTCATCGAAGCCAGCATCTGAAGAGCTAAGTAGCGTGGCCTCTTGGAGCCTAAATCTTGGATCCGGCGACATCAGTAAGACTTTCCATTCGTAAGAGTCGGAATTTTTAAAAGCATGCGAACCGAAATCCACGCAAACCCCAAGTCGCGACTGCTCAATTAGGGGCCCATCACTCGGCCAATACGGCTTCCTCATTCGGATGTCATTTAGGATATACACTTGCTTCTGTAAAATACCTTGCGAATCTATTTCAATTGAGAAGTTTCGGTTAAATCCATGCAAATTATCTGGGTATGGCAGCTTGTACCACACAAAAGTGTCGTCCATAGATATATCATAAGCTTTATACTCATTGTCCATGGCTAAAGATAATCTAGCGGCTGTCAATCCTTCAATGTAGTGATGGAAGCTGCACTCCATTTCCGTCTTGATATCGGTATAGAAGCAGTCAAACGTCTCTAGAAGGGAATACTTCGAGATGACGGCTTTAGTTAGGCCATTACCTGGCCAATTGCACTGGAATTCCCAGCCCCCATACCACAGCTGATCTGGATTGATCCGGTAACCGATGGTAGACTCGTCGATGGGCACCGTTTTTAACTTCCGATCATCCAGCCTAAGCTGAATGTCCCATGGTTTTAGGGCGGATCCATTGTAGAAGCAGCACACATCGTAAGTGAAATCGGCATGCAAGCCATTTGTAAGGGTATAGATAATTCCACTTTGTTGAACAGTGGAACAACAAAATCCCACCGATGTTATAAACAAATAAGTCAGCCAGCTCATGTCGACACCAAAACATTGACTAAAATATATATATATTGCGTTTTGGTTTGGGTCTCCTTATCGCTATACTCCAGTTCACAGCATCGTATCAGCTTTGAAATTCGGCATTTAAACGATCGCTTGTGGACCGAAGATTGTAAACTCAGAGCGATACAAATTTGACATACAAACTGCACCCGAAAAAAACTTGATTTGAGACGATGATCAATTTTACGTTATGTGGTATCAATTTTGACTTGATTTGCTCGAAATGTATACAACAGGTCAGTTCGAATTTCGAAACCGTCTTTCTTCCTCCCACTCGTGTATCTATAAGCGCTATCTCGCTGTATTTCGAATTGAAAGAGTTTGTACTTCTCGCTCTTCCTCTCTTTTTGAGAGAAATCGATATTGCACAGTAAAAACGATATGCCAGATGTTTACCATGCGCATATCGATTTGATCGCTGTGTGATTTTTTGTGTGTTGCGACAATAGTTTCCACATACTTACCATATTCTATTTTAAAATATTATTTTCAGAATAGCTCTAGGTATTTTCATCTACCAATTAAAATCTGCGTTGGAGTTTTCTTTTAGGCCTCGTCACGCTTTTGCAACGCACACCCATCAAAAGTGGCATTCATTAGCTTTATGCTCATGCCGTCGAGGTTTATGGCTCTTCTTATATGTTTGCATGATTTTTAAGCCTCGTTGCGAAAGCCCAAAGGTGTTGTGTGTGCCGTAGCCATTATACCTATGCTTGTGTACTTGTATCCGTGTCCTCGGAGCTCCGCAGCTCGAGCATAATTTCTAATTAACTTTTTGCTCGCAGGCGAGGCGTGGGCACAACTCAGGGATCCCAGATACCATATATATATATGCGTATACCATCCAGATCCCAGTGTTCCCTTTAGCACGTCATCATAAAAATGTTTTGCCAACACATTTATGCGACGCCTCTTGGGTCCAAACGATGGAAAAGTCGAGGGGTAAGGCAAAATGCGTAACAAATGAAGCGGAGAAAAACAAGAGCTCTGAAAATGGTTGTAAAAACCGAAGAAGAAGAACCAGAACCAGAACAACACCTGTAACACCCAGCATTCTTCATCATTTTCTCGGGTCTCTTGTTGTCGTTCTTGTTTTTATGCGTTAAGTCATTAAAATGAAAATTTATTATGCGCACCCCTCAAAGAAAATAAGACGAAGGACGAAGGACACACGCAGCAACAAGCGAAGCGACCGCCTATGAGGCGTATACGCAACGTGGCCATGCAGCATATATTTCTCATTAAGCCCAAACGGAATGGAATGCCGTTGCCATAATGAAGCCAATAAAGCTTTTTATCTGGCAGACAACGTGATTTATTTATATGCCTGAGAAATTACAACCAAAGCCGCCTTTGATTCCAAATCCATATGAAGTTATCCTCTTAAACGGGGGCGATGAGAAACCACATAACTTCAAGCGTTCATTAAGAAGGCCGGCGAAACAGATGCTTCCAAAGATTCTGGTTCGTTGAGTTTATGAAATTGAAGCGAATATAAAACTTACTTGCACTAAAATTCGTATTTTTATGGAAATACGTTTATGTTAACCATTTCTATAAATTCTATAAATGGTCTTATATTAAAATGGGTGACCCCAATATTTTCTTTTTATTATCCAATTTAATCTAGATCTTATTTTTTGAGGTATTTAAGATTCCAAAAGCAATCAAAACACGAATAAAGAGTTTAGTGCGAAGCATCTTTCTTTTAAATGAATTATATTTAAATTGGTGACCCCATTTATATTCTTTGTTCAGCTAAATGAAAGCCAGATTTTTTTTTCTGAGATATGTAATATTAAAAAAGTAATCTAAAAACGAATAAATGGCTTAGTGAGAAGCAACTTCAGCTGTGATTACACGCTGAACTCTCATTAAACTTGGCTGGGGTATAACTAATAGCAATTACATGTTGCCCCCTGCGGAAGTCCTTAATTTGTCAATGTGAGTGGGTGTTTGTGTGTGTGTCACTTTGTGTGTGTGTGGGTTAGGGTTGCCAACTATCACGAGCAAGTTTGTCAAGTGAAATTTATGCGAGAGCAGCGGCCGTAATTGAAGCGGAAATCCACAAGCAGCAGAAGAAGAATCTAATAATTTACTTTATTTGCACCTTTGAAGAGTCGTCCTTCGTCCTTTTCCCCCTGTGCTGCGGGCAAAACTTTTACACATACACATGCCATCAGCAAAATGGAAAAAGTTTCGTTTTCTCACTAGCGCCAGGAACTTCCCCTGTCTTCTTCTTTTGCGCCCCCTCGTTTTTCCCGCTTTTCCTGCTCATCAAGGCGCGCAAATTAAGAAAATTATCATGCATCGTACCTAGGCGACGCTTCTCATCCCTCCGAAGTAAACTTTCCGTTCAGCAGAATCCAATTAAACATAAAAATAAAATAAATTGTGACATTTTCCAATTAGCGAAGCGAATAGTTGTGGCCCTCTAGGTACACACATAAAAAATCAGGGAGATATTAATTTTAATATTTTTCAATAATAAATTACTTTGATTAAGAATTAAAATTAAATCGGGCCATCCATTTAACAGTTATGAGTAAAAAATGAAACAGCCATCTCCCTCGCACTCCCTTCAGCTGAGTAACGGTTGAAGTTCTCGACTCTAGCGTTCTCTCTTGTTTTGAAATATAATATTTACATAATAAATATATACTTAAATTTAATAATATATGATAATTATAATCGATATTGATAGTTAAAATCATCCACCTATTAACTAGATTTTCCTTCCTGTGTAGGAAGAATGATGAGCCTGCTGACAACATGTGTCATGCAGTAGTCCCCTTTCCATTCTCAAGACAAATGCGGCACCGAGATGTCTATCGCTGGCTGAGAATCCCAGTTGGATTTGCGGAATCGGAGGCGGGAGCTGGAAGTTTTGGGGAATCGGAGCTCTGGAGGTGGGGGCTAATTAATGGCGTCACAGTCAAAGCAATAGCAACAAATGGAAATTATTTTCTGGGCAAGTGCTCAAATGAGTAGTACCCAAGAAAAACTATCAAAATAATTCACAAAATAATGTTAATGTTATGTGGTTAATTTAAAATAAATGTTTTCTATTTCTATATTTTCCAATTTTTAGAGCTGATTCAAAAATCTTAAATTATTTTATTTCATTAAAATTTAATTTTTTTTTTCGTTTTTAGATAAATCAAATAATAATTAAATTTAAAAAAAATATTTAACATTATATTTAGCTTAATCTAAATTTGACGTCATGGTAATAAAATATTTTTAATCTACCTTAGTTTAAAACAAAATATTTGGAATACGAAATTCAGATTTAATCCGACGTCCACTTAAAAAAATCACAAAAGATATCTTAAATACCATCAAAAATCCAGATAAAATGTAAATGCTGAATTTATTCAAATAGAGTACTAAAATCCTGTTTTAACTATGCCTTCTCATTCGTTTTATCCTTGAACTGTCTGATATGCCCAGGCTTTCGAGGAATCCTCGAGCATTTCTCGCTCCAACTAGCTGCAAATTACAAATGAGTTCGACACAAGAGATACACAAGCGCACAGAGATGTAGTCGAATGTGAAAATAATTGCCAAAAATAACACAGAATTTATTTATGCTCCACTACTTTGCGGGGCAAAAAAAAGAATGCTGAAAGCAATTGGCAGTGGGTTTTTATGATTTTGCTCGGCATGGCCATAGACAGCTCTCTAAATGAGCAAAAACACATAAAAATGCTGGGCCATTTCTCTCTGGACAGAAGCTCTTATCCTTTTGCTTTTGCTTTTGGCCGCCTTGCTTTCTAGCAATTTGCAACTAATTGCTACAAATTAATTTTAGTATGCTTTTAATGGCATTTTGAATGTGGACTGTGGCTGCGGACAATGAAGCTCTTTGTGCGAGTGCAAAGGGATTTTTGTGGCTTGCCGTCTTGCCTTTTGCTGTCTTGCTGCCTTGGATTTAA
This sequence comes from Drosophila lutescens, assembly GCA_037075285.1. Lineage (NCBI taxonomy): Eukaryota > Metazoa > Arthropoda > Insecta > Diptera > Drosophilidae > Drosophila > Drosophila lutescens. The sequence continues at coordinate 254,979 of JBAMCF010000324.1, forward strand.
TGAGCTGCGACTCAATCGTCATGGAATAAGGACGAAGGACGAACAATGGCGCGCATTTAGTTGACAGGGTCGAAAGGGACACGCCTTGGAAAAGAAAAAAAAAAACCCCTTTTCATTCCCATTCCACAAAGAAAAAAAATTAAAAAATCATCATCAAAAAATCAGATTGATATGTGCTGGTCAATTTTAAATTTTTTTAAGATCATTTTGATATAAATAAGAATTATGTTTATCTTATTTTACATTATTTGTTCAAAGAATTATAAATTTGGTAATTTTTATGATATGATAAAATATCAAGTTGATATGTTTCAATCATAAATTTGACATTAATCGTTTCGGCTTTTTTTTTTTAAATGAAATAAGGTAAAATTGATCCTATTTCACATCGAATTTTTTTTCTGTGCACGGCCGACAAACTAAGCGAAAGTTTTGCAAGAAACTGCGCTAAGGAAAAATGGAAAATAAATTCCGAGCTGAAAGAACTCAAAGGCAGCGCGTGCTCATTAGATCACCATTGTGCTGCATCCGGATGGGGAGTATTACGGATTCCGGCTTCCGGAATCGCTGGCACTTCCACTTCCATTTCCCGTTCCCCTACCCACCCATCAATTTGTCGTGTCAACAGCAAAACTAATTTATTTACGAGCTCGCTTTAAACCCTGATTATTCATACGCACTTGTGGCCCTGCGGGCCTCGTCCTTCGTCCTTCGTCCTGCCTTCTGGATCCTGCCTTCTGTATCCTACATTCTGCATCCTGCGCCTCTGTTGACTTTCATTAGCTCAAATTACGCAAAAGTACTCGAGCGTCGCACGCATAAATCAGACGGCAAATCAAATTCACTTGCAGATGCAGTTGCAGTCCGCTGCCTCCATTTTCGTCCCACTGGCAGCCCATAAACGGTGACCCCGACACGGACCATTGGCTGTTCCCATTACCTTTCTGTGCACCGAGAGATTACTGTGGGATCTTAGATCTACCTTTGAGATTTATCCTAAAACTTAATAAGATTCGTCTGTGTATAATTCATAATCATTTATTTACCCTAATAAATTAAATGAAATATTTTGGACTATTTAAATTTCACAGCCTTTAGTCATATGCACAACAAATTTGTTTTAAACACACCCTCCAGAACTAAATCCCAAATAGTAATATAATTATTTTTAAAGTAATAACTTCTTGATGTATTGGCTAACCTCACTATATCTATGTCTATATAAAGACCCGCTTTAAAATTGAGAGGATGAAACCAATGCCCAAACCATTAAGGCCACAGAGTTGAAACTTTTACAAAATATTCGTACTGATAAGTAGGACTAGACTAGGAAGTAATTTGTCCCCAAATTAACTCAATAACCAATCAAATAAATTATGGGGGATACAAAACTTAAACTAATTATTCTTATCTCAAGACATATGTAAGATAATTGCAAAATTAATTAAAACTTATAGGACTTAAACTTAATATCGTATTTACAAACCCCTTTGATAATTCCCAAAGTATTTTCCCAGTGTAGCTTGTATCTGTCACTGGCTATGCGGTAGCCACGCCCTGGTCATGTCGATGCCGCCTGTGTTTGGTTTACGTGCTTAAATTGGCAATTAGCAGATTAATTGTCACTGCCAATATATGCGTCAATATTTAGTGCAACCGACAGACTCAGTTGCAGTTGCACTGGCAGTTACCATCGCACGTAGTACGAGTAGTTTGCTTTACGGCCCTGTTGTTTACACAATTGTTGCTCCGTTGCTGTTTGATTTCACTAACGAGCATTAGCATAAATTGCTCCAGTTGAAGGGACACCATGGACCATATGCCATTCGATATTCGATGCGTCGTTTGTGTGCATCATTTAGCTCTTTGGTCACTGGGAGCCGAAAATGAACGAGAACTGTCAAAATTTTGGGCCATTCGGCAGAGGAAAAGTCCGGCCATTTGAACATTGTGCGAGTCAATCAATTGTAAATTTTTAATGAGTTTTCATTCGACATCGACTGACTGACTGGCCACCAGAGGGATGTGGATGTGGCTTCGGTCCCGCATCCTCGCATCCTCCCTGCTCCCCTGACTAAGCAATTTGTCACACTAATTAGCTGCTGCTGCGGTTGGCCGCTAGATGGCGTCGGGCCATGTCACAAATATTGCGCATACGCCCCCGCTACCATGCTGACGGTAGGCGAAGCAAATTGGTTTGTAAATGAGCTGTGGCAAGGCAATCGGTCTCCATCAATGCACTTTGCTTAACAGGATTGGTTTGTGTTTTCTTAGGTTTTCATCCAAACATATATAAAGCAACTTGAAATTGCTTGTGTTTTATTTTAAGCTTAAAAGAAAAGTATCAATCGTAATAATAAAAGTCAAACACAATTTTTTACTTAAATTAAATTTTTTTAATTGAGTAATTTTTGTTTTTTATTTTTAGATTTTCCATTAATAAAATGCATTACTTGTTTATGAGAAAATATATTAATATTTTAACAAAACACATTTTTTCTTAACTTTTAAATATTTTTTTGCCTCAGTTTTTCATTGTTTATTTATTTTGGGGGTATCCTTCGTGCCGAGTATCCCTTTCCGTCTGCTCCTGCCGTCTTGTCTTGTCTCCGTTCTGGCCGCAATAATTTCACACAAAATATTTCCGCAACACATCGTCGATGGCAGGTCCTTTGCCACTCCCCCTGTTCCCCGTTCTCCTCTACATCCCGAAGATGTCCTGGCTGCTCCTGCATTTCACTTGACTTCACGTCCTCATCCAGCTGCAACTTATCATTTTATAAGCATTTGTTTTTCCTCTTGTTTCTGTTTTTGTTTGCCTGCTCCTCGTTGTTTTTTCTGTGTGCAGCATAACATAATATTTTGTTGCATTTTGTTTTCACTCGTTTCACCCTGCTTTTCCCCCAGTGAGCACTTTATGTGACAGAGACACTTTAAAGTGTGGCAAAGTGCTCTGTTTCGGCCAGCCATAATATCCTCAATGCTCTCTGGTCACACGCTCCCCTTCTTGAAAAGCGGAAAGCGGAGGAGAAGGCCATTCCAAGGCGGAATTAATGCAAAATTATGTGCCACGTAAACTAATTTTTATAAGGGCTACTGGCCTACGATTTACGAGCCCTCGCACTTGCCCGCAATCCTTTCATAACATTCGGCGACCATTTTATTGCCCCGTTTGCTGCCACTTAGGAATGGGCAGCGTGAAAAAAAACCCAAAAAATACCGCGTGGCGCATTAAAATGTTGCCCAAGCATCCAACTCCATGGGCCCCAATCCCAAATGCACTCAAAAAAATATATCTATATTTATCAAATATATTTATTTTTATTTAAATTCTACATAAAACAATGCTATGTGCTGTTTTGTCTTGATATTTAAGTAACTAAGAAATTACAACGTTACAAAATTTCATTTTCATTTACTTAAATTTTAAGTTACATTTTATTACATTTAATATAAATTTTTAATAATAGTATGAATTTGGATTATTAAACTTTAAGATAGATTTGAAAATTTCTGCCTAAAAAGAAGTTTAGTCATTTTTGAACTTTCTTGATTTTTTTGTTCATATTCTGCTAGCTTTCTTATATTATATTTTATTTTTTTTTTATTTATTCATATTTTAAACCTTTAAAATGTAATATTTTGCTAAATATCATGTTCTTTAATTTATTTCGTATTTTATGCTAATTTTTGTAAATAAAAAGTTTTTATTAAAAACATTTGTAGTTAGTACCTTTTATTTATTTAATTTACTCATGCGGGCATACATACTAAGGTTTATGTTTTTCGAACTGTAGCTGTTGTTGTTCAAGTTGAAATTTATATTAGGCCAACAAAGTCGCCCTGCGAGAGAAGGGCGAGCAAGGGGGGTGGGAATAGGGCTGCCTTTGGCGATGGCGCCTGCTCTCAAGTGCTCATAAATTCACGAAAATTTCACAGCCGCCGACGGACCAACAAAATAAAAAGCGTCGACATGAGCAGAGGGGTTCTTAGGGGGGTGGGTTTTTGGAAAAGGGGAGTGGCGTCAGCTGTTGCAGCCCTTGGCCAGAAATCCCAAACCCAGAAACCCACCGCCCATTTGCCCATTTCCCAGTTTCAGCACACACTCGACTTTGGTTTGGCAACATAAATTGTTAAAGAATTGCCACTTTACAGTCGTAAGGAGCACATAAGCCGGACAAATAAAAACCAAAACCCTTTTTCCCACGGCTCCCTTCAGAGATCCTTGAGGTGCCGCTGGTCATGCCGGGGATGCAGTGGAGCAATCAGTCGCAGACCTCGGATTGGATGTCATAAAAATGCCATCCACGAAAAGCAGGGAGCACTTAAAGCTGCGTTCGCGCTGGTTCTTTGTCATCATTATGGCATCCAATTTGTACTCAATAAAAGCGCCAATTCAACCATGATGAGAGCGATGTCCTGCCAGAGAGTCCTGGCAATTGGTTTCCATCAAAAGTAACATGTCCCTGAAATGATCTACACCGATAAAAAAGGGATAGAAAATTCACGAGTTTGGAAATTCTCAAAAGTTTGCACACAAAAATAAGATCAATATCAACTTGATATTATAATATAACCATTTACATGAATTCTTTTACATAATGAGAACGCGAATTCTTTGGAACAATAATATTAATTAATATCAGCCTGATATTTGTAGTATTGAGTTTTTGATATGAATTATGTGAATATAGGTTTTTTTCATTGTTTAGTTGCATTAAAAGCTATAAAATAAAGAAAATAACATGTTTCAAAAATGTAATATTCAAAATACGCCATTTCTAATATACGGTTCTCGTTGCTCCATTATTAAATTGTAAATATTATAGGTTTATGTAAATATTTAAATTTTATCTTGATATTTTTTTTCGGTATACTGGACCTGCCAATCCACTGAAGGATGCTGCAATTTTCGGCCATCCAGTTGGTCATGTGTTATCTTCTGTGTGTCCAAGGACCATGTCCAAGGTCCGAGGTCCGTGGATCCTTGCATGTGAAGTGCCGTGATTTATAAGCGCTTTGCCGGCGATAACACAAGTGGGCTGGGCCAGCAAACAATGGACGAGAGAACTCACATGCAAATTCCACATTCCACATCCACACAGGACCTTCTTTCAATTTTCTTTGTACGGTTTTGCGGTCGCTTGGCTTTCCGGCAAATTTTTATCTCAAGTTTCGGGTGCGGCCCCGTTGACAATAAAAATGGCAATAGGATGGCGGAGGCCATCGCAACCGCACAAATGCCCTTTTCCTACTCTCTCTCGCCCATATCATTAATTTTGCACAAAAGGACGAAATGTCCTTTTGCCAAGTGCAGAATTGGGGAGACAACAGGAGCAGGAGCTGGAGCAGGGGTCTTCGGACGAACCAGCAAATAAATAAGGCAAGCAGCCGGACTTTGTTGTGCATTGGCAGCTTCTGCGGTTGGGATTGCTTTGGTTTTGCACGGTAAAAAAATAAGTGTTCAAAAGTTTTCACTTAGGTATCTGCCGATTTTAAATTTTTTAAATCGGACCATTCATTAAAATTGTATGAGCAAACATTGAAACAGCCACTAGATGAAGCCATCAAAAAATTCAACAGCCGCTAGATGGCGCGAGTAGCTTTGATGTCTGCATTTTTCCATCTCCCTCGCACTCATTTCAGTTGAGTAACGGGTATCTGATAGTCGAAGTTCTCGACAATAGCGTTCTTCAAAAGAAAATTTTATTTATTTTTTATTTACAGTACTTTTATTTCAAAAATTAATAAAAATAGGAATTTGTTGATTTTTTTTCATAAAACTTTTAAAAAAAATGTAGTTCTAAAATTTTTATTTTTCCGCTGTGTAAATGGGTTTTTCGATGAAACTGTGGTTGAGGTCTTGCAAAAGAAAGAGGCTGCAACACGTTCGACATTTTGTGGTGCTCATGCTGCGTTGGGTTTTGCCAAATTGAAATTGTTTTGCCAAAACAACGGCCCTTGGAAGGCAACTAAAGAAAAAGGACCACTGATTGAGAGGTATAGAAAAAAATATATAAAAATAATACAGTATTCCAGCCAAACCACATATCTATTTAATTAACAAAAGACAATTTCAAACGAAATTTCAATTTCAATTTCTGAAATTTCAAATGTAAAACCGCCACTGTGGTGAATAGTAACCGGAAATGTTGCCATCTCGTTGGACAAACATCGTAAGCAAACTGTGGTGAGCACAGGCCTTTGAATTTGAATCAAATTCAATCGAAACTATAAACTATATTTCACTTAGTTTTTTGAATTTTAGGGAACACAGCACATGCCAAAATGTCTCAAGCGGAGCCGAGTTCCTCGCGATTGTCCTCAGGAGCAGAGGCTAGGATTGGAAAAAACTGCAAGGATCGAGTTTTAAAACCGGCAGTACGCAACAGCAAATCGCGTCGCCAATTTCAATGCTGCATTGCCAGGGAATGTAAGATTACAGGGTATTTGTTATAGCGGGGTATTTAAGTTGCCTCCTGTGTCGCCTGCTTGCAGACTACAGTGAGTACTCGAACATGGTGGATTCGCTGCACATCACGCCGCGAATGATGATCCATCACAAATGCTTTAAGGTCAACAACACTTACGGGCTGTCGCTTAACATTAAAAATACCGGAATGGTAAGTCGACAAAATAACAAAACATCGTAATCTTATTTTTACAAATATTTTTATTTTTTGGTGGAATTTTATTTTTTATATTTTTTGTTGGTTTTTTTAAGCAATTAAAAATCATAACACTGATTTAATAATGTATAATTTTTATAAAATTATATATTCGGAAAAATTCGTTTTTTTCGATTTTAATTACAATAAATAAATACAATTTTTTTTTATTTTTATAATTATGGAATAATAATTTTAAATTATAAAAATTTTATTCATGAAAATATATTTTCCAACCCTCACTCGAACTTTTGCAGTATCCCAGATTGATCAATATAACCACCGACAGTCCCGAAGATACGTCCATTTCCATACCGGAACTGGAGCTACATCGCTACTTGGACACCGATGAGTCCCTGGAGGTGAAGATCTGGATCCGTGCCACTTCCAAGCGAGATATTAACAGACGACGCCACATCCTGGTCGAGTGCTTTCACCCAAACATCATCTTCCAAGTGCCCATAATCGGTACCCGCTTGCTATAAAAGTGAAACCATGTTCTTGATATTCCTTTTTTCGCAGTTCTGGACAAGCTGAAATATCCCTCGATCAGCGACACTATCACCTTTCCCAGCTGTGTGCCCGGCAACAAGACCCATTACGAGATGATCATCTATAACCCCACCAAAGATCGCGTTCGAGTCCGATACAGAAAGTGAGTTAGGCATTAACTCTGATCTAGTACAAAATCTTGAACATTGAACCAAAAAAACCCAAAAAGTTATTGGGCAGATTTGATTTTTTTAAATAAAACGTCAATATTTTTCAAGTTCTATTGCTGGTTCATATCCGGCTCGAAGGGCCAATTTTGCTTTCTGGGTTTTTTAACTTGTACTAGAACTTTACATTCCCTTTTTCAGCACCAATCGGGGTTTGGAAATCAGTGACAATAATAAGGATATTCTGCCGCCAAAGGATTATGCTAAGCTTTTTCTAGTCATCCAGCCGAAAAAGCTAAATGTCTACAGGGGATTCTTCAACATAAAGTTTGGAGTGTGTAAGTATCCCATCTTTCATAGTTTGAATTAGGATATTTAATCCATCCAAAGTGCCTCCCAAACCGGTGATGTTTGTCTTCACGCCCAAGTCGATGGCTGTGCACCTGAATATCGGAAGTGTGGTCTTCGGAATGACAAAGTTTTCGCATGAGGAAGTGCGATCGGTGACCGTGTGCAATGAGGCCATGCACGAAGTGATGATCTCTGGGCAGTTTTACTCGGAGCCAACTGCCACAGCTGCGGCTAGAAGGGATAGCGATAGTCTCGATAAAGAAGAAAGGCTCTCCAACAAACTGATCGACGATGCCGTCAGCATGCACAGCATCCTGCTCTACGACTTTGAGGAGGACACGAGTGTTCAGGATGTTCGAATTGATGCCGAGGCGGTGAAGCACTTTGACTTCAGCGTGCCAACCCGAATCTCGGCGGGAATTTCGACAGAGATCAGGCTACTCTTTCGACCCAGCTACGAAGCCAATAATCCGTTTTCGGACGACGTGGAGCCACCGTACTTCCAGCGCACTCGGGTCACATTTTGCTTCAGCGACGCCGAGGAATGCATTGAATCGCACAACGTCATCTTGTCTGGTCTAATCGGTGGCATCGACATGGAGTTCCATCCGAAGGTGGTTGACTTCCGGAAGATCTACCTGGGCGAAGAGCACTGCGCCCAGATCAAAGTTCTCAACGTTGATGGTGAGAATGTCCTGAAGATCTTAATATTGTCTTAGCTGAAACGATGACCTTCTTTCTCCCCAGATGTGCCAGCCAAAGTGGTCTACAAGGATTGCTCGGAACCGGATGTTTGTGGCATTCGGGTGACCCCCGCTGAAGGCTTCCTGCTGGAGCCCTGCACCCGTGGCATCTTCAATGTGTCCTTCTACTCCTTGTTTCCCTCCCGCTTCCAAAACACGCTGCGTTTCAAGGTAGAGAATGGAGCCCACTACAAAGTGTTGATAAAGTAACTACCTAGATGAGTGACCTTCAATAACTCTGGTCTAATAACAATGATCTTCTTCAGAGGCACAGGACAGCCGGTGCAACTGCGCACCTTCCCGCAACTGGTGGAGTTTGGAAGCATTCCGATTGCCGTGCCCCAAAAGCGTTACATGCTGCTCATGAATCCCCTGGCTGTGCCCATCACGCTCCAGGTGAAGGCCACCGACGATGGTGAGGAAACACCGCTGGTACTCAATATACGCAACTCCACGGAGATGCTACCCATAACGGTGAGGGATCCCATACGACATCTGCAGCAAGTGCACGAGGATCTACAGAATCAGGAGCCGGAGGAGCACAGGGAAATCCGTCTCACGACCACCGAGTCGGAGATTATGTCCATTAAGTCGGTTAAGGGAAGCGAGTCCGTCTACAGTTTGGAGTTTGAGGAGGAAGTGATGGGTGAGGCTTAGGATTAGAGCCTGACATCGATATATTCAGAATATCATAACGATAATGTGTTTCCGATATCGAAACACAAGACAGTACAAGACTTTTTTCTACTTTCCTCGTAGAACCCATTCCCCAGATGGCCGCCCATCTGCTGACCAACCTGAAGAAGCAGAAGATCTTTGACAAATCGGAGACCGATCGTCGAGTGATCCAGGAGGCACTAATGGGTTTGCTCAACACCAAGTACTTTTCCGTGTTCACCAAGCACAATAACTACATATTCATGGACTGGAACGCTGTGCCCAGCGATCCGAGGGAAGTGTTCTGTGACAATGAAATAATCTATCTGCGTCCAAATACTGGACGCAGCATCACCATCCTTTTGGTGCCCAACAAGGTGGGCTACTTCCATCGATCGCTGTCCGTGCGGATTTGTCCTGCTGTGTCGACCTCCTCCATGGATCCTTCCAGTGACGATCATCCCATTATGAAGACTCTTGTGAAGTCTGAGTTCCTCTGCTCGAAACTGTGGTTTGAGTACAACTGCGTTGTTCCCGAAATCTTGTGGCCCAACTTGGTGGACCTCTCACATCGCACCATTTACGCTGGCGAGGACTACGACTTCGAGATGACCTTCTCCAACCGTTCTATCATAGGCGCCTTTATTCATTACGATGTCATTGTGAGTATTTCTTAAAGGATAGGAACTCTTGAACACTTGGTCCTCTAAGACAGAGTGTACATTTGGTCCTTTGAGCCGGATCGTACTTAACCTCTCTAATACCTGAATAGCCCACCGACATGACCTTCCGCGATGGCACCTGGAAATTCTTCATTGACGGCGGATCGGAAATAACTGCCAAGTGTGCGGTGACCTTCCGCTCGCTGGGGAGCACCCGTCTCTCGGGTCTGGTCAAGATCGTGGGCGCCAATCGACCCTATGCTTTTCACCTCTTCGCCAACGTTCTGCCCACTGAGATCAGGGTAACACCGATGTACGTTCACCAGCGCCTGCAGGTCTACGAAAAGAGCGTGGTGCACTTCTATATCGACAACTATACGCCCACGCACACCAAACTCAGTATGAGGCTGGTAAGAATCAGATATTTTCGATAAACATCGGTGTTTTAAAAATATCGATAATGTTATATTATTACTGGTCCAAAACTAACACCTCCCTTTAAATCTTTCCTTTAGAAAGATATAGAATACCAATATCTGACATTGCGGGGTGGAGCCTTGGCCTCTTCAGGACAGAGCATGTACACCACCCTGGTGTCGTTGTTCACAGATCCCGATCTGTACCAGAACACCCTGTACATAGACTTGCAGTTCGACAATGTGATGATGCTGCCCATCACCTTTCTGGTGGAGGGAGTCCCACTCTATTTTGAACCCGATATACGAAAGGGTTTCGATGGCGGACTGCTGTACACCGATACAAAGGAGCAGTTCCAGGAGAGCTTCTACCACCAGCGCTTTCCCATTCGGGTGATAAACAAGGGACGTCGTGCCTACCGAATTCTAATTATCCGATTGAATACCTATGGCCCGGGGGCCAATGTGACATCGGGGTGCTCCACAAACGCCCTGACCTCGCGATTCGACATGGAACCGAAGAACCTCTACATGTCGCCCAGCTGCGAGAATCAGCTGGAGATCATGGCCAGCTCCTATGTGGAGGGACGCGCCACCGGCGACTTCCTGCTGCAAGTCATCGATCAAAAGTACCCGCAGCGCAAGCACATCATAAGGATCAGGGCCTCGGCGGAGTTTGTGGACTGCCAGCTGACTTGGATTCCCAAGCAGGTATGTGACTTTTTTTTTTTATTTAATAATTTTTTTCAATTTAAAACTTGATTTATTTAATTAATTGAATTTGTTAGTATACGATTTTTAAATCAGTTTTATATTCAATTTTAATTTAAAATTTTTTAAGGTAAACTTCAACTACAAGCGCTGTGCGCCTCTAAAAGAGCGCTCCTATGTGGAAACGCCACTGCTGGTGAATCCCTGTTCGGTGCCCATCCATGAAGTAACGCTCCAGGTTACGGGTCCCTTTAGAATCAAGGAATTCTACGAGCACTCGTACGAAAAAGAGATTCAGATCAGTTTGGGTGGCGCAGAGCGAAAGGAGATCTTTGTGATCCTCAACAGAGGAGCTCTGAAGCCGCTCCTGTGCCGTCAAATCGAGGGTAGAATCAATGTGATGGCGATGGGCAGGCAACTGAAGTCACTGCCCCTCAGGGTGGCCATAATGGTGCCGGATGTGGTGATCCTCCAGCCGGAACTGGTTCTCTTCGATCGCGGCATATCGTACGACAGTAGCATCAATCTGGTCAACCAAGGCTGCATGCCAGCCGAGTTCAAGTGGCGGCGACTGGAGACCACCGAGGTGTTTGTAGGCGACGAGGATGATCCCGATGGCATTGCAGCCGATATTCTATCCGAGATTCTGCGCATGCTGGAGTACGATTTCAGCTGCCAGGATCAACCGAATATGACCAAGAGATACCAGAAGTGCCGCTGTCAGTTTCGTCGCTTCGAGGAGAATGGCGATTTTATAATGGAGATCCTCGAGGACGTCATCAACGAAATGGACTTAAAGCACCGCCCGTTGCTCTACCCGCCCAAGGATGCTTCCGAAAATCAGCAGGAGGACAGGGATCAGAGCTCGTCGAGCGTGGTGCGGGAAACCATTTCGGACATCCTCAATCGCCTGCATCTCGATTCCAGCGATCGGTGGTCGGAGGCCTCCTCCGAATACTGCTTCGCCAGTCGGTACATCTACTTTTACGAGAAGCGCGGCATCGTAGACGGTGCGGATCTGGAGTGCAAGCTCTATCTGCCGCACATCCGACGGAGCCACGAGATGCGATCGATCTTCGAGTTGAGCCTGCTGGGCGGACGAAGTCAGCGATTCACCGTCACGCTGGTCAATCTGCCGCAGAAGATCAAGTTCCACAAGGACAGCATCTACATGGGCATCAAGGTGGGTTTAAACTGGAATTCGGGAATTCTTCAGTAACTGTTATAGAACTCTTATCACTCAAATTTATAATTGTTTAACCAACAAAATTCTGAAAATCGTTAGAAAAAAAAATATTTTCTATTAACTAATATATCAATAGATGTTTGTACAAATTTTATTATTTAAATATTATTCAGCAATTTAATTTAAGGAACAAAGCATCGAATAATTTTTTTAAATAATCCTCAAATTCTACTACATACTACAAATATGTTTTCTTCAAATCTTCAGAGAAACAGACAATTTTAACTAATATTCCAGTAGCTATTTTAAAATATTTAATATTTAAATCATTTCTAAACTATTATCTAAAATTAGTCTTACGGTTTTATGAAGATCTTCGTGCTGGCCTCTAATAATCATATATTTCTCCGTTATATCTCGTTTTTAGCCCTGGTACGAGTCATTCGATACGACGGTGCGTGTCACTAACGTGACCAAGTATCCTCTCCAGTTGGTTGTCGTAGAGGTGAAGAAGCCGCCTCCAAAGGAGCAACCGCCTGAGAAGCGTCTGGTGGATGGCTACTGCAAGATGATGACCAGCGATATGATAAACTTGGAGCCACAGGGAGCGAATCAGATCCGGGTGAAGGGCATCCTTGGTTTCAGCGAGAGTTTCAAGCACTCCTTTGGGGCGATGATCAACAACAGTGACTCCAGCTACTTTTGGCTGCGCGGACAGGGCGTGATGCCCATGCTGGACATGGTATCCTCGCTGCCCAGCACTCCAATGGATCCGCTGGAGGTGGAGGAGGAGTACCGAATGCTGCAGAGGATTTACCACTACGAGATCTTTCGCTCCATCACAGAAGTGGACGAGGAGCCGAAGCGTGCAGAAGGTGAGGAGGAGAACCAAGTGGAGGATAAAGTCTCCACTAGCGAGGATTTTTCCCTGCTCTCCTCCAGCGAGTCGGAAATGTCCTCCGATCGGAAGGATCAGCACGATTTGCAACTCTTTCGCATGGTCCACACCTATGTGATGGTCAATAACAACCAGGAACTGCCACACGCCACGGTCTTGAGACAACTAATACTGGCCGAAAGGTATTTAAAGCGGCTCCGGTTGAATCCCGACTTGTATGCGGTGCATCAGCAGGTCTATCACACCTACCAAAAGATGCACAAAGCTCCGGGATTCAAGCAGCCGGCGATGGTGAAGCACTTCACGGTTCAGCCCGTTCCCTGCCAGCAGCACGGCTACGTCCTGGACTTGGGTCCATTGACCAGGAACAGTGTTCGGCGATTTCAGCTCAAGCTGCACTTCTTCGGGCCCGGAAAACTCATTGCAGCCGCACGCACGGCAGTTAGGATTCCCGGCTTATATGTGGACTTTAACGTCAAGGATGCCAAGCAGTAAGTATAGGATAGGGAAACTGGTATACAAAGAAGTGCAATTTTATAAATTCTATTAATTTGTTAACTTGTACAAATTTTTCGGATATATTAAAAAAGAGTGTTGTAAAATATTATATTTAAATTCTCTTTTATGAATCGTTCCCGAAATTCAGTTTAAATTTTGATTTTAAAATCTATGTAATTTTTCTGTTGTCTAAAAAAGAGATCTTTCTATTATAATTATAGATTACTTAAAAATTTAGATTTTTTTGAATTTCTAATAGGTCTATCTAATATACCTATTTAATTTAAAAATTTAGTGTGAAGATCAATAATTTACAATTGTATTATCTTATGTGATTTAATTACTTTAGCCTATATAAAGTCAAATAAAAAATTATTTAAATAAATTTAAATTTACCTATCCCTTAGTGCTGATAAAAAATTCTCCTTCTGGGCTGAGAAGTGCACGGCCCTCGAGTATTTCAAGGAAAAGTATAGGAACATGTTTGAGCGCCTGCTGGACGCGGAACAGGATCCCAAGCTGAAGCACGCCCACTCCTTCGACCTGGACACCATGGTCAAGCACCAGCGAGATCTGGCGCCCAAGGATCGGCGTCTGATCGAGGAGTACTACAACAGCCTGAATCCCTCCGTTTATCCGGATCACAAGCACCACTTCACCCTGGCCAAGATCTTCTCGGGCTGCTTGTCCAACTATTCCGGAGTGGACGTGACCATGGTCGGATTCTTTAAGCCAGAGTCGCGTTTCTATGTGAAGGAACAGCTGGTGGAGGACTACTTGTTCATCGATGTGAGTAGTTTTGACTTTGGACAGTCATTAACTTTAAATTCTATCTTTTAATCCTTAGTTGCACATGGGACCGACTCTTCCCGTTCTACTAAAAGGCGTCATCGTCGCCTAGGGATATTGAATATCTTTAAATTTTATATGCATTTATTGTGGGCTTTCGTTTGGAGCAAATGGGATGGGTGGGCTTCTTAGTCTTATGTGCAGTAAAATAAAGCTTATACTTCGGGTAGCACCGAAAACCCTCAGCAATACATGTTGAGTTGTCGGAAAAAGTAGTGAAAGATGAGCAGCACGCAGAAGGAACTGGTCACGGGCAGACCAGCCGCCTTTATCCATCCCAAAATGTTGAAGTCGTCCGGGTAGAACTCAAACTGTTCCGTGGGGATTTCGCCGCAGTTTGAGATTACAACTGGCTCCACGGGAAAGTCATCTGTGTCCGTTTTCACCTGTAGTAGAAAAGTAATCAATAAGGTTGTGAATCTTTAGATTTTTTATGGTTATGAATATAAGGTTCATTTTGGTAAGAATGCCATTAAGTTTGGAATATCAAATCGTCTAAGCAAAGGTCTTATAAGGTGTAGGTAAATTGGCAGTATTTTGACAAATTATTTTAAAAATGTAAAAAATAAGAAACAGAATATTATTTTTACTACGTCCTATTTCTGTCATTTTTAATTTGAAGAGTAAATAAAACATTCTTTAATAAAATGGGACTTAAATCAAATGTTCAAGCCACGAAATAAATCTTCGATCAAATTTCTGTTAACGCGAATACTCACATCCTCGATGGCGTAGATGGTTTCCATTCCTTCCAGCACCTTGCCAAAAACGGTGTGCTTCCCGTCCAGAAATTTGGCTCCCACTGTAGTAACATAGAACTGGCATCCATTGGTGTCCGGACCGCGATTGGCCATGCCCAAGTAGCCCGGTCTATTGTGCTCCACCTCCAAAGCCTTGTCCTCGTCGGGGAAGTACTCCCCGTAGATGCTAATGGAGCCAGTTCCGTCGCCATTAAGGATATCGCCGCCTTGGACGAGGAAACGGTCCACCACGCGATGGAAACGCGATCCCACGTAACTGGTTCCGTTGATGCCGCGCAGGCAGATGTGCCGGAAATTGGCCACCGTCTTGGGAGCCAGCTTTCCGAACAATCCAAAGGTAATCCTGCCCACCGACTTCTTGTTGTGCTTCACATCCATGTAGATCCGCGACGTCACCGTGAAACTCAAGCCACTGACAACGGACAGAAGGTAGCTGCACAGGATTATCACACTGAGGAACTTCATAGTCGGGCAGTCGAGCAATCTTGGGTTCTCCGGTCTCAACGCACTGATGCAATACACAGAACTGAAACGAAGACTTGGATTTTCGGAATTAGAGAATGTGAAAATAGTGAATTCTGGGTCGCGGGCCTGGAAACGGAAGCCCCAGAAGTTCCAGGTTAAGTGCAAGCACCGCATGATGACCGCATACCCCCCTGACAACAAATCGATTTTAACACCCGGCAGAGAGTATCTTTGTTTTTCTTCAGTCATTTAAGCCGATAAACTATGATTTAAGCTTTTAAAGAGTTCAATTATAAATTTCATTTAAAGCAAAGTAGTTGGTTTTAGTTAAAAAAAATATTTTGTTTTTTTAGTTTAGGACTTTAAATTTTAAATCAAAATAACTATAAATATATTTTTTATAAATATAAAATATTTCAAATAAACCTATACTTTGTCTATCCTGGGTATTGTTATGGTCGTATATATTATACAAATTTCACAAAATAAGATACGAAACTATTCTGCCAGGGTATTAACAAGGTCGTTTTCAACCTTTGTCGTTTAAATAATAACTACTTTAGTTTTTCATCATATGACTTGGTCTTTAATTGTATATATATAAACTTATAAATACGTAACTTTACGAATAATCCGATTAATAAAGAAGTAAGCGAGAGGGGCATACAAAATTCGAATGGAGCCTTCGGTATATGTATAAGTACACAGCAACAATATGCTGCCTCAAGCGGGCAAGAGGACTTAACCCAAATCTTAGACTAAATAACTTAGGGATACGCTGCCTCTACACAAAACTATACCAAATACATATTATATATATACACACTTAGATTAACTAACTAGCGGAGCGGCTAACCTGGCTACAGTCTTCATGTGGGGGGCGTTGATTTCCTCCTTTGTGCTTTGTGTCTGAGATCTATACAACTGAATCTTCCGCAGAAGATTCGGGCAAGTCCTACCGCTTCTTCTGCGGATGCACGTACTTGCAGTTCTTGCCCATGTTGCAGTGGCCCCGCATGAATTGCTTGCAGATGCCGGTGTTGCCACCACCGCCACCGCCTCCTCCTCGGTTGGAGCCAGATCCTGCTGACCGCCAGTTGCCGCCGGAGTTGTCCTGGAAGTTGTTCCCACCGCTGCGCCAGTTGCCTCCGCCATTGTTTTTGTTTCTGTTGTTGTTGTTCCGCGGTCCTCCGCCGTTTTGCAAGGGTCCACCAGGTCCCATTCCATTCGGGGGTCCGTTCATCATCGGCGGCCCGTTCATCATGGGACCATTGGGTCCCATCACAGGGCCATTGGGTCCCATGCCCGGTGGTCCTGGTCCAGGGCCATTCATCATCATGGGCGGGTATTGATTGAATGGCGGTGGGCCACCTCCGAATGGCGGCACAGGACTGCCAAACTGATTGCCCATAAAGTTCTGCGGCGGCGGCGGCATGTTGTTCATGCCGCCCATGTCCATGCCGGGAGGACCATTCATCATGGGCGGCACACCGGGCGGAACACCTCCCGGGCCCATTTGATTCTGCCAGATTTGCGGCGGTCCGTTGGGCACAAGATTGGGTCCGGGCGGCATACCCGCCGGAGCTGGCATGCGTCCCATGAAGGGATCAAATGGATTTTGCATCATATTGGGCCCGCCGCCCAGGCCCTGCATCATGTTGTCGTTGAATCCCATATCCGTTCCGCCGTTACTCGCTCCGATTCCCGTGCTGGGTGCATATCCCTTGGGCTCCGGCCATGCCAACGTACTATAATCATTGACAGCATCCGGATTGCCGGTCAGATCATCCATGGGTATCACCGGGATGTCATGGGCAAAATGCGGTTCCAGCTCCGCCTCCGCGGCGCTGTCGGGAATCATGTCAGGTGAGAAGTAGAGAGCCCGCAGCGTGGTCGCCTCCCGGTCCATCTGCACCTGCCGTTGCTTGGAGAGATTGCCGTTCGGATGATCGGGCACATTGTCGACCTCGACCAGAGGACGCCATTCCATTTGCGGCTCCATGGTGTCATCGAATCCCCGCCGAGCTATGGTCAACGCATCCCGCTCGCTGAAACGCTCCAAGTTCTTCATCTCCAGGAACGTCTGCTTCATCACATTAACGCGCTCCGATCGATCGACCTCGAAGTACCGGATCTGGGTGAGTTTATCCTCCGGCTGCCAGGTGAGCTTCTTTTTCGGGCCCTTGCGGCGATGGAGCATTAGCACGCCGGGTGGTCCGTCGGGTCCGCAGCCGGGTCCGGGTTTCTTCGGCTCCTCGGGCAGATCGTCCGCCGTATCGGAGGTGTTGCCAGCCTCACTGCTGCCGGCTTCTCCGGCCGCTGCCTTCTCCTTCTGCACCTTCTGTTCGATGTCCTCCTTGACCCGCTTCAGCGGAATATCATCGTCATCGGCATCCGTGTCCTTGCCGGGCGACGCAGAGCGAGCATCGTCGTTCTCCTTGCTGCTATCGTCCGACTTCTCCTCGCCCTTCGACTCGTCTAGCGTGTCCTGGTAGAATTTGAGCGGCGCCAACGGTGCATCCTTGACCGTGGGCGATGTGGCGGAATTGGGTCGCTTGCGCTTCACCACCTTCTTGGGCTCGATGGAGGCGGCCAGAGCATCCGAGAACAGATTGGTCTCCACCAGGGTTGTAACTGGAATAAAAATGGTAATCATAAGTAATTGATCAAGTAATTGGTTTGTTTAATAAGCGGGGGTCATAATGGTCTCCATTGGATGGTCGCCCAATTGGTGGTTTTTGCTTTTGCTGGAAATCAAGGAAAGTAAATAAATTGACAACCCACTAAATAGTCAACAAAATAGTTTTACTAATAGGGGTCTTTACTAGAGTAAACATGCAAAGGCTAATTGAACCCAAGAGTAGGGAAAACCTGCTTTTATTATAATAGTTCAACATTTTTCTTTTATTACCGAGGAAAGCCTCCTTAGAAGCAGAGATCATATTTTTTAAGCTCTTATATAGGAACTTGAACTTCAATAAATATAATCTCATGATGATTTCAATGATCTCATAAGGAATACGGTTTTGAGTTGTAAAATTATTTACTTTTTCTTTTATTTATTTAAAAATGTATTTTATTTTGATAATATTCAAGACTGCTAATACTTTAAATATTGTATTGAAAACAACAAAAAATAGTTTTATTTTTTTAAATTATATTTTATAAGGAATGTTAAAACTTCAATTTAAAAAAAAATGTATTACTTCTAAGTGTCAAGTGGAATTAATAGATTAAGAGGGGTTTCAATTTAAATATTTGAATGGTTTTTTTTATTATTATTAAGTGTTAAATGGACAAAGCTCTTTAAGTTCCAAATTTTAAAGTACATATTTTTTAATATTGTTGTGTGAATCTTGCAGCCTATAAACTCTCATAGTAATAAACAAAAATTACAGATTACTTAAAGAAATCTTTAAAGGGAACCAAATAAATATAAACACAGCGATCAGATAACGCGCATTTGGCAGCTCTCCGCCAAAGTGACGCATCCACCGGCTGGTGCACTACCGAGTGGGAGTGGGTGAGAACCGCGGGGATTCCCTTATCTAACGAGGCAAACCAGTAAGGCGACCCTCGGGTGACGCACGACCGGGTGAAAATCGAGGCCAATAGCGAAGCAGCTGGGTGGGGGATTCGTGCCCACGGGTGGTGATCCGATCGATCCACCTGCCACAAACTTCTAGAACCGCCAGCTCAAGTCAATATTTTCTCGTTTTCAATTTCTTTTTTGCGCTCAATGCGTTTCTTTTATTCAATAGAAAAATCGTATTTTTCTAGAGGAAACCGTATTTTTATTTGTAAGTTTTTGTTGGGCGGCTACTTAGGCCAAGTGAATCTACATACCTTAATAGCTAAGCTAAGCTAAATACGTTCAAGATTTGAGTTGTGTTTTTTGTTTGATAGATACTTAACACCAAGCGGCAGCGGCGGCGGCGTCGGTGACATCGTCCGTGCCCCAGATTTCTTATAGTTTTCGGTGGTCTCAGCGCATGCGCAGTGGCCAAGATTCCGGGGACCGCGACATCATCCATCAGACTCACTCACAGGGTTAATTTACAATCTCGATCCAGGGATATACCACTCGAATTATGAGCAATTCGTATATAATGTAAAAATGCAAAGTATCCACTACGAAAAAGATCCCCACTTCTGCTCTCTATATAATTTAAGACCCGCCCCAAGCAAAATTAAACACCTTGAGAAGAAAAGTGTGTAAGAGAGATCAACAAATAATACGGCGGAGTACGAGATTTTCGATACTCCGATCGGATACAACACAAAAGCAAAAACCACCAAGTTCTTCGAGGGCTGTGAAATAGATTGGAAAGAAGGGAAGAGCATTAGTAGGGTTTCTCGAAATAGCATGCTTACTCTTTTTGGGCGCAATCAGCTTGGCGGCACCAGGCCGCTCCACATGTCCCGCGATGCTGTTCATATCGATCTTGGCCTTCTTCTCGGTGGGCGAATCCCTGGGCGGCGGCGAGGGACGCTTCAGTGGCGGCGGTACGGATAGAAGAGCAGGAGGTGGGGCACCCGGAACCGTCGACGACGTGGGCTTCTTTAGACCCTTTCTCGATGGCGGGGGCGGCGCCTCTTCCGTCAGACCATGCGATCGGAATTTCGACTGATACGTCTTCACGGTGGCCGTCTTTTCCGTGTCCCGGCGAATCTCTATCGAAATCGACGCCTTTCTGGACATGATGGGTATGGATCTGGGCTTCTGTGCCTCGCTTTCTTTAGAAGAAGCCGCAGTGGGAGATGGGGAAGTAGTAGTAGGTGCCACTGCTGGCGGAGGCATTAGCTTGTTGTCTTTGTCCTTCTCCTGCTTCGAGGATGAGGACGACGAAGAAGACGACGACGACTTGCGATCTTTAGACGAACTAGAACCAGAGTTCGACGACGACGATGAGGAGGAGGAGGACTTTGAGGACTTGTGTTTATTCGACGAGGAGGAGGACGAACCGCTGCTGCGCTCACGGTCCTTACTCGAACTGGAGGAACCGGAACTGGAGCGAGCCTTGTCCTTGTCGCGGTGCTTGTCGCTGGAACTGCGATGGGAGGAGGAAGAAGAGGACGAGGAGGAGGAGCTCTTGGAGGAACCACTCTTCGAAGAGGAGGAGGAGGACGACGACGACTTATGGCTAGATGAGGAGGACCTGTGACTCGAGGAACTCTCCTTCTTCCTATCCTTCTCGCGCTCCTTCTCGGACCTTTTACTCTTGTCGCTGCTTTTGGGGCTCTTATGCTTCTTATTATCAACGTCCTCCCCGGACTTAACCTCCGCTGCTGAATAACTATCATCTAAACTGGACTTTTTCCCCAGACTGACAGCGGCTAATGCTTGTTGTGTCGCCGCCGAGGAGTCATCTTCCAGCAGCTGCAGCTCCTCTTCGTTGTTGCTTGCCTTCTGGGCTGCTGTGGAATCGGTCTCGTCGTCGCCGCCATCTGGCTTATCCACCAACGACTTCCACTTGATGGTTATGCTGTTGGAATTGCTGTTGTTGGCCGCCGAGGTGATGGTATACGTCACGGGTGCGCCGGCACTGTCCGTGCTGTCCGAAGAGGAGGCAGAGTCCGGAACTGTAGGGGCGGCCGGAGCAGGTGCAGAAGCTGAAGGAACTGCAGCTGTGGCTGCAATCTGTGGCGCAGCAGGCTGGACCATCACGCTGGTGTTCTCAGTCACAATCTTCAGCCACTGCTCAACCAAACGCTTGGCCAGAATGCGTACACCTGGAAAACGGGGTCGAAAAAAGGCAATTAGTAATCCCCAGGCATTGAAATGGTTGTATAAAGGAGAAAAAGGCGCGAAAACAAGATACGACAGGACTAAACAGGACTGAACAAGTCTAAACAGAATTTAACATGTTTACACAAGAGTGAAAAGTATTCGAAACTCACCTTCGTTGCCGCCATCCTTGCACAGACCCTTGACCAAAATGGGCGCCGAGTTGATCTTCAGCCGATTGACGTCCACGGGCGAAA
Organism: Drosophila lutescens; assembly: GCA_037075285.1. Taxonomy (NCBI): domain Eukaryota; kingdom Metazoa; phylum Arthropoda; class Insecta; order Diptera; family Drosophilidae; genus Drosophila; species Drosophila lutescens. Next base: position 276,488 of record JBAMCF010000324.1, read on the forward strand.
GGAGCAACAGCTCCAGGATCTCCTGCACCAGCGGCCAGTTCATCGCCCGGATGGCATCGTTCAGCCAAGTGTAGACCAGCGACCAACCGCCCACGGCCATAAAGTCGCCCAAAAGTTCGGTTTTGGTAGATTTCAATATTTGAACATAGACACATTTCGAAACGAGTTTTTTTGAATACTTGGCCATCAGACTGTGTGGGGAAAAACCAAGGTATTAGTTAAAATCCGACAGAGGGCGCTAGTGCGAATGGTAAACTTACCCCGAAATGCGTTTCACCTCGGCTGCACTCAAAATGCCACCATTGTTGTCCAAGAGCACCCGCAGGCACCTCAGCAATTGCAATGGCACTATGCGAGGCTATTTAAATATAATTCAAATATTAAAAAAAACACGTACTTTAAATATTTTGAGCAAAAACTTACCATTTTCCTTTGTTTTCCGTGCGTGGGTGTATGCAACAGGTCTGGCAACGCTGTACGTCCTATTGCCGTCTCTCTCCCACACGTGCTGGTATGACCATACGCGCCCGCGTGTGTGTATTGGTACGTGCGTGCGTGTGGCGACGCTCGTCTTTGTTGGTGTGCGTGACTTAATGGATACTAAATTTCCACTGATTACGTAATTCCATCAGAAAGTATCTAAAAATGGCAGAAAACTTCGGTCTGAGAACGTATTTTATCAGGATAAAACTATGCTAGAGCCCTACAATTCACTTTTGAAACGAAGATATTCAAGTTCCAACAGCAGGCACCAGAAAATGCGAGATTTGTCTTCTTTTATTGTGGCAAACTGACAGTAGACCAATAATCCCCTCGCAGAAAATTATTTTTGTATCTTTTGAAGAGCAGAGAAAAACGTGTTCGCGTTGCAATTTTCTTTTTTTTTCTGAGCACTGGAAAATGCGGACGTGTGTTCGCGGTTATCGCCAATCGATAAGGCAGTGCAGCCCTGAGCGCTGTCCACTCTCCAAAAAAGCCAACAAAAATTTAAGTATTCAGCGTATTTTTTGAAAACAAGATTGTTTCAACGTTTGTAGCACGAATGTCTCTTAACAATTTTTTCGAATCCAAATTGACATTTGGGACAACTGAAAAGTGAAAGCGACTCAGTTTCGCCTCTTTTCAAGCAGGTTGGCAGCGCCCTGCCACGCACACAAAAATGACGCCATTTTGATTTTCACAATTTTTCACAAATGCGTAATTAAATCCGCAACTAAATGAAATGCTAGAAAAAGGCGTTTCTTAAGCAATTACAACAATGACGGCCACTTTGTATTGATTGTTCTTTGTTTTACGCTAGTTAATTGGCTTTGTGCCGATTTCGTTCACGTCCACGCCCCAAAATTTGTGATGCAGCGGCGCAATGCGCAGACACTTTGGTCGAGTAAATGTTCAAAAAGCCTACCTAGCTATATATTTATACAAGTACAATGGTTTATCAGCCTTACAATTTGTTAATTAGTTTATTTGCGACGATTTTTCTTTCTCCGAAAATTCCTGCGTGCTTTCAGTTAGGTGTACAAAAAAATCGTGTGACCTTTTCTGGGTTGTTGGAAAATCGGGGAAAATGCGTTTTATATCGATGGTTGGGCCACCATGTTTTTGACTCACGATAGTATTATCGTACATTTGCCATCACCCACAAATGTTAGATTCAGTGGTTTTCTAACAGAAATGTTAAAGCCTAGTACTCAGTACGACGAAAACTGCTAGCTAAGCATAGGAGTAAGCGAGAGGCAAATAGGTAGCTAACGCCTTTAGCTGGGACTTTTTTTCACCGCGGTACTCAGTTGAGCTAAGGAAATAGTAAGGAAATACCAAAAAAATACCAGATTTAGCGGATGAATTCCGATGAACGCCTTTAGCCGCGGCCCAAAGAATAGAAAATTTGATCTTTGGCTGTGTTTGTGCAGAAGCGGTGTGCCAATAACACATTATAAATGGAAGGAAAACCCCGAAAACCAATGGAAAAGTGCCTGTAGGATTTGCGGCAATACATATCGCCATGCCAACAGCGAATTAAACTCTTGCGACCCAAGTCGGCTCAACATTTTGTAATATTTTAAAATTGGCGCCAGTTGATGTTTGCTGTTTGTCAACAAACCCAGTAAGACCATGCTACATGCATTGCGGATGAACTACAAAAACTTCGGCCACACTAAAAGATTAATATTTTTCGACTAGTAAAACTCTTAGCCGAACTGAGTACTAGGCTTAAGATACAACGTTTTCTTACATTGGCAGAGCAGCGGCAGAGGACTAACAGTTCTGCCAATGTAAGAAAACGTTGTATCTTAACATTCTGTTAAATGGTGTACAAAAATCGTGTGACCTTTTTTTGGTCGTCGAAAAATACCAAAGAAAATGCATCTGGCTTTCCAAAAAATTCCTTACAAAGTAGTATTTTTAATACCTCTATTGGAAAACATTGTGGGTATTCCATAAATGTCATAAGTTGCTGAACATTTTACATTAGATGTCAGCAATTAAAGGAACGTTCTTAAATTCTTCTTGTTGAATTGTAAAACTTCAAAACTAAAAACAATGTATTTGCAAAAATAAGTATAATATCTTTTTGTTATTATAACTTTCCCTAATTTGATACTGCATACTGTTCTACCAGTATGTTACACAACTGTCATCGTTTAGTAATAAAATAAATCATTGAAAAGGAGAGTGGAAACTAAAAACCTTCGGTCCATCTATATATATGGAAATTGATAAAAAATTAAAATTTAATGGAACTCCTCATAAACAGCAGTTTTCAAGTTTTGGAATTAAACTTGCCATTTATTGCCAATCAACGGTTTCACTTGCTAATATTTAATAACCAATTTAGGGATTTCTAATGAATAAATATTTTATTGCCTGTTTTAAATTTGCGTGAATATGCATAACATACTGCATAAACCTGAAAAATACAGATTTACCAGAAAGAGCTATAAGGTCACACACCGTTTCCCGTCGATCTGGCAACGCTGTCAAAACGCGTGCAACTATTTTTTTTACCTGTAGGAATTAATACGAAATAAAACCGAAATATGAGCGACAGCGAGGCGGAGGAGACCAAAATCAGCACCGAGCCGGTGGACAATGCGTGGTCCTTGAAGATACCGACCTTCAGGCAGGAGGACAACCCGCACGGGATGGTGGAGGAGAGCTCCTTTGCCACGCTGTTCCCGAAGTACCGCGAGCGCTATCTCAAGGAGGTGTGGCCCCTGGTGGAACAGTGCCTGGAGGAGCACCACCTGAAGGCGGAGCTGGACCTCATGGAGGGCAGCATGGTGGTGAAGACGAGCCGCAAGACGTGGGACCCCTATATCATCATCAAGGCGCGGGATATGATCAAGCTGATGGCCCGCAGTGTTCCCTTCGAGCAGGCCAAAAGGTGCCTCCAGGACGATATCGGATGCGATATCATCAAGATCGGCAACCTGGTCCACAAGAAGGAGAAGTTCGTGAAGCGGCGTCAGCGACTGATAGGACCCAATGGTGCCACGCTCAAGTCCATTGAGCTGCTCACCGATTGCTATGTTTTGGTCCAAGGAAACACCGTGTCCGCCTTGGGTCCCTACAAGGGCCTCCAGCAGGTGCGCGACATTGTGCTGGAAACGATGAACAATGTCCACCCCATATACAACATCAAGGCGCTGATGATCAAGCGGGAGCTGATGAAGGATCCCCGCTTGGCCAACGAGGATTGGTCCCGGTTTCTGCCGAAATTCAAGAACAAGAACATCAGCAAGCGCAAGCAGCCGAAGGTCAAGAAACAGAAGAAGGAGTACACCCCGTTCCCGCCCAGCCAGCCGGAGAGCAAGGTGGACAAACAGTTGGCCAGCGGCGAGTACTTCCTCAACCAGGAGCAGAAGCAGGCCAAGCGGCACCAGGAGCGCAGCGAGAAGCAGAAGGAGGCGGCCAAGCGGCAGGACGAGCGCCGCAACAAGGACTTTGTGCCGCCCACGGAGGACTCTGCATCTTCGAGTCGGAAGAAGGAGGATGGTTCCGCCGCCTCCTCGAGCAAGGTGGACGTGAAGGCCCTCAAGGCCAAGCTGATCAAGGCCAACAAGAAGGCGAGGAGCTGATAGTTTTCGTAGTTTTAGTTAGCCGTAGGTTTATTCAATAAAAGTGAGCAAGAAAATATAAATGGAAATCGAAGATGATGTTTATAATGGTATAGGATTGTTTAAAATGGGTTTAATTTGTTTTTAAAAAGTATTCTGAATTTTCAAAATTACATTTGTTACTTAAAAATCTATAAATTATGATAAATTATATTTTTTAATTCAAGTTTTCGTTTTTAAATTAGTATAATAATGTCACATCAGTTTGATGCTATTACTTTGCCCGCCGCTGTAAAGAGAGATCTCTCTCCCGCTCTCGCTCTCTCTACCGCTCCCTCTCTCTCTCTCAACAAGTGGGCTTGAAACTACACAAACCAAACACCTGAAAGGTAACCGAATGAGCCAAGTTAGTACGATTTGAGGTACCGACTGACATGTATAAACGCGCTTAGGAAGCGGATGACGCTCGCGTGCGTTTGACAAATACAACAAAAAAGACGGTGACTGAAAAGCCACAACAACAAGAAGCGAGTTGCGGGGTTATTGTTATTTGTACGTTTATTTTCCACAAGCGAAACCAACAAAAAGAAAAACGGTGTGTGAGAATCAAAAAGAACGGAGCGAAAGAAAGCCGTCTTAAAAATAAAAATCGAAGGGGAGCGAGAAAGCATTACACCAAAGGCGGCTGCCAGAAAAGGACGCAGCGAACGGCGAAGACAGGTAAAAAGGAGGTGGAAGAAGAGACGGAAGAAGAAGAAGAGCGGATTAAGTGCTGAACTACAGTTACCTTTAATGTTTGAAACTAAAATTAAAACAATGCTCCAGTGATCGCAGTCGTAACGACGAACAAACTAAAGCCAAAAACCGAAAATATAACCGAAAAACCAGTTAAAATGCCAGGCGAACGTGACAGAGATTCGGATTCGTGCTAATTAGAAAAAGAATGTGCCAGGTGAGAGGATGATATCGAAATGCTAACGAGATATCGATACCTGGGCCGCGAGTGTGTGTGTGTAAAGGGAGTAGATATTCGTATACATATCACCGGAAAATGCGGTCAATTAGAATAGTGCACATAGCGAATTGAGCCTGTGTCTGTGAATTAGTGAATGAATTGAACAAAAGCATTGAAAATCAATACGAAACCTGCCGCCGCTCCCACTTTTTGTACATACAGTGAGACCTGTAAATAGTGAACACTCGATATGTGAACTAATGCAATCTAAAGGGTAATAATTTGAAAAACTGATTTTAAAGTTTGAAATTATTGGCACGATGTTAAAAGGATACATTTAAATGGTTTCAAAAAAGGTTTTATAATTATCTCCAAATGATTTGTGTTCCATCAGAAACCTCGAAATGAATTATACAATATTAATCGTTTCTTAAAACGTTTAAAAAATTGTGTTCTTCAGAAAATGTTGACAATAAAATTAAATATTTTATTACCTTAAGTTCCCTTGTTCGAGTGAGCCCTGTATGTCCACGCACGCACATTACTGTGAAGCCTCACCTGTGTGTGTGCGGCTTAGAGGCGTGGATGAGTGTGTGTGAGAGAGACTCGTGAAATATCAACAGCACAAAGTGAGAGAGGAAAACGGAAAACAGGTGGAAAAGAAAGCTTAAAAAATGCGGTCGGTCAAAAACTAAAGTTGCAGCAACAGGCGAGGGTAGGGAGAGGGGGTGGGTGTTTGCCGGGGGAGGGAGACACGGGGACAAATACCTTTTCAAGCCGCGCACACACACACAGAAACATCGAGAGACAGACGTCAGTTTACCTGCCACGCATGCGCGCGAGGGGGACGGCAATAGTGTGTAGATCGGGGTGTCGATGTCTCCCCATCCCCCTCCCACCACCTCCCAACCCACCAAGCTGGTTTCCACCCAAAGAACAGCAAAAACAACTATTGTTATTTGTTGTTTTGCCATTTGCTTCGTAAACCAAAAAGTATGCGAGATAAAAAAAATAACTCAAGTGAACCGCCCGCCGCCTTTTTATCTAAATCCACGCTGTCTAAGTTATTTGAGACATTAATTCCCATCTCATGCTTATCAGGGCGCAATTAATTATCTTCACCTCAATGGAAGTCATGTAGTATTTTAAATAAGAACTTAAAAATAATTTGTTTTTGGGAAATACTTGGATGTTTATAGTGGGGATTACTTTTTACCTTACAGAGGTTATTAAATAAATCCATGTTTTCCGTTTGTGTAAGGTTTTTAAAAATATTCGAAGTCTACGGTCTTAGAGATTTCTTAGAAATTATGCATACGTCACGTATGCCAGTTAGAAATTCTAACTTAGAATTTATTCAAAAAAAGTTTACCTTATTTCTAGCCTTCTTAACTTTTTGATTATGTTCGAAATTCGAATACTTGTTGAAAAAGAGTGAGAAAAAACAAGCTTGATTGAAATCATCATGATAAAAGGCAACAGTGCGTATGAGTGATTAACATGTTTCCCCATCTATAAGTCATATATTTTTGTTTATATAGAAAAGATTTATTCCTTTAGTTATACATGGAAAAAATATTTGTATAAAAGCTGGATTATCTTGATTTTAAGTCAGATTACCTACAGTTTTGATTAAAACCAAAACTTTAAAATGTTATTTCGCTGGTTTAATCACTACAGCCTGGTACTTTCCCCAAAGCTGGATTTATGCAAGCCCTACAATTTTGCACTTATTCAAGTGCGATAATGTTTATCGCGTTTCGTCAGTGGCCTCTAAGCTGCTGACAAATATAAAATAAAGAGCGAAAACACAAATCTGTCAAATTCCACAAGTGTGATGCAATTTGGGGCTTGTACAAAAGACTAAAACGCGAAAATATAACACAGCGGCGCAACATAACAAAAAACAATAAACATTTCCAGGGGTGTAGTGGGTCAATGTTTTCTTTTTTTTTTATTTGCATTTCGTCTTGTTTGTTTACTGCGATTTCATTTTGGGCCAGATCGTGTAGAGATAGTGCACTCTTGCTGACCCCCACCACAATTTTCTCTTTCACCTGTTGCAAGTACACAAAAAACCACCTCCTCCCTCGCTCGTTGAACCCCTGGTAGATGAGTACACTGAACAAAATTTACGATTTTAATGATATTTCTCAAAGCTATAATTTATATAAGTTTTTGCAATACCTTTCGATTGGTGTATTACTCATTACGATCGGACTATCACAGCAGATTTTCAATTTTGCGGCTATATAATAGTAGTCGCCTTCGCACACTCTCCTGGTGCGCTTCGTCACTACATGGACTGCCGTCCATAGTGATTTGATATTAAAAATGTTCAATACTATATTTTCGAGAATAAAAATTGAATATTGTAATATCAAAAGATTTGCATATATTTAGATTCTTTTAAAAACGTATTCTGAATATTCGAATTATAACGACCTTTGAAATTTTAGAAATGTGACATTAGTTGTATAAAATATTTTCTCTTCTTATTATCCCATATTTATAATCAGACAAGATGAGCATATCTCTCTATAATACCCTCAATCAAAATATTGATCATTCTTAAGATCAATTTGGTATCAAGCTGATTTTTTCTCAGTGTAGATTGGTATGCGACAGCGCAGCCAGCGACGACTGCGCAGTCAGCGTCTGAGCCCAGCCTAAAACAGCGGAAAAGTTGTTGCTGTCACTTGAGTCGAGGGAGCGGTTGAGATATAGTGTCTGGAGTGTCTGTTAGAAAGAGAAGGAGCTAGTAAAAGTGTGTTTGCAAATCTCAGTTTCATGTGTTTTTGTGTGTGTGTGGTTTTTGCAGGTGTGTTTATTAACTGCACAGAAACAATTTAAGAAAATTTTTAGCCAGATATTTTTTAAAATAATCTTTTACAAAAAATGTTATTACTAAAAAACTAAAAAACATTACGAACTACATATGACAATAAAAATATTCCTATTTTAATTTTTTTATCTTTTCCACGTCATACAGAATCCGCAAAAGTCATTATATAAATTAAAATGAAAAACTAGCTTTAATTGTAAAAATAAAAATAATTTCAGTATTTAAACACTAATTAACAAATTATAATAATTTTGTAGTTTTTCAGCTTTTTAAATATTACCATTTAAATATTACTTTTTAAATATTATCATTTGTTAAGTCAAAGGCCTTCAAAACGATCTTAATATTGTTTTCTGTGCAGTCAAAGTGGAGACAATCAGTTAGGTGGAGAACCAGGGGAAGTCGCGATTTTTAAATTCCAATGCTGATCCAAGCCAACAACGAAATGTTAAAGTTTGAGAATAATTGCGGCCATGTGCGGATCGTTTTGGCGTGTATGTGTGTTATAACGTTAGTGGCTGTGTGGAATGCGGTCTGAGTCAGAGATTGGATTGGCTGCGCAATATCCGAAGGGGCTTAGAGGGACTTTGGGGCTTCAGGGGGTCTTGAGATGCAGAGGGGCTAATTGAATCTCAGCTGCACGAAAATAAATACAAAATAATTATTTAGCACATATTTTAAGATCTATTTTTATATCCGGCAATCAAAAGGTGGCAGTGCAAGCCACTTGGTCATGAGAAACTTCAAGATCTTGAGGGACCAAATTGGGAACGAAGACTTCTATGGGGTACCACACCCCTGAAAGTCTTGTGTCAATGAGAAACTCTTATTAGGCAGTTTGCTATATTATGAAAATTCGATTCCATTGTATTGTATTCAAGTTAAACATGTTTTTAGCAAACACTCATTTACCAGTTCACCGAAAGTGTTCTTATCTACTTTTGTAATACAAATGTCATAAGAATATTAAAAAATATTTGATTCCAAAATCATAATAAAAGGAAGGTGTGTATTTTGATGTGGATGATTAGATTCAAAAGGAGTAGAAAAGGCATCTGAAATTGTTTACCATAGAAACTTTTATTAATGTTTAACAAAATTGCGTCATCGATTAAACGGTAATTAATATTCATTCCTTAGGAATTCATAATTCCGTTATTTAAATGATCTAAATATTTTATTTTGTATAAACATGAAAACTAAAAGTAATAATATTCATGTTAGTGTTAATTAATTGCCTAAATGTCTTTTAACCCAAAGCATTAAATTTTCTCAATTTCAGACGGAGTTTCAGGCGTCGAAAGAAGCCTGATTGGGGATCGGGCGACACCATGGTAAACCACCATTCGAATGGAGGCGGCAGTGCCGGAAATAGCAGCGGAAGCTTAAGAGGAGGCGGTGCCCATGGAGGTGGCGGCGGAGGTGGAGACTATTCCGGAGATGATCGCAGTGGAGGCGCCGAGGAGCGGGAGCGGATGGAGAGCGACTTGCACGACAAGCCCACCTACCTGCTGGAACACCTGGCCACCTTTACGGTGAACAAGGAGTCGGGCATTGTCTATCCGGCGGACGGAATGCGTCGCCTCCTGCAGCTGGAGAAGACCACTGGGATTTGGTCGCAGAAGATGCAGCTCTGTTTGGACTACCAGTGGGTGCTTATCATGGACTACGAAACGGGGGTAAGTCGTGGGAGCTCCATTTACAATCTCTTAGGTCTTTGGAACTCATGTTCTTTGTTCTCTTTCAGAACATTATCGAAAGATTCCCCGCTTCGTTGGTCCAGGAACCCACCGCCTTCACCTCCAATGACGCCATGGAGCTGTACAACAACATTCTGGTCTTTATCGTGTCCGGAGGCGGTGGTTCCCGCTCCGAGATGCACATATTCCAGGTGAGGAAGATACAATTGGAAATAAAACCGTTTGATCGATCTTAAAAGTAAGCCAAGATCGTTTCAATCTCAGATTCTCACAATCAAGATAAGGCTTTCTCGATTTCAAGAACGTTATATCCCAAAAAAACCTTAATAATTAAGTGAGAGGAACGAATTCTTAAATTGAGAACCTTTAGTCTAGATTTTTTCCATTCTCAATTTTTCCATTTACTTCTTATATTCCTGTATCTTCTTAGAAACCTATTCTATTAGTATCTATAAACACTATAAACTTTCTGAACCCTTAATCAGTTTTACAGATCCAATTATAAAAATGTGTCATCAAGCGCATTACAGTAGCTTCTTTGCAAAACGATTAATCTTAGTTCAACATTGATGTTATTTTTATACCTCAATGAAAACTTGATTTAAGATTGTCACTGCTCGCTTGTCATATATTTAATCAAGACAAAGTTAAATAATGGTGACATGCATTTAATCACAGTATATTAAATTCTGATAATTTAAGCTTTGTGAGAATGTCGCCAGGTACCGAAAATATTTATTATTTGTGATTTTTACTTTAAAGATCTTATATCTATAAAATCTTCAAACAGTTTAAATATTTTAATATATATATGATCCTAACTATTTTAGAATATTTATGGTTACTTTGTTTTCCCTTTGCAGTCACAAAGTGTGTCCGCCGTTCACCTGGTTGAGGACTTAAAGCAGCTGCGTAGCGGCAAGATGATCACGCAGCAGCGCGGTGCCACGCCCACACAGTCGGGAGGAGGAGGAGGCGCCTCCAGCATGGCCATGATGATGAGCAAGACATCCTCGTCGTCCTCGCACAGTCGCGTGGAGCTGCACCAGCAGCACAGGGAGCAGCGTTCGGAGCGCGAAAGGGAACGGGATCGGGATCGAGATCGAGACTCGCGAAACGAGAGCCACCATCACCAAATGCACCAAAGGAGCAGCATGGAGCAGTATGGAATGCGTGCAGGCGTGGGTGTTTCCGGCGTGGACGTGGATGTGGCCCACATTGGCGGGGAGACGGACTCGGAACATGGCGGCATTGGAGGCGGTGGAGCCGCGGAACGCGATGAGACCAGCTCCACATCGAGCGAAAAGTACGAACGCGATGTGGCCGTGCTGAATCACTGTTTCGACGACATCGAGAAGTTCATAGCCCGGCTGCAGCATGCGGCTGCCGCTTCCCGGGAACTCGAGCGACGTCGTCGCAATCGAAAGTCCAAGAAGAGGGATCCCGGCGAGGGGCTGCTCACGCTGCGGACACGGCCGCCGCACGAGAAGGAGTTCGTGGACATTTTCGCCAAGTTTAAGCTATCGTTTAACCTGCTGGCCAAGCTGAAGGCGCACATCCACGATCCCAACGCCCCCGAGCTGGTGCACTTCCTCTTTACGCCGCTCGCCCTGATTGTGGAGGCCTCCAGCGACACGTACTACGAGTCACAGCTGCCGGCGCGCGTGGTGAATCCCCTGCTCACCCGAGAGGCCATCAACCTGCTCATCAACTGTGTGACCAGCAAGGAGACGGAGCTGTGGCGCTCCCTGGGCGATGCCTGGGTTATACCGCGCGACCAGTGGAAGGACGATGTGGGCTCGTACCACCCTGTGTTCCTCGACGGCTGGTCACCGGACTATTTGATCAACGATGAGCTGGAACCGCCACCGAACTCCCCGCCCGCTCATGTCAGCAGCAAGCGCAGACTGGAGGTCCAGGCGGGATCTGGTCTAAATGGTCGAGGTGGAGGTGGCGGTGGAGGATACGATGACTACGACTCGGGGAACGGAATGAATATGGCCATGGGCATCGAGAAGTACACCATCCACCATGGCAACGATCGGGAGAGGGAACGCGATAGAGATCGGGCGGGAGCCATCAGCGCCTCTGACTTTAATACCCGCAGCGAGCTCTCCTTCGACTCGATTGAGGGCAGGGGCGGCGGCGGCGGAGCAGCGGGGCATGGACATGGCCATGGTCATGGACCAGGAGCTGGACCCACCCTCAGCGCCATCACAGCTGGTCTGCAGAATCTCCACACGCGGGAAACGCGCGGTGGCAATGGATACGGCGGAGGAGGAGCTGGGCCAGGACCTTCCTCTGAGTTGGGCGGCGGAAGGGGTGGTGGTGGCCCACCGAATGTCAGCGACGACCAGATGCTCGAGTCCTGGCTGGAGGATCTGCAGGCGACGGGAGCGAAGATAGTGCTGGTCACCTATCCACGCACCGCCAACAATGACAAGGAACTGAGCGTGATGCGAGGCGAATATTTGGAGGTCTTTATATTATTCCGTCTTTTGGTGTGCAGTCTGTAATCGCCTTTTTCATCCCCTAGATCCTTGACGACACTCGAAAGTGGTGGAAGGCGCGCAACATGCGTGGCCAGGTGGCCCACGTGCCCCACACGATCGTCACCCCCTTTAACTTCGGCGATGGAGATGGAGCCCAGTTCTACGGGCAACAACAGCAGCCGCAGCCGGGACCTCCAATCTCGGGCAGCAAATCGCGGGGAGGGGTGAGTAATCCTTGAAATCCCTTTTCATTGACAGACACACTAATTGTTGTAACCTACAAACAGGATAATCCCGGCATGGAGCAGCGATCACCGGACCCCACCGACATGATGCGCAGCAAGCATCTGGGAAAGAAGGGCGAGTTCCGCTACTTCTAGGATTCACATGCGATCCATCCAAACCATATACATATACACACACATATTTCGTAGTGAGAATCTAGCATTATAGAGAGAGACACATAAATCAGCAGTCCCGTCTAGGATGCTAGTCCTGATCCGATTAGCTCCAATACTTTGCACTCGCTCGCAGGAGTGTGCAAACTAGAACTAACCTTAAGACTAACCTAAGTGAAGCTCCAGCTGGGGAGCGGTGGAGCAGTGGATGCGGATGCTTAAGCTGATGCTGATCAAGACGACGAAGAAGGGGAGGCGACGGCAATAATTTGTTTTAATAAAATTATATCCAAAGGATCCCTTGATTGTGATCGATTGTAGAGATATCTAGAGAATATTTCTAGGGATTCCTATTGATTGGGTTATACCTACGAATTAAGTTACAAACGTAGATTTGACGAGCTGCTTTGCTTTATTCGGATGCTTACAAGAAGGAGTTAACTGGTGCTGTAGTGATCAAAGCCAACGATTGAACAAAGAGCATTCTACGAAAATTCGAATAGATCTTGGAAGATTCCACTTCCGATTAGATGATGGACAGCTTCTCCACGCGTGACAGAAGCGGCGAATCGGAGTGGTATTCCATGCTCCTCACGGCGAAATCACCCACCTCGTTGGTGAAGCACTTCAGTGTGGAAATGGAGAAGGGACGTCCGGGAAAGTTGTAGTAGGTGAAGTACTGACCGTTCACGGCGATCAGGAAGGCACGATCCCCCAGGCCAAAGGCGATCTTGAAGAGTTTTCCTCGCACAAACGGAAATTCACCCTCGGTTTCTTCGTCACTTATGGCAAAGCTGGAAATAAATCAATGGGAATTTTATTAGATTTTAGATAAGTCAATAGATTTGTTATTTTGCCCGATCTATACCTGTTATCTTCTCGCTGGTAACTGCGTGAGACCGTCGTACGATCAAAGTTCACATGGAAGCGGAGCACAGTCCTCCCAGAATCGTTGCACTGAAAGCATATGGAGAACTCCGTGGTCGGTGGCCCCTTGGCGATGCACTCCATGGCTACCACCGTTCCCGTTTCATATCGCCTGGGCACATCGCTCTGGAAGGCCACCTTATCCGGACACATGAGAGTTCTCGGGAAGACGAGCGGAAAGAGCATGCGATGATGGAACTGGGTGATCTTCTCAAAGTCCCCGTAGGCCCGCACATAGTTGATTTGCTTGGGGAACTTGACGAACTCAAAGGATCCGTATAGCTGATCGTTCACGTAGATCTCGAAGCATCGCTGGAGTACCGCCACCCGGAAGGTGAAACTCTGACCCGGCTGCAGGGGATTCTTCGGGCCATCGCACTTCCAGTTCTTCGAGATCTCCTCTTGCTGCCATCCCTCACCCGGCTGGAACATGCTGCGAATGATCTGGCCCTCACGGAAGTTGGCCTCGATCTTCAAGAACACCGTTTCGCTCTCGTTCTGCGCGTTCACATTGTCCGTGAGATCTAGGGAAATCCTGTCCGCAAGTAGAGTGGGGTTAGTAAAAAATATTATAGAAATATGCGATTAAAGAACTGTGGACTTTGCCTAGGACCTTCGGTACTTTCAATTATTTTGTCACTTTAAATTATTTTATAAACTTTTTATACCCTTGCAGGGGGTATTGGGATTTCAGTTAGAAGTTTTACATTCTCTTCTTCTCTGGGAAGAATATTTGAAATGGCGATTTATTGCTTATTTTTCTTATAGAAATATTTTTTATCGTTAGCCACTTATATTTGCATTCGAATTTGATTGCTTCGTCAATAATCGGTTAATTATAAATTCATTAAATCTCTTTTGGTATTACCAATAACCACTTAAGTGAAATATATTTGGAAACTAAATAGAGATTGTTAAATAGTTCGACTATTAGATTATCATGTTTAATATTTCAATTAATTTTTAGAAATCGTTTTTTATTATCTTGAACTTTTTTGGAGAAGAACTTAATATTTTTAAGAAGTCTAAGTACCGAGTACTCAAAACAAAAATGCATTTACTTATTCGGATGAGGCTTGATTCGCCCACTGACGATGAGGACGTGCCCGAAGGGTACTTCCGTTAGAACCTTTGCTTTCCAAACGTTCATCGCGGCTCCACGGTTCCACTGCAACTGAACTGAACTGACTCGACGAGGGCGTACCCGTATCCTTATTGGAATCCAGCCTATCCGGATCCCACCTTGCCGTTTTATGCGCCCTTATGCTAATAGATTCGCCATCCGTCGCCTTTCCTCGTTCATTTGTTGTGATTATGTAAAGGCGGGTGAAATGAGGAATTACCTGCAGCCGCATGCAAACTTGACATGGACGTGGACGTGGTAAGGTTACCCCCAATCCCATTCCATGAAGCCCATCCACCATCCAAAGCTCAACCCGTTCAATCGAATCCCATATAAATCCCCGGGCAACCCCCCTTCGAATCTGAATATCCGACCCACTAAAAGACCCAGCGGAGCTCCATGACGAGAACCTTGCGCGTTTATTTATTTGATTCAATCCTTGCCTTTGTAACCCATAACTGTCATCCTCGAGTTCTTTTCACGGTTGCTGTCACGCCCCCAACTGCCGACTGCCCATTTGTTGCTAGTTACTCGCTGCACTGAGCGAAAATATTATTAAAATAATAATCATCAATCATCATCTTTACACATTTCAAATTAAATTCAAATAGTTATGATCCTAACTCATAAACTGGTTCAAAATAAATTTAAAAAAAGTTAAAAAATAACATAGATAATAATATTACTGAAATCATTAAATATTTAATTAAGACACATTTTTGGATACATATTAAAAAAACATTTTTCAAAATCATTAGAAAATCATTTTATGGAGGTAAAATATTTATGATCCTAACTCAAACCACTGCTTATCAATAAATAAATGTTGGGTCATAAAATGTAATACGCCTATATAAAGTACTGATAATAAAACCTTAAAAATCGAAAAAGTCGCTGGAAATTGAGATTTTTAGTTATCTGTGCCTTCTTGGTAACGATGGATATCTTTTGAGTATCTCTTTTATATATAATCATGCTCCAAATATACTATTTTTACAATCCCATTCGATTCAAGAAATTACATCGCCGTGTTTTCCATCTTAGCCTCTCCCTTTTGACGGCTTCCATTGTTGTTGCGTGTCTTGGGCGAAATAAAACAAGGTAACAACAATTGATTCCCTGTCCAAAGTTTTTGCATTTGCAGTAAAGTGCGACTTGGGGGCTGAGCTTTTGGCTCTCCTCCACCTGGAGCACTTTTCCAGTAGCCCCCCAGCAACTCCTCCTCCGAAGATTCCAGTCCGGGTAATTCATTTCTTTTGACGTACCTTGGCATATTCGCCGAAGTTCTGTCTCCGTCTCTGTCTGCGTCTACACCTTTCGCTTTCGTCCACGTCCAAACCAATGACATCTCCTCAGGGCTCCACTCATCCTAGAACAGTGAAAGGTCTTTTAAGACATCGGACCTTTAGATAACATGTTGTACATAGATTTGATATTCGAAATGTTAGTTGATATTTCAATGGATTAGTGTAAACATGATATTAAAAACTGCATTTTTCGGAAAAGAAAATAAAAACCAAGTTGACTAACGTCTAATGCTTTCCCAATTTTAGTATAATTTTAGGTAGATCTTAAACGATTTTATAATTTATATTTTATATGGATTAGTCAGATGACAGTTAACTTATTTGGACTTTCTGGCCTGAAGTGTTTAGTTATTAGAGACTTTACTGTACTCCCCCGACGAATACGTGGCCTCTGTTTGTCTAAGTTTCCTTTAATGTTTCTGTCGCTTGCACCTGAACGAATTGGGTCCAAGTCTTCAGCCTAACTCGACTTGGCTGGGCTCACTTATTTCTGATTGCGTTTCACCTTGGAGCACATGCCCCTCGAGCCACCTCCCAACCCACCTGAACCCGCATTTTCCAACTACCCAAAGATGTGCCTGGCTTTGCCTGCTACGGATGGCAAATCGCTAATTGGTTAGTTATGGCCACTGACAATCCAATCCATCAATTGGCATTCCGACAGCCCAATATAAACATCCTGGGTGACCTTGTCAACTCCTGCCTGACCTCTGACCCCGCCCCCCATCGGTATACACGCCCACTTGTTCAGCGCCTTTTCAAACAGAACTAATGAAGTAATCGTGTCGATTTCAACTTTAATTTCCGCTTGTCACTCCAACTGATAACCCGAAAGCAAGTGGGGCAATGCGAGCAAGGTTTGTGTACGTTGCACAATTATCAGTTTCAGTTTCGGCTTCGGTTAAATTTTTACCTTACAGAGTGCCACGTTAGAGCCCCTTTGAAACCCTTCGATACCCCATTATGCACAGAAAAAAGTGTATATGCTAACTGGCAGGATAAATAGATAATTTTTGTTGATGATATCTACTTTATATCAAAAGGATGAAAAACTATCAGAAATGCCATTAAAAAATGTCCGTAATGATTATATTTTTAAACACTTATGATAATGATCACATAAAATATTTCTGTTTATAATATGAACTTCATTTCAATACGATGAAAAGCTAAAAAAAATCCATTTGAAATATATAAATAATTATTATGTTTTGTACAATTTTTCAATTCTATTAGATCCATAACATCTATCCATATCCTCTTGATACAATAGTAAATCGATTTTAAAAATCATTAAATTAATCAACATCGTTTTTAATTTTTCTCTCCGTGCCTCTCCAGTATTCTTATCTCGTTCCCAAGTCTGGAGCACTTTTTTCCCCAGCCGTATCGAATCGGTTTAAAGCGAGCGACGACACGTCTACAGAAATCAGATTTTACGGTCGGGTCTGGCGAACGGATCCGCAAATCGTACAACCAATATAGTGATAATGGGTTTACGGCCCCCGAGAGAGTCCATTATGCCAGCGCACCAAGTAGAGTCGATTCCAAAACCCGAACACCCCAAACCGAATCCGAATCGGAATCCGAAACCCAAACGGAAGCCGAATATAACGATTCGATTGTTAATCAACCGGCTTCACCACTTGAGGTGGCGTCTGCTTTTTGGGGGCGGAGCGAATCACGTCGCTCTTTGGTATCAGGGCCAGGTTTTATCATCACTTAAGATCAGTGAAAGAACCATTTCTGATTGATAGTGGTTCGAAGAAGCGCCTATCGCCGATCCTCACCTGATGACGTAGCCATTTAGGATATGCCAGCCGTTGCCAACTCATTAGTTCACTTGAGATATCCATTGGTAACCGCGTTAGTTCCAAGCCAAAAGCACTTCCTTAAGATACACATTGCACCATATAGAAAACCGATCCTAACTTCTCCACGTGGCCTTTAAATCGGACATGAAAATAACTTAAGCCAAACGAACAAACTTCTAGCGATCACAGTTTGCATCCCCTTGGCCCAAGTAATTCGCTGCCCCCAAAGGGATACTGATAATTCGACGAAGGAACCACTCCACGTAGGCACTACTATATACACTATATATAACACCATATCTTAATTTTCTTTGACAGGAATCGGATCGTTTCGGATCGGATCGGTGGCGGCACTATATATGCTCTTGTCGCGTTTCGGAACGTAACTGAAACGTCGGATTTGACGGTGAAGTTTAAAATGCCAGCTCCCGATGAAGAATCGGGGCCCACGAAGCAGTATAGTATAGTATCGTCGATCGCTACCCATATCTCACCTGTACAGGTGTACACCTGTGCGACTGCAAAGGAGCGATAGAGAGGAACAGAGAGATCGAGAGAGAGAGCCGAAAAAACAGAAACGGAAAACAAATAAATATGAAATATTGAACTGGAGCAGAAAGTGGGTGATATTTTGTAGATAGCATAGCGCACACACACCTTTGTATTGGCCATTAAACGCGACTGTCAACGTAGCTGAAAGGCTGAAAAGAAAAGAAAATGAAATGGAAATGCCAGTGAAAATGGAAATGTCGCCCCACAATTTGTCTCAATAGATTCTGTCGTGGCTGTCGTTATCAGTACCAGGTAGTGTGAACAGGTGAGGGTTCCCGACTGCTCCCTTTACCTGCGAACCCGTCAGGCGCATCCATTAAAAATACCTCACAGTTACAGGCATTACTATAGTTTTTTTTAATATTTGCGCTTCTGATTGTACAAATGCTTCGCAAGGTAGTCAATCCTAATCACCAGGAGATTTCAAGGTTAGGAAAATTGGATGTCCCATTATCAAATAGAATTGGAGAATATTTTTAATATAACACCAAAGATTCTTAATAAGAGTTATTATTATTATATTATTATCTTGGTTTTCAGTTTTAATAAAACAATAATAATAGTAATAACTCTACCAACATCTTTGGTTCTACTCTTTTGACCCCAACTGTACTTTAGTGTGTGCTTCTGACAAGTGACAACTTCGGCTCTATATTTGCTGGAGCGATCTGTTCCACATTGTCCCGGTCCGTTTCACCCCACCTTCCTTATCGCCCCTAGCGACTTTATCAGAAGACAGCGAACATGCCGAGAAAACCATCATTTTCTTTGATGTTTGCACGAGACGGAGTGTCATTAATTGATTTATAACTAAAGTTGATTGCCAGGGCTTCCTTGGGGTGTTTGCTTTGGTCCGATTTGAGGATGTCCAAGTGGTTATACAAATGGCCAACTAATTAAGGTAAATGTGTTTGCTGTGATGTTAACTCTGTGAGGGAGATATCTTCTCGCCTTGGCAGATATATATTCATTTTTTACCTCCAGTGATAACGTCGAGGGTGAGAACACGGAGTCGATCGGGCACTTAGATGATTGGGATGGCAACAAGGTGGCTCGTTTCGGTTCCATTTCGTCATCCACTGTTTGCTCCCATTTCGATCATTGTTTGAAGTGGGAACAGAAAGTGAGCATACAGCCCATTTATTTCTTTTTACCCCGGCATTCCCATTCTCAATTCAATTTCCAGCAAATGTGTACATTTGGAGCGTGTTTATTCAGCTTGACAATGTCGCACTTGTAAACAATATATACATCTACATGGTATAGTATGGCTTGAGTTCCAGGGAAATATCCTATAGATCGGTGGTCTGCTGCTTTTTGGCCTCGATCACATTCTGCATGACCAGATCGTACAGGTTGTCCTCCTCTTCGTGTGGGGTTCCCTTACCATCCTGTTTATCACCGACCTCCTCCAGACTTTCCAGTTCCTTTCGGTAATTCTGCAGGGCTTTTTGAAGGAGTTTCTCAACGGGAGAATACGTGGAACGTGATCTCAGTCGTGCTTTTGCTATTTCCAATGCCTGAAAATGTCACATTTATCATATCACATCATGTTTATAGGTAAATATTACCTTCAAAGTGTTGGTATTTCTCAATAGAGCCTCTTCATAGGACAAAACCCTTGGAACAGCGGTGGTAGAGGTCTCGGCTAGCTTTTCGTTCTGCCGCTCCAGTTTCAGTTCCTCAGCTTGCCTGTAAGGAATCCAATCTCTATAAAACCGTAGCATTTTCCTATAGTACAAGTGAAACCCACACTTTCTCCAATTTCTGATCTATCTCCGCCTCGAGGGCCAGGTATTTGTCATTAATCTCCTTGATGAGGTCCATTGTTCGTCCTTCATAAAGGATTTGTAAACAAAAACCTAAACAAACGAGTTGCCATGCAACGGTAATTTGTGTTGGACGTTAACAGGTGCTGCCAGATAGTTCGAAATCGTTGTGACATTCAGAGATACCAAAGTTAATAGTGTTGCCATAGCAATTGAAAAAGGTACCGTTATCGTTAACCCATTGGAAACAATTTTACTTCTTGTTAATAAATATTATAGTTTATTGTCAATAAAAGATAGCTGGTTTAGTTAGCGTTGAACAACCGTTTATAAAAATTTATAAAAAAAAATACTAATATCATTAATGATATGTGAAAACCATTAAAAAAATGGAATGTTTTAAAATAAAATGTTAAACATAGAAAGAATTCCAATATAGTGTCGGAGATTTCGATGGCCTTTGGT
Source organism: Drosophila lutescens (assembly GCA_037075285.1). Lineage (NCBI taxonomy): Eukaryota > Metazoa > Arthropoda > Insecta > Diptera > Drosophilidae > Drosophila > Drosophila lutescens. Next base: position 296,896 of record JBAMCF010000324.1, read on the forward strand.
GGAATGGCTCCCACCACAGTTATGGCTCCTAGAACTTCCCAATTGATGATTGGTCAGGAGTGGAATCGCCAACTGGTGGAGCAAGTGGTGGTGAGCCTAAGCAAGGAGTTACCCCTCGATGCCTCTGCTCCCGGTGGCATGATCGCCACAGGGACCACAGGGCATGTTCGCCGGCGAGCACATCATACGGGATGGGGCCCGAATAGTGGGTCGCGATGTGGTGGATGTGATGCGCTTGAATTTCTACAAAACAGGCAACCATACACACTACCGCCAGCAACTGGAGCACTTCCCGATCGAGCGATGTCTGAAGGATTGCCTAGAGCAGTCCAGGTACCAGGAGAAGCTCGAGAAGATCACGGCATTTTATCGAGAGATTCGCTGGAGTACTGACAGGTGCGCCCAATCCTCAGGCTGTCTACTCCTCCAAGGTAATACTCTGTAGAAAGATACATGATATCACTATTATATTGATTTCCTATACTGTACTTAACAGGCTGTTGGGGAACCCCCGCTCTTCATAGGATCATCAGTTTACTTCGCCATCAAGAAGGCCATTGCAGCTGCTCGCGAGAATGAGGGTCTGAGAGGAGAATTCCAACTGGAGGCGCCTGCCACCTCGGCTCGGATTCAGGATAAATTCACCAACTTGGTAGGTTTCCTTTCCCTAGAAAAGTTAGAACTCGGAAGAACAGTTAATTATAAATTTTTGTAGGTTGAAATACCCTGTTCCATTTACTCCATGGAACATTGTGCCTTAAAAAGTGTTTTCATAGTTTTTAATGTACAAAGAATTTTGTATTGTAAATGTGTTCTTCCAACCCTTCCATATGTGTGCACAATTAGTTGCTTGTAAACAATGCCATTTTATCTGAATGACCATTAAAACGAAAAAGTAATTACATAGAAAGCGCGATAGCTTATCTCTGCGTGATTTATTATGTTTGTTTAGCTAACGCAAATATATTTTCTAGACGAAACCTTTTCCGGTCCCTAATACCTTCCGGGTATGAATCCATTCGAAAACCCCCTTTTTGATTAGATAAAAAAGTGGCGACGATCAAAAGATTCTGATATCAGAATTAGCAACGGATACTGATTATATGCTGAGACCTTTTAGGCCCTTTAAGGTCTCCAAACAATATCTATACGCTAATGCCAAGGTCCATAAACTGTCTGAATCTCAACAGAAATCAAAAATAAATATCAGATATTGCTACAATTACAGCGACACTATCTACGTCTATAAAAAAAAGCTTGTACAACTTTCTCAAACTGAATTCTAACAAGAAAGGAAGCTAGCTTCGGCAAGCCGAAGCTTATATACCCTTGCAGATCATTCTATTAATTTACAAAACGCAAAAATGTTAAATTTCCTATTATTTCACATTAATTTTTTGATCGTTCCTATGGCAGCTATATGATGTAGTAGTTCGATATTGATAAAATTAAAATCGAAATTCGAAAACATTAGAAAAGAGTCACATCCCAGAGTAGAAGAGAATACAATAAAAACCAACGAAGCAATAATTGATTTCCTATTATATTCCCATTAATTATTTTATCGTTCCTATGGCAGCTATATGATATAGTCGTCCGATTTTGATAAAAATTTATTCGAAATTCAGAATTAGATACAAAATGCTATTTCCAAAAGTAGGAGGTGATATGTTCAAAAACACCCAAGATATAATTTTTTTTACATTTTTTTCCCGACTATTTCTATGGGAGCTATATGATATAGTTGTCCGATCCGGCTCGTTCCGACTTATATACTACCTGCAATAGATATAAGACTTTTGGGAAAGTTTTAGCCCGATAGCTTTAAAACTGAGAGACTAGTTTGCGTAGAAACAGACGGACAGACGGACAGACGGACGGACAGACGGACAGACGGACAGACGGACAGACGGACATGGCTAGATCGACTCGTCTAGTGATGCTGATCAAGAATATATATACTTTATGGGGTCGGAAACGTCTCCTTCACTGCGTTGCAAACTTCTGACTGAAATCATAATACCCTCTGCAAGGGTATAATGATGACTGGCCAAACACTTAAATAAAAGTGTTTGCTCTGGCGGTGCGAATTTAATTTTCATAATGACTTGCCCAAAACAGAATAGTAGTCATAAAAAGATTCATTTTGATGGCATGGTGCCAGACAGCTTTCTCGCCGACCAAAGTCCAAGTAGCCAAAGGTGGTAGCTATGACGAAAGGCCAGTATTTTGTTTGGTCATAAATTTGTGTTTATTAGTTACCATAACATTTAGATCCACGCAAATCGGGCACATACCTTTGTTCACTGACACATCACATATGGGATGAAATATACTAACTATATACATACAGTATTCTCTATCTAGCGGTCTACTTAAGTAATTTCCTACTTAATCCTTGATAGAATCTCACGCTTCCTTCAGAAACTTTTTGATATGGGGCGCCACTCGTTCCGGGGTGACCAAATGAAGATGATGGGTGCCGGGAACCTCGACGTAAACAACTTTTTCAGCATTTTCCCTCAGCGCGGCAATCACATCCGCATAGACCTGTGGCGTCTCGAACTTCATGCCGGGAGTCCCCCGAATGTTAAGCACCCGGCAGCGAATCTGGCGGGCATAGGCCAACGTCTGCTCCGCGGTAAACATGCCCAGCAGGCTCACTTTCAGCCGCAGATCCCGGGCAAACAGATAGCCATCCTTGCTCGGATTGTGCCGCATGCCCCGGTTCATCAGCACCCGCACGGAGGGCTCATCCACGGAGCCATCGTAGGCGTCCAGCACCAGTTTGATCATCTCGTCGTACGAATAGCACGGCTGTTTGCTCTCGGGCAGTGATTCGTAGTCCAAGAACTTGTCCAGTGCCTTGCCCGTTCCCAGCGCCATTCGCTCAGTGCCTCGCACTGTGGGACCCGCAATATCGATGTTGATTAGCTTGTTCACTTCGGTGGGGAAACTAGCCGCGTACATGAAGGTAAGAGCTCCTCCCAGCGAATGACCCAGCAGGCTGACGTTCTTCCAATTGTACTTGCGCACTATGCGACGGATCAGGCAAATGCCATCCCAAAATATGAAGTACTGCATGCCCTGCGGATAGTGCGAGGACTTGCCGTGGCCGGGCAGATCGATGGCCAGGATGGAGGTGTCCGCCGGCAGCAGAGGGCACAGCCTGTCGAAGCTGCCGCAATTGTCCTGCCATCCGTGCAGGGCGATGATGGGCTGTTGCTCCTTGGAACCCCACCATTTGCCTGAAAAAAGGGAAAATCGATTAGTACACTGGGAGAAAAATTTATATTAAAACGATATAAATTTGATTATTTCACAAATTATTTTGTACTTAAGGTAAGGTATTACTTTTTTTCCGCTTTTGTATAACTAAAATAAAATATTTTGGCTTGCTAAAATATTATTATCCAACATATAAACGAGTTCTTTAGAATAGAGTGACGATTTCTAATGGTGATACTGAGCGTCAAACAATGATTAAGTTCTATTACATTACTAAGGGTAAAATTAAGCAATGATAAAGTATTTTACAAAAATGTGGAAATATTTTTTAACCCAATTTTCCTATGAGTTTGGAACTCTAGTAAAATTATTGTTAAATAAGGGATAAATATGTAGTATAGTAAAAAAATCATGAAAATCATTTTGGAATGTTAATGAAACTATTAAAATAGTTTTTCTTTCTCTGTTGCTGCGTCACAACAAAAATCACGTCAGTTTCTCATGAATGGGCCGATGCTGGTGATAAGGAAATAGGCGTCCGGATGACTCACCCTCAACGGTACCCCATGGAACCTCGATGGAGAACTCCTCCCAGCTGTCCTCGCCTAGCAGCAGTTGCTCCTCCTCCTGGCCATCTGGGAAAAAGGGGGAAACCATCGGTTAATGAAGCTTTTATTAATTAAAACCCAGCTGTGACGAAACCAGGTCTGGTGAAATCGCATGTAAGCCAGGTGAGACGCAACCAAGCCATCGGAGACTTCGGACTCAGGTGCGAAATGTGTGCGAATCGGTGACCTGACCATGACCTTCTCCTCCTCCTCCTATGGTTTGCTTTACTCACTTGTTTCTGGGGAAAGTGTCGCCGCCGGAGATTGCGCCGTTGTTGTTGTGGCTACGCGTGTCTGGCCCATGTTTGAATTGCGGTGCGGAAATGGGGTGTGCGGTTCCGAGATCAGGGCTTGGAGCAACTTGCTTTGGGGGAATCGTGCGAGCGACTAAACTTAAAACATAAACCAAATCCCCCGATCCAGGTGACTAAAGTCGATTACCGATAGGTCTAAGCTCATCAGTGCTGACAGGGTTGCGGAAAAAGGCTAGATAAAAAGCTATGGATACATCAAAATAAATGTTAAAATTATTTTTAACTAAACTACAATTTTGAATGAATATTGAATATGTAGAACGTAAAAGATGATTAAATAAATAAGGAATAAAGTGAGAATGGTTTAAATTACTTTAAAACTATTTAGTCTGTTCTTGGTGTTAAATAAATATCTAAATTTAGCTATAAAAAAGCCGGTTAGTCATTTCAGCTACGAGCACAGTTCATGTTTTAACTAGGTGGCAACTCTACACATTGTTTTTATTTACAATTGCATACAATTTTATATTCCTTCTCGTAAATTACCTAATTTAACTAACAAATCAACATGTAAGTATTAAAAATGATGTCCCAACCTTTATCTAAAACATTTCCACTTTAAAATCCCCTTAGGACGGAGTTCTGGAAATCCAACGAGCGCAAATTCTGCGACTTTTGCAAATGCTGGCTGAGCGACAACAAGGCGGTGAGTTGATAAATCCATGAATTGGAGTACTTTAATGACCCTAAATCCCGTAGAGCGTCGCCTTCCACGAGAGTGGCAAGCGGCACAAGCTGAATGTGGCCAAGAGGATCACGGACATCAGTCGCAGCAGCGAGAAAGCGGAGCGGGAACGCCAGAAAATGGACGCAGATATCCGGAAAATGGAGGAGGCGGCCATGAAGTCGTATGCCCAGGATGTCCATTCGCGTGGCGACATGACGGCCAGATCCATCAACACGGTGATGAGGGCCACGGCCGCCTCATCCTCCTCCTCTTCAGGAGGAGCCCATGGTGCACCTGGAAGATCCCGCCAAATAGATCCCATGCGCCTCGAAGGGCTCTCCGATGAGGAGGAGGACCAAAGGCGCGTGGCACCTGGAAAGGTAGCCTCGGAGGCGGCAGCCCCGGAGGCATCCCTCTGGGTGGAGGGCAAGTCGGACGAGGGGCACACCTACTATTGGAACGTCAAGACCAACGAATCCGTTTGGAAGCCCCCCAAGGAGGGCTATCTATCCTACGAGGAGTACGAGCGCATCAATCAACTGGCCATCGATCAGCAGGAGATCTCCCAGGCCCAGGAGTCCCTCAAGTTTCGGGCCAATGCGGATGAGGAAGTTGCGCGGGTGAATCGCGAGAAGATGAAGGCCTTCCGCAAGCCCGACAATCCCAAGGAGAAGAAGCAAAAGGAGGAAAAAAGGCAGACGTTTAAAACCGAGGAGGAGGCGGCCACCAAGGAGATTGGACAGTGGGAGTCGGTGGTGGTCAAGTAAGGATGGCGGATAAAAGACTAAGCATTTTCCTTAATGATACAATTTGTTGTAGAGCACCAGAGGAGCCTATAGACTGGCAGCTGCCCCAAACGGATTATTACAGTGCCGCTCCCGTGATTTCGGCTCCCAGTGAACCCGAGCCGCCGGCCAAGCGATTCAAGGAGAAGACGATAGGCGGTCTGGATGCGGAGACGGCCGCCAGTGCACCTGCCACGTTCAAAAGGAAGTTCATCAAGAAGGGAAATAGCCGCCAACGCGTCGATGATTAGGTACTTAATGCAGTTTGTACCTTAATGCTATTTACTAGATAATAAAGTTAGGAGTAAAAAAGTGCATAACACTGCATCTGTAGCTCAATATACATGATACATTTTATTATAAATTTAAGAAAAATCATTTTATCCCTTTGACCTATCCATTAATTTTAAACTTAAAACTTGTAAAATTAAAAATGAGTTGCCATAAAGCTCTTATTTCTGCATTCTATAAATACAAATTTTAAAAAACTTTAAATTCAGATGTGTTTATATTCAAATTAAAAATTTTATTCTTGTTTTTAATTAATAATTTAAATATAAAATAATTTAAGAAAATACTATCGATTATTTCGGTTACCGTAAAAATCGGTGTGTGTCTCCGCTCAAAGCGGGCATATTTAGGTCGTCCAAATTTAGTAGGAAGCAAACTACCTGTGGTTTCTTTCGCCCTTCCACCAACGGTCACTCTGCTGTTGTTGTTGTAGGCGAGCGGTTGAAATTTGCGTCGGAATTCCGTTGAATCTAATCCCGAATCGCGCTATTTTCTTGCGCGTTGTGTTGTTTGGTTTCGTTTTTCGTTTCGCTGTTCGCAGTTCGTTCTCCATTCGTTTTTGTAATTCCGCGCTGCAAGCAAACACGAAGAAGAAGAAGAAGGGGAAGCAGCAAAAGTGGCGAGTGCAATCGCAGCGTCGAAATTTCAATTGCAATCTGTGGGTAGCAATTTCAGCGGCATTCAGTGTAAATAAATTGAATTAAAGCAAAAATCTGCAGCCCGACCTGACACAAAAAGAAGTTCGCCAAATCGAAGAAGTGAAAAAGTAAACAATAACAAAGGGAATCGAAAAAAAGTGGTTTTTGGTAGATTACAGCACACGCACACACCTGTGATTTTGTGTGTGCCTAGTGTTGTGTGTGTGTGAGTGTGAGGCGAAGGAGAGGAAAGGTCAAGCCGAAATTGCGTAAAGGGAAAAGAGGAGAGACGAAAAGAGAGCGGAAAGAGAGTTACGTCAGTTACAAGCAAACGATAAACAATTTCTGATTTCTTAGATCGATCGTGAGAAATCAGGCAAGATTCAGTTCGTGTACGCTTACAACAGCTCCGCGCCCCACGCCGCCTCCTCCTTCCGCACCGCCGTCGCCCCCTTTGCGCCCTACACTGCCGAGCGGACCACCCACCACCACCCACTCCCCATCCCTGACCCCCAGGATCGCCTGCCCTCGGACACCGAGCAGCTAGCGGGCACGGATCAGGAACAGGAAGAGGAGGAATCCGAGGAGGAGCGCGCAGGTAGCGGACCCTCCGTCAAACCGCTCATCGCGACAACAACAATAGTACCGGAAGCGGTACAAAAGCAGCAAACGACCCAAGGAGCGACAGAGACGGCGACAATGGCGGTGGTGCGAAAGAAACAGGACGACAAGTACCTGCTCGCCCTGCGGGAACTGGTGGCCAGCGGTTCGGGGGGCAATCGGCAGTGCTTCGATTGCGGGCAAAAAGGACCGACCTATGTGAACATGACCATCGGATCCTTTGTCTGCACCCGCTGCTCCGGAGTCCTGTAAGTATCCGCCTTCTTCTTGAGTTCTCGTACAATCCAGGGTAGTCTGTAATTCTGGGAAATTGACATTTTCCGCATTAGTCGCCTGGTAGGGTGGTCTATGTTCTAAAATCTCCATTTCAATAACAACTAGACACATCATATGTGATTTATTTTCAGGTATTCGGTGTTTTATGGAGTTTTTCTTTCTTGAATCGATTTTGTTAGCTTGAATACTGAAGCTTGAGTTCTTTGTCTAAAAACAGTTTACCTGAAATACTTTCCAGCTTTTGAAGGAATCTTCGAAATTTTCATATTCGTATTGACATTGTATGGTCTTCTAAAATATTCAAAAATAACTCTATTTAAAGTATAATTTTACTTTAAATTTAAAATCCAAATCTATAACTTTTGAAATAAAAATTGATCTACTTAAAGTGTATTTCCATTGACACTCATTCTTTGTTTTTAATGACACTCAGTGGAATTAACTTTTATGCTTATCAATAATTCTGGCTTCCTCATTTGATAATTGCCAAATGGTCTCTACCCCCGGGGAATTTCTTTTTATGCCTCTATATTTCAACCAATTCAAGTATCTCATATAACATATACGACCTTAGGGGGGTCTAAAAATAGAATTGGAAATTCAGAAATATCACCATCTCCTCGATCCCTCTGGACCTTTCTTCTGCTCTGGACCCTTATCTTCAGTTGAACCCAGGCAATTTGAACTCGCTTGACGTTAATTTTCGATCAGTTCGCCGAGTGGAGTGACCGATAATTTCCACTCGATGCGATGCAATGTCCGATCCCGTCTCCCCATTATTATTTTGTATTTTGTGTGAAAGCGAAAGCAATTCCCCCGAACGAACAATTTCGCACAATTTGGTTTCCTTTCCTTTTCGAAATGCAAATCGAAGACAAAACTTTCAATTGCGCGACATCGCGCCAAACGACGAAATTGTTTTGTCTTCGCCGGCGGCGCTTTCTATTCGTGTTTTCTGTGTTTTTTCTAGTGACAGTTTGAAGGGTCGCCGCCGCCCACCTGGCGGTTGAGTTGTGGGTGTCCTTGGCGACCCTCATTCCCCAACTTTTTCCACCCCCTTCCGAAGTAATTTGCCAAATTGACTTTGATTTGTGCGCACTATAACTAAATTGGGGTCATATATTACCACTCCTCCACTCGCTGCATTTTATTTGATTTACGCATTTCCGGATCAAGCACATTACATGATTGCTCTTAAACTTCCGCCTGGCCCAGGTCCAAAAACTAACCCCAGTCTCCCACGAAACTGTGCCCCAGATTTTCGTGTACTCTCAATTGGACAGCATGCGGGCTCCTCCATTGAGTTATCTCTATCATCGAAACCAGGTTGCAAAGTGGCCAACTGCAATGCGTTCTGCTTTCTGTAATTCCCCTCATCCAGCTCCTCCTTCGATGACTCATTCCTCGGTCCTCCATCCTCTCAATACTCAAGCCTCGTCGCCAACTGCCAAGGGAAACAAATGTTGGCATGTAAATGAAAAGCCGCATAAATGCCGGAGACGCAAAACGATAGCACTGGGAGAAATGGTTAAAATGATTTTAAAACATAATTGGGATCAGATTTTGGTCCTTCAAGCCGGATACTGAATTACATTTTAGGTTAACATTTGGGTTTAAACCTTGAAAGCCTTAAAATATCATTCGGACAAGAATTATGAAAAAGTTAGCCGGTGGTCCTTCCAGCCGGATAACCTAAATTAAAATTTGGGTAAAAATGCATATAAGTTTAAGCTGAGTCTCGAACTATTTTCTCCCTGTGTAGCCGAAGGGGTGTGTGCAAAGGTACTGCAGCATAATAGGGGACTCGACGGAGGAGGAAGGGGCGTGGCAGGGGCGACAACAGGCGACAACGAACTTCCTGGCTGGCAAAACGAGACTGGAACTTCGACTTGCGACTGCGGTGCAACTGCAACACTGCGACTGCGACAAGGGAGCGAGTGCAGGGAATACCAAATGAAACCGACTCCGTGAAAGAAATGGCTGTGCATGTTTAGCCCGCCTTTGGATATTGGAATCCGCTGCAGACCGGCCGGCCACTTGGAGCGAAGTTTTAATGGAGGAAGCGGTTCAGGAATGAGAATGGGAGTGGGTTTTCAGAACCCGTCCAACAGCTTTTGCTCCCGGGCACACACACTCGAATGTATATTTGTTGGTTGTGCCTCAAATTGCAGACAAATTGTTGCACCTCAATCAAGCAGCAGTCGCCGCCATCTGCTGGTCTTTATTTTTTGGATCTTTTGGATATTTTTCCATGCCAAAGCCAAGGCAGAGTTCAAAGCTTGTGCTGTGCTTGTGCTCATAAAAGTCAAGAAACTTGTTGATTAGATAAGGCGAAAGCAAACGAGGAGCATTGGGAGCAAAGCACGCAGCACACAGCAATAGTGAGCCACTTTCTCAGGCTTCGTCATCATTCCCACCGCACACAAAGTACAGCAATGGCCATTTAAATATGAAGTTACCGGCTTAATAGTGTATTATTCAATTATTAAATAACCGAGCAATGTGAATCAGCGCGAGTTCAAGTGAAAAATGCAAAATAAAACCCATAAAGTTGATTGCTCTATTCGCTGGAACACAAATGTTTAAAAGTTTACTAGCTGTGAAATTATTCTACTTGCCAGGGAATTTCTCCTAATCGTATTGATGTTTCAACTAGGTTTTTTTTTTAAATTTAACAAAATAAACAATAGTCATTTTGTTTATTTTTCTAAAGTGGTTTACTATTTGCAGTCATAAATTATGCGTTTCCTGTTTTTAAACCGATTGCATATTACAATCTCCAAATTGTTTAACTTTCAAAACAAGTCAATTTACTTCCTTCAAGCTTCTAAACTTTACGATGTGCGATTTTCTGGACTATCTCATATTAGATGTGACTCACTGCTCAATTATTCCTTTTCAAATATTTTACACAAGTTGTTTATATTTTTTTTTCTGCCTAAATAAGTTCTTATATATTTTTGGTGATATGACTGTTGAAACCCTTTAAAATGGTTTTTTAATTCTTGACTGCAATAGTTAGAATGTCTCTGTTTCTTAGCTATTTATGTGTGTTGTATGTTGTTCTGGGGTGTTTGTGCGCTTCTATCTGTCGGAGAGTCGTTGGCTATAGCCATGGGTACACCGAAAAAAACTGTATATGATATATAATATAGGTAAACATTTATACGAATTTTTATAATGCTTTATAAAATAAAAAAAACAGAGGTTTTGAACCTCCGGACCTCCTTTTTAATTTAAATTTGGTAGTGGATTTGAACCTCCGGACCTCCTCTTCTTTTAAATTTCCTGAACAGAAATCCCATTTTCAACAGGAAGTTAACATAACTTACTATTTATTAATCTTGATATTTATTTTATCTCCGTGTTTTTTTCGGTGTACCTACACAGTCATGTTGTAGGTACATGCGTCAGCGGGCAAGTGAACTGTGGAGCGGACCCCTCCCGGTTTCCGATCCCCGTTCTCCGTTCCCCGATCCCCACTCCGCTTTGGCATTGCAGTTGCAGTCGAACTGGGCCAACTGCCTTCGAGTGGAGCTCACAAAAAGCTCAGAGCACGTCTTTCTCTCTTTATTTTTGTTTTTTTTTGGTTTGTTTGGCCTGTTCTGCGGCTCATATGTAAATTTCCGATTATGAAACAGCATAAACATGTCTGCATTTGACAGCCCCGAAAAAAGGGGGGCAACTGAGAGGAGGGGGCGGGGCACACTTTCACCATGCGGTGTCAGCTGTGTGGCCCCTTTATTTCTGCCTCTCTATCCGCCGAAAAAAATTTAAAAAAAAAAACGAAAAAGCCAAGACAACAAACGAACAAACTAAAGGAAAAGCAACCAAAAGGCAAAAGCGTAAGAGCAATTAAATATAAATAACAAGAGGCCAAATGTGTGAGTATTTGTACACTGTACAGCACTCCCATTTATGTATTTTGTCTTTAAACTTAAGTATTCAAAATGCAAAATGTTTTCCACACGGAGGAAAAAAGGTAATTTAACACTGTATTCGAGTAGAGAAAATATGTGTCATCTATTGTATCTTAAAGTAACATTATTCAACTCTACTTGGCATATTAAAAATGTAATTTTAGCAAAAAGATTATAATGAGGTTCCAAATTTAATAATGGTATAATTATATGTGTGTGAAAAACTATTCAAAATTATTTTTTTAATAATAATATTTCATATTTTTTAAGATTTTGATGACTAATTATTTTGTCACGTTGATCTTACCGTTTTTAAAAGGGTACATTTTATTAGTAGTATTGAATAATGTTTAAGTTTAAAAGAAATGATTTAATTCTTGATCAACGTGATAAGATAATGACCGACATTCATTTGAAAAAGCTTTGAAAACCCAAATGAATGACATTAGATACGTTTTGTGGATAAAACTTGATATTTCTCGGATTTTAATTTCACTGTACTCGCTTTGATTTGAGTTCCTGGAATCAAAGCGAGTGGAATCGAATTGAATCCGCTCCCAACTCGTTTAGCATTTGAGGAAATGTTTGTGAATCGCTTATGAGTTTCGAAGGAAGAGGAAGAGAAGACCAGAAAGGGGGGAGGGTGGTTTAATAGAGATAGGAATATAAAAAAATGATAGGAATAGGGGAGGTGGGGTTGACCCGGCAATTATTGCGCAGTTTTGATTCAAAGGCAAACACAAACACTCTCAGAAGGTGTCGTTGTTGTAATTGCTGTCGGTTCCTTTGTTTCGCCGCTGTTGTTGGTGTTTCCACCACCCCTCCTTACCACCCCTCCTAACCCCCCTTCGACTACTCCTCTGTTTGTTTTGGCGCTCGCCTTGAAATAGAGATTTCAATTCTATTAATAATGCAGAGGCGCAAACGCCGAGCGATTTGGCTCTCGATTCTGAATTCTGAATTCTCAATTCTCAGATGTGAGTGCAATTCAAATGCGGAAATATGTGGGTGAGGATTTGAATTGGGCAAAGGGGGAGGTGCTCCAGTTTGGCCCACGAGGCGCCATTCCCTCCCCCCAAAAAAATGAAATCAAACAGCTGGAGAGAAGGGGCCAATTAAAAGTGCCAAGCTGCACTCAGACAAATTTAATTTAATTGTTTAAAAAATATTAAAAATATTTAAATTCAACTTTTAAACTAAAATAATAAGAAATATTTTATTTTTAATTTTATTTCAAATAAAATTTTAATTGAAAAAATAAGTTTAGTTGTGGATGTTATTACACTACTTATATATTTATATATTATTTTTAAAAGTGCATTGTGGGCCAAAAGAAAGAGAGGGCTGATGGGCCACAAAAAGAGAGAGCAGTACAGAATGGGAACGGGCTGAGGGCGCCTGCCCCCACGGAGATTTATGGTTTCTGCTTGGCCCGCATCCCCAGTTTCTCACTGGGCGGCACATCGTCAGCCGGAGCCTGCTGGGCTCCTCTATATTGCCCTTTTCGAGATGTCTTGGGGTGAACTGTGACCATATGGTCGCATATAGAGCGGGAATCTAGGCGAAAAAAACCCCCCCCCATACCAAAAAGCCTAGGCAGCAATGTTGGCAAGAGCATGTAATAATTCTAAAACTAAGCTTTTCTCTAATAATAGAAAATATATATATGTGAATAAGTCATTTTAGTCATAAAATGATACGATTTTTGGCGACCACTGTATATCTATGGAATCACAGAATCCGGCGGCGGAGATGCCATAATCCTGCTGCCCACGCGGCTTTGTCCGAGAAATCTCTTTCCGGCCGAATGAATGGCTCTTTGGCAAATCCGGAGGTCCTTTTTGCATTTTTATACCCGTTACTCGTAGAGTAAAAGGGTATATTGTATTCGTGCAAAAGTATGTAACAGCTAGAAGGAAGCGTTTCCGACCCCATAAAGTATATATATTCTTGATCAGGATCACTAGCCGAGTCGATCTGGCCATGTCCGTCTGTCCGTCTGTCTGTCCGTCTGTCTGTCTGTCCGTCTGTCCGTCTGTCCGTCTGTCTGTCTGTATGAACGCTGAGATTTCGGAAACTATAAAAGCTAGAAGATTGGCGTTTTGCATGCAGATTCTAGGAGTTCCTACGCAGCGCAAGTTTGTTTCAAAAAGGTGCCACGCCCCCTCTAACGCCCACAATCGCTTATATACGATTTTAAAAATTTCAATATTTCGGAAAAGTAAAAATGCAGTTTTATTGTGTTTATCAATACCTATCGAAATGTAGAAGAAATTTTTCAAATCGGACCATTCGTTAAAAAGTTATGCGTGTTCAAAGTTTCTATCTCCATCTCCCTCGCACACCCTTTACCTGAGTAACGGGTATCTGATTGTCGGGGCACCCGACTATAGCGTTCTCTCTTGTTTATTTTTCATTCGCCATCCCATGGCCACCAACTTAAAAAAAGAGCTCAAGGCTCTTCGGGCAATTTGCAGCTCTGGCTCAGACGATGACATTATTAAAATATTCATAGGGCCCAAGTGGAGAGTCCTCATTCCGAATGTCCCCTTCCACTTTTCCCTCTCCTCTCCTGCAGCCAAGTTTAATTTATATTGTGCGACAAACGCGACAACTGTCAGCGAATGCCAAAAGGCGACCACTATGCGCCAAAAGTGACACTAAATTGCACTAATAAAAACCAAAAAGTCTATTAATTTATGTTATTTCCATATTTGACGTAGCTAAACAAAATAATACTGCAGATACTGATGACTTCATGGAGCTATCACAGATTATAAGGCCATATATAAAAGCACTTTTAAAATTACTCAATATTATTTAATGGAAAAATATCATTTTAAATCTAAAATTAAATTAATAAAAAAAATAATAAAAAGTTAATTAAATTAAATCAGAGAAACACTTATGATATTGATTGGTTACCTTATAAAACAAATGAAAGACTACAGCCAAAAAAACAACACTGAACTTTTAAAAATTATGGTGTAAATTAGAGTTCGAAAATTATCGATATTTTTGATAATTTCACAATATTGATTCGATAATTTTTGAAAGGAAAACACATATTAAATATCGAGATATTGCAAACTTGTGATATTTTTTCAAGCTCTAGTGTGAATAATTGTGAAAAAAAATGTTCCAACAAAGTGTCGATTTTTTCCCGAGACTGATCCTTTAAAAATCGCATTATAGATTTCTTAGATCTTTAAAATTAAAAATTATTTTTCGCTCTGCTTCATAGAAGTGCCTGAGTTGCATGGATAAAAGCAGCAGGCTCGACTCGTTTTGTGGCGCCCACATAGCACATTGAATCTCTGGGGGATCGGGGGCCTATATAAGGAGGAGGGAGAGAAGGGAAGAACTAGAACGGGAATCGGTTTCGGAATGCGTGGGATTCTCTTTCCATTTGGCCTGGCCTAATTGAGTAACGCCACCGAGGGAGCGGGGCAAAAAACCATAAGAAGAAAAACTGCAACGTCTGTCGGAAATGTTTGCAGTGGCTCTGTTGCTTTTTCAGCTTAGCATAACTTTGTAATTAAAACACTCCACACAGCTGGACAACTACATTCTGCTTTCAGAGTGGGTCAGCGTTTTTCGCGCAAAAAAGTTCTACCCGCTTTTCATGTTTTTCCTTGCCTGGGAACTGGGAACTCGCCGCGTTATGAATAAGCGAGCTTTTTTGCAGTCTGAGCTCTTTAAGTCGGGGAAACGATGTTCTCGAGTTGAGTGAAAAAGTGACGGATCGCTGATCTGCGGCTTTATCGCGATGCTTAGCTATAATATCTAGTACTGCTGTGCTTCCTCTAGCCGCAACGACCTTGAATTGTAATTTCCCCTACAGAGAAAGAAAGACTCATGTGTGATGATTAATTTTTTGATTTTGATTAAGCTTGTATATTTAATATTTAGTTATAATGATTTAAATGCTATTATGAACTGTATTTCTATTTAATATTTTAAAGTCATTTTTTGGTCCTAAAATATTTTTTCTTGGCCGCCACTTAGGGACATATCCGATAATAGTGCTCATAAACGCAGCCTATAGAATGCTTTGCAAAAATTTGACTCCTTTAGCTCTTTCGGTTAATGTTCTGAAAGTAACCCTTGAAAAAAATCTTCTATCTATTATATACATATTTTTAGATTTTCATCAAGTGGTAATCCATAATTCCCTGGATTTGGGAATACTTGAACTGCAAACGCCAAATTGACATCGAGGTGATTTTATTTCTCCGTGTAGAGAGCTCTTGACCGTGGGATCGTATTCGTAGAGGTAGAGCGGGATGTAGCTGTAAGAACGTGTCTAGTCCGGACTTTTGCCTTCCGTTCGACTTGGACTTGGGGCCTTGGCTCACTTAGAGTGTTTGTCTAGTCGAGGTCAGTTTTGCAGTTTGTCGGGAAGAAGGGTGGCGAAACGAAATCAAAGTTAGCGGCAATTTTCATTTATTTGCCAAACAGACACTCACACCTTAAACTTATAGAGCCAGCCCACTTGCGAAATACAGTGGGCGCTTTTTTATCGAACTGTAAAAGTCGATTTTCAATTGATTCAGAATTCAGTTATCTAATAAGTAATTGAAGACAAAACTATTATTAAGAAGTTTAATTATTAATTAATTAAAATGTTATATTTTTATGTTTGTATTATATCATAATATATATATCATATCAGCATTCCAATGAAATCACAAGGAAATATTAAATGCCGCTTATTCATGCATTGAATATTTGGAAAATGGCTAAAATATGTCAATATATTGTGTTTTTTTTTTGTTGGTTTTTATAAGAATATATACAATTATTCACTTGAAGTGATAAACAAACCCCAGATGCTACGTTCTTATAAGTCAGTGTCCACTGTGTTTGAAAATGTGCGATTCAATGCCCAGGCTTTGTGTCTCGATCCCGTCGCCTTCGCTTTTTCGCCTTGTGTGTCACTTGGCTGCGGTTTTGAAATTGAAACCAGGCGGCATTTTTATTTTTAGCTCTGGATGAGCCTCCTCTTTGCTGGCTCAGCTCAGCTCAGCGTAATCGTGATCCCAAAACAAAGATTGACTTTCAGTGTATTTTTCCAGGGACGCCACCCACAAAGCGGGGTCTCGCTTTTAATTTTGTACTCCGCTGATTCATCGATGGCACTTCTTTATCTTGAGGTCAATATCAATGCCAATCAGTCTCAACTCGGCTACGTGCGTGCTTTATGGCGCTTTGTGATGATTTTCCTTAAGAGTTGACAAAAAGAACTGTAAAATCAAGAGCGAACAAAGAGGCAACTCAGCAGTTCAAAAGACAAAGCGAAGTTGAGCTTAATTAGGAACTTGTAAATATCGATCATGAGAAAAAAAACGTATTACATATTATAGGTATTATATTTTGTGACTAAACGTCGACAGTTTTCTTTTTCTCGATATTTAATATGTGTTTTTCCTTCAAAACATCGATATTATCGAATAGATATTGTGAAAATATCGAAAATATCGATCATTTTCAAGCTCTACTACACATCACTGTCGTTTATTTTTTGAGGTATTAGAGGGAGGTCCCTAATGTCAAATTGGGGCGTTATTATTATATTTCCCATTCGGTTTTCAATTCCTGGTACGGTAGGCCCCTTGACTCCCACTTATCGCAATTTGCATGAATTCCGCTCTGTCTGAAACGCATTTACGCCGGACTTCTCCAACCGGCGATCATGTTGGTGGCGACAGTCGAGTTCCGAGCTCATCACAAGTCACTCAACAGTCCGCAGTCGCATTCCCAATCCCTCTGCCAGAGGTCTCTGATTAAAGCCGTCTCCAAATAGGAAATTCATACGCAGTAAGTTGGCCTAGGACCAAATTAAACGAAGGTTCTGCAGTGGGGAAATTAATACTTAATTCGAAATGTGTTGATTAATTTTAAATCCTACAAAACTTTAAATGTGGTGTGAAAAATATAAATAAATTAAGATTTATGATGCTGTTTCTAGAAATAATTTATTTCAATTGCGGTTTAATGATTACAATGATTTAATAGTTTTAAATAAATTGTTTTCGCAGTGCCCGCCGCCAAATGGCATTAAAGTGATTTAAAAAAGTAAAGTCCAACAAATTGATAAGAACCAAAATGATAAATTGTCTTGTTTTCAATTTCTGAATCGAGCGCTCGGAATAATTGATTTCCACATGTATCGATGATGGTACTAGTGATATTGATTTTATTGGCATGTTAATAGCCTGCCGTTTTGGGCTATTTCGTAAAGGGGCATTCGAGCCATTAGGGCTCCGCCCGAACTCGTTAAAACTGGACCACATTGTTGTGGAGCTCTAGAAAGTGTTTGACTTAGAGAGTTGAGCTCTAAAAATTAAATTAGCTCGTTTCGGAGTGGTCATAACTAACTGTAATAACTGCTCCAGTGGCCCCAGCGTCATTCTCTTTTATCTCTTTCCGAGATCTTTTCCCCTCTTTCGGTTGCCTTAGCAACGAGTCATGTCTTGGGGCAAGGTCTCCCCGTCTCCGGGGTTCTTTGGAAATTGACTAATTGCTTTTCTCAGCCCCAGAGTGTATGAGCTCCTCTTGCACCGAAAAAAACCCAAAAGATTTAAGATTTGATGTTCTGAGGTTCAAAATTCTGGTGCTACCTTACAAAGTTGTTTTTTAAAGGGTTATAATAAATATTAGTTTTGTTTAAATTTCTCGGGTTATAAAACATAGCAAAGAAATAAATACAGATCGATATAAATTTAATGTCCGGAGGTTCGAATCCTAGTGCTAACCCATAAAGTTTTTCTAAATATTATCAAAATTGTCCAATTTTTAATGGAGATGTGCTTTACATTTCTCCCTGTGTACACTGACATATATATGCTGAAATTGGCACCGCTCTTGAACCCCCCGACTGTCTGGGATCCGTGACTCATGGGGAATGAAAAAGAAATGGTATTTATACTCAAGAAATTGCGTAGATGCTTTTGTTTTTATTTTCGTTTCGTTTCAGTCTCTGTTTTTTGTTTCGCATTTATATTTGCATACCCTCTCGACGAGGGGAAGTGGATGGTAATCCTAAGCTCGCTGTGCAGCAACGATAATGATAATGATGAAAGCTGTGTTGTTTGCTTTGGGGAATTTATTTGAACCATAATAAAGGGCAATGGAAATGGGGAATAAAATAATAGACTTAACGTTATTAATTTTAAAAATCAAAATATCATTGAATTGGGGAAATGAAATCAAAACACGGGTAGATACTATTCGAATAAGATACAGTATAGCCGAATATATATTAAATACATATTGCCTCGGACTAAGCAAATACAGTTAAGCTTTTGCTCAAACCAAAAAACAATTATTCTAGTTTTCGTAGAATGTGTCAGACCAGACGTCAATAAAAATAATCAGTGATTGTTTGTTAGTTTTATATTCACGTTATTGATAATCATAGAAATGGCGTAGTCCTATCGTGAGACGAGGGTATCCCCCACTTCTAAACAAGTTCAGCCGAAATCCGAAAGTTCATATGTGAGGTGCTGTCCATATTTAAGTTGTTATTTATTGTCATAATTGTTGGTTGGCCTGCCGTGCTTTGCAGTTGTTTACTTTGCTGTATATTTTTGCCGACTTTGCTTTTTGCACAATGGTTCCCCGAGAGCTCTAAACTAATGCTAAACGTTATGTGGTAGGTCCGATTCCGATTCCACGTCCACCTCCACTTCAAATTCCGATTTTGAATTGGATTTGCTTTGTATTTTCGTCTCTGTACTCATTGTATCTGCTTCTATGCACAATGGTATTGGGTATTTTTCTGCCGCAACGAGTTTTACTTTTGTTTTTATTTGAGAGTGGAAGCTTGGAGCTCAGAGCTCAGCTGAGTTGATTTTTTTCACGCTGAGTGCGCAAAATGCGCAAAAAACAAGTTTTGCACTTTAGTAGCGAAAATGAAAAATGAAAAACGCCCGAGTGTGAGTGATTGTAAGCTAAGCTTTTTGTTTATCTGCAATACAGACAGTCTCTGTCTCTGTCTCTGTGTATTTGTTTTAATTTTCGTTGTATCCACTTGTGCCAAGCACGAAGCGAAACCGAAACCGCCGAGATGCGAGATTTGCGATCCGAGATCTCAGATCGCGGGACCCATCCACATCCACATCTCATCCGGCGGAGATGTGTAGGGTGTCGTAAAGAAGGGGGTCAGGCTGCTGAGCTCAGCATAAGTAAACCTGTGCTAACCTTCCTCAAAATAGTCCATAAAGTCTCAGGCAATTCACAGCTTATTAGCTTAAATGCATCCTTGAAATTGCCGCCTTTTAAGTTCCCATTACAGTCGAAGCAAGTAAGTTATTTGCTTTTCTGGCTTTTTGTAAAGACAACACAAAAGTTAAAGCATGCAACTTAACTTATTGGTTGTCATTTCAAACAACTAAAAACCTGACCTCTGTCTTTAAAGAACGATTATATTAATTTTACTTCAGTAACTTTAGAAGTATTATATATTTTTGGCAAGGGACCCGCATTTACCAACTACCGAGTGTCATATCAATTTATAAACGAAAAAATACATTTTGAAATAGGATTAAAAAAAGGTTCTTTCGAGGATTCATATTTATAAGCAATATATTCAGTTAATTAAATATATTTTGAAAATAAATATTAATGCATGTTTTTAATTAATTAAAGTTTATAAGGTTCAAGTGTTTGATATGCAAAGTGATGGAGCCCTAAATCTCTGACCAAACCTCCTCAGTTATCCCCATTCGCCCCTGCCCCTTGCCCTTTGAACTGCCATGACCTGTGAGGTGTGACACAGTTTTCCGATTCCAGTTGTGAGATTCAGCGCTGCTTTGTTGACTCCCAATTAGCATGGCACTCTGCCATTCTCGTTCTTTCAGCATGCAGATGTGGCTCCAGAGGAGAATTCCTCTGGTGACGACGATGAGTGTGTGTACCGATGGGGGGTACTCGAACGTTGGGTTCGGTTCGTATAACAATTAGCATTGCAATGCTAATATTGAACACAACGCAAAGGGGCATTGAGTTTGCACTGAGAAATTGACAACTGAGACCTAGATAAACCATTTCGTGCATCCTGTTTAAACAAATTGCTGTCGCAAAATCAAAACTCGAATTTCTAGATTATTCTTGGAGCAGTAAACAAGTGTATGGTAAATGAAATAAAGCTAATGTCATGGAAATCTTGGGTATAATTATTTAAAACTATAAAATGTAGGAATATTTTTTAGAGGGGAGTTTGACCTTAAAATCTGAAAGGGAAAACCGAAATTCGGGAATAATTCGTACTGTCGTCCTATGAATGATTTTTGTTGTAGGCTTAGGACTTCCTGTGGAACCTAATGAATCTAGACATTTATTTATCCAGGGAGCTCCGTTCTACCTCATCAGTAGTCAAATCTGTTTGGCAGCTGAACGAAAACATGTCGATTGGCACTAATACATTTTTCCAGCTGGCACATTCTAAGTGATTTATTTCCCAGAACCCCGCATATTGAAGAGGGCGGGATGGCGTAGCACCTTCTGCTTCCCACTTCTCTCGCCTATTGGGTTTTTTTCGCATTAACAAAAGCCTCAGCTGCATGGAAATTTGCAGTCATTAAGGCTGTGATTGTCAATTACCCCCTCCCCCCATTTTTTGTTGCCCTCTTCAAATGCACGCCATAAACGGTGGGCGTGGCAGAGTGAGTGCCTCCAATGCCGCCACTGTTTTGTATGTGTGTGGAGGCAACTTTCACTTTCTCCGCCGTGGCTGGATTTCAAAAATAGCCACTGCCACATGGCGCATGATTCTGCCTTGGTCTTTGTTTTTGCCACTTGCAGCAGCTGCCACTGCCACTGCAACCACAACCACCTCCTCCTCCGATCCTCTAACGAACTGCCTGTGCGTGCTCTTGTGGATGTGGCCACTCGGAAAACTGGGCACCCCTTGAGTAGTGTTTGCCACACACAAAAAAACATCACGTACTACTTACTTACTGCTGCTGTTCGCCTTAATCCGGCAAATGCCAAGTTGATATTTTAATAGGATTAAAGCGGAATAAATTATGCAGCCAAGATGTGTATTTAAAAACGATTTTTGTTCACTGGTTTAGTGTTTCACAGCTTCTGGGTTTTTTCCGTAGCCTTCACTTCTTAGTTTTTGGTTTTTGAAAGGATTAAAATAGCTTTTGATAATCAGAAAATGCAAGCATTGATTTCACTTTGTGTGGGTTAAATATTTCAAGATTTTTGTGCATTAAAGTCGGGAGGTTCGAGTGATCTTCAAGTACTTTTCCTATGCTTTTCATAGTTTGTATTACCTATTTTAGCTTAACTGATTAAAGATAGTGACTAATGGTAATTTCAAGTGTTGTTTTGATAAGATAATGTCTAGAAATGTTTATGATGATCAGTTAAAGATTTTACAAGCCACTTTAAACCACATATTAGCTAGTTATCTTGGTAGTTTAGTCTCCTTTTTTTCCTGTGTAGCGATGGCCTTTCTGTTCAAAGATGGCTTACAAGCCGTGTAAGGTCAGACAACCTCCTGTTGATTTCCGCTACGGCGCCGCAGCTTCACAGATCATTTAGCCGCCGGCGGAAGTCGTCCTCAGCTGCTCAGCTCTGCTCCGTTGGTCACGGGTCAGATGTTGGAGGAGGAGGAGGAGTTACTCTAATCCAATCCCCTTCCCTCCACTCCACTCCACTTTTTTCAATTCACTTCGATCCACTCCACCGAGAGTTCCACTTAAGTGAGAGTTGATTGTTTTCTGCTGTGACACTCAAAGACTTCCGCTTTTCCTCCTTCGCTATTTTCTCAACCGTGGGCATCCATTTTCAGTCCTCAAATAGAATCACAATTGCATAAGAAGCGGGGGAATGGTCGAGAAGTAAGATGACAAAGGACGTCATTCCCTTGACTCAGATGTGGCTATAATGTCATTAGCCAGCAATCAGCAGCTTCTAGATTTTTCGCTGCATGTGCCACATCAGCTTGCCGGTTTTGATACCCTTTATGAGTCGGGGGTATATCAGATTTAAAACTTAAAGACTTTAATGGAAGACTAGATAGAAACGCGAATTCTTTAGGATTTAACAATAAATTCTTTAATAGCTCATCTTGTGCTAAAGAATTCGCGTTTATATTTAGTTGCTCTAAAGAATTCGCGTTTCGGTTTTCATAATAGGCTACAAAACTAATCCTTTAATTTGTTCAGTTTCTTGAAAGTTCGTTAGTGCTGGGTATCTCCTGATCTGTAGACTGGTACCTCTTGTTCTATCTCTTTGCCATGCGGCAACCAGTTAACCAGCTAGCAACAACCTACAACCAACTGGAGCCAGCGAAGCGTTCATGTGAAACGTCCAGTAGTTTCCACTTCCCTCTGCAATGCACATTTGGCCCTCTTCTTCGCCACTTTTGCCACTTTTGGTGCTGTTTTTCAGCCTTTTGCTGTTGCTGTTGCCATGTTGTGGCCACGTTGTTGCTATTGTTGTTGCGCCCGTGTGTACTCGTTTCGTTCGGGAAATTCGTGAAAAACCGAAATTAGCCATCGCGTTGTTGTTGTGGGGTGGTGGAAAATTTGCTGGAAAACTCTCCAAAAAGGCTGAAAGAAGAGCGCCTCTTCGGTTTGTTTATGGGTTTCATTTTTCATGCCGTTCTGGGCACTCCACCAAAGTGCTCCAATTGCTTTCGGCCCCAAGGCCAGCGCAATTAATTTGCGCAATTAACTGAAATTGAACGCCCATTTGACGGGTCATTCTGGCTACTCGGCACAAGTGGGTCAAGCAACCACCACCACCGTCTTCTTCGCCACCTGATCACAAATGGGCGACCAAGTGGGCAAATCTTGAACAATTTCCGAAAAAGAAAAGAATTACTTTGTGGAATTAAGGAGGTGGTGGGTAGCTTAAATTAAGTTGCAATCTATTTTAGCACCATTGTTAATTTTCTGATTTATTTAAAATCGTATTTTAGGATCTAGGAGTTTATAAATATTTGTGTAATGATTCACTAATAGAAATTGGTGTACATTAAATGTTCAACAAAAACGCGAATTCTTTACGATTAAACCAGGATTTTCAGATTATTCACTAATAGAAATTGGTGTACATTAAGTGTTCAACAAAAACGCGAATTCTTTACGATTAAACCAGGATTTTCAGATTATTGCTTAGTTACGCATAATATTTGTCTTACTTTTTTATAAATATTAGTGTAATTCAATAAAGATTTGGACTTTCAATAAAAAAATGTTGTAAATGGGGCTATTAACTGATCTCTTTTCGTTCTTTGCAGACGCGGTTTGACGCCACCACATCGGGTGAAATCCATATCGATGGCCACATTCACACAGGACGAGATCGACTTCCTGCGCACCCACGGCAACGAGCTGTGTGCCAAGACCTGGCTGGGATTGTGGGATCCCAAGCGGGCCGCCCACCAGCAGGAGCAGCGTGAGCTGATGATGGACAAGTACGAGCGCAAGAGGTACTACCTGGAGCCGGCCAGTCCTCTCAAGTCCCTGGCCAATGCGGTCAATCTGAAGTCATCCGTTCCGGTAACGAATCACATTCAGAATGGCCAGCAGCACCACAATGGTTATGCCAGCATTCATCTGACTCCCCCGGCTGCACAGAGGACCTCGGCCAATGGATTGCAGAAAATGGCCAACAATTCATCCAGTAACAGCTCCTCGGGAAACTCCTCCTCTTCGATCAGCCGGCCACATCATCATCATCATCATAACCATAATCATCACAACAACAGTAGCAGCCAAAATAACAATCACGATGCCTTTGGCCTGAGTGGAGGACTGAGCAGCCTGAACAGCGCCGGTTCCACATCCACCGGAGCTCTTTCCGACACCAGCAGTTGTGCCAGCAATGGCTTCGGTGCGGACTCCGATTTTGTGGCCGACTTTGGTTCGGCCAACATCTTCGATGCCACATCAGCAGCGCGCTCGACAGGATCGCCGGCGGTGTCCTCCGTCTCCTCGGTGGGCTCTAGCAATGGCTACGCCAAGGTGCAGCCCCTCCGGGCAGCTCATCTCCAGCAGCAGCAACAGCAACAACAACTTCAGATGCAACAGCAGCAGCTCCTCAATGGAAATGGTCACCAGGGTGCTGAGAACTTTGCCGACTTCGATCATGCACCCATATTCAATGCAGTGGGTAAGTTATCATCCGCTGACGTGGCTTATCCCATCATCCAATGAGTCTTTTGATCTTTCGTTATCTTTGCTATATCGCTTTTTAGTTAAAAAAGCTCTATCCAGAAAAAATAATTACATTTTAATGTGACTCCCTTGAGACAGATTCATGTACAAAAGATACGAGATTTCCGTATATTATTAGTTTGTTTATCGTTGATTTTCCAGCGAGTATGTCATACATTATACACATATCAAGTAGGTTTAAAACTCAGTAGCTTGTAAATAAAAGAGTTGTTCAAAAATACATTCCTTTCTGCTCCTGCACCCGCGGCTTGATTTATCAGCAATGCAAAATGGCTTTGGCTTGCCGCTTTTCTGCGCCCCTCGCTCGCCTTCCACTTCGAGCACCCACCCCTACACCAAAAAGCAGTCCGCATCCGTATCCACTCTCTAATAACTCACTGTTTGGCTGAATACAGCTCCACCAACTTTTCACGATTGGATCAGCGACTGGAGCAGGCGGGGCTTCCACGATCCCTTTGACGATTGCGATGAGTCGCCACCGACTCCGAATCCATTTCCTGCTCAAGTTCCCGCGGTATCATCGCCACTGCCAACCGTGCAAGAAGAACCAGAAGAGCTGGCGTGGAACTTCTGGCAGGAGGAGATGCGAATCGAGGACGGGCATCAGCATCAGGAGTCCTTTTTCCATAGGACTCCGCCCATCTTACCCTCGAATCCCTTCCTGACCTACTTAAGCAATGAGGAACAGCATCTTCCGGCTCCTCCAGAGAAGCCCTCCTATTCGTATTTGTTGTTCAGCTCCATATCAAACAGTTCCATAGAGGAAGAAGTTCAGGCGGACGATCAAGAGATGAATATTTTAAATGCCAATTTCCATGATTTCTTTACGTGGAGTAAGTTCTTGAGTTTTGAGTTTGAATTGAGTTTTATGAGTTATGGTTTCTGTTGCATTTTTGGCTCGCTCTTTTTATTGATGCTGTGTTCCGTTTGCGTTGGGATTTTACTAAAGAAATAAATAGTTATGACTATTTTACTAATTGAAACTCTTGTATTCCAGGTGCTCCCTTGCAGAATGGCCATGCGACAAGTCCGCCGAAAGGCGGAAGTGCTGCCATGGCGCCCAGTGAAGATCGATATGCCGCTCTCAAGGATCTGGACGAGCAGCTAAGGGAACTGAAGGCCAGCGAAACTGCCACGGAGGCGCCCACGCCCACTAATGGCAATGGCCAGGCCACAGATGCCTTTGGTGGTGGTGAGTCTGAGTCCCCTTGAGGAAATCCTTCTTTTTGTGGCCCTCGCTAATTGGGCTCTTGTCTTTTCAGGCCTCAACAACAATCCAAATCCCTTCAAGGGCCAGCCACAGCAGCAGCAGCTCAGTAGCCACATGGTGAATCCATTCCAGCAGCAACAGCAGCAGCACCACCATCAGAATCTCTATGGCCAGCTGACGCTCATACCAAATGCCTACGGCAGCAGTCCCCAGCAGCAGATGAGCCACCATCTCCTCCAGCAGCAACAGAGCTTCTTCAACTTTAGCAACAACAATGGGTTCACCATCTCACAGGGTCTGCCCAACGGCTGCGGCTTTGGCAGCATGCAGCCCGCTCCGGTGATGGCCAACAATCCCTTTGCAGTGAGTATGACGACCATCTGTCTGAATTAATTCGATATATTCAAAGGTTCCTATAGTGGGATAGTCTTTTTTTCTAAAGAAAAATAATCTGTTGTGTGCTGAAAGATGTCTGAAGAATTTTAGCTAAAAACATTTATTATGATGCTTAAGAATTTACTTTAAAATAGTTTTTCTCTAAATAGACAAGCACACTTTTTAAAATTTAAAGGCCTATCAAATTAAGTCTAAGTTCTTATAAAATATGATAAATGATGATACGAAAAGACAAGATAAATATCACTTACCAATTTCACTAATTAGCAATTGTGAAACGTGATTCCAGCCATAGTGATAAACAATATCCCAGAGCTGCGTAATTCTCTTTAATAAATATTAATCAAGCAAACAAGCAATCATTTGCACGTTTGTCTGATTCTCACGTTCCCTTGCCACATTAAATCCAGACAGTAGACGGTAGTCGGCGTATTTCCAACCAGGACTGGTTGAGTCCAGATCAATGCTTTGCTAAATGTTGACTCCCTTCTTTACTTTTTATTTTTAATCCACAGGCCAGCGGCGCCATGAACACCAACAATCCATTTTTATGAGACTCGAGCCGGGAGAATTCGCCACTCGCCACTTGGCAGAGGCGCTGAGCCACCAGCGAACAAAGAGCAGAAGCAGAGGTAGAAGCGCGGCGGAGGAACCGCACCGAAATTAGTCCATTTTACGAACAATAGCGTTAATCTATATATATATACACATAATACATACGCCGGAGAGCAGTCTCTGTGTACATAGCTCAAATATGTACACCCCGAAGGGCTCCTCCTCGCTGCACGCTGACGCGCTAATCCTGGAGAGAAAGGGGCGTCGATATATTCTTTTACATGGTAACTCTACTCTAACGTTTACGGATTCGGATACGGATATTTGTATTTGCCGTTTGCCCTAGAACTCTCTACTTGTACTAAGCGCGCGCCCATACGAACACATCATCTACTGAACTAACATAGGTACTAATCCTAATCCTAGTGGAGGATGCAGTTGGCCCAGAGTCTCTGTTATTTGTTTTGTCTGTCCTCGTCTCATTTTGTCTTTGTCCCATTTAGGACTTTCGTTGCGGATAAGAACTCTGTCAGTTATTGATTGTGTGGCCTTAATAAGATTATAAAACTATATATATTATAACGTACTACTATATATATAAACGGATACAGATTACAGATACTACAGATATATACAAATATGCTTTTGTACCTAATGAATTGTGTAATTGCTTCTTGTTTTCATTGCTAATCGTCTGCTTTCCGTGTGCTAAGTTTATATATTAGTACGTGCGATATCGGCCGTGCAGATAAATTGCTCAAGTCGCGAGCAAAGACCTCGTTTGGTTGCACCCACATCCAAACCCAAAACCCACGGCAGACATTTGTACATATACTGTCTGATTGTAAGCCCCGTGTAATGCCTCCATTAACACCAGTCCCTAGTTAGTCCCCCACCCATCCACCCATCGAACCCCGAATCCATGACTCAATTCACTGCTCACATGTCCATGTCCAGATAAGAAGCAAGAATTTTTCCATTTTTAGCCTTAACGTGTCAAACATTATCGAAGCCTTAAAGTTATTTAAAACTACGAAAATTTCAATAAAAACAAATAAGAACGCTATCACTGTTGTCTATTGATTCCTGTTGTAGTTTTTCCTGATAAAAAAGGTATTCAGGAAGAAAGTAAATGAAATAATAAAAAAATCATCTACACGTATAATAGGAATTCCAAAAAAGGATGCAATTTAATTCAATAAACCTTTTGTGGTCCTGATATTCGATATCCAAATGGGTAAGTAGCAAAAGTCATGCGCTTTATGTTTTATTTGAATGTATTTTTATTCATTTCCGTTTCGGTATAATTTCTAGTTTGTTCTCTTCGTCTTTAGTACTAGTTGGTTTAGCAATCGTTTAAATTACTATAAATTATTTAAGTTTTATGTTACGTACTCGTATAATATAGATTTATAATTTAAAAATTCGCGTATGAAAGAAAAGTCGAAAGTCATTTAACTGGCAGCCACTCCTTCTTCCTATCGTTTCTTTTCATTTCGTTTCGTTCCTTCGCTAATTACTTTACTAGAGCTAAATAAAAACAAAATAATAATCATAATGGTAATAATAAATCGTAAACGTAGAAAAACAAATAATAGTTTATAATAATCGAAAACAAAAGTTAAAGCTGGAATCGCTGCGTTCTACTATCGTAATCGTAAATAAGAGTACACACGTATATCTAGAGATGAAAAAGTGCCTAGGTTAGCATTGCATCCACTGTACAGTATGGCTTATACGCGTATAAGTCGCCGCCCCGTTTTCTCCTTTTCCTCCTCATCCACGCCAGCAAACGATTAGATTATGTTTATAATTATGCGGGGGGCAGGACTCCGCCCGGAGATATCAATTGTATTTGTTTTGCGTGGTTATATCGTAGTCGATAATTTAATTTAATGGATAAATAACAAAAATGACTGTAGGAGCGTATTCCTCACTCTGGCTGTGTGGGTTGAGTGTCCTGGACCCTGGATCCAGGATCAGGATGTCTCACCTATGTATGTACATACACGAAATCGATATCTTTGCGGATTGGTTATGATCGTACACAGTATGCTTACGGTTAACGCGTGGATAATAGACATCGTATCATATTATATCATCATATCATATCTCATATTACATGTTCGAGTGTTCTGATTAAAAGCGGCCTCTTTTTCTCTGTGTACATAAGTTTGCTACAACTTTGCTTTAGAATATAGTATAATATGTGCACATGTATGGTATGTTAATATGTAAATGTATTGCATGTTGACATCTAGAATTGCTCAAATCGAATCAAATGCGATAATGAGTTATCTTTAGTTTATCGTTTCTCATTTCTCGTTAACATATAGCCAATGCGATAATTAAGCGGTAATTTAGTTAATTCAATTATATAAAAGTACAAAAAGGTCCTTTGTCCGTGGCTAATATATGAGTACGGGTCGCGTTAAACCAACCGATCTATATACACACGCTGGTCTGATCAGATCTAAATCCAAAAACTGAGTGTCCATAATTGAATAATCCGAACCAAACCGAACGGAATCGAACGGAACCGAACTACATTGAACTACACGTCGCGCTGAGCTGAGCTGCCTACAAGTTAGCCTTGGTATATCTTTTGTGTTGCATATGTGTGTTGCTTGTTGAATACGGGGGTAATATGGATTGGATGCGCTGCTGAGATTCCGCCGCTCTGACTGACGATCCTCTATCCTGCTTACGTGCCATTGGCCTTCGGCAGCGACCGCACCAGATATAGCTTTTCGCCCTGCTTGTTCGTGTAGATGGGCGCTCTTTGGTAGTGATCGACCAGTTGGTCCAGAGAGTGGAACTTCCGCTGCCCGATGCAGTACATGTTCTGCTCCACGTGCACGCGGAAGTGCTTGTTGCGCCCGGGGGCCTTTAACGAAACCGAATAGTCGCCCATCTGCAAGAAAGGAAGGTATTTGTTAATATCTTTGATTTCATTTGGTATAAAACTACCACAACATATCCCATATACTTTTTCTTTTCTTGATTTATCGCCTGTTTTTGACACTACCTTAATATGTTCTTTCAGCGCGGAAATAGAAATGCAATTTGTCATCCACTTTTATATAGAAAACCGCGTATATTAAAAGATTAAATAATATTACGATTGCATGGGCGTCTCATAAATATGTTAAAATAATAAATATTCTTTGGGCAATCACACATTCGTTTTTCTCTAAAGATTTATATGACACTAGCGAAAGGGAAAGCTCGAGTTATGTTGTGGAAGTTACATTTTTGGATTCCACTCACGTTAGTCTCACTGTCTCTGATGAGGAAATCGCCATCGTGCCCATGGCCATTGAGCACCGTGTCGCACTGGCTCCGGGTGATGGCTCCATAGTACCACGACTTGCCCGCCAGATTGGGCCGTTCAATGGGCTGGCCGGAGGATTGCGCCGCCGGCTTATTGCCCTCATTGCGTCGCTCCATGGAGTCACCACCGCCGCCACCGCCTCCTCCGCCGCCCGCTCCGCCATTGCTGCCGCCTCCGTTTCCGTTACCGGCGTTGCTGGCACTCGTATTACGATAGGGCGTGGCCAGGTAGTCGTTCAACTCTTGAAGATAATTGCGTGGAACTAAACCGACTTGGCCCTGGTTGTTGCGAGCTTTGTACCAGTCCGGATCGGAGGCGGGCCGATCCACGATCTCCAACCGATCGCCCTTCTCAAACGACAACTCCTGGTCGTTGTTCGACGTGAAGCTATATAGAGCGACCTATATTGATAGGAGCAAAAGCGTATATTAATAACTTTTCTATAAGAGGGAATCACTATTCCATACTAACCACAATATCGAGCACATTCTCGGCCATGGCGTAGGTGTGGATCTCGCCGTCGTTATCACAATCCTCCGTTGTGTAGTTGCTGGGGAACCAGCCGACGGAGTTGCCGCTCTGTCCGCGCCACCAGCCGTCGTTGGACTTCTCCAGGATGAGTATCCGAGTGCCCTTGGTCAGCGACAGCTCATCGGGCTGCTGGGCCTGATAGTTGTACTTGACCACAGCCGTGCCGATGGCCTCTGCGGGATCGGGGGGCAGTCGGCGCGACATGGTTGGACTCTCGATCTGTCGCGAGGGCGAACAATTGGGCAGCGTCTTCGAACCGGAGCCCTTTTTCACTTTCTTCTTAATGCTGCATAGAAATTAGAGATATCGGTTGTCAAACAAAAGATGGCTTAAGAACAATCATTAAATTTAAGTAGATTTCTTTGGGGTTAGACTAGCCTTAGTTCGTTTGGCGGGGGTGTTAGTGGAGCTACAAGTTTTCAGGGGCAAGGGGGCTAAGGGCTCGACAGACAACGAAATCAAAACGAATTTGTTTGTTTCGAAAAATACAAAATACAAAAGCCGAAAGCAGTTTAAAGTTAAATTACTAAAACCAAAGCAAAAAGAGGAGGCGGGGAATATCAAACGCTACGGCTACGGTTACAGATACAGATACATATTACAGAGAGGGCTTAATTCTGCTGAAATCAGAGCAAGAAGAACGCTTAGGTTTAGTCGGGGCCAGGAAACCAGGACGCACCTGTCGAAGAGCGAGGGCTTCTCCTTCTTCACATAGTTGCTGGGCACGTAGCCGGACTGATTGCGGCTGTTCTGGACGCGCCACCAGTGCTTTGAGTCGTCCAGCAGCAGATAGCGCTCGTTCTTGCGCAGATCCAGCTCCTGGGCACCCTGCGCCGCATAGTCGTACTTGGCTACCACGTAGCAGACGTCTTCCTGAGATTTGCCTGGGGATTGAGAATGTTGAAAATGTTAGCTTGGTTTTTTTATTGGGAAGTAAACAGAGTATGAAAAGCAATAAGACCTATCATCATTGAATCACAAAAAAAAAAGGGAACGCGAATTCTTCAGCACGTATTGGCTCTTGACGGTACAGCGTTCAATTCTGTCTACCGCTGCACCGTTTAAAACCAGCTCTAGGAACAATGTCGCCATTGTAGCCTAGATCTAAACCAACCGAAAAACAAAGGAACGCCAATTCTTTAGCATATATTAGTTGTAAACGGTTCAGCGTTCGTATCCTTCGGCCGCTTCACCGTTTACAACCAGCTATAGAAAACAATAGCAATAAGTTCTCAGATAGTTAATGCTCTAGTCGCTGATTTTATCAAAAAAGAAAGCAAAGAACGCGAATTCTTCAGCATCTATTGGTTGTAAACGCAGCAGCGATCATGTCTCTTAACCGCTGCACCGTTTACAACCAGAGGTGGAAGAAATATAGTCTCAAGATTCTAGATCTTCTATGCTCTTCATGGTGGCGAGCAACTCACCGTGCTTCATGTTGCCCGCCATTGGTTGGGTTCCAGCGTTGCCGGCGGCACTGCCACTGGAGGAGTTGCCGCTACCGCTTCCGTTGGCGCTTCCGCTGCCGTTGCCGCCGCAGTCGAGCGCTGGCTGGCCGAAGGTCACACTTTTGTGCTGGGCGCTGCAGGAGGAGGCTGTGGACAGGGTGCGGTGGTGGTGCAGCGTCTGCTGTTGCTGTTGTTGCTGCTGCTGCTGCTGCTGCTGGGAGAGCGACGAGTGTCGCTGGTGGTGGGCAGGTGAGCCGGGAACGGGCACTGGCACCTGGGGACGGTACTGGTAGATCTGATTTTGGTTCTGATTCTGATTCAGATTCTGATTGAGATTCAGATTCTGGTGCTGCGGCAGCTGTGGCGGATGCGAATTGGCTGAGGAGTCGGGGATGTTGCGCACGAACCGCTGGGGGTGTTCCAACATTCCAGACTGGCTGCTCCTCCGCCGCGGGGGGATTCCTGCTCCTCCAGCTGGGACGACTCCTGGTGTGCTGCTCCTGGAGGCAAGAGGCGTTGGTTGGACTTGACTTGAGTTTGGAGTTGAAGTTGATGATTTTTTGGTTATGTGTTGCAGTTGCAGCTCGCTGGCACTCTAAGCTTGCTGCAAATCGCCTCTAGCCAATGCATAATTGCTAGGGGCGTGGTTTTTACAGGGGGCGTGAGCGTGGGCGGAAGCGTAGGCATGGCGCAAACGTAAGCATAACCAAACGCAATAAAATAAAATGAATACGAATAAGGAACATAGAAAGAAAGAAATGATATATAGGCAAATTAGGTTTAATTGTTTATAAGCACTGAAGCTAAGAAGCGTGAAAATGATTAGCTTAAAATATACAATGCACGTGAACTCGAAATACTCAAAATGGGAAACTCAAACTCCAAGTTAACTCAAAAATTAGCCGAGAGATGAATGTTTGTTTTGGGGTCAGCGAGCCGGCGATGAAGATGAATGAGTGGAGTGTTTGTGTGATGATCAAGACAATGATGATGATGATTTGTAAGGGGAACTGAGGAACCGAGGGATCTGGCCATTCCAGTTGTGGGGCAATTAAAATCTGTGCAAGTGAAAGTTGCTGCATCCGCCGCCTGACTCCACTCAATTGAATCCAATTGCCAGAGGCAAACGAATGAGTATCCATTGGCTATTGATCTGCACCCAAAGAGAACCCAAGACCGAAAATCTCTGGCCATTTCAAGCCAAGAAAGACACAGAAACTGAGACATTCGACTGCCGTGAGTCACAAACAGGAATTGGCGGCGGAATTGGGAAATTATTGGCCACTTGGCCGAGATTTATCGAGTGACATAAGGCGGCAGAGAAGGCTATTCGGGCCAGAGATCTCTAGAGAGGCTCTCAGGTTCGTTGGCCAGGTCGGCACAAGCCAAACACAGGCAAACACCAAAACCAAAACCAAAACCAAAGTCAATGTCATAGCCAAGGGCCATCTTGGGATAATTAAAAATCAATAAGTGTCGGCCAAGCTGAGACCTCGGCTCTGAGACACTTTTGGTTTCACTTTTCTACGATTGCGTTAGATCATAATCGAGAATCTGAGTCAGCAAGAAATGTTTCCGAGTGCTGTAATATTTAGCAAGCTAAAAACGATCATAGCTTCTGAATAACCATCGAAACATCTGTGTAAATAAACTAATACTCCTGGTATTATAACTTAGTATAAGGGATTAGGGTCACTTATTCCAAGAAACATTTTCATTACTTGTGTCACAATTCTGCTAAAATATATACTAATACTTCCTGTCTCTATTTTTTGCCATAATAATTGCAATGTGATAACGAGTGTTTGTTTATTTTACCATCGATTAGTCAAAGGTTCTTGCTTTTGTCCGAGATACGGGAAAATTCCATATATAACTGGGAAGTGAAGAACTCGACGCAAAGTGATTCACTGTCAGTTATTGTTTGTGTTTTTGCTTTCCTTGTTATTTTCTGGTTTTTTTCAGAGGAGAAAGCGGGGAGTGAAACCGTAACCGTAACCGAACCCAGATAGCAACGGAGAAAGAACCCAAAAAAGATTATGTTTGTGCAAATGCTCGAGTGATAAGGGGGCGGTTCGGTTCGGCTGGGATTGGGATTGGGCCTTGGTAAACATGAAACGCTTGGCTGGCTGGCTGCCAATGAACTGAAATGCACCACCGTTTGGACTGGGATGTGGATTTTCTTTGGCCTGGCGATTGTTTTGTTATTGTTTGCGCTTGCATAAGCCCAACAGCCGAGACATTGACATTACACTGCTGATAAAAATCGGCGAAATCTTAGGGGAACTGTGATTTTGATCAAATCTTGGGTTGTCAACATCTTTCGGTTCTTAGCCACCCGTTTAATAGTACGCTTTTTCGAAATATTTCAGAATTGCTGTTAATTGATCTCATTGGAACACCTTCTGAATATCTTAAATATGGCAACTTCTTTCATAAGTTTTCATGAACAACATAGCATCTTTTCAAAATAAGTTATTTATACGATATGATCTTGAATTAAACAGATAAGATTAAGTTGATTATGATAAGGTTGATAAAAAGCATATGTAAACTACTTAAGATGACCATCAAATTTATTCTTATCAAATAAACAAAACATGTTATTCGAATTTTATGAGCTTCAACTAACCTGATAAGATTAAAATTAAATACTAACTATGAAAGTATGGAAAATATTAATTTCTTTATGTTTCTCTAAGAACGTTGCTGATTAATACAAAACTTCCCGAATGTTTTTATGACTTCTAAAAAATAATAAAATGACTCATATGTTGTAAATAAGATGGTGTTATATTATGATGGTATCGATATTTTTTCCTGTGCACTGGTTCATTGTTTTCTTGACAACATTTCGTCTTTTCGTCGAGAGAAAGAAAAAGAGTTGCACGTGCTTTTCGGGGGACAAGCCCATAAGTTTATGAGGCGGAAAGTTTTGTTCCCCTCCACATTGTCTATGTGTATTGTGTGCTGCTTGAAGATCGGTTCCAGGCGAGGGAGTATGGCCACTAGACCCTCTGAAAACCATCACAAACAAATTGGTGGCCCTCCTCCCACCGAAAATGGGAGCATTTGGGGTCTATAACATTGAGTTACGACTAGGGGGAAAGGAAATGGGAGTGGGGCAGCCAAGGAGGAGGAACTGAAAGTGGGGCAGTCTTATCTGGGGGCGTGGGAGGCAAAGGGCAGCCTGTTTACATAAGATCACTCATTCAGTGGGCTGCCTAACCGACTCTACTCCCAAGTTGATTAAGTAGATGTTTTCGGGCTGGAGAATGGGATTTGGGGTTTCGGTTTTGTTTTTTGTATTTTTTGGGCTTTTGTTGCCGGGGGAGTCTGCGACATTTGCCGGCCGTTTCGTTTCGATTCCTTTCAGAGATGCTGCGCAAAATCTCTCAGCGAGGTGGTGGCTTTTTGGCAGCGAGAGGGTGGACTCTCGTCCTGCAAAGGATGGTCAGTGTTGGTAAGAGTACTGGCTTTGGGTACCTGGGAGAGGTTTTTGGCAAAAAGAAGAGAGATGGTACACAAGTCCTATATAAAACTTATAATTTAGCTATCCATTTCAAGTTAGTAAAAAGTACCAAGAACTTTTCTAGGTCGAAATTTGCAAGTCAAATAGTATTATTTTGATATATTTCTGAATAATACTAAGTAGGGATTTAAGCGTGGTAAAAAGTACCATATTTTAAACTAGGTACACATGATATTTTAGGTACTTGCACCACTCACAGTTGGTGGCACAGTTAGCGGTAAACACACGACCATGGTTACCCGGAAAAAAGGTGATGGGAAGCCGAGGGTTAAGGGTTGCAGCGGTTCTACTACCGCCACCCACTGGGGTGGTGGACACAGGACACCACCAGGTGATGCTAGGGAGAGAGCGCAGGACGAGAGAGGGAGAGACCAAAAAGAGAGAGACCCGAGAGAGTGGCACAAACAGGAGCTAAAAAGGAGCAGCCGAATATTTTGTGTGTACCTACCGGAGACGAAGCGATTGGACTGGCAACTCCTATATTCCTGCTGGATCTCCTTATCCTGGGCACTCCTTATCCGTATCCCTATCCTCTATTATCCGGCTCGGCGGTCCTTATCCTAAAGCCTTAACCCTTGAAAATCCTTAGGAAGACAGGGGTTAAGAAGGAAACTCCTTGCCTGGAACTGGAACTCCTAATTCTATTTCACTTCCACTTTCCACTGGGCTATTGCACTTTACACACACTCGAAAAACACAACTTTAATTTTAATACACCTAGCCGTGTATGTGTGTGTGTATGTTGGGCGGGGGTGCGCGTGTGTGTGTGTACATATGCTGCTGCGGCGGTTGAAAAAACACTCGGAATACGGAAAAGAGCAATTTTCCAGGCTCTCAAACACCACACGCTTTAGTTACGTTGATTAGCGGTTGGCTTGCACACTTTTGCAGCGCTGATTTGCGGTTAATTAATTAATTTCTAACGATTTTGCCCGGAGCCGTTTCTCTCACGTCCCGTCCGATAAATCGATTGGTCAGGCAGCAGGGTTGTCAGGTATTTTTTATTTTTTTATTTTAGCGGTATTTTTGAGAACATGCAAAACGGTCATACCCTCCTCCGCCAGTTTTTAAGCCCTTTACAGCACTGGCTTCTTATCGATTAGGATTTCATAAACGGTATTTGTTGTGATTTTGGATTACATGGTTTTTTACCTGTTTTACCCCAAAAAATGCTGAAAGCCCGGGGGGTAGTCCTTGGCATCACCAGATCCTACACCGCCAAGGTGAAGAGGAGTGTCTTGGCGCAGGACAAGTCGAAGATCAAGGAATACTCGCCGAAAACCACGGATAACCATGAGCACCGCGTTTATGTCTGGGGATTCCAGGAGACCGGCGCCCTGGGCCTCCAAACGAATGTGAAAAAGGCCCAGGAACGCTACACGGAGATGGTCCACCATCCCACCCGGCTGCAGTTCTCCAATAATAATGAGATTACCGATGTAACCGCCGGCTATGGATTCACCGCCTACGCGGTGAAACGGGATGATGGGGAGACCCTTTTTGGCTCCGGTCTGAACACCGATTCCCAGCTGGGCTTTCAGGTCAAGAGAAACCCCAAGGACCCGGCCAATCTGGATGTAATCATCTATCCAACGGCCATCAAACTGCCCAGAATCCAAGGGGAATCCGATGAGGACATGCAGGTGAAGAGCATGTCGGCGGGCAGGGCTCACCTAGTAATCCTGACCCAAAATGGCACCATCTTCACGCTGGGCAACAATTCGTATGGCCAGTGCGGACGCTCCATCATCGAGGAGGAGCGCTACAGCAAGAGTGCCTTAATTCACAGGATTCCGCAAGAGGACATCTGCGGCAAGGACGATCAAGTGGTGCAGGTGGAGTGCGGTCAGGATCACAGCATGTTCTTGACCCGCAACGGACGCATTTACACCTGCGGCTGGGGTGCCGATGGCCAGACGGGTCAGGGAAACTACCACACAGCTGGGCAAATAACCCTCATCGGTGGCGATGTAGAAAAGGAGAAGATTGTGCGGCTCAGTTGCTCCTCGGATTGCGTTTTGGCCCTTAACGAGGGGGGCGACGCCTTCGGCTGGGGCAACTCGGAGTACGGACAGCTGGATGACTCCGAGCACGCCGCGACTCAAATAAACACACCCAGAGCCCTGAAGCTAACCAAAGGCATTGGCAAAATTAGGGATGTGGCCGCCGGCGGCTCCTTTTGCATGGCTCTCAACGATCAGGGCTTGGTCTACACCTGGGGCTACGGCATCCTCGGTTTTGGGCCCTTCGTGGAGCAGACTTCCCGGCCACAGCATCTGCTGCCGCCGCTCTTCGGACGAAACGATTTCAGCAACGCCACCAGCGTGGTTTCCATCGGATGCGGCGTCTTTCACATGGGCGCCGTCAACTCGGACGGAGATCTCTTTATGTGGGGCAAAAATCGCTTTGGCCACCTGGGATTGGGCCACAAGAAGGATCAGTTCTTCCCCTTCAAGGCGGCCATCAATGGCAAGGTCACCAAAGTGGCCTATGGAGTGGATCACACTATTGCCCTGTGCAAGTCCTATTTTTAGTTTAAATATAATTTAATTTTAGTGTGTTCTAGTCCCCCGAAAACCAATTAAAAAATGAAACTCTTAAAGATCACAAATTCGCGTTTAATACATTTAAGTAGTTTTTAAAGAACATTTAGATTAATTTGTTTGTTTCTCTGTCTGGCGACGCATGCTGATAGTTTCCTGGTTGTTTGGTTTTAGTTAGAGTTTTCGTTTTGGTTTTGGTTTTGCATGTAAATAGCTTCGATCCGAATCCCGTCTATACACATTAATTTGTTAGAATAGTTAAAGAGCATATATATAAAATATGTACTTGGAATGCCGCAGTGTGTCTGTCAGTGTGTGTGTCTGTACCGATCTCTAATCTGATCTCCAATCGTCCAATCCAATCTCCTCCGTTTTCCTTAATACATTGCTCGTATTTGTCACAATTTCATCGATCGCTTTTGATTGCGTTCTAGGTACAAGTTCGTTACGCTTCTTTACTAGGCTCTATGGTCTATGATTCGCTATGTTTCGCTTGGCCAATGATGATATATCCACCCGTTCTGCGGGGTGTGTGTCCTGCTAACCAGTGGTAAACCAGAAATAGACTTGTAGGCATGGCTAGTCCTCGAACAGATCTCCTCCATCCTCTATATGTATAAATCGATTCTAATTAATAATTTGTTTAGGTTGTGTATTCTTATATGGGGTGTTTTGTAGCTTAAAAGATCCGTTCATTCCGCTCAGGCCTCTTGCTTGGCCTCGTTTGCCTCGTAGGCCTCCACCTCGGCAATATTCGACAAGTCATACTCGATGACGCCCTTGCCCATGAACTCGGCGTACTTGCCGGATTCGGGCAGTGGATCAGCGGATCTCTTCGAGACTGCAAGGGAAATAGAGTAAGTAAAGGGTCTACTACTAGACAATTAAGTTCTTACCCCCCGAGATGTACTTCTCCAACATGTAGACCTTCATATCGTAGCACTCGTTGGCAATCCGCTCAGAGATGAGCGAGAGGTCGGTTATCCTGGGCGTGACCACGCGCATCTGTCGCCTCACGCGCTCCGTGTCGATGTTGTAGTAGCCAGTGCCCATTTTCTTCATCAGATCCACAAAGCTGGTGGGCGGCAGGGTGGTGTCCCGGTCCAGAGGCATAATGAAGCACCTGCCGGTGGTGGTGTCAATGATGGCCGACTGGTTCTCCTTAAAATCGTGCATAAAGCGACCCCGCCGTCCGTCCTTGAAGTCGGGCACATCCACGCGGGCGTAGCCCTCCTCATCGCTGTCGCCATCCAGTTCGATATCCTCGCGGAAGAAGTTATCCTCGAGATCGGGCATCTTGGGTCCGAAGTCGGGCAGCAGGGAGCGCCAGTTCAAGGCGAAGGGTCCCTCGGTGCGTGGATATACGCGAGCCATCTCCATCGAGTCCTCCGGGTAGGGAATCTCGCACAGGGCGTGGTAGCGCATGCTGCCATGCGAAGGGGCATACACCCGGTACAGGGTCCATCCTCCGAGGACTCCCAGGAGCATCACCACCACGGCGATCAGGAACAGCAGAAAGGACTTGAGGCAATGGTGCTGCGGCCGGTTGAAGACCATCGATTCAGTGTCCGCTTCATTGTCGCTGTAAACGACCTTGGGCTGTGGGAGGAAAGATTGAAATATGTATAAGATGTATTTAAGGGTGGGTATAAATAAAATTTTATATAGAGCAACATTTTGAAATATACGAAAATGTATTTTATCTAACATATGTAAATAGGTACTAATAAAATTTCGGAAAAAGTACAAATGAAATCTTTGGAAATAGAAGAAGCTTATTATAGTTTTTATAAAAAAAATTCAAAATTTTAATCAAAGTGTATTTATGAATCTTAAAAAATGGTTTCTAAATGTAAATGTAGAACAATTGCATTAACTATAATTATCTTAAATGTTTTTTTGTGTTATATTTGTTTTCCTTATCAACATTTGTATGTACAAAGACTTATTGTTCCAGTTGGCAGTCATGAAAAGGCGATAAGTTGCAGAAATAATACAAATATAATAAAGCAGTTGACTCAAATGTTGATAGTACAAGCAAAAAATTAAATTTGCTGAACATTAAACAATTTTAAACTCTTTAAGCAAAAAGGTAAAATTGTATTTTGCAGCAATATGACTAATGCAGTCGGAACTGCATCCCTTTGTCTAATCCATATTCATTGGGAAACTACGCCTTTAGCAAGAGATTACTTTGTCAGGTCAAAAAAAGTTCCCCTTGCAACCATTTAATCAATTGAAAGCATTTGCATGCAAATTTGAGTGGACCTTGCTAGATTACTAAAAACAAGGTAATAGATCAATATAGTTGGCATTTTAATTTGCTTTTAAAAATGTAAAGAAAAAAAGTGTTTGTTAAAAAAATAAAAAGAAATTAACTTTTTAAACAAATTAATATTTATTTTATAGATCATTTCCTACAATATTTTGCTTGAACAGTGTATTTACTAATAGAACAGGTAAAAATTGCAATGCAGATAAAAAAACTCCGTTGAATGCAGGTGACGGCTGACTGTGCATAATCGTGGAAACCCGATAAAGGTATATATATAGTAAAGTATGCTAAGAACTTGAAATGGCTGGGGTGTTTATGACTGGCCAGCTGATAAGGCACGACTTTCTTTGGATAGCCCTCACACCCCCACCCTTATCGAGGTCAATTATGCGGGGCCAAAGGGCAGAGGCAGCCCACGAAGAGCTGGAATTGGGTTTCCCCAGCTGTCAGGGCCAATCTCCGCCAGCAACAGGAAGAGGAGGGCCACCCCACCCACCCCCCGTTGACCTCGAGGAGGCCCAAGAAAGTGAATGGGCACACGTCACTCGCAGGCGGGGATTGGCGGGGCGTCACAAGGACACCAGGGAGTGCGGGAATTCCAATGCGGAAAAATCGATGGCCTGCAGAGGCTGTAATTCGGATTCCGAATCGGAGTCACCTGCCATCACGAAACTTGTGGCTCTCGGGAAACCCGAAGGACGAAGATGTGGTGGCGGAAGGGGTGGGGGGTGGACATCATGGACACCCCGCAAGGACACCAAAACGATTGCGCAAAATAAGGCCACATCTCTGGGATGCGAGCTGCAAAAAATGAAAAACTCACTGCGATTAGGGAGCCATGGTGCATCAGCGCCTCGTCGTTCAGGTTCATCGGCAGCGGAACCTTCTCCTGGTCCGTGATCTCCCCCCGCAGTTTGCCCAGAATTGTCATGGCTGTGCTGTCGTCTATATATCCTCAGTAGATAAGTCCGAACGGTCGACTTTGTTTGTTTTTTACGGAAAATTTAGTGCGCAATTGTTGACGACCTGGAATCTCTGAATCTGAGTCCGGCCAGTGTGCCCGGATCTCTTGGGATGGATTACCGTTCCGTTCCGAAAACATGAGACGACTCGAGACTGGTGGAGAACTTGGCTAGACAGTTTACCCGCCGAAAATAAAATTCGAAATTTGGTTTGGTTATGATCCAAATACAGGGAAAAAAACAGATTAAATACACCTCTTCTTACAAATATAAATAGTTATATGTATTTATTTAAAAACTTATAATTTCCGGTGAATCGGGTCCTTTAGGCAACTGAGCAGTGTTCCGACCTACAATTATCTTTGTCTCCTTGGAACCCAAAAATATTCTCCCCACCGAAGAGATGGCTTCGACTGGGGGATCATGGCTATATGTAAAATTAACATTTCGTAGTCTTAATCGGCCCATCACAATGGGATCGAATATAGGTGGCAGGGTTATGACGATTTCTTTAACTATTTTTCGTTTCCATTTTCGAAATAAAACGTAAATCAGGGGAGCCAGTACCAAGATGATTAAGCTCGAAATTATATGTAGTAATTATGTAGTAATATTTACTCTCGATCCGCGGATTTTCCGGCTCCAGGTAAACTCTCCAAGTGTAGGAGCTGCCATTTTTAAATGCATGCGGTCCGAAATCTATGCATACCTTGAATTCCGTTTGCTCTATTATGGGCTTATTACTTGGCCAATACGGCACTCTCATTTGAATGTCAGTCAGGTAAAACACCTGCTTTCGTAAAATACCATCAGTGTCTAGTTCAATTGTGAAGTTTCGATTGAATCCCAAAAATTTGTTTGCAAAATACCAAAGAGTTGCATTTGACTGTAAACATATTATCCAAGGTCAAAGGAACCAGTCATTACTTAAGATTACAAAGTCGCAAACCAATTCGTTCGTAATAGTAGTATACTGACATTCAAAGTAAATCCCTAACAGGAACGTTGTCTTTGATATGATGGCTCTGGTTGTGTTATTATCAGGCCACTTGCACTGGAATTCCAGGCCTATTTGCCTAGTATTGGGAAAAGATTACGTGATTTGTATTTCTCGATTTAAACTGTGGACTCTGTACCTAATATGCCCGTATTTAATGCATGCACAAAGAAATGGTACAAAAAGCCAATCTTTGGATACATCTCTTTGTTTAACAATTACAGAGTATAACATGTGTTCGGTTCATGTGACGTCGAAAAACGTTCCATCCCAAGCGAAAACATATGTAGATGTAAGCCCGCATTGTCTTATCACCAAATTAATAGGACTCATTGCAGAAATCATAACTACAAACTAAAAAAAAAGAAAGATTATAGTCGAGTGTCCCGACTATCGGGTACCCGTTATTCTGTTAACCCAAATGCAGACGGCATTCTGACAATAAACTAAAATATTACCTGTTAATCGGTATTGGTAAAAACAGTTTGAAATAATTTCTATATTACTTTATTTTTGTTAAGAATACTTGTATTTTAGGCTTGGACCTTCAGTTTATTGTCGTGTATAGTAAGGCAACGAAATCAGCAGGATCCTGACTTCTTGTCGACTGAGCTTCATTCATTATTGTGTACGGTGAGGTGACGGGATCAGTATTATCGGGACTCCTGGACAACTGACAAGTATTAATTATAGTATACGGTGATGAGACTGGATCAGAAGGATCCTGACTTCTTGTCGACTGAGCTTCATTTATTAGTGTGTATGGTGAGGAGACGTCTTTAGGAGAATCGGGTCTTGGAGGCAACTGAGCAGTGTTCCGACCTGCAATTTTCTTTGTCTCCTTGGAACCCAAAAATATTCTCCTCACCAAAGAAATGGTTTCAGCCGGGGGATCATGACTGTATGTAAAATTAACATTTCGTAGTCGTAATCTGTCCATCGCAATGGGATCGAATATGGGAGGCAAAGTAATGACGATTTCTTTAACTATTTTTCGTTTCCATTTTCGAAATAAGACGTAAGTCAGGTGAACCATTACCAAGATGATTAAGATCGAAATAGTGATACCTATTTCCAGTCCATAAGATTTCGTTTCTTTTTGTTGAAGAAGCCGAGGATCAATAAACTTCATGACCCCGCCGAAACCATCGAAGCAGTCCATTGCCACAGCCAGAATATTGCTTTCTTTCAGTATATCAGACTGGTATGTGTTTTCATGTTTTGTATACGAAATATAAATTTCTTTGCAGTTTGTGGATGTAGAACACGAGTATATGTTGTAGTGACAAGACCACATCTGTTCCTGTGGTGGTTCCCAGGTTAGGGTGTGGTTCTCTAAATGGTACTGCAAATTCTGTGCTTGATGCTGCGTATAGTTGGTAAGAATTGGCACCGTCATATTATCACATTTCAACGATCGACCCATGGCGTTCTGGCTCCAAATGGACACTGTGGTCGACTGCGAGGAATCCCAGTCCAGGAAAACTGCTGAGCTGTTGCTTTGATTTATCGGGTTCTTTCTAAGGAAAAAAGTGTTAATGAGATTCTTAGATTTAGAATTTAAAGTATCGAGAATTACCCCGTATCTGTGGTAAGGATGTACGTAAAGTTGGGTCCGTTAAAGTCCAGTTCATCCAGGGGATTCCAGAAGACGTGAAGCTCATTTTTTTCTGGGTCGTAGTATAATCCCTCGTCAAAGAAAAGAGGTTTATCTGGCAATGAAGCTTTTGAGGTGTAGTCTAGTATTTTTGATGACGGATGTGCATCGTCGTGGTTAAATTTGACATACAAATACACTGTATAGGTCTGGTAATGATGTTCCGGGATTTCAAAGCACACATCTTTCAGCTCTGTGAAGTTAGCTTGTTCAAAACTAATTATGTCGTAAAATTCTCTCTCGATCTGCGGATTTTGCGGCTCCAGGTACACTCTCCATTTGTAGGAGTCACTATTTTTAAATGCATGCGGGCCGAAATCTATGCAGACCGTGAATCCTGATTGCTCTAT
The DNA here is from genome assembly GCA_037075285.1 of Drosophila lutescens. Classification (NCBI taxonomy): domain Eukaryota; kingdom Metazoa; phylum Arthropoda; class Insecta; order Diptera; family Drosophilidae; genus Drosophila; species Drosophila lutescens. The sequence continues at coordinate 341,236 of JBAMCF010000324.1, forward strand.
TATGGGCTTGTTACGTGGAAAATACGGCAGTCTCATTTGGGTATCAGTCAGGTAAAACACCTGCTTTTGTAAAATGCCATTAGAGTGTATTTCGATTGTGAAATTTCGATTTATTCCCCGAATATTAATGGGATATTGAATGTTGCACAAATCCTCGGATGTGCACTCAACTTTAAACAAGTTATCCATAGTCACAAAGAATCTATTGATATTCCAGTCTTCTTCATAATCAAATCGGCACTCTAGTTCTGTCTGGATATCAGTATAAGAGCATGTAAAGTATACAGTTAGAAGAAACGACGTCTTCGAGATCAGCGCTATAGTTGTTGTTTTATCCGGAAAGTGGCACTGGAATTCCAACTCTCTTTGCCGGAACTGAATCGGATTTATTCTGTAGCTGATGGTGAACTCGTCGATAAGCTCTGTTTCCAACTTACGATTCTCCATCATGAGCTGAATATTCCACGGTTTTGGCGCGGATCCGTTAAAGACACAACCTACGTCATAGGTAAAATCTGTAATGTCGTTTCGGTTTGTAAGAGTATAAATATATCCACTTGGTTGAACAGTTGACCAACAATTGGCCACCGCCGTTATTAGCAAATAAGTCCGCCAGCTCATGTCGACTTCAAAACGTTGACTGAACGATATATTTTATTTCGGGTTAGTGATGCTTATCGCTTACTTCCAGCACTCAGCATCATATCAGCTTCTAAACCTCACCATCTGCTATTAATGCTGGACTATTGTGGTTGCTCTGTCGAATCTCAGCGACAAAAGTTCAGCAAACATATCTTGAACAATCAATATTTGTCCTCTCATTTGTTCTTTTTTATATTCAAAACTATTTTGGATTTCTTTATGATTTATTTATTTTATTTTAGAAATAGTTTTGATGTTTATGTGAACATTGCAGAAAGCTAACCAGCTAATCGAGATGAAAAAGCACGATCGGTTTATTTTACAAAGACAAATAAATAACATCTTTCCCAATTTATTATACCCGTTACTCGTAGAGTAAAAGGGTATATTGTATTCGTGCAAAAGTATGTAACAGCTAGAAGGAAGCGTTTCCGACCCCATAAAGTATATATATTCTTGATCAGGATCACTAGCCGAGTCGATCTAGCCATGTCCGTCTGTCCGTCTGTCTGTCCGTCTGTCTGTCCGTCTGTCTGTCCGTCTGTCTGTCTGTATGAACGCTGAGATCTCGGAAACTATAAAAGCTAGAAGATTGGCATTTTGCCTGCAGATTCTAGGAGTTCCTACGCAGCGCAAGTTTGTTTCAAAAAGGTGCCACGCCCCCTCTAACGCCCACAATCGCTTATATACGATTTTAAAAATTTCAATATTTCGGAAAAGTAAAAATGCAGTTTTATTGTGTTTATCAATACCTATCGAAATGTAGAAGAAATTTTTCAAATCGGACCATTCGTTAAAAAGTTATGCGTGTTCAAAGTTTCTATCTCCATCTCCCTCGCACACCCTTTACCTGAGTAACGGGTATCTGATTGTCGGGGCACCCGACTATAGCGTTCTCTCTTGTTTTAGAAATAGTTTTGATGTTTATGTGAACATTGCAGAAAGCTAACCAGCTAATCGAGGTGAAAAAGCACGATCGGCTTATTTTACTATGAAAAATAAATAACATTTTTTCCAATTAACTTTTTAAATTAATTTTATCAAAATTGGAAACGAAAATATTAAAAGTATTAAAAAAAAGAGAACTCCATAAACAATTACCTCGACTATCAGATATCCGTTACTCAGCTAAAGGAAGGGCGAGGGAGATGGAGATAGGTATTATTACACATAATAAAATAGAAGTTACACTTTTACAAAACCTGTAAATCTTCCAAATCTCTAAACCTCTAAATCTCTAATAAATCTTTTTTGTTCAACAATTACAGAGTATAAAATCGATTCGGTTAATGTTTACCAATTAAAAAAAGGAAGGTAGCCTATAGTTGAGAGCCTCGACTATCAAATAGCCGTTACTTTGCTAACCAATATAAACGTAAATATGCTCGTTTATACCCTATTCGATTGCGTAGAAAATAACACAGGTACACAGCCAAAAATTTCCACGAACCATTTCTAGTTTTCCATGATAATTGGGTGCTCCTGAGTAAAAGTCCCACACAAACTTATGTCCCATCACCTACAGGTTCCGCGGTATACCTAAGAATACAAAAATCCGATGTTTGCCGACATTTCGAATTATGTGGCCGATATAATTAGACTAACTATTATTATGTTCGGTAGGACCTACTCTCAATACATCACGGCATTCCTAAAAAATAGTCCCCATTGTGAACCATTGCCCATGTCTTTGGAATTCGACGCCAAAGTTGAAAATCCCAAAATTGTAGAGATTTTTCTGATGGAAAAACAATTCTGAGAATTAAATCTTGAATGGAACTAATTTTAACTATTGATTGTATCTATTGTCCATTGTATGCTTTAATTTCGGCTTAAAGCGTTTTTATGAGGACATTTTATTGGATTTCTTATACTAATAAAACCGATTTTTTGATTTCATTATCTACTCCTAAATGTTGTCAAATTTTGAATAAGTCATGGCAACCTCTAGATCTAAGAAACTAAATACGTTCACTGAACATACATAGAGAAATATACATGTTTACTCCCATTCTATAGGATGCCTTGACTTATTTAAAATTTGACAGCATTTAGGAGTAGATAATGAAATAAAAAAAACTTTTTTATTAGTAAAATAAATCCAATAAAAAATGTCCTCATGAAATCGCTTTAAACCGAAATTAAAGAAAACAATGAACAATACATACAATGAATAGTTAAAATTAGTTCCATTCAAGATTTAATTCTCAGAATTGTTTTTTCATGACAAAAATTGTGAACATTTTGGGAGTTTCAACTTTGGCGTCGAATTCCAAAGACATGGACAATGGTTCACGATGGGGACTATTTTTTAATAGTGCCGTGATGTATTGAGAGTAGGTCCTACCGAAAATAATAAAGGTTAGTCTAATTTTATAGGCCACGTAATTCAAAATGTCGGCAAACACCGGTATTTTGTATTCTTAGCTATACCGCGGAACCTGTAGGTGATGGAAAATAATTTTGTATGGGACTTTTACTCAGGAGCACCCAAATATCATGGAAAACTTGAAATGGTTCGTGGAAATTTCACAAAGTTTAATTTTGTGTTCCTGTGTAATTATAGGTATTTCTTTAAAAAACTTATAACTTACCTGATGCCCACTTTATTTTAGTTACTGTGATATATTTTTATGTAAATTGAAAGTAAATTAAATATATTTTAATATTTTTAAAGCATTAGGCATTTGCTATGTTTTTTTATACTTATGAAGTTTCAAAATATTCTAAAAGAACTAAACTTGAAAATTCCAAATATTTAGTGGGAACAAAATGGTAAGTTATTTTCAATCATATAAATATTTTGTTTACTCTTTTTCTAACAAAATAGTTTTAGCCCCAATTTAAAATGATAAACTAATAACAAATGTTTTATATTTTTCAATCTAGACTCTAAAATCCTAAAAAATCTCTTTATAAGCCGATTGCTTTCCAAATCTTTTCCAAAAATGATATAATTCTTAGATACTTATAGAAAAAGTTTATTTCGCTGATAACAAAATACGATCTACTGGCAGTTGAAGAGACATTTTCGGAAAATGCGAGCTTACTCCTTAAACTGAAAATAATCGAAAACGTTCACCTGCGGCAGTTAGGATCTGGCGATCTTCGTGGGCCATTCAGAGGGCTATGCGGTAGATAGACCCCCCATTTCGACCTTTATTTCTGCACTCTTACAATCTAATCATACAGAGCAGAGCGTCCCTACTTATGACTATGCTGGTTGGACAAGAAGGCGAGATGGCCCTTGGGACACTTGTTGGCATAGTGTCCCTTGTGCCCGCACTTGTAGCAGGTGATCTCCTCCAGCGGCGTGGGCACCTTGACAAAGCCGGGCCCGTGCGATTCGCGGTGACCATGGTGACTCGGCGGTTGATTGTTGTCGTTGTTGTTGTCATTGTTGTTTTCCGAGTGCCCCGAGTAGCCTGAATGTCCGCCGGAGTGTCGGTCCGAGTGCCCCGAATGATCCATGGCGTTGATATTGTTGCGGTGCTCCAGACTGCCCACATATTGCTTGCACGAGTTGGCCTTGTGCCCGAGTTCGCCGCAATAGTGGCACGTGGGCAGCTTCTTGTGCAGCTGATCCTTGCCCAGTTCCGCGAGAGGTGGAAGCTCGAAGTGGGGATGCATGTGCTTGCAGGATGGTCCCTCGGGGCAGAAGCCCGCCAGATAGTCCATACAAAGGACCCGCCGGAGATGCTGATGACGACAGTGGGGCCCGTGGCGGCAGAAGCCCCTCTTGTACCACGGACAGTCCTTGACCTTGCTCTGCGGATCGATGTGCAGGAAGGGGCACTCCTTGTTGTGGCAGGCATTGAAGCGCGAGTAGAAGTAGCACTCGGGCATCTTGGTCATGTCGTACTCGTGCAGGAACTCGCACTGGTCGCCCTTTTTGCACAGCCCGCGCAGCCAGTGCTTGCAGACGATCGTCCGGTCGCCTCGGATGTGCCGGAAGGGACAGGCGCTCCCCTTGTCGCACTCCTGGCCACTCCGGGTGATGAAGTTGCACACCGCCGCTATGGACTTGTCCATGCCGTAGAAGGGCAGCGGGATGGCGCCCACCTGCTCGATCAGGTCCCGCTCCGCCTTGAACTGCAGCCCGCTCACGTTGGCCAGAAGGATGTCCATCTCTGCGGGATTCGGGGATTCCTGGATTCACTTTAAAATTCTGGTAAACAATGCAGTTTCTCTTTTTTTTGCGCGTGTTGTTTTGTTGTTCTAGTGCGCAGCCGGCGTTATCGATAGGTTGCCGGGTGGCAGGGCATGGCTCGCCATCTGGCTGTTTTATAGCCAAATTTAGCTAGCCTGGAAATGGGGCTATCTTTCTTTTCAAAAGTGTTTAATTTACAAAGAAAATTCATAAGTGATAATATAAAAACAAGAGAGAACGCTATAGTCGGGTGCCCCGACAATCAGATACCCGTTACTCAGGTAAAGGGTGTGCGAGGGAGATGGAGATAGAAACTTTGAACACGCATAACTTTTTAACGAATGGTCCGATTTGAAAAATTTCTTCTACATTTCGATAGGTATTGATAAACACAATAAAACTGCATTTTTACTTTTCCGAAATATTGAAATTTTTAAAATCGTATATAAGCGATTGTGGGCGTTAGAGGGGGCGTGGCACCTTTTTGAAACAAACTTGCGCTGCGTAGGAACTCCTAGAATCTGCAGGCAAAATGCCAATCTTCTAGCTTTTATAGTTTCCGAGATCTCAGCGTTCATACAGACAGACAGACGGACAGACAGACGGACAGACAGACGGACAGACAGACGGACAGACGGACATGGCTAGATCGACTCGGCTAGTGATCCTGATCAAGAATATATATACTTTATGGGGTCGGAAACGCTTCCTTCTAGCTGTTACATACTTTTGCACGAATACAATATACCCTTTTACTCTACGAGTAACGGGTATAATAATGTAATGCACTTTTTTTCTGCTACGTTTTTGTTTTATACTTTACTTATCAATAGATTTTTTTTAGAAATTAAATTTTTCAGTAAACTTTTTTTTTTAATTAAAAAAAAACAACAGTAAAATGTTATGATTAAAATATTCTTAGAAACCAAAAAAAGTTTATTTAAAATATAATTAATAATAAACCTATTTTAGCTACTTTTATTAACCGATATTGGCCAGCACTGTTGGCGGTTACATTGTGCCATTGAAATTAAGTATACGCCTAGTTAGTGTTGATGATAAAACGGTTTATCTGCATTTGGACTAGCCAACTGCCGCAATTTTAGTTATATAACGGACACACTTTCCGCTAATTTAATTTCGCAAAGTAAATGCACAGGTAAATTCGATAATCAACCACCCCCGCCAGCGGTCGATAGTCAGCTGGTATCGATCACTTGTTTACAACTTCTTTTCGCAATGTTTACAACGTAAGCAAGTCCGCGGAGATAAACTAAGATTAGCTGAACTTGGGAGCGAGGAACTGGAAAATGTGGAGCGAGCTTAGCTAAGGGAAGCACCCAACCTACCACCCACAATAGTCACCCCACACCGAAGGTCAAATGCTGCCCACCTACGAGCGATTTAGCGATCCCAAAAGCGTCTTCTTCCGGCTTCCCTTCGCCAGATTGGCACTGCTGGCTCTCAGTTTGCCCCTGGGAGGATTCTTCTTCTGCGTGATCTGGTCGCTGACCTTTGACTTTGTGCGGAGCACCTACACCCACTGCGATGTGACCAACTATCTGCCCTCCGTCTCGGCGGCCATTGGGAACTATGAGCCGCAGAAGACCGTTTGGCGGCTGGCCATCTTCCTGCATTTACCACTCCGTTTGGCGGTGGCCAAAATATATCTGGAGCACTACAGGGAACACATTCGCCGAAGCAGGAGGCTGCTGGGCATCCTGGCCTGCTTCCTGAATGTCGTCGAGGATCTGGCCCTCTTCTGCCTGTCCTTTTGGACCTCTGCCGATAACTATGAGACCCACAGGAACGCCTTTGTGGTGTTTATCGCCTGCTCGGAGTGTTATATGCTGATGTCCTACCTGCTAAATAGGAATATCCGGAAGACCGTGCTCTTGCCGCACGAGGAGAAGTCGCTGAGGTACAAGAGGAACCTTTTCCTGGTGAATGTGGTGGCCTTTGGGCTGGCAGGATACTGCTTCGTGAGGCACAACTCACATTGCGAGGCTGGAGGTGAGTGGAAATGACTTCTAGGATACGATAAGAGTGGAATACAGGTGGGACTCTTCTTGGGAATTAAGGAATTTATGAGGATTTGCTTCCATAAAGGAAAAAGATTAGAAGTTCCTTAAAAAATGTTGAATCTTGGAAGACATCTTAAGAAATTTTGATTTTCCTTTAAATATCTGAATTTTAAGTCGCCTTTGAAAATCAGGACTCAATTAATATTGGGTTATAAATAGGACATGCTTTTAAAAATTCCTAAAATATATTTTCAGGAAATATGAAGTGGTTTCTTACTTTCAATAGTCTCTATTCAAACTTCAGACAATCTTATCGAACTTTATCTCGAATTTTGTACGTTATTAATTGGATTTTGTACTGAGCATATGTTTGGTTTAATAGCTTTAGATTAGAGCTGCATAACTTGAAACTTTTGTGTGCCTACAACTTAGATCTTTTCTATCTTCTTTTTTAATTAATACTTCTTATTAATTACTACATGACAAAGAATCCCAAGCTTTGGTTCCTCTCGATACTTCGACTTATGTTAACCTACCTGTTAATCAACTTTTATTTTTGCAGTATACACCTTCTTCGCTTTGTTCGAGTACATCGTAGTGCTGACCAACATGGGCTTCCACATGACCTCCTACTGGGACTTTTACGCCCTCAACGTGGTGTGCGATGCCAAGCACGGCCTTTACCTATCACAAATCTAGATCAATTCAAAGGTCAATCCCAGCCAGCGCCGCCATATCCAATATAATCCAGCCAGTTGCCCCCGAGTATTCTGTACATACGCGGTATTTAGCTTAAGCTCAAAGTTTACTTAATTTTATCGAAAGGAAACTGCTTCCGAGGGATTCCGCCGGGAAACGATTCAGTATGACAGGATCTGATGCATACACACGCTTTTTAGTTAGGGCTTTAACACGATTTTATGTAGGATTTAAAAGTGTCTGAAGGATTTAGTTAAATTCGAACCGAGTTCCATGATTTATACACATATGCTCTTAATTAAGAACAATTCTTTAATAAGGTTCTATTTATACACACTAAAATTTGCAATTGGCTTTATTGTTCTGGTATTTTTTAAGCAAAAAATTGTATTTATTTTGATTCCGATAAATGGCGTTTATGAAATTTTGTAATTGAAATGATTTCATTATTCTACTGATAATTGCCACCAGTATCTGGTCAATGCGGCAGTGTTGTTGCGGCCGACAGCTCAATCATCCGATGATTTAAAACCAAAAAAAAAACAAGAAAGGAAGCTAGTTTCGGCCAGCCGAAGCTTATATACCCTTGCAGATCATTCCTATTAATTTACAAATCGCAAAAATGTTAAATGTCCTATTATTTCTCTTATTTCCGATCGTTCCTATGGCAGCTATATGATATAGTAGTTCGATTTTGATAAAATTAAAATCGAAATTCGGAAATATTTAAAAAGAGTCATATCCCAGAGTAGAAGAGAATACAATAAAAACCAACGAAGCAATAATTTATTTCCTATTATATTCCCATTAATTTTTGGATCGTTTCTATGGCAGCTATATGATATAGTCGTCCGATTTTAAAAAAAATTTATTCGAAATTCAGAATTAGATAAAAAATGGCATTTCCAAAAGTAGGAGGCTCTAGGTTCAAAAACACCCAAGATAAATTTTTTTTGCATTTTTTCCCCCGATTATTCCTATGGGAGCTATATGATATAGTTGTCCGATCCGGCTCGTTCCGACTTATATACTACCTGCAATAGATAGAAGACTTTTGGGAAAGTTTTAGCCCGATAGCTTTAAAACTGAGAGACTAGTTTGCGTAGAAACAGACGGACAGACGGACAGACGGACGGACAGACGGACAGACGGACAGACGGACAGACGGACAGACGGACATGGCTAAATCGACTCGTCTAGTGATGCTGATCAAGAATATATATACTTTATGGGGTCGGAAACGTCTCCTTCACTGCGTTGCAAACTTCTGACTGAAATCATAATACCCTCTGCAAGGGTATAATTATACTGATAATATACATAACTCCGCGATTTTGTAATTCATTAAATTATTTTGTCGCTTCAACTTCGAATGTTTGCAGTCGAACTTCCATAGCTTTTGTAACAAAACGTGATTTGTGAGGGAGAGAAATGTTTTTTGTTATCACTTAAATATGAATTAAATAACAGCTTGACTTTTGAATATTAAAAAGTATAAAATGTAGACGCTAACAGCTATTATTACTCAATTTTATGAGTAATGGAAGTTTGTCTGTCGAGTGTTAGTTTTATGTGTCATTTTCTTGTGTGAGAAAAAGAAATTTGGTATAGAAAATCGAAGATATTTGCCGCGAAATGAAGCAGTTTGTGGAGGATCAAACCAAGCTGTTGCCCAGCTCCTTGAAGGATTTGCAGGCGAGGCGGCAATTTCGCATCGCTTTGGGTCCCTTTCTGGCCCTGGGACTTTTGCAGGTGCCCGTTTGCATGGCCTACAATCTGGTGATGGCCATCACCACGGATTTCCAGTCTACCACGTACACCTCCTGTCATGCGTTCAACTTTTTCCCCACCACCTCGGCGGCTGCCAAGTCACAGCACACAATTTGGGCCTTGGCCTGCTGGCTGGAGTTTCCCTTTCTCATAGCCAGCGCTTGGTTGCAGTTCCGTTTCAACCGGAGGACGCTGCCCAAGCCGGTCCGGAGTTTCGGCTGCCTGATGGCCGTCTTCTTGGCCGTGAATAGCACCAGCATGCTGCTGTGGGGCACCTTTGCCCAGGCGGATGGCGACTCATGGCTGCACATAACGATCGCCCTGTCCCTTTTTGTATCCTGTGCCGTCTACATGGCGGGCTCCTTTGTGTGCGCAAAGTATTATATGAGCGATAGGAACAGGCAGCTGCACGAGGAGCTCTCCTTCCGGCTAAAGAGCCGATTGGTGGTCACGTACTTCGTATCAGTGGTGATTATGTGGTTCTTTTACTACGTCCACCAGACGTTTTGCCTTCCCTTGGGTGAGTTGATCAAAGGAGGGTGTATAGTTTTAATCGCGGAATCCCACCTGCAGCCTACTCCATTTTCGGCCTGGGTGAGTTCATCTCCTGCGAGTGCTTCTGCATTTATCTGTGCCTGGCCTACTTTGACTTCCACCACGTCTACCTATGCTACGATCAGCGATTGGGCTTCTTTCTTAGCGAAATGTAAAGTTCTAGGCTCTTCAATCCTTATAAAATGTATTAAACAAAACGAAAAAAGAACATTGGCTTAATGCTACGTTTCGTAGATGCGCACCAGATCGTCGAGACTGATGGGGAACTGGGTGACTGGGCAGCTGCCGTGCTCCTTCATGTGGCTGACGATGCACTTCCAGCAGAAGACGTAGCCGGAAACGGAGCAGGCGGTGGGCGTCTGAATAGGCAGCAGGCAAACGGGGCATTCTCCACGTTTGGGCAGAGTCTTCTGGACTTCCTGGGGCAGCTCCTTCTCCGGCATCGCCTCCGGATTGATTAGGGTGCCACCCACTTTGCGTCGCTGGTCATTGGAGTACCACCACTGGACGAACTGCAGGAAGAAGGCCAGAACCTCCAGCATTTTGAGGACCAGAAAGGTCCACTGATCCTCCTTGGGAGGCTCGCTGGGATAGCGAAGGGTCAGGCCCAAAGCTCGGAAGATGGGCGAGTGATTGGAGGCGTACTTGACCAGGTAGAGGAATGTGTGCACCGCCTTGGCGGCATGGAAGGCATGAAAAGCGCTAAGCAGTCGCTGCTCCCAGGGATTGGTGTCCTCATGGCGTGTGATTCTGCTCCTCAGCTTCCTCTCCACGTAGGGAACGAAGGTCAGCAGAGTGGCAGAGGCGAATTGTTGTCTCCTATTCAGCAGATCCCCCGTTTCAGTGACCGTCCTTTGCAATCCATAGAAGCTCTCGCCAAAGGAGGAGGCCCTCTTCCTTAGGTACAGGTACTGCAGCAGCCAGGTGAGCAGCGGGGACAGCTCCTCCTTAATCCTCAGACTCCCCCAGAGTTTAAAGTCCAGCCGCAAACCAAAGTAGTCGAAGATCTTGCTCAGCGCCGGGTAAATCAGGTTGTCCAGCGTCTCCGCCGCCGAGATCTCGAAGATCGAGGGCACATTTTGCAGATTCTGGCGCAAATTTGCGGCTTCAGCCATTGTTTTCAATAAGTTAATAACATTAAATCCCGTCGGAGTAAATAAATAGTTTGAACTGTGTTGTTGTTCTTATCAGTAGTGGTTGCTATCGGCTTTTGGCTGGAAAGTAGCCAAACTGACCTGGCTAGTAATCATTGTTATCGATAGCTCTATTGCAAAACTTGTTGTTTTTTTCTGTCGCTCCATTGTTTACAAACCGCGTTTATGAATAATATCTAAGCAAAACGATGAAAACCTCTGGCGCCGGCAATCCCGACGAGCTGAACAAGTCGTCGCACAGCAAGGTCAGCAAAAAGTCCACAAAGTCGCGTTCCAAGACGGCAAAATTGGAGTTGACTGGCAAGAGTTCCCTGTCCGCATCAGGATCTGCCACATCCGCCTCCTCCGTGGGCGGGGGCGTGGCACTGGGCAGTCTGCCGGCCACGCCCACCCACCTGAACATGGTGACAACGCCCACGACGCCGACCTCCAGTCTGGGCAACTACAATCTCTTTGATGCCTCATTTGCGGTGGCGGGAGGCGGTGGTCATGGCATAGCAGGTGGGATAGCGGGAGCAGAAGCCTCCGGGAACTCCAGTCGAATGGTAAGAGGATACCTAAAGGTAAAGGCTTAATTTTTCTTATAATCCTGTCTCCGCAGGGTCATCAGAAGAGCTATGCCGGCTTCGATCCGCGCAGCATCAAGATCTTCTGGGAGCAGCACGACCAGACGGATGTGGAACTGTCCCAGGATGTGTGCGCCCAGCTGGCGGAAGATGCGTCCTACAAAGTCTGGGAGCTGATCAATGTATGGCAGTCATAATCCAACAACATTTACCCCTCTAAACTCTGTATTTCCCATCCTAGAACGTCAAGATCTACTCCCGCCACTCGGGCGGAGTGGTCACCTACGATCTGGTCAACGAGGTGCTCAAGGATGCCGATGTGCCGCCCATGCTGGGTGCCATGGACAGCGACTGGGATCGCATCGACTACGATGGCAGCTTTTACTTTCATTCGGACAAGATCTTCGAGCTGAGCGCCGAGTTTCAGAAGGAAATCAATCTCTGCACACCGGATGATGCGGACTTTCAGAGTATCTGCCCCGTGGAGGATAGGCACACGGATCAGCTGAGGCAGTGCGTTCAGAGCCTAGTTACGGCCGCCCTCTTTGCGGACAGCAAATCTCAAACGGCTGCCATCTGCCACGCCTTTCAGACGCCCCTAATGGGCTCCATTTACCGGGTGATTGTGAGCAAAATGGTGCAGCTGCTAGCCTTCAAGCAGCAGGATCAGTTGAGTCAGCGATGTTGGCGATTGCTTCGTGCCTGCAACTTCAACGCCACTGCCAATCACAATGCCTGCCGTCCGGAGTATTTCAATCTGGCCGAGGTGCTCGTCAGCCAGCTGATGGCGCCCTACGAGACCATCAAGGCGCCACCGGAGGAACCAGATCCAGGACAAACAGCCAGCATCAAAATGGAGTTCGAGGAGCAACTTAAGATTGAGCCAGAACAGGTCCCCAATCCGGATAACCCGGAGGTCATGGAGGTGGAGAAGCAGGAGCAGGATCCGCAAATGTTTCCGAGTGAGAACACCCTGGAGCACACCATCTACAAGCTGCAAACGGAGGAGGAAGAGCGGAGTCCCCAACCAGAGACCGAACATCTGTCCACCTACTTTGCCAGTCCAGTGGGCAATGCCCTTGTGGATGAGCTGTGCGAAACTATGGGACAGCTGGCATCACAGAGTGGTTATCTGCAGGCAGAGTGTCTCTTTCTTATCAAACGACGCCTGGCGAGATTCTTCGAGGGTCGCGATGTTTGCAGTGAAAGGGGTAAGAGATCCAAACCAAATATCACCATAGATTTTGATCTTTACATTCCTTTCTGTAGACTTTAAATACATCAGCAGAGCAGTGCGTGGACTAATCGCCCTGGGGGAGTATGCCTTCCGGGAGTTCATTCCCTACATCTACAAACTACGCGTCGAAGAAATCCCGGACAGCCTGTGGCAGGATCTGGCGCCAGCTGCCATCTTCCTGGGCGGACGTGATGACTTGTATCTATACGAATGGCTGGAGCACGGATGCGGTGGCGCTCTGCAGCCCTTCCTGGTCCACTACGCCAGTAAGAAAAACCATTTAGTCGTAAAAGACCTCATTAGTAACTTGAAATACTTACAGGAGCCTTCGAAAAGATGGTAACCAGGCGGTATGTGCGGGCCAAACCTCCTGCATACAGAATAGAATCAGTGCCGGGAGTGCGTCGTTTGGAATGGAGCACTCTCGCGGCAGCCATGTGTCACGGCGATGATCCCAGCAAGGCACTCAAACCGAAGCCCACTCTTCGCGAGGCTTTCCCAGAACTTCAGTCGCCGAATCTACAGCTGAACTGCGCAGGTAACATACGCTTCAAGTTCGCCGGCTGCCGGCCAATGCTGCTCAAACCGAAGGTTTCGAGTGTTCCCCACTCCGTGGACTCTCCCTCCTCCACAGCGAATGGTGCTGCGGGAGCTGGTGGTGCCAGCACCGACATCCTCATCGCCAGGCGAAAGCTTTTCAAGCCGCTGACCAATGTGAAAAGGTTTCCGCCCATCAGTGGCTATCACTACCTGAGAATCTGAATGGGTGCTTGGAGAAGTATTACTTTTAATGGGGATCTCAATAAAACTACTCTTTTACTTTAGACTTCTATCTGCGGTCTCCCGAATTTTCCATGAATCAATCTTCAAGAAAATAATTTTAACATCATTTAGAAAACAAAACTTTACTCGCAATACAAAAGGAATACAAGACTAGAAGGCCTCCTCCTGAGCTTGATGGCCGTTGCCTGAGCCTAAAACTGGAACCGGCACTCCCGCAGCCTTCATCTCGGCTACAATTCGCTTGTTGATGATGTTTCGTATGTTGGCATTCACATCAGGAAGCAGCCCACCCGTTCGAGCTGCATGCTCAATCCGCTGGACAACGTCGATTTCACGGCGGGAGGATATAAAGTTTGTGACCAGCGCCTTTTCCATGTTGCCCACTCGTCCAATCCTGCCACACCGATGGATATAGTCCGAAACATGCAGTGGAAAGTCAAAGTTGACCACATGCCGTGCTCGCGTGGTGTCCAGACCACGGCTTCCCACATCGGTGGTGGAGAGCACGTCGCAGTGACCGTTCTGAAACTGCTCAAAGCGACCCAGACGAATCTTCATCAGCATATCCCCGTTCAGATTTAAGCAGTTTACTCCGCTGTTGTTCAGGAAGATTGAGACATAGTCACTGGTGGTGGATTTGTTGCTAAACACAATCAAGGGCCGACGCTTGACAAGATCCTGCTTGACGAGCGACAGGATTGTGGCAGGACGATCAGCCTTCGACATGCGGAGGAACTTTTGCGTCACATGGGGCATCAGGCGATGCAGGTGCGGACTAACGACCTCCCGAATGGTGTCTACATCGATGACTTTGTGCAAGATCTCCCTGGTGTTCGTGGGCATAGTGGCCGAGGCCAGGATCAGCTGGGTGCCAGCATTCTCCTTTTGCACCAAATGGAACTGTGAAAGAAAGGAAGATTATTAAATAATCTTCTAATGAAAGCCTAAGACAAAACTCACGGGAAATCTCCTAAGAAAGTACGTCAGTTTATCCGTGAAGGTGTCATCTAGCAAAGTGTCCGCTTCGTCTAAAACCAGGTGACGAACCTGCTCCATGCGGTAGATGCCAGTGGTCACCAGTTTGCTGAGTGCTCCCAGGGTAGCCACCAGTACGTCCACCTCCTCGAATTCCGGATTCATCATCAGCTGCTTGGTGTTGCCGCCGAGTAAAGCTTGCACCTTGAGATTGGTGCCCTGGACTAGCTTCTCCGTGACCCCAGCTATCTGGGTGGCTAATTCCCGGCCGGGCGTTAGGACCAAGACCCGGGGAGTGTTAAGTTTTCGATCCGGTACAGCTTCCCTTTGGAGCAGTTTGTGCAGGATGGGCAGTAAATAAGTGAGGGTCTTTCCACACCCAGTCTCAGCGGCAATCAGGCAGTGCTCCTTCCCATGGACAATGGGCATTCCCTGCTTCTGTATTCCCGTCACCAGCTTGATGCCCAGTTCACCTCGCAGGTTCTCCAGGAGTTGCGGATGAAGATGGAGCTGTGAGCCCTCGAGGAACTCATCGATGGCCTGCATTTCCTGCTGCAGTTCCTGTGCTGGCACGCTGGCATTAAGGATGAAGAAGTCCCCCTTGGATTTGTTGTGCAGCCAGCCCTTGGAGGCCAGCGAAATGCTCCCGAACTTGGCATCCTCCCGCTCGTATTGGGTTAAATTGAACTGACTTCTTCTGCAGGAGATTAGGGCTTGATCCCTCTGGTTCTTTGGCTTGTTCTTGGCTGGCTTTGCCTTCGGAGGTTTCGTTTGCGTCTTCGCCGCTGCCGCAGTGGCAAAGGAAGCCGTTTGCCGGGAGGATTGCACCCGTAGCACCACGGATAAGTTCAACATGCTTTGCTATTATTCAATGTTTTCATTTGCCGGCGAGTCAGCTGTTCGAAAACAACGCGTGTTGGAAAACACCTTTCTACAAGTGCTGCGCATGTGGCGGTAGATTTAAAATATATTTGTACTTTATATATACCCAACAATCTATGTACTTATATCAAAACATATATTTTAAATATTCAAACGTAATCTTCTTTATTTCTTAAAATAAATTACATTGTCGGAGGCAAATGCAAATCATTTAATGACTGTTCTATCTGGGTTAATTGAGGCTTAATTTCCTTGTACTGTTCCATCCGCTCATTTATTAATCGTTCAACTTTCCCTCGCTCAGCTTGCACATCATGTATACGCTGTCGATTTGTAATGCTTTTGGCCATAGCAATCTGAAATACAAAATGTATATTGTACAGATAAAGACTTAAAAGTTTTTTTTTAGCTAGGTAGTAGTACCTCAAGTTCCTTTTCCTGGGTCTTCAGCTGCCGCTCCATGAAACGAATACTCAAATCCAAACTGTTCATGCGCAGCGGGCGAGTAAGTTCGTCGGGGGACAAACTGTGAAAGTTCCTGGGGGTTTAAATTAAAACCTTGAAAAGGCATTCCTAATCACCAAGCAGTACTATCTACTCACCACTCTTTGCCCTCGTGCGAAGCAAAGTGCTCCTTGAGCATCTCCAAAGTAGTCAGCTTGGTGTCCACATTGTTGCCGGCGAAGAAGCACTGGTTCACATCGAGGACGATCTTCGTCATGACCTTTCGGGCGCCATTTACCAACTGCTCGGTGTCCACGCTTGAGGATTCCTGCTCCTCGAGGATGGCGGCAACAGAGTCTAGATCAGAGGGTCTGGAACAATAGTTAGTTAGGTATCCGTCTGAATTAACCTCTTTACCAACCTTAAATTCGCAAAGATCTGTTCAACCACTTCCTGGTATTCCTGCTTCACCTGGGGCACGATCGCTTGGTGACGTCTGAAGGCGGCTTCGGTGTCCTGATCCGTATTATTATTATCCATACTTTACCAAGTTGTTTAAAAAATTTGTGCAAAAAACATATGTGACCATTTGCAGCTATCTTGAGAATACCTATACTTATGTTTGTGGATATGGAGTTTTCGCTTTAAAATAGCTAGTCTAGCGGGAATAAGGCTAGAAATCTATATATATTATACTATATATTTAAGAAGTCCATAGTGAAAAAATTTAATAAATTTATATTCGGAATATTGAAAAATTAGACTGTTATTTAACATGTGTTCAACATGTCGGATAATTAATGTAAACTTTAAAAATATTTTTAACATTTTCCTTGTGATTTTAAAATAAGAACTGAAACGCAGGCATAAAATAAAAAATTAAATAATTAAAATCCAAGATGTCCGATAAGTAATATACGTATATATTACAAAATTTAATATTTAAAAACTAAACAACTAGGTTTCTTTCCACAATTTGTTCCACATTTCTAATGCTCAATTCAAAGATTATTTGAGCAACTAAATTACCAAACTTTTCACATGTCGTATCGGCAAAAGAAACTTGTTGCCATCATTTTGTAACACTCAATGAGAAACTCCGCTTTTCCGTTTTTCGGAAAAGTTGTACTGCACTTTTGCCACACCGAGAAAACTTGCCACAATGGAATTTCCTTTTATCTCCGCACTTGAGAAGGGTTTTTAATTTGTGCAACGTTTTGGCCAAATTGTTGAGGCGGGGACGCAGTTTTTAATATGTTTTGAGTAATTTGTGCACATTGGCGAATTTTTATCGCAGCCACAAAAGTTTGTCCTTTGTGCTCCTTTATCGCTCTGCTCCTTGTTGGCGCGGTTGTAATGATGACTTTATGACTTTATTTACGTGCAATAAAGGAAGCATTCCGCGAGAAATTCAGGTTTAAGCATCATCGTGCCACTACTTCCGAATATAAATGCGATCCAGGTTAATTTATTCGCTCCTGCCGGCCCGGGTCCTGCATTTCCATTATTTTCGGAGCCGAAAAGGAACTCAGCTGTGGAGTAGGCTGAATTCGAAATGTGATTCCCTTCCGTGCAGAGAAAAAAATTTTAGATATTACATTTCGTACAAAAATAACTATCACTATTAAAGGTGTATAAAGGTATGCAGTAAAAAACCGCCGTCTTTCTTTCAGATTAAAAAATATAGTGTTGCATACTTTTAGGCACCTTTTAAAGTGGATTCAAATACTAAATATCTACAACAATTTCATATTAAACATTTTTCCCGTGTAGCTTGACCCTCAAATATGCTAAATCCCGGCCAGAATCCTGAGCTGTCCTCTCCAGAATTCGGAGGCGTGCCAGTCGGTGGCCGTGTTAACATACATGTGCTACTCTGCCTGACGCATGTCTTGCTAAAACTCGGCTCTGAATTTGCATTTCAATGATTAAAGTGTTAAAATGCCGGCCGACACATGCGGACTTTTCAGAAAACCCAAACCCCCCGTCGCCGCCTTCTTCCCCGGATAGTTCCTAATGGCTTTATAAAGCGAACACCTCAAGCAAAATGCGATTTTAATATTCTTATACTCTCGTGCACATGGTGTGAAGAACTTGAAAATGTTGACTTTTTGTGGTGTGCTGGTATGCAAATAAGTCTTAAATTCTGAGATAAAGTTTTGCATACTTTTCTGAATTCAGAATTATTCTAATTTAAATAACTATATACATATTTGGCACAGAGTTTGTCGTTTGTCTTGCTCGTCGAGATTGGAGAGTCCGATATATAAGTTTTCTTTGTGCTAAAATGTTTTTCACTTAGTTATTTACAAGCTAAATTAATGAGAAATATGTCAAAAAAGTCTAAATAAATATTTTTCCTTTTAGTTGGTTGTATAATATTTAATTTCTTTAATTAATCTAAGAAAAGTTTTGTACTTATATTATTTATTTCTCAAAAGTTTTAGATATTCAATACCAAATGTGCGTGTCTTGGTTATTTGACATGAATCTGGTGAAAAGTTATCCGACTTTCATTTTACTAATCAAAAAGTGGCGTGTCGTCCTGCTCCGGGGTTCCCCTGTTCCAAATCAGATAAATCATTCGGCTCTAATTGCTGCTCCATTTTGCCGATAAGCGAGGCCATTAAAAGGTAAAACAAAGGACACTCCGGCCCAGCTCCAATCACGCCAACGCCATCTGCACTGAGAGAAAAACTGAAATGAAATAAGAATTAAATTAATAGTTAATGGTTATGTATTCAAATTTGCTGTTGTTTTTAAAGTTACATTAAAAAATATATTTTCCATATTTCCATATTTCCATATTTTCGAAAATAAATTCGATTACGTAATTTATTTTTTAACTAACCCATATTTCATGGTCTATCTTGATTAAACCTTAATTTACATAACAAAATGATACGTAACAGTAAAATATCTATTGCATCTGCTTTCCATTTCGAGTCGGTATTGATCTGCATTTCGTTTTGTGTGCCACAGTGGGCACTGCCTGTCGGCGACAGCCATCACTTGACGACACTCTGGGGCGTGACAGGAATGGAGGATCTTTCCTAGGATTTACCGGGGTTAGTGGGGAATATTAGTGGCGGTCATTTGGGGGGACGAAGAGAGGTGGTGGTGGAACGTCAGCCGCAGTGCGTGAAATGCATTTAAAATTTTCACTGCATACTTGTCGCCTCAAATTACAGCGCATTTGTCGAGTGGCGCTTTGTGCTTGGTTCCTGTTTTCGGGCGTTGCATTCACATGCTAAGGCCACAGCAGAGGTCACAGAAATAGAGGTGTATTTTTTTTAATTTCGAATTATGATTTCAGATTTTTACACAACACCATTTTTGCACCTTAGGGAAGATACTTTGTTCAATATACTGTATATTATTACATTTGTAATATATTTATTTTGTAAAATTCTAAAACTACCTCTTACAAAATTATTTGATTTTAAAATAAAATATTCAAAAAGTAAAATATTAATCCATTAAATTAATAGGGAGATACTAAAATTGAGTGAAGTGTGGTTAATACTTGATATATTTTGTTATTAAACCATTTTATTTATAGAAAGATACTTTAGTATAAGTAGCAAAGTAAAGTATAATATATACTTGATATATTTTAGCCATATTAAATGTCAAATTTTTGACATGTCGCTATCAGGGGAATAAAATAAATTGGTTAATTCACATATTAGTTAATCAACTAATTAGAAGTATTGAACTGGAATGTACCCCAGGGAATAATTGATGGGGAATCAGTGTGGTTATCATCACATATTTATGCGACCGCAGCTGTAGGCACTCATGCGTGCAGGCGAGTTTGAAATACTGGAAATGCGCTTTAAGCACGCATTAGAACAATGCATAAAACCACAGCAATGGCTATATATATCTGGATATGGCAGCCACAGCTCTACCGATTTCTGCGGATTAACACTGCACACGCAGATGAAATGTTCATACTTATATGGGGATAAGTACAATGGCCAAGAGTACCGGCATACAATTGGTATTCACACCGAGTTCTGAGCTACACATGTAAGCCATCGCTGAAGACGCTTCATCTTCTGTGTTTCGGATGGATTTTATATGCCATGTAGTACGTACATCGTACCGCCCACAACCTTTTGTTTGCTTATGCTTTTGGGGGGAAGAGGGTTTTTGGGGGAAAAACAAAAAACAAACACAGGAGACGAAAGCCGGCTGATGGGGTTAGTTTACCGATGCGGCTTTTACGGGCTTAACATATTAATTAAACTTGAAGTGGAAACACGAAACCCGGCTGGGTCAACTTTAAATTAAGTTTTAATCTGTTGCTCATATTTAAACAGCCAGCAGGTTGTTGAGTGTGTGGCTGCACTGCAAAATTTACTTCTCTTTCGTTAGAGCTTGAAAATTATTTATATTTTCGATATTTTGACAACATTGATTCGATAATATCGATGTTTTGAGAAATCGAGAATCGAGAAACTGTCGATATTTTTTAAAGCTCTACCTTTCGAATACCATAAAAATCAAATGAAAAGAAAACAGTGTATAACTTTCGCTTAAAAATGTTTAGATAATTTTTGAAGTTTTTCAAAAATATTAAATTCTTATATATTACAATTTGGTTTTTAATTTAAACTTAGTATAAAGAATTTCAATTTTAAGTCAGTCCTGCTTCTCTGTGTATGTTCCCTCAAGGACCTTAAACTGTGCGTGTGGTGTGCTCTGTGAATTGTTGTAAACTCTGATGTTCCGGCTCTGCATCTCTAATTGAAATTGGTCATTTGGCACACGACTTCCAGCGACCGACGACATGGAGACTCAGGACTCAGGACTCAAGACTGACGGGTGACAGGCGACAAGTGAATGGCAATGGCAAGCAACGACATCGGGCGCTTAACTCATCCCGGCCTGCACGGAAAGAAAATATGGTAAGAAACCAGCAGATCATAATAATAGAATATATTATTAGTATTATAAAATCAGGATAATGGGGGGTGTTACTGATTTGGAAACTTACATTTTGAAATCAATTAGACAGGTGTCTAAAAGTATACTACAATGTATAAGACACATGGTTTCGTTTGGAAGGATTGCATAAATTTTTACTGCCTACTTTTAGACACTTTTTAAATTAATTTCAAAATTTATAAGTCTCTGCATTACCCTCATCAATCAGAATTCGTGGAAATTTTGATCAAAATAATGAAACAAGATGCAGAAACACTATACAATATTCATTAGATGGGCGGATATATTTCTTTCTTTGTGAAGCTTAACCCCCCAGAAAACCAACTGGTGGCTCCTACCCCCCTTCGTTCGGTTAATGCAGTTAACTTGGATTCAATTCGTGTCCAGGAGAAATCGCATAACTCTTCGCTGGCCAAATCCAAATCCCATCCACACGTGCTAACGCACACCTGTGCGGATGGATAGGCTATAGGATATGGACGCGGATGTGGACAGTTCCGCTCCGGCAGATTGACAGCTTAATAAATTAAAATGCATTAAGTGGCTGGCGTAGATTTGCGGCAGCCATAAATCTTTCACCCCTAGCTCGCTGGCAATGTCGGAGTCCCTTTGGCTTTGGGCTTAAATATTATATTGTAATTCAAATATTTATGGCCATCAGCGTAAATAAAACTGTCTACTAAACATGGCCAGGGGGTTGGATATGGGGGGTTCCCGGTGATGTATGTGGCTCAGGTGAGCGCCGCCACCTGTCACTTTCCATTCCCCCTCGAAGATTCCCGGGTTTTCCGCCCTCTAAGCTCGCAGGGCAACAAATTCTCACGCACTGAGCCATTGACACGGGCTGCTAAGCTGTTGAAGTCGGGGTCCTGGGAACTCCGACCTTCACGAGGCAGCTGCCAAAAAAAGAAGAAAAAGCTGCGCCTGAAGGTTGGTAACCCCACTCCAAACTGACGGGGGATTCCCCTCCAGACTGCGTAGGAAATCAAATACATGCAAAATAGCTTCACTTCTGAAAGCGATGCATATTTGTCAAGCTGAAAAGGCTGGGATTTCACTTGCGACGGCAGATAGGGTGTATGTGGGTAATGGAATGAATTTCGGCCGCTATTAATGCCTACAAAATACAGACGAAAAAATCATTAGTTTTTACACAAGAGGTCAGAACCAACAAATCACTAAAAGGTGTCTAAAAGTATGCAACAATATTTTTTTTTAAGTAGGGAATTTTTCCCCCTTTTAACGGCTCACTTATAAGTACTTTTATAGGCGATTTTACAATTTTTTTTATCAGAAGAAATTTGACTTCCTATTTAATTGTTTGATATTTGATTTTAAAGACTTTTAAAAATTAAAATATGGCCTTTTTGATTTCGTTTCACGAGATCTAAGGAGAGTGCACTATTAAGATTTGAGCTTCAGTGAGTTTAAGGGCTCTCCAACAGAAAACCGATTTTATTGCTCTGTGCAAGTCAGCTGTAATAAATAAACAACCTCGCATTGATATTCCTCAAAAATGAGGGCGGAAAAGTGGGGGCAGTGAAACCGGGAATCGACAAATCATAATAATCATGGGCATTCGCATTTCGCTGGCCATATCTTAACGTTTTCTGGAATTGCGTGGGTAATTTTAAGGGACCACCGAAGTCCATGGTTCAAAATGCCTGACCATCGGTATGTACAAAAATATATACATATATAGGTATATCTGAGCGCTCCAATAAATTGTCCGTTATCATTTTCATGTTTTCGCATTGACAACGGTCGGTTGTTTTTGGTCGGGGTCGCTCGGATGGGTCGACGGGGCGTATGAGCAACGTCAAGTTGGAATCGCAAAGCGGCTTGCAAGATGGCAAAACAGCTATGGATTGTCCGTGGGATTCCGTGGGTCTCCGTACTCCGTGCTGAACCTAATTTGCCGGAAATAAATGTGCAGCGATGTGTGCGGACTTAGGAAGCCAAGGCAGTTCACGTCTAGCTCTGTGGGATTCATGGGATCCGTGGGATGGGGAATCCCCAAGGCAGGGAGTGGGTTCGGAGCCCGAGGCCATGCATCACCTCCTTTTTCCTTGTCCCGGCGAGATGGAGTGCCGGTTATTATTATTGAAGCGCCAGGAAATTCGAAACTTGTCGGCAGTTGCCGGAAAAGGCAATAAATGGAGGAAGGGAGCTTGGAACCAAGGAACTGACGAAGTCCTTGTGGCAAATCGAATTCCGTTCAATGGCATTCACCGTGAAAATTGAGTGAATTGAATGAAAATTAAAGTTTAAAACTTCCCATGAAGTCGGATTAACAGATAGGATTGGACAGCTAGCTCTAAGTAAAAGCCAATGAACGCGTCATCGTCGATTAGTAACACAAGTCAATTATTTTGTGGATTTTAAGATAATCTCTTATAAATATTTAAATATTTTTTATACAGTTTCCTTAACATTCAAATATTTAATCAATTTTCCCCAAAAATAGTTGGAGTTAAAGACACACTCTGTTAACGAAAAGTGTTTTTCCCAGAGATAAATTGTAAAATATTGATACGATGGCAAAGCTTTTACGGAATGGACTTCCGTCCATTTCCTGCAAGTGAGTCGTGTTTGCCTCAAACACATTGTTAAAGTATTTTAAAGACCCCGCCGGCTTTTGTGAAAGCAGCTTAAAGATTCTGGAGAGAAGATTGCGGAGGAGGAGGAGGCGAGTCCTCCAATAAGTTTAATGGCTCCTGTTGTCGTTCATGGAAAAGTCCGCGACATCGATAGTTCCTTTGGAGCAGAGGAGTTCGGGGATGGGAAGCCATTAGCGAGCTTGGCCAGATTTACGCTTGAGGTGGTGAAAGTGGGAGGGGAAAGTACGCCCAGTCAGCATCACTTTCACCGCCTCGGTCGTCATCAATTGTTTCGTTAACAGCCGGAGCTTGTCGGCAATCAATCAGTTGCCTCTGCCTCTCCAGCTCTTTGCATAATTAAAAAAGTATGCGTTATGTCGTTTACCTGACGCTTATTTCGGTGAAGGTCCGCCTCCCGCGTAGCAGAGGAGCCGCCTCAGCAATCCCGACAGGGAATTTAAATTACAAAGGCATCCGCCTGCTTCTTCTTCGCTCCGCTGGCTGAGTAAGCAATACTCAGCCACACCTGACACCAGATTTACCTGCTTCCATCTCCAATCTCCCATCTCCACCGATATCAGCCATCCCAGTAGTTGTTGTTGGGCGGCAGATTCAATTAAGCTGATGAAACGACAATTGTCAAGCAGCCAGCATCAGTGCTGCCCACCAATCAAATGGGGAAAATTACTAAAAATAAATATTTAAGATTGGTTACGAATTTACTTTATTTTCAAACTCGATAACAAAGGCTTTGTAATGTGTAAAAAATTTTAAGAGAGATAGGAATTTGAAAACACTTATAAAAGCGCTTAAAAGTATGCATCAACTTATTTTAAATCCAAAAATCCTGTTGACTCCCTTTTTTACTGCATACTTTTAGACACCTTCATAATTTATTCAATTTTTTTCTTTTAATTTACTAACGTAGGCTTTGTAATGTGTAAAATATTTTAAGAGAGAAATTAATTGAAAACACTTATAAAATCGCCTAAAAGTATGCACTAACTTATACACATGTCGAAAATCCTTTTGACTTTCCTTTTTACAGCATACTTTTAGACACCTTTATAATTTATTTTGGCTCTTTTACTTACTTTTAATAGTTGTTAGATATTTCTATAGAATAGCATCTCTGTTCGAACATTGAAAATTCAGCTGGCTGAGAAGCTTTAAACGTCGCAATAAAATCTGATTTCGTGCACCACGACGTTGACGTCTTGTTGCCTCTATCCCTTGTCCATCACCGGATGGGCATTCCATTTAAATACGTCGCTGTCAATTAAACGACACCATGGAGTGAAAAGCGGTGGGCTGTGGGTGCAGTGATTGCACCACCCACAAGGACGAAGGACGAACGGAGTTAACTCAATTATGAGCATCGATGGACGTAACGAGCGTTGGATGGACACGTGTAGTCGGGTTATTATTATTGGTCCAGTATGCTGGATTTAATTCCATTCAATTGGTCGACGAAGATTGCATCGGCAATTGAATTTCCCCCTTTTCCGAGAGTCCGAAGTGCCTCTTTGCAACTAATTGCACGGCAGAATCGGAATCGCAATGGGAATCGGAATCACAGGGGGCACAGTCGCATATAATCGAATCGAATTCGCATCGTTGGCAAATTGAATAAGTGAATGATTTGCCACGACACTTGTGAGACGGCTCCGCCAGGAATTTCCATCCAATCCTCCGGGGCAATTAGTCAATCGGCAGAACATCAACAATCGCGATTCCCATTGAGAGCAAACAAAGTTCTCGCGGCGCGAACCCAATTAAACAAACAGAAAACACAACGGAGCCGAGGATCCCACGATTATGGTGATGATTAAGATGGCGATGATGATAGTACGGTGTGATATTCCACTGGCGGCAATCTCTTATTAAAGGTTTTAAATACTCAGGAGAGCGTCTGAAAATGTTATTAATGTTATATGAATGAAATATATAATTGTGGAGTTATAAAGATGTTTAAAAGCATGGAACAATATACTTAAAAATCATACGGATTTAAACAAGCATTTTTTTTGTTTTGATATCAAAACAATTTTTTTGTTACATACCTCTTGAATACCAAATTCATTTCATTTTTCAGCTGATTGGGGCTGATCTATCACCCATATCACCTACGTGGATTCAACTTTTGGTATCTTTGAGTCATGCTTTTTTCCGCATTCCCCGGAATAGCACCCCCGATTTCCCCCTGTGTACACCCACTCATCCGGAGGCCTTGCATCCGGCGTAATTAGTGCACTCGAAGGAGGTGCAGTCCGGCTCACTTGACCGTGCTCTTTTGTTCGGAAAATTCTCGCTTCGGCTGCTCTCCTTTTTCTGGGGATTTTCTCGAGTGCGTTTCTCTTTTCTCGCTTTTCGGTTTTCTTTTCGCTCTGTTTTCCCCTGTTTTCCCGGCTTTGGCGCCTTTGTTGATTCTTTTAAATTTCGCCTTTCAATTATTTTATGCAAATAAGCAAGCGGAGCGCAGATTATGCCAGCTTGACGGGATTCTTCTCCATCCGCCATCCTGCGCTCCTTAATTCTCCTCCGTTTCCCTTTTATTATTCGAAGCGAGGCGAAAGAAATCCGCTCGCCAAATGAATTGTTTGGCATTGTCGTTTTGCCGTCTCAGAAAAAAACGGACCGTAATCATCTTAAGTTGCTCAAATGGGTTTGTTCATTTCGAGTGTTTTCGAACAACTTCAAAAATAAAGCGATTTCTCTGTAATGTTTGGCCGTTTTCCCTTGCTTAATTGGAGCTCCTCGGGGGATCCCCATTTTGCCCCATTTCTGGCTTGCCTTTCCCATTTCCCCTCGTTTCTCTCGATTCATTAATCCATTTTATCGCAATGTTTGATTTTTCAAGCGTTTACTCGAGTCATAATTGTGGGGCAACAAGTGGTTTTTCGGTGACTTGTCTGGCTTAAATAATCAGCTAAATATTTTGCGGTTTTAAATGCGAATTATTTCGGATTATAAATTTAAGTAATTTCCGTTTTAGCTTTCTATGTTGGTTTTTAGGTATTTCCAATTAAATCGTGAAACACTTTGCGGTTTTAAATTCGCATTATTCCAGCTTTGCAAGCCCATTATAAATTAATGTAATTTTCTTTTAAACACTCACTAGGATTTCCCATTGATTGCTATAGCCTTCTGTTAATTAATCAATTATAGTGTTTTACCTCAAATTATGAGCTCTCCAAGGAATTTGTGAAATATTTATGGAGCCCCCTTCATGTCTTTGGTGAAATTTAATTTGAATTATCATCGCTGAAATTGTAGGTGTCAAGGGCAGACACGAACATACATATTTAGGGAAAATCGGACCCGTAGAGGGCCTTCAAAGGTGTTCCGCCAGATGAAGGATTTTCCCCTTCCATTTTCCACTTTTCGTGTGTGTGAGAGAAAGAAAAATAATTGAGATGTCGGCAGAAATGTAAGTGGACTTTTATTGACTGTTTTGCTGCTTGGCTGGCTGACTGCTTGGCCGGAGGGACAAGGTCTGCTTTCTCCACCCTTCTCCCACTTTCTCCTCGCCTTTCCCCTTCCTCGGTTCTTCGAGCACCATGCAATGTCCTTTGCCTTTTCCCCAGATATCTGGGCTATTTCTCATTGCGACCGCAACAAATGGCGTGCATCGCCTTTTGTCTTCGATTGGAAGGTGAAAAATGTGCTGCTGGAAAATCAATAGATTGACTTGGCCCCCATTTCCCTCCTCCGCCCCTCCCCTTTTCCGGCTCTGATTGGGTTAGTGTGGCTCTTTAAGATTGGCCTTCAGTCGGAGCCACACGCTCACGTACACGTTTTATGCTAATAACAATAACAGCGAAAGCGATACGAAGCCGGGATATTGTGGGTTAACGGGTATTTAGATACCCATTGTAATAAAGCGAACAATTATTTTGTATTTTTATATATATATATATATATATATATATATATATATATAAAGTAATAAAGGTAATATAGGGTTGCCAATAATTTATTTAAGCGAATGGTCGAAAATACATCAAATAATGAATTATTAATTCAAATGTTATATAGCTTAAAACTGGCCTTAAAAATTAAGAATTTTAAGAAAATGGTCTAAAGTCTTGGCTAATTAAAAGTGATTTAAAAACTAAAGTGATTTCTGTGTTTTCTAATTGTGTTAAGTATTTATTAATTTCTTTAAGGTGTCCTTTTCGAAACTTTCCCATACACAAATACCCTATAGAGTAAAGGGTACCGAAAGCATCACTTCAGCTGGTGCTCCGATTCCCGGGCATCTGCAATGGGTAACTGAAGCCGGGAATTGCCGTTTTACCTGCCACGTCGGCCATATCGACGTTGTCGCAGACCCATTCTGCGATATTGTTGTCGTCCTCGTCCTTGTCCCCTGTCACTAACCTCCTTCCAACCTCCTGATAACCTGAGGGTCCTCAAGCGTCGTCGAGTGGCAAAGTCGGGTGTTTTGGGTGCTCAGGGGTTGTGCGGTTAAATTGCGTCAAACATATTTGACATTTTATTATATACGGTTACAACGCAATATCGCCCAGATATTACCCCCTCCCCTACACACATGTCCCGCCCCCTTTTTTGCCAGAGCCCCTGCGATGACTTCAAGTGTTTTTCATTAACTGCTGCTTATGAATATTAAATTAAAAGTGCCTTTCTGCTGGGCAATACGAGAGACAGAGAGAAGGAATTCAGAGCTTGGAGCCACCTGAAATCCGCTTAGGAGATGGAAATGGGAAACAAGAAACAATGCCTAAGACGTCGTAATATTAAAAGAGCTACCCAAATTGAATTTTGCGCCAGACCGGAATAAAGCTATTTGACGTCGCGACGCGAATTCAATTGCAGCTTTAAGAGGGGTTTTTGGCTCCTGCTTTTCCACTTTTCCACGAAAAGCGAGCAAATGCAGCTCATGAATTTCAAATGAAATTAAAAACGTGTTCTCTAAAAATAATAATGCCAGAACAACAGCAAAGGAAATAGAATAGCCTGGAGGAGAAATAGTGGCATGCACTTGAAACAAGCTGGAAAAGGGAGGAGGAACTTCAAGATTATTCCACAGCACGCCAGGATTTAGTGATGTAAGCTCGAATGTTTTCCTCTTACTCTGCCGGTTCCCCGCAGACGCCCCGCAGTCTGTCCACAATTAAGTCCGGGCAAATAGTGAGTGAGAGGGGCGAATGGAGAGGACGCAAGGATGCGGCAAGGATTCAAACGATTTGGCAGACTTCTGGATGGCCAGCTGGCAAAACATGTAAACACATCAGAGCCATGAGTGCTCGACCAACTGCAACTGTCATTGCAATAAGAGAGATGGCAGGTGGTAACGTGATTTTGGGGCCAGGAAGTGCTTATCGTGGTCATTTCATCGATTAAGGTAAGGTTGATTAAATTGAAAAAACTCTGTTACTCTTTTTCTTTGAAATCCCATTTTTTAAAGTTTACTTTTTAAGATGTCTAAAAGTATGCTACAATATATTTAAAATAATCGAATAACGATATTCCCTTTTTCACTGCATACTTTTAGAGAACTTTATAAAAGATTTTAAAAACAACAGATTTATATAAAACCGCCGATTATTTTCTTAAAATATAGTCACAATAAAATTAATTCATTTCAATTCAAATGTAAAATCACGCTGTCATCTTCGCAGTGCTCACACATTTCATTTGGAAACTTGAATTGAGAAATCTTCTTGCCCGCCGCCCCCTCCGCCCCCCTAATGCCACCCACTTGAGACTCTTGAGGCAACTTTTCGGTTACTTGAAGATTCAATTTTACGCAATATGCGCAAATCACGATTAAAATCTTGTGCGTGCTTTTTCATTGCATACTTTGCGGCTGTAAGCGGACTTTAAAAGGGGGGGGCAGGCTTTTCCTCATTTCCCTGAAGCTGCCGGCCAGGAAAAACTATGAAAATGTGTTTTCAAATTGCGAAACAATTTGTTGACCGTAATTGAACTTTGTCGTCCCGAAAACGCACTTCACCACCCCCCGACATTTCCCTTGGTCACCATAATTGTCGTAAAGCAAACTTTTGGCCGCTCATTGCGAGGCTCGTAAAAGTTTTTCCTTGCCCCTTCCCGCTTTTCCAGCTTTTCCTGCCTTCTTCGCGCACAGCCTGCGGCGAATGGTTGATTTCTGTCTCTGTGTGCTCGCTTTTATGTGCGTGTTGCGGTCGGACCAATTTATAAGGCCAACCGCAAATTACCCCCCCCCAGAAACCCAGAAACGCCAGGAGATGCAGATGCACAGAGAACAATAATAATAGCCCATTAAAATTGAAATGGGCCCAGGTGCAATCTTCTCGAAATGCCGATGTGTTTTAGCTTCTAAACATTGCCGGTATATAATCAACTTAGGATAAAATAAGAACCGGAAAGAATTAAAATCTAATTTAATTATCAAATATAATTTCACCAATATTATGATACATCAAAGTTCTGAAAGGCAAATTCTTTGATTCAATTAATGGGTAGCGTATACGTAATATGGCAGATGTATTTATTGAGACCAAGAATTTTCAAAGCCGTAAAATATTAATTATAATAAAATAGAAAAAGGAATACTTCATATTTTATTTATGCTTAAGAAGCTAAATCCTTTGATACTTTTTGCTGATTAAATAAAGTTCTGAAAATTAGAATCTCTACTAATTCGTGGCGTATACGTAATATGACCGATTTATGATTAAAATCATGTAATTTGGATCCAAAAACATAAAGAACAAAAGCCATTGTGTTCAGCCCAACCCATGAAAAAATGCTATGATTATTTCATCCAACTGCTGTATTATTTATTATTTTTTACTCCGGCTTTTATTATTTTTTTTTTTTAAGTGCTTTAAAAAGGCGTGTTGAAGAAGGACAAACAATGCGAAATTGCCTTTGAATTTGTCCAGTTTTTGTGATGCATTTGCTTTACCCCTCTTTTCTTGCAGAACTTTGGCATAATTGTTGGCACACGCATGAATATTTAAGGATTTCAGGAGCAGCTTTCCAGGGCTTCATGAACCAAGTAGATGAGAGGCTGGCCAAGTGCGAGAAACCAAATCTCCAACTCAATGCCAATGCAAGAGTTCTGTCTCTCGAAACTTTTTCGGCATAATAATTCATGCCTCGCCTGCCTTGGCCACAAATTCCAAATGCAAAATGCCGATAATTGGCACTCTTCGCCCTGCCAGCGACAAGTTTTCCCCTGTTTTCCTGTGAGTGCTGCGCAGCCAGTCGGAAAATGCATTCCTAACTGGAGCCTTCTTACCCATCCCCCGACCATTTTGCACTCAATTGTGATGTTTAGTCGCTCGTTGTCACAGGCACAATGCTTCTTCTCCATGGAGATGCTGCTTCCTCGACTTCCAAAGTCCACAGGCACAGTGGTCGATAAGTGGATGGCTTGGAGGATGGAAAAGTTGGCTAAGAGTCCGGGTTCTGTTAAAATATTTATTAAATTCTAGTATCCAATGCTGCACATCTATAACTCATAGATATTAGATATATCCACTAAAAATAGTTATAAAACGTGTCCGAAAGTATGCAAAAAAAACATATTTTTTTTGTTATTTTTAAGAATCTGTAAGAAATTTAAATAAAGGGCTTTAGGCCATCTAAAAATGCAATGTTTATTTTTGTAGGGACTCTTCAACAATCTTTTCGTAAATGCAATTGAAAGAGTGCGAACTGAGCTCATTCTTCTCGGTCACGAAACCTTTTACATAATTGAAACCCCCTTTCTATGTAAGTGTGCAATAAAAGCCTGCTGCTAAGCCGCCAAATCCTCCTTCCCTCTACAGAATCCGATCAAATGGAAAAGTCAGGCACTTTTGGTAAACACTGTGCAGTGGTGTGAATAACAGTTTCTAGCCCGGAGCCATCGCTTTTGCCACCCCATATTCCAATCCGCCCTCTATTTGTCAGGCGTAATTAGCCGCAAAGTATGCTATTTGTACAATATTGCACATTGGCCATCGGCAGCTATCGTCATTGCCAGTCCTTTTGCTATACAGTCGGTGGAATTGAGACATTTCCTGCCTCCACCTCTGATGGCTTTACACGGGGAGAAAAAAGGATAATAACTCATTGTAATTATTTGAAATGTGGGAAAAAGAAACAGGGTTCCCATCTCTATATAACCTTACAATAACCTTAAGAATATGAAGTAAACAAAATTTTAAAAATATAAATATATTAAAATACGGAATTATAGTGGGCATATTATATTAGGTGTCTGAAAGTATGCAACAATATATGTGACAAAAGTGATATGATCTCAAACCTATCTGCCAGTTTAATGTTTAGTACAATTTGCATATATGTATATAAAGAGATAGCCTTTAGTTGTGCCGAATTCGCTGAAGCGTGTTTTCCAGCTCGCCACTTGTCTCTCTGTGACCTTCCCCAAAAAACCACTTGTGCTAACCCATTGCCCACCCGAAAACCACTTGCTTCAACCTTAACCCATTGATGGCTGCTCACATGAGCAGACCACTCAAATCGCTTGATGGCCGCGCAATGCAACCGGCAAAACAGAACAGAACAGAAACTGCAACTGAATTGGGGGGAGGAACTATGTATATAGCATGCATTTACCCTATAACTATTACAAAGGCATTGCTGACGTGTTTTTTCGCCTGGAGCAGGACTCTAGGACAGGTCCTGACCTCCCCCCAGTGAGTGTATGTGAAAAAATACCACAATTTCAATTTCAAAGTATCCTTTTAGTCAAAAGGAAATGACATTTACGCGCTTTGTTGTGGTTTGCCCATGCATAAAACATTTTTAGTTTAAATTTTTTATGTTTTACCCCACTCACTCTTTTACTTTTTTTTATATTTTTTTTGTTTCGTATTGACGCACTTGCAGTGGGCGTGGCACTGCCTGAGGGGCGTGGCACATGTTTGTGCGGAAAACCCGGGGAATCCAAAGGAACTGGAAAACCGGAGGGAAACCAAACCACACAAAGCCAGGCGACGACGACGATGGTGACGACAACTGAACTGCAGCAGCAGCTTAAAACTCCGACTGCCAAGAATGAGAAATATTTATGAAAATTAAATTCTTTTTCGAACGCAACGGAATTGGCCTTGGGTGGCGGAAAAAGCAAGCAGCTGGCTGCTCCTGGGTGGGTCAATAATGGTACAGGGTATTCGGGGAGCTTTTCTGATTTTCCGGTATTTATTTGATTTTTGAAACACTTTTATATAATAAAAAATGTTTACTAAAAAGCTCAACAAATAATGCTATCATTTTATACACCCAAAACAAAATCGAAATGAAACAATGATCGTATGCATAACCAGAAATGTACATGGGCAAATCAATATATTTAAAAAAAATCTTTAAAAAAAAATTTGTATGTAGTTAAAATTTAAAAAAAAATCTTACTAAACTAAACCTTACAAATAAAAGAGGTGCAGTGTTGAAAATGGAGTTTCAACTTGGCTTTTCAGGTCAGCTCAGTCCGAAAGTGTTTTCCAGTCCAGTGAATCGTTTTAAATTGCTTTAAATATTCCGAAGAAATCAGACTGCTCGTTTAAGGACCAAAGACTCTATGGTTGAGGCTTCCAAATAGTCTGCAGATTGGGGTGCCAAGGCAACATGCAATTGCAAACAATAAGTGTAAAAATCAATGCGTTGCTCCAGGCTTTTCCAGCTTTTCCCCCTCTTTTCCCTCCCAGAACTTCCTCTCTTACTCGTCGGGATGTCCTGGCAAAGCACTGCAAATGCACTTCCTGTTTCCTCCAGAAACTCGGCGAAACTAGAGGGACACTGGAGGTGCAGCTCTGACATTTGTTGAATATCAACAGGAAATGCAGTGAATAAACACGTCGAGTTGTCGATTCGTCGATTGCATGAGTTGCATTGTGAGCTGCGGGTTTGCCTTCGCCTCCGTTGTCATTGTGAAGCATACAGAGCGAGAAAATATATACCTATAAAAGAAGTTATTTAGATCTAGGATTACCTTAATACTACTTTATGGTCTAAAACTAAGATTTTTTAAAGTTATAGCTTAAGTCTCTAAAAAGCCCTACTGCCATTTTTACAAACAAACGTTTTTTAAATAATAAAGGTGTCTAAAAGTTTGCAATGAAAATTTAGTTTAAGATTCAAGCTAGAGCTTGAAAAAATATCGAACTTTTTACAAATTCTAAAAAATGTATAAGCTTTGAAATCACTTGTGATTTAAGCTTGTTTTATATTTTTGAGTCACATAAATTACTCATAAATTACTAAATTTACCCCTCATTACCACTTTTTTCCCAGTGTACCGGAAGAGCGTCCAAAGGGGCGGCGGAGGGAAGTGGGATGGCGCTGCGGATGAGACGTCCGTGCATTCAATTCGATGCCATTCAGCTCGATTCTTCCCAATCCCCCCTCAAAACCCCGCGACTCAGTTCTATGCGAGGCGATATTCGATTTGAATGGCGGCGGAAGTCGCCTCCGGGCGATGGCCAGCAAATAATGCCAAATGCATTTTCGATGACTGAGCAGGGAAAACAACAATTGGAGGCGCTGCACAAATTTGCATTGCAGCCCGTTGCGTAATTGCATTCGTCAAAAAATGGCGAACGGCGAATGGCATTCATTCATTCATTCGTTTGTCCATTTGTACGTTTTATTCATTCGCTCACTCA
Source organism: Drosophila lutescens (assembly GCA_037075285.1). NCBI lineage: Eukaryota > Metazoa > Arthropoda > Insecta > Diptera > Drosophilidae > Drosophila > Drosophila lutescens. The sequence continues at coordinate 375,298 of JBAMCF010000324.1, forward strand.
TGAGTCGGGCAATCAAATTAAATTCCGGGCCAAAATGCTTTTCGAAATTGAAGGTGAGCGCGTCGAACGTGGGCAATCAAAGTCTCCCCTTTTTGGTTACATTTCAGCAGGACCAACACTCCACCATCATCTCCATAAGCCATCATATTTTGTCCATCCGTCCGTCGATCCATCAGTCAGTCAGTCAGTCAATCATTCGAATCGTTTTCGTTTGCGTTTCGTTTTCGATTCCAATCAATTTGTTTGGCATTTTTGGCTGCCAGCTTTTTCCCGTTTTCACCCCCCGTTTTTTTTGCAAACGCTTTTTGTTTGCTTCTATCGATTTGTGCTGCGAAACAGAAACAAAAAGTGTTCAACGTTGCTTGTTGCATTTTTAAATAAAGGTTGTTCGACGGCAGCCAAAAAAGGGACTAAAGGGTGTGCTACTGCATTTCGTACACTTCCGGTCTGAATAGATCCATCATTGTCCGATTTGAAATGCTTGTAAACGTGCTTAATTTCAAATGTTACCGAGGAATTAGATCGGAAAGAGAAGGAATTTAAAAACAAATTCTTATTGCATTATCAGAATTTTAGGATAAAAGCTCTGAGTACTTGCATATTCTTCTTTCTTTTAAAAGATAAAACTATTTTATATAATTATGTAATACAAATATTGATAATTAAATAAGAGTGCTTTCTTTTTGAATTTTTAAAATTTATTTTTTATACTCTTAGAAATCTGTGGAAATTTGATCAAAACAGAGTATCATTTAGTCGTTATTATACCAAAAAATCAATTTCCCCAATTACTGCAGAAATATTTCATTGTATTTTTCTTTTAAAGTTTGCTTTTGCTGTTTTTTCACTGCACTTCCCGTTCAATTGGGGGAATTTATTTATGAATTTCGAGTACTGTGAGCAAAAACTAATCTCAAACCACATCTTTTGCGTCTGTCAAAATTTTTAGAGAGTGTTTTATTTCACCTGCATTTTTGAGCACACAATTGATTGTGATTGACAATATTTCTGTTTCTGCCTCCACTTTCACTCAATTAGCATTTTCTTATTCGATAGAAATTTGTATGACAAAATTTGATATGCCCACTTTTAATCTTTTTTAATTCTATTTCCGTTTCGATATTCAAAAATGTTTTAATTTTAACTGTCGTTTCGGACACAAGGTAGTCGATTTGTCTGTATAAATAAAACAAGAATTGTGTTCTTAAAAATACAGAAACATAATTCTCGTAAAGATTTTACGCCAATGAAACCAACAGAAAGGCATTAAGCCTTAAAAAATACAGCTTTTGAACAGTACTATTTATGTGCGTTGTGTAAAGATAGATAAAGATATAAGGTACGGTTACTCTTGCTATTTAAGATGGGAGAAAAAAATAATTTATTTCCATTTTAGAGTAAATTAACTGAAGAGAAAAAGTGGATATGATACTCATAATTGAAACTTGCCTAGAAGTATGCAATAATAAATGTATTCATTCCGAAAAATTACGTTATTTTAAACTGCCTACTTTTAGGCACTTATATAAGTGATTTCAAAATCCTTCTGATTTTTGTGGCTTTCCATTGCAAATATGATTACTTTCAAAACCTTTGTAAAAATTTTAAATTGAATATATGTTAGTTAATTAATTCAAATATTAATAGTAGGTATTTTTTTTAAAGCTATACCCTCCTAATTGCTTGCAATTACAGGGTTTAAGGAACTGCACGCTAATTGACACTTTGCAATCCGACCGAAGACTCAATCCACAAGCCCACAGGGCTCAAAGGGGAAAAGTGGGTGGTAGAGAAAGTTTTCGCTTTCTCCTTGGCATTTTTCATCCTTTTTTTTTGCGTTGCATACCCACAGGCGGCAAGTTCTGCAGCAAAAATCATTTTGTGGGATGCGAGGGCGGGGTGGGTGGTAAAGGGGGGCAGGGGCGTGGCAGGATGTCTGACTGCGCTCATTGAGAACAAAATGCGAAACTTTTTAATTGACTTTTTCAATTACAGTTTAATTTTGTTGTAAGAAATGTTGGCACTGCCAATTGAAGTTTTCCCGAGCGCATACGAAAAAGGCCAAAAACGAGAAAAAGACGGCCGAAAAGTAAGAGAGATGGGGTGGCTAATCTATCATTGTCCACTGGCGAAATGCTGAAATGCTGAACCGGCCAACTGGCGAGTGTGTGTGCGGGCAATTTGCAAAACTTCACAAACACGCACCAGTCAGCCATCAGCATCCTCAACTTGGCCACTTTCTCGCACTGCCCTGTACACTGAAAGAAAAATAGTGGTGATTTGAGATACTTGGATTTCTTATTATAAAACTCGGAACTTAATTTGAAATGTTTTTTAAGCTGTCCAAAAGTATGCAATAAATGAATAAAGTAAATTAATAAATTCCGAAAAAATAGTACAGCATACTTTTAGGCGCCTTGTAAACTTTTATCAAAATCTTAGTGATTTTTGTGGTGATTTTATAGAAACTGAATAATCCGGAGATCCGATAAAAAATTCAGAAATAAATTAACATAGTTTTAGGCAATTTTTGATGTGCTTCTAAGAACCCAGTTATTTCTGTGGAATCAACTCTATAAAAAACCATAAATTCTTTATAGCAAGACTCTATTTTGGTAGCAGAAATTTTCTTTATGTGCTCCTTTTTTGCTACCGAAACCCATTCGGAAAATCTAAATTTATCTGCAACAAATTTCGTTGCTCTTTCCTTTCGGACACGAAGAAAAAGGCCAAGAAAGCACGCCAACTATGCATAAAGCTGGGCAAGTGGATGGGCCAAATGGGCAAAATGGGGGTGGCAAAGTGAGAGAAGGGCGTGCTCGAGCAAGATTGCATCTTAAAAAACATTTCCTTCGAGCACTTTTTACTATGCGACCGAAAAACTGGTCAAAGTGAAAAAGTTTTTCATGTAATGGAACTTTTCATTAATTTTCCAACTCTTTGCTCTTCGATGTGTGACAGGTATGTAATTCCCCCAGCTACAAGTCGAGATAATCCGATATGTGCACTCTACGGAAATCTCCAAATTAGCCGCAACATGAAGTCCATGCTGCCCATAGAATTATTCAGCCGACCTGCTGGCCAACACATGATGCATTGTCTGTTGATGGTTTATTATTCTAGGGGTTTTTTGTGCCCAAAGCAAACATGTTACATTTATCTTTCGGGGATGAAGCGGACAAAAAACGTAAAAAGAACGGCAAAAAGGGGGACTCAGGTCAGAGGATTCCACGGCTTATTACCATGTATTTAAAAACACCAAACGAAATTAACAAGAATTTTTGGTTTATGACTTATGGATTTTTAAGGATTCGATATATAAAAAGATTTTTGAATAATTTTTATATTTTTCTTTTAGATCAAAAACATTATTAAATCATTTGGTTTTTGAAAACACTGATAAAGATGTCTAAGAATATGCAATGATTTTTGTTTAGCAATATATCTATAGAATTGCGAATTGTTGCATACTTTTTACCGCCTTCATAAGTGATTTCAAGAGCCCCTGTGACTTTTGGGTATTTTTCCTCGGTAACCCTTCTTCTACCAGTCCAAAGTACTTCCCACTCCTCGGATTACAGGGTGTAGCGAAGGCAATAACTGAGATACGAATGCGAATACGAGCGGAGAACAACAAAAGCCCACGATGAATGGCCTGGATGGCAGGTGGAGCCGTCGGGTCAAGACCCGGTCAAAGCCAATGATAATGGCTGCTGGCGGAGATTGAGGGGGTTAGCCAGAGGATTGGGGGAACAAGGATCCAACCTGGTGGTCCGGAGTGCCTCGAATTAATCCCTGGCGTACACTTTGGCCTCTCACCGAGGCAGGCTCGATTTTAATTGAATAACTGCACGAACGAGCGAAATGTTATGTTGTGTTGATAAGGCGATAAGATATGGCACCGATCCCAGGGGAGTCGCTTTCCCAGGGATGTGTCCTCGCAACAAATCACGGATATCGAATGGGAAACGGAAAGGCCTCGTGATTGTCTTTGTACTCGTCGGACAAATGGCATGAAATAATATATAAAATGGGTTTCGTGTTTATCTCCTCCAGCTTCTATTGTCACCTCATGTTATTTGTGTGTGTTCTAGTGTTTTTTCTACCCGTTGATAGTATGTTTTCCCTGGAAAAGCCGGCTTAAGCCCCCATTTACATACGATCTGTATGCATATGAGGGGTTTAAAGGGGGAGGAATGTTTATGGGAGAACCCGCTCATAACCGCAGATTGCCACTTGATTTGTCCTCTGCCTTTTATGCACGTCAATCGCATTTGTTTTGGCTTTGTCTTGCTTTTTTGTTTTCCACTGTTTTCCCTTCAGTTCCGGCTTTTCCTTTTGACAGAGAGACAGACAGTCAGACAGCCGGAGGAATGCAAAGCCAAAACGAATCGAGGCTCTCTGGCCCTCGGCAGCTGTAATCACCGCTGTGAAATGTGTGACATGCGATATCTATTATGCAAATATTGGCAGGCCGCAAATCCACAAATCCTCCTGCCCCGATTGCCACGCCCCTCCTTTCCTCTGATCAAATAATACCGGCTTTACAACGTCCTGTGAAATAAATCGTGACTGCACTTTGCATTGGGTATTATTCACTTTCAAATTAAAACACTTCTAATAACCATTCTTTGGGCAATAATATTTTAAGAATTTTTCAATTAAATTTTTACACCTACATTTTTATGAAATGATCTGTATAAATAATTTATAATTTATAAAAATAATTAATTAATAATATTAATATAAAAATAATTTGGATAAAAATAATTAATTAAGGAAAATTCCGTGTATTAGCTAATTTATTCGGCTACTAAAAGTCTCTTGTTTCATGCTTTTAATGTGTGTTTTAAAACTGTTGTTCTCGTAGCTCAGTTTCTGTTTTTAATGCGCGACAAACTTTTATGATTCCCCTCGTCGTCGTGGGGAATCCCCCGGCTTATCCGCAGCTTTCCTTTCCTCGCAGCCATCAGAAATTAGCGTCCATTAATTAGCTGGCTCTGCTGGATTGACGTTAAGTTGCTGCCCCCCAGTTTTCTGTGTCCGATGGCCTTTGCTATTGGGATCGAGGGATCCGGGAGTCCCTATATCTTGTGGCTGCAACTTCGGGGGGTCAAAAAGGGGAGGGGAATTGGGAGTTTTGCCCCTGCAGATAATTACCGCAGCATGTCAAAGTTTTGAGCTATCCTCCTATCCACCTCACAGGTAATTTATCTTGGCTCCACTGGAGGCAAGGCTTTAATAGATCATTTGCTGCATCATTGCGCATACGCCGTGTGAGCCCCGCTGCCGTTACCTTTGTAACGTGGCTAATCCTTTGACTTTGGAGTGAGTGAAGGAGGTTGTCTGGTTGTCACGTCGCTCTGCTGGATTTTTCTCCACTTTTTGCGCTCATCCAAATATATCACTGTCGGTGGCGGAATGCGAGTCTCCATTAAATGTGGCCCACCGCCAACGGATGCCAACGGAAGCCACTGAAGCCACGGAAATTCTGCCACCAGCGAAATTCCCCGCTCGTTTGGGTTTCACTTTTTATTTTTCGCCTGCATTTTAGCAGACACCGAAAAACACCCCAAAAACAAGAACCCCTAAATATTTAAAGCTCGCCTCGCAGTTCGCCAGCGTAATTCTATTATGGCTGTAAAGCAATTTTATTTCATATTATTTATGCTCGACGCCAGTCATCAAGACAAAACTACAGCAGAACTTCTTTGGCCTCAACTTTAGTAATTTTAGCATTTGCTTTCAAGATGCTCCCCCAAACTCGAACTTTTGCAATGACAAATAAGACAGCAACGAGTGCACATAAATTTAAATTTCGAGTTGCGTACTAAAAGTAAGCAATCAAGAGTAAGAATACACCAATAAATCGTCCAATTCAGTTTATCAAGGACTTTACTGTTGTTTAATCCATATTATTCCTTTGGCTTTTAAGAGGTTATTTCGAAGAATGATACTTAAGACAAGATTTTATTTCTTTCTTTAAAAATAATATTTAAATACATTTAAATATTTACAGATATTGTAACTTAAATAGTTAATTTTAAAAATTTAGTCTGAAGGTAATTTTTTCTTTGTCAAAAATAACTTCTCTCAAATCAGAAAAAATTGTAAAGTAAATGTTTGTTAATTTTTAGTTTTTGGGGATGCATAGTTTGGATAGTTAGGGAATTTCCCCTGTAGTTGTTTTGTTCCCTGGATGCTGGCTACCTTATGGCCACTATATCCGTTCCCCCTATTTTCCTACTCTTTGGCTTTCGTTTTCATATCTGCCGGCTGCCATTTCGCATTTTCGTTTTCATTTTTACGCTTTGCAGGTCTCGCTTTCACATTTGCCCTTGCCCCGTCACTTCCTGGTCCCCTTATAACACCCTTCTACCCCTTTCAACCCCTTCTAGCCCCTTTCTAACCCCTCTTGACCCATCACCAGCCCCTTTGGTGCTCCTGTGAATGTCGCGTTGGCTGTCATCATCAAATTACGCCAAGCTTTTGTGGCTGGGTTTTTGTTTTCAGGGCAGAAGTGAAGCGAAATTAAACAGACTTTAAGGTTACTTTTAAGTACTTTTTTTTTAGATTAAAAAAATAAGTCGATTTGAAGTTAAAATTTTGATTATAATTAATTATCATATCCCTTTAATAAAGGTCTTTTATTTAGTTTTAAAGTCAAAGCGTTAAATATTTATATTTTATATATTAATATTTGTCTAAGGGCTCTTCTTAGTTTGGCACAACAAATTTTGTAGTAAAAATTGAACCTTTAAATATTTATAATCTGCTGGTTTTAAGGTACAATGAACTTGAAAAATCCTAAACAAAGGTACACCATATTAAAAAAGAAACTTGAGTTTCTGATTATAAAAATATTTAAATTATTAAAAGAAAAATATGTTTGAAGGTAAGCAGCTTTAATAAATAAATGTGTAAGCTAAGTTGATTAGTTTTCCTAATGAAAATTAATGAAAATAGGCTGCTTATGAGGTTTGCCCCTTAAATTGCCTTTTGTGCGCTCTTTTGATCGAGATCGCTCTTTTTTCGGCGCTCTTCTATTTATTTCATTAGCCCTCTCTGAGTCACTTTCTCTCTGATAAATCACGTATACGCCGCGTCGATCGCCGTCCGAATGGCAGTCGCCAACGAAACGCGCGCGCAAGCAAACCGCCAGCGAATCGCAGCGGAGGAGCATCTTCTTCCATGAATGGACTAACTTTCTGGATAAAGAACACCCCAATATCATAGATCTCGAGGCAGGAGGAGATTGAGTGACCTTTGACCTTGGAAAATGGCCGCCGGAATGATGAGCGATCGGGAACGGGAGGCGATCGTCAGCAACTTGACCAAGGACGTGCAGTCGCTGAGGGAAATGGTGCGGAGTCGGGAAAGCGAGCTGGTCAAGCTGCACCGGGAAATCCACAAGCTGAAGGTGAGCCAGAAGTCAGGTGAAGTCATAAAGGTAGGGGAAAACGGAAAACATTGGGAAAAGCCATCCATCGCTGTCTATCGCATCGCTTTGTTTGCTCTTTCTGTTTTTTTTTGATTTTTTGTTTGCTGCCCCTGGAAGTTCAGATAAGCTCAGGAGCTTCCACACGCAGACCGCACTATTTCAGTTTTTTTCGGACTAAATTCGAATTCGCTTTGTGTATCGCAGAGATACAAAAAGTATCTGCAAATACACACGACCCCTCCTCTATCACAATCACATCGTTATCTGGGCAACAGCAGCAGACTCTGCCCAGATATCAGATATGCCTACCCCACTGAACCGCAGAAGGGGGAGGGGGACGGGGGTGGCTTCTAACTAACCCATGCCCTTGCCAGATACTCATATCTAATACCCCTTCTCTCCTAAACCATCCACACATATTTAAACTGTAAGGCAGATTTATTGAGCCAAGTGATTAGCACTTCTTGGCGAGATCTCATCGTCGTGCACAATTTTATAGCCCAAAGAAACGAGTGGAAAGTCGAAACTTGCGACTCTCGGATACTCGGTAGGCAGTTCTCAAATAATCTGGAAGCCGAAAATCATTTAATTTTCATTATCTCACTAATTGGGGCTGTAAAAAGTCAGAGGAAAAGAGACAGAGAGGGCTAAATTGCAAAATCGGTAATATTAAATAAATTAGAGGGCGGCTGAAATTGTTTTCAGGGCTATAGGAAAGTCTAGATGGGAAATAATGTAGGTAAAAAAAATGAATAAACTTTTCCATTTATAGAAATCTGCTATTTAAAGCGTAATTCAGACATAAATAATGTAATAATTAAATTATAAATTTAAAAAATGTTTAAATTTTCCAAATCTTTTCTTTAAAATACAATCAAGATATGGTATAATAAATACAATCAATGGATATATTAGTAACAAATGAAATAACTTATCCACTCTATGGAAAACGGTTCTCTGCACCATAATAATAATTTAAATAGTTATTTGTCATAATGAAAATTTTCCTAGCTCAGTAAAATCCGCAATCGTAGAGAATTCCATCTTTGGCGAGATGTAAAGCTCTTCGGCACCTAATTCCACTGAGAGTGTGCGTCGCTAATTGCCGGATCACCTCCAGCTTGAGCAGACCCCTCTGTTACCCCAGATCTCGCAGATCCCCAGATTACTTTGTGGGTAAACAAAAATACAAAAAGATACATAGATAATATAGTTCCGACCGGGGCAGCACGCGCATCTCATCTCGAATAAAAAACACAGAAAAGAAACAGAAACCGAAACCAAAGCTGCGGCGAGCGAGAAAAATAGGAAATGCGAGCTGGGCCAAAGAAGAGTGTTTTTTGAAATGCTAATTTCTATGCAAATAATTTGGAAAACAAGCAAAAGGTGGTTGGAGATGGGAGGTGGGAGGGGGTGGTAACACCTCGCCCTGACATTCGGCTTATCATGTTTACCCTCTGAGCTGGAATTGGAATTGGAATAGAAACTAGAACTCCATGACTGGGTCTACTTTCTGGGGAGGCGCCTCGGTTTAGGATTTGCCTTTCGGCAGCGACTTTATCTATGCCGCTTTTTGGGTCACAACGCCAAGGGGAAAATTTAGCATTCTATTTACGGATTTTGATAAGGGAGTCACAAAATACGCACCCAATTGGCATACACTGGTAGCGAAAAGGGTGTTGCAAAAGTATTTGCGTTATGAGTTATTTTTTTAATTTTGTTTTATTTAAATTAGCTAATTTTTTTAGATTTCTGTTTTTAATTTTAAAGGCATGTGTTAAAATAAAAAAAAATCCAAAAATCATCCCTGTGTATTCCATCCCGGGATTTGTCATCGTGAAAGCACGTGAATGCCATCCGCAGTGGGTCATCTAATTGAGTTGGGTGTCTGAGTGTCGAGGGAATCACGAGGCCCCATCGATTGATTGGCTCACAATTGCCGGGGAATTGATTAAGCGACGCATGACAATTGTGGCTCCCTTCTCTGACACTCTTCCATCTTCTGTGCTTATTTTCCAGAGTGTGCTGCAGCAGACCACCAACCACCTGAACGTCACCCGGAGTGAGAAGGCGAAGACGAAGCTGTACTCCCTGCCGGAGCAATGTGGCGAGCAGGAGGGCAGGGATCGGGACCCGCATGTGTGCAGCTCCTGCGGCATGGTGCTGCCCACCAGTCCGGAGTTCGCCCTGGAGGCGTTGTCGCTGGGACCACTGCCCCACTCGGCAGTGGCATCTTCGACTGCTTCCCCATCCCCATCCCCAGCCACTCCTTCGCCTTCTCCCTCGACGGAGGAAGCGCGACCCAAGGCCATGCCAGCTGCTATCAAGAAACAAGGCGTCTCCGCCGAGAGCTGCGTGCAGTCCATGCAGCAATCCTACAGCATTCCAATCCCGAAATACGACAAGGATTTTAGGTGAGATTTGTCTTGAACTAAAATTTGATTTTTAATTTTTTTTGGTAATTTTTTAAAATTATTTTTAAGCTTACTTTAGCAAAATCAAATGTATATTGATATGTTGATTTCTTCGGAAAAATTTTAAAACTAATTTCGCGTCCTTCACAACCTTGATCTTTCCCAGTGACAAGCAGCAGATCAAAGACGCCATCATGGACAACGACTTCCTGAAGAACATAGACGCCTCGCAGGTGCGCGAACTGGTGGACTCGATGTACTCGAAGAGCATCGCCGCCGGGGAGTTTGTGATCCGCGAGGGCGAGGTGGGTGCCCACCTGTATGTCTCGGCGGCCGGCGAGTTTGCGGTGATGCAGCAGGGCCGAGTGCTGGACAAGATGGGCAAGGGCAAGGCGTTCGGGGAGCTGGCCATCCTGTACAACTGCACCAGGACGGCCTCCATCCGGGTGCTGAGCGAGGCGGCCAGGGTGTGGGTGCTGGACAGAAGGGTCTTCCAGCAGATCATGATGTGCACGGGTCTGCAGAGGAGGGAGAATAGTGTGAATTTCCTGAGATCGGTGCCACTGCTGAAGAACCTCAGCGAGGAGCTGCTGGCCAAGATAGCGGATGTCCTGGAACTGGAGTTCTATGCGGCTGGCACTTATATAATCCGTCAAGGAACCGCCGGCGATAGCTTCTTCCTGATCTCACAGGGCAATGTCCGGGTCACACAGAAGCTGACCCCCAGTTCTTCAGAGGAAACGGAGCTGAGAACTCTTTCCCGGGGAGATTACTTCGGAGAACAGGCACTGATCAACGAGGACAAGAGGACGGCCAACATTATAGCCTTATCACCGGGAGTGGAGTGCCTCACCTTGGACCGGGATTCCTTCAAGCGACTAATTGGCGATCTCTGCGAGCTGAAGGAGAAGGACTATGGGGATGAGAGCAGGATGCTGGCCATGAAGCAGGCCAGGGAGAGCAGCCAGGACGAGCCCAAGGAGCAGCTGCAGCAGGAGTTCCCTGACCTCAAGCTCACCGATCTCGAGGTGGTCAGCACTCTGGGCATCGGCGGCTTTGGCCGGGTGGAGCTGGTCAAGGCCCATCATCAGAATCGCGTGGATACCTTTGCCTTAAAGTGCCTGAAGAAACGCCATATTGTGGACACCAAACAGGAGGAGCACATCTTCAGCGAGCGCCACATAATGCTCAGCTCAAGATGCCCCTTTGTGTGCCGATTGTATCGCACCTTTCGGGACGAGAAGTACGTCTATATGCTGCTGGAGGCCTGCATGGGTGGTGAGATCTGGACAATGCTGAGGGATCGCGGTTCCTTCGAGGACAACGCAGCGCAGTTCATCATTGGCTGTGTGCTGCAGGCCTTTGAGTATCTCCATGCCCGCGGGATTATCTATCGCGATCTGAAGCCCGAGAACCTTATGCTGGACGAGCGTGGCTATGTGAAGATCGTGGACTTTGGCTTTGCCAAGCAGATTGGAACCAGTGCCAAGACGTGGACCTTCTGCGGCACCCCGGAGTACGTGGCCCCCGAGATCATCCTGAACAAGGGTCACGATCGAGCCGTGGACTACTGGGCCTTGGGCATCCTAATCCACGAGCTGCTCAACGGAACGTAAGTTTAAGAATCTATATGATTTTTGGAACTCCCTTAATAATGCTGATTTCTACTTGAACAGCCCACCATTTAGTGCCCCGGATCCCATGCAGACGTACAACCTCATCTTGAAGGGCATCGATATGATTTCCTTTCCCAAGCACATTTCCCGCTGGGCCGTGCAGCTCATCAAGCGACTCTGTCGCGATGTTCCTTCGGAGCGACTGGGCTACCAGACGGGTGGCATCCAGGACATCAAGAAGCACAAGTGAGTAGAACACCCTGGCAGGGTATTCCTTAAGAATTCGCCTTTTTTGTTTAGCAAGAAGTAAGAACGAAATTACATCCTTTTGTGCTAATGAATTCTCGCTTTTTGGTTAAAGAAGTGTTTTCTATACCCGCGAATTATAACCGAACCTAACCGAATTTTTAATGCCCAACATCCAACTCTCTTAGTTACTATTATTATTTTTTTTTATCATTTTCCTTTTTTTTTAAATTTATTTTTTTTTCTTTGTTTTTTTGCTTGTGCTCCCTAGGTGGTTTTTGGGCTTCGACTGGGATGGCCTATCCAGTCAGCTGCTGATCCCGCCCTTCGTGCGACCCATTGCCCATCCCACGGATGTGCGCTACTTTGATCGCTTCCCCTGCGACTTAAATGAGCCGCCCGACGAGCTCTCCGGCTGGGATGCGGACTTCTAGGACTTCTAGTACTTCATCACTGTGTTTAGCTTACTCTTTAGGTTACATTCTTGATTTGCATAGTATAAACGTAGAAAGAAACAAAGAAAAGCCATCTTAGTTAGTTACTTTGAATCATGGTAAAAGTACACACTGGATTTGGCGGCCAGCAGTCGGCAGATTTGCGAGCACCTTGCGATCAACGGAGTGTAGATCTTCTCAGAATCCTTGGTGGGTTCCGCAGCCAGGTGCAAACCGGAGGGCACATTCTTAAAGAACTCCTCGTAGGTGAGTCTGGGCTCCCTGCCCTTGGGCATCCTGCAGGATTGGCAATTGCAATTCGATTCCCGATGCTCGTAGAAGGCGTATCTCGCTCGAAAGGCGCATCCCAAGAGGCTCACCTCCACTCCAGTTCTCTGATAAACAGGAGCATCAAAGATATCCGCCACGATCTGCAGGACTTGCTGGCTCCTCGAATCCTCACCCACTACTATCACCTTGGTGAACTTGGACTTATTGAACCCCATCTCCCGGGCGATGGCATAGTGGTGCATGATCTGACCCTCGATCACAGCACGCACTTCGATCTCCGGTGTGGCAAAGGCAGGACGACCCCTCAAGCAGTCCGCTGACATATAGTCTATTCCCGCATCCCAACGCAGAGTTCCCTGGGCAATAGGTATAATCTCTCGATCCCTGAAATGCACCGCCACATTTCCACTATTCCCAGGAGGCGTTTGACCCAGCATCTCGTAGAACCTCACCCAACTGCCATTGGCCACCTCCTCGCAAACAGCCTTTCTGACCAAACCGCCATTGTGAAAGCACAGGACGCCCATAAACTCATCGGTTCTCGTGGGATGACACATCACATGGCCATCCTCCAAACGGGGAGCCCTCTTTAGAGGCATCACCACCACATCACTGGTGTCCAAAGATAGCATAAGGAAGTTATTCTCCACCAGAAGACCGGCCAGTTCGGAGGCCTTGCTCCCGGCGGAGGCCACCACCATGCAGTCGGGTCGAAAGTTCCACCTCTTCACATAGTAATCTGCGACCCGACCTTGCAATCGATTAGAGGGTATGGGTTTCATTAGACGCTTGGCCAGGTCAGGAGCACAGGCATCCAGGCACTGATGTGACCACTTCTTACGCCGAATATCCAACAGATTCATTCCCGAGCCATCGGTGTAGTCTATGGAGGCCATGCCTCCTATCAGTAGGGAAGCTAAGAAGCTGGAGATCAAAGAGATCCTCGAACACCTCTCGTAGTGCTCCGTGCACTGGGTGTACACCTTGCGGATTTGGGGACCTGTGAACCTGGTATATGCTCGAGATCCCGTGATACTGGACATTTCAGCTGGCCCTCCGACCGCCTGCTCCATTTCGCGCACCTGCTCATCCGTGGACGAATCCCGCCACGTGGGCGTCCTGGTCAACTCGAAGGCACTCTCGGTGAGCTGTTCATGCAGGCGGAGGTTGGCGTTCAGATTACAAAGGCGTCTTAGTCCCAAGTCCGACCAGAAAACACAACCGTGCTGCTGGGCCGCTCCACCAATGGAGGCTATTGAGTGCAGATCTGCACCCTGTTTCTCCAGGCAGTCCATCAGCATGTCCAGCGCCTTGACCCACATCACCGGATTGGCCAGGTATTCACCCGGTCCTCCGTCTGGTAGTATACCATTCTTGGTTTTGAACTCGGGCAGGTCGATGTCATAGCGAATCTGGGCCACATAGGCCACCTTCAGGTTGGAGTCGAGGATCAGGGCGCGCAGGAGCTGGGTGCCCAGGTGGAGGCCCAGGTAGCTGTTGCCACTGTAGTCCTGTTTGCGGCGGTGACACATTATCCAATGCTTCTACAAGATTCAAAAAGTAGGTGGAAATTGGAAATTTTTAGGAAATTATTATAAGACCGAAAAGACTAAGCATCTACCTTTTGAGATCGAAAGTTAAAAAAATAGTTTTCTTTCAGTGGAGTAGGTAAGGAAGTAAGGAATTAAAATATTCAATTCCAGAAAATAGATAAGTACCAAGAAATATCCAGCATAATAATTAAATAAATCAATATTTCTTCGCAATCTTTATACACTAGTAATATTTATTGACAATAGTGAGTTATTCTAGGACTGCTGTTGCCCGATACGTCGCTGCTCGGTGATTTTGAACTGCAGAAGGACCACGAGATAGGTGGCCATGAAGGAGATGTTGGTCGTGATTAGCTCGCGGTTAATGTTGGCATAACCGTCCAGATTCATGATGGGTGGATTCTTGTTAATGGCCACCAGGAGCATCTCCACCTCCTTTTGGGTGGCGGCATCCACGGCCGTTAGGTTGATGTTGAGCAGCTTCGTCTGGAAGTCGAGTCCAACCTTTCGGGAGGCGTAGTGCGCCTCATTGCAGATGATGTAGAGCAGGCCCATGCAGTAGAACACGATGACGAAGAGACCGACCTACAGTTCCAATTTTATTATTATTTTCCATTTAATAATAGCTATAAGAAATATATATCTACCCACCTCCTTGTAGGTTGCCCCGTGGTCGATAATCTCGCTGATGCTGCCGTAAGTGGCGATGATCGTGGTGAAGAAGATGACCAGGCAGTACATACCATACATATTCGAGTATGCCCTACCCAGCTGCTGCATCATGTGGCTCAGATCCACCCATAAGTGACGGTACTCTGTCAGTTTCTGGGCGGGCTTCTCTCCCCTTATTGTTGTCTGCATTTTAAAATTGCAGACTTAATTTATACTATTAAAAATATTTGTATTTTACCTGCAGTGCATCGGAAAGGGCGCGACTAGCAGTTCCAAAGGCATTGCAGTTTATGTACCTAAGGGAGTTTGAAAGAAAAATGTTATATTACCTAATTTCCTATAACTATACAGATAAAAAACATAATTCAAGATGAATTTATTAATAATATTGATATTGAAAATGATATTTTTATATCCTTGCAGAGGGAATTATAATTTCAGTCAAAAGTTTGCAACGCAGTGAGGGAGACGTTTCCGACTAGATAAAGTATATATAATCTATATAACCAATTGCCGAGTCCATCCAGTCATGTCCGTCTGTCCGTTTCTATGCGAGCTAGTCTCTCAGTTTTAAAGCTATCGCGATAAAACTTTCCAAAAAGTCTTCTTTCTATTGCAGGTTGTACATATGTCGGAACGACACTATATTTTATGGCTCCCATAGGAATAATAAAAAAAATAATAGAAATAGCATTGTAACTTTGTAGGAAGTAGAGGTTTTGATTTTTGACAATTCAAAAACATTGACATTTTCGCAGTTCGGAAACAGGCGTATTTTGAACATTACATTTTTGTTTTTTATATTTTCGAACTTATGAAAGTGATATGGAATTGCATATAATCCAGTTACATTTTTCAATACTTTTTTTTATCGATGTGGAACAATAATCCAGGTATTTTCACTTCACTAAATCAAACTTTATAAGGCTATCCACTCACCACAGGCTGCAGAAGCAGTTCAGCATGGCGATGATGGGGTAGTAGGCGAATGTGTACCACAACCGGAAGTCCGGCTGCAGAAAGTACTGCGACAGGTTGATGGCGATGCTGAGGAGCCACGAAAACACGCACAGCGACCAGGTGAGTGGATAGAGATTCGGAAAGACGATGGGCGAGCCGGTGGTCTTGAAGAACTTGTACTGATAGTTGGTCCACATGTTCTTGAAGATGGCCACCTGAGGACCATGTCGCCAACTGGCCACCGGGAGCAGAAAGTTGGTGAACAGCAGACTGATGAAGATCACATTGTAGATGGCCTCATCGAATCGCTTGTCCGGACTGGTGACGAACTTCTTGACCCGCTCACGGAGGACCAGAACCACAATGGTCGTCTGGCAGCTGTAGATGAAAATGGCCCACATGACCTGCTTGGAGCTCCAGGAGTAGCCCGTCCGGGGCAGATTCTTCTCGGGGGGATTGCGGTGGATGGGCATTACGCCCATTATCTGAAAGAGCACCAGCAGGCTCTTGGTGGTCTGGTAGAACGAGTCATGTTTGTCCAGCTCCAGAGGATCGTCCACGGTCTCCTGTTTGCGTACATACACCTCCTCCATGGCATCGCCCCTGGCCATCAGTTTCAGTTTTTCCCGGTAGCGCACCTCGTCCTCGAGGAACTGACGCTGGTTGGGATTCAGCATGGGCACCACCTTCGACGGCGGCGTCAGACCGCGACTCACTGCCCAAAACGACATGGTGCGATCTCAGAAAGTCCTGCCGCCTCTCAGTGCCGAACCTTTTATACTTTTAGCCATCCCCAGGAAGCAGGCCTTGCTATTGACTTTCGATTGAAAGACAAACAATGAAAGGGACACGCCCGCAGGCGGCGCCCATTTGCTTGTCCTCCATTAAATATGCTCAAGTCCGGGACATGAGCACGAGCCTAGTTGGGCATTGGATACTATGCACTTGAAGAAAATACCATGACTGTTAAAGTTATGGAAAGAGAAGAGAAGATAGAATCCAGAAGGTTGAATAGAAAATGTTAAACTATTGAAAATTTAATGTTAATTATGTAATATTTATAATTCCCAACTAGTTCTTTCAAAAAATTGAAAAAATAAAAATTGTTCTCTATTCCAATTACTATTTTGTCTAGCCGACGATAACTTTCTTTTGAAACATATTTATTTCAGATAAATAGACAATTTAAAATAGCTCTGCATTTTATCTCAGTGTCCGTTTGTTGTGGTCATTCTGCTGACACCGACCAACGGGTGACCCCGTCAGCAGTGGAGAATGGGAAGGACGTGGACGACGACGACGACGGGGAGAAGGAGGAGGTGACCAACTGAGGGCGACCGAACGGAGAAGGTACATAAAATGCGCTTAATTTGCCGGAAATGAAAGTTTAACGATGTGTAAATGCTTACGAATGCCGATAGAGGCTCGCACTAATGACCAATAAAAATGTGCCACCAACGGGTCGCAGGAGTCTCCATCTCTCCATCTTTGTCCCGGGCTTGGGACCCAATCCTGGTCCCTTCTTCCACATCCTCCGTGTGTGTGTGGGTCTGACTTTTGATCTATTTCTGCCTCAGATACCAAAAGGACCGGCATCAATGGCTCTTAAGGCGCTTAAAGTCAGTCGAGAGTGGAGAGGAAATCCATGGCAATGACAGCCGTTTCAGGCTCGGATGTCCAGATAATACCCAATCCTCTCGAGCCAACTCGTCCTCGCTTCCCGGGGATAAACCAAGTGGGAGCTCTAAATCTCTCCCCGAGAGAATGTTTGGAATTTGTGGGCCACATTTAAAGAGTTTTCCCTGTTTCTAAAGCCAACTGTTGCGAGTTCACCCCTCCCTATTTTTTTAGCCCAGAGTTTTTCCTGTTTTGGCACCGAAACTCATTTTCATGGCACATAGTTTGGCAAACTCGGCTCGTTTAATGCGAAAACTTTCAAGACAAACGACAAGCGAGACTGCATAAATAAAGTGTTTAGCTGGTTTTTTATGCCCATGACATAATTGCAGCCAACTGAGGAACCAAGCTGCACATTTAAAAAGCGCTGGCGCAGCTTCATCTTATTGGCTTAAAGAACTGCAGTGCATCCATGGATTTGTGGGCTTTTGTTGCTGCCACGTCCTTTTTTGTTCCGTTTTGCCAGGACGTGCCTCCTCCGAGTGTCACAGGAACCGAAGGAAGCGAATCTCCCATGGCCGCCGGCTGTCACCCACAAAGCGGCCTTGGCGAACAAGTTACATTTCGATTTCCGAATCCCCCGGCTGGCATTCCCCTTTCAGCTCCGCCATCCTTCTTAGCGCGCCATCCATCAAGGGGATGCACTGCAAGAAATACTTAATATACTTGATTTTTCAACTAATATAGTATAATGATGTGATGTCCTTTAATATAATAGTCATATTACGTCTTTCTAACATTCTACAAAACTCATTTAAACTAAATTCTTCATCTATGAAAACTATTGATCCTGATCCTAAATATACCTTAGATACCTATTTTACCAAGTAAAATTTTAATAAAATCTTTAAAATCATTACTATATGGAGCGGCAATAATAAATGTTTCCAAACTTCTAGTTTATCTGTACCTTATCTCATTTATCCCACTTTTTGCTTTCAATATTATTTTTAGAGCCCAACTTTTCTTTCCCTGCACGCGTAATGCAAGTATCTTGTGCGAAACGCAGCTGAGAAAATGTGAGAAAGATTTACTTCTTGCAGAGGAAAGACTTTTATTAATATCCAGGGAAAGCGCACAGCAGAACAAGCCAAAAATGGATTTTAGATTGGCTATGGAGCTCGGGCAACTTAAGCAGAGTTGTCAGTGGTGGTAGAGGTGCTGGTGCTGGCCTCCGTGGTTGAGGTGGTGCTGGCTTCAGTGGTCGATGTGGTCGTTGTGGTGGTGCTGTTGCTGGACAGAGTGGCATTGGGAGGCAGACCCCATGGTCCACCGGGTCCACCAGGACCTCCAGGTCCGCCCTGAGGACCACCAGGTCCGCCCTGAGGACCTCCAGGTCCGCCCTGAGGACCTCCAGGTCCTCCTTGTGGGCCACCTGGACCACCTGGACCTCCAGGACCTCCAGGACCTCCACGACCGCCAGGGCCTCCACGGCCTCCTTGTGGGCCTCCAGGACCACCACGAGGTCCACCCTGAGGTCCTCCTCGTCCACGACGTCCACCTTGAGCGGCAGCCACGGCAATCAGAGCGAACAGGGCGATGATGATGAAGGAACGCATCTTGCTAGGTGTTTGTATCTTTCAGTAGAACTTAACTGTGATACCCATTCGCCCATTTCACCCGCCTTTTATACCTTTCTCACCTTTCCATTTCGACCGACTGAATAAACAGCTTCAGTTGTTGGTGACGTCAAATAAACGTCGGGTGTAATTTGGTATTTGGTAAAACCGTAGACAGACAAAAGAGTCTTGAGCTGGTCTCCAAATCGCTAGCTATCCGTAGCTATCCATTCATCTGTTTTTCTGCTTCCTCTGCGTCACAGAGCAGCTGCTCTTGATTCGTTTTCAATATTGTTTGTGTTTGTCCACTCGACCATTTATCACCACAAAAATAGTGGGTGGCTTTTGGGTGGTTTTCATAGCTAATGGAGTTGTAGTTGTCGCCTTGTGATTCGATTCGATTCTATTGGGTTTTTGCGGGTAATTCATCAGTTCGACCAGCAGCGGGTGCAATTTATGAGTTTGCATCGGGTGGTCTGGTCCTTCGAATGCAGGACCAATAAATAAATGTTAATTTAATTTGCCTTGGTCATTCAGATTTACAAGGTCTGAAATGCGCACTCGAAAGTGCACTTAAAGAGATATTTCCAGAAACTAAAAAAATAAAAATACCCTTTGTACCTATAGTACCAACAGTTAAGTAATGGAAATATTATAAAATGTTTGTCCTATAAAATCCTATAAGAACGAGAAAGCTCCACAGACTAAGATATATCTAAACTTCACAGTTTAAATTTAAATAAAATACATTTTCGAGCTGTGCAGTCGGGGATTGCACTCTGGCTAATGCAATTAAACATTAATCATACGCACTGTGTGCTAGGCCAGCTAGGACCAGCAGGATACATATGTCGATGTCCGGTGTCCGTTGTCCGAGGTCCTCCGTTGCTGGGTTACATTCACGGCAGTTAGAGCGTAGCATCCACAAATTAGCAAATTGGACATAAATTGACTAATTAGTGCTAAAAGCAAGTGCCCCATGTTTGCTCTGGCCACACTGAAACCCACCCCCAGCCCCTTATGATACTTGTACGATATTGAAGGGAAAGTGATAATTCAATGTGCGTAAATGGAAAATGTAGCAAACTAATTTCGTTTTATTGTGGTGGGAAGCCAACTCCTCTTTTTTTGTTTATTTCCCCACTTGGTTGGGGAAATTAAAATGCAAATTTCATTTGCATTGGAAATTTATCGCTTTAATGAGCGCTGCAATTGCAATTAAAAAATCTGAACTGCGGAATGCTTTTCTCCCGTTTTTCGTCCATTTTCGCCTCTGGCCATATTCCACGGCCCAATGCGTTTGCTCTCTCTATAATAATTTGCCGAGCTAAGCGCCGACCAAGATCTTCAAATTTTTAATTAAAAACGCTTTGCATATTTTCCCGCAATTGATTTTTGTTTTTCCAACCCAACCCAACCGAACTGCAGTTAAATAGGGGCGCAAAATAGGGCACAAAAACAGTATCAATTATTCCGGTCACGCTTTTGTCCTCGGGTATTGATGGTTTAATCAGCTGTCTAACCGTTCTATGGGAAGAAATCCATCTGCTTGGGATTTGGGGGCTCCCCGATTCATATCTCTGAGCTCTAAAGCTTTTTTCCTTCGTTTTTTTGGGGGGTTCCTGGTAATTGAAAAGTATACAAGCGCCTAGTGCATCAATTAGCAAAGCAAACGCAGCCAGTCAGTCGGCAAAGACAAAACGCAAACCATTGCGAAGGACGGCCCTGCTTTGCATGCCTCATCCTCAGAATCCTCAGGATCTCCCGAATCCTCAGGACTGCAAGTGCATTTTATTAGTGGGTAGCAAACCCAAACCGAGTTTTTATCTCTGGGCAAACAGTCGCAAGTGCCGCACAAAAGACACAAAGGGGCGAGAGCTATTGTCCTCGATGGATAACCCCCCTCCATTTCCATTTTCACTTCCACTTTCCCCATTTCCCCCCCAAAAAGTCTATATTGCCATGCAAATGCGAGATGGCATTAAAGGATTTCCCAACTGCCGCGTTCTTGCTTCCATTTGTTAGTATCGCCATCACCATCGCCGGCTTTTATTGACTTTGCGCATTTAACTTTTAATTTTCACCATGTTAAAGACTCGAGCTTGGTGGGCGGACTGAAAAATAAGCAGAAAAAACTGGAAAATAAAAAGAGTAGTAGAGGTGGAGCGGTGAATGGCAAAACTTTTTGCGTTAAATGCTGAAACAACCCCGAGCGCTTTAAGCGGTTCTCCTTGTTCAGCGTTTGGCGCTTGTAACACCTTTTAGTCTACTAAATGTATTCGTGTACTTTGGCCTCTGAGGGGTATATTGTTTAGCCGGTTAGCTGGGATTTATTCCTGGGATATTGGTAAGAAGCATTAAGAAGCATTTAAAAGCGTTTTAATATTTCTAAAATTTAGAAATCACCCATAAAGATGTCTAAATCCATGCAAGAAAACATTTTCAGATTCTTGTTTTTACAGCATACTTTTAAACACCTTTATAAAAGATTTTAAGCTCTGGTAATCTATGTATTAAGTTTTCATAGTTTTTTGTATGTTTTATTTTTATTTTTAAAGGAAAGATAACAGCCAAAAGGTATATATAAAATTTTGCATAATCGGTCTAAGTCCTAAGATGAGGAGACCTCAGTGGTGCTAGATTCAGTGGCGCTGGCCTCAGTGGTTGAAGTGGTGCTGTTGGAGGAGACGGTGCTATTCGGAGGCGGACCCCATGGGCCGCCAGGACCTCCTTGCTGCTGACCACCCTGCTGGCCATTCTGAGGACCTCCCTGGGGTCCTCCCTGCTGACCATTCTGGCCATTCTGAGGTCCTGGTCCTCCCTGGCCACCTCGTTGACCACCTCGTGGTCCTCTTTGGGCAGCAGCCACCACAATCAGGGCGAAGAGGGCAATCAGAATGTAGAAACGCATTTTCTCTTTGGTTTGGTTTAGTTAGCTTGGCGAAGACTCAGCTTGTGATACCTTTTCCTCACTGCCAAAGCCCTTTTATATTCTCGAAATTTTCCATTAGGCCCAAGCACATTGCTTCCCCAACAGCTGCTGCTCCGGCGACGTCACAGAAATCAAACAAAAACGTCTGTGGTAATTTGGTAAAACCGAAAGCAGCAGACACAAAGAGAGTTTAGAGCTTGGTCGAAAACGAAATGTTTACTGTTTACCTCTGGCTAATTTACCTTATGTGCGTCATCTAGCATACACTTATGATTTGTTTTCTGTTTATGGAATAATTGTACTTTGTGTAATAGTGAAATATTTAAAGTTTAATTAATTCTGACGCATCAAAGAAGGTAAAAAAGCAATAATATTTAATCATATTCCGTACTTCCCATTTCCATTAAATAATCTTATTTTAGAAAATGTTTCACAAATACTAGATAGCCTTTAAGTCGCAACAGCTCACCTTTAGCCCTCTAACCTTGTTTCCGCCCTGAAATTATTTTCACACGAAGCATTTTAGAATATTCCTTGCCCGCGGCGGCATCCTCATAGAAGTGGAGTGCCGTGTAAATATGGCAGTGATGATGCCTCACTTTCCCACCCATCCCACAGACCCCTTCCAAAACCCCAACCCAACTCATTTCCATCCGGAACTGAGCCTGGGATGACATGAAGCGGCTTGTGCGCATTTCGGGCTCAACCTTTGTGGAGCCCACGCGGCGTATACTTAACCGCTGCTGCCTGCATATTCACTTTGCGCCGCTTAATCGGCAAAAAAAAGAAGGAGGAAAAAAGCGGCTAAAAAATTGATGGCAGCCCAACCAAGCTGCATGCAATATTTATGATTATTTTTTCAATTTCACTTCGATCGCTTCGGCCTTGGAAAATTTCATTTGCTGCATTTCAGCGCGACTGTGCGCATCCTGATTTTTCCGCCTTTGTTGTTGCTGCTGCTGCTGCAGGAAGCCAGGATGTGTTTTCCTTTCAATTTGTGCTACTAAAGTGCATGAAGGAAAGCTGGAGCTCAGTGAAGAAAGCGATGACTTGACTCAAGTTGAGTTAAGTTGGATAGAACTTCCTGCTGCGTTGGCCAATGCACGCGGAAAATAAACTAGGCTTTTCTATAAAGTTTATAAAAATTTATAATATCACTACTGAAAGATTTAATTGTATATCGAAGAGAATCTTGAACATTTTTGAAGCGAACTTCTGATTAAATTACTAAGCATTCCCCACCCAACTGAAATAATTTAGTGCATTATTTTCTCTCTCTGCTCTGGCAGGAGGCAACTAATTCCACCTAAGGATAATGTGATTTCCGTGCACCTTCCGCCCTGCAAAACCGACCTCCATTTATGGCCCCCGTGCAGATTACATTTGCTACTTTCGTATTTCTGCGTATGTGCTCCTGTACTTTTGCACTTTTTCCCGTACTTTCATTTTTCAAAAGCGCGAATTTAGTCGGCTGCCAACTCATGTGTGTGAGTGTGTGGATCCCCCGATCCTCTCTCCTTTCTCCTTTCTGCCCCCCTGATGAATGGTTCATGTGTTTCACTAACCAATTTGCGCTCTGCGCTCGACGTGATTTACAGTTCCCCAGCGAGCTGTTTTGCCTGCCTTTCCCCAGCTTTGCCCCACTTCCTCCACGTGGCAACTGGCTTAACCCACCTGTGGCCCCAACAGATCATCTAAAATCTAAAATAAATCAATGGTAGTCAATTGAATGAGTTACTATCTAATGGGAAATATTATTTTGAAATATTTCAAGCTCAGATAAACTCATAAAACCATTTGAGTTAGTACTTCTGCGTTTAATTTAATTTTAATCTTGTCTTTTGGTAATAAATACATAAATAGGAAAATTGGTATGAGGAAAATTAAGATTAGGGATTAATAACGATTTTATGGGAATTTGTCTGTGTTTTTTCGTCGTAACTCCCTTAAATCAGTTGCCACAGCTAAAAGGAAAACTGTTTTGTGCAGCTAATAACATAGGCAAACAATCCATATCACTTTTGGGAAGATGAAAAAAAAAATTTATTTTGCCAATTTTTGCAATTTTTATAAGGGGTACCATCATGATTTTTTGCAAAAAATCATCGAAAAATAAAGTTTTTAGATTCAAATGTCATTCGATAGGGAATTTATTTACGAACCCAACAAGGTATGAAAATCCATATTTGGACAATATTTGGCTTTGTTTTAGACAAAATACTGATTATTTTGTAGTAAAAATTTTCTATGTTCATCAATTAGTATTCCATTTTGTACAAAGTTGTTCTATAGCTTTTGGGCTGCGGTGGGTTAACAGCTTAGTGGGGTTAAGCCCTGCCGCAGAGTCCAGTCAATGGCAGAGCTGGCTTAAAGCGCCTTTGCACTGCACTCTGGTGTCCGCTCTCAGTTCGCAGTGGGGAATGCAAATCAATTGATCATTTCGCCGGTCCACAACTGACGGCCTTCCTCCCACCCACCGACTGCCGCCCACCAACTAACCAACCCGCCCCCCTTCCACACCCCCTCTTGCGGGAAAACACTTCAGTGCACTGAAAGTGGCCGCTTCGCTGAGCAGCGAAGACGACTTTGTACTGCATTTCATGAGCCACCGCATATGCGTTTTCCCCCGACTTTCCCGCTTTTCCCGCTGCCATTTGCAACTGCTGTTTGTCGCAGATTTCACAAAAAGAAGGAGCCGGGAACTCTTTTAGTGGCCATTTGCGGGGATTCTCGGGGGGAAAATGAGCTGGCATTCCTGGGATTTGCTTTAAAGTGGTTTTTAGCTGCAGCTCAAAAGTGTTGCATACTTTTTAGCGTCAATTGCTGGCTGAGAATAGTTCAGACCATTTTTCGCGGATGAGCTGCGGCTTAATTAAACGATTTGCGGGGGATTAGATGAACAAGTTTGCAAGTACAAGCGCCTAGGATTTCATTTTGAGGATTACTTGTTGTAATATTTAAAGAAATATTTTATTTGTAGATTTAAAACCAAAAACATTTCATATTTTTTTTATTTTTGTATTAAAGAAAAATGATTGAAAAATAAAGTAGAATTTTATCGTAGACAATTTTGCTAATCTATTCTTACCACAATATAATGTAGAAAAATGTAACAGATCATAGATGGCTAGACCTTTCGAATTGCAGCTTAAGTTTTGGATGACTTGAATAGCTAATAAAGATAATCACAATTTTCCCTCAATTAAAATTTACATTTTAACCGCGAACTCTGGTTTTCCCTTTAGTAGATGAATCTTTTCCTAGCATTGTATTAAATTTTCTTGCAAGAATTTTTATTAACATCAAAAATAAGGAACATAAGCAAGCAAAAAATTGTTTTGCGATTAGGATCTGTCGGAATCCTAGGATGAGGAAGCCTCAGTGGTGCTGGCCTCGGTGGTTGAAGTTGTGCTGTTGGATGAAATGGTGCCATTCGGAGGCAGACCCCATGGGCTGCCAGGACCTCCTTGCTGCTGACCATTCTGGCCATTCTGAGAACCTCCCTGGGGTCCTCCCTGCTGACCATTCTGGCCATTCTGAGGTCCTGGTCCTCCCTGGCCACCTTGTTGACCACCTCGTGGTCCTCTTTGGGCAGCAGCCACAACAATCAGGGCGAAGAGGGCAATCAGAATGTAGAAACGCATTTTCACTTTGGTTTGGTTTAGTTGGCTCGATGAAAACCCAGCTTGTGATGCCTTTTTCCCTCTGCCAAAGCCCTTTTATATTCTCGAAATTTTCAAGAAAAAAATTCACGTGCTGTTCATTTATAGAAAAGAAAAATCAAAAACTTATTTTAACGCAAATAGTAAATAAACAAGCACAAAGCTAGCTAAACAAAAAACAAGGCAAATAGAAAACAAAAACAGAACCAGAAGCAGAAATTTCATAATCGAGTCCAAACCAGCTGCCCCAAAACGCAAAGAAGGCAAGTGAATGAGTCAATGCAAAGCATTTGTACTTTTTCAAGACCAAGAACACGAGTTGCAGACCCATTTTGTTGTACATATTTCGGTTTTTCCCAATTACCCCAGACGTTTGTTTGATGTCTGTGACGTAGCTGGGCAGCAGCTGTTTCTGAGGGGATTTCTCAGGTGGAAAAGAAAAATATTAGGAATATAAAAGGGCTTTGGCAGAGAGGAAAAGGTATCACAAGCTGAGTCTTCGCCAAGCTAACTAAACCAAACCAAAGAGAAAATGCGTTTCTACATTCTGATTGCCCTCTTCGCCCTGATTGTGGTGGCTGCTGCCCAAAGAGGACCACGAGGTGGTCAACGAGGTGGCCAGGGAGGACCAGGACCTCAGAATGGCCAGAATGGTCAGCAGGGAGGACCCCAGGGAGGTCCTCAGAATGGCCAGCAGGGTGGTCAGCAGCAAGGAGGTCCTGGCGGCCCATGGGGTCCGCCTCCGAATGGCACCATCTCCTCCAACAGCACCACTTCAACCACTGAGGCCAGCACCACTGAATCCAGCACCACTGAGGTCTCCTCATCCTAGGATTTAGACAGATCCTAATCTTAAACCAATGTTGGCTGTGCTTTTTTTCCATATTCACAATGTTAATAAAATTTCTTGCAAGAAAATTATACTTTTTTTATGCTTCTGTCTTTGCTGAACTTTCTGTATTTAGTTTAACCTCTGTTGTGTTTATTTAATTATTATTAGCGCTTGTTTTGACTGGTACTATGAAAAACACATTTTGAGAATTCTTTCTTTCCAAGTGGAATTTATGAAGACAAACTGGAGGTCAAGTTCGTTGGCCACTCAATTATATCTCAGTTACAGTTCAAGTAAGAGTAAGATTATTGACTTTCGCGAGCGAGTGGGCGATGGAGCGGAGTTGGGAATGCACTGATCCCTTACGGCGGGAATGTAATAAATTAGCTGGCAATGAACTCGGGAAGCGCTGGCATCATAAATCATCTTTGGGACTAGGATTTTGAGTCCTAATTATCGCCGCAGCCACTGGGCCAAAGCCTTTGCTTCTGCTCCATCTACTCTCAGCCCATCTTTCCCCCTTCCAATAACCATGACGAGTCTATGAGTCCATGAGTCCAACCATGACCAAAGCTAATCACGAACAGAGGCCTGTGCGAAACTGAAACTGAATCTGAAGCCAAGCGCAAAAAATGTTGCCACGCATAAAAATGGAAACTGAGGCGATTATCCCGGGGATTTCTTCTCCTCCTCAGTGGGATTAGGATTCTTTTGGTATGGGTAGATGGTAGATAGAATGATGGAATGATGCCACCACCAGCTCAATTATTTCTGCCTATTTATCCCCGCTTCGATTTTGTGTGCGAGTTAAAGCGATGAAATTGTAACTGAAATCCGTTTAAAGACGTCTCGCTGTAAAAATTTGATTTTAATTGAATTTCTCATTTCCGACGGGGCCTATTCAGGGGGTTTTGTAGTCGGATGGTAGGATGGTCGTGACGTTGGCAAATTCAATTTGCCGCTAAATGAGCCAAATGCGATTAAACTGGAGCAGACAGACTGTGCTCCCTGCCACCCATTTTGGTGTTTTGGTATATTAAAGCCGAGAGGCAGAAGCCTCTTAGCCCCAAGAACCCCAAATACAATTTGCAGCAGGACCATCATCGGAGCACCGAAGACATGACCGCGCTTGCGGCATGTGTAACATATGTCAGATGTGCCGGACTCGGCCTAAATCAATACAATTGTTTGGGCCCAGTTACCGCAGCCCTGCACTTGGGCCTTATTGTCATTGGACAGCGCCAAAGGACGATGTCAACAAGCGGCCAAATGAAGAAAACAATAAGGCGACAAAACTTTTGTTTCAAAGCGAAGAGGCTATGCCCTGAAAATCACTTAAGTCGATTTAAGAAAAAAAATGATATAAATAAAAAGTACAATATAATAAAAAATATATATAATAATTTTATAAAATATTGTACAATTTCTTTAGAAAATGTTTTATACATTGATTTTTTAATTTTAATTTATAAAGTGTGTAAATGCTTTTAGGGATATTTATACATTATCAAATCAGTTTTCCAGTATACATAAAATGTGCAATATAAACAAAAAAAATAAATAAATAATTCCATTTAAAAATATTGTAAAATATATCTATTATTTCAAAATTAATATTCCTAAATAAAAAGGTTGCTTGTTTGTTATGCCATTCAGAGGCTTTTATGAGAAAGAGAAAATTGTTATGAAATTGGCGTCGTTAGGAGAAGAAGTCTTCCATATTGAAAGCATTGAATACTATAAAAATAAATGCGTTTGCCAGTCCTGTTTTATTGGAAAGAATATTTCTATGTCAGACAATTTTGATCATTAAATAGAGATTATAATAATTTAAAGATTTTTATTTAGGAGCTAAGAATTTAATTATACATTTTAAGAACCAAATAGCAATTCTAGTTTATATATAACCTACTATTCTGTTGTATTTTCTGCAATAATAAATGTAAATGGCTTTAATCACTTTAAGCGAGACAAATATTTGTTATGCAAGGGGATACACATTTGCCGCTTGATTTTGGGCCGCAAAGGGTTCATCATTTAGTTGGCTTGCCCCATTTCTTTTCTCTTTTCTCGCAGGGATCTCTGTGGGCCATGGATTTGCATTTGGCTTGGGCCAAGGACCGACAACAAGTTGTTGTGCCCGCTCCTTAAATCCTTTTTGTGTCTGCGCCTTGGGGTTTTGCCAATTGGCGCCGGAGGACAATGGGCGGTCAGAGGAGATCCACAGAGCCAACAAGCCAAAGAGTTAATAAAAAGTTGTCGTCGAGCAAGTTTTCCCTTGTATTTCCTCGGTCAAATCCCCGACCCTCCCCGGAATTCATTCGCCTCTTGTTTTATGGGACTTCAGATCCAGATTCAGCGGCTGCAGCGTCAGCATTTCTATCGCTTCAGCTGTTTGTTGGCTTTCCACTTTTCACTTTGCTGGGATGAGTATGGGATGGTATGGGGGTGCTGCTACTTGGCCTGTCTTGCGGCACTGCGTTTCTTTTCTTTTCGTTTCGTTTCGTTTCGGTTCTCTTCTGTTTTTATTTGCATACAATTTGCCAGTTTATGGCCGTCAAGAGCTGGGCTCCGGTTTGGTTTGTTTCGGTTTGGTATATATCTCCCCTTCCCCGTCGACAAATATATGTTATTTGTATTTATTGATTTCCAAGTGAAAACATTATTGAGGTTGGCCTCGACATCGCCTCGGTTCGGCTCAGTCATGAAAATTGTTGCGTACCCAAAGCGAATTTGCCCTCTCTCGGTGAAAATGTCGAACAACAAAAGGACTTCATTATTATTGGCTTCGTTGTTGTGCTGCGTGTTGTGTGGATGTCAGGATGCCTGGCATTGCCCATCGTGAGCTGGCAAACTGATTAAATTGAATTTCATATGCAAAAGGTGAAACTCAATCAAGAAAACATAAAGGCGGCGCTCACACAAAACAAAATCTGGCCATACATAATAATTTGTAATGGATAAAATGAACGCTATTGTAAGATATGAAATTTTTGAGCCTCACAACTAATTGGAAAAAATATTTCAATACATGTGAGACTCTGTTAAAGTTTTAAATTAAATAACTCTTAAAGAAATCTAAAAGGCAATAAAAAAAAATATGCATTACATGTAATAATTTGTAAAGAAATATTTAAAGAAATTAATTAAAAATGTATTGACTATTTCAGTAATTTTAAATGACCTTTTTAGAACATCTTAACTTTCAGAATGCGATTATATAATATCTATATTAATATGTTGTATTCATATAGAATATTAACTGTTGATATTATTAGACACATCTCCTTATTATCGTAAATAAAATATTCTGTTGAAGAAATATCCAAACTTTTCTCTCACTGCATGTATTAGTGGTCGGATCTATCTGGCTGTGTGCGTATGTGCGAGTGCTCGGATTAACCAAAGCCAAAGGGAAGGCTTTGCGGCTTTGTTGTGTGGCAGTGATATGCTCCACCCCCCGACCTTTCACCCGCCTTTCACCCACCCACCTTCCACCTTTGCAACCTTTGAGGTTGAAATTAATAGCAAAATGGAAATTAAAAGCCACTCGGTCAGAGGAAAAAGGAAAATGCTGCTAGTCAGGGGGAAAATTGAATGACTCGCAACGCGCTGGAATAGAAAGCTGCAGCTTTGGGGGCTTTTTCGAAGCATTTTACATTTCCCATTTCCCACCCACCAAAAGGCGAGGTACTTAAAAGTAAAAGCCCTGTTCGCTGGCCCGTTGTTGCTGGTTTTATGTTCATAGCTCTGGCATAGGTGATAATTTCATTTGGCCAAATCAAAGCCCGAGACTCTCACACACTCAAAAGCGGGAAACAGGCAACCTGAGCCTCATATATCGAGCTAATAAAATTTTAATGAAATTACGAGGCCTTCCATTTCCCTTCCCTTCATTTCCTGCTGGCCCCTGCCCTTCGACCCTTCTCGTAATAATCACGGCCGAAAAATGTTATGCCGTCTACGTGGCAAAACACTGAACCACCGAAGAGCGGAACCGCCGAAAAGGGGAATTCAAGTGGAGCATAAAAGGAGCTATTAGCTGGCGCATTTTCCCCGCTTTTCCCTCACCAACCTGTTTCCACAAACTCCTCCTCATTTCCCCCTCCCCCCTTTCATAGCCCATTCGCGGCGTTGAGGACACGCACATTTCGCCAGCCATTTTGTGAGTGCACTGCTAAAAATCTTGGATATATGTATATAATAGGTATGGTATAATAGGTAGTATAATATAATAGGTACCTATTTATTTTTAAGGAATACCTTTAAGAGGATTTACTATATTAAAATTAAACTCAAAATAAATTAAACTTTTTATGTAGAAAGATTTAGAACATTTAGTATCAATATATTATTGTGACAAAATATTTATTTTTGATGGAAAATTAGGATAAAGAAATTAATGGCAAAAACTGAAGATTTTTCTATATTTTTTTCTCGAAATTTGGCTAAATAGAGTGAGAATGTTTGGTAAATTTTTGAAATTGCAATAAAGTTTCTAGATTTAAATGCCAATCGATTGGGAATTTAATTACGAATCCAACAAGGTATGGCATTCCAAATTTGGACCATTTTTTACTTAGTTTTCGAAAAATACGTTTTTTTAAAGAAAAATTGGGACTAAGGACTTTCAATATAAATTTATAAAAAATAATTTTATATATTTATGTGAACTCATGATTACACCTAGAATTCAGTTCAGTATTATATATATTTATTCTTTAGCCAGTTTTCAGTGTACATATTCCTGTTAGCAAGCTAGTGTGTGTGTGTGGGCCAGTGGGCGTGGCACCGGGAGTGTGTGAGTGAGTGTGCATTAATGATGCATTGCATCTGCCATCCCGCGTGCCAGCTTAAAACGCTTCGCATCGCTTAATTAGAGGTGAACTGGGGAGGAAAGGGGGAGTTTCCAAAAGGGAAGTTCGGGGCACGTGCATTTTAACTGACTTCTTGTCGCGTAATTGCAAAGGAACACAAGTTTTGATTAAAGTTTTGGCCCAACTACACCGAATTTACAGCCAGAGATGAGCGCGAATTTTTGACTCTATCATGAATAAAAGATAAGAATGAAATTTTAAGGCCTAGCATATAACAAAGTATGTCTAGTTTTACTTTAATATGAAAATCTCAGTTTTAAAAGCCGATTCATAAAATTCTGGAAACTTTCGAAATATTTTATAGCCTAGCAGTGGCCATTAAACTATAGTTAAAAGTAGAGAATTGCCCCATAAAAGCCGTGCTATACTAGATTTAAATGTGTTAATCTGCTACCTTTCGTGGTCTATGCTCATCTCTGCCTGGCGCATTACGCATACGCCGCGTGCGCCCGGTAAACTTTCCCAGCAGTGACGTCTAATTAAAACTTATTTTTGCAGTTTGCCAAGACAAAGGGATGAGTCTCCACCCTCGGCTTTTCCCGGGTGCTTTACAGGTGCTGTTGTTGTTTTTGATTATGTTGACGCCAATGGAAATATTTATCAAGTCATCACGTTGCAGGTGGAATACACACACATACATACACATACACATTTTATACTTATATGGCATGGTGGTGGTGCGGGCAAACAATGCAGATTACGCATACGCCATGTGTTGCATGTGTGGCTGCGCGGGAAGCGCGTGTCAAGTTGTGTTGTTGCCCAAAAAAGTTAAATGAGGCGCAACGTTGGGAAACTTTGACGCTGATTTTGACACGTTTGGCTTAGCTTTTCGCCTGCGATTTTCGGGGGCTCTGCTGTCTTTCTGTCTGCTCTAATTAAAATTTTCAGCGGCTGTGCAAGCTAATGCGGTTAAGTTGGGCTCGCTTTAATGTCCCAGGGATTCTGCAATCCCATGGATTCTCTCCGCCATATCCTTCCAATCCAGAAGCTCCGGGGCCCAAACATTGCGGTGGCCAGGACTGCGAGGACATGGGGCGACATCTAATGACCGCACGGCTCGTTTGCTTCATTTGCAGTGAAATGGATGCACAACCGCAAATCAAACACAGCAAAATTGGGTTGAGAAAGGGTTAAGCTAGACTGGATGAGCAGGAATTCAGCCACCATGAGAATTGAGAAATTTCCCAGAAATCGTTTTGACAGTTGAACTCTTTTGGCCCGGTTATTTGATCTCCGCTGCTGGGCAGCCTAGCCTTCTCTCTTTCGCAAGGCACTGCCCGTTCCGTTTTCAATAGAAATGCAAATCCAATTCCGTTCCACTTCGTTGGCTGCTGGCATTTACAAGGTAATCTGATCATTACGTGAGTGTGGGACAGATTGCAGGACCAATATTTAAGTTATTTGTCGGATTTGCCAGGAGCTACATCCATTTCCTGGAAAAACCTTCAGAAGGGATTTTAAATTCCTAGACGAGAGATTATCCGAGTGGCTTCCATGTTATGCTTAGGACCAGCGATAAATACCAAATCAAGTTGGCTGCCGCATAGACGTGCCATCCAATCATAATGTCGATGAGCAGAGATTGGACAGCAAATATTGCCAGCTATTTGCAAGATTCGAAGGGATTGCGAATGCTTAAGCGAATCCTTGAGTTTTCTCTTATTTTGTGGTTCATTACGTTCTGGAGCGCAAAATCAACGCTGTCTCGTTGCTCGGTTCTTGGTTCTTGGTTCTTGGCATCGTCCCCGAAGTTTGCATTTGGCTCGATAAACTCGCACATACTCGATAAACTCGAACGTAGACACGTACGACAGTTGCCGCTGCTGTTGCTCCTCCTCCCCGAGGACACCCTTTTTCCTAAGATTTTCCCGGTTCTGCTGGCTGCTCCATCAACAGTTTGTGGCAGCTTGTTGAAATTAATCATTTGGCTGCCAAGACACAGTCTTCGCCTCGATTTTTACACTTTTTTGGGGTCTTTTAGTTTGAATCATGGGTTTGCAGAGAGAGCCATTCCGATTTACCTGTTCTATTCTGTAGAAAGATTTAGAACATTTGGTATCAATTATATTTATATAATATTGTGTGAAAATATTTATTTTTGGTGGAAAATTATAATAGTAGCAGAATCTGATGGTTTTTCTCTGTTTTTTCGTCGTAACTTGGCTAAATTGAGTGTCATAGTTAAAAGAATGACTGTTTTGCGCAGCTAATCACATAAACTAACGATCCTTATCACTTTTGAAACAAACTAAAAAATAAAAAAAAATTATAAATTTTTGAAAATTTGGTAAGGGGTAATTTTTATAATAATATAATTTTTTGAAAAAATCGTCGAAAATTAAAGTTTCTAGATTTAAATGCCAATCGATTGGGAATTTAATTACGAATTTAACAAGGTATGACATTCCATATTTGGACAATTTTTCCAGTATTTTTGAACAAAATAATGTTTTTTTTTAACGAAAAATTAGGACTAAGAACTGAATTGAGTTCCATTGCTAGGGTATTTGAATTTTGGGGTTCCCAAACTTAGTCTCTCCCGTTGCTCCTCCATCTTCGAGCACCTCCCCCCTCATTTGCTGCCATCCATAGCAATCAGTTGGCAGCCTCGACTTTCTCTTTCTCATCTGTCGCCATGTTGCTACTTCCGTTTCCGCTTCTAGTTGGCTTTACGTGGATGTGTGTGTGTGTGCAGTGTGTCAACAACATTATGTTATTTCTTTGGCAGACGTGCGCGTGTGTGAGTGCTGGCATGCCACTCGCGTAATTTCCCATGGTAACTGAACATGTGAGTGCATCCTCATCTTCATACAGATCCACATCCCCATCGCCATCCACATTTCCACTCCTTCTGGCAGCTGTTTCCTGTCTTTCTCAGTTGTCGCGACAATAACTGCGAAGATTTTTCCCTGCATTTGTTTACAGCTCGCTTATAATAAATTGCAATCATGACTTGAATGGCAACAGCTCAACCACTCGCCATTTCGCTGACTCTGATTGTATCTGTCGGTGGAATTTGCATGAAAACACGCGCCCCTCTTCATTTTCCCTCGCTTTTCCTGCCGCTTGGAAATTTTCAATCAGCCGCTCACTGGGCTAGAAATCCGTTTTCCGCTACTCGTTTACCATTTCCCACTTTCCCGCTGTCGTTCGGCTGTGATTCCTTCGCCGCGATTCCCCCAGAGATAACCAATTAGAACGCTTATGGCCTGGCACCTTTTTATCCAACATCACTGCAAATAAAAACAAGTGAGCAAAAAAAGTAAATAAATAAAAAGTAGGGTTGAGAAAAAACTTAATACTCGAATTTTAAAATATCTTATAAAGGTGTCAATGAAAAAAAATAAATTAAATAAAAGTTGTACAGCGAAAAAATCACTTATAAAGGTGTCTAAAAGTATGCATTGAAATAAATCAATTGGAATTACGAATTCAAAATATATTGTTGCATACTTTTAGAGATCTTTTCAAAAGACTTTAGAAATAACCAAAGTTTGACAATATATAATTCACCTCAGTGCACGCATCTCAATTAAAAGTGCGAATTGTCATCAGTGCGGAAAATGTTTAACGTGGATGTTTTTACGCCTGATTAAGCAGAAAAGTCGTGGGATGAGGTCCAGAAGAGATCCAGATCCCAACCTGTGGGCGAACATATTTTGTCATTTTCAGCGCTGACAGCAGCCACGTACCGAAAAGAAAAGTTGAAACGAAAGGCCAGAGGAGGGAAAACTTTTTGGCCAACATTTCGGCATCGCCTGGCTTTGGCTTTTCCCCCCCTTCCCCGGAAAATTCCCCAATTTTCCCCCGGTTTTTCCTTTCCATCACAAAGCTGGCTTGTTATGTGTTGCTGTTTCAGTTCACTCGCTTCTTTGAATTACAGGCAGTGCATGGCAGGCAAATTTATTGGCAAATTGGGAGCACAGTGGTTTCCTTTCATTTCCCTTCCCTTTTCCCTTTTTTCTGCTGGCAGCGGGGCACGTGTGTGTGCTCTCGCACTTGAGTGTATTTTTTACAACTTGCTTTTTGTTTATGTTGTTTTTATTGATTGAAAATAACTTATTGCCGTTTTATGTGCCACCTTCGAGCAGAACGGGGGAATAAACTCGAGCGCTTTATGCCAAAGGTAAATAAAGTGCAGGAGTTTGTGGGAACGGCTGATGGTGCCTCGTGGGAATCATTGCAGACCCTTGAGCATCATTGTTGGCTGCCTTTCGCCAATGATAATCCTGAATAATTAGCGCGAATTGGCGCGTGGCCCCGCAGAGACAGCCTCGCATCAGGAGAGATCTGCTCACTTAATGCACTTTGGCATATATGCGTAAATTGCCTTTGGAGCGGGGGTGCTAATTAAGTGGGCTTTGTGTCCGGGGGCTCAACTTTAATGAACCGACCGCAGAGCAGAGCCACCGCAGAATGAGAGCCCCTCCGAAAAGAAACGGGGCTCCCGGAACAATGTGTGCTGCCCTTTTTTGTGCGTGGGCTCAACCTGTTGACCCAGCTGGCCATTTGTCAATGCCGCCGAAAAACACGGGCAGTGGCGTAGGCGGAGATAAATTTCAGGGGGCTTTCAGTCCCCTGGGAAGTAATTAGAAAATTCTGTTGATTTTTTATGCATTTTATAGTAGGAAGTTTAAAGATTGTATAGATTTTTTTAAAAATCCCCTTCGATCTCCGAGTGAGTAAGGGTTAGCTATTAGTTAAAATTTAACCTTGAGTTGGATACAAAATTATCATTGAATATTTATATTAAATAACACACGCACTTCCGAGCTGATTAAATATTTTATTATTGACTAATCGAAAAATTCAACCCCATTTCGCCACTGAACATGTACCCATTTTTATTCATTTCGTTTGGTCGTTCTGTCCCAACTTCTTTTTTTTCGAGGGTCTGTCTTCGGCTCCGACTTGACCATATTAATTAGCTTGATTAAAATTAATATTTGCGCAACTTTTGCGACGCCACAAAATGTTGTCGTCGGCTGGATGGAGCGTGAGCAAATGGATGGATGGCTGGGATGCAGAAGGGGGCAGAGGGGAGCAGCAGCTGTGGCAAATATGTGCAATAAATAAACATTTCGCCGCTGTGACAGCCCTTCGGGCAAAAGGTACTCCAACTGTAATAAAGCAAATATAAAGACAGCCAGCTTCGTTTTATTGAGCGGAAGCAGCGGAGCACGACCTGTGACCCGCGACCCGCGACCCGCGACCCGCGACCCGCGACCTGCGACCCCTGACCTCCCCAACCAAAACGACCAAAAACCGAGAGCCAAGTGAGGCAACAAAGTGCGCGGGGATAAATCCTGATGCCTCAGATCTTGGAGCAATGAACAGTGGGGAGAGGAAGCCACTGAATGGAGCCATGAAAAATGTTGGCGTATTCATTCGTTCTGGCTACGAGTGTCGCCAGAACATCTATCCCCGTGCCACTCTATTTTTGTGCACAGAGAAAAATTACTTGGATACATTACATTTAAATAAAATATATACAAAAATATTTAAACCATGTCACTTTACAATCACAATATTATTATTAATGGTCATATGACACTTATTTAAATTTCGACTGAATTTATTTTAAAAAGTGTGGGCAACCCATAACATATCATGATATACTGTTGAGCCCTAGACCTTTCTTTGCCTAGGTATACATAACTTTATAAGTCCATACAGATAGTTGTAAAAAGCAGGTGCCTTATGGTCATAAATACCTAAACCGTTATCTAAAATAATAACAATACAAATTTATAATATTACCGATTTATATATATGAGTTTCTCTATGCCTTCGATTTTTTCTCCGTGCACTCGTCCCTTTAGAAGCACGTCCCCTTTGTCGTCACTGTTTATTTGGCCGATTCCGTTTCATGTGCTTTTTGTTTTACGAGCATAAAGATAAATTCACACGCCACCAAACTCACGAGGATTTACGGGGGCCAAATGCAGGAGGAGCACAGGAGCAAAGTTCAGGTTAGGTCGACCGACCGCCCGCCGTTTTTTGGTCATCCGATTTATTTATTTATTTATGGTAACAAATTGCAGCGTCAACTTAATCACCGAACTCTATTAGTTTCGGTTGGCCATTGTGCAGGATCCAACTCATTTCACGGCTTTATACAAAGTCATTTCTCTTGGGCCCCCATGGACATTTGTATCTGTATCCGAGAACCGAGGGAATCGAGAGAATCTGCAGCGGTTTCGGTTCCCCCGAGGCGGCACTCAATAAAACAAGTTTAATTAATTAATCATTATTCTGGCTTGGCATTTCTGCTTAGACTTTTCTGTTTATTCAAGTTATCCAAGAGAGTGGTGGAGGTGGACTTTGGACTTTGGATTCGAATGGGATTGGATTACAATGCTAAAACTTACGGCTTAGTCTTGAGCAGTTCTCAAGTGTTTTTGGCTTTCGCCCTAACATCTCTGGACTCCTACATGATTCATGGTTCGTCTGCGCGATGATTAATCATACCGGCTGACTGACGGCCACCCCTACTCTACTACTCTGATTCTCATTCTGGTTCTGCTACTAAGTCTAAACTTTAAGTACGATACTTAGTATTGCTCACTGGATACACTGTAGATACACCGCAAATACACTGCCTTCCTGCGGCGGCACAACAACAAGAAAACAAACTCTAATGCAGCTACTTAGGGCTAGAGGGATAAAGGATAGGGCGCTAGGGGTTAAGTTAAGGGTTAAGGGGCGGTTAAATCACAACTGGCGGGTTTAACTGAAACTGACTTAGCCTATGAACCTTTGAGAGGTTCTACGCGGTCCAGGGTCAATCACATTGCGGAGGAGATTCTACACAGAGAGATGAGATTGGGTCTGCAGCTATACTATCCTATCAATTTTAAAGAATAGATGGAAGCGGATTTTTAAAAAATAAATATTGTAAAAAGAATGCAAAATTTTTATTGTTTTTACTTCTCTCTAACTAAATATTCTTAAAGGAAAAAGTCTTCTAAAAATTAATTAATAATAATAAATAAAATAATTAAATTAAATATTTTTTATATATATCTAAAAATTTGGCAACCCGAGTTAGTAAATTTTCTAGGAGTTCCATTCAATAGGCGAATACTGAGTATAGTTTTTAGAAAACTTTGCTGATACTTACTGAAAGGGAAAACTTACCACGAATATCTAGACGAATTCTTAACTTTCGCTAGTCTTACTTTAATTTGTAAATTTTTGTTCTACTTCCATTTTTTCTCTGTGTAGCTGATTCTGCTAAGGATTCAGGAAGATGACTAGCTATGGTTAGGAGGGGTGGTTCCTATCGTGACTTATCTAGCGTTTTACCCTAATGCGTTTGATTGCTTTAAGCTGATGATTGGTCAGTTGCACACGCGCTTTTCTGGGGGCAGATTTCACGGGCGTGTCGTTAAATAATTGCTTGGTGTTTCGCTTCTAATTGACGAGGACTTTTACTTGGACTTGGAAGGGGGGACCTCTTTATCTCTAATCCAGGCCATTCGAAGGCGTCTGCTCCTCCTCCTGGGAATCTCCCAGGGAAAGTCTCGACTTGGCCGCCGTCTCCATGGACTTCCAAGTGCCTCCACTGGTGGCCTGTTGCAGGGAGATGCGAGGTATGGACTTGCAGCTTCCCAAAATGGAGCTACTTTCGCCGGGACGGTCCTCGGATTCGGCCAGGGCACTCAGACTACAGGTGGGCGGCAGGATGCGGTGGGGAAAGCGCGGTGAGCCCCTCACCCGCTCCCTCAAACTGGGAGGCGGCTGCACCACCGAGGGTCTCCGGTTGCTGGGCAACTGGAAGTTCACCTTGGTCTCCAGCAGCTTCACATACTTGCCACCCAGCTGCTGGTCTGCCAACGGTTCTCCTCCCGAAATGGTGGGAATGGGCAGGAAATTCGGATCCTTGGTAAGATGATCCAGGTGGGTGCCGCTTTTCGTCAGGGAACCCCTGTGGATGGGCTTCAGATGAGTGCCGTTCTGTGGGTGGTGGTGGTGGAAGGACGATGACGGATCCACGGGTGCGTTGGAGTCCTGACTTGGACTATTGTAGATGGCATTGCAGGAGGCGGTCTGGGAGGAGGGAATCAGGCGGGTGAATAGACCCATGTGCGATTTGAAGGCCGCCTTCAGACCCTTTTGATCCGCCAGACTGGCCGTGGATCCCTTGTTGCTCGAAGTGGTTCTCGAGAATATACCACGCAGTCGATTAATCAGGCCCGTCTTGGCCTCCGTGGCCTGCTGGTGGGCTAACCGTAGGTTAATCAAATCCTGTGCCGGCAGGCAGGCCTCCTCCAGCTGGGGCTGGGAGGCAAAGGTCACCGATCGCCGCATCGGGATCTGCATGTACTCCGCCGAGGGCCAACTGGCCCGGGGAATCACCGGTGGCAGCACGGAGAGCAGAAGATTCGGCAGTATTCCCGAGATGCTGGGTGTTCTGGCCTTACTGGCAGCCGGAGTTTGGGTTGAAAGCCCACTGGTGACCGTCAGTTCGGGCTTCAGGTGACCTCCCCCCGTTAGTAGCGATGTAGAGGATGAAGTCGTTGTGGAGGTGTTGGTCAGTCCTGATTCCAGAAGTCGCTCTAGCTTGCGGATCTCGGCGTCCAGAGCCTGAATCTCCTTTTTGTACACCCTATTTTGCACCTCCACGCGATACTGCAGCTCTCGGCGATCATCCACCACGAATCGCCGTGTGTTGCACTCCATTTTCAGACCCATGCTGTGGATAACCGGGTCGATTATATCGTCTAGGGGTAAAAGTTCGAGGTACAAGAAAATTAATGATTGATGTTATTAATGATACGTGCAGTGAGAATGATAGGAGAGCAAAATAAAGATGGCGACTAAAATTACTCCCTTCGAAACTTTCTTAGATCGAAAAGGAGAGCCAAATTTAAGATCGCGACTAAAATTAAAGGAGAGCAAAAATAAAGATGGCGACTAAAATCACTTTCTAGAATCGAAAAAGGGAGCGAAAATCAAGATGGATACTAAAATGAAAATCTATATTGAATCAATACAGATTATGATCAAATAAATGTATTCTGTGTACTTAGAAATAAAACGTATATGCTCACTTCTAGCCCAGATGTCGTGGAGTTTTGGGATAAAGAGCAGGCAAAGCGTAGCAGTTGTGCTGGTTAAAATCAGGGCCGTGATGGTGATGAAGGCCAGGGTAACTCGCTCCGAAATCAAGTTGGCCAGAACGACGACAATGGCGCTGGTGATGACCACACTGTAGACGGACACACCGATGTACTGGGAATCGTTGAGGGCCGGGATCTTAACGTGGCGCGTCTCCCAGGCCATGTAGACACCCACCACGAGGAGCAGACCCTTGTAGGCATACAAGACACTTAGCCACGTTTGCGTGTGCTGCGAACGACATACCTCAACCTGACAAAAAAAAAATATATGTATTATTGATAGTCCTAAAACACCATAATAGTATTTTTTAAGGTGTTCTTATTGTTACTATATTTTATCGTACAATTTTTATTTATTTTCTGCATGCACTTAGTGTGTCAATAAAAATATAAAGAATAGCCTGGAAAAAATGAAACTATTTTTGTTATTTTTTAGCAACTATTCTTGGTTTTTCCCATTACACTGTTAAATCCAGCGTTTAAATCGAAATCGGATTTAATTGAATAAATAATAGGCACGACAAATAATATTTAGCTTTTTTGCATATGCATTTATGTGATAAGCAAATAAAACCAAATGGTGTATGACTGCCTTTGAATGTTTAATTTCAATTGGCGACATTTTTGTTTACAGACTAAAACTATACACTGCATGCCAATTAAAAGCCGATTAAATCGAATGAATAATTGCTTTGATACTAATATTTAATTTAAGCATTTTTCGCATGAGTGAGTATTTTTCACAGATTACTTAAAACCGATATTAGTTTAATATTTTACCTGCGGCTGGTAGACGACACTTCTATCGATGGCGCTGATCTCGAGAGTCAGGTTGTGAAGATGTCGCTCCATAGGATCGGTGACCACCCAAAGGGTTACGAGTAGGGCATCCACCAGGAGCAACCCTCCCACGAGCAGGATCAGCTGGATGTCCTGCAGCATCTTGTCCTTGAAAACACTGCCCGTTCTAGTGAAGATCCTGTGAACCCTGTAGGTCTTGGCGAACATCGATCCAAAGGCCAGCGAGAATCCGGCGGAGAGCAGATAGACGCGGGCCTGGCGAGCACGATAAGCGGATGAGGTGGCGTTCAGAACGAGTTAAGACTGTACAGTGTACACACACTAAGTGTCATGTCAGGCAGACAAAAAGAAAACAAGACCCGAGGCAACAACAATGGGGGGAAATGGAAAACAAGTCATCAATGGACCACCACCGCAATTCCGGGGAGTGGTGAGGCAGACTTTGTTGTGCGTTTCAAATTTATGCAAATAAAGGAATATCACAAAAGTTGTAAATTTCCGTGTCATGTGTTTGCATTTCCCTGCCCCTCGACCACAGCCCCCTTTCCTCCCCCTGCAAAAACAAACAGGCAACTGGAAAAGCGGAACAGCAGGAGAAATGGTTACAGAAACAGAAACAACAGCGACCAGCAAATTTCCCAGGAGTGGCGTTCGAGGCAGTTGTTAAGGGGGAAAAGTGAAAAACCAGGGGGGTGTGGGGGGTTTTGCAGATCTGGATGGAAAGCTCGTCAAACTCGACTTGGCTTCTAGCTTAAAGAGCAGCAGATTTGCAGCCAAATCCGACGGCTTTTTATAGCCAGCAGGGGCAGTCGAGCTTCTTAAAACTACACTGGGAAAAATCGATCTTAGACTAGGCATATAATTTTGCTTTCGTATTTTAATATATTACCATTTAATAGAAACTTTGCTAAAATGTTTATACCATAACACTAAACCAGTGGGCATTGGATATGCCCTCTGCCGTCACACGCACAGTATACACAGTATACAAAAGCTGTTGGCTCACCTACAAATCAATCATTATTATAGTTTACTTTTATACTTCCAACATTTCTTTCACTGCATAAATAAAGCAAACACATAAACGCGACTCGAAAGTTACCAGCCTGAAACTGAAAGTCATATTTGATGAGGACCCCACATGCTTGCATACACACACCAGAAACCCGTCAAAGTCAAACAAAGAAGGCAGAGTGGAAAGGATGCGGAGGATGGGGATTTCGGAGCCGAAGGATAACAACAACTCACCGTGCAGACCGTGGCGAAGGAGTCCTCCGCCGAGGGCAGCGTCGAGTGGTCCAAGCCCAAAAGAATGACGGTGGCGTACACAAAGATGCAGCCCACTGCGGTGATGTTGCTCAGCTTGGGGCTGGAAAGTTTAATTGCTCTGTGGAGAGGGAGTGGGAGATGGTAGACGGTCATGGTTATGAGTCGGGCTGCCTCTCCAGCCATTCAGAGGGAAAAAGTGCAAAGTAAGCAGCGATATATATCACTGAAGAGTCGAAGAAATGCAAGTTAAGCCAATCAATTTGTTCAATTAAAAATCGGAAATTAATACCATCTTGAATTAAGAGGATTACCGAAAGGAGAAGATGATTTTTATTGATAATAAGTAATATTGGATAGGTGTTTAATGGAAAATAAAATATTTAAAACAATAACTAACTAAATAAAACAAAACTAATTCAAATAAATAATCAATTAAAAATCGGAAATGGATACCTATTAAAAACTCATCTAGAATTAAAAGGTTTTCCAAAATACAACCTGATTATTTATGATAATAAGCAAAGAAAGGCTCTCTCTGTTATGAAACCTCTTAATATTTTATAGGTATTTAATGGAAAATAAAATATTCAAAATATATACGGGCCATAAAAACGAGTGAGCCAATGATTTATGTTCTCTTCCGCCTTACTTGAGCTTGCGA
This sequence comes from Drosophila lutescens, assembly GCA_037075285.1. Classification (NCBI taxonomy): domain Eukaryota; kingdom Metazoa; phylum Arthropoda; class Insecta; order Diptera; family Drosophilidae; genus Drosophila; species Drosophila lutescens. Next base: position 418,323 of record JBAMCF010000324.1, read on the forward strand.
AAGTGCAGATTGAAGGCCAGGAAGGCGATGGCCAGGGCGATTCCCACGCTCGAGAGGGTGGCGATGGTGTAGAAGGCCAGCGGGGCGATGGTGGCCACCCGCAGCTTGAACACCCGCTTGGCGATGGGCACCTGCCCGCTGTGCCACTTCACCGGCCGGCAGCGCGGGCACCGGAAGTCCAGGGCATCCGTCGCCGGATAGTAGAGGGCCACCGGCTCCAAGAGACCGCGCTGGATTTGATAGAAGGCGGTGGTGCCAACGCGATCTGGACCGCTAAAGGAAACGGGACCCTATAAAAATAATGAATAATGAAAAATTATGATTAGCTGGAGGATGCCAGAGAATCTTTAGGGGGTTTTAAATGTTGCCCACCAAATTGGTTTAGATTTGCATATTTTTCAGGACTACACCCAGAAAAATAAATAACAATAGACCAATGCTAACATTTTATTTATATAATACGGAACTAAAATATATTTTCCGACTTTTAGGATTAAATGATTTCATTAAAGTTCTGAAGATTTGTGCTTAATTTACTACATTTTAGACCATAATAGACTTGGCTAGATGTTTGTACTATTTTTCCAACAGTATTAGAACATTTTCACTTTTTTTATAAAATTCTGAAAAGTGTTTTCTTACGACGGAATTTAAATCTTTGGCTGAGAATTATTTAGAGGAGTTGTTCCTGGCTCAGTTACTCACCGATACTCCCAGGAAGTGCAGCTTGCCCAGCTGCTGGAGGAACTCCCATGCCATGTCGCTGCGGGTATAATCGAATCCGTCCAGCTTCGATTGCTCCTCGTTGCGGCGCCAGTGCTCCTCGGCGGCTCTCAGAGCCAAGGCAATGGCCCAAACGGCGTCGTAGGTCTGCGGTGCGTACTGCGATATGGCCTCCGGGAACAGGTGTCCTCCTCCTGCTCCTCCACTGCCGCCCGCGCCCCGTCGCATCCTCCTCCTGCGCCGCCCATCCGATTGCGGTGCAGTGATACTGATCCTGGAGCCAGAACCGGAACCAAATCCTTCCTGGCCGTGGAACTGGGCGGATTGCTTGCGCAGCTGCGAGTTGAACATGTGATTGTTCTGCGAAGTGGAAAGGCGATTAAACAGGCCACGAATGCCGCAGGAATGCCGCCAGTAATGAGATTGCCTTCACCATTGCTCCCCCCAGCTACCAGCTACCCATTCCCATGCCGGATTTTCAGATCCCACATTTTCATGACCAGCACTAAAAGTGCCATAAAAACGCGTCTGCGAATGGCGAATGCGAATGCGATGACAGGCAGGACTTAGGCGGCCCACTTGGCAATCACCATCGCCATCGCTGAAACCATCGCAAAACGCAATCGCAGCCTCGGGATTGTCTAATCAAATAAATCATTTCATTTTGGACGAGAGCAGAAAGGACAGAGCAAAAAAAAAACAGAACAAGGACCAGGACAAGACCAAGAAAAAGCACTGAAAGAAAAGTCTATGCGGTTCAACAAAAAAATACTCAAAGAAGGCAACATAATTTTTTAAGCTTCCGTTTTCCCTGCTGCTGCTTTGATCAAATTAGAATTAAAACTAATTATTTTTAAATTTTATTCTGGATCTAATCATCATTTATACCCCAGTTTGACTAATAGGGTCTTTCAATTTAAAAAACACTATTTTTCTCCCAGTGCTGGGCCCTTAAACTTACCAATCCGCTGTAGCTGACGTTATTTCCAACGATGCTGTTGTGCGTGGACACTACGATGAGGTTCTCGACGGCCAGCTGCAGTTCGTGGTTGGAGCAGGCGGTGCGCTGGTCCGGCCACCAGGGAGCGCCCATGCTCTCGTGGAGGATCCAGGCGTAGTCCGCGCCGAACATCCGCAGCCTGTAGGCCTCGCACAGGATCTGGGGGGCCAGTTCCTGGGAGAAGCTGCCGATGATGATGCGCGTGTCCGTCTCCTGTGGCGATATGAACGAAATGGAACGGAACGGAGCGGCATTTGCCCATTTGTCATTTGTCATCCTTCGATTAGCACACCCTGCTGCCCGCCCACACTCAACAAAAAAAATGGGTAACAATCATGCGCTGTAAAGGGAGCTCTGGGCGATATTGTCTGCTAATGATGAAACATTTATCCATGCGAGTGGAGTCTTAAACCAAAAACTTGAAGGCAAGCTAAGGGAAGTGGGTAAAATTAGGACAATAATAACTTGAATCGTATTAGGTAATTTTCTTGATCTGTTAAAATTAGTTTAATTAAGTGAAAGAAAAGGAGTTCTTGAAAATTAAAATAATTAAATAAAATGAAACATGAAACAACAATAAATATCTCTCAATTATGATGAAAATAAATTTTATTATTTATATTGGTTCATGCATAGGTTTTTAAATATACGGCCCTGTTCTAGTTTTCACTTCCGAAAGATTCACACGGAATCGAATTTCCCAGACCTGTTCCAGGACTCACTTCCGAAAGAACTGCACGGATTCAAATATCCCTCGTTGTTACTCTATTAACTTCCGAAAAATTCACACAAAAACTTTCCGCCAAGCATTTGACAGGTGGACTTAAATCCGCCAGCATGAAATCAAATTCACTTCCGAGTGAAAGCTGGAACAGGCCGGATAAACTATGGCTTTTCTAGTACTAAAAGTAGATAAAGCATTTAGTAGTTTTTCTTTCACAGAAATATTTTTAATTTCATATGTTCAACTGAGATTTATAAACTAAAAAAACCCCTAATGTGCCATAAAATCATAGAACATTTGGCATTTATTGCTGGTACTTGGGAGCACTTGTGCTATTTATGAGCAGCTCACCCTGAGTAGCAGCAGCTGCTCCTTGAAGTCGGTGGCCGCAAAGGTGATGGTGGCGGCACAGGATATGTTGGCTGCCTCCAGTTCGGTGACCAGGTTGTTCACCGCCAGCGAGTGGACCTCCTCGTTCTGCGAGAAGGTGGTCACCGTGCCCCAGCCAAACTTCCGGATGAAGGCGATGCGCGCCGGATTGTGCGAGGAATCCGGGGCCACCGTTCTGTAGAAGTAGGGAAACTCCCTTCGGTCGCTCAGCGCCGGCGATGTGGAACCGAAGGAGACCTTTTTGATCGAAGCAAATCGTTAGACTATCTTTCGTATCTGCTGGGGTCGCTTAAAATGCAAAACATGCTTCTAGGAATCCAGCCCCCAGGTCATGTGTCTTCCGCTTACTTCCCACCCACTCATTTAACACACGCAACGCACAACCGAAATGAAACTTCAAAGGGCAAATGCAAATGCTCTAAGTGAATTTGTGGACCTCATAATTTGCGGGCTGTGGAAATGTTTATGGCTAAAAAGGTTTATAGGGTGCTGGATTCCGCAGCATTTATGCTAATCGAGCCACGCACGTGAGTTGATTAGATTTTTGAGAAATTGCCCGATTACGGGGAGATGCTTGGATGAACCGAATGAGGTGGGTGGGTATTTGCATTTTAATCAATGGACTCACCTGCACGATGTTCCAGTAGGGCACCACCTTCGCCAGGCTCTCGGTGACCTCCGAGCAGGCCGATCCCAGCAGCATCACCATCCTCGTCGAGGGTTGTGTGTAGATGGCGTGGAAGAAGCGATCCACGCCCACTCCAGGATCACACTGATTGGGGTAAGAAATGGAGGCACCACATCAGAGATGAGCTTGAGAGGGCAGGGCAAGTAAGCGGGGGCAAAGGCCGTTGTTCACCGACTCGTTTCGCCGCCATAAAAAAGCGGCAAGATGGCGCAATAAACATTTTTAAAATGTCGACATTGATAGAGGCACAGCCGGAGATGCGGCTCCAGATATGACTGTCTGTTTCGCTCGATGTGCATATGCACACACTTAAAAAATTGGTTAAAAGATGAAGCGGAATCAATCGAATTTAAAAAAAACAAGAGAGAACGCTATAGTCGGGTGCCCCGACAATCAGATACCCGTTACTCAGGTAAAGGGAGTGCGAGGGAGATCGAGATAGAAACTTTGAACACGCATAACTTTTTAACGAATGGTCCGATTTGAAAAATTTCTTCTACATTTCGGTAGGTATTGATAAACACAATAAAACTGCATTTTTACTTTTCCGAAATATTGAAATTTTTAAAATCGTATATAAGCGATTGTGGGCGTTAGAGGGGGCGTGGCACCTTTTTGAAACAAACTTGCGCTGCGTAGGAACTCCTAGAATCTGTATGCAAAATGCCAATCTTCTAGCTTTTATAGTTTCCGAGATCTCAGCGTTCATACGGACAGACGGACAGACAGACAGACAGACAGACGGACAGACGGACAGACGGACAGACGGACATGGCTAGATCGACTCGGCTAGTGATCCTGATCAAGAATATATATACTTTATGGGGTCGGAAACGCTTCCTTCTAGCTGTTACATACTTTTGCACGAATACAATATACCCTTTTACTCTACGAGTAACGGGTATAATTAACTTTTGGGTACACCTTGTGTTTTTTTGCCATAGTTCTCTTAGAAGAGTTTCCCTAACAAAAAGACCGACTGTTTTATAACTCTTTTGAAAAGATAAAAAAAAGTTAGTAGGAAGTTTTTTACATTTTTGAAAAGGGGAACAATTACCATTTTCTTTTAAATCGTTCAAAATTAAAGTTTGTAGGTTGGAATGCTAATCGATTGGAAATTTTATTACGAACTCGACAAGGTACGACACTCCATACTTGGACTTTGGACTTTTGGCTTTGATTCGAGCAAAATTGCTATTTTTTGTTGCATACTTTATAAATAGATTGAACAAAAGCCTTTAAATTTTCTTCAGTGCCTCTGATTTCGTACATTTGCGTGCCCCATCAAAAGCGGGAACGACTCATCGCAATAAAAGCGCCCAGGATGGAACGTTGATGACATATTTGCCCCTCTTTTTTAGGACCGCAACCGCAGCTGCTCCTCGGCTACGTTCTTTTCTTGTTGCTGCAGATTTTCTTATTAAGTTTTAATGTTGCACGCGCTACTAAATGAAAATTCAATTTCGTAATGGAACAACCGCCTTTGCCACCGCCGCCTAGAAGTGGCGCCCAACGTGGGGCATCGAGACACTCGACTATTTACCCACCTGAGTATCGTTGGTCACCAGTTCCAGAGTGTAGCCTGGCAGCAGGCGCTTGCGGTTGATGTGCTCCACGGCCATGGTGGCTGCTCCCAGTTCGCTCAGGCCATCCGGACGTGGTCCCCGCGACGTGGAGAGCTCAAAGAGTCCGAGCAGCACGATTTTGCCATGATTGCGCTGCATTTCGGCCGGCGACATGCGGCGCTCGTCCTCGAACACCTGGTTGACCTTCAGGTAGCGCTGCCTGGGCGGCAAGTTGAGGATGTGGTGCGAGTGGGCGGAGGCATTGGTGCTCCCGGGCAGATTGCTGTGCGAATTGAGGCGCTGCTGCCGGCGCTTGACTTTCGTCCGTTTGTACTTCCAGTCGGAGCGCGGGGGAATCGAGAGACCCCCACTCGATGTCGATTCTCCGGGTTCCAAACCGGGCAAACTGGATGTGAATGTGGATGCGGAAGTGCTAATTGAGGCAGCAGTGGCGCCGCCACCTGGCCTAATTGCCTCGTAGCCCAGGGCCTGGAGCTCGGCTGATGACTCCATGGCCGCCGCAGCCGCCGTTGTCCAGGCGAGGGCCAGTAGTAACCTCAGTCCCACGGCCATTGGCCATTGGCCGTATCTGGCCGAGGTCCTCTGGCCGAGTTGAATTATGCGCATCCCGTCGGCAATGGCCAATGGCCCATTAATCACCAAGGCATTTGAATCGTTGGCTATCAGAGGCTGCAGCAGCAACAACAAGCAACATACAACACGGTATACCGGAATATATATCGCCTTTTTATGCACTCTGCCGACAGGATACGCTTATCGTTGGGGCTCTTCCGACAAGAGGCTCTTCCTTCTGCACCCGCTCCTGCTCGTCCTGCTTCCTCCTGTATCGGCGTCAATTTTATCGCCTTTTTATTGGCCTCACTTTTGCTCCTCGCATTTTGTATCTTTTTGCTCTGTTGCCTTTTTCACACACTCACTCTGCCAAGCAGTCGACCATAAAAGTATGCAATGCTGAGGAGATTCTCGATGGGTCCTCGAATTGACAGGATTGGTTGACACGGAAAAAAATTACACTAAAAAATGTTATTTTGGGTAGTCAGGTATTTGGGAAAAGTCCATTACTAAGTATGGGTTAAACAAATCTATTAATTTATGTCGAAGTATTCGCAGTAAAGTTATATGGTGATTTTGGGAGCTTTTTTATAATACACTATCACATTTCACACATTAAATTTAGTTTTTTTTTTTATTTAGATTTTTGCACTTTTTATTTATTTAATAATTAGTTAGGTAGCAGCAAATAAAAGTTGTTAAATCATCGATTGTGGACACAATAGATGTTTTTCGCTATCGATGGTGGTTACTAATTTTAAAACCATGGATAGTATCGACTTTTTACCAACCCTACAGCAAATGACTTAATCTGTGATTTTTAATGAACAATGAAAACTAAAGAAAATCTTTTGTGAAAACATTGTTTCTTTCCATGTAAAAGGTAATGGTCACGGAAAAACCGAATCAAAATGTTTGGGGAGCCCCAAAAGGCATTTTCACGCCAATTTGCCAGTTGAAAAGGATTAAGACGAAGTCTTCGATGAAATGGACACGCTGCTCCTCACTTCTACCCACTCTTGCCCTACCCTATCCCTCAGTTGTTGAGTGGCCATTATTTTTTATGCTAATGGCCAAACATTTTGCGCTTTCATTGCGGGCTTTTGGGCTACTTTTTGTCTCACGCGCCACAGATTCCAGTGAACGTTCCTCTCTGAATGCGCGCGTATGCATAATTGTTTCGAGATTACCAACTTGCAGTCCCTTTCCCCGCTTTCCCGCTTTTCCAGCCACCCACTAAGCCCACTTTATGGACGCTTTCTTTCGCGCTCTCTGCTTGCTTTCTTTCTTTTTCTTTTCGCTGTTCGCTTAAAATAACTTTTTGGCCCATTTCGTTGTGTTGGCTCGCTTTGTTTTGTCCTCAGAAAACACAGTGGCGTGCCCCGAAGGGGGGCTCCAGCCCCACTTAACCCCTCGCTGGCACTGCTTAACCCCTGGGTGCACCGCCTACAGTTGACATTTGCCCTCCGCTCTTAGCCCCCCTTTTGCACTGGGCTACTCGTGTAACTAACAACTCATATTTGTACATGCACTGGCAAAAAGAAAAGAAAAGAAAAGAAAAGCCAGCAAACTTTCTTTGTGGCTTTCACTTCAATACCTCAAATCGAAGAAAAATATGGAAATTTTCCTCACAAGTTGCCAAGTAGTTGGGAAACTTAAATCCCCAACAACAAGTTGCACAAAATGTTTGGATTATGTTATCGATTAAACTAGTTGTCTGCCGCATTTGATTTAATTTTGGCAGCTCAGCCTGAAAATGTAATTACCAAAATGGATAAGCTGCTACGTGTTGAAGAGAATAAAGGCAATGGCTTTAACTAAATTCAGTATTCAATTTAAATTCTCTAGAACAACACAAAATTTAAGCTAGCTTATCTTTTTATCAATATTGACAGCTTAGTTTGGAAATAAAATTATTCAAATTGAAATGCAGCATTGCCCAATAAAGCATCCATAAGTGTATAAACTGAAATGACTTTAAAATTAATGCGTTCATATTTCAAACAGAGTTTAATTTGGTGCATTGACATTGCGGACAAAAAAATTGGTACGGGAAAAACACTTGAACAAAATTGAAATGTCTGCTATTGATTACTGAAAAATAAATTATAAAGAAATACATTTATTTTATTCACCAACTTTATTTTAAAGACTACTTTATTGTATCAATTAGTAATTTTTTAAAAATTATAATTAATTTGTTATTTAAATCAGACATTATGAATAATACCAAAATTTGTTTGTAGTTTGAATTTTTATTTATTTCGTTTTCCATATTCTTGGATTTTTATGCATTTTGTTTATAAAATCTAAAGAAGTTTTCAAAATAAAACAGACTTTTCTATCCCCGCTTTAAAATGTTACACAATTTTAAAAATAAATTTAAAAAAAAACTAATTACTATTCACGCTATAATCGTCCGATCTTATCCTTATTTTCCGCATTTTTCTCCCAGTGCAGTGTACATTTGAGTATATGAATATTTAGCTGCTGCGCTGCTTTGGTCCTTTCTATTATTCTGCCATATTTCACAATTGTTGCCGTGGTATTTAAACCTGCACTTATTTATGGCCATGTGTGTGTGACGGCTCCCTCAGCTCCCACATCTCCACCCACTCCCAAACCTCCCCACTTCCCCATTCTGGCCATCGCCCGCTTTAGTTGTTATTTTCATGCTTGACATAAATTATGCAAAATGCTGGCTGCATTTGTGATTCAGATTCCATATTTCGCTGCTCGTCGTGTGTAAACTGTGAAATGCAAACTGCAACTGCTGGCGAACGGGTGGCAAAAAAAAAAAAACAAAAAAGAAAGAAAGAAATGCTGATATGGAGTGTGCACTGAGCACTTTGGCCATTCAGAGATCCAGAGATGCCAACCGAGATGCGATGTCAGAATGCCTGATGCGATTTGTTATGCAGCCAATACTCAGCTGCAGCTGCAAGCTGCTGGGAAAATCGCTTCGGGGATTTCCACAGGGATTACCGCAGACAATACAGATCCGCTTTTTCGGGTTCACTTAACTAGCAAGCTCGATAAGCTGGGCTTACGATTGTGTATTGTCTCTGCTCGGTCGTAGGAAATTGCACTCATAAATATTGCGTATACGACACGGGGCACACGCACTCTGGCACACTGACACACAAATGACAATTTATTGGCATTTCATACACATTCAAGCCATAATTTAATTTGTTTTATTTTTATTTTTATTTCTATTTACTTTGCACGACGACGAAGGAGGCTTTGGGCTTTGATTTCTCGACGGTTTATTTTTGCGCGATTTTCAAGAGATTGCGACTTGCAACCGACGAGCTCCAGACCGCAACTGTTGGCCGCCGTCAAAGTCGCGCTGCTTTTGTCTGACGAATCGCAGATTGAAAAGGCGTCTCGCCTTCTCCACGGAGGCTGGGCTTTCAATTTCCATCATCAACATTCAACCGGCTTCTCTCTCTTCTCTCTAAATTTTCAATGCGCCTGCGCCGCGAAAAGCGCGCCAAAATTTCATTCATAAAAAAGCAAAGCGAAGCACAAGCAACAAGCTGTGGCAATTGAAAACTGTGCTGGGAAAGTTTAACTTTAAATTATGTAAATTAATGCCCAACATGAAACTAAATAATTTGCAACTGTTTTAATGAAAAATTCATTTATCTCGCTGCCAGAAGGACAGCTGTCGATTCGCATTGCCTTTAGTGTGCTGGGAAAACTGGGGAAAATCGAGAACAATGGCGAAGCTGTCAGCGAGGACACTCTTAATTATGGCTGCATTGAGTCAGTCAGTCCGCAGTCCGCAGTCTGAAATTGAAATGCCCGCCTTGGCATTTGTTAAACATTTCTAGAGCAGTCGGAAGTTTTCTGCTTCTGCCTTTTTCCCCAGCTCAGCTTGGCTTGCATAATACGCCCGGGTTGATTTTCCCTTTCCTGTTCTCCGGCTGGCCTTTTGCTCGGTTCGGTTTCATTTTCGTTTCCCCGTATTGAGCTCCAATGAAAAATAATTTGATTTGATTGCTGTTCCTCAACCTCATTCCCAACCGCTTTCAATGGTCTCCATCTCCATTCAAAAAATTGTAATTAATTTTCTGGCCCTCATCCGCCCAACCACCACGAAAATTCACGGGGAGAGCTGCATGCGAGTGGAATGGAATGGTAAAAGTTGATTTTATGAGCTGCCAAACTGCAGTTTGCACAAACTCACAGCCCCCCTTCATTACTCTTCTCTGTCCCCACCCAGGTCGGGCAATCCATTTGCGAAAATCATTCAATTCAATTCTCTTGTACATGGGAAGAAATTTAGTTGCCTACCTAAAGACTATCCAAATCGTTAGAAAAAATAACAAACTATAGCGGCCGAGCAGGGACACTTGGTAAGTTAAAGAGAACGTTGGGTACGTGTTTATCCCTTTAATTCAAACTAAATTTAATTTATTTTTAATACAACATTTTTCTCACTGTGCATGCCCATGTAAGGTTGTAAATGGGTGTGGCGCAAATAACGGGCGAGCCAAAGATTGCGATTATCGCCACTTGACTTGAGATCCAGCCACCTCGGCGCCATCCATGCAAATTTGATGACACCTCTTTCGCTACCTACCCACCCAGCGTCCCTGCTCGGGCGCCAGTTGACAGAAAGATACAGCATCGTACTTTCAGCTACAATGGCAGTGCAATGGGGATTCCGATTCCGAATGGCAATGGGATTGGGATTGGATTGCGACTTTTGTTTGGTTCCCTCGGTTGAAGTTGGCAAATAAAATGCAATTACACCGCAAAACTCAATTTCAAGTGTCAAAAAGTTGCACTGCACTTAAGAAGTTAGCGATGGTGCGACTGCTGACTTTCCCTCACTCAGCCCTCTGTGCTCTGTATATACAAAAAGCGGCAAGAGCTGAAAGGCCAAAGTTCAGATGGTCTACAAAGCGGATTATAGGCACAACGACTGCCGCTGGAGCAGGCCGAAATAAATCCCGAATATGAAACGCAGCCTGAAAGTCCCGTTGCAGGAGTGATATCCCAGATAATTTATTGCCCAAATGGGCGATATATTGGCCGTGTTCTGTTTATGTTTCTCTTTGCTTGCAAACTAATTTGCCGTCAAGGGAGGGGAAAGGTGGACGTAGCGATTGCCAGTGTACAAGCGGCCTCCATTTGCATTTTAAATGAGCTGGCTGGAAAACTTTTTACAATGCCACTTGAAGTTGTCGGAGGAACTTCTCTCAGGCGGGTGCTTGGAATACGGCTTGAATATTGGTCACCGACACCTACGCCGCATTATAATAACAAATGTTTGTGTAGTGAGACAGGAAAAGGAAGCAGATCAAATTAGAAAGAATTGAAATAATTCTTGTTTTCTTAGGAGATTCGGAAGTTATTTAAGTTCATGAGGTGTAGTGTGTTGTTTAAATCTAATTCAGATATATGTACGAGTTGGTTGCAGCTTAAAGCACATTTATCAAAGTCGTTAGATAGAAAAAACACTTGGCGCCCGAGCAGGGACACTTGGTATGTTAGAAAGAGCGTTGGGTAGTTAGGAAATACGGGTTTTCTTCTTTAATTTAAAAGTGTTTTTTATTTAATTTGGCTAAAGAGTAGTCCCTGTTCGCATTGACTAACCATTGGTGTTGACAACTATTTGTTCTTCGCTCGTTTGTCTCGTTTGGTTTGGGTGTCTCGCTTTGTTTGCGGACACTTGGCAAATTGGCAGCTTTCCCCCGGCTTTTGGTGTTCGGCATCAGGACCTCAACTTTCCGGCAGGCCGAGTTGAAACAATTTACACGTTCCGGTCTCGACTGCCACTGCCACTTCTACTGCTGCGGTAGCACATGGCGTATGCGTAATTTAGTGCTGCATACTTTGCGGCCCAAATTTGCACTTTTGTGACTTGTTTAGCTACCCTCTGCTGATGACTCCGCCTCGACAGCACTTAAAATCAGAAATTCAATTATCTCCCACACACGCTTTCCCTCTTTCTCCACCCTCGCTTTCCCTTTGGAGTAGGCCTGGTTCCATTTCGCACGCTCATTTCACACCTGCGCGCCTTTCCAAGGTTGACAAAGGAATTGCTGAGGGGAGGCAGTTAGCTCAGGGAAAGCTGGGATGTGGAGCACTGGCAACTTTATTGTTCCTCGGAGTTTTTAGTCAACAGTTGAAAGTGGGGAGCCAGCAAGTGGATACAGCCAAATCCCTCTCCACTGCGGACTAGTCCGAGATAAAGACAATTTGAAAAGGTAACTTAAGTGGAGCAGTTTGTAGCTCTTTATGCAGAGGAAAATAACCGATAAAGATTTGTTTTGGGTGTGGCTTTGTTGTGAGGTTTTAAAGTACAAAATATAGCAGCTTTTTCACAAATCGCTAACTTATTTCTTTGCGTGTAAGAGACTTAGGTAAAGTTCTCGAAATCCGCGTCGCTTTCACAGCAATTTAATTATAATTTTCTTCTTTTTTGGGGGCCCAGGCTCAGGCCCAGGCGAAAAATTCATTATCGCCGGGGCAAATTAGCTTGAAAACAATTAACACCTGTTCGCCGGCTGCTCGTGGCAGGCCACTTCAAAAACTAACACAGCCGAGCCATTTACCATTTACCTTTTTGCAGGGGGAAGGGGGGGATGCTGGGACGCCGATGCCCCACCTTTTGTTCCGCCTATGCCTCTCTCTCTGATTCTAATGAAAAAAGTTGCACAAAAAACTTTTCAAATTACAACGGAAATCCGTGAAAATCCTTTTAACAAAGCACAACATGACCAGTTGGGGTGGGGATATGGAAAGGGAGCAGGAGGAGGAGGAGCAGGTCTCCAAGCTGATGCTGATGATGATGATGAGGCTGCTGATTATGATGGCGCTTTAAACAGACATCGGCCCACATCCACATCTGCTGTAAGCCGGCTACCCGCAACACGTGCCACCACCGCCGTCGCCACGAAAAACCACCGACAGCACCACCGGCTGTCGTCCATTTTCATGTCGCGGTTTTCCCAGCAAGGAAAAGGAAAAGCTGCGACTGTGACTGAAGCTTGCAAATTGATTTGGTCGCCAGTTGGCAAGGAGGCACACAGAAAGAATAAATAGGTCAAGTAGAAATAAGAGACTTTGAGAAAGGTGTCTAAAAGTATGCTACAATATATACTTCGTTTGACTGCATACTTTTAAACACCTTCGTAAGTGGTTTCAAAACACTAATAGTTAGATAGATAGTAAGTCCTAACTTATAAAATCATTCAACTGATCAACTTTTCCCTCTGTGCAGATGGAAATCCGAAGAGCAGGCGGTAAGTAGAAATAATAATCGAAGAGATGGCGGTGGCGACAGCAGCTTTTACAGAAAGCTTAGGCAAATAGTTAAAAGTACCAAGTTACGACCAAGAAACAAATCATGGCTTACAAATAAAGGCTTAGGAGAGGAAAATCAAGTAACCAGATAAATATATCAGTTATTCAAACGAGCCATCAGTAAAATAAGCTGAAAGTTACATGGAAAAAGTTCTGGAAAAGAGAAAAGTAAGAAATTTGTTTGGAAACAATTTAACAAGATATTTTAACAGATTAATAACTTATGTATTATTAAACAATTTATTATCTTTCGATGGTAGTTCATTTTCCCTCACGCAGTCATCACTTTGGTTCGGTTCAATCTGCGAATACATTTCCACGCACTTTTCCAAGTTTATTTATTGACTGCGGTTGATACAGAACCTCTTACATCCTCCCATTTACAGCTTTTTCCACCCATCAGCAGCCGCTGCCGTCGGAGAACTTGGAACTTTTTAATGAAAAATATTCAATTTTTCAGGTGTTGCAAATATTTAACATTTTGCAACTTTCCGTATATGGATTTCAGAGAGGGTGGGGAAGGGTGGATCACCATACCCACCGCAAAAGCCACCCAACGCACCACAACTGCGGTTACCGAGTGGTTTTCTCGCAAAAAGGTTCCGACCGAAAACGAAAAATAAGGGAAAAAAACTGAAGCTGAATGTTAATTAAGAACGGGGCAGAATCGGATAATTTGCATGTGCGCCGGTTCCTGTCGCTCGGCCTGGTTAATTGGATTAGGTTCCGTTTGAAAGTTAACGTTTTCGGGTTTTCCCACCAAATTGAATTAGCCGCTCCAAAAGCTGAGCGGCACAAAAATCCGCATATACTTTTTTATGGTCCAAAATTGAACTTCATTTGATTTGTTTTGCGATCGGCGGCTTTAACTCGATTTGATTTTTCAGCTGATTGACAGACGAGTGATTTGACTTATTTTATGCGAATTCAATTTGAGATTTCCTGGATTTATTACAGATATTTATACCCGTTACTCGTAGAGTAAAAGGGTATATTGTATTCGTGCAAAAGTATGTAACAGGGAGAAGGAAGCGTTTCCGACCCCATAAAGTATATATATTCTTGATCAGGATCACTAGCCGAGTCGATCTAGCCATGTCCGTCTGTCCGTCTGTCCGTCTGTCTGTCTGTCCGTCTGTCCGTATGAACGCTGAGATCTCGGAAACTATAAAAGCTAGAAGATTGGTATTTGGCATGAAGATTCTTGGAGTTCCTACGCAGCGCAAGTTTGTTTCAAAAGGGTGCCACGCCCCCTCTAACGCCCACAATCGCTTATATACGATTTTAAAAATTTCAATATTTCGGAAAAGTAAAAATGCAGTTTTATTGTGTTTATCAATACCTATCGAAATGTAGAAGAAATTTTTCAAATCGGACCATTCGTTAAAAAGTTATACGTGTTCAAAGTTTCTATCTCCATCTCCCTCGCACTCCCTTTACCTGAGTAACGGGTATCTGATTGTCGGGGCACCCGACTATAGCGTTCTCTCTTGTTTTTTTATCGAATTTATTTTCTTTTAAATTTTTGAAGCATTTTGTATTTTGTTGTTCCCTTTTCTTATTACTGATAATAAATTATTAGTTTCATTTATTTTAAAACATTTAATTTCACGCCCATTATAATAAGATCAAGTCAGAACAAAAATAAAAATAAAATGTTTCTAAAATTAAAAAATAATTTAAAAATTCGTATTCTAATTACCGAGTAACCACTGATTGATTTTTTACCCGCTGCAGCCGCTTGGTCTGTGAAAAATACAGACTGTTGAGTGCCGGCGGCGAAAACTCTTCTTTTATAGCGACCAGCATCAATTTCGGGATCTTCAACTTGGTTCAACCAATTTATGAAGCTTAATTTGCCGGTTGTAAACAAAGGACAGCTGTTGTTAAGTAAATGGGTTTATTTTGTCAGGCAGCTTTTCCTTAGCCGATGCACGAACCCTTTTATAGTGCTGCTATAAATATAAAACCTTTAAACATTGCCATAAAAGAGCAACAGTTAGTCCCATTGATAAATGCAAAATGAAATAGTTAACAAATATTAATGTTAAATAATATATATTGTTAAATATTAATGTTAATATAAATGGAATAAAAGTTGAATCATTAATTTTAAAAACTTAATTAATATAATTCATAAACATAAACAATAGTTAATATCTTCAGTGTTTTTAGTTGTCAAGTGAAACAGCATTATAAAATTTTTAGTTCACTTTTTAAATGTATAAACAATACCAATGGCTAATTTCGTAATTAATTAATTTATTTCGCTGTTTTTCAGCTGTCCAGTGTAATTTTCTGAACTAGCGATGACGTCACCTGAACGTCTGCTTTCCTTTTAGCCTCGACCCCCTGGGTCCTCCACCTTTTTGAGCCCTAATTGGCTTTTGGCGGCTCAATGGCCGACTTATGTAAGCCGACCTTTAGCGGACTCCCACCCAACTATCAAAGATCCAAGTCGGCACGCAATGACCCCATATCAGTTTTATTTTCAGTCTCCGTTTAAATATCTCAGCTCATGTATTATGTAAATTGGGCCTATAATGGGGCCCAATCATTTGAGGAAGTCAGATTGCAGTGGCCAATTTGTTTTTGAGTAGCATTTCTCGCACATAGGTAGAATATTTCCCAGTTCCACTCTTCCCCGAACAAAAACAGTGCACCTGCAGCATGCTCTAATTAAAATGACAAATAGAAACATACGAAAGCGTTTCATCTTGGCATCTGGCAGCGTGGCGTATGCGTAATTTTCTCGGCTTGTGCTTTCTCGCACCCTTCGGATCGCAATTTTCCACTTTAGGCAGCATATCGCTGATCCACGCAAGTTGAGCAACAACAAAATCATTTACTTGATCATTCGAAATACCCAAAAAGAGTAATGGTGGATGTGCTGACTCTTAAGGTATTAGTCAACTATTAAGAACATTTACTTTAAATTATTTAAACTATATATTAGCCTGTACATTTATTTTAAATATATATTTTAGGTAAAGGAAAATATTTTAAAATATTTATTCATCATACAGTTACTAAAAACTTATTCTGTGCTAAAGAGGTATTTTCAATTCGTTACCCTCTTCCTTAATCATAGTATTTGCATGTTTTGGCATTCGTGTCTGTTTAAGGTAATGTTCCTAAAGATTTAAAGTGTGTCAAAGTGCATTAAACAATTGTCGTTTGTTTTCGGGTGTCGGAACGTTTTCTTTTTATGAGGGGGGGGTGAAAAAGGGGGCCGCTGATGTATGGTACATACTACATAGGCATAGCCACAGACAAATGGGGAGGGGTCGTATCTTTGACGCGTTTTCGCTGGCGTCACGGGCAACTTTCTCGCTCTTTCGCTGTCGCATTAGCCGACCAGAGAATTAGAGAAAATAACATAGAGAACAGCACCCTTGCCGTTGCAAAGTGAAAACGAAATGTGGCAAAAACAAAGCCAAAGAAATGTGGGCTCTTCTTGTCGCAACTGCTTAAATTAAATATATTGCTCACTTTCTGTTCAATTGGCGAGCCCAGCGGACATTGGAGGAGCCCCTTAAAGATCGCGTTCATGTTTAGTGTGAACTCAGTACGAGATCCGCAGATTTCGTTCCGCTTAAAGCGTTCAGCGTCCGTCGATCGCCAGGCAGTTAAGTCCGCGGCCTCGCGGCATTCCGGTTGCAGTTCCCGGTTCTGTGTCGCGTCGATCGTTTCGTGTTGAGGTACCTGTCCCAGAAGGGGTCCCTTTCCATCCCTTTAAGACCAGAATATGCCTGAAATATATTCAAATCTTTGACTAGCTATAATCGAAAAAAGCCATAGTTTGTTCCTAGATAAATGTTTCCAAAGTCTGAGGTTTAATAAAATAATAATAAAGAAGATTACAAAAATTGTGAAATTATTTATCCAAAATTAGAAGTGCTTCTCTTAGAACTCATAACACAAGGCCTTTTTTGGTTATTAGTTTTCAATAATTGGTACAAAGCTACACAATTAATTCAGTTAATTGTTACACAATTATATAAGTTCTATGGTATTAGCAACAAAGCCTTATGCATAAACATTTTTAAATTTACCCTAAAGCGTTGGGATCTATTATATGAACAGTTTATTTCCGTATCGCTATGCCCCAGTTATAAACAGTTGATATAACCGGAACGTAGGTCTCACAGCGAACAGGCGAAGAACAACTTAAGCCCTTCTTGGTTACCATTTGTGTTGTGAATCACCTAACAAAAAACCTGCAAACTGAATAAGGGTTGTAATTTAATTTACCCAAGAATCAATAATAAAAAAATTATATTAAATAAATACAATTATGTAAATTAATGAGCAACATATCAACTTGTTTCTTTATTATTCTGATTTCTGAAAAAAACCTTGAAGTCAAGCTGAACCTTCCTTAGGCTCCAATAACCAAACTAAAACCCCTTTGGAACCTGCAATTCTCTGGTACTCACAGGTAGAAAAAAATTCCCTACAACGGCTACAGCGGTGCAACGCATTCTGAAACTGTTGATGCAACGGCAGCAGAAATTGCTGCGAAAATTATTCCAACTGACTGCATTGGCAAAACGTTAAGCATACGCAGTGGTGTACAGCGAAGTAAAAAAGCAAAAAGCCAGTGAATTAGTGCAAAGCGAAAAAAAGAAGAAAAGTGAGTGCAAAGTGAGACGTACGATAAAAACAATAATTATCGCGGGGAGTGCCATCGAAAAGCTCCATCCTGGGTAATCTGTGGTTAATCGTCCGAGGTGAGCTCATCCGAAAGTCAAGCTGGAAAATTACAGAGCGGGGGCGACAAGTAAAAGCCTAAATATAGTTATTAAATAAGCATTAACAGTCGAGTGTGCCAAGATCACGCAGAGAAATAATCAATCATAACAGGTGAAGTCTGCCAATCAAAAATAATACGTTCATCTAAATTTAAATGGTATACTATTTTTAACTTATATAATTAAACGTTGCACCCAGAAATATCAAAAAATTTAATAATAATTTTCTAATTATTAATTTTGTATAAATAGATACATTTTCTTAAATTAGTTATTAGGGTCCATCTTAAGTACATATACCAGAAACTCTTTTCAGTATTTTAGGATAGTTTTTTTCGGTCCAGAAGAGTGTGAGATTTTGGGGATGCAGGGTGACCTTCGATCGTTCTGAAAGTTTTCCTCTTTCGTGCCTGTTTGTAATTTGTGTCAGCAAAGCGAAACCGAAATGAATGGCCCGAGTGACAGGTTGAATCGATTAAGACCACAAGAGCCCAACCCTGTAGATGTGTTATAATGGAAACCATAGATTTCCTCCTCTTGTCTCTCCCACTTTCTCTCTAAATATCTTTTTTCGAAGAACCCGCTGCCAAATGTCAAGTTCAAGTTCGCCATTCGTATGGCCCAAAATCTATATTTGTTATGTTTCTGAAAGTTTCGCAAAGGGGAAGTGCCAATAAATTTTGTGCTTGGCAGCGGGCAGAAATCAAAGCGACTGGCGAAACTCGTCGCTGCAATTATCTTAATTATCTGCCAGATGATCGGGGGATATGGCGAGAGGATGTCTTTGCGACCGGGAATGCCGAAATGCGAATGGCAAATATGACAACCGAATTCAGCCGGATCCCGGCGGACGCGGAACGATTTGTTTGTTGTGGCCAGGTTAGAGGAGGTTAAATATAGCGCTGCCCTATTGATTTGGCCCACTGCCCGAGAGATGGGCAATGGGCTCTGCGGCTTTCGGGCTCTTGGGTTTTCCGGGAGGGTACAGAAGGCAGGGGCTTCTCACATGATTTATGAATGACAGCTAACAAGGCGCACTCTTCGGCAAATCGATAAACGTCTTTTAGCGACAAACCTTTCCCACCTAATCTTTCTGCCTCCTATCCCCAAGGACATCCAGCGGCAATTGCCAAGTCACTTAAATCGATTAGCGAGGCTATTAAATCAAATTACCTGGAAGGGTTAGTGGTGTTTGCTCTGCACTGAGAGAAACTTTTACTTGTCCTGATGAAAATTCGTATCAATTTAGAATTGCCTCGATATTTGAATGATTAAGAATAAAAGGGACAAAGGACAATGTAGAATAATATAGAAAAATCATATTTAGTTGGCTAGATATTTTGGTGGATTCTATAAAAATTAAGATGATAAAGAAAGTTCGTGACTTTTTGTAACGTTTTTTAAGCAGATGTTGTTTTATTTTAAAGCAGATCTATAATATGTAAATATTAAGTTAATATTATTAACACAGAGTCTATGACATAAAATCTATAACTTTGTGTGCTCAATACTTGAATTTAATTTCTCTGCGTGGCTGCTAATCATTTTTTGCGTGCTCGTCGAGCGGAATTTTCCGCTTTATGATAATTGCGGAGCGTCAATCAGCTTTTCGACGGTGCGTGATGTCTGCGCCGCGTCTCCATTTCAATTTCAATTTCCATTTCGTTTTCATTTCCCTGCCGGCATTTGCCATAACTGCGCCACGAGAAAAGCGAGAGAGAGATTTATAGCACACAGGACACTCGACACTCGACTCCTGAGTTCGTTTTTTGAAATAAAAAGCTGACCCAGCGAGAGAGTAGCACATTCGCAGGAGCAAGCTTGAAGTGAACGGTTGGCATTGCGAGGAGCTGGAAAATCGGGAGCAGGAAAAAGGACACTCAGACGGGGCGGAGAATAGTGAAAACGAAAGCGGAAGAAACTGGCTGAAACTTAAAGTGAGAAGATTAAATCTTTCCGAGAAGCTTTAAAGCGGAGTCAGCTTTTAAAATAAGGAAGGATTTTCTTAAAAACGCTTAGAAATCGGAGCAAGGCCTGACACACTTGCAGCTGACCCCTGACCCGGAGTCTGAAAAATCGATTATCTCTGTGTGAGTGCGAGTGCAGTTCAGCGACTTAAAGAGAGAAACCACCCACTACCCACTCAACCCACCCGCGAAGGTCAGTTCCACCCGTTGAGAAGCTCCTTCTAAATTTTCGATTGACATTCCGGAGCGGAAAGTCTCAGAAAACCACAACAACGGAGCCGCTAAAAAACAACCGCCTTCGAAGCGAGGAAGGAACGAGGGTTCGAGGCGGAACGCAAGCGCCGCCGAGCAAAAAAAAGACAACGCCGCACCGGTAGAAGAATGGCCTACCTAATCAACATCCTCAAGTTCAATGTGAAGTACTTAAAAAATCAATAACTGGACAAACAGGCAAGCCAGCAAGCCAACCAACCAGTTAACCAGCCCAACAAACAATCTGAAAAACAGGGGAACCCCCATAGCTAGCTAGCTCTCTCTCTCTTTCTCTCCGCTCGCACCGTCTCGCTTGCTCCTCTCTTGGTTTTCTCGGTTTTCGGTTTTGGTTTCTGGGTTCTGTCGCCCCCGCTCCGCTGCAAAACGAAAGGCAGCCCCACTTGGACACCTGGAAACTTTGCGGACATTTGGAAATGGAAAAGTCTGAGAAATTTTCAGATTACCTCTTCGCCAAAATGGGTCCCCCCACCTCCACCGAGCTGCCGCCGAAGACCACGGAGCGCAGCGACGCACCCGTCGAGCTGACCGGCTATCGCAGGTGGCTATCGGATAACCTCATGCTGTTGGTCACTCTCTCCGGGGTTCTCCTGGGCGTAGTACTGGGTAAGTCCTATGAGTAACGCGAAATTGTGGGTGATTAATAGCATTAGCATAGGAAATCCAGCCCAAAACAGTAAAATGGCATGCATTTTTCAAGGGTTAACTCATTTGAAGTCCAACAAATTATGTTGCATACTTTTAGACACCGTTATAAGTAAAAGTAAAATATTGTAAGCCCAAAAGACAGGGTACTTTTCCATTGCATACTTTCCGACACCTAAATAAGTGATTGCAAAACCCCTTAATACAAACTCCCTATTAATTATACCATTTAACCACCAGGACTCTCGTTGCGACCGCTAAATTTACACGGAGACTCCATCATGCTGATCTCGTATCCCGGCGAACTTTTCATGCGCGTGCTGAAGCTGATGATCTTGCCGCTGGTTATATCCAGCCTGATTGCCGGATCGGCCAGTCTTAATGCCAAGATGAACGGCAAGATAGCGCTGCGCACATTGGTTTACTTCGCTAGCACTTCGTTCTTCAACGCCGCCCTGGGAATCGCTCTCGTCCTGCTCATCCATCCCGGAAATCCGGATCTGCACAACGCGGATGATCGGTCGACGGATAGGCGGGCTGTCAACCTACTGGATAGCCTTTTGGATTTGGGCAGGTAAAACAAAATGTTGTTTAGATAAATAAATTCCACTTGATTTTGGGTTCTTTTTAGTTCAGACATGAAGATAATTTGAAGATAAATTTAATATTATATTAAAAAGTATATGATAAAAGTATGCAGTGAAAAAAGTAGGCTTTCGGCTTGAAATTGGACTTAAAATAAATTGTTGCATATGTTTAGACACAAAAAGTAACTACTGTGTAAAATACATAAAATATGTAAATAGTATGTATATATGTAAAAACTTTAGAATCGGGTTTTATCGTCTCGTAAATCAGGTTTTTAGTGAAAAACTTACTTTATTTATTTAAACATTTTAAATTGAACAATAAATTTATAAATATTAACATTAGTTTTACTAAATTATGAGTAACTCCATAATATTTGTTATCCCCAGAAACGTATTCCCGGACAACCTGTTCCAGGCCTCCATTCAGCAGGCGCACACGGTCTACCTGCCCAAGCCGAGCATCCTGCACGCCTTCAACGAGACGCTGAACGACACCTTGGTGGAGGCCCAACGCCTGTCGGAGGATCTGGCCGAGGAGGTGGTGCTCGTGCGGGACATCCAGTACCGCAGTGGAACCAACACGCTGGGCATCGTATTCTTCTGCCTGGTATTCGGAACTTTCCTGGGGACCATTGGCCAGAAGGGCCAGGTAGTGGTCGACTTCTTCGCCGCCATTTTCGAGGTGATCATGAAGATGGTCACCTGTGTGATGTGGCTAACGCCCGTGGGCATCAGTTCGGTGATCGCCGGCAAGATCCTGAGCGTCGGCGACTTGGGCCTGGTGATGTCCCAGCTCATGTGGTTCATCGTCACCGTGGCCATCGGCGTCATAATCTACCAGTTCGTGGTGATGCAGGCCATCTACTTCGTCGTCGTGCGCCGCAATCCATTCAAGTTCTACGCCGGACTCATCCAGGCCATGCTAACCGCCTTTGCCACGGCCTCAACGTGAGTTCTGTGTTTTCAGTCGATCAATGGGATCAATGAGTCCTTAGGTCTATCTATCTGTTGAATCAGCAGGCAAAATTGCCAGAGATCAAGTCAAGTGCATTTTTGCGAATGAAATTAATTTCAGCTTGAACGAAGCACATGAAATTCTTCTTGTGGATACGATTTTACAAACTTTGAGTAGTTTAATCGGAAAATCCTATGACAAGTCCTTAACAAGGAGACGATTTTGTCTTGAATGAATTGGAAATCCGCTCATAAAATAATATCAAAAAAATAATTTCGCAGAAAAGAAAATTACATACTTAAAATGTAAAATCGATTTATAATTTATATTTTGTTTTTTTCATTGGAGCATTAAGTGAATAAATTCCTTTTTCAAAAGAAGAGAATATATTTTTACTAAAAACTTCAGTTTATTAGTCTTAAAGATTTTGTTTAAATTTCTCCACATTGTTGTTCTTATTACAAATTTTAATGATAGTTTAGAGCAGGGATCTGAGATTCAGATGCAGTAGGAGTGCGTTAAATGTGTATTTTTTCTTTCTTCCGGTATTTGCCACGACCTGATGTTGTATCCTCCGAACTACCCACTAATACACAACACTACCCAAAAATCACACCACCACACTCCTCGAACCGAAATGTGCGCCTGCCACGCCCCTTAGCGCCGCCGCCCTGCCCATTACATTCCGCTGCATGAACGAGAAGCTCAAGGTGGACCCGCGGATCACGCGATTCGTCCTGCCCATCGGATGCAACATCAATATGGACGGGACGGCCCTCTACATCGCGGTGGCCTCGATCTTCATTGCCCAGATGAGCGGAATGGTCCTGGGATTCGGGGAGCTGCTCACGGTGCTCCTCACCTCCACGGCCGCCTCGATGAGCTCGGCCAGTGTTCCGAGTGCCGCTCTGGTCCTCCTGCTCGTCGTCCTCACCGCCATCGATGCTCCTGTCCAGGATGTGACGCTCTTGTTTGCCGTGGATTGGTTTGTGTGAGTATGGATCTGATTTGGAGTGGCTAATCCCATTGGGTATATCACTAATACAAGGAATCTTGTCTTGCAGGGATCGGATTCGCACTACGAACAACATGCTGGGCGATTGCTATACTGCCGCCATTGTGGAGGAACTTTCACGCAAGGAGTTGATGGCTTTGGATGCAGCTTCTGTGAACTATCAGGTATATCAGAAGAAGCAGAGTGATGATGATTTGATTTCCTTACTGTGTGTGTGGCAAGAACGTCGGCAGAGCGTCTGTTGATCCATGATTCTTGATTGATCCATACAGTGCGTGTTGCATAAACGCGCAGCTTCTCTGCTTCTACTGGCAACTTCTACTTTATTTCAATTCTACATATGCTTACCTTCCAGGACATGCCCGCTGGCACCCCCAATGGCCAAGGTCATGGTCACGGGCACCACGAGGGGGGTCTGCTCGAGGGGCAGACGGAGCTGGAGACGAGCAGCAAGTGCGTCATGACGATGACCGACTCGGTGGTGGTGGACATGAGTGCAGTGATGAACAACGTGAACCTGCAGCAGGAGCACTGCAATCGCAGGGTCTAAATGGAATCCGATTTTAGTTCGTCAGCATCAGCTCCATAATCCTAAAGCAACCACCACCACCAGAACAACAACAATAACACCTAGACCACAGTGTTCCCCCAGAAAACCAAACAAAAGTTTTGATATAGCAGCTTTAAAGAACAACAACAACAACAAGCGATTGGATATATATCGAGAGACTGTCTGACGAACCCACCCGTATTGAATTTACTCCTCTTTTGGACCAGTGTCGATAGCAATTAATTAGCCTGAACACTTAAAGGACTCCGCATACGTATATATCGAATATTCACCTAGTAGGAAGAACCGCTTAAGGATATAATATTATGCCACATTATTAAGCACACACATTTTACCTTAGACCCCGAAGAAGAAGGAGAAACGAAGAGACGCTAAGCGAGGGATTCTTGTGATCTGTCCTGGGAACTATGTGCATAATCTATGGGTATTATTTTGTAAGCTCGATTGTGATGGGGTCACTACACTGATTTGTTTGATAGTGTTGCTTATTTCTACGTCATAAATGTGTTGTTTGGGTGTTTTACGAGCGAGCGAGAGAGAGAGAGAGGTCAATGTTTAAGTTGATTGAGGGATGAACGCAGAAACGCAGGTTGTACAAGGAGCTGGCCTAGGTTTAGTTCTAGTTTTAGTTGATCTGTTAATTTCCTAAAAAAACTCACCTTTGGTTACTACAATTCCCAGACTAACTTACGATTATCAATTACCCATTACCAACTATCAATTACCAATTACCGATACCAAATATCACACATGCATTCGTAGACTGATAGCAGACTTAGTAGCGATAACAAATATGTATCTGCATATATGCAATACTTACTAACCAATATCCGACATTCGATTTGTACGCAAACGCATACGCTGAATACAATAAACGTTATTATACCACCTACTTAGTGGATTTTTTCTGGTTTCCTTTTTCAGATAATCATTTGCTAACACCTAATGAAATGATGTAACAACAAACAGATGCATTTTCTTATGATTATGTTAATACTTATTCACAATGTGCATTGTCAAGAGAAGCTTATATTTCGGCATCACTCCACGGTTTTTGTTCCATCATTTTCTGTCTTCCTCGGGTCATAACTCACATGTGGGGAACACCTGTGCTTTCCAGTTGTCCCAAAGTCTCTGGATAGATAATAAATAGCTTGCCTATTTATTCATCTACTAATTGTATGTCACTAGATTAAGTATCTTCGTATTCACACACTATATCTTCATCTGTATCGCGTTTTACTGCGACTTCATTTCTGTGTTTCGAGCGCAAACGGAAATTTGCCTATCAACATGGCCATAAATCTATCGATCGATGGGTGAGTAGTATAGTCTGTATAGTCTACTTGAATAGCCGACGCGTTCGGGTCGAGTGAATAGAATGAATCATCACTGGGCCCAATAACTCAACGCCTGCACCACTTGGCCAGTGGTTTTGCACAAGCGAGCCAAATCGGGCTTATATAATTATATAGATACGTTCAGAGGTGCATGTGCATATGAATGAGTGAATAAATTACTATCGAACTGAGGCCCTGGAGATAAGGTACACGAGGTACTGAGATCTGCAGGGAAAACTCTTGAATCGATTCGGTTATTTTTTCACACTTTAGTTTTCATGGGTGACCATGTCGAACTAGGCAGTTTTCGTGGGTGACCGTAGCTAACTAAGATATTGACAAATCATATATTTTAACTATCGTGTTAGGATCGTAAACTTCCCATAAAAAACCGATATTCGATATCAAGTTAAAGATATCATATAACATATTTTCTAGACCTATAGCTAGCCCTATTTTCATTCCGCTTATTATCTCGGATGTAAAATCTGCCACCTTAAGATCCGCTTTGCTTTTCGATTCCGCCGCCACGTCAGGTGTCAATCTGAATCGCAGACTTCTCGCAGACTCGAGAGCAAAGCTGCACAATTGCACAGGTGAATGAAATCGGCGGCGGGCAAAACAACAATAAGCAAATGAGCTACGAAATGTGGGCAAAGGTGGCAATATGGATATTTATGGAGATATGCAAGATGCAAGTTGTGAGACACGGATAATCGACCTCCGTGTGTGGTGCAGAGTGCATGCACTGAAAGAAAATATTGATAAGAAATCGGAGACTAGTAGGTGCATAAGGTGGAACTCAAATCTATCAGCTCTTTTATTTAATTTAGATTTCATAGACAGGCAGCTACCATTAAATAATGTAAACCTAATATTTGCATATTCTTTTCTGAATTTTATCGGTTTTTTTCTGTGTATGCCATGCAAACGGATCAAAATTTTCGCCTCGGTCGCTTTCAGAAGTGCGCAATTGCAAACTCGAGCTGTCGAGCGTCGAGCTCTCTAGCCAGTCCAACTGTCTGCCCCTCCCGCTCCTTCATTCAGGGGGCTCTTGGACCCCTTAAGCCCCCTTGCCTCGCCCCCTGGCCACCTGTCCAACTGTCCCACTGACTGGCTGAATAATGCTGAATGCCGAATGCCGACTGAATGCTCTTGTGGCTGCGTTGGCTGCGACGTTGCTCCGACTTTTGCGACTGAAGCTGGCGTTTGAGTGTTTGGCGTCTGAAGGTCTACTTGGCAGCGGCTTTGGAGTGTGTTGGCGTTACGTCGGACCCCCCTTATCCCAACCCCAACCCCTCCCACTTCCATTTTCCCTCCGTCACTGGCCGCTAAAATGAAATACGAGTGCAAACAAACCGCAACAACATACTGGCAGAGCTGCTCCAAAAGTTCGAAGATGGGATACTCTGAAATAAGCATTCTGTATTAATGTATAAATTAGATAATAGCACTTGGGTTTCTTCTAAAGAATTCGCAGTCTTAATCTATGCTAATAATACCTATCCAAAATGTCAGTGTGGTCAATATTATTTACTCTTGCTCTGAAGAATTTGCGTTTTCAGTTCTTGCGTCCTAAAGTTTATTGGGATTCACTCTATCATTTTGTGAATAAAATGGATCAGCATTTATCTGCATATCCCTAAATGGCCAGATGACCTTGATTCATACAGAATCAGTGGCACCCCGTTGATATCGACACCAGAGAATATAAAACAATGTTCATAGCATAGCATTAACCATACAAGGGGTCTTTCCCTCCTTTCGACTCTCCCGTTTTCGTGACTCCTCCGGCAATTGAAAACTGAAAACCCCCCTTTGCGTGTGACAAAGTTCGTGATCGACCCATTGGACCCTATATAGGGCATGGGTATTTCGTAGGGGGTATCTCATTGTGGATTGTGTGTGGAATTGTGTGAAGAAACAAACGGCGGCTGCTTGACTCAAGTTTTTTTCTGTTCGAGCTCTCGGCTCTTGCGGCGCATTTTGAAGAATAATGGCCAGGGCACATGTGTGCCAGAACACAACTTGGCTCACGATATATTGACACTTGGCACATATGGCATGCAGAATAGGTAGATACGTATATATCTATGCAGAATGCATTATGGAGCTGTAGTTGCGATTTGCATAAGCGCAAGCTAATTAATTCAATTAAGAGGCGAGTCAAAGCAAATCTCCGCCGGGGCGGTTTCACTTTCTTGGTTTGATTCTTGATTCGCGATTCGCGATTCTCTATGCTCTATTGCCAGTGCTCCACTGCTCGGTTCTGTTTGATTCTTCAGGAATGATTGAGCACTGGCGGAAGTTGTTCTCGTGTTGACAACGACAGCGCGCTTATCGCCATGACGATTGACTGGGATTGCGATTGACTCTGATCGATGCGATCGGAGCATACAGCTGCAGCCCAAGTACAGATGCAGATTTGGATTCAGCATTAGATTCTGGGGATCTGGTGATCTTGGAACCAAGGCACTGGCACCACGACCACGACTCCCGGCCGGTGCTCGGACATGAGTTTATGGCCAATCTGCTCGTCTATAAATTTGCAATCAACTTTTATCAGCCAGCGTCCAGAACGTGCCTCCGCTAACGTTTCTATTCACACGCTGCCGGTCGGCGAGAAACGGGATTGTGCCAGTCCCAATGCCACTGCCACTCAATCTCAACTTGTGCATGGAGAAAAACAAATATTAGAAAAATATGGAGGTGGCAAAATAGGGAAAATCTGTATATTTACGGAAATAAGTAGGATAAAGTCCAGGTGCTAAAGACTTATACCTGGAATTCAAAAAAATTACGAACCAAAAACGATGATCTGAAGAACTCGCGATCTTGTTAATTCATAGATCACATCGTTTAAAGTTATACCTAAAATATAAAGAACATTATGCAATACAAACTCTTATCAAAAGTAAAAATTAACAAATGTGGGACACAGGTAAACCTCTGATTAAGAACAAACAAGCTGCTGAAGAAGTCGCGTTTTGGGATTCATTAATAACTCATTATTAAGAATTTTCCTTAAGAATTATTATATTATATTATCCTCTTTTTTTCCGGTGTATGCTCCGCTCTACTGAAGTCAATATTTTGTTGGTGTGACTTTGAGCGGTGATAGATTGGCCCACATTCGTCGCGTTGCAGTTGCTGTTGCAGATCATGCTGCTGGCCGTGTTGGTTGGTTTCCCTTGGCCAGTGGAAAATGCAGTTTCCCCGCCGCAGTTGCAGTTGCATCATCCACATCATCCGCATCATTCGCATCATCATCATCGTCGTCGCCAGCCTGGTAATCTAACCAAATTACTGTGCTGTTCACAAACACGTTCTCTAAACGGTTTCATAATAACAACGCGCTCCTCAAAAGAATTTCCAAAGCGGGCTTTCTTTTCAGCTTCCTCTTCTCATGGATTACATATCTCGGTGTATATCTATATACCCCTCCTGTTTCTGTTTCGGTTCTTCGGTGTGTTGGTCTAATGCAAATTGCAGTAATAATTGGCCCATTATGCCACAGAATACAACAGAGTGAGACGGCAGAGAGAACGAGAGAGCGATAGAGAGAGAGAGAGAGATCTGCAGTAGGTCGCCTCAACTGCCACGCCCCTCCCCCACTACGCCCCCTTTCACACAGCAGAAGGAAGCTGAAGGAAAACCATTTAATACTGTGCTTTCATACTTAAAAGTTGGCATTAGATGCGCTTACACCAAACCAAATATGGTTATGAAATGGTCGACGAGATGGGCGGAGAGAAGGGGTTAATATGCCTTAACCCCCGGAGGCGGAGGAAGAAGCCAAAAGCAACAGGAGTAGATTGCATTGAATATTGCGCTCATTAATTAGCCGACATTGCAAATTAATGCCTACTCAAATTTTATTGAATTATAAACCAGTCGAAGGCAGTCGAAATGCCAAAATGCAGAGCCAAATAAGAGTTTGTTTTTGAAGGCAAGAAGGGAGAGGGAGAGGGGGTCACTCTTTCGTTGTTGGTAATTAATGTGCAGCAAAGCGGCCAACAGGCATTAAAATTAATTTGATTTTGTCAAAGGCAACAACATGGGAAGCGCAACGCTCGAGGTCTCAGTAGCAGTCGAAGATTCAGAGGCTCTGTCCCAGTCCCTCGAAACAACCTGACAAGTGTCCGCCGTCTAGGCGAACTACACAGTGAGAAATATAAGAAATATGTGCAGGAAAATATTTGTTATGGTCAAAAAATAGTATTTTCTCCAAAATTACTATTTACTACAATAGTATCTTAGGTCAAAACACGCAATAGATTAATTTTTATACGAATGCAACATCCGGCTCGACGGACCAAACGCCTGGATTTTCTTCTTTAAGTATTGTATTTATTATCTAGTTGTATACCTTTTATTACCTAATTAATAATAAATTCATTTAAAATTTAAGTTATACAATCCATTCACGGTGTACACCCGAATTGCAAGCTCCAGCAATTAATGATAGACTTTACATATGCTCTACCAGCAAAGCTCCTAAGATTGATCTCACATCGTTCGTTGCTAATCAGCTAATGGTCTGAAATAAAAGCTATAGATTCGCAGGGAGTGAGTAACCCCAATATTCATCCACTCCCTTCCAGCACTTGGTCATCGGTAACCTGGGCACCCTGCAGGGTATCAGACTGCAGACCCAACTTCACAACCTGGCCAACACAACACAGATCGTTGCTATTTTAATTAACTGCCCGGTCTGTGCATTAAAATTGTTTTGACTTTGTTAAATGCTTGCAAATCGCAAAGCGACATGAAAATTTACGCGCCACAAGGAGCAGCTAGCAGCAGCAGATGAAGATGGAGATGCAGTCGGCTCAAGACGAATCGGAATCGGGATCCCGAGGAACTTGGAACTTGCAACTGGGAGCGGTAGCCTGAAATCGATACTGCTTTGGTCGCAGCATTCGATGCGGACATTTGCCATTTACCATTTACCATATGCTATTTGCTGGCGAGATGTTTTTCCACCACCACCCAGTGACCGAGGCAAAATACCGCAATCAGGCAAATGGCCAAGTGGAGTATGCACTGCCTCATCACCAGCCACAATCCATCCCCGGTCCGTCCTCGGGCCAACCCATCCCATTCTCAACGCCAACCCCTTCCCATCCTGATACAGAGAAAAATACAACGATTGCATATTTATCACATTAATATAATGCCTTTCAATATCATTTGGCTTAGTATTAATGGTTGTTGATGTAAAGATTTAATTGTTACAAGTTTATCACTTATACACTTCACTAATAATTATTTTAGATAATATGTATATTATTATAGTATGGGAACTTTGGAATTAAAGGTTATAAAACTAGAGTATTACTATTTTTATAAAATTTTTTTCAGATTTTTCAGATAATGGAATATCATATTATATTATATCAAAATAAGAAACTGTTGAGTTAGGAATTAAAGGTCACAAGCATGTTGATGGTATGTTCTTAAAGACCTTGACTTATAGAATAGACAATCGTCATGAAATTTTCCCAGTGCAGTACCATTGTTCTTCACCACCCAGAGAACGCGAAAATGTTTGCCAATGTAATTAAAAATGCATTTGTGGTAAAGAGCAGTGAGAAGCGTTGAGAGCGTAGGCCGTTCGGCCAGAAGGAAGTGGATGTTGGGATGCCATGGTATTGGGAATATTGAGATACTGGGGATACTGGCATACCGAATGAACCATCTGTAATCGGCGATCAGTGCAAATTGTCGTGAATTAGTCGGCCACTCAAATCTATGGCATTAGGCCCGAGGAGTCGGATCTCTATAGTCACATTAAAGAGCCGCCGCCCGATTTTGGGGTCGCGAGATCGGGAAAGACCAAATCGGGAGAGAGCGAAAAGTAGTGCCAGCCACATCACACATACGCCGTGTATGACGGCCCGAGTCTGAGGAGCTGTACGCGTGAAATGTCAAAAGCTAAAAATGCCATTTGCTGTGCTCCAATCACTCGTTGGCCTTTCGGCGGTTTACACTGAGAGAAAAGTGCACAAAGATGTTCGAACACGTTAAAAATTAATGGGTAGGAAATAAAAAAACTAGAAGACTTACAAAATACGACATTTTTAATATATAGTGTAATAGAACTTATAGATGTTAAAAGCAAATATTACAATTACTAGAAATAATAAATAAATGCATATAATTATAACCAATTTCGTAATTAACAATAAAAAATAAAATAATGCAAAATTATTCAATATTAAACATAAAATACTAGAAAGCTATAAATACATTTTAATAAATATCTATAAAATAAGATACCCAATGCAGTAATAACTTTTTAGTAAGATATTAAGCACCATATCAAATCAAATAACTATTTGAATATTTTAATAGTTTTTTTTCTTAACTAGCCAACGCTTATGAATGCGGGGCATAAGAGCGATTATTAAGATAATCTAAAAAACAAGTTTGATTGCTTGTCAGCTCTAAACTTTGCAAGTGTAAATTAGATTGAATGGCTGATAATAATTTTTTCCTAGCACCATAGGAAATATTTTTTTTGTTTTGTCAACGTGTAGAAAAGTGCCCATGATTTGCTCATTGTTGTCATTGTCCGCAGACTCACACGCAAAAAAAAAAGAGGAAAAAAAGTACAAGACTTGCCTGCACATGCAGATTGGCCAAGAGCGATAGCGATAGCCTTTTTGTTTGCCTTTCGTCTGTTTTTGGTTATTGGAGCTCCGAGTTTTCCGACTCGGCGGAATGGAGTTGTAGCTGTTCGTTGGCCAGATGAACAATTTCCTTTCCGACGCGAAAAACCAAACCACCTGACCAGGATCGAATCGCGAGGTCTGGCTTGGCTTGGGATATTTCCCTGGCCCACGCTCGATGGTCCAGGTCCACCATTTCGGTTCGTTTGGCAGGGGCCTCGATGAAAAATTTGCAAATTGGAATTATTTATTTATTGATGCATGTTTGATGTGACGCTTTTGTGGAGGCTCCCAAGCCCCAAGGCCCCCCTTTTTTTTCCTGCACATTCACTCTCATGTAACGAATCGCTTTTTTAGCTGCGGGCCACAAATGCAATCGGCAAACACAGAAAATGCGCGAAAATACGAAAAGTTAAGGGGGGAATGGAAATGGAAGTGGACGGGCACATGTGTGAGAAATTGCTGTTTGTTTTATGCAAATGATCATCGCATCGCATTGCAGCTGGATTCGCTCTACCGGTCGCCGTTCCAAATTTTTGGCTAGCGCAATTAAAAACCGAAAGTGTGAAGGAAGCGAAGCTTTTTGCAGACCAGCATGGTAAACCGATTGTGGAAAAGTACGGGTAAAGGGTGAGGAAATGGGGAAAAGTCCCAAATCGGCCTCACTTTCTCACTTAATTATGTTAGCAAGGGAAAGGTTTTTCACTTTTGACGAGTCTCCTTATTGAAGATAACCTTCATCGTAAGGAAGTCGCTTGAGGTTTGAAATCACTTATAGTATATATATATAGTATATAATATATTTCGTTGTTTTTAGATTAAATAAATATATATATTTTATTTATTAAAATATTTTTATTAAAAACTCTCTGTTGTAAGCTTATAAAATCACCATTCGTTACAAATCCGTGACAAATTTATTTTTAAGTACGCTGTTGAGTAGTGATTTCTATGACACCCTAAATTTATTTAGTTTAAAACTCGGAAAATTAAACAAACTAAATAAGTATTCATTTCAACACAATTGATGATTTATATTTCGTAAAGGAATTCGATGTTGGTCACAAAAACACTTAAAATTTAAACTCCCACCATATAAATTAAGGTATAGGGGTGATTTAAGGTAAAATGGGTTTCCTTGAAGGAAGACACTACATCATTCCACTGTCTATGTCCCGCACCTCGACCTGCTCCATGCCGGGAATAGCCTTGACCATCTCGTTCATCTCCTCGGCAGTGGGTCCATCGCTGCTGGAGGCGCTCATTCCTCCTCCACCGCCCCCACCTCCCATTCCGCCGAAGCCGCCACCCATTCCTCCGAAACCGCCCATTCCACCCATTCCTCCCATTCCTCCCATGCCACCCATTCCACTCAGGGCTGCCAGCTCCTCCAGTCCGCCCATGTTCATGTCCATGCCATCATCCATTCCGCCGCCCGCTCCGGCCAACTTGGCCAAGAGATCATCGTTCCGGGAGTCGGTGATCACCACCTCGGTGGTGCTGAGCAGCGAAGCCACTCCAGCTGCATCCGTGATGGCGGTTCGCACCACCTTGGTGGGATCAATGATGCCCTTCTCCACCAGGCGACAGTACTCATCGCCCATGGCATCGTAGCCGTAGTCGCCGGAGCCCTGGAGCACCTTGGCCACCACCATGGCGCCATCCACTCCAGCATTCTGGGCAATCGTGTGGCAGGGCATCCTCAGAGCACTACAGATGATATCCACGCCCTTCTGCAGATCCGCACTCTCCATCTTGAGTTCCTGGAGGTGGGGGATGCAGCGCAGGAAGGCCGTGCCGCCACCTGGTACGATTCCCTCCTCAACGGCCGCCCTAGTGGCATTTAGGGCATCCACCACACGGTCCTTTTTCTCATTAACCTCCACTTCGCTGCCACCGCCAATGTGCAGCACAGCCACGCCCTTTGTGAGGGCCGAAAGGCGTTGCCTCAAACGATCTCGCTGCTCCGTCTTGGTCTGCTTATCCCCCAGTTCATCCTTGATCTGCTGGATGCGCATCTCGAGAAGACCCGGCTTGGGTTTACCCTGCAGCAGCATGGTGCTATCCTTGCTGATCACCGCCTCGCCCACCTGGCCCAGATCCTCCGGCTTGGCCTCCTCCAGCTTGCAGTAGTTGACGTCATCGCCGAAGATGGTGGCTCCTGTGGCAGCGGCAATGTCGCCAATGAGCTCCTTGCGATGGTGTCCATAGCTGGGTGACTTCACGGCACACACTTGGAGGCCCAACCTTAGCTTATTCAAAACCAAACCATTCAAAGCCTCGCCACTGATGTCCTCGGCTATGATGATCAGGGGGCGACGTTGCCGCAGCGATTGCTCCAGACCCTTGACAATCTCCTGCAGGCCGGTGATCTTCTTCAGGGAGATCATCACAAAGGCATTGGCAAACTCCACCTTGGAGCCCTTGGAGGTGTTTACAAAGAAGGGCGACACGTAGCCATTGTCGAAGCGCAGGCCCTGGATAATACTGAGCTCATCCTTTAGTCGCTTGCCCTCCTTCACGGTAATAGTTCCCTTGGGTCCCACAATATCGGTGGCTTCGGCAATGAGGCGACCTATCTCCGTGTCACCATTCGCCGAAAGGGTGGCCACCTGCTGGATCTCCTCGCGCGTCTCCACCGACCTGGACATCTCCTTCAGCTTCTCCTTCACCACATCCACGGCCAGCATGACACCTCGGCGAATCTCCAGGGGATTGGCACCCATGGTGATCTGATTGAAGCCCTCCTTGGCAATTGCCCTGGCCAAAACAGTGGCTGTGGTGGTGCCATCACCCGCCGACTCATTCGTTTTATCGGCCACATCCTGGACCAACTTGGCCCCCAGATTCATGTGCTGATCCTTCAGGGCAATCGAACGAGCCACCGTAAAGCCGTCCTTGGTGATCTTCGGGGAGGTCCAGGGTCGTTCCACGATCACACTGCGACCCTTGGGACCCATCGTGACGGCCACCGCATCCGCCAGAACATCCACGCCCCGGATCATCAGGGCACGAACTCCCGGCCCAAAACGCACATCCTTCGAGTACATTCGCGTGAAACAGCGACTCGCGGAGATCGCCTCCGATACACACGACCGGAACATTTTCGGGAAATTAATGTGGAAAACTAGAAAGAAGGAAAACTTCCAGAACTATTCAATGGTTTTAATATTTTTTGGTTCTATTTCAGCCACGAAGTGAGTACAAATGATAATCAAGGAGACTGTTGAAGGCAGCAGTGAGACACTGAAAGGCAATTAGTCAAAAGCCTACTCACAGCTTTAGTTAAAGTTGAAAATGTTTTTTTCCTGTTTAAAAAAGGTGACCCAGAAAGAGACTTTTAGAGTTAACAATTGGAACAAACTGAAACTAATTTTAAGTGGCATTCCTTTAAACCAAATGTTCTATGCCGCCCCTTTGCCAGCACACACAGCATACATCTAAAAGTTAGGTTAGGTTATCTTACTTCAAAGTAATTTTGTAAAACTTTCTGTAAGATTGTAAATTTTGTTTTAAGAGTATACTTAAGATTAATTGTTAACTTTAGCGCTAGGAAAATAAATAAATAATAATACTAATTTTTCGAGAAATAGTTCTTCTTAAAATTTGGGATAGATTATTGTAATATAAAGCTTCACCAATTGCCCAAGTTAACTGCCCTTCTCTTCTTAGTAGATATTTCTAAAAAAGTAGGAACCATTTCCTCTCTATTTATATTGATTTTCCTCGAGCACTTATCGTTCTGTTCATTTGTCCAGTTGTGGAAGTATAAGTTTTCAGGCAATCGCCAGTTTTCACAACTTGCATTAGTCTGGCGCCTGGCCGTCTGCGATCTGCGGCTCTTCGATCCTCGGTTTTCGATCTTCGACAACAGAAGCCGAACCTTCTGTTTGCCGGAATAAATTAGCGTGCAGCTAATAAGCCCCGACATTCTGGGTGGAGTCTGCCCATTTGCAGTTCTATTCGGTTTGCAGTTCCACGGACTCCGCTCTGACCCACAAACGAGACCAGCCCGTCTGCAGATTTCCCAGAACTTGTACTGCAGGAGGAGGATGGATGCATTTTCCTTGGACTGGGACTGCCCCGTTCCCATTTCGAAGGCAGCTGTCAAAAATTGTTTGCTGCCTACTGCAAAGCAAAGAAATTCACACATTTTGCTGCAAGCCAAATGGCAAATGGAAATGGGGAGTTTGAGACGGAGATGGAAATGGAAATGGAGATGGGATGGAAATGTTCAGTGCACAGTGAATACAAGGGCATTCGAAAATTCTCAAAAATACCGCTTTGCTATATTTCTTATTATAAATCATTAATAAATGGACTTTTCCTCTTTTTTTAAAAAAGAGTAATCTTTTTTTTTTGTAATTTAATAAAAGAAAATTTAAAAATCGGAAAATCCATTAAAAAGTTATGAGCAAAAAAAGAAATGGGCGCTAGATGGAGCCAGTAGCATTGACAACTGCATATATCCATCTCCCTCGCACTCCCTTTACATTGTTTTATCTGTTTAAAATTTAAATATGAATCGATTGAGGCTATACATTTCTCTCTGTGCTGGAGGCAGGGATCTCTATTGGAGCTGGGGTCGGCATTGGCATTGGAATCGGGGTCCGTTTCCTGGCTGCTTGACGCGTTGATTGCCATGTGCAAGCGGTAGCACAGTAGCCGGGTTTTGTGTCAAAAGCCCGTCACCGATTTTCTGGGGAGGGGTAAGAGGAAGGGCGGCGGAGCTGATTGATGAGGCATTTGCATGTTCGAAACTCTCGGGGAAGTCGAACTTCTTCCGCAACCCGCAACCTTTCTCTCTGCGACATGTGAAAGTGTCCATGGTGGGAAGACCACCTGGTGGGCTTTGCGATAATCCAAACTACAGCCCATATGCAGGGTCTCTTCGCTTGGACGACTGCAAATTACTTTCGCTGGCGAGCAAGTCTCGATCTACGATTAATTGCAGGCCCTCTTCGGGGGATTCTCCAATTGATTTCTGTCTGGTTGTTGGTCGTTTTTTTTGTGGCCTGAAATTAACCCACTGACCGCCGGCCGATGATTTCCTATTTGATTTTGCCAGTTTTGCGCGGGTCTGTCATTAGCCGCGCGGATTCCACGCGGATCGATGATCAGATGAAGTCGTTCGGGTAATTGTGGAGCAGGCGGGCAAAGAAAGTTTTAATGAGAAACGGGCAGACGGCTGACTTTCAGACTTTCCGACTTGCAGTTCAATCTGGCCATTTGCGTAAGTGCCAGGGCAGACGAAATGCCAGGATCTGGAATCTGGGATCTGGGGCAGCCAAGTGCAGATTGAGCTCAGGGGATCGATCTATCGATGAGCTGCACTTCAAAAAATAAATGCATGATTTTTGGAATACATTTTTTAAAAAACTTTAAAATGGAATATGATTTTTGTTTTGAAAAAATCTTTATGTCTTTATGTCAGTTTCAAGCTTACAATATTAAATATTAATAAAATCTGTGAATATCAAATATATACTGACATTTCTGTGGACCAGAACACAATTATAAAATGTCAAATAAGTTATTTCGCTAAGCTTACACTATGTTTTAGTACATATTTCTGAGTGCACTTGGGCAGCTCCAACCTCGTCTCAATTTAGCCTTTGCTCCCAGCTTTTTTGACTCAACCGAGGCGAACTCAGCGCCTCTGAAAGACAGCCGCTCATATTGTCACGTACCGGGCGGTGTCAAGAGTGCATGAAAATCGTTTGCCGCATTGACTGTAATTAACTTTTTGACTCGATTTGACTGAAGCCGGGAGCTGGCTGCCCGCCAGTCCTCCAGCCCACCGGTCGTATGAGCAACTGGCACACCGTTCCCAGCTACGCGAATTGAGGAAAAAACATAGAGCAGGTGCTCCGTGGCTCGATTTCGGTGGCGTTGCAATTAAAATTCCTATACGGTCCAATCGAATGGCCAAGGAATGCGTGCAGCGTCCAATTCGATTGCGGTTTCAATTTGTGTTTGCTTATCTGCCCCGCGAAAACAAAAACATTCGCTGGCTAATAATTAAAATTATTTAACACGCCGCCGCTTAAATGGCATCGCTCATACGCCGCGTTAGCCGCGCACTGTCCCCCGCGGTCGACTTGCCAAATTGGCTGTCAGTGGGCTGGAAACAACTAAAACCACACAACGACTTAAACTTAAACTTAGACAACTGCAGAAAAAAGAACTGCAAAAAACCAAAGCCAAACGGCAGCCTTTGTGGCAGCAACGGTGGCAAAATAATTTGCATAACCCGCAATCTGTGTAATCTCCCAAGTTGGTGGCATAAATTAAAAGGAAAATGCCAGACTGAGCCGAAAGAAAAATGTACAGAGGAAGGGTGGGCGGAATTTGACCCAACTCTCACGGCAAAGGTTGATCTAATTAAACATACCTGGTATTTAATTTTAAATTAAGCGTTTGAGGTGTCTTGCCTTGGGGATTTTTAATGCATTGAATCTTGTTGACTGACTGACTGAATTTATTTTAAAAATTCGGATTATAGGTAAAATCGTTTTCTATAAATACGATTAAAATCATAATTTGATTGGGTGAAAAATATCTTTTAAAAATCATAGTTAGCCAAACATAATTTTGGTCTTTTAAAAAGAATTAGTAAGCAATGAGGGATCGCTTAAATGCGGCTTTAAAAATGTCGAGGTCTTATGCTAACCCAGAGGATAACTGTCTAACTATAAGAAAAAATAAAAATAAGTGTCATACGGCTACTAAAAATTTAATATTGATCTAAAAATAATTATTTATTAAATATAAATGATTTGATCTTACATTTTCATGGTCTTTAATCAACTGAATATTTTTGAAACCAGATTAAAATGTAAAAGAAAGAAAGTGAGAGGTTTGAAAGTACCCAAACTACCCTTCCATCAACCAAAAACCCCTGCTGCCACCTCCATGGCCTCAACTATCCAGCCACCCACTCGACCAGCGATTTGTATTGTCACATCGGTACGAGTGTCGTACGAGTGTGGACAAAACAGTTGACCCGGAGAGTCAGAGTCGTCGGAATGAAGAGACGGCACTTCACACGCCGCCGTGGCAAAGACAACTTAATGCTTAATACTTATTGTCGCGCCTTAATCTAGATACACTCGGCACTAACAACCAGCGACTTGGTGGCCAAGGGGTCCATTCCCATTCCCAATCCCAGCCAATCTGCAGCTCGTGCTCGTCCGGCAAACACAGGCAAAATTGAGTGGCAAAATGTTTCTCCTCAGCGGTTTTTTCTTCGTTTTGTTTTTGAACATTTTGTTGTCACGGCTGTCGCCCCTGCTCCACCATAACCACCGCCACCACCAGCCCCACCACACATGCCAAAAGCCGCTGGCCGGGGCTGTCAGTCTTCCTATGACTTCCACTCCCGCTTCCAAAAACTTAAAGCAAGAAAAAAACGAAAATGGAGAAAAAATCCCAATCCCAGTTGGACTGTAAATCTGCATGCGCGTCGCGGTGTCAAAACTTTTTTAAACAAAATAATTAAATGTAGAGAAGAGAGGGAAGCCACGGCAACAGCGCATAAATAGTTGCATGGTTTGCTGCCCCCTCGAAAAAAGAAGAAAAACTCTAAAACCCGTCTCTTGCAAACCCCCTTCGATTCACCACAAAAGCTCATGCAAAGAAATCCGCTAGAAAGTCATGTTCGTGTGCTGCAACTTCGAATTGAAGCTGCAGAATCAGCCGAAAAATGTGCCTGCTCCTCATCCCCATATTTATTCCCCTCTTTGGAGTTGATTGCGTGATCGGTTTACTCACGATGGATTTTTAAGAATTTTGTAGAAGGTCTAAAAATCACATAATATTTCATTAAATTTTTACATGATTAATGTCAAATTGATGGCACTTTTTCTTGTGATTTAACCGATCAATTTGTGGCACTTTCTGGACATCATCTACCCCCAACTCGAGTGTCACGCGACCATCTCGAAGCCGAGAGACTTCTGCCTGCTGCTTGCTGCCTGCTCCCAGCTGCATAATAATTTATGATCGCGTCCAAGATGTGGGTTAATCGTGTTTTGGGCTAGTTTCTTGCCCCAGCTTGTCTCTGCGGAGGCTCCATCCCCCATCCAATCCTCCAGTCGGCAAGTCCGCCAGTCCAGCCATCTAAATACAATCTCGAGATTGCTGCTGGTTGGCTCTTTCTGCGCTTTGGCATGTTCTTCACATCCAATTACTGGGTCAGGGACCTGCAAGTCCTGATCTCGGCTCGGCAATTTCCACAACGAGATACTCCCACCTCGGTCCACCTCCTTTCTAGCCCACTTTTTTCCGCTTTCCGCTTTCCGCTCTCCGCCGGTCAGTCAGTCAATCGCAAATGGGGCATTTAATCTCGGGGAATGCGTAACAGGCGTCTACTGGCCACGCACGATTCCCAAGGCAATTAGCCACGGACGAAGGATTATATCCATTGGCAATGACCCCCTCTCTGCTTTGTGCAGTTCCATTCTGGCTCTGATGAGCCGCCAAAAAGCAATAAAATATCATTTTATTAGCATGCGGACTCCGCTCAAGTGCCAAGGTGGAGGCGTTCTCTATTTCCACAGCCCCTCTTTTTCTGCTAAATAGCCTCCATTGTGAGCAGCCACAAAAGCCAGAGACACGTGCACTTGCAACCAAACGAGTTGGGCTTAATTTTCAGGACAATGCAAGAGTCACAAATGCGAAGAGGGAATGCTCTAAATAGGGATTCAACTAAACTTGATATTTATTGGGTTTTTATTTAAGGCCAGCTTAAGCCAGCGAATTCTTTAGGACACATTCAGGTTAACTCTTAAATACTCTAAAGAATTCGCGTTTTTTAAAAACTGCCTTTCTCAAGCAGCAAAATGCCTGATCTATACAGCTGAGTGACCCCCAACTGCAGGGCAGACTGCCTTCAGTATTTAGTATGCAGTTACAGATTCCGTGCTCGTTTGCGACTCTCTATGGGTCTCTGGGTCTCCGGAGACCAACGTCCACTGTCCCAAGTCCGCGGCTGCTGGTTCAGAATTTATGCATATGACCTTAGTTATTGACATAATTTCGTGGCTGGCTGTTCGGGCACGAAACGAAAACGAAAAGCGCATAAAAATGCTGGTTGAATCCCGAGAGGGAGAGAGAGATTCCGATTGAGTCCCCCAATTCGCCAGTTTGCCAGCTTGTGCCGATTGTGCGAAATGTTCACGCTGCTTCGGACAAATGCGCAAATTTGTACGGAGGGAGGGACAGAGGATCCGGGGATCGGATCAGGTGATTATCACAGCCTCCTCCTCGCCGGGGCATTTGTCAAATTTTCCACTTAATCCGACGTCAGCCGTGCTCGCATGGAAAATTGTCACAGGCCCGCGCGTAAAAAGCAAAGGCAGGTAAAAGGCGCCCCACGGCGACTCAGCTCCATTGAGCTTCTCGGAGGAGCGCGGTGCTTTAATTGGTCTTATGAAATGGACAAAGTGCGAAATGAGTTATGCGCACGCGCGCACCCGCAGCCGAGTCCCCGGGTTCGAGTTCGAGTCCCAGTTCCCCTTAGTTCCCCAATCCCGATCTCCGAACACAAATACGAATCCGAATCCGTGGCCGATAATGAACGCATGTGGGAATTCGAAAATTGGATTTGGGTATTGTGCAACCAGCTTGGAAGCCAGTGACACAGGGAGAAAAGCATCAGGTGTTCCGTGCACTGCAAAATATATATTATTGAAACTCAAGCTAATAAGTAGTTTAATCATTTAAGGGTTAAGAAAATGTTATTAAATCGATTACCACGTTTTCTACGTTACTGGACAAATAAAGAAGAAGATAAATAGAACTTTTAAAGAGAAAATTTAGAATTTTTAATAAATAAGTCTTTAAAGTTTCTTCAGTTTATAGTTTCTTTAAAATCTAATAAGGTTATGATATTTTTCTCAGTGCACTGACTCTGCCTTAGTCTCAGTTTCATTTTCCCCGCCTGCATTTGTATCTTTTGCTGCTGCTGTTTTGCGGTTTCACAGATACAAAAGTGCAAATGCGAATGTGAATTCAAGTATGAGTGTGAGTGTGAGCACGCAAAGTATCTATTAGCGTCGCCTTTGCGCGCTGAAGTCAAACGGAATCTGTTTAGCAGCCGCTGTCTTTTGGCGTTTCTGTTTCTGTTTTCCACGTTCGGGTTTTGGCCATCGCGAATTATCTGTTAATTTGTGGCAATTTAGAGATTTGCCGATACGAAGCTCACTCTGTGCATTCAGCGGCAGCTGCT
Source organism: Drosophila lutescens (assembly GCA_037075285.1). Lineage (NCBI taxonomy): Eukaryota > Metazoa > Arthropoda > Insecta > Diptera > Drosophilidae > Drosophila > Drosophila lutescens. Next base: position 460,321 of record JBAMCF010000324.1, read on the forward strand.
GATACGCGAAGTCAGCGGACAGGAGTCAGTTGCAAGTGGCTGCTAAGCGATATGGATAGCGGATGATCATCATCCGTCGTCGATCGACCAGGGGAGCTTTTCCATTTCCCAATCGGTGGGGGAAACCCGAGAGTTCATGTCAACAGATAGCTGTGTGGTAATGATCTATCCGGAAAAATAAGATAAGAGTGTGGTAAATAATACTAATGTCAAACTAATGTTTTCAACTAATTGATTAACTTACCAATAAGCTCCTGTGATATTTAATCCCCAGGAAAAGCATTCACTGTACCCGAAAAGTCTGTATCTCAGCTTCCACAGGGCAGCCACTTTTCGCACAGACTGTCCCAGCTTTAAACTTGGCTAAGACTAAGCTGCGACTGACTTGCGATAAATTCCTGACCAGCAGCAACAATCTGGCCACAAACAAGCAGGCAGAGGGGCTTACCTACCTACTCGCTCCCAATACGCATGCGCAATTTTTCAAAAGCTTTTAAAGTGAAGAGCCCAGAAAATTACGATGTAATTTTTGTAATTTCTGTAATTGCCTAATTCTGATTAATTTGAATTGACGAACGGCGGAGCAATGGAAAACAGGGTTTCGTTTCGCAGAGGGGAGACCGAACATCCAACAGCCAATTGGAGTCCGAAAGCCCCAGACGACTATTTTTGCCAGTGCATTGGCATGTAGCCCCAATAAGCGTTCCCTGGTTACCTTCTGTGATCTTTTCACTTCCATTTCTAGGTGCAGAGAGAAGAATTTTTAAGGAACTAAAAGTAAGTAAAATTTACTTAAGTAAATTTAAAGTTTAAATTCATATGAATGTACCGGAATTAAAAGGTAGAATTCAAAAATAATCGATATTTTTACAATAGTGTTTCGATAATATCGATGTGATTTGATAGGAAAGGAATATTATAAATCGAATAACATCAAAATATCGATATTTTTCAAGCTCTATTACTAAGCTTCTTACAGAATAATCAGGTCTAGAAATCCGGCTTGAAGGACCAAGTGGATATAAAGTTTATTTTCCCCATAATATTTTTTTACAAATTAAGGTCCAATTTCTTCCTGTGCACATATTTCGCGCACTCACATCCCATGGCCAGCGACCCGCTTTAGTTAGCTGGTTAACTTGCTCGGACTTCTCCCTCGGCGGCGAATTGAGAGGTCAAAACCGAGAAGCTGAAAATTATGCGCCATTGTTGGCTCGTTGCCTCGATCTCGAACTCGAACTCGAGAAAAAATCAAGCCACAGAAGCAACCGCAGAACAGCAGTTGCGGCCTCGGATTTATCCCCCAGTTGGACTTGCGCCTTTTTAAAGCTGGCCTTCGCGTAATCCTTACTTATGCGAACTTTTGCATTGAGCTCAGCTTCGGCTCTCGATTCTCGACGATCTTCAATTTATTTGTAGGCTGCTCGACACTGCGTGGCCTTCTTTAATTTGATTAAAATTTATGAAGAAGTTGTAATGGATGATTTTTCTGGGGTCTCAAGTGTTCGTAAGTTTAAAGTATTAGATTCCGATTTCTTAGGAATTTTTATTTATTTTAAAGATCATAGAGGCAAAGCTCTATAAAATATAATAATTGCCTTGGGTCACTGCAATTTTAGGGAGAAGATCCACTTTGTTTAGCGAGTTTCATTATCAGATAAGGTGACAGGAAGCTGGTGACAAGGTCGCTGGGTTAATCCGCAACCAGGGACCAATAACAGGGCAACAATAACTCAATTAAATGCTGGCCCATTAATCATACGCCAAGTGGAACCAACGCAGCAGATGCTCCGGCGATTGGGGACTCCTCTGCAGACGGCGATGTGTGAAAATCTCCCGTTGCGATGAAAAATTAAATGCAACTCTACGGATCCGTAGATCATCAATGAAATTTAATATGCAAAGGCATCGCAAACGAGGAGCATCGGGAGCACCGGAGTTGGTTGGTTGGTGAGAGACAGAGAGACGATGTCATTGTGTAGCTTAATTAGCCAAAGTTGTTGGCGACCCGCTGATTAGAATGCCATCCTATAATCGGCCAGTCGTACCATCCACGATCTATGATCTACGATCTACAGTCTAAGTCTATAGTCTGCGATACACTTTCCGCCGTCTGGGCTTTCCGCTTGTGGGCTAATGAAGTCGTTGCCGAGCCTGTTGATGTTTGGGCAATTAATCAAAACTCGAATCAAAATGGAAATGGAAATTTAATGGCAGACAAAACGATTCATCTAAACGATGGGAAATTGTTGAAATCAGATGGGATCTAACGAGCGATACAGAGAGAGAAATATGGTGATTTCAGATGGAAATTTGTAAAAAGTGGAAGAAAATCTCTGATGAACTCAAAGGTATTAAATATTGGTTAACCTTCAATGTATTTTCAAATATTTTTTAAAAAAGGTTAATAGTAAAATAAACTAAAAAATAATAATAAAATAAGTAAAAAATCGGTGTTGCCTGGTAACAACGATATGTCAGAAATTTACCATGCGCATATCGATTTGATCCCGACCGGTTTCTTTTTGTGCCTAGTTATGTCTGTGATTTCACTGTTATTTTCTTTCTCTGTCCCAGAGAGAGTCATAGACATAATCTTAACCATAATCGTGGACATGATCATGGCCAATCAGGCCGCACTCTCTCTTTCTATCTGCTAACTGCAACCGCAATTTCGCGGAATGCTCAATAGACTTTTGTTTAATGCTCGACGATAATTTATGCGGCTGGATGAGATCTAGGCATCCAAGGCAGAGGAGGAGCAGTACCACCGAGTACCGAGAACAAATGCGAGTTTTGGACATAATGCGCGAACTTATGCAAATGCAGGGATGACGGAGCCTGGAACCCTGTGCCTTCCTTGTCTTTGCTGGCCTGACTTATGCCTGAAATTTGTCTAGTTGTCAGTAAATATGGGAAATCAGTTTGCAACATGCGTGCCACAGTGGGAAGAGGAGGATAGAGGATAAGGAGGAGGAGGAGGCAGCCCGGAGGAGGCGACATTGAGACTTAAGCGGAAGGCACAGCAGGAGCGTAGATAGCCAGCATCAGATACAGATACAGGCGACTGGTAAATGGCGACAACATATAGCCATAGCCGCAGAGAAATCCCACAAAGGCAATCCCAGAAAGGCAGAGGAGTCGGCAGGAGGGGGTAGAACATGAAACATGGCTTTTTTGTTTTTCTCCCAACCCAAAGATTGATGCCTATTGACTATTGATGCGGCGGGGTCAGCTCCTCCGAATTCAGCCGCTGCTGCTTTTTCGGTTTTGCCTCAGTGAGTGGCATATGCATATGAGCAACCACCGATATCGGCGGCTCTATAAGGATAATGCTCGCAGAAACGCAGGGGATCGCAGGTTGCAGATTCCAGACAGCTAGAAAATTTGCAATGCAAAGTGTGGAAAGCAGTGGCAGGGGAAGCCAAAGCCAAGTGTCTGCAAAGTTCTACTGTAAAGTTTTACAGACCAAGGGATATCTCTTGAAAGGATTCGGAACTCAAAAGAAGAAGATTACTAGCAAAAAAAGACAAAGGAACGATATGTAATTAATTGTGATTAAAAGTGATAAGTAATCTAGTGTCATCCCCTAAAAATTTTTATAAATATTAAAAATTTATTTATTTAGAAAATACAACATTTTGAAATTTCAATATTAATATTAACATTTAATTGTAATTTGCTTCCCAATATAATTGATCTTTTTAAAATATCAAGAATTATTTAAGAGGGAAATGTAAATGTATAATATTCAAATCGTTAATTTTAAAATACAATATAATTTATATAAATTTAATATACCCTTTAAAGAGTCTTTTTTAAGCGGTATAAATATGAGAAATTTTTAGAAGTTCGATGAACCAGCTAGAGACCTTTTTTCTACCACACCCCTCGAAACTTTTGCTGCCGTTTGTCTCAGGTTTCCGGAGAACTCTCCCTGAATGCCGCGAATTTATGCATAATTTTGGTTTATGGGAAGCGTTTACATAATTTCGGCGACAAAGAATCGATCAAAGCAGAGAACCTCCGTTTTCCCCCCCAATAAGTCATTTGACAAATCGATGGGATTTCAATAAATTTCGCATAAAACCGGCAAGTATTCAATTCGCTTGTTGTGTAACATAAATTCACCGCTAGAATTAATCCCCAGTTGGAGTCAATTAGTATTTTATGGCGCTTTTATGGACTCGGCTCTTCTTTTTTCGGGGCGAACTCAGAACAGAGATCCACAGAGATCCCAGCAGAAGACATCAAAGGCCAAGCGCCAGAGCCAAAGGTTAGCCAAATTTAGGAATTAATTTTCCCGTGCTATTATTTATACCAGATCGCCGCAGCAGTCCGACTTCATTAGCACAGCCGGAGAACCCACCCAAGTTGACTTGGCTCGAAGCTCATGGCTCATGTAAGTGGAACGCCGCCTTATCAGCCGACTGAACTGGCTAGAGAAGTCCCAGGCCAAGCTGGCCATTCTAAACCAGGCTTTATATCGAAAGCGTATTTCAATTAAAACTAAAACAGAAGGCCAAACAAGTTGCGGAACTCCCGAGATCCGAGAGAGATCTTTCTCACCCGCGAGGCTCTACACAGAAAGAAATGTATTTTTTTGTGGGAGATTAAATGCTTTTGATTTAGGTGAACTATTTGATAAATAAACTATAAATTGAAAAAAATGAACTATAAATTGGAAAAATAAATATAAATAAAGAAAGTATTTTTAAACTGCCAGTCACGAAATGAAAATGTTTAAAACCCTTTAAAAATATTTAATTACATACTTAGGGTTTTCGGAATTAAAAAGTATTTATGTAGAAAACAAAACAAATAAATAAATATTTTAAAAGTGCAAAGTTAATGAAACCCAAAATTATAATTTTTTTAATCTTTTTAAAATATTACCAAATTTAATTATTATCCATCGAAACTTTTAATTCCAAGAAACCCCTTAGTAATTTCTTGAAGTGCATGGCATCTCCAGATCAGGAGGCGTACGAACGCATGAAAAATCGAACAAAATGCGCGTCTCATTAAAAATTCGCATAATTTAGAGATTAATGAACGACGCCGGGGTCGCCAGAGCGACAGCGACAACGACAACAACGATGACGGCGTCGGCTACCGAAATAAAATAGCGAAATTTATTGACATTTCCCCCTGGAACCTCACTCTCCCCCCCTCCTCACCCACAAAAATCGTGGGGCGGGGGTGGAATCTGGGCTATTGAAAGGCATTCCGCGTTCAAATTATGATTTGATGATGAGCCCGTTGACAGGTCGAGATCAGAGTAGGAATTTCAGCAGTTCCATCGACTAGATTTGCATGGCCATAGCAAAGGATTACTATATACACCGGGATTTTAGAGGTGGACAGGAGCAGAATCGCAGGCAAATGCGCAAATAAATAAAACTTACTATCGGACGCAGGAAATCAACAAGCAGCAAAAACAGCAACAAAGGGGCAAGGAAAGGCAGCTGGGAAATTGGTGAGTAAAAATTCGCATACCCTATAAGAAATTTAGAAAGCTTAAGCTAAGATTGGGAAAAAATTAATATTCAGCGACATTAAATTGTTTACTTTTCAGATATAAATATTTAAATAATCTTAATAGGTATGTGCTGCTAGAAATTAAGCCGTTAAAATATATTTATGACCATATTTTATTAACACTTAAAATGTTATTTTCGGTTTTGATAAACAAGTTAATATTGTGACAATAATTTTAAATTTTTTTTAGAGTTCCAGAAATAAAATATTTAATGGGCTTACGATTCCACTTAACCAGGTTATTAAAGCTCATACTAAATTCTTTTTTATTTTAGTAAGGAATTTAAATGAATATTTTATGGAAATGAACAACATTTAAAGAATTCGAGCTTTCCTTTTCTTATGTACTACGAGAGCCCCTTTGGAACATTTTTTTCGGTAGATTTAGAGGTTCCTATATGGGTCGTATAGCTAGATTATTCCTTGTATCTGTAGGATTTTAAGAATAGCCAACGTATACATTTGGGAAGTGTGTAAGACAAGAGCCGCGCCTGCAAAGCGACAGATCCGAATGGAAAAGAGAGCCTGGCAGGAGGGAGAGTATTTGAGGAGCCTGCAAGAAGTCGTAAGCCGGTGAAGGAGACGGAGACGGAGTCCAAGTCGAAGTCGCAGTCTCCATCTCATTCTCAGTCGGAATCGCAGTCGCAGTAAGCAACATGTGGCTAAACAACAATTTATGATGTTGCCGCTGACAGGCGAATGTTGTTTGCAGTTGTTGATGATGACGATTCCAAGGATGATGACGACAACAACAGCAGAAAAGGCTGAAAAAAGGCAGCTAGTGCTATTGATTTTAAGGCGAATGAATGGCCCAGCCCAGTCCTCGGTCCTCATCCTCCATATTTTTGTCGGCTAGGATGTTGCAGCTATGTAACTTTGCATATTACTCGCATGATGGATTCCGATTCGCTTCGTTTTGTCGTTTTTGTGTGTGGGCTTTTAGCAACAAGCTGGATGTTGAACGTCGATCGTCGATCGTTGATCGCTGAAAGCTGAAATCTGAAATCCTAAATGCTGAAATGCTGAATTGTCGAACGACGTTGTTCTAGACGCCGAAATGTTGACAAAGCAGGAAGCAGCTAGAGATGCCCGCTGATCGATCGATTGATCTGCTCGGATCGTATCGGATCTGCTAATCCAATAGCTCTCTCTCTTTTTACCCCGCCGTAGAAGTAGTGCCAAATTTCAATGGCTGCTGCAAATTATCCAACCATATCCATCCGTCCATCCATCGGATTCCATCCATAAATCCATCAACTCAACTCGGCCTGAGTCTCAATTGTGTCCGTGGCTATTAACTGATTTGCAAGCTGCGGGCGGGCAACGAATCTCTCTCCCCTTTTTCGGAGCACCCCCTCCTATATCTCTACATAGTATATACCCACCAATCCAAGCACGCCTCTGATCTGGGTCTGCGTGTGGGTGGCGGCAGTGACCAGCTTTATCCGCTCTAGCCCAGATCTCAAATCGCTTTGTTCGCACATAAAAAAATTAACTATTGGATTTAATTGCGATTGAGATTTTCAAAAAGGGAATAAATTATGATTTGAAAGCATAAATTTCGGTTTTTTCTTATAAATTTTTAAGTCAAGCCGCTGTAGCTGTAAGTTTTATTTAATAATAATTTACAACTTAATTTAATTTTGGAAAAATGTCGGTAATTATATCTACGATTTCACATAATTTTTTGAACGCCTTAACTTAAATTCATTTTAGTAAAAAAAATTTAATTTTATTTCACCCACCGTAATATAATTTTGTATAATTTGAGAATTAGCTTTAAAATGCAGTTTTCTCTTAGTCTAACCAATTGCTTAAATATTTCTCCCTTAGAAAAATTTATTTTTTTTCTTCTTAATTTTTTCTGTGCAATCATTTATGCAGAATTTATCATTACTTCGTTTTAAAAAAAATCCTTTTTGGATAAACCCTCTGTAAATTTTCTTTCTGTGCAGCCAGACACTGCTCTCTTTGCTTTTCAAGTGCCTGTCAAGATTGTTGTTGCTCCGGTGTGTTGTTGTTGTTGCTGTTGCTGTTAACTCATTTCATTTGAAAAGTGGCAAATGCAAGCCGACAGCTAAGCGACGTCATTTACGGTTTTGACAAGCGGCGAATGACCAAATGGTTAAGCCATTGTCCATTGTCGGCTGGGGAATGGGATTAGGAGAACCTCCCGCACCGGGAGTGATCCACCAGGGCGATTCCATGCGCGTGTCCATGCCCATTTCCCACTTGTTCAATGAGCCACCAACGTGCAACGTGCATTCCCATTCCCAATAAACTGGCCTCCGACAACAGCGACTTTTGCTGCTATGTGGCACGCACTTTTCGTGTACGTTTCCCAGACAAATTGCAGAATTTGCGACTGCTCGAGAGTTCCGCGGAATTGGGAACGGAATCGGAATCTGCTCTATGGCATCGCCACGATGGTCCCACCCCAAAGTAAAATAAGAAAAAAGTGGGCTCGGAATTTTCGTTAATGTTGCTGCAGCAACTTTTACTCGAGGCGCCAAAATTTCCAAGAGCTTCGTGGAGAAAACGAATAGTAAAAGTATTTAGTTCTCCAGATCTGCAATTGATTGACAGCCGCGATTGAAGAACGGGAAAAAGCGCACTTCAAATGCCATTTCAATGGCTTCGAATTATTATATTTAGCCATCGTTAGACCCAAAATGAGGCTATCAACTCATTAGATTCTTTCGATTTTTTATCGCCAGTTAAAGCAAAATCATGTTTTCCGAAATGGACTTTAATATATTGATGATTTAAGCTTGAGATCCCGATTGCAATTACCATTATCCATAAAGCGATCTCCATAACTCAGTTTTTACCCCTTTTCCTTTTTTCGATTTTCATTTGTTACAACTTACGCAACATTTGCATTGTCTGCTGGCTGACGCAACTTTGTTGCTCCTGCCTAATTTTGAAGCCCCGAAAAACGGAAAACAATGGGAAGAACTAGGAGCAGGAGGCGGTGGATGGGGCAGCGGAAGGGGGCGGGGCAGGGGGGCTGGCTGCATACCAAACACTCAACGCCGCACTTTACCCCCTGCATCCCCTGGATCCCCTTTGCGCACTTCACAGTACACAGAACAAAAAAATCCTGGTTCGAAACGCCTGCTGCATTATATTTAAAATAATTATTTAAATTTCTTTTTAAATATTTTTATGGTTTTTTTTTTTTAATTTTGTTAACAAAAGAATATTAAATATCTGGTCCAAACCAATATCATGTTGTATAGGATCATTTTTTCTGAGCAGCACCACTTTGATATCAATTTGAAATTAAATACCATGTTAAATATATGCTAAAAACTCATATTTTATCGTACAATTTTTCTCTGTGTAGAGCCACCACTTCAACTGCACTCGGCAACAACAACTCGGCACACAGGTGAGCATGACCGCCAACCGGTTTATGCTCCTCAGGTGAGCTCTCTTTCTCTCTCTCTCTCCCTGCAGCGGAGAGCAGCTAATTTACATGCCAGAAGAGCCTGGACTCGCCACAAAAACAATGGGTAGTTATAAGTAGTGGTTATAGCGCAGAAGACTCTCTCGGAGCGAGAGAAAATGCAGATAGATAGCTCTCTTCCCTGGCTAATTGTGGACCTGTCGTCGATTTTATTTTGTGTATTGTGTGTGCACCTTTTCGAAATTCCTCTCTCTCTGGGCCTCTGATTCTCGGGGAGAAACCGACCAAACCACTCTGGGGAGTTGAGAACACACAACTCACCTCTCTGCGATTCTTCGGGGCTCGCCATCTTCATTACAGCGATCTCTTGACCACAGGTGGGTTTCGAGGTGGGTTTCTTTGGGCCTCAGGTATCCTGAAGAAAGAGAGAGCCCGGCTCCAGTCTCCGGTCTTCGGGGCTCTTTAGTCTGTCGTGTGTTTTCGTCGCAGCCACATTGGAGAATCGCAGCGAGCGGAGAAAATTCGTTTCTCAGTCGCGTTCTCCTCGTGTCGCCGTCGGAATTTGAATTCGAGTTCGCAAAAATCTGGCTATAATAATAGGAAATATATCCCGAAATATATATACGAAAGAGTGTGCCAGAAAATCACCCAGTGCAGTGCAGACAAAATAAAGCTTAATCGAATAATAATCGAATCAAATATTATAGCCCCTTTGAAAAATCTCGAATTCTTCGCCGCGTTTTTATTTTTGTTTTCGTCACCGTTTTTTGTCGCCGTCGCCGCTGCTTTTTCGCCGCGTGTGTGAGAAAAATTTGTTGGAAAATTATTATACAAATCCATACGAATCTCTTAGAATTTCCACAAATAGTGTGTTTTTTAAAAATTGAGCCAAGAAAATCCAACAGCGAATACACAAACAAAACACAGCAGCAGCAGCAGCACAACAACAAATACACAGAGTAAAAGGCGAAAAGAAATATTGTTCAACAAGTCAAACGAGTTCTTTTTGGCTCGCTTCGGCCGTGTGGCTAAAAAGATACAACAACATTGTGTGTTTGTGGCAGCGGGTTTTCGCCTTTGGTGAAAAATATTGGCAACAGCCGCAGCATTTCAGCGGCTCAAAAGCAAAAGCATCAGCACAGCAAAGAAGAGGCCACGAAATGTAAGAGAAAAGATGAAAAGTACCACCCAAAAATATAAGCCAGCACTTAAGGGGGACAATGTCAGGCAAGACAGTTATGATTTTAAGAGAAATTACCAGTGTAGAAACCAGCTGAGTTAGGCCTTGGAAAAGTCCGAATAATAAATCTATCTATCTTCTTAAATGTGAACCTAGAAGTTAGGGACTGCATAGCGGGAAGTTTTAGACAAGATTTAGAACTTAAAATGCCCAAGCCAAGAAAAAATTCCACAAATGGGTAAAAATATTGTTTTGGGTTTTACAAAAATTCTATAAATAGGTAAAATTATTATTTAAGGATATACAAAACTCAATAAATAGGTAGAAATATTATTTAAAGTTATACAAATTTTAATAAGGTACCGAAATATGCGAATTTAACGGTTTAAAATTAATGTAAAATTAAATAATATAAATTAAAATAATAGTATTCTGTTTCAGACCTTTTTTGAAAGCGAGCATCCTATTAGTTTAAATATATTCAAAGTACAAAGTACATTAAAAAATCGGTATATTTTTAGGCCAACAGTAGGTAAGCCCAAAACCTTTCGAGACCTAAAAATAAAACATTAAAGAGCCGAAAAAACTTAAGTAAACACCCAGAATTTTGAAAGGCCCGCTTGGGCCGGGCCTAATTAGATGTTTTTCTTTTCGTTTTCCGTTTTGTGCTGGGGAAACAGGAGCGAAAACAACTTGAAATAGTCAAATTGGTAATCGAAAGCGATGGACTCGAGTTCGAGTCCGAGAAAGAAAAAGGTGGCAGTTGCAGTTGCAGAAGAGGAAAACACACACTCTCCGCCGTGAATGTGAACCGCCTCCTTCTATCTATTTTTATTTCTTCTTCGCCTTCTCCACTTTGTATTCCATTTCTCCAAGTGCTGTTCGAGTTTTCCTCTTTTCCATCTCAGCCTCGTATTTTTCCATTTCTTTTTTTTCGGTTTGCTCCCGAGGAAAATGTGGAAAAAACAAATAGAGTCGGTGTTCTTGGCGTTGGTGTGGTGTGCTCTATGAGATGTTGTGTGGCTGGAAGATCGGGAAGGGGAATGGGAATGGCATTGGGAATTTTATTCTACCTGTTTTACACGTCGCCAAGCGACGACGATTGAGGCGATCGATCTCTAATCTCTGTCGATACGGAGCGACACGTGAAGGGAATAGGAATCGGAATAGGAATAGGAGAATGGAAATGTGCGCAAAGTGTCGCCCAACTGTGATTCCTGGAAAACTCTATACAAAATGCAGACAGCTATGACAATACCAAATATTACACCGAAAAAACCAAATTGGAGGTCAATCTGAGAAAAATATGATGCAAAAATTTCGATGCGATCTAGAATTGTTAGATTTTTTAAAGAATGATAAATGATAAAAGAATACTGCCCACAAAACGATTTAATAAGAAAATCTATAAAAAATAGTAACTCGTAAAAATATTTATTTAAAATATTCTTTTATTTTTCCTAAAGTAGTAAACCTTTTTTTTAGGTCTCTGTAACGACAATAAACTATTTTATAATTGACAACTTTTCGGGGAGGAAGTTCGAGGCGTGATCGGATTTTTTAATGCCATTCCAATTAAATTTCTGTGCGTTGTTAAATTATTACGAAACGCTCGACCGGGGGCCCAATTCAATTTTCATGCTGCTAAAAGCCAGAGCAGTCGGACATTAGGGACCAGTTTTTATGGCCCTTAATTTACACTTCCCTTCCAATGTTGGCCTGAAACGCCGAACGGGAAAACAAAAGGCCGCCGAGTTCAAAGTTGAGCCGAGTTGAGAGAAGGCAACAGAATAGAATAGAACAGAATAAAATATAATTTTCATTTCCCATTCGGTGTGTGTGTGCTTGTGTGTCTTTTCCAGCCCCATCCCTTCGTCTTCTACTAAATATTTGTTTTATCAGAAGACCTAACGGTTATGGAACGTAGGTTCATCCTCGCTTTTATCTCTGGGCGGCAGGTGTTCGCTTGGTTGGTTGGTCTGAAGGTGCGGGCGCACGAAACGAAAGACTGAGGACACAAACTTGCAAAACGCAGTTTAATGTGCTTTAAATTGCTCCACTGTCCGTCGGCTTTTCCTTTTCCTTTACCCCCTTTTTTCCCCCACTAATTGCCGCAATGCTTAGCGCTGTACAAACAAAGATTACGCTTTAATCTATTTTCGCGTGTGTGCGGAGGAAAAGCCATCAGAGCGGACCACACACATTCAGCTCGATGTGCCGGGAAAATTACATTAGACGTGGCCGACAAATACACGGGAAAAAAAACAGTTTGATAACTGTGTTAAAAAACAATACTCATATTTAAAATTATTGTTAACCTTTTCGAACAGTATTTTAAAAATCTATAAATAAAATAGAAAATTTATTAAATTATCCCCCTGAGAATTGTAATATAACGATTACTTATTGATATTCCTATGAATTCCTTTTTGAACCCTCACTTTTTCCACACTGTACGGGAAGACACGCACCTGCTGCGAACACCCGCTCTCGAAGGAGGAAAACGGGGGGTTTGGGGAATGGGATTTTCCTCGCGCTAATTTCTTTGTTGAGCCTCATGCGAGTTGGCACCGCGGACATTCGAATGTGACTTGGCCTGTGATTAGTCGGCGAATATGTTCATCGTCCGTCGCTGAATGAAGACACTTCTTCTTTTTCTCTAGCCTCTCTAGCTGGGAAAAGAATGGAACAGGTTGTAAATAGCTTCGACTCGCGCGACTCCCCATCTCTCGTGTCAGGCGGGCATAAATATTTGCCGACACAATAACCATCTTAATTCGAGCATGTCGCATTGACCAATCTGAGATTCGGCTCCGTTTATGGCCCACATGTGCTGGCCCTGATATTGCACGGGTGAGCATCATTAAAGCCAGATTAAATTCGGAATGATATCAATCAGAGATAAAGACAGTAGGTCCCAAAATAGAACTATTAACATTAAAATTCGATGAAGAACTACAAAGGTATTTAAAAAACTGTTATAAAGGTATAATTATATTTAATATTGTTATCTTTTAATACCTTCAATATAAATATGGATAGGATAAAATAAATTATGGTTTTACAAAATATATCTTTAAAGTTTATAATTAAAAGCAAAGCTAAAAAAAGTATTCGAAATACTTTAAAATATATGTTTTTCAATATTTTAATACCGTCAAGAAAAACCACCTCAAGATAGAGTTATAAATCAAAGGTCTTAATGGATATTTTATCCAGTTCAGAGAATCGGCTATTCGTTTTAAATTTTCACACTTGTTTCTCGGACCCATAAACATGTTGGCCACATAATTTGATTTGTTTTATTGGTCAGCCTTCGTTATAGAACCAGAATACCAGAATCAAATGCCCGAGAGATAAGCGGCAACGGAACGTTATACATTTTGGCTGCTATCGAAATCGGATGCTGATTGAGAAATATTTCTGTGTGTTTTTACGACAAAAAGGGGCGGGTGCTACCGTGGGTTAATGAACCAGCACTCTCCGGAGATCGAGAGATCGCGGGATCGGATCGGGGATTAGCATTATGGGCTGCGTCTTGGCTTTATGCCTTAATGGCGGCCATAAAACGCGCCAAACAATGGCCAAAAACACACTGGGCCATGACAATCATTGCTAAATGCTTTCGGCTACCCATCAAAAATGGGGAATCTGAGTCAGCGAGAAGATGATGGCATATGGATAGGCTTCCGGTGGCGAAGTAAACATTTTAATACTCCATAGTTGTATAGGTTTAGGTGAAATTGAAATTATGGGCCGGGAGGATGGTAAAGAAGGGTTCTTATTCGAATTGAGAAAAAATATATTTTATTTTCAGTTAATTTTAGAGTATTGCGCACAATCCAAACCTTAATCGATTTAAAATATTTTGTATTTCTGTTAATTATAACATTTCATTGTTTTCATTATTAAGTATTTAAATTGGATTTTTTCATCATTTTTCTTTGACAATCTCTAACGAGAGAGTATTTAAACTCCATTCAAAACCTTGTAACTTTAAAGGATGCAACTCCCATCGGCTACAACTTGTGGATGTTGCCGCTGTCGTTGCAGCGATAAGATATGAACCAGAACATCTCATCTCTGTTTCTGTTTCTGTTTTTTCGCTGTCACTTGCCACTAATTAGCGCTCATTATGCGATATTCCATGCTGGCAATTAAAAAGTGTCAAACTTGCTTGATTTACACCGGTTAAGGGCCTTTAAAAAGTGAAATCAGCAAAATTAAAATCGAAATGGAAACCGAAATTGAAATTGAAATGAAAACGAATAATTCTTGCATTTCACTTGCATTTTCGCACTTTTCCTAGCAGAAAAACTCTCGTGTTAGCTTCACGCTTTCGCAGCTCTGGAAAAAAGCAGATATCTGACGTGATCCACGCTCCGTTGGCTTCGAATCTCTTGGAAATCTCGATCTCGGAGATCTGGCCAGTAGGATCTTGGATTTGCATCTAAATGAGTTCGATTAATATGCGGACAATTAAAGTTTCGCTGTTTATAGCCAGACGTCTCGTGTGTGTCGGACAATTAGAAAGTCATTAGAAGTAACTTATTAGCTGGCAGACTGGCCGTATAAACTCAGACCCCCTATCCCCTCTACCAGTTTTCATAAATTACTCAACATTTAATTAAACACGCTCTAAAGCGTCTACTTACCACCTACTTAGCCTCTGGTTTTAGACAACAATTTTGCATAATTTGCAGTTAAATCACGAGCGGAACCGCAGCAACTCAAACAAAAACAAAAGCAACAACCATATCTCGGCCAAAACAAGTTGATTTTCTTCTTCGACTCTTTTTAATTGTTCGAGTAGAAAATCTCTGCTACATGTGTAATGTGCATGTTAATGAAGTCTCTAAAGAGCTTTTATTTTTGTTTTAGCTGCCCGCTGTTTGGTCAGTGATTAAGCGTTGGCAAAACACCTCTTCCGGCTACCGATTCTTCTTACTTTTTCTTTTTTTTTTGTGACCATGCGAAACTTTTGCTCCAATTAGGTGCCCATTTTACCATTTCATTGCCGGTTTTTAGCCTTTCTGCCTGAAGACTAACTATTTAATAATCAACAAGCGTAATTATAAGTTTAAATACTAGAAAAATTGAATATTAAAGCCATGAATTCCAATAAAGAATAAAGTTTTCAAACATTTTTAATTTTGGTCCTTTGAGCCGGATTTTATAAATTATACTTTTAGATTTACAGTAGCTTTTTGACTAGAGGAGAATCCTTTTGAATCGGACTGATCCTTTTCGTTTCTCCTTCTCTGAACCTCCTTTTCTCTTTGACTTTTCATTCGCCAGCCTAATTAGTTGGGCTGTAAACTTTACGCTGTTATTGTTATGATTGTGTACGTTTTATACCGCTCCACGGGGTTATGGGTATTTGTTGTTGCCTTTATTTGCTATTAACTAGATTTTATTGACGCCGCTCTGTTTTTGTTTCTGATTTTTCAGTTTTCCTCTTTTTGTTTTTTGTTGGAACGGTTTTACGAGCTTTTGTGCGCTCGTAAAAACAACGAAACAGAAACAAAAAATTCTCCCGGGAAAAAGCATAATTTTTAATGGCCACAAAAACCTGAGATGGCAACGTGAAATTGTTAGGAACTCCCTGGAACTCCAGCCAAGAACTGGAACCACAAATATAATTACAACTTTGTCATTCGATATTAGATGCCGCCAGAGTGCACAGAGAACCCCAAGATATCCATTCTGCCTATATGAACTCTTTCATTAGCACACAGCAAGAAATATGGCAGATAAAAGTATGATATTAAGCTGGGTTTTAGATTTATAGGGTATTAGGATTTTGCTGAGCTACGGGGTAGACTATTGTATTATACTGTATTATTCCCGAAACTCTTTTTTTACGCCTTACTTTATAATTATACATAATATCATTAATCTACAAATTACCAACTGGTGGGAAGTATTGTGATCTAATAATAATTCTACGGCAACCCAGATGATATTACACTCTTCTGAACCACTTCTAATGACCTAGACATTACCCTTCATAGCTTTAACCTATTTTCTCGCAGTGCCAGCTTCCATTTTGCTCCATCCACTGGTCATTCCCACATTTCCATTTCCAACGGATCTCAGAGCTCAGAGCTCAGATCTCAGGTGCAGCCACACGCAAGGCGACCGGCCGACCGCCAGCTGGCACTCAAATCGGACTGCTCTGCGATCCCAGTGATCTGCGGATCTGCGGTTCTCCCGTCCAGAACTGTCCAACTTGGGGCGCCAGGGATCGGGAGGCACCGCTCCACGGGCTTTCTAATGTGTTCGGGTATTAGCAGTTCATCTAAACTTATGACAAGTGCAAATCAAACTGACGTTTCCGCAACTGGATTTTCAGATCTCCGTCTCCATCTCCTGGGGTAATTTGCGTATTACAGAGTTCAGGCCTAACGTACTCCTTGACTTTACTTTTTTGATGGGGGCCCCGGAACCGTTGCAGTTTATTAAATTACGCCTCATGTCATGGAAGGAAGGGACATGATCATTATAAAGTTATTAGACGCCTAATGGTAGCGGCATCTCTCGATGGACATGAAAGACTGGCTAATTTCTCCGCAGAAATCTCTCTTTCCTCAGAGGATGATAGTCGGTATAGTTGTGTGTCAATCATTTGACGGGGGGAAGTCAATCTTCTAACGCCATGTTTGATCTCTTCGTTTCCCAAGACTCATTAATTCGGTTTTAATTGCTGGCCACGATCAAACAGGATCATCTGGGATCCGAGTTCTCGAGGGTTAGGAGTTGTAAGATCTCTATCTGATCACGAAGTGAAATTTCTAAGGCATTCCCAAAATAATAATCATAATTTTATTTTATATCGTTGCCTCCCTTTTTCTTTTCTATTCTTTTTTTCGCTTATCGCGCGAGAAAAATCTCTCTTCAAATTGCAGTGGAAACAAATGTTGTTTTGGCCACTCAAAAAGAAAAAAGTGTTAGTCATGGTCTTGTTAACTAAATTGTTCGCCACGAATTGCTCGGACCTCAAAGCATGCCCATTCCCATTTCGATTCCAATTTCAATTCCAGCCACATGGCATTAGGTTCTGAGTCCAACTTTTGGCCCAGGGAATTGTTTGTTCGATTTCTCTCGGAATGTGTGAGTGTGCGTTTGTTGTTTGTTGTTGTGCAGGCCATATTTCATCCGAGAGCCCAGAACCCAGAACGCAGAGCACAGAACCCAATCCCAAAAACCAGAACCAGTATAACAGAGGCCCAAAAAGCAAACCGAGACCCTTTTAGCCTTTGAACCTTTCGCACGCAGGTAGAATCGACATCCACATCGTCCGCGTCTTTTGTCTTCATTCCTGATCTCTCTTGGCCGTCTATTAGCATTTCAAATTCCCCCAAATGGCCAAATGGAAATGCCTCCACCATGCGTAAGCCTCCATCTTCAGGTTCTCCATCTCCATTCCCATCCCCGCCACCATCATCATTATCATCATAGCAGTCATCAGGCGGAGCTAAGCGCATTGGGGCAGTTATCAGTCTATTAGCTGCAACTATGGGCTCTTCTTCTCGGGGGGATCTCAAAGTTGAACTTTTGTCTAGGCTTCGAAGCTTCAAGTGTGGGCGGTTATTATGGTTCGAACATTTGTCACTGGAAAGAACTAAGGAACCATTCCATTCCTAACCTATATGAATATATATATAGAGACATATTTCACCACTCTCCCTAGTTTGGTAGTCTTAAGCTATTGTTAACTTCCTGTTAACTTTCTGTTAATTTATTCAAGCTAATTTTTCACATCTTCTTATTTCCTTTCAGATTTGCCATGGCCATGCTGGAAGAAGGCAACCTCAGTCAAGGACGCTCTTAGCTCCTCTTCGTTTTCTTCCAAAACAATCCACCCAGAGTGGATCCATTAACCATGAAAGCCGCATTGGATTCGGCAAACGCCAGGGAAACAGGGACAACAAAGGGGAACCACCAGCTGAAGGACTTTACAATGTTCCATCGATGCCGGAGACGTTCCGACAGCAGCAACATCGTTATCAAATCGAGATCCTCGCCACCCGCCCTGCATCCCTCGCACATGCTGAGGAGCAGCCTACTCTATCTGCTGATGATCCTGCTCCTGGGATCCACACAGGCTGGCTCCAGTGATAAGGAGAGGGAGCGCAAGCTGGAGGTCTTCGAGGGCGTGGCCGTGGACCATCAGATCGGCTATATAGGGGACTTTGACGGGATCGACAGTGGTCCGCCCTATATCATTGTGGCGGAGGCGGGCGTGGAAACGGATCTGGCCATAGATCGAGCCACCGGGGAGATCCGCACCAAGGTCAAGTTGGACAGGGAGACTAGAGCCTCCTACAGTCTGGTGGCCATTCCCCTAAGTGGTCGTAACATTCGCGTGCTGGTCACGGTTAAAGATGAGAACGATAACGCTCCCACGTTTCCACAGCCCTCGATGCACATCGAGTTCCCAGAGAATACCCCCAGGGAGGTGAAGAGAACTCTGCTACCGGCCAGGGATCTCGATCTGGAACCGTATAACACCCAGCGGTATAATATCGTGTCGGGGAATGTCAACGATGCCTTTAGGCTATCATCTCACCGCGAAAGGGATGGTGTTTTGTATTTGGACCTGCAGATCAGTGGTTTTCTGGATAGGGAAACCACCCCGGGTTATAGCCTCCTCATCGAAGCTTTGGATGGCGGAACTCCGCCACTCCGGGGATTCATGACTGTCAACATCACCATTCAGGATGTGAATGACAACCAACCGATCTTCAATCAGAGCAGATACTTCGCCACCGTGCCCGAAAACGCCACTGTGGGCACGAGTGTCCTTCAGGTCTATGCCTCCGACACGGATGCCGATGAGAATGGATTGGTGGAGTACGCGATCAACAGAAGGCAAAGCGACAAGGAGCAAATGTTTCGCATAGATCCGCGAACGGGAGCTATTTACATCAACAAGGCCTTGGATTTTGAGACCAAGGAGCTGCATGAACTTGTGGTGGTGGCCAAGGATCATGGTGAACAGCCGCTGGAGACGACAGCCTTTGTTTCGATAAGAGTCACCGATGTGAATGACAATCAGCCGACGATAAATGTGATTTTCCTCAGCGACGATGCCTCGCCAAAGATTTCGGAATCAGCTCAACCGGGTGAATATGTGGCGCGGATTTCGGTGCACGATCCCGATTCGAAAACGGAGTATGCCAATGTGAATGTCACGCTGAACGGAGGAGATGGTCACTTCGCCTTGACCACCCGGGATAACAGCATCTATTTGGTAATAGTTCATCTTCCACTCGATAGAGAGTTAGTCTCCAACTACACACTGAGTGTGATAGCCACCGACAAGGGAACTCCGCCGCTGCACGCCTCCAAATCGATATTCCTGAGGATCACCGATGTCAACGATAATCCGCCGGAGTTCGAGCAGGATCTCTACCATGCCAACGTAATGGAGGTCGCGGATCCGGGCACCTCGGTTCTCCAGGTGCTCGCCCATGATCGCGATGAGGGTTTGAACTCGGTGCTGAGTTACTCTCTGGCCGAAACGCCCGAGACCCATGCCCAGTGGTTCCAGATTGACCCACAAACGGGCCTGATCACCACGCGATCGCACATCGATTGCGAAACGGAACCGGTGCCCCAGCTAACGGTCATCGCCAGGGATGGAGGGGTGCCTCCCTTATCTTCCAGTGCCACCGTACTGGTGACCATCCACGATGTGAATGACAACGAACCGATCTTCGATCAGAGCTTCTACAACGTTTCCGTTGCCGAAAACGAAGCCGTTGGCAGGTGCATTCTCAAGGTGAGTCATTAGCTTCCACTAAAACAACTACCAACTCCCATTTGCAACTCCCGTTTTTCCGTTTTTCCACAATGGTGACCCACTTTCCGTCGGCCTGTGGGTCATTAAAACGTTTGTCTCGCCAACTGCCTCGAATCCAAAAGCAACGAGCGTCGCTTATGGATTTTCCACGTACTTGGGCCCCAAAACTAATCTCATGCATCAATTACCCGCTCCCAGTCAGATCAGTCAGTCGGTTGGACATCAGAAATCAGACATCAGACATCGGGCCTCAAACATCGACTTCGACATCCGTAGGGAATCGTGAGGGGAAGGGGAGTTAGATGGAAGCGGTGCATGCCACGAGTTGCAGTTAGATTTGGGTAGGGTATGTCGAAATAATGATGAGCTTGGTAACGTGGAAAAATTTATGTTTTTGGGTAGGGTTAGATTAGAATTATTTGTTTAGAAAAACCCGCGAATTCTTCAGCCAGAGATTCCGAACTTACCATAAGAAATATAAGGAAATATTTTTGTAGGGGTATCCCAAAACAGTCTCTAAATTTTAATTTCTCATCTGATTATAGATAAGAAATTAATATGTCGGGCAAAAGACAAAAAACGCGAATTCTTCAGCATACAAATATTCAAGTTAGGGTATCCCCCAAACGGTTTCTTAGTCCCAAACTATTGTTAACTTCTTTGAGCATAAATTCCAAGCAGTTCCCGTTCGTAGACCCCCCCACCAGAAAAACACCACCCAAAATCCCCTCCAACTACCATCCTCATCCGCACCCTGACCAAAGAGCAGGCTTCTCACTCTTTTGTAGTTAATCCATTCATCATCGGGTAATTACATTTTTATAACATTTTTCTCCGCTCAACAAAAACAAAATGGGCAGCCCAAAAAATAGGGAAAAAGTTCGGAAAAAAACATCAACAAGGCCTAAAACCGTTGCCAGCGCTTAACGAAGGCATTTTGTTCAGACTCTTTCCTCTTCGACGGCGGCGGCGGCTATCACCCATTCTTCTCTGAACACATAGATATACATATATGTACAAGAGCGTCTCGAGACGTCGACAAGATTTTTGTTCAGACTATCAAATGTGACCTCTCTTGTCTCTCAGAAAACAACGAAAAAACAAACCGACAACGAAACGAAGGGAAAAAAAGCCGCGACCGACTGACTGAAAATGTAGCCGCGATTCCAAACTTCCCAGCAATTTAACAACAACACGAGTTTCAACTCAGCGCAATGTTTACAACCAAAAGTTAGGAAAACGAAGCGAAGAATGCAGTGCTCTTGACTAGGAATTTGTTTTTTGATTTGATGGGTTGCATCTATATTATTCGCAGGCCAAAATATTTCACAGTTCCAGTGATTCATGCACTGTATCAACCAAGATCTGGTTAGTTGGAATGACAGATCTTAAGGGCCCTCCGAGTTAATGGCTAATTTTATTTTAACTACCCTGATCTGATGCCTTCCCTTTGCTTAGATGATTTCCGCAAATCAAGGCAAATCAAATCGAATCAAATCTCATCAAAAGTACAACAACGTGAGAGAGACCAAATTAACGGACACCGGGACAGAGAGACAACGAAACAACAATAAGTTGGAATAACAACGCCAATTCTCGGCAACGAAGAGATTTGATGAAATCTGACAAAAAGTCACGTTTCCTTAATTACAATGGAGGAAAAGCAGATTTGCTCCCTTCCTCCGAAAATTAACCACAAACGAACGAAAATATGAAATACAAAACGCATAATTGGCTCACGCAAAAATAAAAATAACAGAAACCGAAACTGAAATGATGAGGTCTGAACTGGGCAATCTAAAGAATTGAGAAAGAGATGGATAACCATCCATACTAAGGGGGATGGAATCTCTCAGTATCTGGTGCGATTTGGGAGCTCAATAATCATAAAATGCGACCCAGGTCCGAAGTCGAGGCCCTAAAAACTAAGTTCGAATGCCCGCGATCCCCTTTTCTTGATCTTCTTCTTGCCATTCGGCCGCATATTGAAGCCAATCTGTGGTCGTGAAGACAATAAAAGACCCAAAAACCCAACCCAAACTTGAAAAAAACGCAAAATCGGAATTTCGTATATGAAAAAAAAACAAAAAAATGAGATGAAAAAAAAGTGAAACAAGAAGCTCTGGCCAAAGGGCCCCAGACTTCCAGAAAACTTTTTTTATGGCCCGCAACTAAAGCAAATTAAAAACGATCAACGGAAAAAAGTCGTTGAAAGAATCACATACGAGAATATATAAGTCAGGGGAGTTGCTGGCCGAATAAAAAAGGCAATAATTCTAAAAGCAAAAGCCTCAAATAGTTGCACAAAGTCTCCGAATCCCCGAAGGCCGAAAGAGAGCACTCCTTGGCATAACTGCCACTCGCTTTTAGTGAGAAGCCCAAATACTTGGCCAGCTGCTCATCATTGTTTGTGGCCCAAAAGTTTGCATCGGATCCGAGAGCCATCGAAAGGAATTTGCAATTATCGAAGATAATTGCAGAAGAAATTGTGGGGAATGGAGAGAAGAACAGAAAGAGAGAGAGTCTTCTCTAATTTGGGAAAACTTTGTGCGGTATTTAAAGGTTTACTTTTGAGGTTAGGTAGGTTTCTAGATTAGAGCATAAAACCGCGAATTCTTCAGCATAAAATTCTTAACATACTAATTATTTACTCTGGCCTCTCACACTCAAATTAATTAACACTCTTTAGATTTATAGATGAGAGAATTATAAAAAAGATTCAAAACTAAGGAAACGCGAATTCTTCAGTATAACATTCTGTACTTATTCTGGGCTTCTGCACGTAAATTCCTCAATCTTTTTGGCCATCTTCTGGACCTATTTTCCTCTTCCTTTCCCTTCGCCTTCTACAGGCCACACCTTTTGCTTCTTGGCCATTCCGAGCAGCTGTTGGCTGCGTTTACGACCGCTGTATCATTTTCTAGCCAAAGAAGCGGAAATGCTATTTAATTAGAGGCGATCAAATGCCGCCATTCCGGCTCCTCTAGCGCGTCTCTGACCAACTAATGGCTAACCAAATTACACTTTAATTCGGGCCACGAAACAAAAGACTTAGGCAACGAACTTGCGTCCAAGTGGGAGTGGCAATGGGATTGGGATGGGATTACTCATCATTCCATCCCGCTCTCGCTTCCTCGCACCATTTGAAATTATTATGCGAGCGTAAAAATTAAAATCTCATTATGCAAATTACAAGAAAAGAAAAACAAAATAATACAAACGGCCCGTTTCGCCCCTCCATTTACCCCCAAAAAAACCACCTCCGCCCAATTTGGAGTTTCCTTTTGGCCAAAGAAGTGGAAAAAGTGGAAAAAGACGGCATAATTTGCTAGTCGTGTGGTTGTTGTCATCTTAGATTTGTTGTTGCCATTGCAGTTACACACTAAATTACAGGCAATTACATGGGGGGCGGCGAAAAAGGGAGAGTGTGGGGGGAATGTGGGAACTGCACTCGCAGATTCCTAAGACATTCTGCCTGCCCCCTTCCGGCGATCCAATCCCCTTTTCTCTGGCCCCAAAAACGAAAGCCAACGGATTGGCAGCTGGAACAGCGGACTGCCAACAAGTTCGGAATGAGTCTGCTGCACAAGTTGCCCGAACATCGAAATTAGATGTTATTGCTGTTGCAGAGAGAGAAATTACTTGGAAAATGTTCCTGATTTTAGGAATATTATACATTTCATAAATAATTTTTAAAATGATTTTGAATTGAATTTGTGAATTTGGGGCACAAATCCCCTCACTCGGTTGAAGAATGAAAGGAAATTTGGTATTCAAAAAGTATGCAACACAGAGTTTTTTCTGAAAACCCCTCCGACAACCAAATCCTGGATCCGCCCTTGCATTTATGTTTTAAAACAAAATATTTTTCCAACTTAAATACTTCTATTAGTCATATATCATACATTTTGAGATTGTAAGTTCCCTTTTCACATTTTTCTCCTGGTGTTCTTGGGTGTTGTAATTTCGCATTGTTTGGCTAATCTACGTAAATCTCATTTTCGGGTGGCTCCCACAATTACAACGTTGGTTTGCAAGGGGGTGGTGATGCAGGGGCGCCGCAGGAAGGCAAAAAGGGGAGTAGAGGTAAGCCAAAGGGAACACGATCTGCCCATTTGGCCAAGTTATGTGGTCGCTCCTCTAATGCACAGACACTCGCACGAAACGCACACACACACTCTGAACTGGTTTTCAGTTGGCGGAGGGTGCAAGTGGCAGGTTCCCCCTCTACGCCTCTGCCCCGCCCCCCTTTAAGCCCCCCTTTTCCCACCTTTCCTTGATTGCGTATGCGGCGCTGTGTGCACCAATTTTCTTTGTCTCTTGGCTCAATTCACTTTTTTCTAAACACCGATGCGATGCGATGCCCTTTTATGTGGCTATATCTCTGCGTTTTTCTCAGCGAGAGAGGCAGAGAGTCTCTCTCCTTTTCTCCAGAGAGTATATTCTCTCTCGCTCTGCGTTTACGCGACTTGTTTTGCACAATTTTAATTTTATAAACACCTTTAACGCATTTTTGAGCGCTCACATTCCATAAATGCCAGCAGAGAGAGATGTTGGGAGAGAATAGCCGAGAGAACTGGAGAAACTCACCTCGAATTCGCCGCATTCGCTGCCATTCAGAAATTCAGCGGCTTGAAGTAAAATAGTTATGCCCAAGATATCGCTCTCTCTCTCTCATGGGATCTCCCCCTCTCTCTCTCTTTTTATCTCTGGGCCAAGACAAGACAAAATGGTTGGAAAATCATGGCGTAGCCGGTTTTTTTATGAAATACGATTTCAGCTTTTTTCCTTAGTGCGATTCCATAATACACTCCGAACCACATGGCCAAAAGAACCCACTTTCCGTCTCGCTCTCGCCGGCGAGTTAATATTTTAATTAAGTTGCGACGGGGGAAACCGAGATAAGAGCCTTGAATGGCCATTTGCCGTCACACGACAACATAATTTTTGACACAATTTCGCGGGCCAAGTTAAGCATCGGGAGATAATCGCCTCTCCTGGCCCCATAACAAACACCATAAGGAAGCCAGCGATCCTCATCGATGAGCCATTGAGCTGAAGAACAGCGAAGAACACGGCGAAAATAGCCGAGAGCGGTGATCACTATCAAAACATCAATAAACCTTAACTGATAGGCTCGAAGGAAGGAGAAAAGGGGTGAGGAAGGCGTAAGGAAGGGGTTACCCGGTGGGCAAGGAAGGGGTGAAGAAGGGGTTATGAAGGCGTTCCGCAGAGAAAGAGCTTTCATTTTGCATATATGAGTCGAGGGGAGAAGGACCCAGAGAATCCACGACGTCGACGCATCAAATGTGCATCAATTTGCGGGCCAAACGCGACAACAGGCAGCCAGACACGCGTGCAATACTGTGGATGCCACTGACCAAGCCTGAGTGCTAATGCACTGAGAAAAATGTATAATGTATAATGTACTTATTTAATGCATTACCCCTTTGTTGGTGTTTAGTTCTCATGCTCTATAAAATCCTAAAACTGTTAGTTTTTTGAGGTTTTAAGGATACTAAAACCCCTGTTTTACACCCCTGATTTCTGCCAGTGAGCCGTTGCTCCTGTGACTGCCTCTGTGGCCATATTTAGTAAATACCGCTTCTGTGGCTGCTTTTAAACGTGCAATTAAAGCGCGCACACACACACAGGCGCGCGAAAGAGAAAGAACGAGAGGGAGCGAAAGAGAGGGGGCGAGATGGAGATTCTGGGATCTGAAATGCTCAACGCGCGCGCACACATCACAACAACCCGAGGGCATTGGCTACTGCATTTGCATAGCCGCCAAGAGCTCAAAGCTCTGAGCCGAGTCTTTCGCGGGAAGCGCGGAGCGGAGAAAGGAGTGAAGAGTGAAGAATGGAGAATTGGAGGGAAGACAGCTCAGCTCCTCCAAGTCTCGGAGACAGCCGGGAAAAGGAGATGCCCGATTCGCAGGCCGATGTGAAAAGTGAAGAATTCGCAGCAGCCGAAGAGGTTACACCCATTTCTTCCGACAAGTAGAACAGGGTGATGTTGGCTGTGATCAATAAATAAATATATACTAGATCTTTTTAAAAAGAATTCTTGTCGAAGGTCAGCACATTAAATTTAATTATTAACTTGGGAAAAATAAGTTAAATAATCGCTTAAAGAATTAGCAGCTACGTATTTCAGTCGCTTATCTTATAATTGCTAGAAGTCGCTCGTCAAGTTTTATTTAATAGTTTAAATAATTTAAAATACTGTTTTAAAACGGTGTTAAAAAGTAATTACAAGGCTATATATTCGCTTATTAAACACGACGGCGTCAAGTTGGCAAAGATAATTTAAATGAAATATAATAATTACAGCCGCGATCGTAAAACGAATTACGTGGGTCCACGTATTTAGAAAAGTTATGGCCTGAATAATTTATTACCCAGCATTTGATGCTGAAATAAAAAAGACTGAAAGGTCTAAGCTGTTTACAATCGAAGGTCATCGCTTAGTCGAACCTCTAATTTAATCCTCGGGCCGTCAATCACAAATAGCTTCTCCTCCTTTTTTTTTACTTTTTGAGGATCTAAGTGCTGGCCCGGCTCAAACAATTAACTCGTCTCGCTGGCCATTAAGCCAGACTTGTCGGCCAAAATCAATACGCCGCCAGATGAGCTCTACTAGCACTTTATGGTTTTTTATTTTTTGCCGTTTTGGGGGACAGACTAAGGCACAAAAGAAAACTGAAAGTGTGTTGATTGATGGGCCAAGTGGTTGGAAGTCAAAGTCCGCGGATGAGCTGCCAAAGTCTGAGAGTTCAGGCCACGTGTGCTGGGATTCTTCGGGCTTCAGTCTTCGGCCAGCGATTCTTCTGCCCAGCTCATCTGCATGCGAATGGCAATCAATGCAATCGCTCCGCCCCCTCCAAGAGCCAAGACTCTTAACAACTTCTGGGGAAAAAACGTGCGATTCTAAATGAGCATATCAACAGCTTACAAGGCCCAAGAGCCCAAACCCAAACTCCAAGTCTCTGGAGCTGGAAAGTCGCAGCCAGAGATGCTCTGTCGATAGCTTTTGCATATCGTTGGGTTTGCCTGTAAAGTATTTAACAGACGAAAGAAAAAAATACGAAAGGCAAAGTCAGCAGCCAAAGGCTGGCAGCTTATTTGGCCCTAATGTACCCGAGGTCCTGCGACGAGAGCCGCAGCAACAAGCGGGTTCACAATTTTAATTAGTTAATTATTTTTACTTTTAAGCAAACAAGATTTCAGAGACAAATAAAAAAGGGGAGCCGGAGGCGGAGACACAGAGCAAAGCTTTTTCCAATCCCAATCCCCCAATACCCAATACCAACCGACCCAGCTTGATCCCAAAAACATTGTGGTGCCCCAGCTGGGGATTTGCCTTTTTCCTCCCGTTTCTCCTCCTTTTTTCGCCGAGGTTTTGGAATGGCCGGCAATCTGCATACGTGCATCTCGACCAGTCTTCGGGCTCCCTTCTGCCATTCTCCGTAGCCTGTAGACTGTGGCCTGCAGCCTGCATTCTCCTATCTGCTGTCTACTGTCTTCTGTCTTTTGTCTCCCGTCTCATTTGTCGTCACCGGCGGAGAGCTGTGCTTCCAACTTTACAGATTTTCGAATCTGTTTTTCATTCTTTCCTCTACACTAGAATCCGAATGCATTAGAATGCGGCTAGGGAAATGGCGAAGAAAGTGTTGAATATCCATTCTGGATTCAATTTGTAACTATGTTAAAAAGGTAATCCCTAGATAATAATTTACAAATGTTTCTCAGGCCCAAAATTCATTTTTATAAACAACAATTTTATTGTTTTCTAATTTCGGTTTTCTTTTTAGACTTCTATGTCCAACCGTTTTTCAGTTAAAAAATAATGTTATTTTATTAGTACAATTCCTTAAGTAATTTTTTTTGCTAAGTGCACACTTCCCGAAAATCCAAAACCAAGAAATCTTGACCAGCCTGGGGAACAGAAAAAAAAGAAAAGAGAATTCCTCGTGTGGGTTGCCCAACATTCATAACATCGAATCTGGCCCATTGTTGCCGAATGCTGAATGCCTGGCGATGATGATGATTATGGCCAAACGGATTTGCATATTTTTGTGTGTAGAACACGGCCCATACAAAGCCAAGTATTTCATAAATCCCCACAAGAGTTTTTGGCTTGCAAATTAAATTGTCAATCATTTTTATAACTTGGCCCGATCGACGTGTGTGCGTGAAGAGAAGTTAATGCGAAAATGATATGTGAAAAGCAGCAAACACAGCCAAATATATAAACGAATTTTTAAACAGTCATTGGCCGTGTCTGGTCTTTTGTCTTTTCTATCTCTCGTCCCCGTGTTGTTGGCACTTTGTCGGTGGTGTCCAAAGATCTAAAGATCTATCAAGATATCTATGTTTGGGCCGGAGCCACACATAAATAATGAATAATGCCCGATTATTAGACGACTTATGCAAAGGCACAAGCGACTGCTAAAAAATTACGGCGATTAGTTGATTTGAGTGCTCATGGGAAGTGTTTAGCTCGACTGGTTACCGGAGATGTATAAATCAAATCCATCTTCAGGTATTGTCAACCTTTTTTCAAGTGTTTTTGTTTGGTATTTCTTCTTTTTCGAGTCCGTCTTGAATGTGTAACATTAACGAAAGAGGTGGAAATCATCATCGGCTGGCACAGAGATATCATCGCATGAGCTCATTTCTCAGGGTGCCGCCGCCTCAATAAAACCTGCAACATTGTAGCATGTTGATGGGCTGCCACGACAACCCGAGGGCTGGCTAAAAAATCTGGAAAGAGGGGAGGGAGGAGAGGGTATTGGCGGGGCATATCCGCACAGTTATTGATTAAGAGCCATAACAAAGGCAGCCGGGGCCACAAAATTACTGATTGAAAGCGGACAGAACGTGTCGAAAGCAAGGGACCGGCACAGAAAAACAAAAACAGAAGAAAAAACCAAGCCAGGAATAACTGTAGAGCCCCAAAATTCGTGTAATTGCAGTTGCAATTTGCAAGGGAACAACAAAGGGAAATTGCAGTAAAAAATGGGCACGGGACTCGGGCCAAAGCTCCACCCAGCCCCACCCCCTTCGCGAAATCCCCATCCCCGCTGTAAATGTAAATGCCCTTGAGGAAAGTCAGAGACCAACAAACAGAACAGAACCCCCGAGGCAGAGAGTCGAATTACGGCCTTACACTACGGGAAAAATAATAAACTTAGTCTGAAGTAAATACACATCTTATAAACTAGGTCATAGATAAATCACAGCATTAAAAGTATTCAAATTATTATAGATCTTCAAGGAAATTCAATATTTTTCTCTTCAATATCACCAAATTCATTTATAGAAGATAAATCGCAAAATAAATAATATTATTTAAAATATTATAAATCTCCTAGATAATATACAAGTTCACAGCAATCTATTACTTTTTGAAATTCTCTCTCTGCAATATCACTATCAGAAGACCCCTTTTCAAACTCCCAGCTCCCAGGGCTTCTCCAACTTTGACCCACTTCGTTTCTGGGTCCTTCGGTTTTGCCCTGCAGTTCCATAAATTACCGCATCGACTTCCTGCCACTGGCGGGCAATTCATAAATTAAATCAAGTTAATATTTCAGTGTCCGGAGTGCAACACCTCCGTGGCCTCGGATATTAAAATGCTTAATTGAATTTGTTAAGGCCAGCGAATGGCCACCGATAAGGATAACTCTTTAAACTGGAGGCTCCGGCTCCGGGACGCCTCCTCATCGGGATTTTCGAGAGCCCGGCTCACCATAAACAAACGCACAACTTTTATTGCCGCTGATTGTTAATTTGTGAAGCGATAACGCGTTCGCGGATAGCGACCCCAATTTCTCAGCTTCCCTCCGCCCTTTTTCTCCCAGTGCGAACTTGTGACACCCTTGAAGGTAACTCCTCTAGATATTCCTTTCTTTTGCGGTACTGCCCGTCGTATCGATAAACTCATCCTTTTCTGGCAGGGATCCTCCTCCTACTCCTCTTCTCGGATTCTCTTCCATATGTCGTTTCCTGCCCCGCCAGAAATGACATGACAAATGTCTTCGACCAGGGCCCAGAGATCCACAGATCCACAGATCCAGAGAACCAGAGAACCGGGGAACCGCATCGAACTTTTGGATCCCCGCAGGCAAAAGACAGGCCCCCTTTCGCCCAGCCTTTTGCCTTTTGTTGTTCAATTCAATTTATTGTCGAAAGTTCGTAGTTGAAAGAACATTTTAATTTGGCCAGCCGAGGCAAAAGAGAGAATTCCCCAGAGTCGAAGTCGAAGAAAAGGTTGCAGCCCGGGATCTCTGAGCCTGTTTTCCTTATAGTTTATGTGGCATGAAGTTGCAAAAGTCTCGTGTCGAGCGTTAAATTCTTTTCGACTTGGCAAATTGAACGAGCAGTCGTACACCGGGAGATATATATTAAAGCAACCTCTTAAAAAAATTTTAAAATTTCTTTTTTTTCAGATTTTAGTGCATAGTGTTCTTATTTAATTTAAAATAGATATGGTACAGAAGATTTGAAGTCTCTGAGTTAATCACACTCGTGTATAACTTCAACCTCCAGAAATTTCAGTTGTTCCGTTTCAGTTTTATATATTTGATTAGATATTGTAAAAAAAAACTTTTTTATTAGGAAATCTTTTACTCTTTTGTATATCCCAACAATAAAAGTAAAACATTTTCTTTCTGTGCACCCCTGCTTTGATCCACGCTGCGGCTGAATTCGAAAAGTAACTGTTGTGCTCAGTGTCAGGCTGCAAAGTTCGGGGTGTCGAAGCGTCCCGAGTTCGAGTTCTCTTATTTAAACTCTTATTTATGCACATTGGCCGGGGCTTTCGTCTCCGCATTTCGTCGTTTCCCCCATTTACGGGCTGCAATTCCTTTTTTGTGGCTTCATTTCTGCAGACAAATTTATTCGCTGTGGTTGCTGGCAGTCGAGCTGTGGTTACTGTTTATTAGTGGATTTATGACGTTTGCCCCCAGTGGGGCTCGACTCTCGTTAGTCGAATTGTGATCACTCTGCGCCGGACAGCGCCGTCAATTGCCATCAATCAATCAAGTGGGCCGCTCTAACTGTATCTTTTTGGCCTTTAGATGAAGAGTAAGGGGAGTAGGGATGCCCATGCCCATACCCCTACCCAAACCCAGATTTGAATGCTGAACAAAACTGCGCCTGCTTACCGGATCATAAATTTCTGTGCATTCGTCTCATTAACCAGCAAAAAGGGAACGAAAATATCAAATTACCTCTGGCGCGTTGTTCTCTTCTCTTCCCTCCGCTCCGCTCTTTCTTCTGGTTCTTTCTTCAGAAGAGCAGAAGAAAGCCCCCAAAGAGGGGGGCGGGGCTCAGGTTGATGGACAGGAAAGTGTATCGTTGTTGGCATGTTTGAAATTTTATACACTTGGGATTGGCGGATTAAGAGATTTTCTTCCTTTAAAGAGCTGCCAACAAAACTCCCTACTTTCATTTCACTTCCACAACAGAATAAAAAACAAGTAACAGCAAAAAAGAAGAAGAGCCGGTTCCAAATTAAACTTAACAAGACAGAGTGTTAATGAATTATTTGGAGGACACGCTGCAATGTCACAGAACCAAACCGCAGACATAAAAAAGGGCAGCGACAACCGGGCAAACGAATTTCATTAAAAACTTGCCACAAACATTGTCGACAATTAAAAAGCTTCGATCAGAAAGCCGCTGCGTATGGAGTATTGTACCACAAAACCGAAAAAAAGTGAAGAAAAAACAACGACGCACAATCGATGTCGCTGGGGATGAGCACTCTGGTTGGGGAATCGGAATCAGAGGAGTCAAGGTGGTGTGCTCCCGATGATACAACCGCAGAGCCACCAGCACCACCAGAACCACCGATCTTAAGTGGCTCACTTGGCTTTCCGGCTATTTTTAGGACCCTGCAACGAGGCCTGAAACCGAAAGTGGGAACTCTCTGGAGCATTCGGATCTGAGAGCCTTTTTGCTTTTCGATTTTTTCGCATTGTTTGTACTGTTTTTGTCCCTTTGCGGTTTACCTCAAAAAAGCCAAACTGCCGAAGGTTAAACAGTTTGCAGGGATAGAGCGAATATGTTGAAAATAATGCAATCGAAAGCAGCATTAATTACATAAAATAATTTAATAAGAAGAGACTACGCTATAGTCGAGTACTTCGACTATCAGATACCCGTTGCTTAGCTAAAGGGAGTGCGGGGGAGATAGAGATATGCAGTTGTAAAAGCTACTGGCTCCATCTAGTGGCCATTTTATATTTTGCTTAGAACATTTCAATGAATTGTCCGATTTTAAAAAGTTCTTCTACATTTCGATAGGTATTAATAGAACAACAAAACCTGTAAAGATGTGGGCGCCAGGCTTTTTTAAAAATTATAAGCTAATAAACAAAATTAAACTATAAAAAAATATGAATTTCGATCATGTTTTTCCCAGTGCACCCTTTAGAAATCAAGCGAATTAGCAAACATTAAATTCTCAAATGCATTTCGAGTTCGTTGCCCAGGCAAGTCCTTCGTTTTTGTTTGGAGTAACGAGCTGCCTCTGCCAAGCCGTTTTATTTGCGCAGCTCTCGACTTGCCAAAGAGCCTGAAATTGAGCTTCTTAAAGAGCGCAAATATTGAATCTGCTGCCTCTAGTCTCTCTAGTGGGTGGCCAATGGCCAATGGCCAATGGCCATTCTAGGGGCCTTGGAATCTTGGCTAATTTATTTACCTTAATGTCTCCATTCCGTAGGTGATTAAGGGCACCTCAAGAGTTGAACCAATATGGAAAGCGGAAATATATAGCTATAATTTCCAATTCGCAGCTGTTTTTGGAGAGACGCAGAAATAAAGCAAATTAAATATGCAAATTAGTAGCGAGACTAATCCGCACAAAAAAGAACAGCAAATCATAGTCGATGACATTTGTTAAAGTTCATTAAACGCGACTCGCAAAAAGAATACCAAATAGATGGTTAAATGAATGCGAAAGAGAGACGGGCCAATGTGCGTAGAAAGAGACTGCTGTAGAAATGGGTGGAGTAATCACACTCGAGGCCCACCAGCGGCGCTTCATTGCGAATCGGGCTTTAACTTCTTTCTTTTGAAAACGCAGCAGCAGACGAGCAGAAATTGCCAACATTTTTGCCAGTTGACAACTTAATAAATTTTGAGCAGAAAAAAAGAGCAAGAGAGATCTCTCGAGTTGGTTATTAAACTCGCATATTTCTAATAATTTGCTCTGTCCGTTTGTCCGCGTTTTTCTCCTGCTGCTGCTGCTGCTGCCGTTGCCATCGTCTTCTTGCAGACATTTCCTCTATTTATCAGAAACGCATAAATTTCTAAAATATTTCTTCTTCTTCGGCGGCGACGACCACGACAACGAACAAGAGCGAGCAACAACACGATGATGCAGCTGAAGATGCAAGAAGTGGCCAGAGAAGCAGCACAAGATGGCCAAGAAAAGAGCTGAAACACACGTGCACAGTGGGGCAGGATCGAGAGTGAGAGGGCACACGGTGGGAGAGGGACAGAGCAGAGCAACAAGTTGGAGAATGGGGATCGAACTGAGAGTCCAGTGAGAGAAGTTAGTGCTGTGCTGCCACCACAAAAGCTTCTGGATCTCTGGATCTACAAGAGTTCGAAGCTCCAAATTTGTGATGTGGCTTTACTTGAAGAATATGTAAATCCCAAATATCTGCAGAATTTTATATCGTTACGCAATATTATACAAAACCTTATGATGAGTATAAATCATTAGTTTTTTTTGTAAGCCTTCTTAAGTTTCTCTTAGTTTCTGAATTTCTTTCAGTGTTAGCATAGAATGGGTCTATAATTTCTTTATTGTTATGTATAGTAATAGAGCTCTGAATATTGTCGTCTCTTATTACTTTTGTTCAATCTATAGATGTAGTGTTACAATGGAAAGCCTCTTCCTGTCATTAGTATGAGTATGCTATTTGTTTAATTTTCCCTCCCCATTCGCCCTGAAACTTTTCGCTCAGTGCCGTTGGAGCTCATGGTTCTAGCATTTCATTTCAACACCAAACGTAAATTTGTACTTCCTCAAAGGAGTCAGCATGATGTTACTGTTACCCTCCCCTCGAAGTCCCCGCTTTTTTCTGCTCACCACGCTGAAAGGAGATTTATGTTCATTATAGATTATTTCTGTCTGATGATGTTAATTTTGTTGCATTTCTCGCATTTGCTTGCAGCTCTGCTGCCACTTCGTTCTGTCCCTCCTTCTTGCTTGCTTACCGTTGCCTACCAGGCCAAAGGAAATACCTGCCCAGGTGGGGCCGAAAAAGAGAAAAGGGGGAGAAGAGCTGAGTTCAGCTGGCGCTGCTCATAAATGTTGTACATTGTGGTGCCTGGTGTTTGTGTTGTTGTTGATGGCATTGCATGGTCAGCGTTTGATTTGTTGCGCGCACGCCTTGGCAACATTGTTGCGAGAGCACAAGAACCGAACCTAGCCGAACGAATGTCGAATGTTGGTTGCCAGAGATCAAACGCAGAGTATCGGCGTCTATGGTATTCCTGTGATTGCAGTGCACACACTGATCGGTATCACGTGGGGTGTAAGTGTCGCCATGAAAACACCGTGATCTCTGGATCTGCAAGAGTTCGGGGCTCCAAATTTGGGATGCTACTTTATTTAAAGATCACGCAGCTCAGGGATACCTGCTGATTTTAGTATCTCTGTAGAACTTTGAGTTAAAAACTCCTATATCAAATTTTACTTATATTTATATTATCTTTCATTGCAGGTAAGTGCTCGCTGTGCGATGAATCCATACGAATTGCTTAACTAGGCGTGAGTATTGGGTGACTGTAATTCTTCTTATTCATCCTCCCCTTTGTTTTGGATTATGCTTGTTGTTGCCTTTGTTGGTTGTTTTGTTGTTCTGTGGCTGCCTGTCGCCTGTCAAGACGTTTGTCAACACACAAAGCAACATGTCAAACAAATGATGTGAGCTAACGATGCCGACACGAAACACAAGAACATCAGAGAGAATCAAGAAGAGCAGCAGCGACTGCCACAGAAACTAAATCAGATCGGACCACGCCCCTTGCAGCGTACTCCCCATCGGAGATGCAGCCATATTAGTGCCATGTTCACTCGCTGTTGCACGTCACTCAAAAGTGGTTCGTTCTGAGGTCACCACCTCTATATGTATGGGATGCATCTATAAGCTCCATCCATATCCAGTGCTTATCTGTGCTTTTATGAGCTGGAATAAAGCGGGGGATTAACTCCTCATGGAAATTAAAAACATTTTCGGACTTTATCTAAAGCAGCAGACAGAGGGACTTTTGAGATGGAAAAGGGACATCGTGGGTTTACTGCACTGGGAAAGTGATATAATAAAATCACAAACTCGAATTCTTTAGTTTTATTAACATTCTTAATATTTTACTTACAAAAACACTGCACTGAAATAAATTGGGAACTGATTTTGGATATAGAAATAATATAATAAAAATTTCGAAGTTAAACGCGAATTCTTGAGGACTGTTATTAGTTTTTATTTATTTTCCCAAAATCCCCTTTTTTTGCGGGATACTATTACTCAAAATCCATAACTCACATAACATACATTCGATATCCCCCAAAATGTTCCCTGTGCATAATATCTAGTTCCAACTTCGTGCACAGCTGGTTGCACTCGCTCCTCGGCCGTCGAGTGGAAACGCATCTGTGCGTGAGCTTTTATGTGCACCTTAAATTCTACTAATGAAAACGATTCGGGGAGCGGGTGGAGCGGGGTCTTCTTCTTCTCTAGGAGATCCACCCGAGATAGGGAG
Source organism: Drosophila lutescens (assembly GCA_037075285.1). Taxonomy (NCBI): domain Eukaryota; kingdom Metazoa; phylum Arthropoda; class Insecta; order Diptera; family Drosophilidae; genus Drosophila; species Drosophila lutescens. The sequence goes on from JBAMCF010000324.1 coordinate 496,047, forward strand.
GTGGAAATCGAGATGCAGAGAGAGGGAAATAGAGCTGCCCTAATGGCAACGGGGCTCTCGATGCGAGACTTCCCGCTTTATGGCCGCGTTGACATTTTTATTAACGCTGGCCTTAATAACAAAGAGCAACCAGGCATCAGGCATCCGAGATCCCCCCTGGAAACCCACGCCCCTGTGGGGTAGATTTATGATGGCCATAACAATGAATTAAATGTGACATCGATTGCTATCGATAGAGTTGTGGCCAGGCGTTCCTTATCGCCCCGTCTCAATCGATGCATATGAAAATGGAACTGGACAGCATATAGCTATATGGCATGTGTGATCAGGATGGGGATACCGTTCTCCCGCTGCGAGGTTATGCAATCGTCTGCCTCGTATTTCAAATCGCCTGACAACCACATTTCATCTCTCCACTAAGGGGAACTCCTTTCGTTTCATTTCCCACTGTGGCGTCTCCTCTTTGCACTATATAATTAGCTTCATCAACGCAATAATCATGCTGTAAACAAATGCAGGGGATCGCAGGGCATTAAAACTTAAATTACCCCCAGATTGTGGAGCCCAAAAAGAGGAAAAGGGTCTCAGAAGCATAAAACACAAACCAGAAGGGGAAGGCTTTTGGATATAATTATTATTTTATCTCCACAAAGTAGAGAAATTCTACCTCTTATAATGATGGGTTATTCTACCGGACCGGGCTATCCGATTCCAATTGTGTGTGGGTACAAATAGTCGGGGTCTGGCCAAAAATTACAATCAAATTATAATGCGAAACAAGACAATTTCAGGCCGTAATTAGAGCCAGGGGAATTTCAGTCGTCTCCAGTCTGCGATTGTGGCCATCAATTGGAGCTTTTGTCCGAGATCTCGGAGAATCTCCGTTTCACTTGTCTGGCCGCCACCACAGACATCATCGGCATCGGGTTTCTCGATTCGGAAATAGGGCCAGACAAAACAGAAATAAAACCTAGAGCGACGAAACCAAAAGTGCTAACCGCGAAACGAAACTCACAATGTGAGCTTGCATGTAAAGCAAAACGAGACAAGTGGTTGCGAATATATACGATGGATGGATGGAACCCCCATTATCTGTATCTCTATCTGGGTTTTCATCGAGTTCCCTTAGAAGGGAATAGACGAATTGATTTTGCGCACGGCTGCAGAAGATCAAAGCGGCCCTAAAGCCGTCGCAACATCGGATTGGGTGTCGACAGACTCAGACATCAGACATTCTGCGGTTTGGTGAGCAAACAGAGATTAATCGAGCAAATGAGATGACTAGTATAGGTAAAGAAGATATTTGTATTCAGATTTAAAATTCTGATTCATTCGCTCACAAAAAAAATATTCTTTCGAACTTAAAACTACTTTCATTTCTATTTCAAGAGTATTTTAGTCTTAATTTCAAGTACATTTCTTCTCAAATAAGTGAGAATTCAAATTTTTGAATTGAGTGCATTTGATCTTTAGTATTGATCATTAGTTATGATAATTACAAAATCCACAATCAGTACAAACCCTGGAAGTTATATAAATTTCAACGTTGTCATTAAAAACGTATTAGAAAATTTTTTTAAAAGTTCCGCCTCTGCTACAATCGGAAAATAAGTGAAAAGCGGTTCCTTTTGATGATAGTTTCTCATATTAAGGCCTCAAATTACTCGGTTATGAGTAGTAAGTATGAGTTTAAAAAAATCTACTTTAAGTATCTATTAAGCAGGAGTAAGGTAACTGATTTATTTTTGCGGACAGCCGAAACGAAACCCGCTTTTGAAATTAAGGTTAAGTCGGGTTCGAGGCGAGTTAACTACTTTGTAGCATCTGCATCTTTAGGATCTCTGACCACCTGACAAACTGACAATGTTTGCCCGCTCACAGCATGTGCAGCTTCGTCCAAGGTCCCGCTCTTGGATTCCTCGTTGTTCCCTGGGATATATCTTTTTTTGTGCTTTTTTTGTTTGCCAAAGTTTACGACTTACGACTTACGAGTCGGCGGTAGCGCATACAATTAGAGTTTTAATTATCGTCTTTGGTTCTTTATTTCTTTTGTTGGCTGCTTCTGCGGCCCCGATTCCCCTAGCTCTTCACCTTCTTGGCGGCCGCTGTCCATTTTTTGTCGTCAGCGGTAAAAAAAACTAATAATTTGCAGTAAAAAGATAACAACATTGCCGATGGAAATGCATTTCCCCCAGATCCCCAAAGCTTTTTCGCCAGGAGCCACACAAGTTGCTCAAAGCGTCCCATAACTTTTGGAGCAGCGGTGGGGTCCCCCCCGTTTTCGCCCAGTGGAGTTTGCCGATTGCTAAAAACAGAACAAAAAGTCAGCAAATAATTTGCAAAATTTTATGAGCCAGTCAGGCAAAAAGGAGGGGTGAGGGAGGGATTCGGGAGGAATTGGACAGGAAGCTGCTTAGTTAAACAGTTGCACAGGCTGCATGGCAAGACGGCCATCTTGTCGCAAGAGGAATTCGACTTTGGGCAGGTTCAACGATCCACTCAATTCGAACTAAAAAATTTGATATATGCGATGAGGAAATTTCCAATTGAGCCATTCTAAAAATAAAATTCAAAGGCTTTCTAAATTAACTTTAATCAATATTGCAGTTTAATTAGGGATAATCGACATATCACTATTTTTACTCGTCACTTTTCACTCGTTACTCGCTGAAACGTAATTTTGATATAATCAACTTTAATTGCAAGTTCTGCGTTTCATAAAGTTTTCTTATTATTTTCAATGAATTTTTTTGCCTTGAAGTTGATGGATTTCAAGAGGCTCCAGTCAGAATTTCAAACTCGTTACATTTCACTCGTTACTATCTGATCGGAAGGCAAACGAGGCATGAATTAATCGCCTGTGCCTAATCAATTATCTTTACCATCTTTAATTAATTCTATATTATTCGCCCTGCCTCAGTTTTCGACAGCAGCTGCTACTTCTGCTTTTTTCTCTACAAAGCTGCATATGGTGCACTTCCACTTCCAGTTCGACGACGACGACGATGATCATCTCTAGCACCTTGGGTCTTGCAACCCCCCGCAAATCATAAACCGTGCGGCATATAACTCAGCCCAATCGGAAATTGCTTTTCTCTTATCGATTTACGCGCCTAATCGACAAATGCGGCCCAAGACAGTTTTCAATTTTGCACTAGATTTAGTTAGCAGTCTACTCATCCTCCGCTCAAAAATTAAAACCCAGAGAATTAAGGTTGCATCGAAATTTTGGGCCATCTTCTACCAATAAACTGTGGTAAAACAAACGGCAACGTGTACGCACATCTAACGTATTATCATATATCTCCAACTGATTTGCATAATCTGCTATTAATTGCGTTGAGATAGAGCTCTGTAAGAGCGAAAGAGAAGAAGAAAATTGATTGGACCCAAATGCCAACAGAAACATTTGGACAGGCCGACTACTCGAGGGCAATGGATTCCCCGATTCATCGGCATTTTTCTCCCTTCTCTCCTTGGGTTTTTGTCATCCATTGATTAATAAAACAAAATCGAAAACTAAATTACGACTCAGAAAAGAGAAGCGGTATTCAAATGAGCAAATAAGTGTTTCCCAATTTATTCATATCCAAAGAAAGTGAGTGAGTGAGTGCCTTTGGGCTAAATCTCTTTGACTGCTAGATGATTAGGGAAATTTATATTTTCCAGCGAGAAAGGGAAGAACCGGAATAAAAAAGATCTTGGTTAATATATGTATTGAAGTTATTGTGATTAAACCACTGTGATAAAAACAAAGAATTAAAATCTTTCAATATATTTCATACGATTCTTCTTTGACTTATTCTTATGATAAATATAATAACATAAATTATTTTGTATACTTTTATAAGAACTATCTTTTCCATTGTTCATATTTGTTGTGCCTGTGATCTATACACGAAAAACCGTTGGACAACCCCCAACATAAATTGCGGCCACTCTTCCACAATCGGAACACCCACTAGATTTATAGAATGGGGGCCTACTAACAGGATCGAGTGGAAAAACAGCAGGTTGTCCCGACGAATCGAACAAATGCTTTAATTAAAAATGTGTTCGCCTATTTCGTTGTTCAATCCACAAAATCCGTTAGCCAAAGTCAACGTCATATGGGGAAAAATAAAAAATAAAGAAAAAGGAAAAAAGGGGAACTGCCAAGCGCCAGTCGAAAATCTGTCATAAATTTATTATTTTCAATTAATTATTAAAACTTGCCTGGGCTGTTGCTGCTGTCGATCGATCGGTAGTTTTTTTTCTCCCATTTTTTTGGGACGCCCCAAAAAGCTGCCAAATAAATTCGCCACGATGGGAGGGACGTAGGCCAAGTCAAATGCTTATTAAAGACCCCGATAGGCCAGGCCAAATGCCAAAGTGCTCATTAGTTAGCTTAGGATCGAAAAAACGAAATAGAAACCAAAACCAAACCATAACGAACTGTGCGTAATTTATTGCTCGCCTCGAACACAAATTTGGAAATTAACCAAGAGGCAAGTTCCACTTTTTTTCCAGCGACCAAAGTGTCGTTGGAAATTTGAGCTATCGGCATTTCAATTTTCGGACGGAAAAATGGCAATGGCAATTTAGCAACGCATCGGCATTTCTGCTATTGATTGAGTTTTTCACAGTTTTTCCAATGAATGAGCTGGCTTTTGGCCCGCAGAGCTTGAATGAAATCGGAAAAGGCAATGACAAGAGTTGGGCACTCTGGACGAGGATTATGTAACCATTGAGCCATTTTGGGTGACACGATCGAAGCAATTTCGCGATTTCGATGAATTGAAATGCAACGAGGCGATCGCACAAAAATGCCATTCAGCTGAGAGCCAAAAATGCCATGGAGACAGAAAGAAGAGAATTTCATAATTAAAATCGATCAAAAGGGAGATATATCATTCGAAATGGAGCTAAATTTAAAGCCGACATTTTATCACATAGCAAAAGCTGTACAAAAAACAAATGTTCACCTCTGATGATCAGTTTTCTCACCGAAACTTGGTGTAATGTGGTTTCATAATAAAAATAAATATTTACATTGACTTTTACGATTTTTTCTGATTAACTTTAAGATATTTTAATCAACTTAAATTGCCCAAGTAAATAAATACCCACTTTTATGACAAATACAAATACAGATATTATGGTATCAATAGAAAAAATATAAAAACTTAAATGCTTGATTACGAAATCACTTGACCATTTGGCAGGAAAATTAAGCATAACTAAAGCACACATTTGGCCATGCGTTCGGCATGAAAATCAATTGAATTTCCACATGAAAAGTTCAAGCATAATTCCCTCTGATAAAGGCCAAAACCGAACAGCCATGGCAACATTTTCTCACAGCAAGTGCTGCCGTGGCCAGGCTCTTTGCATTTTATGGTCCAGTCGTTCAGTTAAAAAGGCCAGTTCCCCATCTCTCCGGGCAACTCCCTGAAAACTCACCTGGCAACTGGCAACCAGCTCACCAGCGAGCCAAAGGAGTGCGTTCATGGCCATGGCGAACTAATCAGAAAATTGAATCGCTTTAATTACTGCACAAGCAATGGGCAGTGGAAAAATGCTGGTGCTGAGGAGTTGGAGAGGATCTTCTCTGGAGGATCTCAGATCAGGTGAGGAGGGTGCTACTCACTGCTCATCAGCAGATGGTACGCTTCTGCTCTTGCCTTTACAGCTCCTACCGCGAAGACGGCGGCTACTCGTCTTCTATGAGAAATGACTATAGAAATTTTGCAATAAATTTTAATATGCGTGTAATGAGTGAATGAAGAATGCACCCGAACTATGAGCGAGTAATTAGAAAAGGAATTCCAATGGGGGTCTTTTGAGTGCGGGGAGAATCTTGGCTTTTAATTGCCCGAAAAATAATAATGATGGTACATGCCCCCAGGGAGGTCTCTATGTGGCTCTCTCGGTTGACTCCAAAGATCGTAACTAACCCAGTGACACATAAAAGTGTCGCCTGTCACGCTGAGAAGGCGGAGAAGAACAAGCACAGAACCAGAGACACCGTTAGACAACGGAAAAGATTTGGTGTTCCTTGAGTCGAGAAATAAAAGAAGCCAACGGTCAGAAGTTTAGGAGGAGGCAAGGCGTACTCCATGGACCTTCCAGTCTGTTAGCACTGGGAATAAAAAATATAATTAGGAAAAAGATACTCCATAAATAAATATGAAACGATAAAAAAATAATAAAAAAGAGTAATTTATATGTTCGAAGCTGAAGAACATGGGATTCTCTATTTTTAGGATTTATAGTATTTTTAATGAAAAAAGTACCAAACTTAACATTTTCTATACTGAAAATAATAAAAATAATGGGTTTTAATATCTCTTATTATCTGTTTTAATAATAATGAATTGTATCTCTATTATTAGCATTTGAGTTGTGTATGTCCTATATATTAAATGCTAAAAACTCTTTTTTAATAACCCACTTTTGGTATGGTTGTTTTTCCAAGTGCCAACTGCAAAGATCGACAATTGCTGGCCCTAGTTGATCTGCCACTTCCTCGACTCATTCTCATTCCCATTCCCAATCGCAGTCACAGTACCCCAGTCTCCCAGTCACCGTGACTTTTTTCTGCCTGGGGTGTGCAAACTGTAATTTGAGCTGCCGAAGCTGTAACATCTTTGAGCTGCTCCTGCTCCTCGAAAAGCATACATGATCCTCATACAACGGCTCTATTTCACAGTTCCCGTCCCCCCATTCGAAATGCCAAATATTTACAGGCGAGAGAGCCAAAGTTCCCAGCAGTTACTACTCAGAGGTACCTAGTAACTGCTTACTGCTTCCATTTGCCATCTACCATTTACCACTGCAGCCACCGCAGCCATTGTAACTGACACTTTAACAGCAACAAGTGGGTGGACGTTTATGTCTCTTTGTCTTGGCTCGTTGTTTTCCCGGGGCCTTTATCTCATTCTCTGTTTTTTTCGGTTAACTAAATCACAGAAATCTAGCTTTAATGGCCCCCGGTTTATGGGTTAAAGGGGGGGGGCTTGGAGAAATGCTTTCTGGCAAACTTCTGCTGTCAGCGATTTTGACAGCTCCTCTCCTTTCCCCATCTTCCTCTTCCACGTGGTGGGTGAACCATTTGTCGTTTAGTGAAATGAGTTGTCGGTAATTGCTCACTTCAGGAGCTTTTGGCGGGGGAATCGGTTTGCCCATGGCTTACCGATTCGATATGGGTACAAAACCCTGAAGAACGTAGGCGGCTGAACTGCTTGTGTGGGCGTGTCATCTGATGAAGTGCTGTCGCTGTGTCGCTTTCTAAGGTTTTACTTGTACGAAAGTTGAAATCCATCACTGGAAATAGCAGGAGGAGCCTCATAGATTTATGACTGAATTTCAGGGGCTTTGTCGTGAGTGGCGTGAGTCATTAACAACACTTTTACAACACTATTACAAATAACAAATATTTTTGTTATTTAATAACCAACATTTAAATAGAGTTATGGACCTTTTCTGGGTTTTCCTTAGTGTACTCTTTTTTTTGCTTTTGCTTTACTACTTTTTCCCAAACTTTTTAATGTGATCCTGATGAGTCATAAACTCATTTAAGACCTGGTTAAACATTCATCAGCCGCAGCTTAACCCACTCACGACTCATTTTAATAACTCCCTCACGTTTCCATCTCGAATCGAAGCCATAAAATCGAAAAGCTTACTGGTAAGAGTGGCAGTAGCTCTCAGGTTCCAGCAGCAGCAGCATCGGTTAATTTCGGGCCTTAATTAATTTCGAAAAGCGTTTTATACGCTTGATCAGCATACGGCATTTGTCAATAGTCTTGTGATATTTTCCACTTTCACATAAATTATGTAGCCATGGGAGGCCATAGAGACCACCTTTGGTTTCATAGTTTGGGGGAAATGAAGTTGCTGGTTAAGTCACTTTCGATTCGGGAATGGTTCTCTTTCTCCCCTTCTTTCTTTCCAGTGCACTTCTTCCCTTTTCTTCGAGACAAGGCCACGCCCTCTCTTCCGTGTTTATGAGGTGAGAGCTGAGGGCCAATGATGATGATCTTAGGAGCCGACCCAAAAACAGAGACCAACTTTGTGAAATTGGAAGCCATTTTCTGGAGCTCCCTCTTCATTTTTTGCTGCTATTTCCAGCTCTTTTTGCGCTGCTGTTTTACATTCTCGTGCAGGAAAGACAATACCAAACAAAAAACCGAGTTACTTTCCTTGGTCGTTGGTGGTGCCGCCGGTGGGCTACTGATTGAACCGCCTGTGGTGGTTCAGTTGGTTAAGTTCGGCATGGGGACGCCATCATCATCGTCATCATCGTGGCCTCTTGCACCGCCCCTCGTCCACTGAAGTCCGCTCGGACTCGCTGTTGGTTGGCTGTTTGGTCACTGCCATGGATGCCATGGCCATCATGAGGATGACGTGACTGAGGTGCCCTCTCCGAGGTCCGAAATGCTGTCAGTCAGTCAGTCAATCGGTCATTCATTCAACGTTGCAGGCACTGTGAAAAATATGTAGTCATTGAAAGCCTTATAGGACTTTAGAATGTGTCTGGCGCTCACATCTTTAAATACTTAGGACAAGTATATAAAAAATTCAAAAAACTATAATAATGGTTATAAATATATGAATAATAGTCATTTCTACATAAGTAATTAAGAAGTGTGGCGGCAGAGCACGGGCAGAGCTACAAGTTATGTAATATAAATATTATTTACAATTTCGTATAATCCTCTTATAAACATATTTTTCTCTCTGTGTGATTCTCAAGTCGCAATAAGCTTAAGAAAACCATCGCTTGTGGGTGAGGTTAATATTATTATAAGAAGTAGCCAAGACAAACAGCAAAAACCAACTCGACCCCAATAAGTCATTTTGACTCGAATTCTTCCAGCAATTTTAGAGCATTGTTCATGTCTCGTTCCTCTACGTTTTTTCTCCAATTTTTCATTGGGTATTTTCTTTTGGGATTCCACCATGTTTGTAATTACCAACACGAGGAGGAAGTTTCTTCGGCGATATTTTGCATTGTGACCAGAAGTACAAACAAGACAAAGGAAACGAAATGGCTAAATGTTTAACCCAAGACCAAAAATGGTAAATTCTAGCAGATTTTCCGTACTCTGGCATTTTACCCTTTTTGGGTTTGCTAACTTTTGGGAGGGGGATCGGTTGGCTATTTTACACGCCTTGCCAAGTTCGGAATTCCTCTTCAGCTGCCACTGTCAACCTGCATTTGCATTTCGCGTGACTGGCGGTGAGGAGACTACGTCGTCGTCTTCCTGTTTCTGCCGAGATCTCTGTGGGCAGCAGAATGAGAATCAAAGCTTCCCACCGTAGAATTCTTCTTCTTCGAGAGGAGCAGCAGCAAGTGACTCAAAATTAGCCGCCGCCTCATTAGGCAGGCGAACCTTATCTGTTCAACTGGGGGAAACGGTTATTCCATAACCGAGCTAGGTTCTCGTTTTCAGTTCTGCTGTTTTGCCGGCGAAAAGATATGATTTGCCTATGACAAGAGACAGGTTTTTCCGTCCCAGAGGTGTCGCCCCATTCAAATTGCCGATGTTCCTCCCTCCGAGTTCTAGCTCCTCCATCCGCTGCTCCTCATGTCAGCGGTCGAGATGCCGCATGATTGATGCCTGTTTTGCGTGATATCCCCCACTTCTGCTGCTTCTTCTTCTTGGCCAGCGGCCTTGCGAGTTGGACTTGAAGTACAGTTAGAAGTTGCGATCCAATCGGAACCGATCCGCCAGCGCCTGGCATTATCTCCAGTCTCCAGCGGCCGCTGCTCCTCTACTGTTCTCCTCTGCAATCGCGACATCTGTCTGCGATACACTCCCAAAAATGGGATCGAAATTATCGGGCTAAATAAATAATTTTAGGTGGAAATGGATCATTACTATATGTATTTTTAGGATAGTACAATACCCAATAGCAAACAGAAAAAAAAATTAATATGAAACCAATGATCGATGATATGATGATATGTGGTACCAATTTTAACATCAATTTGATATGCTTGAAATGTAAACAACACACCAGTTTGAATTTCGAAAGTGTCTTTCTCCCTCCCACTTATGTTACTTTAAGCGCTCAACTTCGAATTCAGGGTTTGTACTTCTCGCTCCCACTCACGTAATTTATCGCTTTTTTGCTACATCCTCTCTTTTTGGAAGTCAGCGAATCCTCGAATGACAGATTTCAGTAAAAACGATATATAAAACTCTCTCTCTAAATATTCTTACTAAAGTTGTAGGCTTGAACTAAGAACTGATTTTATCATAACTCCCCCACAGTCATCCCAAAGTAAACCTTGACCAAATAATATTTCCAATTTAAGTTTGTTGCACTGTGTCCCCCGTATTTCAGAGTGAAACCTCGTTACGCGCGATAGTTTTATATACGAGCGACCCTGGCGAGTATTTTTTCTCATTTTCCGCTGAAAAACGCACTTGACTAACATAAATTTTCTCATTGTTTACTTTCGGCTGTGGCTTCGGCTGCAAAACTCTTGCAACTGCAACTTCGAAATGCAACTGCAACTGCCGCATCTGCCTCTAGTGGCCCCAAGGTGGAACTAGTCTTGTAGACCCCTTTGGAGGCCCCTCTTCGTAACCCCCTTGGATAACCCCTTCCGTAACCCCCCTTTTCCCCATCCAAATCCAGCGGCATTGTCAGTTTTGCGCGTTGTTTGTTGTTGCATTTACATTTTTGGTGTCGATTCAATTAGTAAATATAACCAAAAGCAAACAGACAAACAAACCCAGACTTTTGCAGATGGCAGATGGTATGGGGGTAGGAGGGGTTCGTGGCTATAAGGCAGGAAACCTGTACAATTGTTGACCATGCTCATGCCTAAATAGCCGCAGACGAAGAAGACAACTCCAGCTGTGGCATCCTCGCTGATAAATCTTGCAGATACCGAACCGAAACCGAAAAAGGGGGTGTGCAAATATATAGGGGGGAGTACGAGTACGAGGAGGAGTACTGGGCACTGAGCACTTCCTGCATCCAAGTTGTATTCAAAGTTGGCGGCTTGCTTGAGTGTGTGTGCAAATTAAATTGCTCGCTAATAAAGTGCGGGGAAAGGGGTAACAATAAGTACATACATATATACTGGTGTGTATCGAGAAAACGAGGGGTCTGATGGGTTCAGGGTAAGGTGGCATTAGCCCCCCTTCCCCCCTTTGGTAATGTCTTCATCATGCCCCACACAATATGACACAAATTGCCAAACAAAATTGAACAGTTCAGCTTTTTTTTCCCCCAAAAAATTCAGTTACTATACTTCCCCCCTCTGAGAAAAAAAAACCCTCCATTAAATGGCAATAAGCAGGCACGAGGTGATCACAGCTTATCACCCAGAGTCAAAAAAGCGTGAGAGGCCCAACGATTTCTGACATTTAAGCGGGCAAAGGCGCCGCCGTATGCCCAAAAAAAAAAAAGAAATAACTTTGTGCAAAACCCGCCCAACAAGACTCTCTTTGCCTCCTGGCTACCCTGTGAATTTGTGCACTGAAATATAGCCAAATTGAGCATAAAATCTAGGAAAATGTTAACTACATAAATGTTTTTATGGAAAAAGTTTGGGGCTACCACTCAACAGTCTAGGATATTTTTGGAAAACACATATGAAACGTTTAAACGTGGCTGTAAAATCAATGTAAATGTTATAGTGAACTTAAAATTTTGCTTTTGGATATAAAGTTTACAAGCGGAACAAAAATATGGGAAAACAGTAATTAAAATGCTTTAATAGTATAAAAGTTATACCAAATAAAATAAGGGCCGTTTTCTTATCCGCATGTTAAATTTAAAGTAAGGATAAAACCTTGAAAACGTTTAGAATTCAGAGTTTAAAGTCCACTTTAAATTTGACATGCAGTCGAGAAAACGGCGCTAAGTATACTTAATATACTGAATAAGATAATTAATAGAATCAATTAAAAATTAAAGAAAAATTTCGTATTAAATGTTTAGCCATTCCTAAGAGATTTTCTTTGATTAAATAAATTTATACAATGAACTAATATTTTTAGCTGTGCATAGATTTTCCCCTGCCTGCACACAGGGCAACAATGTAGCAGATTTTGATTAGAAGGTGAAATAATGATGTTAACCTCGTAGCTGGCTTTCGGCTCACTAGCGCTGTTTCGCAAGCTGCTCCTCTCGGACATGTGGCTGGAAAATCGAAAAACGGGGCCGGGTTATGGAGTTTATCCCCGCAGAGTAGGGAGAAAGGGGGACACCTAGAGGAGAATAACCAGGAATCCGAATTCGAATCCAGGGACAACAATCAGCGACAGGAGCAAGCCGATCCGCGAGTCCACAGCCGATGATTTAGTGTCCAGCTGGGTCTGCGCACATAAATTCACCTGCGCTGACAGTTCTCCACCAGGTTCTCCGCTCCCGAGAAAACGAGCGAGAAAAAGCGAAAGGCCGCGGAGGGAATCGCGAAATTGTTAAATTGAATTGAGAATAAAATGTATACATTTTTTGGGAGGAAGCTGCAACTGCGACATAGCCACACAGCGGTTTCCTCTTCTCGGAAACTCTTTGGGGGTATGCAAAAAGGCAAAGGAAAAGGAAAAAGCGAAAAAGTCACTAGCAGGAGAGGAGGAAGATCAGGGCCAGCCGAGTGATTGACTCATGAAAAGGCGCACAAACAGTTGAGGCTAAATTCGCATCTAATTCAAAAGAAATGTGATTAAAATCGTGGTAGCCCACCATGTCACCCCTTAACCCTTCTTGGGGCTTTTGTGATGTCATTATATTGAAGAATGGCAGCAAAACCTATGGCAGACATTGACATTGAAAGGAGCAGGAGCAGCAGCAAAGGCAGACCCTATACCTGGGCTACCTGTAGCACACAGGAAAAAACTGGACATTCTTAATCAATTTAATACTGTTCATTCACATACTACACATATCAAGATCATATGAATTATGATAATAACATTGGACATTTTCCTCTTGCTCTAAAGAATTCGCGGTCTTATTTTATTCAAAAATTAATATATGAATTTATATAATAAGACCTATCAAAAATGTCGGTGTAATAAATATAGGATCCCCTCGCTCTAAAGAATTCGCGGTCTAATTTTGTTATAGAACTCACGCATGGTTTTAAAATTTAAATGGTTCAAGCTCTGAAGAATTTGCGTTTAAGGATTGCATTTTACTATCAGACATATAATAATCTTTTTTTTTTGTGTGTGTTATATACCTGTATGTAGTATTCCTCTGACTGACTGAATGTCCATGTGGGTCTAAGCTCAATGCGAATGCCAAAAAGCGAGGCTAATCGCTGCCCATGGAACGTTGAATAAAATGCAAAGCGAAGGACAAACCAAGACAAAGGCTGCTGGATGAGGAGGGGCGAGTGAAGCTCAGGCTCAAGAATGGCGGCATTTGCGCTTAAGCCATGGCAATGAATTCATCGTTGACATATCTCGTTAATTTAATTTCTTATCGTAGGGATAGCATCGTCGTCGTCTTCTTCGACTGGCTCTTGGACTTTTTCGCTCGGAAGCCGCATGGCTGACTGATTTTAGGGCCAGCGAGGGGACTCGCAGGGGGCAAGGGCCCCAGTCTGGTATGCAAAATAGCTGCAAGGATGCGCCGCGTTCTTGACTCGCGGGGCCTCCAAAAACAAAGACAGCCAACAGAACAAGACCTGGATCTGTATGTAGACCTGAAGGCTACGGGGCTATGGGACAGAAACAGAAAACTGGCAAATGCTGCGATTGGGATGGAAGCAGGGACTGAAACCAAAAGACGCCGAAGGCTACACCGAGCAAAAAGCTAATAAAAAGGAAATTAAAAAAATTAAATGTTGTATAAGGACAGCATTTTTTAAAATTGTTCAGCTGTCAACATTAGACTTTAATTAATAGATTTATCATAGGCTTTAGAGATCCGGCTCGAGGGACCACCTTTCTTCAATTTAAGATTCTGTAACAGAAATTATTGCCAAAATTTAAAGCTATTTAAATCGTTTTACTTACAGTTTTTTAACAGTGCATTAGACCCCGGCCCGAGTTTCCTTCCGCCCCTTTTATCCCCTGCTTCGGTTCTTTCCTGATCTGTTCCCTTGTATTTGCTCTTCTTCGTTGCCTCTTGCTACCATACATTTTTGTCATCGATTTGTACGCATTGTCTTGGGCCTGATCTGCTTTCCCCCATGTCGTTGAAACCCCCTTTTATAGGCTTCTCCTTGCAGCTGACTGAGCATCCGATAGATTTTTTAGCATAACATTTGATTATCATTGTCAATTGTGTGTATTTATGTGCAGATTCGAGGCGGGTTCTTTTGTATTTCCCCCTGCCGATCGGTCTCCCCCCTCTAGATTGACAGCACAAATGATTTAGCTTAACTGTCAATCAATTTTCGGCTGAGCAGATCTTTGGGATGAGATAAAAAAATAAAACCGAGCTGCCTTGGTCAAGTTCGTTGCCAGAGTCTTTTGTTCTGGTTAATTGTTATTTGCTTAAAATACGGAATAAGTCTGAAACGCTTTCCCCAATTAACGATAAGGCATCTGGAAGGGGTGGATCGTCCACCCCCTTTTTTTTTGTTTTTATCCCCCTTTTTTAGGAGGTAGCGCACATTAAGCCACATTCGCGCAAATTAACGCAAAATGCTTATCACAGAAGTCGCGTCGGGGACTCTTCCCCGGGCATCACCCACTTATTTTACCGCCTAACGAACAGCGCGTACTTTTTGCGAGGGCAACACCCCACATATAAAACTCCCTTCCCCCTCACAGAAAAGCGTCTCTGTTGATGATTTTACGCACCAACTTTAAAGGAGGAAGAAAGGAAGGGAGCACTCTGTGCACCACACCTTGCCAACTGGTGTTGAAAGCAATTTCAAAAATGATGAGTATGATCGAACGAACGAACAGTTCCCTTGGCAGCAGCCGCTGTTGGCTTTTCGATTTGCTTTCAATATAATTTGGAAGCCCCCTTTGCGATCCGACATCCCCGATCCCCATAAATATACGCTGCTCGGCTCGGACCTTCCTGCCCTTGTCTTGGGCTCCTCGCAGAAGAAGCCAATAAGCAGTTTTGCTTTATCGCTTATTAAAAATCATTTCGCTCTTCGTATTTTCAGTTTCCAGACTGGCTCCAGTCCCCCTCCTTTTCCACCGCCTCCAAGCCATCCTTCCTTCCTTTTCCGCATTCCCCTCCCTTTTCGGCCGGCTTTGTTATTAACTTTGACTCACATGTCGATCATTTTTGATGATTTTGTTCAATTTTAGCGCACATGAGAGCGCCGTCTACGTCTCCATCATCCCCATCCCCATCCCCATCTCCATCCCCATCATCAGCGTCTGCAACCTCTCAGCTTCCTACATTCCGAAATGTGTGTATATCCGAGCTGTGATTGCTATCTGACGGAGCAAAAATATTTATTCAGCCCCCAAAAATGTAATGTTAGTGATGCACAGAAAAAAAGGGTATGCAACATTACATTTCTTTTAAAAACTCCCACCCAAGCATAATCCTGGATGCGCCTCTGCTGTAGGCATTAAAGACTTTAAATCTACCGTCGCTCTGCCGCCACACACAGAATGTAATGTACTTATTTTACGGTACTTTCGAATGTATTGTATACTATTATTTTTTCGTGGTGTAACTTTTTCCCGCTGTTCCAGTGAGTGCCCATCAAGCTTGACGATGCTGCTGATGATGACGTGCCGTTGTCAGAGACTGAAGTTTAAGTCGGACTCGGGACTCGGGATGTCGGAGTCTGAATTGTTCGATCCTGGTGCCCCAAATCGACTTCGCTTTCATTTATGCCTCTCTCCTCTCTCTCTTTGCTCTGTATCGCATGTGTCCGCTATGGCAAATTATGGCAAATACACACCTTATGCCTTGTACCTGATGCCCAATGTTCGATGTCCGATGTGCGATGCCCAGGGACTCACCTTCGCATCTGCTACAGTCAGCCCTCGATGCACACGCACCCCACACACATTGGAGATACGGCACATATATGTAGGTCTCTCCGAAGATGGAGACACTCCATCGAGTGGAGATCGCAACGCAACGGAGTCCGACAACTTTTAATACTTTTCTTCGTTTCTTCGTCTTTGCCTGGCTTTATTTCTTATTGTTTTCTTGGGCCAGGGCTCTCTGGCCGACCGATGATTACAAGATCACTTATCTGGCTTCAATAAACTTCGGCATCGGTTGCTGTTATTATTTTTTAATGTAGTTTTTTAAGTACCATCAAACACTTGAGACTATGAAGCGAGAACTACACCCCCCTCCACTTCTGGCCTGTCTGGTCTCGAAAAATCATCTAGAAAAGTTGTTTAGCCCATCGATCGGATAGCAAGAGGTAATTACCAGCGATCGATTGCTCCTATCCCCACTTCTTCTTTTTGCTTCTCTCATATGGGGCTTATATTTTTTTTGTATTTTTCTAGGGGGCGGCCAGAGCGGAAGATTATCGTAGATCTGTTGTTGTGAGTCCAGCCGAGGAATTTCAATTTCGAACCGAGTACTCCTCTGTGTTCTTTGTGCACCTGCCCTGCAACACTTTCTTTCCGTTTATTGATATCTTTATGGCATCGGTCCCTCTGCCTTCCTTTCAGTACCCCATATATACCAATCTGCCATTCCATTTCGTTGCCCATCAATCGCAAGTACAGTAATTTGGCCCGAGTGCTGCCCCAATGGATTCCCCATTACCACGTAACTCGGGTTTATGGCCACGCATGGCTTTAAGACGTTGGAAAAGGGATTGTACTTGCACTACACAGAAAATAAAACTTGGTAGTTAAGATCAATTTATCCATCCAAAATGCTGTACTACAAACATCAAGTGGATATTAATTTGACATTTTCGATCATAACATTTGACATTTTTATCTTCTTCCAAAGAATTCGCGTTTTTTATGTGATTTCATTTGTGAATCATTATATGGCTTAATATAACTTAGCCTGTCAAAACTTTCACTTTGGTAAATATCTGTTCCTCTTGTTTTGAATTCTAGTATTTTTTCTGTGTGTAAGGGAAAATCTTATTAAAAAGGTTGGGAAAATGTTGTACCTTCATATCATATAATATCTTATGGGAAATAAGCAATTTCCCAAAATAAAAAGCGACAGAAGTCATGGAATTTAATACCTATTATCTCGATAAATAGGGGTTTGGTTATTGTTTATGAACAAAAGCCTTGAAAATGGTTCCAGTGAGATCAGCTCGTTTTTTTTTTGAGCTTCCATTTCTTTTTACAGTGTCGCATCTATTGTGACGCACTTGAGCTCTCCAAACATTCCACGCTCATATTCCACGAGCTCCTGCTAATTTTCCATGCACTTATTCCACTACTTCTCCTCGAACTTTGCAATTTTCGTGGCTGCAACTTACTGGCTTAATGCCAGACTCTGGGATTTCCAAGATTCCCGTTCCCCACTGCTAATAACTGGCAATCTGCGCCCTTGGATTCGCAAAAGCTCCTTTGTTTGCTCTCTAAGAATAAACCTTCTCGAGGGGGGAGTTCGAGTTCTATCGATCTTTCTGAGCCGCTGATCTCCACCACTACCTGGCATTCCTTTCGCTCTCCGTTGGTGGAACATCTGGCCTTTTGATTTTAATTATATATTGTGACCAGTTCGAGAGTCCGAGAGCCAAGGAAAAACCTTCATATCGAAATGGGCGTGTCACTAAATAAATTACTTTTCTATACTTGGACTCTCGGCGCTGTCGAGTTTCCCACATGTGGCACACAATCTGTTTTTTGTTTCCAGGCTTTAGTTTTAGTTTGCAGTTTGGAGTTCGGTTACTTGGCTGCTTGGAAGCTCGGAAAATTGTTTGCTAAACGCCCTTTCCTGTGCTGCTGCTGCTGTCGCTTTTGGGCTGGAGCTGCTCGTAATTAGCATAAATCACTTCGAAAAAGGCTTCCATTTTGGCTTGACCAAATTTGTTTATAGACTCTGTGGCTCTTTTGGCATTTTGGCATCTCCTGACAGGGGTGATCCCCCTTTCCCCCCGGGAAAACAAACAACAACAGCAAAAACAACACGACATGGTCCAAGTCACGCATCGCTGACCAAAATTGGCCTCCAACTCGAACTCGAAGTCAACTTTTTGGGATGGCGAAGGCGATTGGATTGCAGTTTGGTTTCGCTTTGTTAGCTCTTTTCTTTTTTTTTTTGCCCGAAAGTTGGGCAATAAAGGCCATTTGCATTGCACTCCGAAATGCAGCAAATAGAAAGTACAATTCGTTAATTGAAAGTTTAGCGAAAAAAGAAACAAATGGCGAAACAAACGCAGTGTCCACAAATGAATTGAAGCGCCAAGTTGTTCCTTCGATTTCCCGTTTAAATCAACTTTCCCATATTTGAGGTGTCCTGATTAATTACTCCATGCAAAATGGTGACCTCATCACCATTTCCTGGAGTCAAACACACACTAAATTCCCATATGGTAATCAGCTTTATGCCATTTGGTAAACCAACTGTCAAATTCCATTTGAAAGCATCTTCATAACTATTGCGTCCAAAGACTGGTTTGGTTTTCCACTCTGATCGCCTTTTACATTGATCACCCCGGTTATTTCCACTTTTCCATAATCGCAATTACTGTCAATCAGCCATTTAATTTCAAGTTTTGATTTATTATCTTGGCGGAACTTGGGCTCAGTCGCTTTGTTGATTTAATCACGGGTGTGGTGACCCCGACTTATTTATTTTGATTCGATTTTTTATCAACTGTTATGCAATCGTAATTATAATTTATAATAACTTCTTTGAACATTTCAAGGAACTGGTTGTGATAGTTCAGTTGGTAAAAAATAGAAAATACAAAAAATCAATATGGTGTCCCAGAGTTATTTATTTAATTCAATATTTTATTAACGCAAACGCTATAATAATTAGAAAAAATCAAAATGGCAATAATAAAAATACCATTTTCTTTGTAATGGTGTAGTTAGTATTTAATAAAAATATTTTTATATTTATATTTTTGAATTTTTTACGCATTTACAAAATATTTACTTGCTTTTTTATTAGCTTGTATTACGCTACGGAATATATTATCTTTTTCGACTGTCGAAATATATTATGGGGCATCTTTATGACTGCAAATTAAGCTCTGGGAATTTAGACTGGTTTTTCGGTACCCAACTCCACTAGCTTTTCCATTAAATCTTAGCTCGCTTTTTTTTGCCAATGCGTCGTCGTCGTTGTCCACCACTTTGCTATTTTTTTTAGTGCTCTCCAGCGGCCTAATTGAAAAAATGGTTTATTAAAATGGCTGAGGAGATGGTGGATCGGGGGGCAATGATCATAACGCACATAATATTTCCGTCATTAGGCACAGCAACGAGTTTGGAGTTTGAGTTTTTCGGGGGCATTGCATAAGCAGCAAAATGCTCCACCGTCCTTTTGTTCCCCGTAATTTGTGGGACGTGATGCTGATGATGAGGAGGAGGCCGAGACTGGAGATTCTGTCTAGCCGCCTCCCACTCACAGTACTCACAATCACAATAAAAAGAGAGACAATTACGATGGGAGAACGGCGTGTGGCAATTATGAGGCTGCGCTTGTTGGCCATAAATTCGCGTCCGCTTATCATTTTCATAAACAAGTCGCGGCCAAATGGGAGCCGCACTAGAGCCTCGGACTTATGCAATTCTCACTCAAACTTCGCGTCCGACTGCTCCGCCATTTTCCCGGGGTAATGACAGGTGTTTGTAACTCGTTTGTAGCTAACGGAGCCCCAAAATCAACAGCACAGCAACAACGAAAAGAAGGCGAGCTGAAAATATGGCTGGCCCCAGAAACAGAAACCCAGACAATCGGCATCATGGGCATCGCCTGCGCCAGAAGAGTGGGTCTTGGGTACTAAAAAAATACAAAACTTCGGCTGGCAGGGGGTCGCCAACGCAGCCAGCGAACAGATATTTGCATTAATACAAAGCCCAAGCCAATTTATGCCCGCCAGCAGCAGCAGCCGAAGCATCGGTATCACAAACAGCAGCTGCAGTTGTTGGCTAAGCCAAAACCCAGTGAAAGTGATCCTCGAAAGATGCCTCCAAAGGCATGGAAACCTGCGTCTGCGGTTGCTGTCTGGATATTCTAGGATTACACAGGCCGAAAACGGCGAAAAATTTTGATAAATTTAATAAAAAGTTGTATACTGTGCATGTGTCGGCAGAGCACGGGCAGAGAATAAAATTCTATGATCATTAGAGTTATTATCACGTCTAGGTATATACAATTTTAACAAAGGGTTTGGTGATATTATTTTACTAAAATAACTATATTGTACGCACTATACTGTGCATGTGTCGGCGGAGCACGGGTAGAGAATAAAGATAGATTATCACGATTAAGGATTATTAATATAACCAAAAAAACCTATATTGTGTGCAGTATACTGTGCATGTGTAGGCAGAGCTCCGGCAGGGAAAAAAATCACACTCACAAATTATCAAGATTTGGGATTATTAAAATTTATTTTCCTGTATAACTGATTATTTATTTCATAGGTGTAATCTTCAAGAAATGCACTTTCCTCATTTTCATTTTTCTCTGTGTAGTCTTGCAATTTCATTACGAACGCAATTTCGATTTGTTTTCTTGTGGTCAAAGCATACACGGTGGACCCAAGACTCGAGAATGATGATGATTTTGATTTCGATTGTGTTCCCGCGTGTATTTGCGGTTGGGAATCACAAGATTGTCAGCACACACAACTTCATCACTTGATGGCGGGAATCAAATTGATATTTGCGGTTGTCTCTGTGGTTTGTCTGGCCAAAGGAATGTCCATTGGGTTTGCTTAGATCCCAAGATCCCTGGAATCGGATCATAGAGTGTCCACTCCGGGGGTTTATTGAACCCATCTCATCAGTGTGGAAAGTCTGGGGCTGATTAGCCAGACAACATTTGTCATTGTTAGCGCGTAATTAACTCACGCCCCGAGCCAAACCAAATCCACCCACCGCCCACCGCCCCCCGAGTGCCATAAACATAAATCACTCTGGAAAACCACCACCGGGAGAAAAACGGCAACATTTGGGATGTGGTGTTTGGTGTTTGGAGCCTAGAGCCTGGAGACTGGGAACTTAATTGCAGAGTTTGCATAATGCATTTAAGTGAAAAAAGAGGAAAACCGAGCTGGCGGTTTGCCTAATGGCGCAAAATATTTCAAATAAACATTGAAAAACACTTCGAGGCGACGGGCCATGAAGTGAAATTCAATTTGGCCAGACGCCGCGCACCACCCTGCACCGCCGCACCGCAATCATAATTAATTTCGGCGGTTATCGGTTGGCCTGCTTCCGAGTAAGTAATCCACTTCGCAGTCTGAGTCCGCGTCTGGGGTTCCAACTCCCAGGTCTGAAGACTGAAGTCCCACCTGCTGCCAAGTGAGCAAAATCAACAAAATCGATATTTAAAATCGCATAAATCGCCGGGCGAGCCCACACATAGAGAAATACATGAGCGATTGGGTAACGTTCTCTTGGAAATAGGGTACTTTAAATTAAGTAAAATCAATTTACGATATTACGTTATAATCTAAGAATCATAATTATAATGGTGTCTAAAAGTGTGCAACAATATATTTTTAGTCATCAGAAAAAGCTATTTTTCGCTGCATATTTTTAGACACATTTTTAAGTGATTTAGAAAAAACGAAGTAATTTCTATGGCAAATATCGTACTTATATTGAACAAAATATTTCTTACTGAGAATAAGCGATCCCAAAAAACTTATTTTCCACCTACTTATTCTCTAATTTCTATTCAATTTTTACCTGTGCACCGCATGCGTTCCACATTCCCGCAAGCGCACATATGTTCCACACAGTTTACCACCGCCTCGACTTTGGCCACTGTGACCACTTTGCGATTTGATTTATGCGGCTCTTGGCCCCGCTGGGAAGCGGTGGATCGAACGGCTATATAGTGGAATGGCCCAGTGGATAGGTGGTACTGCTCGGTGGGGTGTGTGGGTGCGTCTCGCCTCTAACTGGAATTGCTTTAAATTACGCAAATTCAAATTGCACGGCTCAAGCTCGGGCGAGCGAGTGAGTGAGAGAAACAAAGCCAAAACGAATCCAATCGAATGCAGTTGGAGTTGAACTTTTGATTAACTTATTGGACACACGGAGCACAACAAGTATGCCCGGTACCGTTAGCCGCTCCAAGATCCAAAGACCAGCAAACCAAAAGCCAAGATCCCAAATCCGCGATCCGCCATCCGCCATCCAGGCACTTGCCATGTACAGAGAGTTGTCCACTTTACGTGCTCGCCGATCGCATTTATCAAACCGAACTAAGAGTGAAACCGAAACCCAAACCCCAGCCCAAACCCAAACCCAAAGACAAACCGAAAAAGCCAAGATCGAAAGTGACCAAAGTCGGCGACAACAAAATCAAATCGAATTGCTGTGAGTGCAGCTAAGTGTGTAAAAATTGCTAGCTGGGAAAAAAATAAATAAAAATACTGGCTAATTTATTGGCTCACCATTTTCAGTGGGGTGGAAAATCGCCAATTTATTTCCTACGGAAGATGTTTATCTTGGGTACATAAGTATTCAAAAGTTCAGTTCAAGATCAACTGAATATTGGAAAATCACTTTTATTAATTTCTAAATCAAAATAATTTTAAAATATGGACCTCTTATTTATTGGTCTACCTTTATTTCTATGCCTGCCCATTGCACATTTCAATTCTGCGCAAATATTTACACAATCTCAATAAATTTATGCGCTCTTCTTCACATTTTCAATTTGCCGAGGAGGCAAACCTCCGGCTCACCGCAGAATTTATGCAAAGTCACAGGGAAAACGCGGGGCCCACAAGACTGTGATTGTTATTGGCCTAGAGAACGAACGATCAGCGATCGGGAATCGAGAATCCAGAGAATCGACGATCCATGTGTGGGCGGACGAAATCGAATTCAAATTCAAATTCAGCGATCGTGGTGGGAGTTTGCAGAACACAGAACACTGAACACCGGGTAATGGAGTCAAGTCGCTGGGGTCTAGGGCTGGATCATGATTCTTATCGCCTGGCTTTTAGCTAAAGGCCCGATCCGATCAGCAAACTGGGCTTAAAGCCGTTCGTTTCTGTTTCTGTTTCTCTTTCGGTGTTTCTGTGTGCACCACTTTGTGTGTGGCCCAGTTGTGGTGCTGCGCTTTATGGCCATCGACAACTCATTGACAATTTCCTACTTTGGGTGCCACTTTGGGGAAAGTCGCGCATTCGACAAATATTGGCCATTAGGCAATGGCGATTTTCACACATTGAAAAAAATATTGATCAAAAAGTTATTTTGCGGGTTTTACATTTTTTGGCGCCCCCGGGTGGACTAAAAATCTATTTTTTTTTTAAATTTATTTTTAAAGCCAAAAATAGTTTTGTATATTTATTTTACAAATTAAATAAACATGAGAATCCCTTAAAATATTATATGCAGCTTTTTTCTGTGCACGCCAGGAAATGGCGAGACTTTCCGGGAGGTGTGACCACACATCTATCAGCTGCACAATAACCTCCGCTTTCCCTCCTCTCAAGCGGCGCCAATTAGAATGTTTTATTGCCCGGACTGAACGACATTTCTTGGGGAGCTACACCTCCTTCTTTTCCTTCTGCGAGTGCCAGAAGTTGCCTGCTGTCAGGGGCATGACTTCCTGTCGCTCTTGATTTCATTCCCTGTGTGGGTGAAATCGCATCCGAAGAGTAGGTGGTGACAGGAACAGGGGGCCTAGGGAAAAGGGCAACTCGTTAACGCTGAAAGGCCAGAATCTTTGGAGCGTGCATCCAACTTAATTAGCTGCAACTGCATCTGCCAACCGAAGGAACTGCAGTTTAATGAGGAAGGCATTGATTAGCGCCTCCGATTACAAAGGGAATACAAAAAGGGACAAGAACTGGTAAGAAGGCTCAACAGAAACAGAATAATGGGCCTAAAAGGCGATTTAAGAAGTGGTTGATTAATTAAATAAGTCTTAAAATTGTAGCTTCTTTTAAGTAACTTCTGTTTAACTTAAGCCTAGAGATAAGTAAAATCATACTGAAGGAAAATATTATACATTTATGTAACAATAGATCATGTTAAATGTAGATATTAAAGGGGAGGAAACTTGTAGTTTAAAATATTTATACAAAATTCGTATGCTTGTCTTTATAACTGAGTGTTATTAATTATTATGATGCAATTAAACTTGGCATTTACAATATCTAATAAGGCATTATTCATACACCGAGAAAAAAAACCGTTCTCAACGTTCTTGATTTCAGTATTTCCGTGCTCAAAAGTGAGCCAAGAACGGTTTTACTAAAATCAAGAACGAGTGTTCTTGATTTGAGACTACTTTTTTGAGAATAAGTATTCTTGATTTCAGTATAAGTCTTCTTGGATTCAAGAAGAAAAATTCTTGGATTCAAGCATAGGCGTTCTCGGTTTCAAGAATAGGCATTCTTGGTTTCAAGAGTAAATCGTTCTCGGTTTTAATAATTTCTCTCTTACCAAGAAGAACGTATTCTTGGTTTCAAGAAGAAAAATTCTTGGATTCAAGCATAGGCATTCTTGATTTCAAGAATAGGCGTTCTTGATTTCAAGATTAGGCGCTCTTGATTTTAGTAATATAGACCCTACCGAGACGAAACTCTTCTTGATTTCAAGAACGATTCTTCTTGGATTCAGCATAGGCATTCTTGATTTCAAGAATAGGCGTTCTCGATTTCAAGAATGTTTTACTCTTGAT
This sequence comes from Drosophila lutescens, assembly GCA_037075285.1. NCBI lineage: Eukaryota > Metazoa > Arthropoda > Insecta > Diptera > Drosophilidae > Drosophila > Drosophila lutescens. The sequence goes on from JBAMCF010000324.1 coordinate 520,755, forward strand.
CCAAAAAGGAATTTTTCAGAAAAATTACAAATTTTTATATTCACTTTTTTTATATTTTATTCATTTTTTATTTATTATTATAGATACAACATAATTACAAATAACTTATTACTAAACATATTTAAATCTAACAGCAGTCTTATCGCTATTGAGTATGAACTAATGAATGAAAGATTACATGTTTATAAGATTTATATTTAAATTATAATACAAATTGTTAATATTTATATATATACTTCCGAGTTTCGCCAAGCGAACAGCTTCTCCCTGGGAACCGCTTCCTTGTCTTTGAATTCTAGACAGTCATAGTTCACTCCAGCGCCTAAAAATATACATAGTTAAAGTATTATCTCATATTATTTCTTAAAACAGAACCTATTAAAATACAAGCACAAGATAGCCTTGAAAATTACATAATAGAAAATGCACACACTTAAATACATAAAAACTTAGCACGTGTTTTGCAAATTTTCACACACTAACGTTGCTGTAATAGCACACATACATACATATATGCAGTTAGCGTACATATTGAAAGTATATTGAAAACTAATTTTTATTATTATTAATTGGAAGTTCACTTCCACACGCTGCTGCATAAGCACATATGTATACAAATATACATATGTGCAGTTAGCGTGGCTTTTTTTCACAATACATGTATGTTCATGTTCAAAGTAGGTATGTATGTATGTATGTAAACTAGAAACTCATTTTCAGCATTATTAATTGAAAATTCTCTTTTACTATTGATAAACACTACTATTATTATTAAATACTTACGTTTGAGAAAGGGCAGGCCACTCAAAATGTTTAATTCCTCTAGAAGGTTCTGTTCTTCACACATGTGTCGTGAGAGTCGTTAGCGCACTCCAATATGCTCGTTTCACTTACTCCGAGAAACTGGCCGAAAAAAACGAGCATTTGACGAGAGCCGAAGTGAACTTCGGTAGCTTGCCGAAAAATTCCAGAGAGAATGTCTCTCTCATTTTTAACCTCTCTCATTTTTTTCATCTCTGAGACGAAGTTGAGAACGATTTCAAGAATGCCTGGGGACGATTTCAATAGCGTTCATGCTTGATAAACGAAATCAAGAATGATGTATTCTCAAAAAGCCAGATCAAGAATGCTTTTATTCTTGATTTCAAGAACGTTTGTGCTAAAAAAAGTGAGAAGACAAAATACTGAAATCAAGAAGATTCGTTCTTGGTTTTTTCGTTCTCAAGTTTTCTCAGTGTATTTTCCGCTTTGACATATAATAATTTAAATACCAAAAATTAACAAAACTGGTAAAGAATTTACAACTCTTGTTGGTTTTTTTGGCGACTAAAACAGGAACTGATTTTGATTCAAGTTCGTGAACTTTGTCGCTGGCATTGTCCAAACTCAGCAAACTGAGAAAACTCGGCAACCGACGCACATTCCAGCGAGCAAAGTTGGGGAACTTGTGCAACGATCGATCATCGCAGTCATAGTTGTATTCAGAGTTTGGGATCGGAGGATGGTAAATGGACAAAGGGGGTAGGGGTAGTAGAGGAGGATACCCAGGCGGGTGGTGCAGCCAGCTTGTTGCAGCTGCGGCAGGAAAAATCGTAGAGGCATTTGAAACACAAGAAACGCATTCATTCCCCCACTCGCCACTCTCTGTTTTTTCCCCCAAAACATTTTCCTCCTTTTTCCCTGGCCAGTTGTGCTGTTGTGTTGTTTGCATGTTTTTGGCCATTTGCAGACGCAGTCTCGCAACTCGCAGATCTCTGCAGTCAAGTCCATGGCCAGCGGATAAATGTAAGTCTCCCCCACTTCTGCACCACCCTGCTCACGCATCTATTGGTATTTTGATTTATCAATAGACGCTGTTTTTTCTCGCTACGGCGAAAGCAAAAGTAGAGACTTTTTGCCTCTGCCGCCCCTCAAAAGTTGAACCGTAAACCGAGGCAACCGTAAGAGGGGGCGTGGCATCTCGGGGTAAATGGTAATGGGCATTGGCTCTGGCTTTGGCTTTGGCTAAGAAGACAGCTGCAGAGCCAAGTGCCAGCCAAACATAAATCAAATGGAAGGAAGAAATGTACAAGATAAATTTTTAAGCACACTTATTTAACACCTAACAACCTTGTTAGATGCATTTTGATGATGCCCCAGCACCACTGCACCACTCAGAGACAAGGTGAAGCAGTGGAGTTCTGGCAGAAAAGCACAGTGAGAAGACTGGTCACACTGGTCAAAAATATGTGAAAATAAATGTTAATGTTAAATTTTATGGCGCCCCCGGGTGGGCATTAAATTTTGTAAAACAAATAATTCTGTGCCCCTTTACACATTGATTTTAGTTTACCCAATTTAGTTAGCCAATTCAATATATATTTAGATTTCTATATTCTTTTTTTTATAGTATCACATAGATGGAGATTTATATTCCTTATTTAAACTTTTTCTCTGTGTGGAATAAACATTACAGCGCATAGAACGCAGCGGAGAACAAGTCAGAAATCTATACCGGAAAATTAAAAATTCCTAATAACACGACAAGCGGCACAGCGGTGGTGCAAGTGGTGGTGCAGCGGTGCAACAACTGTTAGAATTGCTTTTTGGTGTTTGACGATGCACAGCGACAACAGAGAGAGCAGCAACAACAAAACAGGGGAAGAACCCAGTCTCAGCCGCAGAAAAGTAAACAGAAATAGATCGTTCCCACCTTTCGCTGCAGCACCATCACCGCCACGCCCCCCGCCCCCTTGGCTGCACCACTTTCCCGGTGGTGCGGCCCCATCACATCTGCTCACATATAAATCTTCAGCTCTTCGCTTTTGCGCATCTTTTGAGAGAGCGAAAAAAAATAATTTATAAAAATTGCAATAAATATTGAGGGGCCCTGATAAGGCGTCAACATAAATCAGCTGCCATGTTGGAGACCCCGCGAAAAAGATCGGTGGGTTCGGGGAGGTGCGAAGCCCGTGACTAATCAAGGCAAAAGTGTGAAATCTTCACACGCCGCGCGAGGATTCTCCAGGTGCGCAGAAGACAGTCTTCATTGCCGAGCCCTCAACGAAGTAAATGTCTTTATAACTAATTCGATTGCTGGTCAATCACCTGTTGGATAAAACGGCAGTGGGGTGAAAACGTGCACAGCAAAAGAGGTATTTTTAATATCGAACATTTAAAAAAATTAAATTGTATTGGGTTTTTTAGGTTTTCTTGCAGTGTGGGGAGAGTGATCTGTTTGAAGACCGCAGACATTTCACGCTTTCTGCTCGCACCAAACATGGAATGGAACATTGAAACCCCAGCAACGACGCCCACATGGCAAACACTTTCTTCACCTCAATTGGGATGGGGAATCGTATTGGATTTCACACACCGAATTGGCATTGGAATTATTGGCTGGCGATTGATGACGATTGTCGAGGGGCTGCCCCTTTAACTAAATCGCGAATTATGCTAAAAAAGTCTAAAAATCGGGCCCGGCACTTGTGAGCACGTAGCCATTTCTCATCAGCCACATTTCGTATTGGTCGTTGCGGCGGGGCCAGCTAAATCATCCACATCTGCCGGAAATTGCATAAGAAATATGCAAGCAGCCGCACGCTGCGATTCGCGAAGTGAGTTTCAGTCTCAGAGACCCAGAGTTCCACAGTTCGCAATGCCTCAAAGTTCCCTGCTCCGGGGATGTCTTATCAAAACTGTTCGCTGGCCTCGGATACAGAGGCTTCGGAGCTTGACTCTGTGCAGTGCCACTCACTCCACTCGTTTCGGTGATAATCCACGCCAGAGACACGACCGACATTTGGCCAACTTCTATTAGCCAGAACTGTGGTGTGACTTTGCTTTGCTTTGTGTGATGCAGTGCCATTAGCACTGCGAGAAACTATGACATGTATTACAAAAGTATTCAAAATTTTAAAATTTTTGGCGCCCCCGGGTGGACTTTCTTTACTTATTTGAATATCTTATGGTTTTGATATGGTTATTGATATGTGATAAGTCATTTTCTCTCAGTGCACAAGTGTTAATCAAACTGCAACCACGAACATCCGCATGGCTGCTGAAGAACGTTCTGTTCCAGCAATCATCTTCATCCTTTTGTTGTTAACTGCTTTGGTTTGAGCCAACTCCCCGTTGCCCCTTCTCTTTCACTTTATCACCATCTCGCTCTCTCTGCTGCTCTGACTTGGCTCGTTTTGGTTTTTGTACGTTAAATAAGGTAATTGAATGAAATTACTTTTGACAGCTTATTTGCATACATCAACAGCAGCAGCCGAAAGCAGAAGCTGGGACTTTTGGAGTCGGAGTCTCAGTCGGAGTTTTGGAGTTGGAGGCCTTGTTAGGCCATAATTGGTCATTGAATGCTGTCCCAACTGCCGCACCTGCCCCTGCCTGCCTCCTTTTAGCATCCCCACCTGCAGGAGAGTGTGAGAAATGCGTGCTGACAAAGATGAATAACTCTCGACTTCTTCACTGCTTACATATGAGAAGCGTGTTGGGCACAAACGAACTTGAATTATTTTTGTGCGTTTTTTATATTTCTGGCTGCCTGAAAGATGTCACTAGGCTTTGTCTTTGGGGCTTCACTGCCTTCAATTTGATTTGCCTTTCACTGCTGACTCTTTCTGCTGTTGACACAACCCCAAACCCAAAGGCAGCTGTCTTCTGTTCGCTCTTTAGCTTATCAGGGCTAAGATCACACTAAAAATAAAAACAGAGTAAGAGGTGGCAGTTAAAAATGGAAATTATGAGAATTTGATTTTCTAAAGTTTACCATAACATAAATAAAAACATTTATAGTCCACCCGGGGGCGCCAAAAAATTGAAACCCCACATTATGTGTATGTATATGTATATTTTTCTCCAAGTGCAGATCTACCGAATGTTTTATTCCAAGCCCACGATCCCTTAATCCTCTTCGATTCGTGTGGGCGTGCATTTATTTTGCACCGGACCCTTGCCGCCTCCTCTTTCAGATCCTCGAAAACAGTTGCACACAAAACTTCCATGCTGTTGACAGATAAAATTGCCAATCTCTGGACTGACGACGTCCCATCCCATATCCCGTGTACCATCGCAGAACTGGGACTGCCCCCGTCCATTTGGCTGGCGATGGCGACAATTTCACCGGCCGGGTTAAACGGGTTTAAACTGCTACCCAACTAAGCTTAATGAAAGTCTTTAGTCTCAGCAACAATCTAAGCAGATCTCCACCAGGTTCCAGTCCCAGTACCCAGTAACCAGACTTACAAAAAGTGTAATTAGCGCTGAAATTCAACAAGAGGAGCCCAGCAACTGGGTGCTGGGATCCCGGACACGTTTCGCTTTAAATGCATATCAGTCTGGACTCTAAACTGACGGCCTGGGGAAGGGCTTCAGATGCACAAAGAAAAATTCAGATGTGAATGTAAAGAAGAATTAATGTAATTGCTGAAGAATTCGCGGTATTATTGATTTATTTTTGATTCTTGAATTTTACAGTGCGCCGAATTTATTAATAGTGAACCCGATTTTTCAAAAAATTAGTTTTGATCTTTTGAGCTCTGATTTTTAAAGTTTATTTCCTCGAATTCTTCTTTGATATCCCAGTGTGCCCTGTCCTCACAGTTACTTTATTCGTTTGTTTTGCAACTTGTCTTCGATCAGGGGGAAACTCTGGACTCCAGCCTCCTCCGCCTTATATTTAAAGTGAAATAATGACAGTTTTAATTGCTGGTTTCTTGGCTGTTCGTTGGCGTCAAAATGCGATCGATGCCTGCCCCCGCTGGTTGGCTACTTATAAGACAACTCCCCGTCATTCCAACTCCCATGCCCATTCCCATTCCCATTTCTTAGCTCCTTCCTTTTCTTTGGTCCAAAAACAGACAGGCAACAGAATGCAAATGTCGATTACGCAAAATGCCAACTAATTGGCTGCCATTAAGCGGGGGTCATTGCACCCATTTTCCAGCAATCTGTAACCTTTCTGCCACTGTGATTCACCCCGCGTCTTTGGCTCAAATTTAAGTTGACACTCGCCTGATATGAGGGCATTCGGGGGCGGAGAGCCTCCAACCCGAATTCCCGATCCCGAGCATAACAAATTGCCAAATTAAGCCCTGAACAGCGCAGGGAGATAAGCCCCGGAACGGGAGCCCCAAAAAGCCAACGGCAGCAGCTGCCTGTAAATCAAATTAAAATTTTGACAACTTCATTTGTACCTGTTGGAATATGCAATTCATAACTGAGAGACAAGCTCCCAATTTAGTTGGGCTTTGCTAATTTATTTAAGTATTCTTTTTAATTTTTTATAACTCAATGTTAATTGATCTTATTTTCTCCATGTTTTTTAGGTTTCCGCCAGTGATCCGGATTGTGGTGTAAATGCCATGGTGAACTACACCATGGGCGAGGGATTCAAGCACCTCACTGAATTCGAAGTGCGCTCTGCTTCCGGGGAGATTTGCATTGCCGGTGAACTTGACTTCGAGCGGAGGAGTAGCTACGAGTTTCCCGTACTGGCCACCGATCGCGGGGGTCTCAGCACCACGGCTATGATCAAAATGCAATTGACGGACGTGAATGACAATCGTCCGGTTTTCTATCCCAGGGAGTACAATGTATCCCTGAGGGAATACTCAAATGCCCCGGCTCAAGCGGCGAGTACACCAATTGTTGCCGTGGTGGCCACGGATCCGGATTCGGGTAACTTTGGCCAGGTATCCTACAGAATTGTAGCCGGCAACGAGGCGGGAATCTTTCGGATTGATCGCTCCTCCGGAGAGATTTTCGTGGCACGACCGGACATGCTGTCCGTACGAACTCAGCCCATGCACATGCTGAACATATCCGCCACCGATGGCGGTAATCTAAGGAGCGGTGCCGATGCCGTGGTCTTTTTGAGCATCATCGATGCCATGCAGCGACCTCCGATCTTCGAGAAGGCCAGATACAATTACTATGTGAAGGAGGACATTCCGAGGGGCACGGTCGTGGGTTCGGTGATAGCTACGAGTGGAGATACTGGTAAGTAATATCTCTAACCTTAAGACTATATTATTTTTGGGTAGCGCATTCATTAGTTCAGTGGTCTGGAAATCAAAATATGAGGACACGAAGACAGGGAAAGGGAAATATAAATGATTTAAAACCAAATTTAGAAGAAAAAAAAAATCCAATCAAGAAGCTTTACTTGGTGTAGGTATTCTATTCACGGTCCCTTGATAATTATCAGTAATCATTTACATTTTTTTAAGAAACTAAAATACCTTTACCAAAAATATAGGGCAAAACATTCAAAGGCATATTCAGACATTCCAAGCCAATGCAACAAAGCCAGAGCAAAACACTTCAAACGCAAATTTCGGCAGAAATCTGCACCCATCAACGTCCTCGTCATCGAGTTGAGCACGATACAAGGGCCCGTTTGCCAGTTCCAGTTCCAGACTCCAAGGCTCATGAGGCCCCAGTCCAAGTCGAAATAAAATCCCAGACGATCCACGATCGTCGCTGGCTATGCAAAATGATTTTGCGGTTTAATTTGCTGCTTTCGCTGTGCACTTCCTTTCATGCCCCATTCTTTGTATGTGAGATGCCCCATCCTCCATCCACCATCCACTCCTACCTGCCTCATGTGTCAATCGGTGACGAGAGCTCCTTCTCCCTCTCCAGGTCGAGATTCTATTGTTCCTGCAACTCATTGTCGAGGCCTTTGAATGGCTTTTAATGAGCAGCGGCGGCTCCTAATTTCGTTTTTTTTTTTGAGTTCCTTTATTTATTTGCCGAAGGAGAGGAGTAAGGTGGAAATAATTGCAGTGATCTTTCATCGTTCGCGATATGGGAACGTTAACCTTAGGATTTATTTAAGAAACAACACTTTTTAATCAATTCTTTTTGTTTACATTACAGCACATCGCAGTCCGGTGAGGTATTCAATATACTCTGGCGATCCCGATGGCTATTTCAGCATAGAAGCCAGTTCTGGAAATATACGAATAGCTAAGCCCCTTGATCACGAAGCAAAGTCCCAGGTGCTACTCAATATCCAAGCCACCTTGGGAGAACCCCCGGTTTACGGACACACCCAGGTCAACATCGAAGTAGAGGACGTCAATGATAATGCCCCGGAGTTCGAGGCCAGTATGGTCAGGATCTCCGTGCCGGAAAATGCCGAGCTGGGAGCTCCGCTCTATGCTGCCCATGCCCACGACAAGGATTCGGGAAGCAGCGGTCAAGTTAGCTATAGCCTGGTCAGGGATTCGGGCAAGCGGCTCTTTGCCATCGATTCCAGATCTGGCCATCTAGTTTTATCCCAGCACTTGGACTACGAGACCTCGCAACGCCACTCCCTCATTGTGACCGCCTCCGATGGAGGAGTTCCGAACCTTTCGACGAATCTAACCATCCTGGTGGATGTCCAGGATGTCAACGATAATCCGCCAGTTTTCGAAAGAGATGAATATTCGGTAAATGTATCCGAATCACGCTCTATCAATGCACAGGTAATTTTCATAGATATTACACCAAAAAAATTAATACAAAAACTCGAAATTTTCATATTATCGATTATTACATTCGACATCTGTATAATTTTGAAAAATCGTAGTATCTTTTTATCCACGAATCAATATATTTAATCAAAAATGTGAATATTTGTTCCTCTTATTCTGAAGAATTCGCGGCCTCAGCGAGTCAAAAATGAGTAATCCGACTGCATTGTCAAAATATTATTCATATCGATCTTATTTCTTTCTCTGTACTTTTTTTCCCCAACCAAAAATGTCGATTAACTGGAAACTTGCATTAAACAATCTTAAGTATTGCCTAAGATGCCTTTCCATTACGATGGCTGCTGCTGAGGGTGTTTTATTGAAAAATAAATCTGTGTAATGCAAACTAAATGGGCCACATAAATTTGATTAACAGCCACTAAAAGTCACGCTTTTGTCAGGCGGCCGTCATATCGCGTTGAAAATATCTCAACACCCAGGAGGAGCTCCTACCGAAGCTGAGGTTTCTGAGCCAAGCATCCAAGACTTTGCCTCTTTTCCTTCTGCCTCTTTGGCTCCCAAGAGCCTCTACTCTCGTGTGCTCCCTTCAGCTCTTCCAGTTCTTCGGATCGGTTCGGTTCTTTGGTCTGAACTAGTTTTGATCATAAAATCACTTCATATCTTTGGCATCGGAAACGAGTTCTCCTTAGAGGTTTGCCAGATACACAGACACACACAGTCCCAAATGATTGATGCATTCCCCACTTTAGTATTCCGTGCTCTAACTTTTGTCTCTGATTCTCTATTCCCAGATTATTCAGGTTAATGCCAGCGATCTGGACACGGGCAACAATGCCAGGATCACCTATAGGATTGTGGACGCCGGAGTGGACAATGTCACGAACTCCATTAGCAGCTCGGATGTGGCGCAACATTTCGGCATATTCCCCAACTCCGGTTGGATATATCTGCGTGCGCCGCTGGATCGCGAGACTAGGGATCGTTACCAGCTGACTATTTTGGCCACGGATAATGGCACTCCAGCCGCTCATGCCAAGACCAGGGTCATAGTTCGCGTTCTCGATGCCAACGACAATGACCCAAAGTTCCTAAAACCGAAATACGAATTCAGGATTGAGGAGAATCTGCGAAGAGGCTCCGTTGTGGGAGTGGTCACTGCCGGCGATCTGGATCTGGGCGAGAATGCTGCCATCCGATACAGTCTGCTGCCGGCCAACTCCAGCTTCCAGGTGCATCCCGTCACAGGTGAGTCGCCGACTTCCTTTTGGCCATAAATTAAGGCCGCTCTAACAGCGAACAACTCACTCAACGCGGCTCCGGTGGCGGTGGCAACTGTCAAGCCACCAGCCATGACCCACGGTCATTCATTACTGCTCCTCAAAGCTCTAAAGGAGATCCAGCTTACATTGCTTGCACAGCGAGAAAATCTAGCCACTTAATATATAGGAATATCACTCAGGTTTATAGAGTAATTCAGTTACATAAAGATGAGCTTTTGGAAAAGCACAACTACCGGCGCTCTGCGAACACACACACAGTATTAAAGATGTTTGTGAAGATTATTAAAGAGATAACCCAATAAAAAGGTTCCCCGTTTTAAAAATCCTCCTTTTCAACATGTTTTTAATTCTCTACCGGCGCTCTGCCGACACACGCAGTATACAAGAGTGTAGCTATTTTCTCTATGTAAAGGACTAACCAATAAAAACATTAGGCAGACTTAGACGTCCCCCCATTTCCAAAATTTTATTTTTTGCAAAATGTTAAAACAGTCCTAGAGATGTTTCTCCCAGTGCATCTCCTTCTTTGCCACTGGCCCATAGATCAAGCGCATGGCAAACCTGTTCCTGCCAAGCGATAAAATGCGATCGCCGAGATACCCGAGATCTCGACTGGGTGTACTGGGTCTCAAACGCGGTGCCCGATTCCCGATGCCCGATGCCGATGCCTGACCATTAGTGTTCGGGCAACAACAGTTTTAACGCTGTCAGCTCATCCGTCAATGGAATATCATTGGCCTGACATCCAGCCACTGTCCGTGTCCAAGTTCGCCTCGCATCCACATCCACATCCATGTGCGTGTCCGCTGGAGGCGAGCGGTACTCTCGGTTAGTTTTTTTTTACAGGGGACACCTCTTCGTCTCGTCTCATTTAAATTAAATATGGAAATCTCGTGCAGCTAATCCTGGCAAAACAGGTTCCACTCTGCTGGCACTCGCATGACATGAATTTCTTTCGGGGGCATTAATCATCGGCGACCCAGTTAGGCGGCAACAATGCACCCACTCCCCTCTGTCTGCCATTATTATGCGGCAAAAGTAGTCCTCGAAACGAAATGGTTTTACAAAATAGTAATATCATGTTTACGAAGCTCTAAAACAAGTTCCTAACTAATTGTTAGCTTTATTAACCAAAAATTCCAAAAAGGCAACTGCTAGAAACAGGATCATAAGAAATAAATTTTACGTTCAGTGCCGAAATATTTCTAAAAGTATATTTCAGATTTACTAGAAAAGTATGTGAGTGGTGAAATATTTAACTACTTGAAAACCCCATAAAAATGTTAAAAGCTGAAGTCTTTACAGTACTCTTCGTTATTTATGACTTATTAAAGGCCTATAGGCTATTATAATAGCTACATTTTGCATGTTCGATGATTTCAACAAGATCATTTATGATTAAATTTAAGTATTTATCTAACTTCTGTTTATAAACTTGTATTTTTATCTTTTTTTAAGGTGAAATCTCCACCCGAGAGCCCCTTGATCGGGAGCTGCGCGAGCTGTACGACCTTGTGGTGGAGGCCCGTGATCAGGGCACCCCGGTGCGAAGTGCCCGCGTTCCCGTTCGCGTCCATGTCAGCGATGTCAACGATAATGCTCCCGAGATTGCCGATCCGCAGGAGGATGTGGTTAGCGTGCGGGAGGAACAGCCGCCGGGAACCGAAGTGGTGCGGATACGAGCCATCGATCGGGATAACGGGCAAAATGCCTCCATCACCTACTCGATTGTCAAGGGTCGGGACTCGGACGGGCACGGACTGTTTAGCATCGATCCCAGCAGCGGAGTGATCCGAACTCGCGTGGTCTTGGATCACGAGGAGCGGAGCATCTATCGGCTGGGAGTGGCCGCCTCCGATGGCGGAAGTCCGCCCAGGGAAACGGTGCGGATGCTGCGCGTCGAGGTCCTGGACCTGAACGACAACCGTCCGACATTCACCAGTTCCAGCTTGGTCTTCAGGGTGAGTGCTAGATTTATGCGAGGGTCACTCCGGGATGGGATGGTACGACGACGATGGTACGAAGAAGATCGAGCCCACAAATGTTGTATTTCCTGGAAAACTTTTGTCTATTTGACGCTTCTAGTTTTACACGACCGTTTTTCCCCAGCGATCGTGAGCAGCGCGTTTGTCGCCTTTTCCAGTTTTCTCGCCTTTAGCCAAGTGCCTTTTGGATTTACCTTTGCCTTTGGCTTGCCGCCTTTGTTGCGGCGGATGATTTGTAGCCGCAGTCTTAGCCTCACGTGACAATGGCCGAGAACACGACTCTGGATCGACCGAATGAATCCCTTCCTGGTCACCTCCGCCTCCTCCTGGTGCTTCTACCCAATCCCATTCCCACTCCCACTGCCGCCCCCTTTAAAGAGCTCGGAAGCAGATGTCACAGAGTGCCAGAGACGTGGGAAGTGTCGCGATTTGCATTTAAAACCCTGAGAGCCGAAATTGCACTCGGCAAAAAGTGTTTTAAACAACAATCCGGCTTGATGGACCAAATATTGAATGTTATTAAATTATTAACTCCTTGTTGGTTGGTTTAGTAATACCTACCAAAATGTAGAAAAATGGTTTTTTTCCGGACCACTCATTAAGAAGTGATGAACAAATAATGACTTTTCTGCTAGATGGCGGCACTTTAAGCGATTGCCTTCTTTGCTGCTGGCATATCTGTATCTCTTTCACACTCATTTAGCTGAGTATCGGGTATTTAATAGTCGAGGCATTCTCTCCTTTAAAATTTACATATTCGGCTCGAAGGACCAACTAACAATCCAATCTACTTTACTTAACCCTCGTTTCTCACAGTGCACTGCATCTTTATCCTCCTCCATTGTCGGCGTTTTCATTGCGCACGCGTAATTGTCACTATGCTCTGTGACAAGTCGCCTCCTTCTTCCCATCCTGCTCCTCCTCCTCCTGGAGAAGGTGGAGATCTTGGCCAGGCCTATTAAGTGCGATTCGAGACGTCAGTTGAGAGATCAGAGAAGGAGGTTGAAGGAGGAGCAGCCTCGTGCCTCGAGGAGCTCGCCTGCTTAGATTTCGGCATGCTGCTACGCTGCTTTGCCCTTCCTTTCGCTGCTTGGGAACCCTTTAACATTTTTATCACGTTCGATTCGCACATGTTTTGCATACTCCCCACTCCCAAGCACTTCCCGAGGTTCCACAGGTTTTCCTCAGATTCGGACTGAAACGCGGCTTCAACCGCTGATGGCTGCGACGCTTTGACATGCATTTAATTGCCTCTCGCAGCGCAAAGGCAGTCTGTCAAGGATGGGAGTACAGGGGGGATGTCTTACCCAGAACAAAACCAAGAGGATCCCAGGTCGGGACCTTGTGCGTCCCTTAAATCCGCTTCGGCCACAATTAAAATTGACACATTTCGTTGCATTTCGGACGGCCTTTTGCCTTCGCTTTGATACCGCGCCGCCTGCTCGTTGCGGCTTTTGTTCTTTTGCGTTGGCGTTGAACTAACTGAGATGCACTCGGCCATAAAGTCAAAGTCCTCCGCTGATGCCAATTACTCAGCGACGGATTGCCACAAATAAATCCGATGTAATTAAGCAATTCCCCCACCGAAAGGACCCCCCTTTTCCTTCCGCCCCCAGGGGTTTTATTCCCTTTTCCCCTTTTCTTGCAGAGCCTGCCATAAAAGTGCAGAACAAATCATTCGCCATTTTTGTGGCTGGGCTCTGTGAATAATTTGGCCACAACCGAAATGAACAAACCGCAGCCTCCAGTAGTCGTTAGTTAACCGCGCACTCGGGAAAAGAAGAGATTACCTCAATAAAATGTACAAAAATAAATGCACGTATTTGATTATGAAATAAATGTAACTTTTGATCAGGTTAATATTTAATAGTTTCGATTTTTTTTATCCCCTACTTAATTATTTAATAGTACAATTTAAAGTGTATGGGATCTAATTTTAAAACAGTCAGTACACCTCATTCAAAATATTATTTTTGAACATTTTTAAATAAAAGGTAATTTATTTTTATTTATTATATAAAAAGATTTTTTCTTAACGGGTATACATTTTTTTCCAAGTGTACCCCCGACCTTTTTGAGTCAGCCAACTGCGTAATCTTGGCGGGGCATAAATCTCGTGACTGTCATTTTTGTGTCTCCATTTTGGCGACCCAAACAATATTTGCAATGTTTTTATTTTATGAAAAAAGATACCCACTGGAAGAGAGAACCTTTCTTGTTTCGTTCCATTTTTCCATTTTTTTGGTCGCAGGGACCTCTTGGAACGGTTTTTGCGGTTTTGCATATTAAATTCTTGTGCGGAGTTTCTTCTGCCTTCGGAGATTCTACCCCCTCATCCCCAGCCCCACCCCCCGAAAAAAAACCCGCTGCTCATATGGCTCACAACATTTTTCTGCAGTGATTTTCGGGGCCGCCAACTTGGTCGGAATGCATAATTTCTTTTTAATGCCATTGGTCGGCGACTTGGGACTTGGAACTTGGGACCTGAGACTGGACAGGCTTCCTCTCCAGATTCTGGTTCTTCGGTTCTGTTCGCCTCTCTTCTTTTCTTTTTTTTCTGTTTTTTTGGGAAGGGGGGAATGAAATTTTTAAATGTTTGCTGCCTTCGTAATCTTGAAGTATGAATTATTGCTTTAAGATTGGATTTTCAACACTGTTGTTGAGATTAAGATACGCGCCGAACAACACAACCAGGTCCAAGTAGAGCGACCCGCGAAGTCGGCATCCTCCTCTTTTCGACCGCCCCTCCCATATATTCCCATATTCCTCTTAATAAGCCACGAAAATAATCTATAATTGGTATTTGCGCAGGTACGCGAGGATGCCGTCGTTGGCCATGTGGTCGGTTCCATCAGCCCCAGCGAACGTCCGGCGGATGTGGTGCGCAACAGTGTGGAGGAGTCCTTCGAGGATCTGAGGGTCACCTACACCCTGAATCCCCTGACCAAGGATCTAATCGAAGCAGCCTTCGACATCGATCGCCACACGGGCAACCTGGTCGTGGCTCGATTGTTGGACAGAGAAGTTCAATCTGAATTCAGGCTGGAAATTAGAGCTCTGGATACCACCGCCAGTAATAATCCACAGAGCAGCGCCATTACGGTCAAGATCGAGGTGGCCGATGTCAATGATAATGCACCTGAATGGCCCCAGGATCCTATTGATCTCCAGGTAATTATAGAAAGTATATAACGATTATTTTCAGATTTGACGTTAAGATCCTGGACTCATTTAATTTAATACTTGTTTTAACTAAGACCCGCATTTCCCAACTACCGAACTTAAAATGCATAAATATCAAATCGCACTAGTGCTGCACTACTTTTAACACCAAATAACATGTTTATACATTTTACACACCCCATAGCTCTGTAATTAAGTTAAGGAAATCAGAGAATAGAAAGTTAAATTTTACAGTAAATTGTATATTTTAAGATTTTAATCGCTGATCATAAAACGTGAAATTGCAAGTTTTAATTGTTACATTTTATTGCATTTTCTATGCGTTCCGCAGGTGAGCGAGGCCACTCCCCTCGGCACAATAATCCACAACTTTACGGCCACGGATGCGGACACGGGAACCAACGGAGAACTCCAGTATCGCCTGCTGCGATATATCCCCCAGCTGAACGAAAGCCAGGAGCAGGCAATGCCTCTCTTCGGCCTGGATTCCCTGACAGGATCTCTCAGTCTGCAGGCTCCCCTGGATTTCGAAGCTGTGCAGGAGTATCTACTGATTGTTCAGGCCTTGGATCAATCATCAAACGTGACCGAAAGACTTCAGACTTCGGTGACTGTGAGACTGCGAGTACTGGACGCCAACGATAATGCCCCGCAGTTTGTTTCCCCGAATACCAAAGGCGGCAAAACGGCCAGTCTTTTCATAAGCGATGCCACCAGAATTGGCGAAAGTGTTGCCCATATTGTGGCCGTGGACGAGGACTCGGGTGACAATGGTCGCCTCACCTACGAAATCACAGGTGGCAATGGAGAGGGTCGCTTTAGGATCAATCCCCAAACGGGAATCATTGAGCTAGTTAAATCCCTGCCTCCGGCCGCTGAGGATGTGGAGAAAAGTGGACGCTTTAGCCTCATCATCAGTGCCAAGGATAATGGACAACCGGAGTCTAGGAAAAGCTCTCTGAATCTTCAACTCATCGTCCAAGGCAGCCACAATAATCCACCGCGATTTCTGCAGGCTGTTTATCGGGCCTCAATTTTGGAAAATGTTCCCAGTGGAAGTTTCGTTCTGCAGGTCACGGCAAAGTCCCTGCACGGTGCTGAGAATGGTAAGGATTTGTTAAAAATGACTCCTAAATTATTTGTGAAAAATAAGTGTGTTTTTTATATTTCCCTAACCATAACTTTTCCTTTTATTTTCACATTTATTCACAGCCAATCTGAGCTACGAGATTCCCGCTGGCGTGGCCAATGATCTGTTTCACGTGGACTGGCAGAGGGGCATCATTACAACCCGAGGTCAATTTGATCGGGAGTCGCGGGCCAGCTACATCCTCCCCGTCTATGTGCGAGATGCCAACCGCCTGGCCACCTCGTCCTCTTCGGCGGTGAGGAAGCAACGCTCCTCGGACAACAATGGAGAGGCTTCGAATGGCCAGCACTTCGATGTGGCTACTGTTTACATAACCATAGGAGATGTCAACGACAATTCCCCGGAATTTCGACCGGGTTCGTGTTATGGCCTGTCTGTACCGGAGAACAGTGAACCCGGTGTTATTCACACTGTGGTGGCCAGCGATCTGGATGAAGGTCCAAATGCGGATCTTATCTACAGTATTACGGGTAAGCTAAAAGAAAAATCTATCTTTAATCTATATCTTTATGAGTTAACTCCTACAACATTCTGCATACTGTGTGTGTGGCGGCATAGAATGGGCAGATCTATCTAAAATAATATTCTATTGTCGTTTTCTTTTTAATTTTAGGCGGTAATTCGGGCAACAAGTTTAGCATAGATGCCTCTTCCGGGGATCTTAGTGTTCGACCTTTGGATCGGGAGCAGCAGTCCATGTACAGCCTGCAAATCCAGGCCTCGGATCGCGGACAGCCCAAGGGTCGCCAGGGACACTGTAACATTACCGTTTTCGTTGAAGATCAGAACGATAATGCCCCCCGATTCAAGCTGAGCAAATATATCGCCAGTGTGCAGGAGGACGCACCATTGGGCTCCAGTGTGGTGCAGATCAGTGCCATGGATGCAGATTTGGGCGTAAATGCCAGACTCGTTTACTCGCTGGCCAACGAAAGCCAATGGCAGTTCGCCATCGACAGCCAGAGCGGATTAATCACCACCGTTGGGTAAGTTTTAAGTTTTAAGTTGCTTTGTACTTAGGTGAGATCTCCTCGGGGTCATTGCTTGGCTTGATCTTATCTCGAAAGCCGATCTCAAGTAAGGACGCGACAAAAAAGCATTGCCATAATTTCCTCAACTAATGCGGCATGGAAATCGATGTATCCGAGGCATATCAGAGCATCCTACGCATGCAGCGACAATGTTGCGAATCCGTCTCCTGTCATCGCCACTCCCTCCTCCTCAGCGTCTCTCCTCCAGCTTTTGGCCACTTTTTGCCCCCATCTCCTCCTACAGACATTCCTATAAATAGCTTAAGGTGGAGCTGAAACTCGAAATGGAGTTGGAGTCCAACGTGAATCCTCAATGAGTCCCTGTCCCTGTCCCCATATGTGATCTTCGATTCCTGACTGTGCACCGAAAGAAATAAGTTGGTCAAATCCTGAGAATTATAATATACGTACCTCCTTTTTTCTTTTTAAAGTTAGAAATGTCTTTAGATTTTTTCAATGGTAGTTCGTTTGAAAATTAATTTCGATTTAAAAGCTCAATGTTTGGAACTAGCTTTTAAGATTTTTTTCTCTCTGCGTTTCTTTGTGGCCTTCTTGGGCCCCCTCTGGTGCAAATTTATGCTTATTGACAATCAATGATGACAACAATTGCTTGTTCCGTCTGACATAGCTCTTGCTCAGTTCCGGCCAAAGAAGTTGGGGGTTCGGAGGATCCAGGAATCGCAGGAATCGCAGGGGGGATTGAGAATAAAGAAGGAATGGAGTTACCGCGGGCAGGGGGCACTCGAAATGACAGTAGCGTCAGTGTTGCCATTTATACAAACGCGATCCGCTGTCATGTACCAATTTTTATCTTTCGCTGATTGTCGGCAAACAATAAAAACGAAATCCCCGCCGCCACCGCCGAAAAGCACAAAAAGAAAAGACCAGAGTCGCGGAGAATGAAGATCTGGGCAGCTCCACATGGAGAAGGTAATGGCACACAGAGCACAGAATTGTAGAGCAGACCATCAGACGGACGGAGAGACAATTCGTGACGTTGTTGTTAGTCTTGGACTTGCACTTGGACTTGGCAATCGGTATTGGAGCTCCGAGCTCGGCACTGGGTACCTGGATTGGACTTAAACCTGCCTTCATGGTCTAAACAACAGGGTAACAAAACAGGGGAAAAGACAAAAATGCGCCTGCCGCTTGTTTAGGCCGATGTAGCTAGTTCTCATTTTTTCTTCTTTTATTCCTGGCCTTAGCTGACTGACTGGCGATGGACAAGCGAGCAGAGTCAAGAGCTTAGGGCTAACCACTACACTGGGGAAAACGTCGAAAAAAAGTTATCTTTATAAAGGTTTTAGCAAATATTTTAGGATGAAGATCTAAGTAGGCTTTGTGTGACTTTTATCTTTTTTCTTCAATTTATTAGGTCATAGGTTTAAGGTCATAGGTTTTTACCCACTCGGGTAAAAAAGGAAAGGAATTTTGAAATTCTAAAAGTATGCAACGAAAATATTGTTCTGATATCACCCCCCACAACAAAATCCTGGATCCGCCACTGGGTTTAACCCTTAAACCAGTAACCCCTCAGTTGCTTTGAGCCTCATTTTTCCTCAGTGAAACATCAGTCTAGGCCCAATCCCCGACTTGGCATGTTCGCCGTCGCCTGTCCCTCATTTCCAACCCTTTCCCCGAAACCTTCTTGCCCAACCACAAATCTCAAGTCCGAGCCTGATGATCAAAAACAACAGCAACAACAACAACAACAACCTCTACTGATGACTGACCCTTGAAAGCATTTCTGCTGTTGTTTCACATTCAGCCTTAACCAAAAAAAAAACAGGGGAGTTGGACGCTAGAACCGAGGAGCTCAGAGCTTCAACTCGCTGTTCCTTCACTTCAGTTTGACTGATTCAATTCATAAAATGGCCCTCTGCCCGGGATGAGCTTGTAATTTGCTAAATTCGTTTTATTGGCCAACATGCAAGCGCGGAATGGAATGGAATGGCGGCGACTGCAACTGCGAAGGATTGTAATCATTTAGGTTTATTATTTGTGGCAGCAAACATGTTCCAGGGGAGCTCTAGAGAGCCGCGTGATAGCGATAGGCGGCCGTCCCGACTGCCGGGATTAGTTTTCTGGCCGAAGAAGACGACGACGACGACGATTCAACTGAGGCCGCAGATCAAGCCAACTCCACTCAGCTCAAGCCGAGCGAATGCTAATGCGAGTGTGCATCTCCAGTGGGAAGACCACAAACAAATGACTTAATTACCACTCAGGCCCCCAACCTCAAGCACTGGAGTAAAATAGGACCTAGATTGAATTGATCTTGGGATTACACAATTTAAGTACCGATCAGAAGATTCTATAATACAATTCAAGTACCAATCAAAATTTTTTTAATTCAATCGATAACTTTTTCTAATGCTAGCCAACGCAGATTATCAGTGATAAACGGTTCTAGAACTGGTTGGGAATTATAGATTCATAGGTGTTGCTAAAGTTTCTTGAAAGCAAAGGATAAATACACCGCAATAGATAACCTTTTCAAAAATCTAGCCAACCTAAGTTAATAATTATATTTCCAAGTCAAGCCACTAATTTCTCACCGTGCACGCCACCTTGTCAGATCTCTTCCCTTTCTTCCTGCCTAGATCCATTGCGAATCATTTCGTGTGGCTAATTGTCGGTGGGATTACGATTATATATTGTATGCCAGAGAGGAGCTGGGGCTCCCAGAGATACCTAATTAGTGTCGCAAGCGGCGCCCATCGCCGACTGATCGTGTTCAGGCCATTAATTGAATCGTTTCCCCTTTTTCTTCTCTCTCCTTGCAGAAAACTGGATCGCGAGCTTCAGGCGAGCTACAGCTTCATTGTTTTAGCCACGGACGGAGGACGTTATGAAGTGAGATCGGCTTCGGTTCCGGTGCAAATCAACGTGCTGGATGTTAATGACAACAGGCCCGTATTCGAGCGATATCCCTATATCGGACAGGTTCCGGCTCTCATTCAGCCTGGTCAAACATTGCTGAAGGTTCAGGCCCAGGATGTCGATTTGGGTGCGAATGGAGAGGTTATCTATGCCCTCAAGGCGGAAAATTCAGCAGTGAGCGGAAAGTTCCGAATAAATCCCAGCACGGGTGCTCTGAGTGCCTCACAGAGTTTGGCCAGTGAATCGGGAAAGCTTCTGCAGCTAGAGGTTGTTGCCAGGGATAAGGGAAATCCCCCTCAGTCCAGCCTGGGTCTTATAGAGCTCCTAATAGGAGAAGCCCCCCAGGGAATGCCGGTTCTTCGTTTCCAGAATGAAACCTATAGAGTAAAGATCAAGGAGAATTCTCCATCGGGCACAAAACTTCTGCAGGTTGTGGCACTTCGAAGCGATGGTCGACGACAAAAGGTGCAGTTCTCGTTCGGAGCGGGAAATGAAGATGGCATATTGTCTTTAGATTCCCTGTCAGGCGACATAAGGGTAAATAAACCACATCTTCTCGACTTCGATCGCTTTGCCACGCCCTCAATGTCAGCCCTTAATCGGGGTAGAGCTCTGCATTATGAAGAGATGGAGATGGAGGAGGCATCAGAAGAGGATGCAAGTAATGCCACCCGATCCCAAAGAGCCTTGACATCCTCATCTTTCGCACTGACCAACAGCGAACCCAATGAGATCCATGTGGTTATAGTCGCTCGCAGCACAGATGCTCCATTCCTGGCCACCTACGCCGAATTGGTAATCGAACTGGAAGATGAGAACGATAATAGTCCGAAGTTTTCGCAAAAGCAATTTGTGGCCACTGTTTCGGAGGGAAATAGCAAGGGCACATTTGTCGCCCAGGTTCAGGCCTTCGATTCGGATGCAGGTTCCAATGCTCGACTGCGATATCATATCGTTGATGGCAACCACGACAATGCGTTTGTCATTGAGCCCGCCTTCAGTGGCATAGTAAAGACCAATATTGTGCTGGATCGGGAGATTCGCGATTTATACAAGCTCAAGATCATCGCCACTGATGAGGGAGTTCCCCAGATGACGGGAACGGCCACCATAAGGGTGCAGATCGTCGATGTGAATGATAATCAGCCCACATTTCCGCCAAACAATCTCGTCAGTGTCAGTGAAGGTAAGCTATCTATAGAGCTATTAAATATAAAGTCTTATCAAACGGATTACTATTAATATTGAACGCAAACCATCGATGTTTTCTAATTTTTAAAACCATCGATAGTATCAATAGTGCTATCGATTGTTTCACCAACCCTACAACCATCCTTCTTCCCCTTTTAATATTGTTTTTTCCACATTTCTCTCTTCTCTTTGTTCCAGCCACTGAACTTGGAGCCGTTATCACATCCATTTCAGCCAACGATGTGGACACTTATCCCGCTCTAACCTACCGCCTTGGTAGCGAATCCAGCTTGGAAATCGAAAACCTGTCCATCTTTGCCTTGGATCGGTATAGTGGAAAGCTCGTCCTGAAGCGACGTTTGGACTACGAACTCCAGCAGGAGTATGAACTCGAGGTGATTGCTTCAGATGCAGCACATGAAGCTCGAACTATCTTGACAGTAAGGGTAAACGATGAAAACGATAATGCCCCGATATTCCTGGCCCAACAGCCGCCAGCTTACTTTGGCATTCTGCCGGCGGTAAGTGAGATAGGTGAAAGTCTCTCCATGGACCTGGAGCTTCTTACTGTGAACGCTACTGATGCGGATTCGGAGGGTAGTAACTCCAAGGTCAGTTACTTCATTGAACCTGCCCTCGAAGGCTTCTCGGTGCACCCATCAAGTGGAGTTGTGTCCGTTAACATGAGTAGATTACAGCCTGCGGTTTCGCCCAGTGGTGATTACTTCGTAGGAATTTCGGCTAAGGATTCGGGAAAACCCTTGATGAAGAGCTCCACGCTCTTGAGAGTTCAGGCTAGCGACAATGGCTCGGGTCGTTCGCAATTCCAGCAGAACCAGTATAGGGCTCACATCAGCGAGGCAGCTCCTTTGGGCTCCGTTGTCCTTCAGCTGGGCCAAGATGTTCTCGATCAGTCATTTGTCATCGCCTCCGGGAATGAAGAATCCACCTTTGAGCTGATGCAATCGAAGGCAATTGTTTTGGTGAAACCTCTGGACAGAGAACGCAATGATCTGTACAAACTCCGATTGGTTTTGAGCCATCCCCATGGATCTGCACTTCTGGCTGGCGCGAATTCCACGTCTGGAATCTCGGTGGTCATCACGATCCTAGATGCCAATGACAACTTCCCCATTTTCGACCAAAGTGCCAAATATGAGGCTGAGATCAGCGAACTGGCTCCATTGCGATACTCCATAGCTCAATTGCAGGCCGTCGATGCAGATCAGGAGAATACCCCCAATTCGGAAGTGGTCTACGACATAACCTCGGGCAATGATGAGCACATGTTTACCATAGATCTGGTGACTGGTGTGCTCTTTGTGAACAATCGATTGGACTACGATTCGGGAGCCAAGAGCTACGAGCTGATTATCCGAGCCTGCGATAGCCATCACCCGAGACCTCTCTGCAGTCTGCAACCATTTCGATTGGAGCTCCACGATGAAAACGACAATGAGCCCAAGTTCCCGCTATCGGAATATGTCCACTTCTTGGCAGAAAATGAGCCCGTGGGCAGCTCTGTGTTCCGTGCTCATGCCAGTGATCTTGACAAGGGACCTTTCGGACAACTCAACTATAGTATTTCTCCGGCGCCCAGTGACGAAACCTCGTGGAAGATGTTTAGTGTAGATGCGGAAAGTGGTCTGGTCACCTCAGCCTTCGTCTTCGACTATGAGCAAAGGCAGCGTTATGATCTGGAACTGCAGGCCTCCGATATGGGCGGCAAGAAGGCCAGAGTGGCTGTGCGCGTGGAGATCGAGTCGCGGGATGAGTTTACCCCCCAGTTCACCGAGCGCACCTACCGGTTTGTGCTTCCTGCGGCGGTGGCTCTGCCCCAGGGCTTTGTGGTGGGTCAAGTGACGGCCACCGATGGTGATAGTGGTCCCGACGGTCGAGTGGTCTACCAACTGAGTGCCCCGCACACGCACTTCAAGGTCAACCGCAGCAGTGGCGCCGTTCTGATCAAGAGAAAACTCAAACTGGATGGCGATGGAGATGGTAGCCTCTACATGGACGGTAGGGACATCAGCCTGGTTATTTCTGCTTCCTCGGGACGCCACAACTCTTTGTCCAGCATGGCAGTTGTGGAGATTGCCCTGGATCCTCTTGCACATCCCGGTACAAATCTCGCCAGTGCTGGTGGTTCGTCAGGTGGTTCCATCGGCGATTGGGCCATTGGTCTGCTGGTGGCCTTCCTTCTAATCCTCTGCGCTGCCGCCGGAATCTTTCTGTTCATACACATGAGAAGTAGGAAGCCGAGGAATGTGGTCAAGCCTCATCTCAGCAGCACAGAGACGGTGGGCGTTGGCAATTCCAATAGCTATGTGGACACCAGTGCCTTCGATACGATCCCCATAAGGGGAGGAATCACTGGTGGTGCGGCGGGAGCGGCCTCGGGTCAATTTGCTCCACCGAAGTACGATGAGATCCCTCCATTTGGACCACATGCTGGCAGTTCGGGTGCGGCTACCACCTCCGAGTTGTCGGGCTCCGAACAGTCGGGTTCAAGTGGCCGCGGGTCGGCGGAGGATGATGGCGAGGATGAGGAGATCCGTATGATCAACGAGGGACCACTGCATCATCGCAACGGCGGCGGAGTTGCAGGAGGAGTGGGCAGTGATGATGGCCGGATCTCGGATATATCGGTGCAGAATACCCAAGAGTATTTGGCTCGCCTGGGCATCGTAGACCACGATCCCAGTGGCGGCGGCGGAGGGGCATCCAGCATGGCTGGCTCGAGTCACCCGATGCACATGTTCCACGACGACGATGCCACCGCCCGTTCGGATATTACGAATCTCATCTATGCCAAGCTCAACGATGTGACCGGAGCGGGGGGCTCGGAACGCGGAAGCAGTGTTGATGATGCGGGAACGACGGCGGGATCCATAGGAACCATTGGAACGGCCATCACCCATGGTCATGGTGTGATGGGCAGCTATGGTGAGGTTCCTGTTCCCGTGCCCGTTGTCGTGGGCGGCAGTAATGTGGGCGGCTCGCTGAGCTCGATAGTTCACAGCGAAGAGGAATTGACGGGCAGCTACAATTGGGATTATCTCCTGGACTGGGGACCCCAGTACCAGCCACTGGCGCATGTCTTTTCCGAGATAGCCCGACTGAAAGATGACACCATATCGGAGCATAGTGGAAGTGGCGCCTCCTCGTCCGCCAAGAGCAAACACTCTTCATCGCATTCGGGAGCGGGAAGTGTGGTACTCAAGCCTCCCCCGTCGGCACCACCCAGCCACATACCACCGCCCCTGCTCACCAATGTGGCTCCGAGGGCCATCAACCTGCCGATGCGATTGCCACCCCATTTGAGCCTCGCCCCCGCCCATTTGCCACGTTCGCCCATTGGCCACGAGGCCAGCGGCAGCTTCAGCACCTCATCGGCAATGTCACCCTCCTTTTCGCCATCTCTATCGCCCTTGGCCACGAGATCACCGTCCATTTCGCCCTTGGGGGCGGGGCCACCCACGCACCTGCCTCACGTATCGCTGCCACGTCACGGTCACGCCCCCCAGCCCAGTCAGAGGGGAAATGTGGGAACACGAATGTAGATGTGGAGTTTCGGAGCACATAGTATTACTTGCACCACCCCCACTCACCAGCACACGAACACAAAAACACGAAGAGCTGGAAAAATATCGATATTTTTCAAGCATCGATAAACATGACGTTTCATTATAAGCAATAATTTGTCCATCAATATTATTATCACGATATTGTGAAAATATAGATATTTTTCAAGCTCTAACTCACACCCATTTACAATTGTTGTACATATTACATACATAACTTAAGTTATGATTGCTATGCAAATGGGCCCAAGAGAACGGTTAAAAAAAGGAAAAAAGGATGAATACGATTTATTGTAAATGGTCCTTCAAGCCGGATACCACAAAATTCCAACTCCAAGCTGGCTTAACCCCGCTTCATTTGGGCACAGGATGCATTGCAATCGCAGTTAACGACAACAAAGCCAACAAAGACTCTCTGAAACTCACTTGCTTGCATACAAAGCCAAAAAGCGAGGAGCAGCAGGAGCCGGAACAGCCATAAGTTGTAAGCATTTAGAGCCTAGACTAGAATTCGCTCGAATCCGTATCTGTAACCGTAGCTTAAGTATCCCATATAAGTATATTTGTAACGTAGGACTAACTAATCCTAAACTAGTTTTATGGGAGCAAACCAAGTGCACTTAAGCAGCCCGGCAATCCCTGTTTTAAGGGGGATCGCAAACGGGCTGCGATTCACATTTCCATTCCAAGACATCCACGCGTGAGAAGGCAAAGGAGGGGGTAAAATTGTAAAAAGTTGTTTTTAGTAATCATCGGGGAGAAAGAAAAGAAACCCTTGTATAAAACCGAAATAAAATGGGAACGTACCAACGAATAAAAACGAAGATGGGGAGAGTAATCGAAGTACGAAACGAAGGAGGAGTCTTTTTAAGTATAGCCTAGTTACCAGTTATTATATAGATGTACATGCCTAGCTATAGATCGTATAGTTTATGTATGTACGTTCACTTGTGTGTGATGCTACTTGTGTAATTTCTTACGTTCTAGCAAAAAGCTGTAAAAATGTTCACCAGTCTAAGGATCCTCTAGTGCTAAGCCCATAGTTTGTAATAGCTAAACGAAAGCAAGAGAATAAATATTTAAAAACTAAAATAAATCGAAATGAAAAACATAAAAAATGCCCTGGAAATTGTGATTAATTTGTTGGCTGTTGGGGCAAAAAAAAGGGGAGTATAGTGGAGTGGACCCCACGTAAGTACGATGAGATGTTGGAGTACCGGTCAATTTTTCTCGCTTTGGCAGTTTAAGAAGCGAAAGAAAAGGAAAAGTGTCTGACACGCCCACATGTGAGAGGATTGAAGGAGATGTGCCTACACAGAAAATAAAGTTGTTTATTTTTTTTTAATTTTATAATGAAAGAAATTTCTACTTAGCTGGGTTTAGCTTACAAGATTAGACGTTCCGATGAACTATTGAACTGCACACTCACACACGAAGTGAAGATCCGGACTCCTGGTTGCGATACATCCAGACACTCTGCAGACATCCCCCAGCTTTAACTGAAAATCAGCAACCACAACAAGCCAACAACAACGGAGAACCGACATCCACTTTGTCTTCATTTCAAAGACGTAGCATGAACTCATTTATTTGTTGCTGATTTCTGGCCTGCACCACACCTCCGCCTTGGATCATCACCCCACCTACCCGTCGAGCGCCCTTGCCTGTCGTCATTATCATTATTTGCCCCAGTCTGCAGTCTGAAGTCTGGAGTCCCTCTGAATCTCAGTCTCAGTCGCGGGACTCGATTCCAGGGGTCCAGTTGAGTTATTTCCATTTGCCAGTCTCCGACTTGCGCTCATATCAATTGCAGCAGATCAACAATGCTGAGCTGGCACTGCTGAAATTCGTTTTCCCCTTTTTTTCTTGCCTTTTCGGTGAATGGGTGAATAGGTTTTAATCAAAAATTCTAAACCAGACCTATTTCTACTTGATTAAATTAATTTGGATTTAAGAAACGGATAGGAAATTTATAAAACGATTGTCAAATTTATTATTTATTTCTGCAATATATATATTTATTTATTTTTTATGGGGTATTTACATCTTCGATCCAAAAGATCATTCTGTTTTTTCGGTCACATTTCGCAGGAACGCAAGCTCAGCGCTATCCTTAGTCGGAAGGAGGGCATCTAAACGCTCGTGGTTATTATTAGTAGCAGTCAATTCATATTACAGCGAATACAAATAACGACGAAACCACCTGGATGCGGATACGCCAAGAATGGAGGCTACAAAAACAAAAAATAACCAGCAATACGACGACGACGATGATGATGATGATTATGATTATGGGTTGTTGGAGCTGCCTAGGTATTCATTTGGGCTACGCATTTTTTGGGGTGTGTACACACCAGACAACAACAAGGATGGAAAGTGAAAAGCCTTAATTTGTTATGGGCTCCAGCCGGAAAAGGCAAAAGGCTCGGGTTAAGCCCATGTCCTGAATGCACTGAACCAAACACACAATAATTAATAAAATTCAAAATATAATCGCGAATTCTTAAGCATTAGTTTCAGGTAAATGATTTGAAAAGGTTCTCTTATATATTCCTTTCTTCTATAAATGATAAAATAAAATAAAATAAATAAAATGTATTATTTGCATTATTTTTTCTCCGTGCCAATTGACTTGAGCTGTGGCCGTGGCTTGGTTTATTTTTAAAGCCATTTAAGTGGCTCGCCAAGTATGCGCACGTAGATCGAACCTTGGCATTGTTCTAGGGCCGGGCATTTTTCACTTGGCCTGTCAAATCGGGACTTCGACAGCTCCGCCACCAAAGACCACGGCCCTGCCCACTTTCAAAGGGGGCACCACCAGGTGGTGCAAGTGGTGCTAGCTGAGCCAGTGGTGCTGGATTCTCCTCTGATTGCAAAATAAGTGATTTGCGGAATGCGTGTTAAGGCTCAATTCAGTTGTAGATCTCCTCTCATCTCTGCTTTTCCCCGCCGACTTACGTTTTTATAATTTGTCAATACATCAAGCTCACAATAAAGTGATTACTGGTGCGGCGAAACGAAACGCAGAGCGAGGAGGGATCTAATCCCTCATACGAAATTCAAAATGAAATACAATAATAATTTTATTCCAGCTCGAATGGCCGCACTGATGAGCAAATTAAAGCTGCAGCATCCCATCCACACACACGGAGACCATCAAGTTGAGCCTTTCTTCGGGTCCGCTGCAGATTCTCCTCCTTTT
This sequence comes from Drosophila lutescens, assembly GCA_037075285.1. NCBI lineage: Eukaryota > Metazoa > Arthropoda > Insecta > Diptera > Drosophilidae > Drosophila > Drosophila lutescens. The sequence goes on from JBAMCF010000324.1 coordinate 548,712, forward strand.
CCGCTTGCAGATTTACAGATTCTTCTTCCAGAGGCGCGCTTCTGCGGCTTAATAACAATTCCATTAGCGGCTAATGTCTTCATTGCAAGTGTCAGTTTTGGCAGGCCAGGGGCGTCGAGCCAAAGGGGGGGTGACGCTAAACTGACTGGCCGGGCACTGCCCAAGTCGCCATCCCCAAACCAATCCAATCCGCTGAACCTGAGGTCCGTCATCGGTGCTAAACTCAGCGACTGGCCAAGAGCACACTGCGAAAAACAAATATATATAAAAATGGCCTTCGAAAATAAGAGGTAGAGCCCAAACTGGTATAGCTATTAAGCCCAAGTTTTTATCAGATAGTCTCAGTGTTAAGTAGGTTTGTGCAATCAAACGTTTTTGGACAAAATCTAAAAATGGTATTACAAATTTTTTAAAAATATATTTCTTCAGTACTTTCTTTCTCTAATTTCCTGTAGTTTGAATCATTTTTTCCAGTGCAGAATTATGGGTGCCAGAGCCTGCAACCGCCCCAATCGCATCCCCGTCTTCCTTGCCATCTTTCCCGACTGCTTCTGCCTCTCATCTCGCATGTCAGTTTAACACTTTTGAATCCTTTGAAGTCCCAATCCCGACTGCGTTTTATTGTCCAAAGTTATGGCAATGGCAATGACTGCACTAATAAGCTCGTTCCCAGTTGTATATTTCCTCTCCCCGTTTTTTCATTCCGAAAACCCATTCCCATTGCCATTCCGATTACGATTGCAGTCCCGGATCATTGGCATTAGCATTCGCAAGTGGCCAACAAATGCGAAAATAATTGCTGCCACGAAATAAATGCGAGAAGGGCTAGAGGGGAATGGAAGCCAATTGCTGGCCATCGCTAATTGCCGGCTTGATTGGAAATGATGATCCGCGGGGGAAAGATGAAGAGGGCAAGATTCCTGCAAGGAGAACAATCACAATAAAACAGAGTTTTACGAACGACTGGGCAAACCTCCTGCGGTCTTTTTTTTCTCCCAGCTGGCCATTTCCGTTTCCGTTCGATGTGGGAGGAGCGGCAGGGAACTCAAAGACCCTGAATGAGAGATCACTGAGATCGCAGATGAGCTGCATCAAAGGTTAGACTGCCGACAGTCCCAAAAAAGAAAATAACAAACTGAGACGCCAAATGTAATTCGATACGTTTGAGGACTGTACTGGCGCCGACACAAAAAGCCAAAAACAAAGCAAGCATGATGAACCCACCAAAGAAGAGGCCACCGTCCGTCCAAAAAGCTTGTATTTCCTCCCTGATCCACAGAGTCCAGGATCCAGAATACAGAATACAGAGTCCAGAATCCATTAGAGACTGACAAGCAAACGCCGCATAATGGAACAAGCGCATTCGCGGCCATAATGGCAATAGAATCATCCGCCAAAACCGAACATCCAACAGCCACCAGCCATAAGGCCATCCATCCATCTATCCATCCACTCGGAGAACCCAATCCAATCCCAATACTGCAACAAAGGTAGCCATTAAAATATAATAATAGTTGTTCTTCTTCAGCTGTTTTTGACGGCTGCACTGCGAGGAAATGCTACATTAAACCGGGAAATAGGGTCAAATCTACTTTATTTCATATCAATAAAAAGCCTATATGATTTATGTCAAATTTTAGGATTCCAACATATCAAAATGATATTTTATGATATCAAAATTAGTATTTTTTTACAAACGAAATATAAACAGGATCTTTATACATATCGAAATGATATGAACAACTTGATATTTACAAAAGATCCCACTATTTCTCTCTATGTGTTCAGCGGGAACAAAAGGAGAAGCATCTGCTACTGTGGCCAAACAATTTGGACACACACCGGCGAAGCGATGATAGAATCTCATAATGCAACTTAGGATCTTTGGGATCGCGGGGAGTTCTGGGGGTATTGAGGGTTTTTGAAAGGGGGTAGGTGGCAGGCTGCTGGCGAACGTCAAAGCCAAACAAGAACAATCTATCCAAATGTCCATCTATTGAGCAGATAAAGCTGCTTCCATCTCATCCGCATCCGCGTCTGCCGCCTGCTTTTCCTCACCCTTTTCACCATTTTCCCGATGCTTTTCCAGCGCGTCTCTCTTTCTCTGGAGATTTGTGTGAGCTTACACTTTGCGCCAACTACAAACGGCGGCTGATGAAGATTAGCCCGTCTCCTGTCTGCTGGCTTGCTGGAAGGCCACCGCACCACCACCCCCAGCACCACTGTCGAAGCCGTGACATTGATGTGCCACCAACAGCAACCGCAGCAACTGCAACAGCAACATTGCAACAAGCGAAGCCATTTTTGCTGCCATTGTTTTGTCGCTTGCATCTGGATTTTTTGGCTTTGGAATCTGGGTAGCCATGGTTTTGGTTTCGTTTTTGGTCTTCAATTGCTGCTTGCTGGTGTCCTTTTAGCATCAAGAGAGATTTGCATTTTATCGCATTCATTCGCCAAGCGAATCGAATCAAAATCGCCAGCGGATGTCGTCTGCCTCGTTTGTTGTCTCTCTTAAAGTTTCGCTGACATTCGAAGACAGTTCCTCAAGCTGCCGCTTCCCCATTTTTGCGATCTTGCGATTTCTCAGGGGGTCTCATCACAGAGAGGGGGCGGTGAACTCACCTCAAGTGAGCTTCATTTTCGGCCAAGCGATTGTCAGTTAATTGAAATATTCGTGCCGTCGTCAGTGTCACTTGCGAGTCTCGATTTCGGGATCTTCAAATCTCAGCACAGAGGAAAAAATATGGGTTTAAGCAGCTGGTCCTCAAATATTTAAATAACCAACACAAATATCAAGCAAAATACTCTACACTGTTTAAATGTATTAAAAAGGTTCATAAAATCTGTTAGGTTCGATTTCTCAATGTCAGGCTAAGGATTTTGATAGATATGTGTCCGACAAAGTTAACCTGGAGTTAAATTTTTCAGAAGACAAATTCATTTTCTCAAACTAATGTTTATTTTACTAATGATGTATCTTTACTGTCTCTAATCACACGATTCAGTTTTAAATCAGATAAAACCTAATGATATTGAAACACTAAATTTAACCCAATCACAAAAGTTAACTTGACATTGAGAAATTGGCACTTTGAGTATAAGGAAACCTAACAAACGAATTCAAATTTCTATAGTTTAAATGGTATCCCAAAATAAAAGCCAGAATTCATATCATATTTTTCTCACAGTGCTGAATCTGCTGATCTCCAGGACTTTTGGCCATGATCCCTCATTGTGTGGACTCATTAAAGATTCGCTTAGGCATCACAATCGAGCCGAGCTCACAATCAAATGTGTTAATGTGCCAAAATCAAAGGGGGCAGCGCAGATTGGTCATCGTGGACAACTGTTGCTGGTGGTGTGTTGCAGCAACTGTTGCTGCTGCTGTTGCTGGTGTGTTGCTGCTGCTGCGGGCAAAGGAAAGGAGAGGCAAACAAGTAGCCCAAGGAGCGCTACCCGCTGTGCCACAAAGTTAAGCAGAATCAATTTATAAATCAGCGCGCTGGCGGCTTTAAAGGTCAGCGATAACAACAGCAACAGCAAAAGCCAAGGGGATTGGCCGCAGCAGCTTCTTGTCCCGCGATGAGCAATTTATTGTGTCAAACTCAATTATACTCGTGTGATATTTTTGTTGCCCACCAAAAACGAAAAGCAGCCCAAACGAAACGAAAAGAAAAGAAATGAAACCAAACAGAAATGCCCCGAAAACACAGGCACACACATGGATTTTATATATATTTTTTAAGAAGGAGCAACCCAAATTCCCGAAATGCTGCAACTTTGGCCCGAGAGAAGCCACAAACAGAAATGCACAGGAGAATCCGAAACCGAAACAGAGGCCCCAAATGAAGGAGGAAAAGTTAAAGATAAATGAGCAGAATTGGTTTGGCGAAAGGCGCAATTCAACTGCCAAAAAAAAAAATATATATATATCCCGAAAAGAAGGGGAAGCAGCAGCAGCAGCCCAAATAACAAAAACCTCAAAAAAGTTTGCTTTGCTGTGTGTAAACGAACTACTAGTTCCCTATAAGCTAATTAAGGAGGACTGAAGAGTTCAAAAGAATGATAAACTGTTTTAATTTTGCTTAAACTAATATTTAAAAAATAAAAAAAATACAAGAAAGTAGTAAGTATTAGGAGTTTTATGGTTTTACTAAAAGAATATTTTCCTCAGGGCAATAATAGCACGAAACTTATCAGAAGAAGTGTGGCCATCTCAGATTCTGAATTTTGTGTGACCTTGCTCTTATTATATTGGTATTCAAAAAGGCGTTAAGCTTTTTCTCCTAACGTCCCTTTTGCGATTCCCTGTAGGAAGAAGAATAGAAGTCGACCGCAGTGACAAAAACTGCAGAAATGGCAGCACAAGCAAGTACCTTTGTGCACTCACTTGCCCTTCCTTATCCATAAAGTACTGCCAACACTCACTGGGTTTGCTGACTGTATTTTTATTTTATTTCTTTTTCTTCACTGGGCAGGCAAGAATTTCACGTTGACACTTTTAAGTGGACATCAAGCAGTTTGCGCATATTTCCCCCCACCAAAGAGCAGCTGCAGCAGTGGAAACTGGGCAACATTTGGCTCGGGTTTGGGCTTAAGTTTGTGTTCGGGGTTCTGGTTGGGCTCTTTTTTTCGGAAATTCACAGTTGAAACTGCAGCGCAGAGAGATTGCAAGACTTTTTGGAGGCGAGGGGCGCGAGTTATGCGATCCTTGGACTCTTAACGATTCGCTTTTGTCGTTGAAGCCTCTCTTTCGGCACTTCTCTCTCTATATCTCGGCTTCTTTTTTTGGCAGCTCCTCCTTGCGAGGTCAGAAATTCAGTTAATTTAGCGAGAAATTTACAAAAGTTGTCAGCGTTCGGCGGCTCGCATTTTGAGGCCAGAGGTCGAGTCTTCAGGCGGGGACTCTTTCAATAGAAAGCAAATATGCGAAACAGTTGCATCAAAGGCACAATTAGGCTATGTGAGTTGGGTGATTTTGCGAGTTTTTGGGGTGCAGAGGGGCCTGGGAACAGACCCATCAAAGTGGATAAGCCGCCGTTGCTCGTAAATCTTCGACACATAAACAAAATCCATCCAATCCAAAGAATTTTTATTGCTTATTATTGCGAGTCTTTCTTTGCCATGCATTTCGCAGAACCAACAATAACACAAATGCACAAAAGTATCGAATTTCATTTCCTGTGTCCCTATAGAAAGCTCTCCAACACAGGGAGAAAATGTGAAATGTTGCTAAAAGTAAGCACTTGTTTGTAAGGTTTAGAGAGAGAAAATTTCATAAATTAGGCACAGTAGATAGTTTCAATTAATTTTCAGTGTGACCAGATACTTTGTTGTAGGGTTAATTGGACAATTAATACAGCATGACCACGCTTGCGTCTAAATGGTATTTGTAAAGATTAAAAGCGACTTAAAACATTGTATATTATTGTATTAGCTTTATAAATGTAAACGTTCTGTCATTTTTCTCCATGTGCAGCCTTATTGCCGATCCTCGTCCACTTGTCATTACCGATCCGAACACAATGGCGAGCTCATCCTGCTGCTCCAACTGCTCCTTGAAATCAGATCCTTGCCGCACAATCAGCGCACACAAATCGTAACGATTTCTCATTTTAATCAATTAAAAAGTCAACGATACCGATCCCGATGCCGATGCCGATTTCGATGCTAACTGTAAACCGCTGACACTTGCCGAAAATATGCGGAAAGTCTCGGGACTCGAAAAGCCTCGAAATCGGAGTTGCAGTTTGGAGTTAAATTCGGACCCTTGCAGTTTGTTTGATTAATGAGGTGAAATGTTGTGAAATATTGTCGGAGGCTTTGGCTTGGAAACAGGGAACGGGGAAAAACGAGAAGGCAGCAACAAATCAAATGGAAATCAATACCTACATGAAACAAATCGCCCCGCGACCCTCGTGCCTGCCCGGTTTTTTAATAAATGAGCCCGAGGAGACGCCCCCAATCGCTGGCCCCTCTTGGTGCTTTTTGGCCATCCCTTATAAGGACAGACAACTGTTTGGAGTTGTCAAAAATACGAAGCCACAAAATAAAGAATTGCAAAACTCCCAAAATAAAAACAAGAGAGAACGCTATAGTCGGGTGCCCCGACAATCAGATACCCGTTACTCAGGTAAAGGGAGTTCGAGGGAGATGGAGACTTTGGAAACTTTGAACACGCATAACTTTTTAACGAATGGTCCGATTTGAAAAATTTGTTCTACATTTCGATAGGTATTGATAAACACAATAAAACTGCATTTTTACTTTTCCGAAATATTGAAAATTTTAAAATCGTATATAAGCGATTGTGGGCGTTAGAGGGGGCGTGGCACCTTTTTGAAACAAACTTGCGCTGCGTAGGAACTCCTAGAATCTGTATGCAAAATGCCAATCTTCTAGCTTTTATAGTTTCCGAGATCTCAGCGTTCATACGGACAGACGGACAGACAGACAGACGGACAGACGGACAGACGGACAGACGGACATGGCTAGATCGACTCGGCTAGTGATCCTGATCAAGAATATATATACTTTATGGGGTCGGAAACGCTTCCTTCTAGCTGTTACATACTTTTGCACGAATACAATATACCCATTTACTCTACGAGTAACGGGTATAAAAAGAAAACCGAAACTTGTGGCCCAGGGACAGAACAAACAATCCGGCAAGTGTGAACATGTAAGTGTCAGAGCCTCAATTCGAGTCATTCGAGCTGAAAGCAGCCGGATCGCAGATCGAAGATCGTGCAGGTGTTCCCGAGGTAATGGCCATAATGGCTGTAGCTCTGGCTTTTTGTCCAATTTCTGTGAAAAGCGTGAAAAACGTAATTCGAGTGAAACTAAATCAATAAGCACGCGGCGTATACTTAATCAAGACATAAAAAATCATCAACATCAGCCAAAATGAAATAGCAAAAACTGGGAAAATGGAAAGGATTAAGCAAAGCTTAAAATACTCTAAAAAAATTCTACAACCGATTACTTATAACTTTTTTTCTATAACCATAACTTAGTTAACTCTTAATGGTATAATAATGAGTTTTTAGTGTGACCAGGAATAAATTTGTTTGCCTAAGCTAGCTTCTTTGTTAGGTGTGGCCTTAACTTACATTCAGTGGTATTTCTTAATAGACTTTAATAAATTATACAAGCTTTCTGGAATGTTCAAAACACTTTTTGTCAGAGTACACCCAAAAGATATTTTCGATTCGATCGATCTGCCCCCAAAGCTAATCTCCCAACGTGGCGAGCTCAATCGCAAGTCGAATGATCACCATGATTAGAGCTACTCGCAGATGGAGATCAAAGTGGAGATCTCCCTGCTGGCAGCCATGGGAAATTATTCAAGCCGTCTTTACTAATCACCTGGAGGCTCTCAGGCCAATCGATAGTTGGCGCAAAGCGGCGAAAGCCAAGAAACGCCCAGTGGCCAAAGGTGGGTTAAGCCAATGGGAATTTAAAAAGCGACAATCGACCAAATTAGAGGGGTTCGCAAAAGTGGCCCCCAGGCAGACAACGAATTCTTCGCACCTTTACGCAATCATCAAGGCATATTCCGAAATGGCATTTATGCTATGGAAAATCGGTAAGCTGTCGACCCATTTAAATATGGCACAGACTTGCGGATCAGCTCTTTAACTCTCAGCCTGGGTTCACATCGTTTTGTGACCGCATTAAATTCTAATAATTCGCTATTATGACATGATAGTCACGTATTAGGCAAAACAGCAACCGAGTAACCGCATAACCAATAACCAACAACTCAGGCACCACGACAAACTGCATTCAGAATTATGAGGCGATTCGAGGCAACCGGTTGGACGACCAACCTCAGACTGGGCCACCGAAAAAATATAGGAGGAGAATCTCGAGGGGCAGGCGAAATTAATGCGAAAATGCCAAAATATTTGAGACAGCCAAAAATTTGCATTCGCATGGAGTATGGAAAAAAATATTGGAAGCAAAACCGAATAATCAGCTGGGTATGTGAAATAGAGTTTTCCAACTGCAAACTACCTCTAAGCTACACAGAAAAAAATCTTTAGAGAGTGTCATAATATTCACAGGATTTTTGAAATTCATAATAACATGATATCTACATGATACCTATTTGATATCTACATAATACCTATATAATTATATACATGATATATACATGCTTTTTACATAAAACTTTATATTAAAAATTGCTTTTTTTTCGAAATTAACCTTTTAAATAAATTGGAAATTTATGCTTATATATTTTAGAATCGGGGGACAAACATATGGATAACTTGTAGGATGAATTTACAATTTCTCAACGTTCTACAGCATATTTTCGTACAGTATATCCTTGATAACTACTGGGTGTAGCAGAAACAAACAATTTACATAACAAAAGGCGAATATTTTGTCGCCTGCAGGCGAGTGTTCCAGTTCCAGTTTAAGATCTGGCTCCAGGCTCACTTTTGGTTTCAATTTTGGTATTTTTTTTGGTTCGGTTATTTGGAGCGTTGACACATTTCCACATGCCCACACACATCGCAGATTGTTCTAATAACTGGCGAAAAAATCTGCATAGGAATCGAAGCTGGAACCAATACTCCAAATACTCCAAGGGGCAAAATGAAAAGCTGGCTCTGATCGATTTGTGAGCGGCCCCTGCGACGGCGGGCTGCTTAATTTGGCTTATGTTTCATATTTGCCCTGGGGCAGAATCGTTTAGTGCTCGGCCCGTTGATTTATTTCGCCCGTATTTGGTCAGATCGAGGTCCACTCACGACGAGGGTGTTGCGTTGGTGCTGTGTTGCTGTTGCAGTTGCTGCTGCTGCTGCTACCTCCTGTTGCATGTTGGTGCTGCTGCTGCTGGCTGCAACCCAAAAACTTGAACTTCGACTTTCGAAAACAACGGCCCGGCAAAGGCTGACTAATGAGAGAATTATGCAAAGAGATAGAACGGTTGCGATGGTGGAGAAACTGGGATCGGGGACTTTTTTGCGTGTCTCGGAACTCGCCTTATTCATTAGGCCCGAAAAACTCACCCGCACCTCGCAGCTAATTGCCAGTCTGCCTGCAAATCTGCATCTAGAAGTGAAACCTCAAGCCAAGCGAAACCAAATGGCAGCCACATCAACATGAACACACATCTTATCGGGCCAACCAATTAAGACACACAAAAACTCGGCTCGACGGCTGAAAATTGTCAGCAAATCGAAATGAAAATCAAAGTCAGTCGAATCGACAGGCAGCCGTTTTAATTTGATTTGATGTGCGGCCGCCGCAGAGCCGAGAAACAAATCGCACAGAGAACCTCCGGCATTCAGTCGCATATTATTTAGTGCACTCAGAGAAAGAACAGCATTTTGGATAAACTATTGTCACAAAATAATACCAATATCAGGCAAAAAATCAAACCATGGTGCTTTAAACTTTAAACTTTAAAGGGACCAGGTTCGAATCCCATTGCTGCCAAGAGAGTTTTTTTTGTACGTATTCTCCTACTTATATAGCAGATTTGACAAACCCTGATTATAATAATATTATCATGGTCATATCATATCTATAAATATTATTTCTATTAAACTTAATTATAAATATAAATACAAAAATTGTTTTTTTTTTTTTACAAAAATCCAATTTAAAGTTTCCAATTCAGAGACCCCACAACTTATAGCTTCTAAATTATTTTTATGTATCTACAAATTATTTGTAATATCATGCCAAGTTTTCTTTTAGTGTACCCAGGTTTTTTCCCATTCCCCTTCCCATACCAATCGAGTGCATTTTGGCTATACGCTTTTCGATTTCGTTTGCGATTAGGCTAGGCCAAAAAAAAAAAACATAAGCCCATAGCCGCGATATTTGGCTGCCTGTAATGAGCTAGCGACATGCTCACTTGCTAAATTCAATTGCTAAATTGCCGTTTGCTTTTTTGGCGACCAGTGTGCCCGATTGCCAACTTGTGAGTTGCCAACAGCAGCCAAAGGCTCCAAACTGCCACCTGCAGCGATATCTGAGCCACCATTGTTTAGACTACTGCTCCCAATTATGCTGTTCAGGTGCGTAGCCCCCGAAATTTGTTAAGCAAATGAAGGGGGGTGGGGAAAAAATCTATTACAAAGGAGAGTGAATTGGGGATGAAAAGTAATTAATGTGGAAAGTAAGAATTTCTTTAAAGTATCTATCTAGGAGTTTCTTTTATTTTCTGCTAATAAAATCAACCGCAAATTCTTCAGAACATTAGAATTCAATGCAACCGAACCAAATGGGACCGTGAATTCTTCAGAACAAGAGCTAGTATTCCACTTCTTTAGAAAATAAATCTTCAAATGTTTTTATTGAAAATATCAAATAAATATTGGTTATGAATATTATCAAATTCATATTCTTAATATTATGTTTCTTTCTGTGCACATTTGGCCTGCCCTTACTATTTCTGAAAAAATACGAGGTGATACAAATGACTCCCCTTGGGCGACGCTACTGTGTGGGAAAGATGCCTATCGGGCGATGTCAACAAGTTGGACATAACTCAACTTGGATTGAATCTGGTAAATGTGGCGTGAAGGTCGAAACCTTTTCTTTGAAGCCCGTGGCGAACAACGGGGGAAGGAGGCTAATTGAATACAGACTTGCAAGGAAGCGAGCCTTTCGAGGAGACGACTTATTCAGCCCACGCAAAAGATTCCAACTGGTTCGCCTCCATTTGTGGTTATTTTCACGTTCAAAGGTTATGACGTTGTCGTGTCAACATTTTATTATTTATTGTTGTAGCCTCTAGCCAGGCGAAAAGGGTTTGCCCCAAAACAAAAGCCAACTAATGCGCCCACTCCTCCACTGTCTCCAGGCTCCACTCTGCAGTCTACAGTCTTCCGTCTGCAATCTACAGTCTTCTGTTGCCTGTCGGTGGCTTTTGAGCTTTGAGCGTTGTTTGAGCCGCAGTTTTGAGTTCCTGTCCTGTCCTGTCAGTTATTAATGGAGCGCCATTGTCTGCCCCCCTTTGTCCCACTAACGGCGCTTTGATTTTGCCATAGAAATTAGCATTCAATGCAATTTACTTTGCCATGCCAATCAACGCCCTCCGCCCAGGTTTTAGAAGAAAGAAACGAAAGGGGAGTACGCATTCGGGGAGAAACCTCCAAGTCAGCCGGCCGGCTAATCAGAGAACTGTTTTTATTCCCCGGATCGGAGCACCGGGAAATTATGCACTATTATGTGCAACAGAAACCATCGAAAATGCCCGTAAACAACTTCCGATTGCGAAGAAAGCTTGCCATTAAGAGTCTGCACACCAAAAAAAAAATTGATAATATTAGATCATTTGGATATTATTCGTATCAAAATAAAAAACGTTATTAACCAACAATAATGTTATATTTTTGATAATAACATTTCACATTTCCTCATCCTCTAAAGAATTTGCGGTCATATTTTATTTTTCACGGTCTAATTTTGTTGAAGAACTTGTGATCTTGTTCTGAAGAATTTGGGGTTAACCCTTTTTTAAGCGGTTGCTCTACACAAATATCTAAAGAGAGTCTCTCAAAAGCAATTCTTCGCAGTGCATCGCCACAGTTCTTCTTGTCGTTGCCTCTTGTCTCTATTCAAGATGTAGGTGGCGACATCGACATCACTTACGGTACACAGATCCCGACATTAGATAGTCGCCCTGCTCTTTTCTTTTCTGTCGGTCCTCAGTCTCCGCAGAATTCTTCCGCCCCCCTCTTTTCCCACTTAATCGCAGTCGTGCGCGTTTGTTGATTGTTAGACGCGGATGAAGAGGGAACGGAAAAGAGCGAAGAACGGCGAATGAAGACTGAAGACCCGAAGATGAGGCCCATAGGTTTGGACCTGGAACCAAGTCTGCTTGTTGTCGACATCGCTGATTTCAATGTTTCATCTGCCGCAGCAACAATGAGCCAAGCAACAGCATAAACAAACAGAGCGTGCCTTTTAATTGCCGTGCCGCCAACAGACATTAACATTAACATTAGAGGAGTCTCGACTTGAAGAAAGAGTCGCAAATGTTGATGATGTATCCGCATTTCTCAACTACTCAGCTCTGTGTCTCCGACTGTGTGGGCGGAGTATAAAAATGACGCAGCAGGATGGGATGTCTTAGATGGGCTGGAGTTAGGACCCTTTTCACTCAAGAAAAAGTTGTACCCACATTTTTAGCCTCTGATCTAGGGAATCGACTATATTGATTGTAGAGCATTAACAGAAATCAATGGTACTATCAACATTTTTTTTTTTTTTTTAAGAAATTGTTTTATTTTGTAGATACAAGATAATATTAAAGTCTGAATGACAATTAAGCTATTCCAGATCTTGAATAAAATTGATTGAGTAAAGATTTGAATATATATATTTAATATATATATTTAATATCGGCAAATATAAATATTCTTTCGGCTGCACCTTCCATCCTTCATTCCACTTTCTAAGTAAACGCATCGCTGGTGTTTAAAAGACTCAGGATTATTGCTGGCCCACTTAAGGAAGGTGGGAGTGCTACCCGTTTCCAGGGAAACCCAATCGCCCCATCTGGCCAAGTCCGTGATGCCCACCCAGATGCGTTCCTGAATGTTGACTTCCTTATAGATGGCCTGCAATTCCTCCTCGTTCTGAATGGTCGCCAGGTGACCACCCAACTTATGACACTTGCTTGTCGCCATGAACCAATCCGCAGGCTCTTTCTTCTCGATGTAATAATAACTGTAGCCGATCTTTTTGAAAATGCTCGGGACTTCATTTCTTCGAATCACTTTTTTCCCCTCCGTAGCGAGGTGAAGAGCTTTCATTGTTTCCTCTAGCTCTGTCTCCAGGCATTCCACACACACTTTAGACTTGGGAATCTTCGTCACTAGAGCCTTAAAATCGCTTTCAGTCTTTTTCTGAATCGCCTTTAATTTTTTTTCGGTTTCCTTCTCCTGACCTTCAATCCTGACCAGTTGTTTCCGAGTCTCATTTATTCGGGCCTCATCGCCAGAGTTGATGAGTTCCTTCTTTTGATTGTTGGCAATGTGCTGTAGAACTGGCGATAGTTCCACCAGACAGACATCTCCCTTTCCATGCAATGGATTGTACGTTGGAACTGGAGGACACGTTGTAGCTGCCTGGGCTCCATAAAGACCATAAGCCATAAATGTGTAAGAAATATAATAGGCGTAGTGGAACATGTTCGGTTCTATTACTTGAGAGAGAGAATGCTTTCAAGGAACTGAAGGCGGGTTTATTATTATTATTTTAGAATATCTGTAATTTCGTTCGTCACACCTTTTAATGAGCTAATAAACAGAAATCTTAGAGGTTGAGGAACTTCCCGTACAAAATGGGCCTTCTTTTATACACCCAAAAAAACTTGATATGAAACAAAGATCGATTTGACGTTATGTGGTATGTGGGATTAAAAACATTTCAAAAAGTACGGACGCTAAATAAATCCTTTCGTTGCCTAATCCATTTGATCTCATTTTCCCAGCGATTCATATTGCATGGGTGAGAGACACGTACCGTTTTAATCCCGTTTGGGGATCCACAAATAAATCAGTCGCTGGCAAATTGCTCAATTATAAATTGCCCAACTCGACGATGAAGCCGGGTTCATTTTCCATTTTCCGCGCGCGCTTTTCCGCGTCTCAGCGATTGCCCAATGTGGAAATTAGCATTTTGGCAATGCCTTGGCAGCAAACTGCTGTCATGTAAGCGACTAATTAACATGTCACTCAGTTGCAGCAGCAACTGCACCGCAGCAACACATTGCCAGTGCGACGGCCACATCAGCAACATGGGGGTTTCGCCTCTTTCGTCTCAACCAACTGACCATTCACTAAAGTTACGCATGAGGCTGAAGTTGAATGGAACTAGAAGCAGGGGGTTTGCCAGCCCCCTTAACCCCTTACGACCCCGTTTTCCAGCAACCTGTTGCTGCGGGTACTAAGAAAATCTCTCACGAGTTTCGAATTTGCCAAAGCGGCGCAAAACGAAAATCGCCGAAAAAAAGATTTAACATTTTGAATTTATTAGCCAAAAAATTGTTGCCGGGGGTTGGAAGAGGCTAGTTTGTCTTTATTTGTGCACAGCGAAAAAATCTATTTACTTGTCTTCAAATTGTATAAAAAACATAAGCCTTCAAACTTAAAATAATAAATAAAAAGCGCTTTAATAGGACTAATGAACTTCAGAAAAAGCTTTCCTAATACAAAACTGTCTAAATATTTGATTATATTTATTCAGTATAAAACTTCTTAGACGTAAAGAAAAATCTAAAAATTATTATCGTATCATATAGAACATTAAAGTCCATAACATTCGTTTTAATTTAAATTTAATATATATTAATACAGAAATAAATCTATTTAAAAGAGTGACAACAGTGAACTCTTTCAATTCTCGATATTATATTAATACTTCTTAATTATCACTTGGTATTAAGAAGGTACAATACAGAACAAATATGATTTTTTCTCTGTGTGTGGGTCTCTTTTTCGAGGTAATCTCTCGGCTGTCGTTTGCACGGCGCTAATTATCGCTGCTAATGATGCTTTAAAAGGCAGTCGTCGACGACAGGCGGTCCAGCAGCAGCAGCAGCAGAAGCAGCGGTAGATATAGCCTGGGATTCAGGTTCGGCAACTGGACAGGTCTGGTCCTTCTCCTCCTTCTCCTCCTCCTCCTCCGAAACCCCCTGAAACATCCGAAAACCCCCGCCCTTGGCGATGCTCCTTTCGCTCATCGCATGAGTAATTGACAATTTGCTGAAGTCAGCGTGTCTCCTCTCCTCTACGTGACCACCGCTGGAAAAGATCGGTTCGGAGGAGACTACCCCACTCAGTCCCTATACCTTCCCATCGACGGTATTTGTATATGTTAATTGTGTGACTAATGACAGCCAACTTGTCATATTTTTATCAACATGCGGAGTTAACATTTGTGTTTCGTTTCCTTTCGTTGCGGCTTTTGGCCCAAGGAGAGTTCAAATCACGTTCTAAGCAGTGTTGGCAGTTTCCTTAAATGATTCCCTTGCAGTTAAAGTGGTCTTAAAAAAGGTGTAAGTAAGGGATATTAATAGTGATTTTATATTAATTATTTTATTATTTAAATGAAAAAAGGTATAAAAAATTATTGTTATAGTAAGGCAAAAAGAAATTATACAAGAAAAAATATAATTTTATTTTTAAAAGTGGTATTTTTTATACAGACCTTAAACCTTAAAACATGTAACGTTATTATATTATAATAATTATTTGAAGCCTCTGTGATTTAACTGATTTTTCAGGTTATTTTTTTAACAATAAAACTTTTTCAGTCTTCAAAATTCTAATTCTAGTTCGTAATAAAACAAATTAAATTCAGCGATTTTGAGCATCCCTGGCATAGAGACATTCGTTTCGCGCTCGTCGTCGATCGCTAATCTGGGTTACTTGTGTGTCAAATTAACGCTCTTTAGGAGCAATATCCAAGATATGGATACGAGCTACAAGACGCCCACAGACTCACGACGAATCACACAAACACACACACCGCCACCACCAAGATCGAGCCTCTTTGAATAAGACAAACCTCACAAACATACCAAGAGAAAAACAAAAAAAAAGAAATAAAGAAAAAAAATTCGTTAGTTCAAAAAACTCAATCAAATGTCGAAACTTGAAAATCGTGATCATGGTCCTGGCTCTGTCCGCCCGCCCCACGGTCCTTCCCTTTAGTTTCTTAATGGTTGTTGCCTCTAGGCGGTAGCTGCAACAACAACGCCAAGTCAAACAGAAGTAAAAAGCAAAAAAAAAAAACAAAACAAAAACCGAGGAAAAACCCAGGGAAAAACAACAAACGGTAGCTGCAAACAAGACAAAAGACAAACTTATCGTTTGAATTATCGGCATTCATTTGCATTTTGGAACCCTGCGATATCCCCACTTTTCCTCCTTCTAAAATCTCGGGGACATTCAGAGAAACAGAGACGAAAATAGCAGCAAATGAAACGAAATACAAAAAAAAACAACACATTGCGGAAAATCATTCGAATCGAATGACAATTGTCTCGGCTCTACGAAAAAAAAAATCAAAAAGAGAGAGAGCTAGGGGGAGTAAAACTATCAGCAATAGCAAACAAAAAATGTGAATGGAGAAATCTTTAACGAACCAATGATATATTTACCCTGGAATAAACTAAGAGGAGTTTGGAAAGAAAAACCAGAAAAAATGTAATTCATAGTTATGATCATTGATCATTAAATCTATTATAATGATACATTTCTTGAACTATTTAGTTACCCAAAATTTAGCATTTATTACTTTGAGTAAAACTTGTGTTTCTTATTTACCAAAAGTTCTATAAATAAATTTTAAAAACACGAGTAAGTAAAGTTAGTGTACACTAGCGGATGCTGGTTTTTTTCAGAAACCAAATGGAGTCCAAGATCAACCTAAAAAGCACCCTTGTTTTCTCCTACAGGGTATCAAAATCGCACACATTCTGTTAAAACTTTCATGCTCCATCGCTCACTTGCCTTGCGTTGCCTTTTACAGTTAGCCACCGAGGGCCCCGTCTATAAGTCGGAAAAACCGTTGGGCCTCCCCAGCCAAAGAAATTAGCATGCGCGAAGCTCCTTGGCAAAAGAAAAAAAGCCAAGAGAAAAAGAAAAGCAGGGAGGTTTTGAGATTCGGGATTAAAGGGGGAGGCATGGAATGTCAACGGCAGCTGAGATTTTTCCTTGCTTTTCTCCAGCGCAAGGATTTCCACACTGTTGTTGTTGTTATTGTTGCTGCTGCAGGAAAACGTGATCGTTTTAACATTTTTGCTTGTTGTCCGCTGGTGATTTTGAGTAGCTTTTAGCAATTCTAATGTTTTTGTTGCTGCTGCAGCTGCTCAGCAAAGCTAAGAGGAAAACAAAAATCGAAAAAAAGATGAGGGAGCGGAATGGCAGTCGGTTTTCAGAACGATAGCACATGCTCCAATACCGTACGATGAGCGGTTTATCCACTGCCTTTCCGACGATCTTTTGATCGATTGTAGGTGAGTTGGTCATGGGCATCTCTGTATCTCTTTTCTTTTCGCCGGAAATGTAATCGTCGGGAGAAGAGTTGTCTAGTCAAAATCTTACAATTCTTTTGCACTTAAAATATTACGTTTTTTGGGAATCGATTCTGAGTAAATAGCTATATGTTTTAGTGTAATTAGGTTTGTTTTTTCAGAAGTTTAGAGAAGAAAATATTTTTCTAAAATAGAAAATACGCATTTTCTAACTACCGATAAGAAAATACGCATTTTCTAACTACCGATAAGAAAGTACGCATAGTGCTATATTACAGGATTATTTAAAGGTTTTTTTTTTTTTGGGTTAATGGTAATTTTTTTAAGTGTTACAAATAAAGTAAAATAATTTGTACTCCTAAGGAAAATGTTTTCCAAGTAAAGTAAAGTACTGTACGTTGTTAAGTAACAATCGTTACGGCTTATTAAACCATTTAAAAAGAAATTTAGCAGTGGCAAAATAAATTCAGTATCAGTTAGTTAGAAAAATTTGCCCCCACAGATGATACTCCTCAAAATGTTCAAGTACGCAACATATTTCCTGTACGTATTCATCGTGATCAAATTACATGGAGCCCAGAAAAAAAGTTGTCCGAAATTTCCCTGGTATGATAAGCAAAAACAGATCGGAGAGGTCTGTCTTGTGGATTTACCTAAACTTCTCAAGAACATTTCGAAAAACCCAGAGAAGGATATAATAACGACTGTACTGGACAAAGTTGAAGGTGCCCTAGCAAACACAAAAAAGGAAATTAAAACGTTAGGGCCCTCTATCAAAAGCCAGTTGAAGGAAGTGCAGAATGCACTGGACCGACAAAGCAAAGTAGAAAAACTCCAAGCAAATTTGTCATTATTTACCAGAGCCCTTCACTGTGCGCTGGAGAACAAGAAAGTCCCGAAACTTGGGATGGTCCATCCTGAATTTCAGAGAGTGGGCTCGAGGTACTTTTATGTCGAGCATTACGTCCAGTTGGATTGGTTTGATGCGGCTGCAAGGTGTCGGGAGATGGGTGGCCACCTAGCGCTACCCCAAAGCGAAGAAGAACTGCGCCTGATCTATGGGATCCTGGAACCCCGTTGGTTTTGGATCGACCTCAGCGATCTGGTCGAGGTCGACAAGTGGAGGTCCTTGGTCACTGGCCGGGATCCACCATTTAAACTGGTCTGGAATAAGGGCAACCCAAAAAAAGAATCACCTGACGAGCGCTGCGTTTTTACATTCACACGTAAACTATCAACCGCTCAATGTGACTACAGATGTTTGTACATTTGTCAAGCCCACGTTTAGTTGGAACTAAATAAATTATTACTAATTTTTTATTATTAAAATACAATTCATTTATCATCGAACCAATGATGAATGTTACCAAATCCTTTTAATGGTATATCCCACTTGTTTATAACTACCACCTTTTTTTCTTTTTAGTGAATGTTTCCAACCATTATCCAGTGGTTTCTGATCACGAGTTGGTGGTGGCATCACCCCCTCGATAAGTTCGTCTATTCAAGATCTGCCAAACGGGTTAACAAGCTGACCGCGTGCAAATGATGCTATTAAAGTGGCATTTAAAATTTAAGTTGCAGTTAAGTCGCACCATTCTATCTCGCTCGCTAGCTCCATTTCTTTCGCTCTGCGTTAGGCCGTCTCTTTCTCTTGGCTACAAGTCGAAGCCATTTCTTGAACCGCTAACCACAAAAACAGAAGAACAACAATGGCAGCCGCAGATACGATACACGTAAAAAAAATGTACTGTAATCTAGAGAATTGAGAAATACTATTTACTCTAATGATTACATTTATGTTAAACTTAAAGAAATATTGAAGCTCTAAATTTCAATAAAAATTGACGTGACTATCGCACTAATTATAAGTTATCAACTTGTAGCGTTGGGAATGCATTATAAAATAAATTGAAATTAAACTGAAAATTAATTTTTAGTATCCAACATTTTTCATAGTGTATTCGACTTCGACAACGGCGACACGACTTTTCTCTGGATAATGTTTTGCATATGTATGAGAGCCTCTAATTTGCACTTGTGTGCCCTGACCCGCGAATGTGTGTGTGCCTGAGTATCTGTGTGAGAGCATCTAAGATGCCGCCTGCCGATGCACGCTGCTCGTTTAGATCGTCACCATTGCCGGCGTCTGCCTGACCCAACTTGCAACTTGCAACAAGCGACCATTGGAAACACCAGCAACATTATGCCCAAAACCAGTGAAATGTTTTTCTCTTGACACTGCTGAAAAAATCTGCTTAAATTCAGAAAACCTATTTGGTAGTCGTGTTAAAGACAATTACTTAAAAATATAAAATTAAATAAATCAATACTTCTGAAGTATATAATTAATTTTTTTTAATATTTCATACTTATTCCAGAATGTTTACTTATTCTTACTTTCTTTATCAAGGCTCATTCAAATTACAGAAAATTTAAGGAATGACAATAAAATTTCCGTTAATTTAAAACCCGCATTTTCCAACTACCGATGTAAAGTCTACAATTTCTTACAGTCATTTTCAGTATTCAGTGATGTTTTCCCGAGTGTAGATTACTCAGTTAGTTTTTCCTCCTCAAATAATCAACGGCAGCAGCAGCACCGTAGCAACAAATGCAATTGGCAAATGTGTTACGGTCACAAATGCTTAACTTTTACTAATAGTTAACAGTTTTTGTTGTTTCTCTCGTTGTTACTCCTTCACGCAGCCGTTGCTGTTGTTGTTGTCGCGATTTTATAGATAAACATTCTATTTGGCAATTAATTGGCATTTTGTTACTTTTCCAGTTGGATTTGTATAAATTGTTTGTTTTTTCGGCTCACGATATTGAAATGTTGTTGCTGTTTCAGGTTGCTGTTGGTAGTTTCAAGTTGCCAGTTGTGGGTTGCCAGTTGCTGTCGCCAGTTGCTGGTTGCTGGTGAATTTTCGTGATTGTCAGCAATGATTATTTGGTCAACACTTGGCGGCTTTGGCTTAGAAAGTAAGTTCGAACCAAAAGCAGAGCCGAGAAGCAATCTCAGCTAATTAAATTGAAGGTGGATCGGATTTTGTCCAGGAATCACACAAGGGCCGGGGCATTAGCTTCCTTCTCCAGCTTCATTTGCTTCTCCCTGGCCACGAATTTATGGCACTGGCAAGGCAATTGACATTAACCCTAACAGCGACAGATGCAGCAGAGCAGCAACTAGCAACTTGCAACTGGCAAGTAGCAACCAGCAACGTGCAACAACTGGCTTCTGTGGCATTGGGATTGGGAATCGGGAGTCGGGAGTCCGGAGTCGGGAATGGAACGTTGCACTTGGCACACAGATGAATTTATGTATGCAAAGCAGGATTAAAGGGGGGCACAGACAGGGGCGGAGACTCAAAGGGGACTAACCGAAACCGAAAGCGAGCCAAGTTCGCTTGCAAGCTGACTGACAGGACAAAGGAGTTATTTTTCACAAAAGAACAAAAACGAAAGGGAGCCATCTTTCCGGATGGCAGGGGCGGGGGTTCCAAGGGGGCTCTGCAACCAGAAGAGGAAGTTTGGGTGGGGTGAGGGGGCAGCAGCAGGAAGAACACAAAGGCAGCCACAGTAGTCGCCGCTCAAAAGAACAGTGGTCAGAAATTGGAATAACTAAAGGTTAACATTTTCTCAAATTGACCTTTTTAACACGGGTTTAACTTGTTATCATATGGTGCCATCATTTTACTAAATTTATATTTCCAGCATTTTTAATACTTTTTCATACAAGTTATTTCAATGTACACTTTCTGAAAAAAAAACTTAACTAAAGGCTAACATTTTCTAAGTCAGACCTTTTTACCAGGAGGTTAATTTACTAAATGGTGCCATAATTTCACTAAATGTCTTTATATTTTTGAGCATTTTTAATAAATTTGTATACAAACAAGAAAGGAAGCTAGCTTCGGCCAGCTGAGGCTTATATACCCTTGAAGATCATTCCTATTAAATTACAAAAACGTTAAATTATGATTTACACGACTCGTCTAGTGATGCTGATCAAGAACTTATATACTTTATGCGGTCGGAAACGTCTCTTTCACTGCGTTGCAAACTTCCCACTGCTAGGTTATAATAATATTCATTTTTTGAAACAAACTATACTATATCATTAAGGTATTAAGCCAAAGGTTAAATATATATTTTTTAGAGAAAACCCACACATTTTGGAACATCTTACGGTTTTTTACTTTTAAGCCCTAGTTACTATTAAAACCAATAAAAATACAGACACTGTGGCAAGTCGGCTTCCTTTCCGCCACAAAAGAGTCGGAGTCGGGTAGAAACTGAAACAGAAGCCGGAGCATTTCGAAGCCATCTCCTGGCCAATCCAAGTTCTCCACGGTACCAACGAGCCACTGAGGAAGCCTCAAATGAAATGTGCGGAAAAGTAAAAGTAAAATAAGTGCGCCAGCGATTACCGAAGACTCAAAGGGGCAGGCGGCAGCAGAATGGGATCGTATTGGATCGAACACTGCAGTATGCAAAGAGCCGGGGATGGACATAAATTATCTTTGGCCGGGCGGCGGACAAATCTTCAGAAGCCCGACAATGTCAAAGGAGCCTGTCAATTGCCGAGCCGAACAAAGAGTGCAGATTCTGGCGAAGGAGAACAGTGAACAGTGGAGAATCTGCGGAGTAAAGCGAAGCCTGTCAGGGGACGAATCTCAGTCAGGCAAAAGCAAAAGTGCGCCAGTAGTGCCTGTGGGAAATGAGTCAGAGTCAGGATCAGGATCGTCGGATCGAAATCGTTTGGGATGCCTGCCTGACAATTGTGAAATGCAAACGACGGCCAGCGAATGGCCAAAAAAAAAAAAAAGCAGAAAACAAACCAAAAAGCCAGCTTGATTAATTTATGGCCTCCGTTTTTCGCTGCAGACCCATTGTGAGCTACTGGATCTTGGCGCGGCCCTTTGTTTCTTGGCCTTCACTGCGGCAACCGCAGTTCTGGCATTTGAATCACGACCTCGGAAATCAGGGGAAAAAAGGAGGTGTTGTCGTTGTCACCCGGGGAAAATTCGCGGAAAAGTCATGAGCCCAGGAAGCACCCAACCCTGTCCGATTTCCGCCTGCCGAAGCCACGATCTATCTGGACATTTGCCAACTGCAGATCATTAGAGGGAAAAACAACGACAGTCGGGAAAAGTCCGTGGAAAAGGGAAGTTGCAAATGTATCAATATTTAAGGAATATTATAAACATTGTTTAAAAAAATGAAGCACAAGTAATGGCTACTTATGTACTGCTAATAAACAAATTACTTTGTAGTTTTTCAGAAATATCTAATTACCCATTTTGAATGAACAACTCTCGAATTTGTGTGGCAACATGAAAAGTTCAATGTTAACAACAAATTAAGCGACCGGGAACCGCCCCCTCGCCGCCCCCCTGATCCACATCAATTGGTAAATTGGTAAATTGAGAAATTGAAGCCTAATCAGATAAGCCGAGCGTGTGACTGCGCCACAATTGCAACAAAGCAACAAAACAGCGGTTGCAAGTTGCAACTGCAACTGCAGCGGCAGCAACCAAAAATTGATTAAATATGAAACACGCAACACCACCCCGCGTTTTCCACCTTTTCGCAATCTCCAGCTAATCGCCGCATTTGAAAAATCGTAAAAAATAAATTGAATTCATAAAAAGATTTATTAAATCGCACTTTTTTTTGGCACCCAAAAAAAACCACCTTGGCTGCCGCAGCTCCGAATCCAAATCGGATTTCTTATCGCCAGCTGGGCATCTGGAAACTTGGAGGCACAGCAAATGGGGGAAACAAAATCTCCGACCGATTGCACCTCGATTCTCCGCCCTCAAGGTTAAGCATCAATTAAAAAATGCACCACCAAAGAATCTCAGATCTAATGCTGCACAGAGAAAAATAGTCGGAGGTAACATACAAAAATCTGAAAATTAAAGATTAAGTGAAATGAAATCCCTTTAAGCTAAATACTTTTAGAAATTCGTCAGTAATCTTTTAGTATTATTTAGTGTATTAAATAAAATTAATATTCAAATTCAATAATAAAATAAGATTGGCTAGAAATTAATATCAAATGTAAACTTGAATAAAATACCAAATAAATTACTAGTATATTTTATATTTTTACAACACATAGATTTAGTAGTTCTTTTTTAAGTTGTTATGATTTAAAAATGCAATGAAGTACCATATTTTATGTTCTTCTCTGTAAGATCTGCGGAATTCTTAGACAAGATTTCGGTTGCCGTTGGCTGTTGTGTTGCAGTTTGTCACCGAGTGTTCATTTCGCAGTGCCGTAGTGTTGATTCTGTGGTTCATTTGCATAAAACAAATTTGGTATTAAATGCTAAACGCAGCGATAAGATCAACACCGAGTTGTTGTCGTCGTCGTCGCCTCTGTGGAAAATTTGGCTATAAAAAAGCAGAGTAGACAGGAACAAGAGAGGTTGGGCAGTGGCAGTTTAGTTTTCGGCCACTGGTCGAACCACCGAACTGAACCACATACAAATGTTGCCGTTAGCCAGCAGGCAACCACTAACGGCACATTATGAGCAACAATTTTCATTCATCAGCAAGGGACAGGAAAACAGGAAAATACAGCCAGGGAAAATGCTCATCAGCGGCGATTGTTGGGAGGTTTGTTTGCATAACCTCCTAATGAAATCACGGCCATGGAAATCATACCAAGGGGCAGCTAAAGCAACAGCCACTGGATCTGCCAGCACAGACAGAAAAATTATATAATAACAATATTTTATGTACAAATAAATTAATCGAAAATATGTCTTTGGATTTTACTAATCATTCGATATTTTTCAATCTGATTTATTTCCATTTTATAAATCTTAAAAACGTTTGGGAACTAATATTCTGTTCATGAAAAAAATATTTAATATTAATTTAAAAAAATTTCCATTTTGAGAATTACATTCTATATTTCAAATATCATATTAATAATTCCTAAAACAGATTGGTAATTAATATTCAATACAGCGGACGTTTTGTTCCGTGTGAAAAATAATCAAAAATTTTGTTTTACAAATATGCCAATTTCAATAAATTCCCTTAATGTTTCCGAAACATTTTTGATGTTTTTCGACTGACTTTTTGCGCTGTGTAAGCTTTAGTCGCTGCTTCAGTTGCGGCTGCTTCGTGGTCGTGATTCTACAATTTCTTCATTTTATTTATTTAAGCATTGCAGACATTTTTTCTTGTCTCTCGACTGCCGGGACTCCGCTCTCCTCCTTTCTCCATTACTTTTCCCAGCCTCTTGTTGTGGCTCCGATTTAGATGCTGAGATTTTCCGATTTGCATTAGGGAGGGCCGCGTGAGGCACGAGTCCCGTGATCTACGGGACTCCACTAATCCTTGGCCATTTATAGAACAGCGGTACAGAACACGAAGACATCTTTCCAAAGGGGGAAGGAAGGCCAAAGGAAATTAGCCAGAAATTGTCCATGGCTCTGTGGGGAGCAAGAACTGCAGCTGGTCATCAGCCGAGTGGGCCGCCAAACATGCAACACTTGCAGCCACATTTTTCTTACACAGAAAAAAAATGAATATGATTGGTTAACCAATTTAAAAATGGTTTGTATTCGTTTCAACCAGATATTTATTGAGGGTTCCACAAAAATTTGTAGGGCTTAGAAGTTATTTAATTTAGTGTCTAAAAGTAGGCAATAAAATATTTGGAATGAGTTAATCCACTGTTTATCATTATCAAAGCATACTTTTAGACACCTCTCTAGGTGATTTTAAAACTCAACGTAGCAGCAGTTGAACAAATGCTCTTAGCTTCTCGATTTTGGAAAGTTTTCAAAGTAGAGTAGAGTTAAGAGTTTATTTTCTTGAGATTATATGAATCATATAAAAATCTATTGGATATTTGTTTTTTATCTGTGTATCTATCAGAAACGCACATTCTGGAGGGAATTAATTTGCCTCCCCGACTCCCCACTTTCGATTCCCCATCTTTCCCCGCAGATAACGCACCAAAAATTGAACCCGACCCAGAGGCGCAGAAAAAAAGCCGCGCGAAATGCGAAACGCCAAAGAGGCTGAAACCCCGGGCTTTTTTGGCCCCGGGAAAAGGCTTTCTGACCTCGCCGCTGGTCATGAGCAGGCCATTTCGGTGTGGTCCCCCCACGACACCCCCGCAATCCCATCTCGATCCCATCAGGGGTTAATACACTTGGCTAATGTTTAATGCTTAATGGCATTAAAATATTTTTAATAAAACATATTTGACTTTGATTTGCCAAATGCGATTCGTGGGGGAAAATTGGCTTTCCTCTGCTAGATTACACTGAACTACTGGAAAGGCTAAAATATTGGAAATATGGATTGTGTTCCGTAATGGCTGAATATATAAAAGATATTTTAAAACCTTCTCCAAAAGCAATTTAGGTTTGGAGTTCCATTAACTTACTACCTATACATAGATTTAGGACACTGGTTTGAACATCGTTTTCCGAAATTTTTATCTTAAATATACCATTTTTAAATCTTCATATTCCCTTTTGAATTATAATTATCCGTCTCGTTATTTTTAAAAAGTTAATTAATTTATTATAAATAAACCGTAATCCGAAATATTTAAGGATCTGGTTTAATATTCTTCTGCCTCTATGTTGGCAAGTGTTAATGGGAAATTCTGCCAGGCGGAGAGAAATTGCACAAGCAAGCGTGGAAAATTTGAAAAAGCGCTTGAAATATGACTGAGCGAGTGCAGAGGAGATCATAAAAGGGGAGGTGGAAGTGGGAGGTCGAAGGGTAAACAACGCACACTGGAAAAACTCTGGAAAAGTCTGTGGAAACAGGCTCAGGCTGGGGGTTTTCTTACTGGGACCTCGACTGTGGCACAGTTAGTCGCCCACTTAGTACGGTAATTTCGAAAACGTGCGCCTTTGATGAGATACAATCTTTGGAGGAGGGTGGGGGCTTGAGCTTAGGAGCTACTCCACTGGCAAACTGATGCCAATGATGCTGATGGAACGTTGACGATCGACCGAGATTAAGTGCAGCAGTCGCAGGAGCGGGGCTTTTCCCCCTGTCAAAACGCATTTGGAGGCGGCCTGATGACGTCGTCAGAGTCAAGCCAAAGTCAGTCTCTAATGGCAAATGGAATATCTACATTAGAGCATCCACATCCACAGCCAACTGGCAACCACAAGGAGTTGCAGACATTAGAGAAAGAAAGCCAGCGGCAATTGGCAACTGGGAGTAATTAATTAAACCCACGATGGCATACCGACAATCCGGACCCAACTGGATAACCTCTGCACCAGGTTCCCATGATCCCCTCGAAAACTAAAAGGAGTACGGTTTTGGGCAGTTCAAATACCCTGGAAGGTATCGTAAAATGTTAGCAATTCGTCTGAAGTTTTCACGACAGAGAAAGACTACAATAAGAATGTATAACTATAAAGGAGTGCAGATTTCAAAATGTAATATTCCTTGACTAACATTATATATTTTCGAACCACTTGTCTTGCGATTCGTATGGTGTTTCTCTATCTCATTCAAAGTGGGAAGGTAATCTTTTGTGCTTCCACCTGCTAGTGGGTGGCATTGCCTACTTTCTCCTCTGAACCTCAATTCTTTTTTGGTTTTTTTGTTTGGCAATTAAAGACTTAACAAATTACAGGCAAGTGGGAAATCTGGGGATACAGACACACAAACAGATCACACACAAAATTCATCTCTTTGGGCCGTGTGTTCGCCTCGCTTCAACGCCGACCTTTGATTTATCGTTATTTTCATTTAAAAGGCAAACGACAAAAATCAACAACGCCACTCAAGAAGAGGAAGAGCCAGCGATCAACGATCGAGGATCGCCCAAAGAAAAAACATCAACTGCGAAAGAGCAACGGCAACAACAAGTCGATGTCCCATCGCGCGTTTTAATGACAACGAAACCAAGTCAAAGGCATTTCTTCCAGGCAACAACACAAAAAAAATTCTATAAATTAACAATAAAAAAACACAGAAAACTTTATAGACACAAAAAACCAGACTGATCAAATGAAGAAATACAATACGATAATGAGATGCCCTGAATTTTTAGTGGTATATTTTCAAAAGATGAGTTTTTCGAAGTTTAACTATTGAAAATGTTTTTAAGATGAAAGATAAAGAGAGATTTAGTAATTGTTCTATTTTTTTTAATGGGAACTCTTAATTAAACTTTGTAATATTTTTAAAAGTAAACTAAAAAATTATTTATTTACAATGAAATATTGTATATTGTATATTGAAATCAGTTTAAATTTTAGATAATAATAAAAATCAATTTAAGGTCGTTTAAAGAGGCAATAATTATGTTATTATAATTATATTTATTTTTGTCAAACCTTATATCGTTTTCAGTTATTTTCCCCCAGTTAGCCGATGGACTTTTCAGGGTGAGTTCATTGAGACACAAACGAGCAGAACAGGGAGCTTCAAAAAGGATGGCCGGCGGGGCCAAGTTGTAAGTGAGCCACTGGGCGACTGCGACTGCAACTAAAAATGCTGCGATGACTTCAAACCGAGCGACGACAACATCGATCCGAGGACAACAACCGAAAGCCAAGGCAACAGGAGCAAGGGGACCCAGATCCTCAGGAGGATGGGATGGCGAGCAGGCGGAGGCGATGGCCCCAGAATTCGAATTCAATTAAAAAACGTTTATTCCGCAATTGAAGCGGTGGAATGGAGGGGGGCACAAAGGGGGTCAGTGGACCCACGGGGCGTATGAGTGTTGCATAGTTCTCGAAAATTCAATTTGCGCATGCAGCGACACAGGGGCGCACCAAGGGGGGCGTAAACGGGGTCGATCGAAAAGAGCGAGCGGGGGACCTGTTTTTAGCCTAAACTAGTTTTTCTTCCATCCTTGTTGCTTTTTCACTTTTGAGATGCGTCTGCGTGTCCGCTTTTGGCGACGATCTGCGATCCGCGATCCACGATCCTCGACGGCTGCCCTCCTCCCCCTGCTCCTTCTGCTTAAATAAGTTATTATCATTGCTCGCTTTAATTGCTGTAATTGAAAGTGAAAATGTTTGCCTTTTGATTTGTGCCAGAGAAAAATGTGTCTAGGTGTCAGTTGGTCCGTTGGAGACCGGCCAAAAGACCGCACACAACGAGAAAAAGGGTGTAGAGAAGGGGGTTTTGAAAAAAAAATAACATGAAATGTTTTTTAGAGCTTGCTTAAAGTAAACATTTTTCGTTGCTTGCAAGACATTTGGGTTCGTGTCCAAGATGGGTCATGGAAAGCTTAAGAATTCGCGAGGTTTGAGTCCAGGATGATTTTAATAAAAATCAAATTAATCATTGGAAATCCAGCCGTTGTCTTTCTCCCCTATTTCATAGGTCCCTTCACAGATTGTCATAAGAACCTTAAGAATTCGCTAGGTTTGAGTCTTTGCTGCGTTGAAAACGTTTACTCTCATATCTATAAATTGAAAAATCTTTTAGGCCTTAAACACTCATTGCAATCATAAATCTTGACATTTTCTTTTCCCTTCGTATTTTATGGGTCTCCTCAAGGACACCCAACCGTCGAGAAATGACGAAGGCAACTCAGATTCACTCTGAAGTCTTCTAAGTCCAAAATCAGTTGCCACATGCGGTGCTATGTTGCCATAAATAAAAACTTGTAAAATTGATTACAACAATATTCCGTTTGTGGTCGAAAAAAAGTTGTCGCTGTGTCTGCTGTTGTTTCTCGGTTTTTGTTACATTTGAAATGCATTCTGCTCCTCCGCTCCTTCTCTGCTCCTCCGATTCAGTTTCTCGGTTCCATATCAAAGTCGTGCGCTGTCAAATAATGAAGTTGCCAGATCAACAAAAACCAACAGAAAAAAGCCCAGAAATAAGAGGAAATCGGGTGGAGGCTTCCGCGGAGATGGACTCTCGGGTTCTACCTGTTGCCCTGGCTGCAAATCGTGCCGACGATATCAGTGATCAACATGTTGCACCACCGCACCACCATGGTCCTCGGACTGTGTTCCCCAGGTTCCTACACTTTGCTTTGCCTTTTGTGCCCAGCAACAATTGCAATTGCTACCGATTTTTATTATTTGCAATGCAGCCGACCCTGAATCCGCATCCGCGACTCCAACTCCGATTCCGATTCGGAGTCAAAGTTGCTGACAAATGTTTGAGTTGCTTTGTGGCTACTGTAGCTGCTTCTGCGGACTTGTTTATATCCGCAAAGTAGTGCGAAATCATAACTAATTTCCCTCCTAAGTTGGGCAATTAAAAACTCGCTGAATTGAGGAATGTTGCTGATGAGGTGGAAGTGACCACTAGATAATACATACGTTGTGTTATAATTTTGGAAAAACTGTACTTATTTAAAACTTATTTCCTGATTTTTAAAATTAAGTTTAAAATTTGTTTTTTATTTATTTTTTACATATCAATCCATGGATGCAGTCAAAGGGGAAACTTTTCACCATTTGTCATTTGATTCAGCTTTTCTTTGCCATTTTTGTTGGCGATTCTGGAGCTGAAGCTGCCGCTTTGCCGCCGTTCCTTGGTATTTGCTCTCCCCTAATTACAAGGAGACGCGGATATTCCTCTTTTGATTGCTGGCGACAGCCGAAAACGCGTTCCCAGCTAATTTAGACACCTCACATGCCGCAGATGCTCGGGTCAGCCGATCTTTCCCCCTGCCTCCTCCCCTGGCTCATTAGCAGACAGCGGCGGCAGCAATCAATTGCCTGTAACATGTCGCAACCGAGAGCAACAGAAAGGGGTGGCCCAGAGGGGGTTAAGGGGTCGAGGGGGTTAAAGGAGCGAACAATTATGGCGACAGTGAGCGGAATTCGCAGCGCTTGTAAGCGGCTGCGCCAAAGGCGGTTGGTGTTGCTGCCGTACCGCCGATGTTGCTGGTTGCCAGTGACCGCAGCAACAGCAATTGTGGCCGCTGACCTTCGTGTTGGAAAGGAAATGAGGCGACGAGAGCGCTAGATACCAAACGGAGTGAAAAAACCGAAACCAAACAAAGCACAACAAAGCAAAAGGCAATTATGTTCGATGTTCTCTGTTGCTAGGCACTTATTTAAATTGCAGCGCCGTCGCATTGTTGCCGCGGCCAACGACAACAGCAACTAGCAACTTGCAACATCTTCGGCAGCAACAACAAATTTGCCCACATGCCACACACGTCAATGTTGCCAACTATCTCTTTCTCACTCGCGATACTCTCAAAATGGTCAAGAACAATCGATGATACATGCGACAAACCATAGCCAGCAGCAACATCTTCTGTCCACGATCATTAGGTCTTACTTAGAGTATATTAAAAGTAATGGAACAATATTAGTAGAATACCTAACCTTTTTTCCTTTAAGGGAAAACTAAATATAATTTAATTATTTTTGATAATACATAATTGGCGCCCAATGTGGGACAACGGGAAGTGTACACTTTTGTTTGATCTTTTAAGTCTCTTCTAGTCTCAATGAAAAACAACAGGAATTTCTTCTGGAAATATTTCTTTAATTTAGTCAAATCTCTAAGCAATTTCTCAGCACGTGCGACTTTTGGGAATAAAGGCAAAGACAACTACCGCCAGCTTGGCAACAACAGCAACTACTATCGTGAGTGACAAAGCCTCCATCGAGAATTCTCACGTTTTCTCCAAAGACTCACACAGTTTGCTTCCGCTTCTGCTTCTGCTCGACATCGAATTCGCAATCCAAGCAAACATCTCCGATAATAATTATTATTAACACCAAAAGCAGCAGCGACAAAAACGTCCTCGCAGCAATCAATCAAAAAGGCGCGCTCCAGATCCGCTCTTCTTAGATTTATATCAGTCCGCAGCTCTTTGGGGCAGCAACACATCTCTGCTGAAGATGTGTCAGCTCTGGAAACTCTGGTGGGGATTTGCTGACAGGGAACCGGGTGCAGAGAGCGAAATAATTGAGTAATTTTTATTAGAAATTCAAAGAAAGAAAATTTTTCAAATTTTACCCGCGCTCTGCCAATATATATATATATATATTATTATCATATTTAATAGACATTACCGATAGTTATTCTCTGTGTAGGGATGTCAGGGAAGCCGTAGAAGTCGGGGCACACATCAGAAATGCTCAACCTCCGGTTGGAGGCCTCGGCTACTGCCACTGCCGATTATGAGATGATTGCTTAAGATGACAACGAGCAGGCTGAAAAGCTGGAGCTGGATGGCTGGGAGCCAAAGGAGTGGGATACCCATACCCATACCCACATAGTAGTGCAGGCAGGAATGCCCCAATGCGAGTGGCAGCAATAAAAATGACGTTCCAGATTATTGCACACACGGCACAGAGAGGCAAGGCAGCAGGAGCAACACGATGATGATGCTTACGCGCTTTTCAAGTTCCACACATAGCTGCTGTCATTATTAAAGACATTTTCAACTACATTCTAGTAGGTACTTAATTTCCCTCGAAACAAGAGGCCTCCCTGACAGGCGGGAAAAAGAAAAAGAAAAAAAGAAAAATAAAAACGAAAATGCCACCTCACACGAGCTGATTGGATTGCCGGGAGCTTTGTGTCAACCGAAGATAAGCCCTGCGGACAAAGGAACCAGAACCAGCAGACACTCTGAAGCGCTGAAAATCCTTTTACCCTCGGACAATGCTAAGTAGGAGTAAATGCATCCATCAGAGATACTCGACGAAAAAGCGGAGGGGCCAGCAAAAAAATTGATGAGTTAATTAACGCGCATCGCCAACATTCCGTTCGACTAATAACCAACTTGTAGACGACAGCCCAGCCATGGAGGAGATGGCCTCAGATGGGAACGGGAATGGGAATGGAGTGTGGGTTTATACCCATAGTATGGCCATGGCTATGGGGGCAACCATATTTATGAGCATGGCTTCGTTCAGTTGTCGATCTGGCACTTCAATGTCAGTTGTTCATCATCATCGCATCGCATCGCTCGGATCCATCCGATGATCATCATCATCAGAAGAGAACAGAACAGAACAGAACAGAATCACCGGGAGTATCATGACTGCAATGCGTTCTTTAATTGAGTTTTGCGTTGCATTTGTGCAACTGCAACTGCGGACTCTTTATGGCCAAGAAGCAAGTAGAAACAGCCACCACCAGTGGCATCCCATCCCATCCACATACATCCTCATCCACGACAGCAGCAACGTGGCATATTATCACACAACCATTAAATATGATGAAGACTGCCAAGGCGATCGAGAAATCCTAGAGATGGAAGCATCACGTGATCGTGATTGGTTCAATTGGGGCCGAAAAAACAAATGGCGCCCAACGTGGGGCCATACGAAGTTTACACTTTTGATTGATCTTTCACTCTATGGGCCTTGTTAATTAAGTTAAGAAAATATCTTTTTATACCCGTTACTCGTAGAGTAAAAGGGTATATTGTATTCGTGCAAAAGTATGTAACAGCTAGAAGGAAGCGTTTCCGACCCCATAAAGTATATATATTCTTGATCAGGATCACTAGCCGAGTCGATCTAGCCATGTCCGTCTGTCCGTCTGTCCGTCTGTCTGTCTGTCTGTCTGTCTGTCTGTCTGTCTGTCTGTCCGTCTGTCCGTATGAACGCTGAGATCTCGGAAACTATAAAAGCTAGAAGATTGGCATTTTGCATACAGATTCTAGGAGTTCCTACGCAGCGCAAGTTTGTTTCAAAAAGGTGCCACGCCCCCTCTAACGCCCACAAT
The DNA here is from genome assembly GCA_037075285.1 of Drosophila lutescens. Lineage (NCBI taxonomy): Eukaryota > Metazoa > Arthropoda > Insecta > Diptera > Drosophilidae > Drosophila > Drosophila lutescens. The sequence goes on from JBAMCF010000324.1 coordinate 581,401, forward strand.
CGCTTATATACGATTTTAAAAATTTCAATATTTCGGAAAAGTAAAAATGCAGTTTTATTGTGTTTATCAATACCTATCGAAATGTAGAAGAAATTTTTCAAATCGGACCATTCGTTAAAAAGTTATGCGTGTTCAAAGTTTCTATCTCCATCTCCCTCGCACACCCTTTACCTGAGTAACGGGTATCTGATTGTCGGGGCACCCGACTATAGCGTTCTCTCTTGTTTTATTAATAAAACGCAACATTTGGTTTATGAATCGTGAGACTCTTAGAAGTGTTTGCTTGTTATGCTCTTAACAGAAAACTGTATTTTAAAATCTTTTAATAACTAATTTTAAAAACAGCTTATAACATTTTATAAACTTGAAATTAAAAGCAAATTTAAGTTTTTTTATACCCAACATCCCAAATTCACTGACCCACCGCTGACAGACTCTTTTGGCGGCTGCTGTCGTCGGGTTTACGCATTTATGACGCATTTTCTCATCGCGTATTCGCCCGACGCGGAATCTAGGCAAAAGGCAAACAACCGCTGGTGGTTGTGTTCCCCCACCGGAGGAAAAAGCGGAGAATAGCGAATAGAGAATCATCTTCAGAGCTTCAGCTTCAGATTCAGCTTCAGAAGCTCCCTGGGGCCATTACGCATACTTTGAGCTGCGGAGTTGATTTTCTCATTTGGAGGAGGTTGCACTCTAGATGTGTTGAGTTTCCCTCTACTGAAGCGGGGCTGCCAATGCCGATGCGATGCCGCTGATCATTATCAATGATCTGGCATTGCATCGCATTCCCATTGCAGTTTGGCTGATGTTCCCGATGTTGCTGCCTGTGACTGACACAATGCCAGTGCTCAGTGTGCTCGGTGCTCAGTGCTCATTGCTCCGAAATGCATCATCCTCCGATTCCCGATCCTCCGATTCTAGAGATTCCCCTTGCCATATCCGCGATCCTTCCTTCGCAGCGGGATCATTGACTATTGACCGCGCTGATTGATTACTTTGTTGCTGGCACGTTGGCAATTTATTGGAGAGATGCCAAGGCGAAGGAGCCACAGAAGTGCTGCTTTGGATGATTAAAAATGCTTTTGTGTAAATTATTAGCTGCAAATTCACTCGCAAAGTCATTTGTTGTTGCCGTGTGTGTTGTCGCTCATAATTCTCGCCTTGAGGTTTCTCCTCCTTCCTCCTTCGATTGCTTTTTGGTGTGAAAATGATGTATGTGGCTCTGCGGTTGGTTTCGGTTTCAGCCAACCACTCACTCGGCCTATCTAGCCTTTGACTTTGGCCATAATACTGGATGGTATTACGCCACGGATTGCCATTGCAGCCGCGCCTCGAAATTGGCGGCGGTCGCTTTGACTTTCCAGCCTCCCTCCGCCTTTTAAAGTCCCATGGATCCTCCGCAGGTCCTCTCCATTTTCCCCCTTCGGTCTTTGGGATAGCATGTCTAAATTTCCTTAATATTTCCATTTGCTTGTTTGATAGAATTTATGTGCGCATTCGGAATTGGCAGAAACGAGCCAGTACGCGAGATCATTGCTGGCATTCCAAGCAGCTGCTGCACTTGAGAAAAATATTTGTAAGTCCTTTTTTAAGCTTTATCAGAAGGATAGTTTTGTATCAAGAAACTTCTTTAGAAAGATTATTTTTTAAAGTTAACTAAAAATAAAAAATCTTTATTAAATTAACCTGTGTTTCAGGATCTTAAACTTGCATCTTAGACTCGAGACAAGATAAGTTCTTTAAATTATCCTTAGAATTTTCTTCGGGTTTTAAAACTCTTTAGAAAAGACTCAAAACTTTAAAATTTAACCTTGTCTAATTAAAATCTAATTCATTTTATACTATTTTTAAAACAATATAATCTTCGTTTACAAAGCTGTCGCCCATAAATTAAAAATAAACTCACAACCAAAACCATTTGATGTTATAAATAAATTTTCCAAGACTTCTTTTGTTATATTTGTATTAAGTTTAATAATTAGCCCACCTTATTTACTTTTTTTTACGAGTGTCTTGTTGCTGCTGTTGGGCGACCGCAGGAACCATGACAATGACAGCGTCTGGGACGAGAGCATTGCCAATATTTATTGACATTTAAGCGAGGGGCAGGGAGAAGGCCGTGTGGAGCAAAAAACATGCGACTTCCCTCAGGATGCGGCAGCAGCAACATGTTGTCGCTGTGACTGCAATGTTTGCATTGTTGCTGCCGTTGCTGCTGTTGCTGCTGCTGGCTGTTTCAACTGTCAGTTATCATTCACTCAGCAGCAACATTCGAATCTATCCGCAAGAAATTCGATTCCCTCCATGCAAATCCTGTCGCAGTGGCTGCAGCTGAGTTATGGTTGCAACTTGCAATCGGCGACAGGATGTGTCTTTCTCAAGGTAACCAACGAGCCACCCCCTCCCCGTAACCAACCCATGGCAATCCAAATCCACCCAATTAACAGTGGACATCGACACCTCCTCGGAGCCTTTCTCTTTCCCACACCTGCACAACCTGCAGCGGCACAAATTTGAAATGAAATATTTTCGATTCTGCTGTCAACATGAGTTTTGTTGACAACACATTAGCAACTGTTGCCGTTGGTATTGCTCTTGCTGTTGCGGTTGTCGTGCACGGAAAACAAATGTTGGGCTTAAAAAATATTTTCAGGATTTAACATCTAGTTATGGAGCGAAAGTGGAGCATACTTTTAAATTTTATGACCATTTTATGGACAGTTTTATAAATATAGATGGATTATAACATTAAAGCCATATTCATCTATCTGATATGATATCAAAATAATTAGGATTTTTCTTTCTGTGTGATGTTGCAGCAGCGGCAACATGTTGCCGCCGTTTGTGGCGACATCGCATCGGGACGTTGCGCATGCGCCGCACGATTTGCAATTTGCAGCTAATTGAACGCGTGCGCAGGCGCAGTTTGTTGTCGACTCTCACGCTTCTCAACCCTCTTCTCGGGTAGTCCGAATCCGAATCCGAATCCCAATCCCCTCCAGCCTCCATTCGCCATCCTCCAGCGCCACTCCTTTTCCCACAGCAAGTTAGAAAAGTGCCAGGCGACAAATGGAGAACGACATAAAAAAGCCTCATGCGTGGTAACCTGAAACTGGAAGCGAGTCTCAGCGACGAGAGTCTAAAATCTGAATCTGAATCCAGTGCCAGTGCCTGAATCTGAATCTAAATCGGTTTTGGAATCGTGAACTGGTGTATGCAGCCATTGAATTGAATGAATTTCGACAGCGGCTAACTCTCAAATGCCTCATAGCTGGCTTTAGTTAATGGTGATGACAACTTAAACAGTGGGTGGTGCCATATAACCCATACAGAAAATAGTAATGGGTTTAAATGTAACTAAGCCAACCTAAATTCTAGACATCTAAATAAAAAACATATGTTAGGAACACAAAATAAGTAAATTTAATCAGAAATTTAAAGCCCAATATATAATGATTTTACCCAATTATTATTCAGCTGTTCTTCTCCTCTTTTTTCTGCCATCTAATTTATCCTTAGCTTATTTTAGCCACCTTTTTCAGTGCCTTCAATATATTCAAGCCCATAGCCATGCACATATAAGTGGCTAGTTGACTTTTTGTCAAATGCCGCCTGCGGTGTTTCCATGTTGCTTCTGTTTCTGTTGCTGTTGCTTTGGTTTTTCGGGTCGTGCTAGTTTTATTCTTTTTCTGACCGACTGGTGTTTCCCCACTCTCCCCCATTAACCTCCCATTTAACCACCGGTTAACCCCTGCTAACCCCCCGCTAACCCCCCACCTAACTGCCCAATTGCAGCGCACTTGTTTGTGTCCAAGACTCTGGCAGCTTTGTTTTGTGTGTTGGCCCCTTTATTTATCTCCCCAGTACACAAGAAAAAAATACAAAAAAAGGGAAAAAACAATCTGCAATATGTTTATGCATTTCTTGTGGTCGCTTTGGCGATAGGGAACCAACAATGGCTTCTAGACTTCGCCTCTGGAATGCGGCTCCATTAAATTGTGAGCCTAATACGCGATATGTTGCTGCCGTAGCTGCAACAGTTGCTGCTGCTGCCGTTGCCGTTTTGTTTGTTGTCGCTGTTGATTAGCAATTTAATTGATTTGTAGGCTACAATTTGTCTGGCACTTCAAATGCTCCCCGACTGTCGCCGGTTGGCCTCCAAAACAGCCGGTTGCCAGCTCATAAAATATTCATATGCCGCGATGTCTTGCCATATCGGAGTATCTGAGAAAAGTTGGGGGTGTTCGATCGCAGTATCATGCAAATCTACAGGCAACATGGCGTCGTATAGTATAAAGAAAAAAGAGAGAGAAAAAACCAGACAGAGAGGCCAACAAAACAGCAACAGGTGGCCACAGCCCTTTTGGCCAGTTTGTTTTCGCCTGAGATCCCCATGTTGCTGCTGTCGTTTCTCCTCCTCCTCCGTCTTCTGGTTATTAGCCATATTCAGCAGCTACACCCATTTAATTAGAGGCTTCTCCTTCACACTCTCTCGCTTTTTATCTCTGGGCCTGGCCCTCGAGGCAGCCATTTTGGTGTGCGACTTCTGTGGCTTCTGTGGTTGCTCCTTGTGCTTGCAGTTCTATGTCTTCTTAGTTAGTATTTTGTATTATTTTATTCCATTAACAATTATTAAAAAAATTAGCATGTTTCAATAATCAAAGGCTTATGAAGATAGAGGATGAGTTTTAAAGTATATTCCTGCCTTGAATATACAAAATTAATTAGGCCATACCGAAAAAACTATGTAAAACTCCCTTTTAATGGCTTCTTATTTATATTCAGATTTAACAACACAATAAAGCAAAAATTAAAATATTATAAAAAAAATCAAACTGTTGAATATTTCGTATACAATACAACCTAGTTCAAACAGGTAATCTCCCTAAATTCTAGTTAGTCAGCCATCCAAATTTGATAGAGAACCGATTTTATTTCTCTGTTCGATTTTATTATTGTCTTATTGCAATCGTCTTCACGGTGGGTGGAGCCAAACTTTCTATTGAAATCTCAATTTCGATTTGACTAAACTTTTATCGCTCCCGTTTGGTGAATGTCCAACTGTGATTCCCCAGTTCCCATCCCAGTTTTTAGTTTTAGCTTAAGTTTTAGTTGCAGTTTCCGTTCCCGTTGCAGGCACAGCCTTATTAGCTGCACTGGAAAAAATGTATTACAAAACTAAAAAGAAATTGAAGATGCTTATAAGGAAATGTGTAATGTATGTGTAGCAATAGTTTTTACCTGAGATTGAAATATACGTTTTATGGTCACATTTTATTAAAAAAAAACGTTTTTTTTTTTCTTAATAAAAAATGAAAGATAAATCTTATAAAATTAAATAAAAAAACAATCGGAAAATGGTTTCTAATAAAATTATAAGAAAAAAAAAACGCTTAAACAACTTATCACTGAGAAAATCAAATGATAACTTTTGAATATAATTAATTATAATTATAATTATCTTTCAAAGCAATAGGTTAATTTTTAATCAAGTATTTTAACGGAGTTTTCTAAATAGGTAGTGAGAGCTTTTCACAAATTTCAATTTAAGCCGTAAACTTATTCATTTTCCCCCTTATAATATACTATTTGTTCAGTGCACTGGCAATTGCAGTTGGCTTACTGCTATTGCTGCCGGTTGCAGGTGGTCGCCATTTGGGCCATGATTTATGCAGTGGCCAGGCATTAGAAAGGTCGTTCGCAGTTGTCGTCGCCAGTCGTGATTTCAGCGGAGGATCAGCAGGAGGAAGTGGGAAAAGAGCTCCGAGGGAGGAGGAGTTTGGACTGGAGGGGGAGACGAAGATAGTAAGCCAACGGAATCCATTGCCACTCCGAGTCGGACGTCTTAATTAGGTTTTCTGCTGAAAAGTGCCGAAAAATGTTGGCTAATGCCCGACTTGCCACGCCCACACAAACAGCAGACATTGTCTCTGACCCACAAAGTGGGCCTCCGTCCTCCCGAAGCCCCTTTAAGTCATGCCCCAATTTGAAGCTTTCTTCTGGTTCGCTTTGCGCGATTATAAATGACATCGCATTAGTCTTGGTCGGGTTAATGTGCGTCTCCCTTGGCCAAAAAAAATGCCGTCTTCGCACAACTTCATTAGTGGAGAATCATGTGAGAATAACACAATATCGGAGACATGCCGGAGTTCCGGGAATAAAAGTACAGTTGCTTTCTCGTCCTACGCAAATTTCGGCTCTCGCCTTCAGGCTTTCTCTTGGGAGAATCATGAGAAACCTTTACACTAATTCACACTTAATATACTTAATAAACAATAAACTTAAAAAGAAGTAGTACACAAAATACATCATCATTTCAAAGTTAATTTATTGTGTAGCATATTTAGGGTAAGGCCCATTATCAAAAATCTAAAATAAAATTGTTCAAAAATATAAAAAATCACATACTTATTATAACATTTCACTTATCGTGCTATAGGCTTCTTAAATTACTATTATACCATTAAACATTTAGGGAAATTTTATGTATACACTTTTCCTTACAATAATTTTGCTCTATTTCTGACTTCCTTAAAATCGAAATAGTTTTATATAATTGTAAATCTTTGAGGCAGATAGAAGTTCGACTGATGGTTATCATAGATTTCCATATTAAGAATCTCCTGAACACACAAGTTATCTCAATCCTAATCTAAAGAGTCGGTGGTTTGGGCAGCTCTTCGATCTTTCAGTTCCTGCTGATGCTTGATGGTAACCTCCAGGAACTTCAGATACTCCTCGTCAATGGGTTCGTTTTCCTCCTCCTCCGAGGAACTTTCATAGACATAGTCAAGGCATTGCGATGACCCAGTTTCCTCAGTAGTATCCTCATTATCCTGATCCTGGTTCTGATCTGTCGGAGAGCAGAGGCTCATTACATGATTGTGGTGCCATTCGAATAGACTTTGGTATACTATAGTGGGGGTTATAAAATGTGATAGTATCAAGATAATATCATTTGGGTAGCTTATTATTGTTAATACTTTGGGCCACATTGATCCACTGATCCCGATCTCTGGTGGTTTGTAATTTGGGCTTTCCCTCACTTCTCCGTCTTCTACTGCGCTGCTTGCTCCTTTTTCTGGTCCTTTTCCTGGCCATGTCTTCTGAATTCCTATCCTGCATTAGCTCTTTTAATAATACAATCCAAACATTCCTCCAACTTTTGTTTACTTCAGAGCAAAAACAACAATAACAATCGAGTGTTGCCAAATTTTGCAGATACAATAAAAGGGTTGCCAGAAATAAAAATCGAGTGACCATTTTTTTGGTTTTAGGAGGTGGAAATATTACTTTCTATTATTGAAGAGATCATAAAATAGAAGAAAGTAATATTATTTATATTTTTTTCTTGATAAATATTACTAACCATTTAAATTTAGTTTTTTAGAACTTAAATATTGACTATCGGGTTAAAACAGCTGTTAGAAGTGGAGTTGCCATAAAGGTGTCGACAAATGCGAGATACAGATGGCGCTTTTGTATAAATGTTGGCAAAAACGAAATACAGAGAAACAACTATAAACCACAGATGGCGGCACTAGTCGTTTTGAAACCCTTAAAAAATTAATATGTATTTCTTACATCAATTAAAAATTATTAAATTTTTATAAATATTGGTAACATTAAAAATTTGTTATATAATTTTCATTTTAAATTTAAACAATTTGTGTTTTACTTTAAAAAATGTTTTTATAAATATTTTAAATAAATACTTTTATGAAAAAGGATCTCTAATTTATTTTAGCATTATTTTTAATATAAGTTGATCTTCTATATTTTTCCGCTCTGAAAGCAACCGACGTCCTTTTTTGGCCAACCAACCGACTGACTTCAAAATACGGTCTCAAACCTTGCCGGCAAAGGGCAAGAGCAAAGTTAAAGCCGGTGCAGAGGCAGAAAAGCCAAGCCGGATCGGGTCAGAATCCAGATCCAAGCCAATCCCAGCCAGAAGTAGAGCCAATCCAAGCCAATCCCAGGGTAGGGCTGAAGCCTAAAGCCAGAGGAAAAGGCAGAGGAGTTTTGTTTTTCTAGCAAATTCAAATCCCGCGCTTATAGAACTCGGCCGAAGGAGTTCGGGCACTGAAGAACTTAGACCGAAACTCTGGGATTAGGGCGGATCAATTTGGCTGTAGTGCGAATGCAAATTGGCCAGCGGTACGATTTAAATGAGGCGGCCAAACAATGGCCACATTGATATGGACGATATAGAGTGTGCATCCTGCTGAGCCGGAACAAAAAGACCGGGGACGGGTGGACGGATCCACTTCCACTTTACCTGCCCCGTGGGTTCTCATAAAGGAAAATTAGGTTTACACCTTCCCGGCCAATATGTTCATAAAACAATTTAGAGATTTACAAGGGGATCAACTGGAATGTGGTGCACAGTAGTATATCCCATTCTATGTATCCTGTACCTCTCTCTAAGTGGGTGTGTTTGTATTGCGGTTTTAGTGTATCGAAAAAAAGAGGGCGCGTGGTTATGGTTATGGATATGGACTATAGAGATATGGATATCCTGGCCATCATCATCCCGCCCATCATCCCTCCCTTTTTTGCCAAAGCACTTCACACATGTGTTTACTTTGGCATTTGGCGGGGGCGGGGCAACGAAAGCTCTTCGTTTCCGATGAAGTAATATGCGTTCTGATAATATGAAAAACATCCTGCGGCCAGGATTTGCACGCACTTATTCCCTTTTAATGGACTTGGCCAGCGACTTTTTTCGCCCGCATTTATTTTGCATATTTTTGCGCGCGCATCGCTTCCAAAAAAAAACGGATTTTAATTCGAGTGGTTTTTATGTGTTGGGAACTTGAGAACTAGTTCGGAAAAAATAGGCTTTAGGCTGTTTTTCTCAAAAGTAGCGGAAAATTTAGTTAGATTTGTATTAGATCGATTTGGTGCTTTTTTAATATTTAAAATGTAATAATTTTATAGCGGGTAACTAACAAGTTAAGAATCGAAATAATATTTTAAATAAAATGTTTATTTACATGTTAAAATATTAATTTAAACCTACACATTTAAGGATGTGAGATGTATTTAAAATAATATTTAAGTAATTGCAAATTTAATTCTAAGGAACCCTTTTTTTTTTGTAAAAACTATTTAAATTTTTTATTTTGTAGTACATATTATTTTCATAATTCTCCCATTTTGAAACCAATTTTCATTTGGCCACTCGAAAATCTCTACGAGAATCCTCGCCGCGGGGAGCTGGGCGATTGCTACTTACTTGGGCTACATTAGGGACAATTTGCATTTGCACGGCTCGCAAATAGATCCTGCGGCCGCCGGAGAAGCGGACAAACAGGACAATCAGTAGTATCGGAACAATCGGAAGCTGGGAAGATGAGGATGCCCTTACAGGTATGTATCTCGGTTACTACACTGTGCTGCGTGGGATTATATTTCTTGAGCACGGGATCAAAATAAAGCCTGCGGCCAGCGAAAAGAGTAGCGAAAACAATGAAATGCGAAGGGTAGCGAAAGGATTTCGGGTCGGGGCAGGACAAGTTAGTAACTCTCATTACTTTAAATGGATTTCAATTAAGTTGCAAATTGATCGCGAAAACAATTGAGTCCCGCCGAGGCGTTTTGAGTGGTTCGGGCTTTGTGCTTTCTCGCAGGATGGAATTGAAAAGGCTGCGTGGACTAGTACTAAGCCAAGCCCAACAAAGGAGCTGCCTGCTCCTGATCCTGCTCGTTTGCTCCTTTTTCCCTTGGCTGGTGTTGTCGTAGGCGAAAAATAAAGGAAAAGGACAGATGAACGAATCGCTGCTCTTTTCATTCATATGCACTCGGGGAAAAAACGCGCCAGTTAGGGGAAAAAGGGGATTTTTTATAAGCCATATTTGAAGTGTATAAAATATGTATTTTAAAATATATAAAAAATGTATATAAAATCTATTTTAATATTTTGTATTTTTCTGCTACAATTTTATAATATTATATTATAATATAATGTAGGTTAAGTGTTATCCTATAATTTCATCAATTGAAAACAGATTTATTGGTTGGTTTTTATCATGTATTTGATTATTATCTAATCCATATTTTGTTTCACAGTTTAAGTTCACTTTTGAATATTTTTTAATATTATCTATAACAAATTAAAGTGAATTTGAATTTTATAACTTTTTTTTTAAGTTGAATTTAAGTAATTAAATAAAATGAATTTTTATATGAGTAATTTTTTCGAAGTGGAACAGGGTGACAGAGTCACCATCGGAATCGGAATCGTTGGTTGCTTTCATTCATCTGCTTTGGGACTGTAAGCGATATGCGAGCTGCTGGCGAAAGGACAGCTGCCGAAGCACTTGGCACCCATTGCTACTCCCCCACATTTCCCAAACTCAAACCCGAAACCCAAACGGAACTCATAAATGACTGGCACTTTTTCCAGCCAACGGGGCAAAGGAGTCCTGCTGCTGACAGGATAACGAGATTTTTCAAGTGGTCCTCCACTTCACACCCTTTTTATTCAGATGCAGCAGCATTCCGGCTGCCACTGCTTCTGAAATCAATCTAAATCTCAATCTGAATCTCAATCTAGTCCTGGTGCGGAGGTCTTAGCAGATTTCTCTCGCAATTAGTCGGCCAGGAAATGGAAAAGGCGCAAAAAACGATTTTCCAAGGACTTAAGCACGAACAGAGGGATAACACAGGTTCGGGGGAAATCGAGGGATATATTTATAAGTCCCAGGATCGTAGCAATCAAATGCGCATCAGCAATCGCCGCAAAAACAAAGGGCAAAAAAAAGAAATGAGAACAGTATGGCGGAGAAAGCATTTGTTTCTTTCTTCTGCGGGGCGTGTGATGAAAAGCGAAACAAAAAATGAGCAGGAAAATGGAAAATGGGGAGGGGGAAACTCCTCTCTCTCTCTCTCTCTGTTTGCCATTCAACGGGGCTTATCCCGGCTGATCTTTGTTGCGACTTGCAACGGTCAATTGAAAGGCGACCGGCAAAACGATCAGCCAAATCGTTAGGAGCCCACAGACAGGACGACCTCAAAAACAGGACCTGGACCGCTGGATGGCAGTTTTGTTTTGCTTACTTTTTTATACAGTCGAGACACAACATGGCAAATACGCAGAGAACACGGGGATAACAAGGAAATAGGGAATGGGAGGGGAAAAGACGACAGGCCGGGGCAACACGGAGAAACACAAACACGCCACACACGCTGCAAAAAAGAGCCTCCAGAGGAGCTCGATCCTACACTGCGGAAAAAAACCGTGCTCAACGTTCTTGATTTCAATATTTCCGTGCTTAAAAGTGAGCCAAGAACGGTTTAACTAAACTCAGGAAGAAGTGTTCTTGGTTTGAGAGCACTTTACGCTTGATTTCAAGAACACTTGTTCTCAAAAAAGTGAGTAAAATCTGTAAATATTTTCCACAACCGTTAATTTTAGTAATCAGTATCATAGTATATAGTTTTCTTTTCTCATTTTTTTAATATTTTTTATGTTATCTTATATTGTTTACAAAAATTTTCCCTTCAGTGCCCTCCAAATCCTGGGGCCTTTATTTATATTTTCCCTATTCCACCTTTGCAATCCCTACATTTGTTTGATTCTATTTCTCTTTCGCGATTTGTTTGTTTGCCAATTTGCTTGGCTTTGTCTGAGGTGACGGGATACGTCGAATCGGAGCAGAAACATCTGAAATATCAGCAGGAGTTGAGTTGCAGACCATATTTTGATTTACCAAAGAAAGAGTTAGGGCAAACAGCAGGCACAAAAAGGGTCACAAAAACGGTGAGAAAGTGATGAAAGGTCTTGGTGCAAAGAAAACTCGGCTAATTAATTGAGTTGAAGTAATTTTCGGTAAAGAGCAAAAGTTCTTGCAAATGGGATTGCCTTTTCTGGGGCTCCTTCTTCACCTCCTTCATTCAGGATGTGTTCCCTGCCATTTTCGCTTCGCAAATATTTGACTGGCCTTTCCCGCCCTCCTTTCCATATTTTTTCCACCCACACACGCCCACAAAATATCCTCGGGTCACATAATTTAAATTTTTAATTACGCATCAAATCAACACGAACAATTATGACGGCCTAAAAAGCGGAAAACAAGGGAGAGTTGTTTCAAAGTTGATTTCATTTTATAGACAGGGGAAGTATTAGCATGGAAATTTATATGAATAAATACGTATTCTTTATTTCAATAAATTAATGTATTAAATATAATACATTATATTGCACATCTTTTATGGTTTTTTGTTTCCGGACAAATATTCAACTACCTCACAATTAAAGCATCAAACTTCCTGAAAAACTAAACCGCCCGAGGCTTTAAACCCAAAATTTGTTTGGAGGTTATCTGCCAATTGATTTCTCACTTGACTTTATTATAGGTGCCCAATTCAATGGAGCCCTGAATTGAGGCATTATACAGAAATATCTTCCCAAAGCAAATCAAACAAGCCGGGAATCCCTTGGATAGCCCAATATCAAACAGCCCTGACCAAAAAGTGTGGCCTGGTTTACGCAAATACGAACCCAAAACACGGGGATCCTTGGGATGTCGAAAAAAAGCAGCTGCTCCTGATGCCTCTTCTCCGTCTCTTTTCTGCCTCATCTCCCCTCTCTTTCCTGCTCGATCAAGCGATCCATTTGTCGACCATTTTGGTTTTTTGACTCACGCCCTGAATCGTTCCCTCCATTCGCATCCCATTCATCAGCAAAGGTTTTCGGTTTTATTGCACCTTTTGTCTCCAGCCAGCCATCCATCCCTCTCTTTCTGATCCGATCTACCCCTCTCTTTCTCCCTCTCGCCATGCGTAATCGATGCAATTTGCACGCTTACGCATATCGCAAGATTAAACTTATCCCTGATCCCTGAGCTGACTGATCCCTTGATGCGACTGCCATTGCCAGGAATTGCTTCTATTTTTCTACACTGAGAAAGCTGATATAAAGTGCTGATATCAGTTTTATACAGATAAGAAATGATATAATACCATATAAGTGTTTTAAAAATATTATTAAGGTTAGAAATTGCAATATATTTCACGTGTTTATTAAATCAAACAAAAATTCAGTTTGGATTTGGGGTATTTTACTTTGATTTGCTTGAAAATATAATAAACAATATTTCTATAATATTATTTTCGGATAAAAGGTATTTTTGGAAGGTCAGAAATAGGTAGGTATTTTACAACATTTAAATTAATTTAAATATAAATTAATCTGTTAATATCATAATGATCTTAAGAAGATCTTACTTTTCCAATTTTAATAAATACTTTTAAACTATTTTCCCCTGTGTAACTATGGGATCAGCTTGAAAAACCTCCAAACCGGATCGACTGTGAGACGCATAAAACGATATTTGGATTAAACATTTAATTGACTGCTGAGCGAAACCGGTCATATAGACCATATATGAAGATATCACCAGGGGTGGCTGCTGCTGGCGGGGATTAGAGCCCGATTCCGATGTCGTGGCTTCATTACCATATCAATGTCAGCAGCAGCAGCAGGCGACTCAGCCGCAATGGCAAATCCTCGGCACGGGATTTAGATTTAGCTGCCTGAATCCGAAGAATCTGATTTCGATTCTGGTGCGGATTCTGCTGCTGATTTCGATTTGGCTTCTCGAGGAAATTCGCTTAAATTTTTAACAAGACAAATACGCAAAGCACACGGCCACCACCCCCACTCCCCCACCCATTTTCCTTCTCTCTCTCCCGGTTTTTCCGCTTCTGGGAAACAATCATAGAGAAAGAAAGAGAAAGAGAGAGCGAGGAAAACTTTTCTAATTTTGCACAACTGGAAAATGTGGCCGTGGGCGTCGAAAGAGAAATGGCAACAGAAAATCGAAATAAAAATCATCATCATCGGGAAAGAGCCAAGAAAAAGTTCGAAGAAGATGATGATTTCCCCCACATTTTCCCTGCTCTCCATCGCTGAAATGGAAAAGTAGAAAAACCTTTTATTCCACAATGTTTGCTTAGTCCTCTGCCAATTGAACTTTTTCGCACACAGCCAATCGAAGGGGTAGTGGCAGAAAATCAAATACAATACTTAGACGAGTTAATTTAATTTTTTATTTAAAATTCAATCTGCGAACTAAAACAAAAAGTGCAAAGCGAGTGGGCGAAAAAAATCAGGTCAGAGTTGGGGAAGGAAAATAAGAAAAAATAGCAATAAGTTCCATGTGGAAAAAGGCCAGAAAAATAATAGAAAAAAGTGCAGCACAACTTTTGAGCTTAGCGTGTGCTTCCTTGTTTCTCTCCCCCTTCTTCTTGCCTTTCTCAACTCGAATTTTCTTCTATTATACACCATCATCATCATCACATCGGTTTTCCCGTCGGGAGTTTTTGGCCATGTAAGAAGTTCAGTTCAAAGGCAAATAGCGAAACCCCTGAGAAAAGTGGAATGGAGAACCCACTGAGATTCGAAGAGAAGAAGGGGGGAAAGGGGAACTGAAAATATCCTGGTCCTATGGTCCTTGGCCTGCTTAATTATTCAATAATTTCTAAAAGCATTTGGCCACATTCGACGTCATCAGCCGTCATCCTTTCATCCTTTTGCAACATGTGACAGGACCTCGCCCCTTCGTCCTTTCCCCCGTAATCAGTTGAACACATATACCCCGGCTCACACACTCAAATATCTGCATTTATGTAAGCTTCCCTCTCAGGACCCCACTGTCCCCCGCATTACACTGAGCGAAATGTGATTAAATTAGGGAGGAAACTGATGATGATTTAACTGATGTAACTAAGTGGACACAAAACGAAACTTGGAAGTCTCAAGAATTCGCGTTTTTAGGTTAAAATGTGCTAGATTGCAGGCGCTTGTACAGTCTATTTTGTAACGCCTAAATATTTTACATAAAGTATAATCCAATAAATATAATGATATATATTATACTATTACCACTATTGACTATTAGAACTTGACCGGTATAAAGTTTATAGTAGAGTTTTAAGATTTATTAGATTGGTATTACTTTTACATGCATTTTTTTAAGTGATCCCCATTTTTACACCCCCACATAGGTGACATTGTAAGGACTTTTCGCTTCATTCGCTTTTCCTGGCTGGCTTTCCATTTGAGCTTGTGTGAGTGAGCTTGCCAGAGTTGCATTTATCATTAGTCGTAGCTTAGCTTTTGTTTTCCTGCATTTGAGACGGGTTGTAGAGGACAGGGTACGAGTTCAAGCCCCGGGGGCCATTGGGGATTTTGCACTTGGGCATGTTTGATGTGGAAACTTTAGATTAAAATATTTTCATATGCACACACACGAGGTGGAACAATAGCGATAAGGGTCACCAAAGTGCTTTAGATTATTGGAAGAGTGTTCTCCATGTATAGTACACTTTCTTCAGTAGAATGGCTGTATATATATATAGCCCTTAACCTCCAGATGGAGGAACGGGATAAAGATAAGGCTGGAGAAGGGAGAAAGCAGCGCATCTCCGTGGGCGGACTGAGCGCATAATGATGTTTATGTGTTGCCAGAAACATAAAAGCATTAATTTAGTCATTATCTTCTTAAGATATAGCGTCGGCAGAGGCAGAGAATCTGAATCCCCCGAAAGCGGAAAGAGAGCGTCAGGCTTTTTGCCACCCATAATTTTCATCAACATTTTTATGCTACCCCATACTACACATCACATTGTACTTTGATGAAAGAGCGATAGAGCTGATGTATGGCCATCTCTTGCTTACCCTCTACCCTTCTCTTTCGCTCTTCCGACAGCTATCTCTTTCTCTGGGGGCCGCGGGGTCTGTCAGTGATGACTTTATCTGTATAAATAACTGTCAGTGGGTAAAAAAAAGTAAGTAGAGAGAGGAAAAAAGCGAAAAATTATGAAAAAGGGGTGTGAGAAATGGGGTTTTGTGAGTGGGGACATTATCTCCGTAGCGCCATCTTTATCCGAGACCTCCTGGCAACCTTAAAACCGGGAACACTGCAAGATGGGGACACCGACACCTTCAACCACCTCAACGAGAGTGAGAGAAAGAGCTATAGAGTGATAGAAAGAAAGGGAGGGAGGTTCAAAGAGAGAGCATTGCCAAACAATATGGTAGCAGTTGAGGGCGTGGCTTCACACCGATTTCATTGGCTGAAATCCAAAAATGTCCGCTTGAAGAGAGAGAGTATGTCCGTATGGTATCCGGTGACTGAGAGTCAGTATCTATATCTGTACAACTGGCTTGACGACTACTCAACCGACAACTTGTCGGGCGGCATTGCTCTCACAACAGTTTCGCAGCTCGAGCGGACAAGAAGGGTTTCCCGGTGGCTGAAAAACCTGTGGAAAATTATTACAAAAAATAACGACGCGATTTTAGTGCGTGTTTCAAGTGCGGATTAAGTGGATTTTAATAGAATTTTGTGCACCAAAGTGACGAAAACACTCGGCAATCGAAAACTTTTTGGATTTTCCCCTTATAAAAATAAGTTTTGAAACGTTTTGTGCGAAACAACCTTAAAGAAAAACCATTTTCGACCTTAAAAGCTCCAGAGACACCTTCAAAATTCTCTCCTCACTTTGGACACCTGGAGGAGGAGGCGGTGGAGGAGCCACCACCACCACTCCCAGCACCACGCCCACCGACATTCCGCCCTCGTCGAAGGCCAAGTTCAAGATCACCGTTGTGAGCACGCCCAGTCCCTCCCCGCCGCCCACACCACCGCCCCCCGGCTCAATGCTCGCCCAAATGGTCGAGGCCAATTCCCCGCCGGTGGGCTATACGCTCAAGCGATCGCCCAGCGATCTTGGCGAGCAGCAACAGCAGCCGCCCAGGCAGATCTCGCGATCGCCGGGCAATACGGCCGCCTATCACCTGACCACCGCCATGCTCCTGAACTCCCAGCAATGCGGCTACCTCGGACAGCGATTGCAATCGGTGCTCCAGCAGCAGCATGCCCAACATGCCCAGTCGCAGAGCCAGACGCCCTCCTCCGACGATGGCAGCCAGTCGGGAGTGACCATACTGGAGGAGGACAGGAGAGGAGGAGCTGCAGCCGCTTCCCTGTTTACAATCGACAGCATTTTGGGCTCGAGACAACAGGGAGGAGCTGGATCTGCTGGCAGCCAGGGCAACCCCATCAGCAGCAATGGCCAACAGAATGGACTGACCGCGAATGGTATCAGTTTGGGCCTGAAGAGGAGCGGAGCCGAGTCACCCGCCTCGCCCAACTCAAACTCCAGCTCCAGCGCAGCCGCCAGTCCCATCCGACCGCAGAGGGTTCCTGCCATGCTGCAGCATCCTGGCCTGCATCTGGGTCACCTGGCGGCCGCGGCGGCGACTGGGTTCGCAGCTTCCCCATCGGATTTTCTAGGTAAGAAATACGAAATGATTAATATCCATCGCTCATCAACCTTTTAGGGAAACAGTTAACAGTATTTTTTCATATCTTCTAAAAAACTTAATCAAGAACTTTCGTCAATTATCAGAATTTTTAGGATACGAATTCGGATGTTTTAGGTTTATATAAAAAAACAATATTTTATGGGATAAGATATTCCACTGACAATTCAATTTCATTAAGTGTTTCTAATAATCTTTCTATTAATACCTGAATTAAGTTCATAATTCCAGTAGCTAATGATACTTTTACAATAGGAATTCGAAATTTATAAACGTTTCCCAAAAAAAAAAGAATACAAATTCAAGTTAGAATTAAAAGAATATATACGATTTCATACCCCAAACTCCTTTAAACTGACTTCCAATCTAACAATATTGTTGAGTTCCTCGTTTTCTCCGACCACCGAACATGTTGCAGAATATTTTTATGAGGCTTCCCATCGAACTTTAAGTCTGAAAACACCTTGAGGGAACCCACTCATGCAGTCAGCAATCATCCAATCGCCCATTCACCCACTCTCAGCCTGACATCCTCATCCTCGCCCACTGAACCGAACCACTCCCGTTCCCAAGCGAATCCTGAATGGCATTATTCATAATTAGGCAATGATCCGTGAAAGATGAGTCCGCATTTCCCTTAAATTTCCCTTCGATTTTGCGGTGAGAGGATTTGCATTGGGCTCTAAGTCTGAGATTCCGGCTGGAAAACCCGGAGAAACCGGGTCTGGGGGTGGCTTTAAGATGGGCTCGTGACTTGTGTTGATTCGAGCGTGGATCTCCGTCGGAGATTTATGCAGAATCCCGCTTAAATTCATTCAAAGGCTCCCCCGCAGGACATGAATATTAAAAACCCGGGCGCAACTTTTTTCCCCCCCAACTTGCTGCAACCGGAAACGGAAATGGAAGCCTCACATACGCTTACAGCTGGGGCCGAAAGAATAGATTCAGTTTTGAAGAACCCTATACAAATTTGAAACAGTTCTCGTAAAAGATTGAAATGGTGTAAATGTATTTTAAGAAAGACAGAAATTTTGAGGTCTTTAAACGACGGTTGTCTAAAAATATGCAAATATATATTGCATTTCTAAGGGATAGCTTCAAAAAGCTTAAAAAAAAATTCCAATTCATAATTTTAGACACTTTTTTTAGTGATATTAAACACCTAGTGATTTTTTTTTAAACTCCTACTTATATCTCCTCTACTGTAAAGCTAACATGGCGGCCGTTTTATTTTCCGCGTTTCGTTATGCGCATTTTTAAGGATTTACACAGGAATATTCCACTTACCTCCATGCCCTCATTGCCTCTTCCGGGCGCTTATATGATGATGATATGACTGTTATTACAGCCAGGGAATAATGAATTTTCCTCTTGTTTTCCCTTGTTTTTCCTGCACAGTGGCGTACCCCAACTTTTATCCAAACTACATGCACGCGGCTGCAGTGGCGCATGTGGCTGCCGCTCAGATGCAGGCGCATGTGAGTGGAGCAGCCGCCGGATTGGCGGGTCACGGCCACCATCCGCACCACCCACACGGACATCCGCACCACCCACATCTGGGCGCCCACCATCATGGCCACGGGCAGCACCATTTGGGCCATCTCGGCCATGGACCTCCGCCGAAAAGGAAGCGTCGCCATCGCACCATCTTCACGGAGGAGCAGTTGGAGCAACTGGAGGCCACCTTCGACAAGACCCACTATCCGGATGTGGTTCTCAGGGAGCAGCTGGCCCTCAAGGTGGATCTGAAGGAGGAAAGAGTTGAGGTTAGTTAATCTTGAATATATATTTTTAAGGGGTTTTTAAATTGTTATACTGTGTATGTCGGCAGAAAAGCGGCAGAGTACGGGCAGAACAAATTTGTATTCCATACTCAAGCATTGGTTTTAAAACCTTCGTGACTTCTGTGGAGCATTTAGTGAATACTTTTCAGTTCTAATACAAAATAACCTCCCTTACTCTCTGACCAACAACCTTTTCTTCTATTTGGCTCTAATTTCACGCTCATTTTAATTCCCCGCGTGAAACCAATTGAGTGCCACACCCCCGCCCTTCTCCACTTAACCAATATGAATCAGAATCCGAATCTGAATCTCTGGCATCTGCATCGCAATCTCCCCCATGAGAAATTCTCCTTGTTTATTTAGTTGTCAGCGGCGGCGTACATTTTGCGGGGCTTCGTCTTCTTCGTTCGCCGGCGAAAGCAAAACAATGCCAATCCCAATGATTCACTTAATTTGGGTAATGGGACTTGGGATACAACCGCATGTTTAAACGGATGGTGATGGTTATTTGCTTGGTGGTTGTCCCTGAATCGTATCATTGGTAATGTAAATAAGCAGGGATGCCCTTGTAAGTCCCACCCTGGGCGACCAGAGGGATAAACCATCATCCCCCTTTGGCATCGGGCACATCGGCAATTGTGATTCAAAGTCCATTAGTGTCGAGGAAACCCGACAACAAACAAACAAATTGAGAGGTCACCAAGGAAGAAAGTGACGACAAAAGTTGACAATTTAATTTGTTCACGATTTCTGATATTTCGCGTCTTTGATAAGGATTAGCAACGCGCTTTCCGGAACCCCTTAGTTTTCGTTTCCCTGGCAATATGTGTGTTTGTCAACCGGTCGAATGTTTAATCTAACCCATCTGTAACCCGTCTACAACCCCAGTTCGCCCTCACCTTTTGGAACGCAGGAAGGCGGACAAGTGCGACATTTGTTGACACTCGCAGGGGGTGTGGGCTAATGTTTGGCCTTCAGCTTAAGACAACTTACACATTAACATTACTAGCCATTTAGGATAATGAGAGGCCTGGTGTTACTTAACCCGCAGGCGACTTGACACTCGCCTTTTGATTAGGTGACACATTTAACCCGCGGCCTTTGCATTCGAATCCTAAGCGGATTATAGAGCAGGTTTGTAAGATCTACATGGAAAATTGAGAGAAGAAATGATTTCCCAACTTTTTAACTAATTGGAAATCGGGGGATTCAAATCTGCTGGCTCATGGGGGCGACTAATTAACATACAACACACAAAGAGAGACTTCAAACTTGTCTCTGACAGGCAAAGTGGATGAAGAAAGAGACGGCAGTCCAATCGCCAATCCCCAAACCCCCAGTAAATCTTGTGCTCAGTCATCGCTCGTCATTGACTTAAGCAGCATAATCAACTTCAGAGCCCGGGCTTCCAACTTGGAGCCTCAGCTTTTGTGACTGCTACTGTTTAGCATATTTGCCTGCCGAGAGTTGCCACTCGAGACCCCCGAATACCCCGCGATTCCGGGACAGTGCTCTAAGACCCCAGTCCGGACCATAAGTGGCAATAATTATTGAAAATCTTGCCTAAGACAAACAGCAGCAATAACAAAAGAGAAAACAGAAGGGAAAAAAATGAACAAATTCGAAGCCTACACAAAGGTTGCTCTAAAAAAAGAGTCCATTCAATCGATGATCTATTAGGTAACACCTTTCATTAGTAATATTTAGCTTGGCAACCTCTAATACGAACAATAATGGAGGGATCTCTGAAGAAAGCCAAGTTATTAAAGAACATTCAGGTGATCTATTACAAAACCGATATATAAAGTCATTAGATCAGTAATGATTATTTATAATGTATATATTGCCTTTGTCAACCAAGTTATTTGGGATCTATTAAAAAACTTACTAGATATTTTAGCAAGGTAAAGTTATTAATACATATTTTGACTATGATATAGTTAAGATCTTCCCGTACCAAAAACCCCAGCCATGCATTGCTCGGTTCTCATAGATTTCCCCACAAACCTATCGTAATTATTCAGTTCCCAGCCAAACCTCGTTCGGCATTTAAATGATCTGCTTATTTTGACTTCATCATTTACAATTATTATTTTTATTTAGACACTCGAGGGTCGGGTGGTTTCGGATCGGATTGGATTGGACGGGTTTGGTTTGTATGGGCTGGGTTTGGATCGTAAAACAGTAGCTCTACCTGTAGAGCAAACAAACTCGTTCTCTTTGTCCGTCGTCGTCGTCTGCCTCTCATTTTTCGCCTTGCCTTCTTTGGTGCGTGCAAGTCAAATACGCCTAATCCCGCAGCTCAAGTGATCGAGGTGATTTGGTTCTCCGATCTGCCAGATAGAGAGGGATATATGCACACATAGGAGGAATGCCTGGAGGGCATTTCAAATATTTGTCTTCGGTCGTCGCCAAGAAATTAGTAATCATCAGCTTGGCATAATTTGTGCTCCTCTCTCTCCTCGTTCGATCGCTCAACTCTACAAATATTGATGTTACCCCTTCTTATAGGGAGAGAGTGAAGAATGGAGAAGAATGTGCCCACTCATCATCATCACTCCTCATCTGACTGTGATCTCTGTTGTGTCTGCGCTGTTTTCTCCTACTTTGTCGTTTTGTTTTGGCCAGGACTTGAAAAGGGCTTGTCACCCTACTGATATACTATTAGTACACAGCCTTTCTTTCGAGGATCATCCCGTGCAGCTCAAGCGTTGCCGCTTTGAAGTTGCACAATTGAGAGGTTTCGACTTGAAAAGGGGTTTCGGAGCCCACCTGCGTTGGCAATTAACTAAAATACTGCTTCTGTACTATTATTATTATTGTTGTCTCTCCTTAGACACAATAAACACACATATGCCTCCTTCCCTGTATTTCTTTAGCCTCGAAATTGAATTAAAAACGGCAATGAGCTGGAATCAGCAGATTTCCGTTAATTTTACCCGAGGTCATGAACCACCAACCACCCACTGAACAACCCACAAATCTCACACCCCCACTACTTTCTCGGTAAATGCTGTTGTTATAATTTTTCATAATTTTCCATTATTCAAACACTTGAGTTCCGGAGGATGCGAATTTCTCGAGTTATCCCCCCGGGATTTTTCGGGCAGCAAAGTGCGTTTATAACCTCGGGCAAGTGGTAAAATGGAAGGAGGGAAAAGGAAAAGGACTTTTCACAGACGCTTTTCCCCATGTTTGCTTTACAGTTTTGGCTGTCGAAGCGTGTAACCGTAGACAAATATTATCGCTGGGGGAGAGAATTGCCCTCGAAGCTGCATAAATTTACACAAAAAACGCAGTGGGTGGTGGGTGGGTGAGAGGTGGATAAAGTGGGAGGACAGGTGCACTCCACACTAAGCTCTTAAAAGGTCGTCCGTGTCGGCGATTAGCCTGAAAATAAAATTCATAAAAAAAGATAATATTTAAATGGGCCTTTTTAAGGGAAAATATTCATTAATTTTGATGGGTTTCCAAGAGGCGAAGGATGACAGATGAAATATGAACATCGCTTTTTGTTTTTTTTTTAGGGAATTGCAAGAAATATTTTTTTTTCTTATAATCCGCATTGTTATTGAAAATCCGTAAGAAATTTTACTCACCTTTCTTTCTTAACACTTTTAATATCATAATTTTACACACATATATACGGCACTTAAAAAATAACAAATAATTTGGGTATCACTTAAAAAAAATAGAAAAAAAATTGGGTATCACTTAAAAAAACGCACTTTTTTTGACTTAAGAAACTTATGGAATCAAAATGGCCGACCACGTACATATGTTTCTACATGCAAAGTGGCTGCGCTCACATGCATACATACATATATACGAATTTCTTTATTATTTATTAAAAGCAGTATTACTGGAGTTTAAGGTCTTTAAACATTCTAATTAATTGATCACAACTTTAATAAACACTTAAACACACAATTCAACTATAATTTTTGGTTTTTATTAAGCAAAACGACGATTTTCTCAGTCTAATTTGCGCAGCTTCCTTTTTCTGATTGACAAGCGTAGAAAATCTTTGATTAACGGCACTTTTGATATCTATTTTATTAACACGCGATTGCCCAGCCTAAAAAACCTTTCCGTTAATAGATTAAATACACTTTTAACTATTTATTGCACTTTTAAAACACCGAAAACTTAAGAACAACTTTAACTTTTCGGCCGCTTTTTCTTTTTCTTTGACAGACGCCATCCTTGAGCATTCCATGCGTATTTTCCGACACTGTTCTCTTAGTGTTCACTAACGCAATCTTAACTCTAACCTAATTACGTTACGTTACGTTATTACGTTATTTAGGGTTACCAAAAAAAAATTAATTTATTAAAGTTAAAAGCATTAAAAAATGAATAAACTAAATATTTATTCTATAAAAAAAAGCTACTATAGTTAAGAGTTTCTGTTTTAAAGTACTGATTTAATATAGAAATCCACTTTTATAACTGATAATATAACCTTTTCCATTTGGCTCTTTAATTAGTGGCCCCACAATACACTCGAAAAAAAATGGAATGGGAATGTGCGTAACGAGCAATTTTCATGGGTGCGCGATTTTAATCCAACAACACGACGGAAACAGCGTCAACAATTTGGCAAAAAAGGTTGGATGGAAATTGGGAAAATGAGCAGGAGGAGGGGGAGGAGGAGGAGGAGGAGGAGCACCACCCATTTCGGTGACGAAGTTTCCGACCGACTTGCGTTGCCAATTTTCACTAATTAGAGCGACTGGCGAAAAGCAGCCGCCATTTTGTGTTTTCCACCGTTCCTCAACCATTTTCCACCCATTTCGGCCCCCCAATTCCCCCCTCATCTTAACCCCGTACTCCGAATTTTTATTAAACCTCTCCTAGAGCCAGGCAAAAATGTGATTTCTGTCCTTTGTTTTTTGGTCGTCTCCCTGGCGTTTTCCATGTTTTTTGGCTTTTGACGGGTGGACAAAATTTTCCGGTCCTGAAAAAACACAGAAAAATTAGAAGAGAAAAATCGAAAGAGCAGGTGCAGCGATTATCGAAGCGCAAAGTTATCATAGCAGTGCAACTATGTGCTGCATTTTCGGAAACATTTCATGGTAATCCAGCCACGCAGTCAGCAGACTGGTCAAAAAACCCAAAAATAACACGCACACATCATGATGGTCAGTCTGCCGCCCAACCCCCTGAATTTCCCAATTTCCCAAAGGGGGGCGTAAAGCGCTTTTGTAGTTAATTAAAAATCAACTGCCGTGGGTATGTTTGTTCAATGGATTTCATGCACGTTTTCGAATGTCGGCCTTTTCGACCCCCCCAGGGACTTTTCCACCCCTTTTTCCCCCCCTTTCCCCGATTTTCCTGCGGTATCAGCGATTTATGCGCTTTTGGATGAAAAATCTGTGGCAATATTTGCAGTGGCCAGTGGTTCCGTTCCGTTCCGCAGATCTCTCGACTCCAAGGCGCGAGCCAATGCATGTCAAGTTCGGAGCTTCCCTGCTCGAAAAAATGCATCAGGCTTTCATTCTACACTAAAAACGTAAAGGGCGAAAGATTGGGGAATTTTAAGAAAAAACAAGAGAGAACGCTATAGTCGGGTTGGTGTCCCGACTATCTAATACCCGTCACTCAGCTAAAGGGAGTGCGAACGCTGTACTCGGGTTGGTGTCCCGACTATCTATTGGGGCTAAAGGGAGTGCGAGGGAGATAGATATATGAACCATTTTGATTGCGTATAACTTTTTAATGAATGGTCCGATTTGAAAAATGTCTTCTACATTTCGATAGGTATTGATAAACACAATAAAACTGCATTTTTACTTTTCCGAAATATTGAAATTTTTAAAATCGTATATAAGCGATTGTGGGCGTTAGAGGGGGCGTGGCACCCTTTTGAAACAAACTTGCGCTGCGTAGGAACTCCTAGAATCTGCATGCAAAACGCCAATCTTCTAGCTTTTATAGTTTCCGAGATCTCAGCGTTCATACAGACAGACAGACGGACAGACAGACAGACGGACAGACAGACGGACAGACGGACATGGCTAGATCGACTCGGCTAGTGATCCTGATCAAGAATATATATACTTTATAGGGTCGGAAACGTTTCCTTCTAGCTGTTACATACTTTTGCACGAATACAATATACCCTTTTACTCTACGAGTAACGGGTATAAAAATTAGAGATTAAAATAAATAAGTTTTTTAGAGATATTAGAGATTAAAGTCATTTAAGTCATTTTAAAGTTTTAACAACTCAAAATCTCCAAAAAGGACTAAGAAATATTAAGAATACGATGTTTATATATTAATCAAAAGCGTTTTCTTAAATGTTGCTCGATTATTTTTAGCGATTTAAGTTGTAGAGATTTCAAAGCATTAAAAAAGGTGTCTAAAATATGCTATGACTTATTTAGAAAGCAGAAATGTGTTGGATAATATCGAAATATGATACATTTTATGAACACGATATTAAAATATTAATTCAAAGTTTTTTTTTTAATAGTTTTAGAGGTTTCAAAGCATTAAAAGAGTGTCTAAAAGTATGCTACGAACTATTTAGAAAAGGGAAAAAAGAGATTTTACAGATATAAATGCAATGGTGTCTAAAAGTATGCATCGAGAAGCAGCATGTTGAAAAATATTGAAATATTTTTTTTTTAATTCTTAAACTTACTTTTCAAAGAAGTTATTTTATCTCAGTGGGCGACTGCACTTTCGCCATTTTGTTCGCGTGTTGTTGAAGCCATCAATCAACATGGGAAATCGCCCACCACACACAGATCCCCTGAAATACCCCCGAAAATCTCCCCCCGAAACCGCCACTTTTTGCTCCTTTGTTTATTTAATTTCTCCAAATTTTCACTGCGATTTTTGCGAGCGTGCCAGCCAGCGAAAAGCGGCAAAAAACGCGCCCGCGGTTATGGCCAAATTGTTGTGCGTTAGTCAGATTTTAAACGGGGATTTCGGGAGGTTTGGATTTACCCAAAACGGAACTCTGTTGGCCGTAAAAATTACGGGATTAGCAGAGCGAGTGCGTTTTTTCCACCGCACACACACGTTTCCCGCTTTCCCATTTCCCAAACTCCGAACTTTGTAGTTCCGCCGGATTAGGGTTCAATATGCTTTCGGTTCGCTGGCTAACATTTAATTAAAATATGAAACTTTAATATCGCGCGGCAAATGGCGAAAAAACCCAATCAGGCGGTAAAACCGCCAGCAGCCAGTTCGTGATTTTTTTTTGCTTCGTTTTAGAATTTATGGATTAAAGCTGTTGCATAGGTAATTATCGTGTTAGTTTCGTGTGTTGACACAATTAAGCTGAGTAATTCACATATATTCATGGCTGCGAATTTTGAAAAACGCGACGCGTTTGTTGTTTTAATAACTTAAGCTCATAAAATTATGAAAATTATGAAAATAAATATGCAAAATGTATGGGAAAAGCGAGAAGAGGGAGTTGTCAAAAATCTAATTAGGCCCAGTAAATGGAAAATTCAACTGACATTTAACGAGGACATCAAAAGCGTTTCCAGGATGGCGAAACTTCAAAGGTTACCAAGGTGAAAATCAAAATTTACATCCTAAGCAAATAAGTCGAGGAAAAGCAGCTGCAAAAATCTACACAAATTTAATGCAAACTTAAATAAGCTCGAATATATATGAATTTCCGAGCTGCAAATATCCTTTTGCTGATAAGTTTATCGCATTTCTTTCTGTCATTTCCCACTGCCACTTCCGTTTCCGGTTTCTCTTCCTCTTCCTCTGTTATTTCAACAAATTCAGTCGATTTGCTGCATAAACATTTCCCAAACCTCCCCCACCGAGAGAAAACTCAACTTTTTCCTCAAATGATAACATTGTGGAAAATCAACTTTTCCACCGCTGCCTAATTGTTCTAATTAAACTTTTTCCCTGGCGAATTTTCCCCTAGTATTTATTCAGCAAATAATCAACAAACAGACGGACAAATAAACATATAGGGGTTGCAAATTCACCATTGCACTCGCATTGGATTGGGCAAATAGAGCACATCGCAGGGAGAATTCTCGCTGGGAGAACAGGGAGAACTCACGGGGAAAGAGAGAAAAGACTCCGCCCTCCGAGAGGGGAATGGGTTTTTGGGGGTAGCTTTGGGGGCTAATGACAAGACAGGATGGGTTCACTGCCCACAAGGGTGATTACATAAGGGATTCATCATGATGATAGCTTCCCTGTTGCCTCCTGATGATGTTTAACCCCTAAGTCACTTCACAGCCGCCTTTTGTTTTAATTAATTAAGTAGCCGAGGGTGGAGAAAACAGATGCGAAAGGGTTAAGGGTGGGGTGTAAAAGACAGGAGCAAAGGGCGTGGCCCAAGCCTAATTAAAAAGATAAAAATAGGAGTAAGTCCAGCACTTCCTTTTTTACCTGCCTAATTAAAATGGAATTTTAATTTTTTTTCATTTACCAAATAGAAATATTTTAGGAGATATATTTACAATTTTAAATAGTTTTTCATGTCATTTATAAGACAGAAATAACATTTCCCCTTACCAATCATAGAAAAGATTTTTCTCCCCGCTTTTTCTCTTTCCTTTTTTAACCCACCCCCTTCTGAATTCTCAATTAATTACAATTACAATAAGTCATCTCATTAAACCCAGAAAAAGGAGAAAAGTGGGTGTGAGGATTGCTGTCCCTGGCAACCGGCCAAAAAGATAACCGCCAAGATTGAGAAATAGAAGCCTTGGAAGGGCAAAAAAAAGAGAGAGGGTCGAAAAAAATTACTTAAAATATTTATGAGCAGAAATCCCAAGCAGAAGAGCGAATTTCCGAGCAAAACGGATGAAAGTGTTTTTGAAGCCCCACGCTCAAAAGTAACCTAGGTAGCCACCCCAGCCACCTACCCACTGAATTATTATCCTTAACAGAGGAACACAGTATAGATTTTCTAAGAAAATTAACATGAGAATCTTAAAAAGTTTGGTTTGAAATTTCTAATGGTGGTTTTAAAAACTAAAACAAGAAACCGAAATTCGGAAATAATTTAAAAATATTGATCTAAATTAAATTTAAATTTTTCTTTTACTAAAAAACGTTTCTTCCTCTTTTTTTTCCAGGTGTGGTTCAAAAACCGTCGGGCCAAGTGGCGCAAGCAAAAACGCGAGGAGCAGGAGCGACTGCGGAAATTGCAGGAGGAGCAATGCGGCAGCACCACCAACGGCACCACCGTGAGCAACAACAACAACAACAACGGCGGGAGCGGAAACGGCACCACCAGCTCGACCGGAAATGGTTCCGTATCTGTTAAATGCCCCGGATCCGATCACTATTCCGCGCAACTAGTGCACATCAAGAGCGATCCGAATGGGTATAGCGATGCGGACGAATCCTCCGATCTCGAGGTGGCCTAAAAAGGGGCGTGGCTCTGGGTGTATATATGAAAAGATAGTCATAAGTTTTAGGATCATTCTAAGGGCCAGTTAAGTCATTAAAAATAAAAAATATATCACTATTTTCTATTATTTAAATGGTATACTTAAAAGCATATTGTATTTATTTATCTTCATTGTTTATACGACTGAGTACTTAAAATTAAATAGTTCAAAGAGCAAAATGAAGTGGCCCTTAGCTCATAAGTTTTGTTTTGTAAATAGACATGACACATTTTTGAACATTTTTTGTTACTAAGTTATAAGTTGAGGAAAGAAGAACTAGTAAAGTATACTAATTATATTTAGTAAAATCTGTACAGTCACCTTATTATAATGTAAATGTATCGTATGTGCGCGAATGTATTGTATCAAAACCAAGTGTGAATGCATTTTGTGGTAATTGTTTCGTGTCCTGTGTCCAAGTCCAAAGTTTATTGCATCTAACAAACAAATCTCCATAAAAAAGTATTGATAATTAAGATAAACACACATACCATACTAGACGAAAGTTAAGTGTCATCCTCCAACGATTAATTCTAATGTTAAAACTAACTTATTGAAAACCGAAAATAAAACGAAAAACTCGCCAAAAGTCTAAAACACACAAAAATGCCAAGAAAAGTTG
Source organism: Drosophila lutescens (assembly GCA_037075285.1). Taxonomy (NCBI): domain Eukaryota; kingdom Metazoa; phylum Arthropoda; class Insecta; order Diptera; family Drosophilidae; genus Drosophila; species Drosophila lutescens. Next base: position 610,537 of record JBAMCF010000324.1, read on the forward strand.
TTTCAACTGTGGGATGGATGGTTGGGAAACTTTCGATGATAAGTGGGAAGACCCGGCGAGAAGCTTTCACACCTGCCACTCCAGGTAATAGGAGATGGAGATCCAAGGATAACTGGAAAATGGGGGGAAAACAAGGCGGAAAATTGGGGGCGGCAGCGGTCAGCCTGTTAGCAGCTTCGATGGACACTTTGATGGCTTCGCCTCCAATCAATTTTCCACACAGACACACGGACCACCACACAAAGGATCTCTGAAATGGAAACAGAGGATGGGGCGGGAAATCTATATGCATCTGCATCTTCTGCGCTCTGTGGCAGATGTATCTGCATGTCCTCTGCCGGCATTTGTTGGCCATTTTCATTCTTGCATTGCGAGTCGGGGGCCGTGCCAAAACAAGATGGCAAAGCCACTCAAATCATCCCCTGCACAGAGAGAATATGGAGTATAATGTTAAAGTATAGATAGAATCATGTATAGGTAGTCAATATAATATAGAAAAATCATCAAAAGAATGGAGTAAAAATGTTGTACTCTTTAATTATAGCTGTGATACCAGAAGAAAAATAATTAAAGTGATAAAATAGTTGAGTACTATTTTGATTTTTTAGCAATGCTAACATCAAATCGATGTGCGCATGGTAAATTTCTAGTATTCATACGCATATCGTTTTTACCATGCAATACTGGTAAAATTTATATTAATTATTATAATTTTGCCAAACTCTCTCTCTCGGAGATTCCCTGACTTTGAAATAGAGAGTAAGAAGCAAAATGACGACTCTCTCAGTTCAAACTAGAGCGAGATAGATAAAAAATTATTCGAAACTTCGGTCTTATAAATTATATTTACAAAACTTGCTATAAAATGATAATATTTAATAAAGAAATATTGACAACGCAAACAAAAAAAAAGAAAAAAAAAATTAAAGGTTCCAAAAGAGCAAAATGAATCATTATTCAAATATCGTTTTACTTCTTAAAAGTTACATTCTTTCCCCACTTTCTGCTCACCTCTATCCTGTCAGCCAAAAGTAGACTGACAAATTGTCTCGTTTGGTCTGTGTTGTGTCCTTTTCAGCTTGTTTTTCTCCCCCATTTTTTTGTGTTTTTCTCTTTGGTAAAGTTTCCATCTTGTTATTTTCCTTTGGCAGAGCCTGAGCAGCAAGTTCAGGTCCAGTCAGGTGAGAGACTCTGACTCTGACGACTCGAATCGATGGCCAAAATTCAAATTCAAATTTATTCTATCTTGACCTGACTTGGCTCATTCGTTCTCTTTTATTTGGTCCTCAGTTCCTGAGTCGCCATTTTGTGCCCAGTCATTCCAATCCCCTGACTTTTATTTGCATAGGCCTATGCATCTACCATACCATATATGATACGATCTCGAGTTACCCGCTATCTCCAATCCCGAACTCGAATCCGGGATCCTGGCTTCTGGTTTTTGCGTCGGGTTTTGTTTGCTGCCCGTTAATAGTTCGTGTAAAAATCTACAAATATTTGCACTCTATTAATTTTTCTGATTTCTTTTTTCCACTCCCCCGTCCCGAACCGTTCTCGTGTTTCTTTTGTTTTTCTAGTGCACGCTTCGCATAATTTTTTCCGTTCCTGTTCTGTATCAACACGAAATTTAATATATACCCAGGCCCAAATTTCCCCCGCTACTCTCCGATTCGCTGCTATTTACTCGCACACAGACCAAAACGTTTGTTTTTTCGTATTTTAAAATAAAATGTGTACTTTTTAAGCTTAAAGTAAAGAACGTTTCAAAAATATATGGTCTTCGCTTTAAGGAGGTTTATATATTGTTGGAAATCTACTTATTTCCTTTTTCAAAAATATAATTAAATGTACCTACTATTATATAATTTGATTTATTATTAATTGCATTTAAAAATAATTGTTGTGAATGTCAATCTTTTTAAGAATTTCATGAATAAAAAGTAAACTATTTTTTTGAGACGCACTGTATGAGGATGAAATTAAAATATGTAGCAATACACATTTTTTATGAAATCTTTTTTTCAACAGTTTTTCCGACCCTCGCTTTGTGTATATATATATGTATATGCAGCATATGAAATATTTACCCATTAAATTTGCCTTTAATTAAATGGGTTCGCCCTCCTGTTGCTTTTTTCTTATTTATAGGAGCCAAGGGAGGAGGTCGACATTTCGTTTGTTGAAATAAAAATATTGTTAATTGCAATTTATTCACATGAACACCTCTCTGCAATCCAAATGGAAGGGGTGGCAAAAGCCATTTCGGTCGCATTCGATTTTAATATTTCATTATTTAATATGGCCCTGTTAGTTGGAAAGGGGGGAAAGGGGGCTCTGGAAATCGAATGCATATGCATAATGAATAAGTCATTTGCCGACTGAGAGATTCAGGATTCATGAGTGGCGGGGGACCGATTCCAATGGCTAATTGGGAACGGATTGGGCTGGCCCAGGAATTATCATGGAACACTGGAGCACCGCTCCGGGGAAGGATTAATGCCGATTCCAACCACCTTCCTGCCATGATGCTGGAATAGTAATATTCTTTTAAGATATTTGCATCATAAAAAGTAGACATTTTTAATCCTCTTGACTTTATATATCAGTCATTTTAATTAAAAGGGGTTTTTGAAATTAACATTCCATTTTTTCCAACAAACCATTAATAAATATAATAAATATATTTCAAACAAATTTTTAAAAATTATAATTTTTAGAATAATAAAACCCAGACTCTATCTATTTTAAAATCAATTAGCATTAATTGGGTAATTTATATTATTAATAATGAAATTAACATTCAAGATTTTCCAACTAAAGACTAGTAAAACTAAATATAGGTACTTAAAGATTAAATACATCTAAAAAAATAAATAAAAATAGCCTAGATTGTAAATAAATTTACTGTTTAAAAACTATAAATTTAAAAATCAATATAAACTCTGCTATAAATTGAAAATGGTATTGAAGGCATCTTAAAGTACAACCTCTTATAAAGTTCATATAAGTATTTGTTTAAAAGGTTCACAAAATTTGGTTTCCACGATATCAAAAGCATCTCGAGAGGATTTTTCCAACCTTCAATCAGACAGTTCCCATTTCCAGTGGTTGACCCATGTCATTGCTCCTGGCAAGAATCCTGCCGTAGATTAGCAAGCGAAGCAGGTGAGTTTAATCCATAAAATGTGCGATTATTGCGTTTATGCGGCCCGGGGCGCATTCGATATAAAATATAAACAAACGTTAGAGAAATTACAGTACAAAAGCCGAGCAAGGAGCAGCTCCCAGCTCTCTCTCGCAGGATGTCCTTATATGTACGTACTACGTAAGTATATATAACACACATGGCTTGTATCCCCTGTATCCTTCGCATTCCCTCCCTTTGCTCCTCGAAGGACCGACGCTTATTTGACTATCGATTAAAGTTTGTGGTCCTTGTGCACACAGCCCCGAGATGCGAGTGCTCGAAATAATACCGAAGAAAAGATTTTCGATTAATTTTAAATGTGCCAGTACAAGCAAAAAGATGGCACAGGAAGGCGGCAGTTTGAAAAGCTAGACAGAAAAAGAAAACTACGAAGGGGTTGGGAAAATATGAAACAAAATTCAAAACCTAAAACAGTAGTTTTCTATATTTTTTTTAAATTTATATTTCAAAAATGTGTAAGCTTTTAAGGATTGGGGCTTGCATTGATTTTTAAAATATTAACGAGAGTTTTATTTATAAAGATGAAGCGTTAAAAAGATCCCTGATCGATCGATCCAAAATTTTTCTGTTGGGTTCTTATCATAAAAAATAAAATAAAAGTATATTGCGGTATTCCCCCACTTCTTCAATCATTTTCAAAAAAAGCCAACCAAATTTCGCAGCGCATCGTTGCGCGGCCTCATAACAGAAGATTATCCAATGGCAACCGGTCGCATCCTCATCCTCATCCCCATCGACATCCTCGTGGGCATCCTCATCCAAGGGCCATCCGCCATGCCAACCCTCGACCGGGGATAATGAACTTTTTTGGCCAGCCGAGCGTGTGCCGTTGGGTTTTTGAGTTTTTCGAGTCTGTGGCCTGTCCGCCCGCTGCGACATCCACCTCAGCCTCAATTAGCTTATTGTCCCCGTCATTGTCAGCTGCAAAATGGCACCCAAAAAGGGGGTGGCCCTTGGCCTCACAAAATCCACAAGGAGCTTGCCAAGGTGTTAAGCCAGCTGAGCCGGGTGCCCCCAGCATCGAATCTTTACCTCTGACGGGCCTTTTGCCGCTCCATTCCATCCATTCCCTCGAAAGCTTTGTCTTAAGTCCAGCCAGCTTTTCCTGCCCAACCGGAAGAGTCTTTATTAAGGCACCAGGCAGCCCTCGCGTGATCACTTCCATTCATTATTAATTAAATCGCATATTAATTAAGGCATAATACTGGGAGCAATTTTAGCAACTTCTTGTTCTGAAAATTAAATAGTAAAGAAAAAATACAAAAAATATTCAAAGGTCTTAAAAAGTTATTTAAATAAAATATAATGTAAAAAGATTCTAAAAATAAAAGTATACTGAATATATACAGAGATCTTAAAATATAATATCATCTTATAACCACATAAATAATACAATTTATGTTTAAACCGTTTAAAATCTCTTAGATTTTACATTTTCTTTTACTTTTGTTTTAATGCGTTTTTTGAAAAATGATTTCCACAATTTCCAAACTCATTATTTTCCTTACCTTTATTATCATAACAAGATTTCTTTATCTTTGAAAGCCGTACTTCTACTGAAAGCACTTTCATTACCATTCCAAAAATTAAAACTTATATTTGATAGCTCTTAATTTAAATCCAACTTCGCCATCTCCTCTCTGTTGTTCCTCATCTGCTGTGAGCTTTTCCTTAAGCCGAGGCGGCTTTTAAATGGAGTGAAGGAGTCCTTCGTTAAGACAGCTTAGGATCAGGTCCTGCAAGAGTCTACGATAATAACAGTAAATGGAAATTACAGCCAGGATGGTCAGAGGTTGAGTGTGGGTGGAGCTTTGAGGGGCTCTCCCAGCAACTGTTAAAAAGCAAAAGCAAATGTTATTGCCGAACAAACAGAACCGAAAACCCGAAATCCATTCAAATCGCACAATTAGTTTGCCTCTAATCCGAGCCACAAATAAGGCGTTAGCAGAGGGTAGGGGCGTGGCAGGAGCGTAGGGGGATGTAGATTCCATTGTTAGCAGCACACACATGCGGAATCCATAGAAGCTAAAACATAACCTGGCCAGAAAAGGTGGCCATACTCGTAGTTAAGGACCTGTTTCGTCTCGATTTTCCACTCTACTCACTTATCGAATTTTACACTGCACTAAATATTCATATTCAATACTTAAATTATTCTATTTTACCAAAAAAATATTTGTTTTCAAATATTATAAATCTTTAATCTTTAAATTACAGAATAAACAATGTTTTGAAGGCTGAATTTTTATAAATTACATTAATCTAGAACAAGTTATAGAACTTAAGTAATCAATTAAGGCTTTTCAATAACTAATTATACCCGTTACTCGTAGAGTAAAAGGGTATATTGTATTCGTGCAAAAGTATGTAACAGCTAGAAGGAAGCGTTTCCGACCCCATAAAGTATATATATTCTTGATCAGGATCACTAGCCGAGTCGATCTAGCCATGTCCGTCTGTCCGTCTGTCTGTCCGTCTGTCTGTCCGTCTGTCTGTATGAACGCTGAGATCTCGGAAACTATAAAAGCTAGAAGGTTGAGATTTCACACACATATTCTTGGGCTTCCTACGCAGCGCAAGTTTGTTTCATCGAGGTGCCACGCCCCCCTAACGCCCACAATCGCCATAAACGATTTTCAAATGTGTCTGGAGGCCACATCTTTTAAGATTTTAAAAATATATAAACGCAATTTTATAGTGTTTATTAATACCTATCGAAATGTAGAAGACATTTTTCAAATCGGACCATTCATTAAAAAGTTATACGCAATCAAAATTGTTTATATATCTATCTCCCTCGCACTCCCTTTAGCCCCAATAGATAGTCGGGACACCAACCCGAGTACAGCGTTCGCACTCCCTTTAGCTGAGTGACGGGTATTAGATAGTCGGGACACCAACCCGACTATAGCGTTCTCTCTTGTTTTGTATATTAACATTCTGTTTTTTACAATTTAATTTCAAAACACTTGATGTCTAGTGTGACGACCTTGTTTAGTCTTGAACTTAGGCATTAACATTGACTAGAAAACAAGAATAGAACTAGAAACAGGCTTCACACACTGCATTTTCCCCTCTATCCCCCAACTTTTCCACCCGAAAGCGGGTGCAATTTAAATTAAAGCTAGGATTGGATTATATTAACTTTAGTTTACTTTTAACTATGCCAAGAATTCACCTAAGTTGGATTCACAATACATCGCCAGTGATGACCCCACCGCCCACCGGCCCGTTCTCATGTTGGTGCTGATGCAATTGCTCCACTAGATCAGCGATTCCCTCGACTCCAATGCTCAGCGAGGGCAGCGTCTTGTCGAGCACCAAAAGCGAGGGTGGCGTCTTGGGCTCGCCCTCTTCCAGGCCAAAGGAGGACATGCCGATCCCCTCGAGACACAGTTCGCTAGAGGATCCGACCAGCTGCGAGTGACCGACGTAGGGCTGCATCTGGGACTGCTCCATGCTGAGAATGCAGTCCGCCTTGAAGCTGTCGATCGTGAACTGGTCCACGTCCACGCTGAGGAACTTCATCTCATCGTAGGCGGAGGAGCCATCGTTCATGTCCAAGTTCATGGAGCTGGAGAACTCTAGTGCCTGATGGTGCTGGGCATTCTGCTGCTGATGCTGCTGCTGGTGAGGATTCGAGTTCTCATGCGGATTTGGATGGGTTTGAAGCTGTTGTGGCGGGTGCTGCTGCTGGTGCTGGTGGAGGTGCGATTCTGGGTCCATCAGCGGTTGTGTCTGCGCTTGCGTTTGAGGTGGAGGATAGGTGGACCATTCCATGGAGAGACCACTGCCACCTCTCTCCAGACCCAGGTGGTCAATGTTGAGGTTGAGGAAAATATTCGGTGAAAGCCTGGAGGGCGACATGGCCCCTGTGCCGTAGGAAGCCTTGAGTTCGTTATCCAGGGAGTTCGAGGATTGCGGTGGGGTATCCGGCAATAGAGTTCCACCACCACCTGGAATAGATTCAAAAATATATTATTGTATTTCAAGCACAATTGAATCCCTTGTGCTTCCTACCCAACGCACTATCCAGTTGGCCCAGCACAGCACTGTCGTCGTAGGCCACATCGAGATCCAGCGCCCCCTCCTTGTACTCCCCGCCCAGGCCACCGATCTTCTCCTGCTTGCGCCACTTGGCCCGCCGGTTCTGGAACCACACCTGCACCCGTGCCTCCGTCAAATCGATCCGCACGGCCAGCTCCTCTCGGAAGAACACGTCCGGATAGTGGGTTCGCTGGAATGCCCGCTCCAGCTCCTGCAGCTGCAGTGTGTTGAATGTGGTTCTGCGGCGATAAGTACAATACAATCTTAATGGACATGCCAAAAATTCCATATATCTTTGAATAATTCTAAATAATTATGTCATAAATATAAAAAAATTCAAACATCTTTAAAAAATATAAAAATATAAAAGCAACCGGGTTAGATCAAATGGTGTTAGAGAAGATATCCACAGATATCTTGACGATTCCATTCAAGAAATAGTTTCGATAAAAACTATTGAAATGGTAGAAATTCGAACATTTTTAGATAGGATAAACATAGTTATGTTTAATATATAAATGATAATAGGTAAGAGTAATATTATTTCGTGGAAATATCAACACCAACAAATCGGCGCTAAGCAATTTAAGAAAACATTTTAAAGCTAATATTCGGATTAATCCTTTGAGATATGATATAACATATCCTATGTAATTATCCTATCATATAGGGTCGATCCTTACCTGTATCTCCTCTGCTTGCGCTTCATTGTGCCTTTGTCCATGCGAATCCTGAGTTTTCAGTGGGTGGAAGTAGGAATTGATAGATGGAGTGGGTGGCGAAGGAGTGCCCGTGCCCGCTAAGGCTTGGATCTCGCTCAATCTCAATATCTCCCTCGATGCGGATGGGGGTCTTCAAGCGCGTCGTGACATAGTCGCCGAGTGTTTTTCGTTTTTCTATTTTTTAACGATTTTCGTCGACACTTCGAGGGCTTCGCGGTGCTGCTTCTTTTCGCTTTTCCGCTTCGACAAATTCCACGGCGGAAAAACTGTACAGCAACAACAACGACAAAGACAGATAAAGTCTTCCCGGGAAGGCAGCTGCAGAGCTCAGCATAAATCCGCCACCAGAGGAAGCTGCATCTCCTGCTGATTTCCTATTTCTTACACTCGATTTTAGCTGCAATGCGATGTCAAATTGTCCGGCTGTGCATGTCAAACTGTGTGGCACGGGCAATGTTCTTGCCTCGACGACGCGAATTCGACTGAGGAGGATTTGAATTTCCACAGCGGACAGTGACAGTGCGTGCTGCCCGTCGAAACGGAAGCCGTAGAAGTCGCCCAGAGTCCACTGTACTCATGGGTTCCCTACGAGTAGAGGTCTACACTATGTGCTCCATAGAGTGTATAAAGGTCTGACCCGGTCTAGTCTCTCGGGCAGTCGTTCTAGCCGGACTTCTTATGCCAGAGGCCCTGCACCTGACCCAAGCTGGCCAAAATGGGAGACACAGTGAGCTCATAGTTTATGGTGACAGGATATAGTTTAAGTGTTTAGGCTAGAGTGCTAGCTATTATTTTGTACCCTTATATTTTAAACATAGACTTTGACTTCCAACTATTGTAATAAAAGAAATTGTTTTTAAATGTCTTAAGAACATAATGAAAGATAGCGCTTGGATTTACATGGTTTAACTAGTTAAAAAGACAAAGGTTTTATAATATAAAATATTTTAAACAAGAAAGGAAGCTAGCTTCGGCCAGCCGAAGCTTATATACCCTTGCAGATCATTCCTATTAATTTACAAATCGCAAAAATGTTAAATTTCCTATTATTTCTCTTATTTCCGATCGTTCCTATGGCAGCTATATGATATAGTAGTTCGATTTTGATAAAATTAAAATCGAAATTCGGAAATATTTAAAAAGAGACATATCCCAGAGTAGAAGAGAATACAATAAAAACCAACGAAGCAATAATTTATTTCCTATTATATTCCCATTAATTTTCCGATCGTTCCTATGGCAGCTATATGATATAGTCGTCTGATTTTGATAAAATTTTATTCGAAATTCAGAAATAATTAAAAACTAATATTCCCAAGATTAGAAGGTAATACTTCAAAAAACACCGAAGATAGAATTTTTTTACCGTTTTTTTTCGATCCTTCCTATGGGAGCTATAGGATATAGTTGTCCGATCCGGTCGGTTCCGACTTATATACTACCTGCAATAGTAAGAAGACTTTTGGGAAAGTTTCATCCCGATAGCTCAAAAACTGAGAGACTAGTTTGCGTAGAAACAGACGGACAGACGGACCGACGGACAGACGGACAGACGGACAGACGGACATGGCTAGATCGACTCGTCTAGTGATGCTGATCAAGAATATATATACTTTATGGGGTCGGAAACGTCTTCTTCACTGCGTTGCAAACTTCTGACTGAAATCATAATACCCTCTGCAAGGGTATAAAAATATTCTTAAAAAATCAACTCGCATTTTTGGGTACTTTGGGATCGACTATTCTACCAATTTATCATCTTGAAATTATTTCCAGATTGTTGTTTTTATTTTTAGATTTCTATTGCATTTTTTTAGTTGGTCTATTTTATTAGTAGTATTGATAATAATTGGAACCCAACTGAAATATTTTTAAAATTAAATATTTAAGCCCCCGCAAACTATTTACATTAACTAAATTTCTAACTAATGCCAATTGATGTAAAGCCGGAAATTTTCAAATGAAGTGGCTTCCCCTACAGAGGGAAATGCCGGAAAACTAAATCCAATCGGAAATCCATTCTCTCACTACAGCAAAAGTTTTCGGAGCTGTTTCGGAACCCAAAAATCCAAAAACCCACCCTGGTCAACGTCATCATCGATGGGGGAGGGGAAAAGGGGATCAGATTGCCTTTTGCCTGTGTACACATGTCTGGGTCAGTGGGCTTCCTTTGGCCACTCCCACGCCTCCCCGAAAAGTTCCACCTCCACCTCTGCCGGCACTTGAGGCCTTAAAGCCATTTCCCCATTGAAAGCGGCAAAAAACGTATAAATAGCCAAGGGACTCAACCCCATCTGCCGGGCCACTTGAGCCTGGGCATGGTTTGCCATTGTTGCGGTGTCAAACCGTTGAGTCCATTGTTGTTTCCATCCTGTCCAGGTGACGAGCCGTAATGGATGCTGTTGCTCTCATCTCTGTCACAAAAGGTAATCAGAGAGGCGGCCTTTGTCCTGGATGGGTATAAAAAAGCGGGGTTTCCTTGGCCAGAGCCGCACAAGGAGTTCAGCCCTGGACAGGCACAGATCGAGCAAGATGCCATGGGTAAGTTCCAGCTGAGCGGGATATATGTTTAGAGAGTGAAACAAGGATATTGCAACTTTTTTGTAAAGTATTCTAAGAATAAATAACCTTCTTTCTTCTTCAAGTTGCCCATTTCCATAACGGCGTTGGCGCTGCTTAGCTTGACGACTGGAGGAGATGCCAGTCTTTACTCCAGCGATGGAGGCTTCGACGAGTTGCTGGGTCTGAGGAGCTGCGAACCCCAGTGCCAAGAGCAGCATGTGGAGAAGCAGCAGCCCGATCGCAGTACATCCAAGATGCTTAGTGCTCTCTTCGGCTTCGGTGCCACTACTCCACATCCCACGGAGATTGCGATGGCGATGCCCCACCAACTGCCGCCAATGTACTATAACGATTTCTATGAGGATCTGCTGACCACCAAACGCAACGATGTCCACTCCGCTGGCTGCGATTGCAAAGTTACGGTTTGTTGAGATACCCTAAGCACCGGATGGCTGTTCACAGCTCTCTATTTAAATCCTCTAGAACGAGCTGGTGGATCTGGGCAGCCTGCACTTTCCACGCTACCTGATGAATGCCGTTTGCGAGTCGGGCTCTGGACGGGATCTGGCCAAGTGCTCCCACGGATCTAACTGCCGGCCACTGGAGTACAAGGTTAAGGTTCTGACGCAGGCAGGCGCCCAGACAACAGATCATGCCTACTCCTGGATGAACAAGGACCAGCCGTGGCAGTTTAAAACCGTCACCGTGACCGCCGGCTGCTTCTGCGCCAAGTGATTGCAAAGGATGTGAGCAACTATCAATGTGTCAAGGTAGAATATTTGTATATTAAAGCGCCAAAAAGACGTCAAAGTTGCTTTATTGCAGGGGATATTCAATTTGGAACAGATTAAAACTTTAAAAAGGCATATTTTCGGTTCTTAGAGTGAATAATGAGCTGTCTCGTTGGTAACTTATTTTCGAAAATGTAAAATATATGTCTCAGAAAAATGAGATACGTACAGAACGGGAATATAGTTAAAAGATAATTCCTAAGTGTAAAATATTCGACAGGGTAAATCTACTTCCCATTGAGTAGTTATAAAATCAAGAAATGGAATTCGTAAAATATTCGATAGGAAAGTCAACTTCCCGAGGCTTCAGGCTAGTTATTGGAATAGTTTTTCAACTCTCTGCGTTGAGTCAAGGCACTTGGACGAACTACTTAATAAATGGACGGTGTAATCTACTTAGCTTATGGACGGTTCGGTTGAATTAATACAAAAATCGGAATGTGCGTGCGATGGCATTAGCTTGTGAGGCTAAGAGCGTGGAATGAGCCAGGATCCCAGGCCTAACAGGGTGATAAACAGGGTCAGTCCGACTCCCACAGCTTGCCTCGAACGAGCTCCACTCTGCAAGGAGATTCGATTAGTTAAAGATCCCCATGACATATCATTTCTACCCACAATCACAAAGTAGTTGCACCTATCTCCCTGGCAGCACTCGTTGCACGCCCAATCCTCGTACCAGATGTGGGTGCAGTACAGCTGCATGTAGCGCTTCCGCTTCGACTGGCACTGCTCCTTGGTCATGCACCGCTTGGACACGTAGTACTGCTTAAGGGCTCCTTCGGAGAAGTACGGCTGGGAGCCCCAGCGGATCTCCGTGCCGCATACGTTCTCGAAGGGCTCGCAGGTCTTGATGGTGTTCAGGCACTTTTCCGTGTTGCCCGTCTGGTTGGAGCACACATAGCACTCCAGTCCGGCCACAAAGTTTACTGCAATTCGAGGATTTATTAATATTCCAAATAATATTTATAGGTGTGGCCCAAAAGTCGGGCAAAACCCACCTTGCGAACACAAGTAGACGGCGGCAAGTGCCACCAAAGCTATCTCCCAGGATTTCATCTTGTTGCTTTTGTAATCTCGATTGGCAAATACGAGATAAGCTCAAAGTAAATAAACGCGTTAAATTAACAAACAAAACCACTCCCAAAAAAACATAAGCAACAAATTAGAAGAACGTGGGTGGTTTGCAGCACTGGCTGGAAAACACTTTGCAACACTCGACTAGAGCTGCCACCTGTGGCGCTTAGTATCCCTTAACTTGAAAACGGCTAAATGATTGAAGGGAAATATCTAAAAATAGCTATAAATTAAAATTTTGTGAAACATCAAAGGTATTTCGTTAAAGAAAAATGAAAAGAAAACTAAAATGAAGACCTCATTAAATGACCAGAAAATGTAGTACTCGAACAAGTACTCGATGTAATCAGGGACATTTTAAAGTAACAGCTATATAAATGAAAATGTCCAAAACATATTTTCCCGCCAAAGGCAAAAGGCCAGATCTGGCGGGTAGCGAGCCGGCCAGCCATCACTGATTCAGCGCCAAGTGCGCGCAACATTTTCTGCGCGAGATTTGCGAAGGCATTCTGCTAGCCGCCTTCAGAGGTGCTGCCTCCTGGACAAGACGACTGCTACACACCGACCACCTCTCCGCCGCCATGGCCAAGAGTGAGCAGGAGCTGCCCGAGGGATTCCGGCAGCTGAAGACACAGGTCGCGGGACACACGTTCGAGGAGAGCAACGCGGAGGCAGTGGGTCTCCTGCAGGATGCCAAGGCGGGATGTGTACTAAAACCGCTCGGGAAGCCAGAGTGCGGCGAACGGGAGCTGCGCTTCTATGAGTCACTCGTGGCGGCCTCAGGTGATAATGACCTTGCCCTGCTCCGCGGTCACGTCCCCCGATTTTACGGCCCCCTGAAACTGGTTGTGAATCGGCGCGAGCGCACGTTCCTTCGCCTGGAAGATCTTACGCGTGGGATGCGCCAGCCGTGCGTCATGGACGTCAAGATGGGTAAACGAACCTGGGACCCGGCAGCGTCGCCCAACAAGCGGAAGCTGGAGGAGGCCAAGTACGTGATGTGCAAACAGAAGCTGGGCCTTTGCCTGCCGGGATTCCAGGTGTACCGGCCCAACGACGAGGAGCACCCCAAGGAGACGACAGTCCTGCGACACGGCAAGGACTACGGGAAGAGCTTGAATGTGGAGGGATTCAAGCAGACTATGGCCTTGTTCTTCAATGCCAACAGCTCAAGTGATTCCAAGAACAGGAGAGCGGGAACCGAGTTGCTCCTCAACGAAGTGCTCCGCCAGCTGCAGGAGATCCTCTCCTGGTTCCAAAGGCAGCGCCTGTTGCATTTCTATGCCAGCTCTTTGCTCATCTGCTACGATTACTCGCGACTGGGGAATCCCCCGATGAGCCAGTCCCTGCTCAATGGCCACCGAATCAAGGAAGACGACCCCGCCACTTGGGTGCAGGTCAGAATGATTGACTTTGCCCACGTTTATCCGGCAGAACAGGCCCAGCCAGACGAGAACTACATGTTCGGCCTGCGCAGCCTGATCGAAGTTGTCCAGTCAATACTCCACCGATGATCAATACTCCAACGGGACCAAGACCACCACTCAAAGAGACGTAGTAGATGAAGATGTTCCAATCTCATTGCATGAGATACTTTTGTATTATCGCCTAAGCCAAAAGATTAGTCCACAGTAGATGTGCCCACCTGTTGAGGGTTTGGGGAGCTACTCTAAACGTAGAATAAAACCCGGTTTTTTTACAAATTGTTTATATATGTATGTATCTGAAATCGAGCGTATGAATGGATTGTGACTATTACTCATTCTAATGAAATGACTAAATCCCTAGATGCTTACACCATAGATATGAAGAATGGTTGCATGGATGATTCGACTTTGCTTTATCTGTTCAAGTACTTCGGTACGAAGTAAATATTAACAATAAATAAACATCTATCTAATCTTTTTAAAGATAATAGATCGCTGGCGATTATAGAAAGAGCAAGAAATATCTCTTGTAATATCTTATTTTCAGATCTTTTGCCATCTTTGAGTGAAAACGTTTTGTTTGTATAGTTTGGATTTATATATTTGTATCTTAGAGAATCCTACTGCTAGCCGATTAGCTATCTTAAAACTTAGAGCGTGTAGTCCAGTTCGTACCGCTCGTACTGGTTCTTCGGATCGTTGGTAATCCGCGGATAGCCGGCAATCAGTGCATCCTGCCCTCCGATGTACAGCGAGTTGTAGATCTTCCAGTAGACATCGCGTACTTTGCGAGCCGGATGGAAGAGTCCCTGAAGCGTGTATTGCAGGATCTTGATGGGTCCCAGGGACACCCTCAACCCATCAACGGAATCCATGAAGGCCTGCACAAGATGGGGCGAGGTCTCAAAGATATTGGGCCACACGTAGTTGAGGAGATGCGTCAGAGCATCCTCGCAGCCAAATCCATAGACGCCCAGGGACATGTGCTTGATGGCGGAGCAGGCGGTTTGTCTGTGCACCAGATCTCGGTCCATGAGAGCATCTTCCAGAAGTGGGCATACAGCATAGATGTAATCCTTGCCCATTTCTCCAATGTATTCGAAGAGGAAGGAGAGCGATTTCAGAACACCATTCTGAACGTTCAACTCGGGTACTCGGTACTCGTTCATTAGAGCAGGGAGCACAGTGAAGGGGCGACAAGACTCAGCCACAATGGCAATAGCTACCGTGGTGCACACGCGGTTCTGGCGCTCCTGGACCTTTAGATTATTCAGCAGAGTGGCCAACACATCGTGCGGACCAATGGCCTTGGCTATGTAACCAAAGGTGTTGACCGTAGCTCTTCGAATTGCCTTCTTGTGCGCCTTGAGCAACTCCAGGAGCTCAAAGCAGATGCGCATCCACTCGCGAGCCGACACATATTCGGGTCCTCGATCGGCAATCCGACCCACCAGGTCGATACAGTTCTCCTGCACCTTCTCGTGACGATTCTTTAGGATAGGTGTGAGACGGGGAAGCAGATCCTTGATGGGTGGCGTCATCTTGGTCATGCCAATCACGTTTACTATGGCCTTCAGGGCTCCCAGGATACTGCCCAACACTTCGGGGTACTCCTCACCCAGGTATTCGTAGAGCACGACACCCAAATGTCCCATTAGCTTCTCCTCCTGGCAGGTCTTCATCACCACGGCTATTCTGGAGATCAAATCCGCCGCCTGCTGACGCACTTTCGCCGATTTGTTGTTCAATCGCCAAAGAATCGTTCCGCAAATCTGTGGCAAATAGGGCTTCACGCGTTTGCCCAGCTGATTTACAATGGTGCCGAAGCCATTCAACATCACCACATCCTCGGTGGTCTGCTCCTGGAAGGCGTACAGAATGCCGTCGATGAGCTGCTCCTCCAGGCGCGAATCAATGTCCGCTGCTCCCAGATTGCCCATGATCTTCTCCACCGTCTCCATCACCATTTTCCTGTACTGTTCGTTCTCGTCCTTCAGGTCATCCACAACACGGTTGATGATCTCCGAGGCGCCCACCTTGTTGGCAATCTCCACGGTGGTGTCCACCAGCTGGCGGTAGTTTCGCCGGTCCAACGCCATGCGATGATTCCAGAAGAACTTGAAGAAGTGCGGCAGAATCTCCTCCTTGATGTACTGCGGCTCCACACCATCGGTGGCACAACATTGCTTCACCACCTTCAAGACGATCTTTTTCATCTCCTCATCCGGGGACTGGAACTCACGAATCAGGATCAACATCACTTCACGGGTATAGTAATTAGCGTACTCGGCGTCCATCAGCGGGATCAGATAACCAATGGCTTTCAGGAAGGCGGCCAACCCTTTGCCTCGATGGGTGCGAATACCCTTCCACAGGGGCTTAAGCACGGAATCGAAGGACTCAATGCCGTACGGAGTGGCTGCCTCCGCCAGAGCTGCAATGGCCAAGGCTGTAATTGTGCGCACCTTCTGCTGTTCGTCCACTAGCCCGTGCTCGATAATCTCCACCAGCGCCTTAAGATGCGGCAATATAGCACATCCCATGAGAATAGCAATCTGCTGGACAATCTTGATGCCCGTGTGCCGGGCCTGCCACGATTTCTTTGACTTGCAAACGGCTTTCAAAAAGGGCAGCAAAGATGGAATGCCCAGAGCTGAGGCCACCACGGCAAAGGCTCGCGCAGTGGTGTTCCTCACATACTCATCGATGTTGTCAATATCGGGTCTCATGGTTGAGATCATGGTGGCCAGACCAGCAGCCTTGGCCAGATTGGAAATGATCTCCCTGCCTTCTATGCGAGCATAGTGATCTTCATCGATCAGCAGAGGTTCTATGACCACCAAAATCTTGTGCACATAGGGTCGTACTAGATCGTCAAGTTTGTACAGAACACGGTCAATAACCTTGACCAACAGATGGCGCTCTTGATCCTCCAAAGTGGGCGACATGAGCAGCGGGAGGATCTGATTGAACAGTGGACCTGCTCCGAATTCCCTCGCCTTGTCGGTAATCTGCCTCAAGGCTGACTTTCTCATCGGTGGCGAACCATTCTTGATGGTCAGCAGCAGCTTCATAATCTTACGCTCCTTCAGTTCCTCCGGCGACAGGGAATCCTCGTTGACATCGACCAGAAGTTTGTCGAAATATTGTGCATCCTCGGGTTTCATAAACGGCAGATTCTGCCCCTTTGGTTGGTTATCCATGAACTTGGCATTCTTATCCTCCACTTGGATGAAGAAACCGGCTGGAGTGCCAGCGATTGGCGTGGGTGTGGCCATCAGTTTCCTGCCGGGCGTGCGAAGTGGCACGTATCCCGCTGGCGGCGGTAGGATTTTGTAGCCAGGCGGAAAGATTTGATCCAGCTCGTCGTCGGTGTAAGGCCTGTTCCTCTCGTCGATCTCCTTTTCCCAGCGATATGCCTGCAGCTGTTCGGGCGTCATGGCAGCCAGAGCTCCTGCAGAAGGCGTAGCCATTGCCATTGCCTTGACTCCGATGGGTGTGCTGCCTCCTGGCGTCAGCATGGGCGTAGCGTGACCTGGAGTCGCATGTGGCGTCATGCTGGGCGTCATATTCGGTGTCATGGAATTCGCATTTGAGGGCGTAATAGCGGGCGTCGCATTCGATGGCGTTTCATCCCAGCGCGAGCGACGTTTGGAGGCCCCCGGGGTGGACTCGATGGAGATGCTCTCCACGCCGCCAGCTCCGCTGCCTGTGCGATCGGGTTTGGGGGTCTCAGCCCATCCGCTGTGTCCAGGAGTCTCGCGCTCCGTCTTTGGGGTCTCATCCCAGCGATTCCTTCGGGCAGACTTCTCGTGACCGGGTGTCTCGTGGCCCGGTGTCATGGCGTGAGCCGGTGTGGCATCCCAGATGCGGGTGTTCAGTCCCGGAGTGGCTCCGGGCGTCTCGCTGCCCTTGTGCCCGGGAGTCTCATCCCAACGATGATCACCGGGAGTTTTCTGGTGGAATATAATAAGAGATATTAGTTTTTATAACTTCTTTATGTTGTGAAGTACTCACATCTTCCCAGGTGGGCGTAGCGGCGCTGCTGGGCGTGGCCACCTTGGCCGGGATAAAGCTGTCGCTGACCGTCTGGTCCCATCTGCCTCGCTTCCTGCCGCCATCCTTGGGTGCAGCAGATTCGCCATTTGTAGCCGACGACGATGAGGAGGAGGAGGACGAGGAGGCGTTCTTTACCAGAGTGCCCTCCTTGGTCTTCTCCAGGATCCTGCGCCGCAGTTCGGTCTCCTCGCCCTTCAGCATCTGCTCCCGCATGATATCCGTGTAGGTGCGGGAGCCCACATCCGGAGTTTTGCCGCCCTCGGCAAAGGGATCAGCTCGCTCCGGCGAGATGATGATGCGACGCCGCTTCTGCCGGTACTCATCCTCGCGATCCGCAATTGTGGGACGCCTGCGATCCGCCATGGGATCCACATCCTCCTTGCCCTGGGTCACGTCCTTCAGCACCGAAGTGGGCGCCGTGTAGGTCGTGCGCTTCTGGGGCACCGGGAAGCCATCGTCCTCCTCGTCCTCGTCAACCTCCTCCGCATCGTTGGCCGCAATGGAGGTGTTGTAACCCTCGTAGCGCCCCTTCCCCTTGGCCGCATCATCGTCGTACAAGTCGCTGTCGAAGAACCCACCGCTGTCCAGCAATCCCACGCCGGCTGCCGCGGCCGTGGTCTTGGCCAGCTCCGTCTTCTTCTCCTGGATCACGCTGATCTGTGCCTCGATGTCTGCGGGGGGAAAAGTGGGTGAAAATAATTGATTTTCAAGGGAGACCACCACCCAGGTGAACCTGAACCGGTTGCTTGAAATCGGAGTGTGCAGGTGCTCCCGTTGGGTGGACTAAGGGTTCCGGTATTCCCTGTGCGGGTGGTTAACTATTGCATCCGTTTATTTCACTTACCTTCATGTGTTCGCGGAATATTTTCCATTTTTTACCAAATTTTATCAAGACGCGTACATGAAAAATCTTTAGATCATAGAGATGGACTTTTTCCGATAGATCAACAGTGGCGACGTGAGTGGCTATTATCGAGATAGCTAAATACAGCAAAAAACAAAAATAGCTAGTTTTCATTTCGAGTTCTGTTTAAAATAATGAAAAAAATAGGCCAACAAATAAATTAAAATTGAAATATATAAAGATACGGATATTTTTTCGACCTTTAATTCTTCTAATCTTTTTTAATGTAGATAAGTGTGTAATATTTTATTTAACAAAAAAATCGTGTCACGACTCGGCACAGTGGAAATTAATCGATAGCCAGTTGTGCCATCCATCTTTTCTCCCACCACTACGGGAAAACTCGCGGCACGTGTTTATTTTTGTTTAGACCAATTCTTAGAGGCTGCCGCGAAGATGTTGGCCAAAAAACAGAAAATGCAGATGGATGCGGACACAGAGCCACAGGCCACGCCCCACACGATACAGGCGCGCCTCATTTCGGACACGGGCGAGGAGGCGGGGCCGCCCATCGACCTGCCGGCGGGGATTACCACCCAGCAATTGGGTCTGATTTGCAACGCACTGCTCAAAAACGAGGAGGCCACTCCATACCTCTTCTTCGTGGGCGAGGATGAGATCAAGAAGAGCCTGGAGGACACCCTGGACTTGGCCTCGGTGGACACGGAGAATGTGATCGACATTGTCTATCAGCCACAGGCGGTTTTCAAAGTGCGTCCGGTGACCAGGTGCACGAGTTCCATGCCGGGGCACGCAGAGGCTGTGGTCTCTCTAAACTTTAGCCCGGATGGGGCGCATCTGGCCAGCGGGAGTGGCGACACCACAGTGCGCCTCTGGGATCTCAACACAGAGACACCGCATTTCACGTGCACAGGCCACAAGCAGTGGGTTCTTTGCGTTGCCTGGGCTCCTGATGGCAAACGCTTGGCCAGCGGCTGCAAGGCGGGCTCCATAATCATCTGGGATCCGGAGACGGGGCAGCAGAAGGGTCGCCCATTGAGTGGCCACCGGAAACACATCAACTGCCTCGCCTGGGAGCCATATCATCGCGATCCGGAGTGCAGGAAACTCGCCTCCGCCAGTGGAGACGGCGATTGCAGGATTTGGGACGTGAAACTGGGCCAATGTCTGATGAATATCGGCGGACACACGAACGCGGTGACAGCCGTGCGATGGGGAGGAGCGGGCCTCATATACACCTCCTCCAAGGATCGCACAGTGAAGATGTGGCGTTCTGCCGATGGTATCTTGTGCCGCACATTCTCTGGCCACGCTCACTGGGTAAACAACATTGCGCTGAGCACGGACTACGTGCTGCGCACGGGTCCATTCCATCCGGTCAAGGATCGCTCCAGGAGCCACCTCAACCTGACCAGTAAGACTCTTTCTTATCCTCTATCCTCAATGCTACAACTGCTTTTCTTACAGCTGAGGAGCTGCAGGAGTCCGCCTTGAAGCGCTACCAGGCTGTCTGCCCGGATGAGGTGGAGTCCCTGGTTTCGTGTTCCGACGACAACACCCTCTATCTGTGGCGCAACAACCAGAACAAGTGCGTGGAACGCATGACAGGCCACCAGAACGTGGTCAACGATGTGAAATATTCGCCAGATGTAAAGCTGATTGCTTCCGCTTCCTTTGACAAGTCGGTGCGTCTGTGGCGGGCCAGCGATGGTCAGTACATGGCCACCTTCCGGGGTCATGTGCAGGCTGTTTACACGGTGGCCTGGTCGGCGGACTCTCGCTTGATTGTGTCCGGCAGCAAGGATTCAACGCTGAAGGGTAAGCGGCGAATCTTGGGTTTGCTAACCCACGTGTAAACCCAAATCCTTTCTTTTAGTTTGGAGTGTACAGACCAAGAAGCTAGCACAGGAGCTGCCGGGCCATGCGGATGAGGTGTTTGGCGTGGACTGGGCGCCCGATGGCTCTCGAGTTGCCTCTGGCGGCAAGGACAAAGTCATAAAACTGTGAGTTATACGATAAAGAGTTGCTAGTTTAACAACATTAATTGGTTTATTTGCATTTTTTAGATGGGCTTACTAGAGACACATCTTTATTTTGTACACTTTAAGAAAACACTTAGGAATAAAGGTAAGGTCCTGAGTAAATGCCTTCGTCTTCTTTTTTGTCGGTCATCAAAGTACCAATCTAAATGCTTTGCTGTTGGATGATCTTGGCGGTTTGCTTGTAGCGACTCTCGAATGACTCCTGATTTGAGTGGTAGGTGCTGGGCACGGCGGACTCGGATTGTAGGGCCTTCTCAGCTGCCACAAATCCTCCGGCCACGCACTCGTCCAGGCTGCAGCCTCGCAGCAGGGCAGTGATGAAGCCCGCACAGAAACTATCGCCCGCTCCCGAGACATTCACAATGTTGTGAACCATTGGAGCGGCATAGAAGCGGGTGCAGTGGGGCACTGAGGATTTGCCGACGTCCAGGAGCAACTTTGCATCGTTGTCAGCATCTCGGCGATAGCTGAGGAGCACCCCGTGGTCACTCAGCGTGGCAATGATGCAGTTGAAGTGGCAGTCGATTTTCTTGATCATGGCTTTCGCCTGATGCAGGAGTTCCGCTTGCGGCAGCTTGGTATCCGGATTCCATTTCATCGGTTCCCCCGTGATGGCCTCCGTAATGGTCTTCAGTTCCTGGAGATTCGGTTTGACCAGGCGTATGTTTTTGGTCAGCTCCGGCAGCAGTTTAAATGGTTTACCGGCTATAAACATATCGGTGGGTTCAAAAAAGACGGGAATCTTGTACTTTTGCGCCTGCTGCAGAATGCTGGCCATCGCCTGCTCGGAGATGTTGCTGTCCATGATGATGAGCGGTGCTTCGCGGAAGAGTTGATGGTGCGCCTGAAGGGTTTCGGGTGTAATGCTCTGGTGGATTTCCATGTTGCCCAGTATGAGCTTGCAGTCTCCGAATTTATCAAAGATCAGGGAGCACAGCGAGGTACTATGGCTGCCGGCCAGGATCAGGCCCCGCTGCAGGGCCTTTGGCATCAGCTGGAGCAGCGTTTGACCCATCTGGTCATTGCCCACGGCGGATATGAGGTTCACATCCCCGTACAACTTGTAGATGCCCTCGGCGATGTTGCGACCCACTCCGCCAGCCGCCTGTTTGGCCACCGCGGAATATGTGGCTCCGTCCAGCTTCATGTCGCGCTTCTGATCGTCTACTGTAAAGGAGAGATCCAGAATGGAGGCTCCCACAACCAGAGGTTTCCTTTCTATCCTTTTCTGTCCTGGATTCTCGGATTTTGTGGACCCTTCACTAAGTGAAGCGGCAATTTGAGCCGCCACTTTGGCATTGTTTTTAATCAGGGCTATGTTCGACTTGAGGCTTCTGCCTTCGGTGATCTTGGCGATGGCGGCTAGCAGGAATGGAGTCACCTCCTTGCCAGCGATTCCCTGGGCTTTGGCTTGGGCACTAGCTTCCTGGATGGCCTCCTCAATTTTGGATTTATCTGCAGCAAACTCCTCCGGAATGGGGACACCGATTAGCAGACCCGACTCCATTTTTAGTTCCCGCCAGGCGCGCAGCAGCTCCGCCGCCTCCTGGGCGCTCTGAAGGTTATAGGGCACTGTGCAGCCACTGTCGCGTGTGTAGAAATCCGGAAAGACGCCGCCGGGACTCTCGTAGCTGGCCACACACACGCCCTGCGTCTCCAGATACTCGAGGGTGCGTGGAATGTCCAGGATGGATTTGACGCCGCTGCAAACGACGGCCACTGGAGTGCGTCCCAACTCGGTGAGATCGGCGGAAACATCGAGGGTTTCGTGGCCATCGCGATGAACGCCGCCTATTCCCCCGGTGGCAAACACCCGGATGCCCACACTGTGGGCGATGAGCATGGTGGCGGCCACAGTGGTTCCACCACTCTGTCTGCGGGACACCACGAAGGGCAGATCCCGGCGGGAGCACTTGATCACCTGCTCGCGCGGCTTCTTGGCCAGCGTGGTGAGTTCCTCGCGCGTTAGCCCCACCTTGATCCGGCCGTCCAGGATGCCAATGGTGGCCGGAACGGCTCCATTCTCACGCACTTGCTCCTCAACCGCCAGCGCCGTGAGTACATTTTCCGGCATCGGCATCCCGTGCGTAATGATCGTGGACTCCAGGGCCACCACCGGCTTTTGGAGCTGCAGCGCCTGCCGCACCTCCGGATGGAGCACGATGTGGTCATGCTGGCGGTGCAGCTGGCGACGCACCAGTCGCACGGCGGGAAACGGAAACAGGACACATCTCCGGAGCAACATCGGAACACCAAATCAAATCAAAACAAATCAAACGCACGCCTGCTGATCTTCTACAGGTGCTGTGCTGCGAAGTCTTCAGGGATAACCAACTTTTGTGTATAAATAAGTTTGGCTTGTTTTGGCGAGCTTTCATCATTTCATATTATAAAAGTTTGATTAACAAATTATTTTTAATTTTTCGATAATTTAATTTTTCTAATAATATATTAATTAATAGGATTTTGCCAGAGATTCTTTCATCTAACATTTAACTTATTTATTTAACGCTAAAAAATTAATCATTTAACAGCTATATTATATTTTAACGCTAAAAAATTAATCATTTAACAGCTAGATTATAGCTGAAACAAGAATGACGCTCACCACTGACAACTTTTGAAAAACATTAGCTTTGCGATAGACAGTTATCGGTTTTGAGTTGACCGCGAAACATTTGAATTCAATTTAATAAAGGGGGTGTGTACTTTTAATGTTTGTATCGTGTGTAAGCTTATAATCCTTTCTATAATTATAAACAAGAGCGACGGTGATGTGAAGGAAATGGAGAAGGTGAATTTTGTGTAAATACCTTAATTAACATTTTAAAGATGGATCATGAACAATTATTTTGTATAATGTTTTAGATATATATTTTTGGATACCATTATTTTTTTATTAATACCTATTCTTATCGCTGTACCTATTTCAGAAAATGACTATGCTGGATCATCTGTAACCCGACACAATCTTGTGCAAAAGGATATTGAAATGGCGATAAGTGAAAGAAAGATACAACTAATAGAAGTTCATTTTGATCAAATCTGACTTGAAAAATATGTAAGTGACCGTAAATAGAATTATGTTTAAGCCTTATTTAAATGCATGTATTTATTAAATACAAATAGTTTTGCAATCTGATATACTTAAGAGTGTTGAAAGGGAACTAGTTAATATTATTAATTGCAACTGAATGAAGATACGCATAGTACAAAATGCATATTCTCTACTATAGTTCTCTCTTATCAAAAACATCCCGCATTGCGGGTGATTCTGCGAGCGAAACTGGCAGTGAGAAAAGTTCGCGGTCTATTTTCGGGACCCATCTTATAGCATCCCATCCTACAACTATGCCCATGCCCCATTCCCATCCCAT
This sequence comes from Drosophila lutescens, assembly GCA_037075285.1. Lineage (NCBI taxonomy): Eukaryota > Metazoa > Arthropoda > Insecta > Diptera > Drosophilidae > Drosophila > Drosophila lutescens. The sequence goes on from JBAMCF010000324.1 coordinate 634,711, forward strand.
CCCGAGAGGCGTCTGCGGTTCAACAGCCGCTTGGTTCAGTCGCCTCATGCCGAGAATCCGTATTCCGTTTTCCACATAAACTAAGACTGAAGAGCATCGGCCATCGGCTGGTGTGGGAAATGTGGAGCTATTTTTAAGCACTGGGCGACATTTTTCTTGTTTTCTCCCCGATTTGCTTGCGAAAACACACAAAAATTCGCAAAAAAAAGAGCAAACCGCACGATATATTAATAAAAGCAGCGCTGCTTCTACGTTGGATTCGGTGGATTGGTTGGATTCTACTGAAATCACTGCATTCGTGATTTCGCCCGTGGAGTTGCACATCGTGTCCCTTTAGCTGGCTGAAAGAGTAAGGAGACTTGGTTAGCAATTTTATGTAATACGAGCCGAATTTCAAAAAATCCTTTCTTAGTGCACACCTCCTCTAACACACGATTCAGCCCCAATTTTTTCCAGAATTTTAGGTCTTATGGTTTGGGCTGGGGGAACATGACGCAAATCGACTTCTACTCTTTTATAGTAATACTCGATATACGGTACTATATCTATACACAGATTGCAAGATGAATGTGGAGAAGCTGAAGCGCCTGCAGGCCCAGGTGAGGATTGGAGGGAAGGGCACTCCGCGCCGCAAGAAGAAGGTCATGCACCAGACGGCGGCTACCGATGACAAGAAGCTGCAGAGCTCCCTCAAGAAGCTGTCGGTCAGCACGATCCCGGGCATCGAGGAGGTCAACATCATCAAGGATGACCTGACCGTGATTCACTTCAACAACCCCAAGGCGCAGGCCTCCCTTTCGGCTAACACCTTTGCCGTCACGGGTCATGGGGAAACCAGGAAGGTCGTGGAGATGCTGCCCGATATCCTGCCCCAGTTGGGCCAGGAAACGGTCGTGCAACTGCGCATGTATGCCAATGCCATGAACAATCAGAAGGGTGGAGCACCCGGAGAAGGACCTATTGCCGCCGAGGAGGATGATGATGTGCCCCAGCTCGTTGGCGACTTCGATGAGGTGGCCAAGGTGGAGGCCACCACCAAACCGATGGAGCAGGCACCCAAGGATTCGGTGGAGAACAAGGATAAGCAACAGCCGAAGAAGGATCAAAAGCAGCCACAGAAAACACCGGAGGCGACCGGAAAACCCAACGAAAAACCCAAGGAGAAGCAGGAGAATAAGAAGGGTCAGGCCAAGGAGGCCAAGAAGAGCGATCAGCAGGGCAACAAGGACAAGGGTAATAAGAACAAGGATCAGGCCAGGGATCAGGCCAAGGATCAGGCCAAGGCTCAGCCAGCTCCTGCTCCTCAGGCGAACAAGGAAAAGACACAAGCTGCGGAAGCTCCCAAGCAGGAACCCAAAAAGCAAGAACAGCCAAAGCAGGATCCTCCAAAGCCAGCAGCAGAGCAAAAGAAGGAACAAATGAAACTTGTTGACCAGAAGATTGAAACCAAGGCGGTGGAACCAAAAGTGGAGCAAGCCAAACCCGCCGAGCAGAAACCGACTGAAAAACCGGTGGAGAAACCAAAGCAGGTTGAGCAGCCCAAAGCCAATGAACCAAAGGTGGAGCAGCCAAAACCTACTGGACAACAAGTAGATCAGAACACCCAATCCAAACCCACTGAAACGAAGGTGGAGCAACCGAAGATTGAGGCCAAGCCAGCGGAACCAAAGCCCGAACCGCCGAAGGAGACTCCAGGAAAGGCGGCAACTCCTCCGGCCGTCCAGACTCTCGCTCAGATCGTGGCCTCGGAGCCACCCAAGCAGGCCACTCCCTCAGAGAAACCAGCCGTTGAAGTGTCAGCGGCTCCCAAAATTGAAGAACAGAAAAAGGAGTCGCTTCCTACAGCTAAGTTGGAGCCAACGGCGCCTCCAGCTGCACCTGTGGCCACTGCTGAGGCTTCCGAGAGTGCTCCCAAACAGGATTCACCTCCCAAGAGTGCTCCCAAGCAGGATTCACCTCCAAAGAGCGCTCCCAAACAGGATTCACCACCAAAGAGTGCTCCCAAACAACCCTCACCTCCTAAGAACACCCAAGATAAACCCATTGTAACCGAGAAACTAAAGCAAAAGACTCCTCCGCCAGCCAAACAGGTTACTCCGCCAGCAGAAGTGGCCAAGGCACCAGCCCCAGAAGCTATCAAAGCACAGGAAGTTTCCAACGCACAGATTGCTCAGGCACCACCGAAGCCACAGGATCTGGCTGCCAAGAAGGAGACACCACCACTAGCCGCCGCCAAGCCAGAGACGCCTCCAGTTCCAGTGGCTCCTGCTTCGGCCACTCCTGCAGAGGCGCCATCCCCCTTGGCTCCCTCCACTCCGCCCTCGACTCCCACATCCGCGCCACCTTCTGCAGCGGCTGTGACTCCGCCATCTCCCGCTGCAGTCACTCCGCCGTCGCCTGCTGCAGTTACTCCGCCCCAGAAACAGGCTGCGGCTCCAGCTTCCCAGGCCCAGAATGTCAAGAAGCAGGAGGCAGGAGGACCGAAGCCAAAGCAGCAACAGCAACCGGCCCAAAACAAACCCCAGCAGGCGCAGAAGCAGCCACAGGGAGGAGCAGCTGGAGCAGGAGGAAACAAGCCCCAGCAGAAGCAGCCACCAAATCCCAATGCCAATGCCAATGCCAATGCCAAGCCAGCTGTGGCTCCAAAGCCAGCCCAGCCGGCAGGGAAGCCAGCAGCAGCATCCCCGAAAGCACCAAATCAACAGCAACAGCAGGGAAAACCAGCCAACAAAGCTTCTCCCCCCAAGCAAACGGGACCAACTGGAGGGCAGCAGAAGCCGGCGGCGAACTCCCCGAAGGCCACGCCCTCTCCAAAGGCAGGAGGCTCCCCGAAACCCGCCACCCCGAAGGCCGGAACACCTCCCAATCCCACTGCCGCCCCTGGAGGCTCCAATTGATCCCCTTTCTCATCTCTTTTTCAATCGGCTCCCTTGCATTTCGAACTTACGCGCATTTTCAGACTCACTTTTCGATTTCGTTAATCTCTCTCTTTTAATACCAGGTACTAACAGTTTTTTGATAATTTGTGCCCTTTACTTTTTTCAATAAAATTATAATTTACAAACAATTTTTTTTCATTTTAAATCATTTTGAAAATGATTAATTTCTAGTTTTAAATTTGTGGATATTATAAGCAGACAACTGCTTTAACTGAAGGTCGTATTGGAACCTTTTCATATACAGTTTTAAAATATTTTATTGTGGCATTACATTTTACTTAAATACCCCTATGATTTGTTCTATAACTTCTTTGAGGAAGTAGTAAATAGATTTTTTAAGTAACATAGATACATCTAATTTGGAGTACTTCCATTGATAATAACATTCTTTGAATTTACCGCTCACTGTTAGGCACTTTTATAACGATATCTTATCCAACTTCGGTAGCCCTGGTTCGATAAGTTGTAAGCCCATGACATATTGTGCGAAAGAACCTAAAACTATTGGATTTTGGGCCTTCCGGGGCCTAATTGGCCTTGGCGTGACCACTGCCCGAAGGCTTCTCCTCCTCCAGGGGCTTTTTCTCTTCGGGATTCAGCTTCCAAATGGAGTAGTTAAGGGCGGTGGCAAATCCCAACCAGGCTAGGTAGGGTACAAAGAGCAATCCGGCGGTCTTGTTAACCTTATAAAACAAAACCCCACATACTCCAGCGGCGCCAGTGAGTGCGACTATGTCAATAAGCCCCTGATGGATGGAAGTGGATTAGATATACATATACAATATGTAATGATGATATCACCGGGTACTCACGCCCTTGATATTGTGCTGCCCGAAGAAGATGGGCGTCCAGGCCCAGTTCAGAGCCAGTTGGGTTCCGTAGGCGATGAGGGGCAGCCTGGCCGCCTCCCCCGAGAATCCTCCGCCATCGCGCCAAACCAGATAGGATCCATAGCCCATTCCCGCATACAGGGAGATCCACATCGGAGCAAAGACCGCGTTGGGCGGCTTGAAGGACGGGAACTTGAGCTTGGAATACCAGCTCTCGAGGTGCTTCCTGGTCAGCCGACCATTGTAGATCCCACCCAGATTCGGGAGGATTACCGCACCGGCGATACGGAGAATGTTTCCAGCACACGGACGATCAGCCATTTTCGGAGTTCACACTGCAAATGAATCGCAATATCGGCGAACGTTCTGTTTTGCCTGTTTTGTTTGCCGCTGATTTCATTCTAGTGCACGAGTATTGCGTGTTCACGGGGCGAATACGCGATGTGTGATTGTGTGGGTACGATTCAGCGGCGACCATTTGGCTTTTTTCAAGCCAAGTTTTTAAGTTTTGTGTAAACAATTACTTTATGAGTAAAAATAATGCCTTTTTAGACATATATAAATAAATTATTCTTTTTTTTGGTCCCTGCTAAAAACATAAAAAAAAATAATTTCAAGAATCTAAAAAAATATTATTGAAAAAACTAGAAATTTGAATTTTTTGGTTTTTTTTATCTAACTTTTTTGGGCTTGTTTGCCATTGTCAACACTCATTACCTTTATTGTTTTTGTGTAAAGAGCTGAGAGAGTCACATGCGTAGAAGGGGATTACAAAAATAATTATCAAAGCTGGAATTTGAAATTTTTGTTAATAAATGTTTAAAAGTGTTTGAGTTTTATTCAATAAAATGTGAATATCCAGAATAAAAGTAAAAGTGCCCGAATCACCCTGTGAATTGACAGGTATAAAAAAACCGTTAGCATTCAAATGTGAGAAATTTCCATATGAAAGGTATTTCCTTTATTTCTTGCTTACGACCTGCAATTGGAATTTATTCTTCAGAAAGTACTGATGTTTTTCTTTTCTACGAAATAACGTAAAGTGGATTTAATTGCGATTGCAATTGTATATTTATCTGTGCCTAGATAAGTTTGGGACTCATAAAGCAAATAAATAGATTTGTTGGCAAACGAATTTATGGTGAAATGCAACTACTTTATTTATTTACACTCTTTTGTATTCCTCAGGTGCCTGAAAATATACCAAACGCCGGCTTCCACCTTTGCTTTGGAGCAACCACGGCAACCGTTGCTAAGGAAACCAATTTTCACTGTGTTTTGGTTCCTGCCGGAAAAGTTCAGTTGCATTGGAGAAAAGGACCATCAAGATGACACTGTATTTCGACACGAAAATAGAGTTTCTGGACTCGGATGCAGTTAGCACCATCAGCAGTTGGCATCCCAGTGAGCCCCTCTTCGCAGTGGCCTCTTTCAGTCCCGAAAGGGGCGGTTCCGTTACCATCTTTGCGGATACGGTGAGTTTTTATACCGGGGTATTCCATAACAGATTCACGCAAAAATAAGTACTAAGGATTGTGTAGAAAATCCCAGAAAGCCTTTTCAAATAAAAGCATAAAACAACTCTTATTTAGGGTTTCTGATAAAAATAACAGTTTCGATCAAACTACCTTTGAAAAAAAATATCATGCGAAATGACAGGTAAAATTTTTCGTTAACGATGTCCTGAGCAGAGAGATTCAGTTTTAAAAGGCCTTTGGTCAAGGTAAGACCTCCTCCTTAATTAAATATTAAAAATATAAAAACTTGCAAAGTGCATACGAATATTAAAAGTGATAACTAACTTAAGCAATATACAGTCTCTTATACTATTAGTTTTACAATAATCAAAAGTTAAAAAAAATCGTAATGATATGTCAGGTAAAAAGTGGCCTAAACGAAACTCTGCATAGCAATATCCAGTTTTAAAGTGCCTTTGGTTGAGGTAAGTACTACGGTCTAATTAAAATATTTAATGATAGCCACAAAATACACACAATACAATATTAACATTTAAAAGTGAAAAATTACCTAAGCTAAATTCTATATACACACCATTAGTTTACTAGTCTCAGGCTAAAATCATTCAGTGAAATTAAATGGCTTTACAAAAATTAAAATAAATTGTAATCAAGTTACCTTTGATATTAGTATCAAACGAAAATGACAGGTGAAAAGTTTCCTTAAGGAAATTCTGTATGGAAATACTCAGTTTCAAAGGTCCTTTGGTCGGGACAAGAACTCATCTATAATTAAAATAGTAATGTATTTAATATTAGTACAAGAAATACAATAAACAATGAAAAGTGAATAAAACCCTTTAAGCAAACAATATAAGAAACAAATAACAAAATCTATAACATTTTGTACATTTAGATAATTTTACAAATAAATGTGAAAAATTAAAAATTACCTTTGAAATTAAAATCGTAAAAAGTGACATGTGAGAAGTCTCCTCAACAAAATGCAGAATGACAAATAAAAATGACGTGAAAGAAATTCTGTTCAGAAAGTTTTAGTTTCAAAGGACCTTTGGTAGAGGTAATTACTACTCGCTAATTAAAATATTAGATATGAAAATTGATAAGTATCTAAAACAATCAAATGATTAATGCTCTAACCATATACTTTATAAATAATCCGTGGCATACAGATTTAAGTAGTTAACTTTAATCTATTATCTCATTTTGCAGGGTGAACCGCAGCGCGATGTAACGTATCCGGTGCACGCCACCTCGCAGGCAACTGCCTTGTGCTGGCATCCTGGCGCTCCTGCGCTCCTGGCCAGCGGCTGGGAGCACGGCGACATCCATGTGTGGTTCGCCGGCCACCGGGAGTTCGCCAGCGTGAATGCTCCGCACAAGGCGGCCATTGTCCTGCTGCAGTTCAGCGAGCAGGGTGGCAGGATGGTCACGGCAGATGCCATGGGTCTGGTCACCGGATGGCGGTGCGATGGTCAGTACCAGTTCCTGACCATGTTCTCGCACGATCTGCGAGAGGTGCTGCTCCTCATCTGTTTCCGGCGCACCGTGGAGAGTGAGGTACGCGAGGAGATGGCCAGTTTGGCCAAGGCAGCGGTGGCCGGCGACGAGAATGCCCTGGACACCCTGACCAATTGGAGGCCGCGGACGGCAGCCCGCAGCATGACGCACTCGGGAGTGAGGGACAACCACTGCTTCTATGCCTGCACCCAGGGTGGAGTGGTGTACTACATCAACCAAGGAGGCGCCTGCGTCGAGGTGATGAAGTGCGGCTCCCTGCCGCCCATTGTCCAGATGTTGTGGCACCCCAAAAAGTAAATACTGCTTCGATTACAGTTTCAGATCGATATTTTCGATATTTTCACAATATTTTCAAACTATACCCGGCATATGAGGTGCAAACCCTAATCAAACCTATTCATTTTTTCTTTTCCACCAGGGATGCTGTCATTTGCCTGATGGAGGACCTCACAGTAACTCTGTTTTTGGTGGAATCCACTGGGATTCTCACGGAACTGGACAGAGTGAAGATGAGCGGAAGAGGAGGAGGAAGGCATGGAGGCATCGCCTGGTCGGGCAACTCCCTGGCCATCATTACAGGCGATCTCTTCGTGCGCATTTGGGACATCGAAAGGAGTGACAATTACCTGCTGAAAATGGATCTACCGAGCAACAACCATATTGGTTCATCCCTGACCAGTTTGAGCAATGGCACCATGTCCTCCTCGAACCAATTCTTCAGCCACGACAGCAGCGAGAGCAGCAGTATGCCCCGCAAGACGCCAAAGTATGGTCAAATGAACGGGGAGATCTTCACCTGTTTGGCTTACAGTTCCACTGCCCAGACTCTGTGTGCCGGCAGCTCGCAGGGGAATCTCTTCACCTGGAGGAGGAGCGGCAGCAGGCTGGTGAGTGCTCCCGAGGATGCCTGGCAGCTGACGAATATATCCTCGGTGCGCGGAGCCATCCGGAGCTGCGAGTGGGGGTTCAATGAGCTGGCCAAGCCCTGTATGCTGGTCAACTGCCTGTCCAATGTCTATATGCTAAAGGAGCAGCCACTGCTGGCCGTTCATACGCGGGAGCTCTGGGCTGTTCAGAGATCTGCCAAATCGGTGCAGTTGACGCACTACAGCGGGAGAGAGACCACTGTACAGTCGGAATTCCCAGTTACCTCGATGGCCCTAAACGATTTGAGTCTGGTGATGAGCAATGGCAGGAGCATATCGTCCTATAGTCTCCAGAAAGTGGAAAAGAGCCTGGATGAATTCGACGAGATACTGGAAACGGTGGAGGGTAGTGCTCCACCCACAACTGCAACTCCTACAGCGACTCCTCTGAGTGTGAAGCTGCTCCAGACCTTTCCCGCCGAATGCATGTCCTTGGAGCTTTATACCCAGAACATATTCTGCCTGGCCAGCAATGACATTATGGTCTACTCCGTGGGAGGAGTGGTGCTCCATCGAATACAACCCAGCGACATTGAAGGGAAAATCATTGGAATGGATTTGAGTGGCTGCTATCTATCGGTGTTCACCATGAATGGTTATGTGAAAGCCTACGATGTTTCCCGACATGATCCCAAGTTGCTGTTTCCCAGCAAATCCGGTCATGACATCTTCGACGACTTCGGTGAGTTCATCCTGGTCAAGTGCAACAGTTTGGGAAGCCACTTGGCCATGGTGATAGCCAGCAGCAATTTCACCCCTATATCTGGACTATTCTGCTGGGACTTTGAGCGCAACAACCTCTTTGAATATGGTTTACTGGAGGAGGAGGCGACTCTAAGCTCTAAGAAGGACATCTCTTCATCTAGCTTGCCTGTGAGAATATTCTGGGATGCCGAGGAACCGCGACTCCTGGCAGTGGAGGTCAAGTCTATGATGCAGAAGAACACTCTACCGCAGAAGAACTCCCAGTCTCAACCCAGTCATTTTGTTCAGTCAAAGATATTACTTTTATTCTACTCCGAGAAAGGAAGCCTCAATGTTCTGGAATCTCAACCCATGAGTCCAGGCTCCCAGCTGCTCAATCTATGCGTGCCTAACGTGATCCGCCTGAAGATCAATGCAATGGAGGAGCAACCTCTGCAGGATTTCGTGGACCTACAGCAATGCGATCCGGTTACAAGAAAACAGGTCCTGAACTTCAGTCTCTATGTGGCCGAGGGAAATATGGATCTGGCTTACCGCAGCATTCGCTCCATTCAATCGAAAGTGATCTGGACCAATCTGGCCAAGATGTGCGTGCACACCAATCGCCTGGATGTGGCCAAAGTGTGCATGGGACACTTGGAGCAAGCCCGATCCGTTCGTGCTCTACGGCAGGCCATCGAAGATGATGATCTGGAAACGGAAGCTAAGGTCGCCGTTTTGGCCATCGAACTGGGGATGATCGAGGAGGCCAAGGATCTGTATCGCCGATGCAAGCGCTTCGATTTGCTCAACAAACTCCTGCAGTCCATTGGCCACCTGGAGGAGGCACTGCAGCTGGCCGAGACCGAGGATCGGATTCATTTGAAGCACACCTACTACCAGAAGGCCCAGGAGTTGCGGGAAAGGGGTGACATCAAGGGAGCTCTGGAGTACTTTGAAAAGACCCAGAATCCGGCCCAGAATATTACTCAGCTGCTGCTGGAGAATCCGGCGGCAATGAAGCGCTACATCCAGACCACCAGCGATCCCAAGCTGCTCAAGTGGTGGGGCCAGTACATCGAGAGCTCCGGGGACATGGATGCCGCCCTGGCTGTCTATCACAAGGCGGAGGATTGGTTCTCGCAGGTAAAATGTATTGGAGTAACTTGAGGATTACTATCTTAGAACCCTCTCTTCCTTTCCAGGTCAAGATCCTTTGCTATCTGGGCAAGATCTCCAAGGCGGACGCGATTGCCAGGCAGTCGGGAGATCGAGCGGCTTGCTATCACCTGGCGCGGCACTACGAGAACGTGGGCAAGTTCCAAGAAGCCATCATGTTCTTCACGCGTGCCCAGACCTTTAGCAATGCCATCCGCATCTGCAAGGAGAACGATTTTCAGGAGGAGCTGTGGACAGTGGCCAGTTCATCGAGGCTGCGGGACAAGGCCATAGCAGCCGCCTACTTCGAGGAGTGCGGGAACTTCAAGCACGCCGTAGAACTCTATCATCGGGCCGGGATGCTGCACAAAGCTCTGGAGATGGCCTTCGAGTCCCAGCAGCCGGAGATCCTGGAGATCATTGCCTCCGATCTTGTGCCCGAGTCCGATGCCGAGTTGATCAACCGCTGCGCGGACTTCTTCTGCAACATCGAGCAATTCCAGAAGGCTGTGCATCTGCTGGCCAAAACCAGGCATCTGGAGCGATCGTTGAGCATATGCTTGGAGAAGGGCGTACCGGTGACCGAGGAGCTGGCCGAGATGCTCACCCCGGAGAAGGGCGAGTTCGAGGAGGCGACGCGAGTCCACATCCTGGTCCAGTTGGGCGAGCTGCTGCAGCAGCAGGGTGACTACCACAGTGCCACCAAGAAGTTCACCCAGGCGGGGGACAAAATTCGAGCCATGAAGAGTCTTTTGAAGTCGGGCAACACGGTCAAAATCATTTTCTTTGCCAATATGTCCAGGCAACGCGAGGTCTACATCATGGCAGCCAATTATCTGCAAGCGTTGGACTGGCAATCGGATGCCCAGGTGCTAAAGCATATCGTGACCTTCTATACCAAAGGCCAGGCCTTCGATTCCCTGGCCAACTTCTATGCCATCTGTGCCCAGATCGAAATCGAGGAGTTCCAGGACTATGGCAAGGCTCTAACCGCCATGCAGGAGGCCTCCAAGTGTCTGGAGAAGCTCAGCCACGCCCAGCACGTCTACAACAATCTGCAGCGAACGGTGGCCGATGTCAAGGCGATCCTGGAGATACAGCAGGCGTTGCGTGAAGGCGATCACCAAATGGTCATTGGATCCTGCCGCAGCATGCTAAGTAAGTCGGTGCTCCTATATAATCCATTAGCATAGGGCTTAAAACTTTGATTTTTTAAAGTTATTTCAATATGTTCCCTAAACACTTAAGACAGACATATTTTATTTTTATGTTAGTCATTATCCAAATAAATTTACTTTTTATCTACTATTTAACATTTTTTCAAATACTACGGAGATATACCTTAAAATTTATTATTAATTTATCATTAATTCTTACTGTATATTTTCCATTCTAGTTAAACCGGAGCTGCCGCCCATTCGTCATGCACACATCCTGTCCATGCTGGTTCGGGCACTGGTCTACGCCAAGGATTATTCGGAGGCGGGGAAAGCATTGAAGCAACTGGCCGTCAAGGATAACACATGGAGCTCCTCGGGACTCCTGGATCGCGGCATTGTGCACAGAATCGCCCAGGAATGCGACTTGGATTTTGATCTCATCTGGAATTCGGGACGCCAGGTGACCGCCTCTACGAGCGGCACTGCCGTCACTGGAATGAGCAGCACCTCTGCAATGACGACCAGTGATGATGACGAGGCCGATGACGAGGAGATCACCGAGGAGCTGCATTAGATGATTCAATCTGCGAGCGATGCCGAACTAGTCACGGCCCTGTTTATTCCGCAGAGGCGGGGTAATATGTAAACAAGCTAAACAAACCCCATAAAAAGGTACAATATTAGCTAACGAAGAAAAAGGAATCGTCCAGAAAGCCTGAGATCTCAACTAAAATTCCTTAAAAGCCGACATATTCCCCTTACTAAAGGCATTTCAACTAGCAAAAGTCGGTTATTATAACTAAGTATTACTGAATATATAAACAATAATAATCTGAGGCATGTTTTCGGAGTACACCTCTCGCGACGGTACTTCTCACAGTCCACCAGAACTACATGAAATGTTCCTGCTAGGAAATGTTCTTTGAGGAACAGTTTCTGGCAGGCATATTCCATGTTTTCTGGTGGACTGTAATAGGTGCTTCGCGAGATGTGTACACCACGAATTTGCAGCGATAACCAAAGGGATTTCAACATTAAAAAGTCCTCCACTTATAACTAAGAATAACTGATTAATTAATACCTCATAAATTGTAATGATATATGGCATGTTTTCGGAGTACATCTCCCGCGACGGTACTTCTTACAGTCCACCAGAACTAAATCGGATACTTCTGCAAGAAAATGTTCTTTGGGGAACACTTCCTTGCGGAAGCATTCGATTTCTTCTGGTGGACTGTTATAGGTGCTTCGCGAGATATGTACACCACGAACATGCAATAATTCAGCGAATAATGCGATATAATAACATGACTACTTGTTAGTATTACGCCCTAGGGGAAAGCACCCTTAATGTAAATGAACCTGTAAGCTAACGTAATAACGTTCAAAGTTCTCAAACAAAGCTGAATGGGAAGTATACATATATGGAAGTATTTCGCCAGATTACTCACAGCAGCTCCTCAACCCTCGGCCCCCTTTGGCGCTCTATCAGTTTATGAATGAACTATATACGATACGATATACAAGGCCCTAGTAAAAGCTTTCGGTAAAAAAACGAAACGAACGGTGGGTTCAAGTGACGTATGTACGTCACATCAAAACAAATATAAACAGCGATATGGATTTGGATCGGCATATCTGCCGGCGCCAGCGAAAAAGAGAAAGAGAGCGGACCATCGGATTGGATCGGCATGAATCACTTGCCCAAAAGCGTACTCTCCTCAGCTATGAAATCAGAAGCGTTTCCAGGAAGCCGGCGGAACTCGAACAAACCTAAAAGCAATTGCAAGCTGATATGAACCAAATCGGAAAACGTCACCGTATAAAGCACGTCAAACCATTTGATATTTTGTGATTAAAAAATAAATTACCATATATGGGATAATCTTGTTTTTTAAATATAGTTTTCAACCAATCAAATAACGTCAGCAATTTGAAATTATTTTGTATTAAATTTAAATTTAGTTTTTTGGTAAAGCTATTTAAATATTATGCAAATATTGAAAAATATATATATAAATGGAATTTGTATAGAGAACTATCTATAATATCATAAATTGTGTAATATCACATTATAACATCAGATCATTGGGTACATATTTGTTAGTAATAATTCAAATGTATTATAATTCTATTTTTCTCTGTGCCTTTAGAGAGGCGACCTGTTGCCAAAATATCAGAAGAGATACACCGAAATACTCGAGTATATCAATAGGCCACAGACAACTAACGACTCATGCGCGATTTCCCAGAAAGATGACTCGACAAGAAAGCGAGAAAAACGAATCCACATAGGAGGGGAATCGATGAATGAATTTTCGTTGGCCGCCGAACGACCTTACGCCCCAGCACCACCACCCCCTTCGGCCCACACCTAACTGGGCCTGGGGAACTCCATCGGCTTCCCAGCGATCGGATCTTATGTGTGTTTGCTCTATGGCCGAGTGACTCATTCGGAGTACGCCAGTTCCACGACGTCATGCTTAAGGTTGTTATTTGCTTTGCTTGGCCAACCGATAAGCGGGGCCATCGGCAGAGAGCGAAGAGCTCCCGAACCGAGTGGCAAACTGGTCCCGAGACCCATGTGCCCCCTTGGGTTCGGACTCGGATTCGGATTCAGCCAGGCCAGCCGATCATGAGGCAGCCGAATCTGCGAGAGAGCGCAAACAGAAAAGCTCATCGACTTCGTCACTGCTTTATCACAGTTCGCCGGTGCTGATCATTAGTTCGTCACTCGCCAATTGGAGCGGTCGCTCGATAGAGCAAAGATCAGCGATCTAGAGGGATCTACGGCGCTACTTTTGAACCCCCTAGCAGTGGATCGTCTAGTTCCAGTTCTGAAATCGGTCAATAACGGAGCAATAACGGTTATTAAAAGTTTCCTATCGCTAACTTTCCGCGAAAGATTTCCGCGATTGGCGGCACGTGTGGAAAGCGCTGACTACTCCACTTGTTTGGACAGCAGGTGAAATACCTTGGTGAATCATCCAAACGAAACATCCTAAATCCGTTTCGTTTTCCCACCATCAACCGGTTGCAGGCGTTTATTAAACTCGAAAATAACAAAGTGAAATTCCAGGAATATTATGAGTAAATTGTGTTGATTTTATAGTGCAAACAGACTCAAAAAATGTATTACTATCTGCCAACCTGTGGTCAAATAAAAGGAGTAGTGTAGTGTAATTATCAGAATTTTTTATTCTTATGCTCTAAATGTTTAATTTAAAAAATATAAATAAATAAAATGAATAACATTTAAATGCAAACTGAAGAATATAATGTTAGTCCCATTTCAAAAAACCTATTAACAAAAAAGAATAAAATACAAACGCAATACAAATAAAAGACAAAAACCAATAAATGTCGAACCCAAGTGAAAATAAAAAGCTACCAGAAACCTGGAGCTGATAGTGATTCCATAGTTCTCAAGAAGGGAGCACGAGTATCCCGAATTTAATGGCCATTCTTCAGAAGAGCCAACTGAGCCACAGCCAAATCCCCGTTCACATCCAGACGATAAACAGTGTTTGGTGCCAACAGAGGCCAATTGATGCCATGCACCAGGATGTCTGGCAAAAAAGCATCGGATCCGGATCCGGGAACGAGGTCCAACTGGAAGCGAAGGAGAAGAAAGTGGCCGCAGGCGCCTCAGCTGAGAAGGATAGCCCATCTCCCAGCAGGCGAAGAAGCAGGAGGAGGAGGCGATGCAGCAGCAGTTCCACCAGTGACACCAGCGAATCCTCAGATTCTTCAGAATCATCCGATTCCGGATCCTCCTCCTCCAGCAGCAGCAGTAGCAATAGCAACAGAAGCCAAACACCCGCCCTCAACTTGCCAGTGCCACTCCCCCTGGCCACGGCCAATCCTCCCGCTTCTCCCCACCCGCCTCCGACATCTCGAAGGGACTCGCGGGACTCCAATCGCTCCGTTTCGCCAGTGGAAGTGCCCGTGGATCCGCATGCCTGGTCCTCCGACGACATTGCCAGCTGGGTGAAGTGGGCCACGCGCAAATTCAAGCTGGATCCGGAGCCGGATGTCGAGAGGTTTCCCAAGGACGCCCAGGAGCTGTGCGATCTGACCCGCGCGGATTTCTGGGTCTGTGCGGGATCCAGACGAGGCGGCATGCTGATGTCCCAGCACTTTGCGATTAGTTTATACCAAGCCACAGGCCGCGAGACGAGTCCCATGCTCAACGACAACGAACCAAGTGAGTTTTAGGGGTAAAAATAGAAGACATATTCGGATGTTAAAAGATATTTGTAGGACTTGCTCACATGTTTTTGGAGTATATAAATACAGATTTATATTAGTGTATATACCATACTAATTTGTTCCCTTTGACCTTAAACATATATTACAAATGTTATGTTCCATAAATTTTTCGAGTATTAAAATTGTGTTATAGTAGGAGATATATTCAGATTTCAACAGGGATTTATACAGAAGTCTTGCCTTACAATGCGATATATATCTAAAATAGTATAGCATTCAGTGTAAATACCATCCATGAATCTTCTGAATATGTAATCAGTTTTATAATAATTAATTTACACTTGGTCACAAACTGCTATTCCTTCTGAATATTATTGAGTCCTTTCCTTATTTTCCATACTTTTTTAAGTACTTGAATCGGCTCACATATTATCTTTTGGTGATAATGGTTGCTTCTAAGTTATTGTAATAATTTCACAAATGTTTGGATATTGTCATTGGACAACACTTGAGTTAATCAAGTTAGTTTCAGACCCACGTTTTAGCCACTGCCCAGCAGAAGTGGCCAAAACAAGAGAACTAATCTCGGACCACATAAATCTGAGGCCTTACGTTCCAGAGATTGATCTGCTTGGTAATTGGGTTCACGTGCTATTCCCAATGGTGCGATTCCCGGACTCCCGAATCTCGAATCCTTTGTGGTCAGGCATCAATTGAATCCTTTTTCCTCTGACCTCCGCCGGCAGCCAAATGGCAACTGATTAAGATGTTGGCTGGCTGATAGAGCCGTTACTTATGTGTTTCATTGATTGTTTTCTCCCCAATACGCCCCTTACTTAATGGGTGTGTGATAGAGGAGGGAGGAAAGGTGGCCAAAGGTAACTGGGGAAATCCCCTGCCAGTGAACAACCTTTTAATTACTTCGCTAACTTTCCAGCTCCATAAACGTAAATCGCTTGGGAAAATCTCTTCGCGACAGCAGCAGGAAAGTATGCAACACTTTTCCAGTTATTAACTGCTCAGGATTTCGGGGGCGGGATGGGAAAAGGGGGCGGGGCCTTGGCGGGCGGTCGCGTCAAGTGATGAACTTAATAATAAACGATGTAAATATGATAATTTCTCTCAGGATGTGGCATCTAATAATAAAATCAAAATAATCCCACGCCAGCGACAAAAGTCGCCGAGTCAAGTTTTAGTCAAAGGGGGCGGGAAAAGTGGGCGTGAGTGGGTGGTTTTCTGGATGTTTCCCCAATGACAAGAGCTCTGCGGGTGGTCAGCTCCTGGGCACAGGAAAATATTCATTCGTCGCATCCTTCCTGTGGCAGGAAAAGGAAGAGCAGCTGGAAGGCGGAGGAAAGCCTCCTGATTTGGGTCTGGCATGTGTTGGTGGGTGGGCTGTACTATAGCTATACTATACTATAGCTATATAGCTGCCTTGATCCCGAGAGCAGGCGACGTCGATTTAATTGATTTGTTTTTTATGCCAACGAGGATTACGCGTCGTCGCCGTCACGCAGATTACATTTGTTGTGGGCTACAGTTTGTTGTTCCAATGTCTGAGTCACCCTACCTATAATGAAAGCTATCCAGGGCATATAGAAAATTCCAGTACGAAAAAAAACATATTAGTGATATCAATAGCTTACGAATATTTTTATATTCATAGTATAATATTCCCCAGTTATAAAAAAATGCTTATCAATAGGCAATGCTTATTTATACAATTTCTTAAGAATTCTAAAATATTTTCCCACGCATCTATCTATTTTCATTTTGGTGAAATCCCCCCACACTTTATAAATAACCAAGTGAATCGTACTGGGTATTTAATAGTCGAACAGTGGCAAAAACAAGTAGTTGTTTATTGTGTGATTTTTTGGGGGTGGAGTGGGCGGAGTGGGTGGTGGTTGAGTGGCTGCACGTGGCCTCTGACTTTTGTGACTTCTCCGGCAAATGCCGAAGCAGCGTTTACCCCCAGCTGCGCAGGTGAGCTGTAATCCTCGCCGGAGCAATCGGAGCTCCAAGGATGCTCGGCCGTCCGATGATAAGGAGCGGAATCCGGCCAGCGCTTCTGACTGAGACTTTAGTTGCCAAATGGCCCTCGTCCTAAACAGTTCAAAAGCTCCGGGGAAAAACTAAAATTAAATCAAGAATTCCCAACAAAATAAAATTATTAAACGTTAAAAAGAAATTAAAGCCAAAATTTTAAATAAAAAACCAGTAAATACCTAAAACGCATTTAAATCGTAAAAACATTAAATATTATACAAAAAAAGTAATACGGGCATAAGTTATACAATAAATAATGAAAAACATTTCAAAAAACACACAAATAAAAGGCAATAATTCGAAAATGCTAATCTAAATAAAATGACAATTTCAGAACATTCAGTGGCAAGAATTTTCAAAACATATGTTTCGGGTGTTTTATAAAATTTTGGACACTTTGAATAATTGATGAAATAAAATAAAGATTTAAGTGAAAACTACTTTTTTAAAATTTATAAATTAAATAAATTCATTGAAGAACATTGTAACATTTTTAAAATTTCAAAAAACTATTAAAAATTTTTATTATTCTAAAATATAGGAAACAAAAAATAACGAAAATCTAGATAAATAATACAAAATATTAAAATTTGACACGCAACATTTTTGAAAAAGACTTTTTGAAAAACCCACCATGAGCGTCGGCGTGGACGTGGGCGTCATGTGGCGCCTGTCGGAGGATTTCAACCGGCGTTTTGGCCTGCGGATGCAGCCGGCTGCGGCAGTCAGCCAGCATCCGCATCCCCATCCGCACCACAGCGCCGTGCACCACCACTACCACCACCACCAACATCCGCACACCTCGATGATCTTCAACGGTAAGAGAGGCCGATCGTAAGGCCGAAAATTCATCGGAATTTCCGCTGAGACGGGCCGAAAATCGAAGAGACTTGTGTGAATGAACGGCGGCGAGAAGGTTTCTCAATCGGAACCACTACTACCACTCGATCTCTGGTCTCTGGCATTTCCGGCGCGCGGAGCGCCTAGAAATATGAATGAATGGGCACGGGATGGATGGTGGGTCGTGTCGTGGGTCCAACGGTCTGATATTGTCTAGAAGTGAGTGAGAATTCTGTCTTTTGGCCGCGGCACTGCTTGATCGGCGGATGAGTCACCTTGGTTATGGCACTTTCGTGCCTTTGCGGCGGCACTTTGAGGGGATTTCCCCATGGAGGTGCACAAACTACGGGATGTGGGAATGTCCCCATGGCCAACAGTCAAGAAAATTTACCTTGGTTTATTTCATCTTAAACCTGTAGGAGATTTATATTCATTGGTGATTTTCTTGGATTTTAGCATAAAGGCATTACTTGGTATAGCCTTTAAAGATTTTACCCATTTAAAAAAAAAGAACCTTGGTTAGTTTAAACCTGAACTAGATTTATATTTATTGGTGTCATATTTTTCATAGAAATCTGATAAATTGTACAAAGAATTTCTTTCTTGTGAAACCTTTCAACTTAGCTGTTTAGTAATTAATATCACATATTGACAATGAAGCTGACTTATTAAGTCTCGAAATCTTTACGGTTGAACAAATTTGTTGTATTTTAGAGATTTTTTTTTTCTTCTAATTTATCCTGCACACCAAAAAAAATGTAACATGAACTAATAACAAAATGTACTTTAAGATCCAATAAGTGCAGAGGGTTTGCTTTAAATTTTAATTACTTCTCAAACTATGGTTTATCCAATATTTCTTATTGGTCGCTTTTCACTGTATTAAACGAGAAATTTATTTTATAAGCCTGTTTTTTTCCGTGTGCAGTGTGAAATGCTGGATTTATGTCCATTTGCGGTTGATTTTCTGTGAATCCGCGCTGGCTTATGGCATTCAACTCCAGCTCCTCCGCTTGGCACTCTTGCCACGTCCTCGTCCTCCCTTCCCCGCCAAAAAATGTCGTTAGGCCGTCGGTTGGCTTTCATTCGCGACTCTCTCCTCTCGCTCGCTCTCTCTGCCTTGTGTATCTTGGGGTCTCCCCGGCCAAAGTATCTGTATCTGTAGCTGGGTTCTGTATCTGTATATTCGCCACTAACCCAACTCCACCTCTCCGCTCTTTCAGATCCGTACCAGCTGCTGAACGCTGCCTCGCACCGATTGGTCGCCCAGGGCTCCGGGGGCCAGATTCAACTGTGGCAATTTCTGCTGGAGCTGCTCGCCGATTCGTCCAACGCCGCCGCCATCAGCTGGGAGGGCCAATCGGGCGAGTTCCGGCTCATCGACCCCGACGAGGTGGCCAGAAGATGGGGCGAGAGGAAGGCCAAGCCCAACATGAACTACGACAAGCTGAGCCGGGCTCTCAGGTGAGACTCCTCCAAGGTCTTCAAGCACTTGGCTTACCCTACAAAATTCAACTGATTTGTTTTTAAATTAATTGGAACATTACGTTGAGAATTTATTTGTTTTTAAATTAATTGGAACATTACGTTGAGAATTTAATATTAAATATCTCATCGGGGTAAATAAATGAAATTAATATTATTTTCTCATTAAATGTATTGTTAAAAAATATTGTTTTAAATTAGTTGAAATTTGTCTTCTCCAAAAAGATAATAATTCTTACATTTTCATTTAAATATCCTTATCTACAAAATAAATAAATTACCGAAAAAATATTTGTAACTAAGTAAAAATCATAAAAATATCACCGAATGAATATTTTGTAGCTGAGAATTAAAACGAATTATCAGATTTCGAAGTCAACTCAGATTTTATATTTCCAATTTTTTTCCAATTTACAGGTACTACTACGACAAGAATATCATGACCAAGGTGCACGGCAAGCGGTATGCCTACAAGTTCGACTTCCACGGACTGATGGCCGCCTGTCAGGCTCAGGCGCAGGGAGGGGATCCGGCGGCCAGTATGCTGGGTTCCTACAACCACCACGGAGGGGCGATGCAGTTGGCCCGCCATCCCCCACCGCCACTGCACCACCACCCGCACCACCACCAGCACTCGCATCCGCACCACCAGCTGGCACAGCCGCACTTCCTGCATCCGCACCACTCGTCGCCCGCCTCCACCAGCTCCAGCTTGGGATTCCCCTCGTCCTCGACGGTCTCCTCGCAAGCTTCGCCCGGCCAGGTGCCAGGTGTCGCCTCCTCTTCCGCCTCCACTTCGAATTTCACTGCTCCATTCCAAGGTGGGACAGCAGCAGCCGCAGGAGATCCTTCCAGGACATCCTCCTCATCAACGGGAAACTACGACCAGGACACTTCGGGCACTCCCACCACAAACAATGCATTTAATTGAGCCCTCCAGCAACCCCAATTTGTCGCCGGGGTTGTAAGTTCCGATGGGTCAGGATGTTAGGATGGAGGATGCGCAGGGACCACCCACTGCGCACAGAGAGCGAGAGCTAACCCCTCATCCCACCACCCCACCACCCATCGAGGGTCAGACTTCTGGCCGTAAAAAGGTCATTTCGCATAATTCCAGCTACTTTGGGTTAATTGAGCAAGAGGAATTGTGATAACCTGGAGCATCGCATCGCATCGCAGAGCAATACTCGGAAACGAGAGCCAATTTGTTACTTAGCCTGTTATCCTTCGCTTCTAGTTGTAAGCAGACATTCGGCAGAGGTCCTTTATTCCAAAACGGGTCTCATCATTAAATAATTCTAAGTTCGCACACGCAGTAAAATACATGAAAACATAAATGCAAAATACCTTGGCTAAGAGCCGATTTCTCAACGTTAGATGTTTAAGGAAAATTGGTAAGATTAACCTTAAATTGGTTGAATTAACTTAACCTTAACATGACATTCAGAAATCGGTTCTTATATTTCGTTGTTTGGCTCTGAAACATTAGATATAATTTTGGGATTACTTAACAGCGACCTTACTCAAAGTGGGGCTGCTTGGAGATTGGTTTAGGAGTTAGGACCGGCTAGACGGCGCAGCTGATGGCCAGGACCAGGAACGCCAGGCTGAAGACCACAAAGAAGATGCGATCCACGGCGGTGGCCAGCAACGCCCAGTCAAACTGGTTGGCCTTGGAGCCCGGTGTTTCGGTGGGATTGATGCCCAACGGACTGGTCGCATCCTGATAGTCGGGATTGTCATACAGGTGCTCGTCCATCTCCTTGGTCTTTTCCGTCTCCGACTCACCGGTGGTGCTGAACTGGGAGAGAAGCAGCCAGGTGCCCAGGTTGCCGTGGAGCAACTTCCTCAGCGCCTCCGGAAGACGCCTCTTGTGCTTCGCAGTGGCCAGGTACAGGACTAGCACCTCAATAATCGTGGATGCGCTCAAAAATAGCAGGGTAGTGCTATAGAACAGCACTGAAAGAAAAAGGAAATAACGTTTAATAACCTATTTAATATTCTATCATATCAGATATCTAACTACATTGAAATCTGACTTTCTCTATGCCCAAGGGATGGAACAACAAGCTGGTTTTAAACGATGCAGCGGTACATACAAAATAAAACTAAACTAGTGATGGTTTAAAACTAATGCTGACGGAATCTGACTTTGAAGGAAGTACTGATCTATTATCTAGTTTCTCTATAACAAAGGGACTTAACATCGAGCTGATTGTAAACGATGCAGCGGCGCCTTCCTGGAAGAATGGACTCACCCACAAGTGGTGTATTGTTGGACAGCACGGGCAGCAGTTGGGCAAAGTACATCAGGAAGGCGGCGATCACAATGATGAGGAGTCCATTGATCATGATCTTCTCGCCGCCCATGTGTGGTGGCAGCCAGAAGGCAGACAATGCGAGGATGACGACGCAGGAGGCGGGCGTATAGATGACGGCAGTGTACATAGAGGATCGCCTCTGAGCCGTTAGAGTGTACTCCAGGTAGCCGTTGTAGTCCTGACTCACGAACTTCGCCCGGGAGTCGACGATCTCCCACTCCGGCGATTGCACCAGATCGTCATGGTCAAGGGATTTTCCATTCGCAGTGCTATTGTCGGGCAGGATGATTTTCAATCCCCAGGAGCCAATCTTTAGCTTGCAGGTCTGCTTGTCGTGCGGCCAGTTGAGCATGTTGAGGTCGCAGTAGGCCATGTACAGGGCTGGAGGCATCCGCCGGAAGTGTCCGTCATGGCTGAGGGTCACCTGAGTGTCCGCCAATAGGCCGCCCTCGTCCCCATTGAAGAGCGTGATCTGCGGTGTCCAAATCTCGCTGGCCCGCAAAGTGATCTCCGTGATGTTGTCATATTCCGATGGTTGCCACACGCGCTGCTCATCTCGCCATCGCTAGGAATTAAGTGGAAAGGATTGTGTAAGAGCAAATTTATAGCACCTAGAAAGATTCAAGGTTCGAGTCTAAGCAAACTTTAATTTTTTTAATTTCTCTCCTTATGTTATTGTTTTTTTCTTATTGATGAAAGTGAAATATAAGTGCGGATTCCTCGTACTTAAAAATGTACAGTAGCCTAATAATTTAAAAATGATAGCATTCCCGTAAACAAAATATTTAGATAATCTTTTCACAAATTCCATTTCTCGCGACATTTTTTAACGGAACGGAATGTTTATCATATTCATGTGAACTTGAGAAAAACACAAACTTATCTTGTTTTCCGAGCAATACAATGCAGGGAAAGGACCGGGACTTACGATATTCAACCAGCAGTGGGTCGTCATTTTGCCATTCATCTCATCGATGTCAATGTAGTTGATTAACATGCCGAGGGATACGTTGGTGGGAGATCCTTGGAACTGGGGCTGCACATCACTGTCGTAGTTTAAAAACAATCCTGCGTGGAGCAGATCCAAAGGCTTGACATTGCCACTCTTTGGTTCCGAATCAGCTGGTGAAGATTGGGATTAATTTATCAGTGGCGTGGCTTATGCAACTGGGGAGCTATTAAATCTCACAAGTGGCGCCTGGCACGGAAGCCGAAAGTATAAATAAAATCCCCATTAGCGTATGCAGTATTCCAGGACCGGAAATCGGCGGGCTTATCTTTGAAGTCATCGTCGTTGTGGGGTCCAGTCAAGTGTTTTTAAATGCAGTATTCAATATCCAATGTTTGCCGCTCGGAATCTGGAAGGGAACTGAGCTCAGCTTGCGGTTTGGCACATGGCCGAGGCTCCATTATCTCTGGACTCCTCTGCCGGCGTCGGTGATAACATAACAGCCCACATATTTGTTTTTTGTGTGGGAGGGAGGCCGTTATTATATTTAAGCTTGGGGAGGATTGAAAAGTAACGTTTGAAAAACAACTAAATGTTAAATAGGTTGTAATTTTAACACTATTTGATGTTAAATCTTAGGCAGGTTCGATAATTTTCCATTGTTTTCATAATAATTTGTTTAGAAACAAATTAATGTAATATTAATAAATATCTAACGAGTATAGCAAATAATGAAAAGGTATTTAAATTATAATACATTCTAAAATTCCAAATTTTGAATAAAGAGCTTAAATATATTTTTAAATAACTAATTTCTTATGTTTTTGGTAGATTTTCTGTTATATAAGCCTTTTGAAAATAGCTATAAATAAATAAAGCTATTATTCCCGCTAGCCGCCCTTGCGCATCTAAAACCCGGGATTTTTCAGGGCGAAAGCAAAATGTTCATCTGGCAACACTAAAACACTGTAAATCGATAAATGTCCGATAGGTTTGGACAAATGACGCCTCCCAGAAGAAAGAGAAGGATATATGTTATGTTCAAAAATCTAATCTAAAATAATAACAAAAAAAAAAAAAACAATAACTTAAATAATGCAAAATTTTAGCAACAAAGCGATTTCCGCGACCATTTCCTTCCAAAATGTTGAAAGCCTTTTCTTCGGTCATGAGCGAACTGCTCTCAGGGCCTTGGAAATGGTGGAGTCCAATCAGCAAGCCCTCGCCCACGGGAGTTTCGCTGCTTTGCCGAGAACATTGTGGGTCGGGTCGCTCGGATGCCAGTGAGTTGTCCGATCCCCTGACTGTGACTCTCCAGCGGAATGCCATCACTGGTGGACACGGATGCCGAACGTATTGAGTTTCGAGTCTACCACCGCCGGAGATCAATTGATGGATACGATAGAAAAAAAAAAAAAAAAAACTGGACCGCACCGCTTGCGTTTAGTTTATGACCATTGGGCATGGGCAACAGCTTTGGCCCTTCGCCTCCTTTGGAATTGTTCCCCTAAAATTCGAATTTTATTAATATGGGTTATTAAATATAAATGTACATATCTTACGGCACAAACTCCTCCTCTTCCTCCACTTCCACGAAGTGAGTTAGGTTTAATGTCAGCAAAAACTGCTCGAAACGCGTCGACTGTTTTTTTTTTTTTGCTGCACTGGTCTTAGCATCCTGCAGCCACTTCCACCATTTGGGTGTTGTTTTGGGTGGTATGCCCAAGCTGGATGCCCTTTTGTTCAGCTCTGAGCATATGTCCGCCCATTCCGCCGTTGACTTCGAAAAGTTTTTTAGCCGCTCTGGCAGCCAATCTTCAATGTCCTTTCGGAACATTTTAAAAACTTAATAAAAATAATAATGATGATTAATAATAATACTTTTGTAGAGGATCCGATTTTGATACTTACGCTGTTTAATTTGCTGCGGTTGTAGTCGCTCTGAAGTTAAGAACGTTTTTATATAAAAAGATAAACCGAATTTTCAAAATCTTACCGACGACTTGCACGTCCTCCCACTCCCATTTTGGGAGCTTGGCATACGTATGGTCGTGCGACAGTGTTGACCACACGACCATGTTACCTAAAATAATAAAATAAATTAAATTAAAAGGTTTAAGATTTTCATATACAGCTGCGATAAAAAAATAGCACCACTAACAAAACACAAACAAATTTTAACCCTCTATAAATTACTTAAATTTAAATAAATGGTGCTATTATTTTTTTAGCAACTGTATGGTATACATATGGGAATAGGATACTAACGTTTACGCCTGAAAGTTCTATCCATTGTTTGTAAATTGTAGTAAATTGTAGTAAACTGTAGTAAACTCCGCACTTTTGTACTTTCTGTCGCGAAACTGTAAATACGAAATAAAACAGCTGCAAAAGCTAACGGAATCACGTTAGGGGTATTCCATTCCATTCCATATACAGTACCGATCGATAAGCAAGCAAAGCAACACTTCAACAACAGTTACGTTGAATTCGAATTGTTTTTAATAAATATAAAAATAATAAATTTAATTAAACATGGAAATGAGCAATATCAGTTCTGTCCCAATGCCACCGCGTAAAAAGATTAAAAGTACGGGTTTCTTTTCTATTGTTTTACAGATTAAATAACATAATACCCTTTTTTTTAGTTATGACGGCTACATTCA
This sequence comes from Drosophila lutescens, assembly GCA_037075285.1. Taxonomy (NCBI): domain Eukaryota; kingdom Metazoa; phylum Arthropoda; class Insecta; order Diptera; family Drosophilidae; genus Drosophila; species Drosophila lutescens. The sequence continues at coordinate 659,929 of JBAMCF010000324.1, forward strand.
AAATACTTGCCACATTGCCAGGACACCAGGACATTCTGCAACCGGTGATGGCCTCCAACCAATCCAGAACCTCAGCGGCAAGAAATACTCCAGCAAAGGGTATAGCAGTGGGAACCTCTCAAACACCAATCAGACTGAGCCATCTGAAAGCTTTGGTGGATGCATCTCCGACACCTCCACCCCGGTGTCCAACCACCTGGACTGTGCGCTCAGCCAGCCAGGCGGAGATCGTGGAATTCCAGCGCCAGGAAAGGATACGCTTCGTGTACCCCCATCGACCGTTCACCTATCGCCTCAATGGATACGAGAGCGTGGTGGGTCCGGTCAAAGGAATCTATACCCAAAGTTTGCCACTGAATAAAGCAAGGTGTCGCGCTGTTATGGTGGATGACCGACCTCCTTTCGTGACCATTCCCACCCTGGTTGGAGATGCCACAGCCCGGCTGCCCAATGGAGAGGGAACCCGCTCCGATATCTTCGTGCTGCTTAAATACTCTCAGTATATCAGTCAACAGGCGGCGGACAATGTGCTGGACACCATCGTGAGCGAAGCCTTGGATTGTATGCGCGGTGGTCAGGATCCGTGCGTGAAGTACGATGCAAGGCGAAATATCTGGATTTATTTGCATCGAAATCGCAGCGAGGAGGAATTCGAGACAATGCGTTGACATGAGGGGGCAGATGGGGGACTTGGTGAGAAGGCCAAAACCCTTCACAATCAATTTTGATGAACTCTTTATGGATGAGGTAAGCAAATGAAGGCTCCGAAGATTTAAATCAATTCTAACTTATATATAATTATTATTTAAGCTGCCATTTGGAAAAGGCTGGAAGGCAAGTACGATCGTTGTCCAATCAATCGACGGGGCTTACTTCCAACCTGTCTACATCGACGTGGTAGTCTGCAACTCTCTAGAATAAAGTGCCACATAGGAAAAGTGTTGGACTGGATAGAAACGAAGGGCTTGCTGCCATATTTGGTTGCTCTGGTGTCCGACGCTAACCAGATTAATCTTGGAGTCCTAGAGGCAAGGTGGAATATCTCACAATTATGGGATCCAACCCACATGCTTCGGTGGTTTGCCACTACCCACGGTGTTCGGTCCCGGGCTCTTTTCCATGCATTCCGGGATACCTATGAAAAGGCAACCTTTCATAGTCGGAAAGGAGGGCGGAAGAGCAGAAAACCTTCAGGGATTTTCGGCAGCTTGACTGCCCCGAGAGAGGTATGTATGCTTAACTAACACTGGTATGGTATGCAAATTTAATTAATTCCATTTATTATAAACAGAAAATGAAGAAATTTTTGCGCTTATGGAGCATAATGGCGAACAAATTCACGAGCACGGTTATAGTGCAACAGAGGAAGCAACGGTCGTCGAACCAGAGCTCCCCCGCCCCCGCGAAATCTCATATTACTCGGTGAGTGATGTGACATTTCAGGAAGGGAACTCTGGCGATGCAGGTATATGTACAATATATGTAAATTAATTTCAAATATATTTAAATACTATTTTCTATCAACTATAATAGGAGACCAGAAATTAAAATTAATAGAAGCCATCGCGGGCAACAGGTCCTTGCCATTTTTAGGGCGATACGATCCTAGCTGGGAGGAGGTCTATCGCCGCCTTGGTCGAGGCAGTCCAGATTACTGGTGGAGGTGGCTAACCCGCTGGCGATCGACTGCCTCGACCAAGCGACGCAATGGAAAGCCAATTTCGAGGCTGGACGACCTGTTGCTGAAATATTGGGAAGGCGATGACAGCATTGAAAGGTACGTACAAAATATTGTTATTATTGTCCAATTCAATATACGTATTATATTGCAGATCGAACGGAAATATTCCACGGACCTGCACCGGAGTGGCAGACTGCGGGTGCCCATTACATCTAAATTAAAACACTACTACATAGAGCCTGGTGCGGCGGAAGCACTTTTCCTAATGGAATCTTAAAATTTCAGTTAGAATTGATTTAGAATGTCAAATCCACCTCTGCTCACCTCTTCCATAAAGAGTTGAAGGGCTTTGGCCTACCCTCCCCCCCCCCCCACCATTTCAACTTGCTTTCGTGACGTGAAACAGAATGATTTATCGAATACAAAAAATTCAAATTTCGCGGACCGCCAACCTATCGGTAGATGTATCGGTTTTTTTTTATTCGATATCCACCCGATAAGTTTGGACAAATGACGCCTTACGGAAGAAAGAGAAGTAACTATCATGTGTTTAGTTCATGTGTAAAACACTGTTGACGTGTGCTGCTGCGTGTCAATCTTCAATCTTCACTTTTCACCCCCACCCCCGCAAGCCGGCGACTTTGAAGCAACCAGCTCAGCTCAGGACAGGATTGGATTGGACTAGGACACCATGGCGGAGGAAGTGTTTGGAAAGGTGAAGGAGGTGCTCAGCGGCATCATCGAGAATGTGAACGCAGCGCCCAAGAATGGGTCTGCTCCCGGGGAGAAGAAGACGCCATCCACGCCCGAGGGCATGGCGGTGGCCTACAGCAGCCTGGTGGTGATGGCCATGCTGCCCATCATCTTTGGCTCCATCCGCTCCGTGAAGCTGCACAAGCTGAAGAAGGTATGTGCTCGTAATCCTCCCCAGAATTTGGCTTTAATGCAATCCCTTTCTGCAGTCCACGGGCGAGAAGGCCGACACGATGACAAAGAAGGACGCCATGTACTTCCCCCTGATCGCCTCGTGCGCGCTCTTCGGGCTCTACCTGTTCTTCAAGATCTTCCAGAAGGTGCACATTAACTACCTGCTCACCGGGTACTTTTTTGTCCTTGGAGTTATTGCGCTGGCGCATCTGCTCAGTCCGGTGATCAACTCGCTGATGCCGGCGGCCGTGCCCAAGGTGCCATTCCACATCCTGTTCACCAAGGGCGAGGGCAAGCACAAGGAGGACATTGTGAACTACAAGTTCTCCACGCACGACATCGTCTGCCTGGTCATCTCCTCGGTCATTGGAGTGTGGTACCTGCTCAAGAAGCACTGGATCGCCAATAACCTCTTTGGTTTGGCCTTCGCCATCAACGGTGTGGAAATGCTGCATTTGAACAACTTTGTGACGGGCGTTATCCTGCTGAGCGGCCTGTTCTTCTACGACATCTTCTGGGTGTTTGGCACCAATGTGATGGTCACAGTGGCCAAGAGCTTCGAGGCCCCGATCAAACTAGTGTTCCCCCAGGATCTGATCGAGAACGGTCTGAATGCCTCCAACTTCGCCATGCTGGGACTTGGCGACATCGTCATTCCGGGCATCTTCATTGCCCTGCTGCTGCGCTTCGACGACAGCAAGAAGCGCAAGACGCGCATCTACTTCTACTCCACGCTGATCGCCTATTTCTTGGGTCTGCTGGCCACCATCTTCGTGATGCACGTCTTCAAGCACGCGCAGCCGGCTCTGCTCTACCTGGTGCCCGCCTGCATGGGCACCCCGCTCCTGGTGGCACTCGTCCGTGGCGAGCTAAAGGTGCTCTTTGCGTAAGTTTGCCTCTTCCCTGACCAATAACATAAACTAAATAGCCTTTCTTCCTCCTGCAGCTATGAAGACCATCCCGAGGAGAAGCCCGAAAAGAAGGAGAAGAAGGAAAAGGACGAGAGCACCAGCTCGTCTGGCAGCAAAAAGAAGGAGTCCAAGAAGGGCAAGTAGGGAGTCCAGGAGGAAGTGCCCTCCTCCCCGAACAACATCTCCATTCGTTCCATCGTAAAATGTCTTCTGCGGCTAGCCAAGCTTCCTTTTTGTTATCGCTTCACTCTCTATCACCATCCGTAGTCCATACGGAGTTCACAGCTAAAAAAGACGATTCACTTTATTGAGTTACTTACGTTCCTTGGCCAGGCACAACAACAACACCTTATTTAGTTCGATTAGGTTACAATTGTAGAAAATGATTTGTCAACTTTTTTACCAGAATCAAATTTAAATGTAGAATTCAACTAATTTATGTGGCTCCCCCGCTTAGGAGGCGTATATTTAAGAAAGAACAGTTTAGAAACAAATATATTCAAATTTTTGTAAAATTGAGCCCTCTCTAAATACATATAATTAAAGATCTCCGATTTTTGTAGGGAACCACTTAATATTGACTACGAATAACTACATTGCATTTCGTAAAAACTAATGTAGTTTATGTAAACAGTTCAAATGCGAATAAATTTTAATTTTCGTAACACAAAGACAATGGTGTCTAATTAATTTACAGAGAAATTTGTTAATTGCTTAATTTTATACGAACAGCGGTTTAATTCTGAGAACTACAATAATTTCAAAATATTTTAAAATTTGTATCTAGTTTAAAAAATAATTGATTTAAGAATATACCAAATTAGGTATATTACTGAGGGGTCACCCTAAATATACTAAATATCGATAACAATTTAGTGCTACCGTTTGCCGTGGCAAACATCGATGTTTTTCTCCACCTCTAAGCAAGCGTTCTTTTCCTGCAAAATTGCGCTAGAAATTGCGAAAACTGTAAAATCGCCAGCGAATAGACAAAACGAGGCTTCTTCAGGGCTTCTCCAGGTGCAAACGGAGGCGGAAAGGTGGGTAAACACTCGGTACAGCCGGAAAACAGCCGACAATAGACCTTTTGGAGGGCCAATACCCACACACTCACACACACACTTTTGCAGCAGACGCGCGTGCAAAAAGGCAGAAGAGTGGGATCGCCAAGAAAAGCAGGCTTTGTGGATAGCGTTCGACCGGAAGTAGAGGAAACTACTGAATAGTTAGCCGAGCATGTCTGGCATAGCAATCACGCGCTTGGGGGAGGAGCGAAAGGCCTGGCGGAAGGACCACCCCTTCGGCTTTGTGGCCCGGCCCGCCAAGAATCCCGACGGCACCCTCAACCTGATGATCTGGGAGTGCGCCATTCCCGGCAAGAAGTCGACGCCCTGGGAGGGCGGTCTCTACAAGCTGCGCATGATCTTCAAGGACGACTACCCCACCTCGCCGCCCAAGTGCAAGTTCGAGCCGCCGCTCTTCCACCCGAACGTCTATCCCTCGGGCACCGTCTGCCTGTCGCTGCTGGACGAGGAGAAGGACTGGCGCCCGGCCATCACCATCAAGCAGATCCTGCTCGGCATCCAGGACCTGCTCAACGAGCCGAACATCAAGGACCCGGCCCAGGCGGAGGCCTACACCATCTACTGCCAGAATCGGCTGGAGTACGAGAAGCGTGTTCGCGCCCAGGCCCGCGCCATGGCGGCCACCGAGTAATCGGTGAATCCCGGGTATCCCCGCATCCCTACATAGACATTAACAAAAACACACACATCTAGGCGGTAAGCGTTTTCGTGAATGCTCTCCACATATTTACTTTTACTAAGACGGAACTCTACTGCACACCAACAAAAAAGCATCTGATTTAATTTTTTAACGCAATCGTTTAGTTGCCAGCTATATTGTATACTGTATCTTCTGAATAAAATCTATTAAGTTCTGTACGTTTCTGAGACAGACCGAGAGATGCGAACGCGTCATGAACAAAGTGGCTACGTGGCAGCCAGATTACATTTTTTTCCAGCATCGAGATTCGTGACATCTAGGCATATGCGACGATTGGGAATATGCATTTTCTAATACTTCCCCGAACTAACGAACTGTTTTGTTGTGTAAATTGACTACCATTTATTGAAAGTACTACTTACATTTATATCGTGTCAATAAAAATGTATTAGTTGTAAACGTCCAAGTATTTGTTTTGTGCTAGTTTTTCCTAAAAAAATGTTAGTAGTGTTTGAAGATAAAAATGCTGTGATTCAAAAATCAAGTCTGATGAAGGTAAGATTTTACAGGTGTGAGCATTTTTGTATTTTCAATTTTGAAAAACAAATAAAAATATTTTCCTGGCATTTTTTGAAAATCCACAAATGGTCTCCACTCTCCGCCGATCTGGCAACCCTTTATTGTTTACTTCAAAGTTCCTTTTCTGACGATCTGGCAGCCCTGCCAGCTGAACGCATCTGACTAACGGTTGTTTTCCGCCATCTTGAAAAATAACAAGGTGAAATGACCAGCAGACACTTGCTAAAACTTCTGTGCGCCTGGTATTTCAGATGAAAAATTCCAGCACTCTTGCTGGATATTTCCGATCACAAGCGACCAAATTGGCCGCAAATCAGCTCAACATTTACCGTAATCTTCGACTTGTGCGTTTCAAGACGAATTTCCTGATTTTTGATACCAGGCGCACAGAATCAGCAGTAGGTGGCGCCGCTAATTCTGACTTTGCTCACATAACGGTTCTTTTTCAAGATGGCTGCCCTTCCAGTCACCGAGATGGTTGCCCTTCCAGTCACCAGCTGACTCCATGGAAGATCACCGAACCACCTTTTTCTATCGATCTGGCATCCCAGCTGCATTGTTTTCCATCGATCTGGCAACACGAGTCTGGGTGCTAACATTTTTAGTTATATGGCAGCCCTGAAACGTCCGTTAAATTCAAATGCAATATGACAAAATCCAATAAATTACAGAATGATTTTACGTATTTATGGTGGGCTGATTGACTGCAAATTTTAACCAACACAAGTTGTTGAATAAATTAATTACTTTTATTGTCGCACACACTTAATAAATAATGTACTCAGTTAAATTACACAGTTGGAATCGCTCGCTCTTACTTATGTGGAAAAGCGAGCCATTTACATAATAATATTGGATCTACATAGGAATACTTCGCCTCCTTCTTCTCCGCAATCCATTGCAAACTTGTAGTTTCTTGCCCTCGATTTAGTTTCTGTCTAAGTGGTAAGCTTTGGCATGCATTATATGTCATGGTTCCCACTTCATGGGTATGCGTCTACATAAATCTAGTTAATCTATATGTTTATATTTCTTTAGGTATACTACATATGATGCGTGTAGGTTTTATCTGTATATACTGCTATCGATCGGAAAGTCGAAGGAGTCAGTCCCCAAGTGGCGTTTGGAAGTGGAGGGCAGCGACAGGGAGATTCTCCGGGAATACTGTCGTCGAATACAGGATGCGAATTGTATAGTTTACATAGTGCGAAGGAGGAGGCGATGCTTAGGATTCGATTAGGTTCGGTTGGTCGCTGCTTCTGCTGCTCAGAAGCAGGTGTAATACCACTCCAGCTGCTTGCGCTGCGCCTCCCACCGCAGCTGGCTCTCTCAAATGGCCGCCTCCTGCAGGTTCTCCTTGTTCTGCTTCTGCTGGCCATGTCCACCCACAATGCCGCCGATGCCCAGGCCCACGGCCACGCCTCCTCCGCCCAGGTGATTCGGACTGGGACTGTCACTCGCCTCCGGGCGAATCGGCTTGTTCTTGCAGTAGAACTGCTTGTGGGCCAGATAGGTCTTGACGTAGTTGAAGGATATGTCGCAGGTGGAGCAGTACTTCTTCATCACCTCGGCGGCGGCAACGGCGGCTGCTGCTGCGGCGGCCACGCTGCTGTTGCCCAGCGGAGAAGCCATCGGCGGAACCAGCCCTCCACTGCCGGGCGACGTCACATCCGCACCGATCTCCATGGGCTCAGCCTTGATGTGGGGAATCGTCGGAATCGGCGAGTTGTTGTTGTCGTGCACCAGACTCAGCGTCGGCGGGGGCTCCAGGGGCTCCGACTTGATGTGGAAGCTGTGGATGAAAGGGGGGGAAAAGAAATGATTAATATTCGAGTGCAGATCATTTCCTGCCTTCCTTACCTGGCTGCCTCACCGTTAGAACCATCGGAATTCGAGTGCTGGTTGGGAGTGGTGATCGAGGACACCTCCTGATCCCTGGCGTCGGGGGAAATCGAAGGTGAGTTGATGGCCACATGCGGATGCATCAGCTTCATGTGTCGCAGCTGTAAGAAAAAACCCTCCAGTTAGACTAGTTCAAATGCTAATGGTATCAGGGAGTACTCACCACATTGCCCTTGTAGGTGGAGGCATAGTTGCAGTAGTCGCAGTTGAACATCTGAGAGGGATGATCCATGGAATCGTGGGCCACCGTTGCCGACGCAGATGCTCCCGCTGCTGGAGGCAGCTCCTGGCTGAGCGTGGAACTGCCCTCCTCCTCGAAGATGCAGGTCATGTAGTGCTCCTCGTTCACGTCGCTGGTCTTCTTGTCGAAGTGCGTGCGAATGTGGGTGCGCATGCCGCGCAGGGTGTTGCCCTTGTACTGGCAGATGCTGCACCGATAGGCCTTCACCGTGCCGTGCATCTCCATGTGCTTCTTGGCCAGCGCCGCCGTAGGACTGACCACTCCGCAGACGGGACACTTGTTCAGGCTATTTGAGGCGGCGGGCTGGGAGTTGCTGGTGGGTGCTGCGAGTGGATTGGTGACGGGCGGCGGACAGGGAAGGCCAATCTCATGCAGGCTCTTGCACTTTCCGCACTTCTCCTTCACCATGGCCAGCTGTCCAGGATCCGAGGGCGTGGCGGCGGAGGCAGCGGATGCAGCTGCTCCCCCCTTGGGGCAGTAGTAGTTCTGGTGCGCCCGCAGGTTGTCCAGCGAAGAGTACTTGATGCCACAGGCGGCACAGATCAGTTGTTGATAGGCCACCGGAGTGGCTTCCACGGACGAAGATGCTTCTGCTCCTGGATTGGATGGGGAAACGGCCGACTTGACATCCCCATCTCCTCCACCCGCTCCTCCTCCCTCCTGACTCCTCGCCGAGCAGTAGTGCTGCTTGTGGACCAAGTAATTCTCGTATTGGCAAAACACAATATTGCACTCCATGCACTTGGACACGCCCTTCTTCACATAGATTTGCGGCTGCTGGGCGCCTCCACCGACTGATCCCCCGCTTCCGGGATTTCCACTCGCCTGGGCAGAGGAAGCGAGAGGAGATGGGGAAAAGGCTGCCGCTCCAGCAGCACCACTGCCCGCCACAGCAGCCGCTGCAGCTGCCGCCGCCAGTTTGAGAGCCAGCTCGGGATTGGTCTTGGCCAACAGCGATTCGGAGAGGCCAAAGTCCGCCGGCAGCATGGAGCGCATGTCGAGCATGTGGGGCACGGCCACGTTGAGGCCAGGTGGCGACATGGAGGAGGCACTGCCAGCGCCGGAGCTGCGTGGGCTGATGGCTCGTCGCTTGGGCGAGGGACTCATCGAAGGACTCGAGGGCAGGGAGGGGGCGCAAACGATCTGCTCGGGAGTCACACTTCCGCCTCCTCGCGGAGTTTCCGCGTGATCCTTAGCACTTGCTCCTCCTCCTCCTCCGGCGCCGGCAAGGAGTACTTCCTCCACATCAAGGAGGGCGTTGCGCAATTGGTGCTGTCGCAAGCTCAGAGAGTTCAGGGAGATGGGCGATCGACGCAGCGAGAGATCCAAGGGCGCAGACTCGCTGGAAATAAATAAAAGGGGTTGTATGTGTTATTCAGATGGTTGTTATATTATAAATAGTGCATCAAAGTCACGCGAATTCTTAAGGAATCGCTGTCCATAGAATATATTTCATTCATTAACTAAATTCTTAAGAATTCGCGGGCCTATTATTTTTGGAGTGCACTTACCGACTTCCTCCCGCCTCCTTTCGCTTGGGTTCCGGTGGACTGCTCTTGGGTTCCGTGGTCTCAGCAGCTGAGGAGGGAGCCGAGGGGCGTTCGGGCTCCAAGGAGGCGCCAATGAGGGCAGTGGCCAGGGGCTTGATCGTTCCATTGTCCACGGTGAAGCAGGTGGTCTCTGGATTCACAATCCCCGAGCTCGGTGTGGGCCTGTGGATATAAATGTAATACAACTTTTTAATACTCTGGTTAAGAAATAGTGATTATAAGGATCCTTAAATAATAATACAAATTCAGAAAGGAAAAATAGTAAGATTAATGTTTGGAATTGAAGAATTCGAGAAGAATCATGGGTTCGATATGAAATGATATTGAAATAGAGATAAATACAGTCTTGATTTTGATTTTCAAGACGAAAAGAGTCTTGTTTTTGCGAATTTGAAATCGGATCGATCTTGGAGTCTTTGATCTTTCTTTGGGTACTCACAGTGGTCCTGGAATGAAGCTGGCCGCCCGGATCAGCGAGCAGGGCACAATGATTATCGGGTGAGTGGGCAGTGCCAGGAAGGGCGGGTGCGAATGGGTCGTGGCCTGGAGGGAGGCGGCCGCCGCCGCCGCAGCAGCCGCCACAGCGACCATTGCCGGCGTGGGTGTTTTGTTCCTGGCCTGCGGACTCAGCTTGCCGGGTGCAGCTGCCTGCGCAGACACCACGGGTCCAGCGGAACCACTTGGTCCTCCCGGACCTCCCAGGCCCGGCGATGCGTCCGGCTTGGGGGTTAGCTGACCCTCCGGCCGCCTCGAACTGCAGTAGTGCTGCTTGTGCGCCCGATAGGTCTTGATGTTGTTGAACCGGATATCACAGTGGCTGCAGTAGCGATCAGTTTGCTGTTCGGGATTGGGATTGTTAGTATCGTATATTTTCCTGGGTCTTCCTGGGCACCTCAACACTTTACTCACTTGACTAGGGCTATCCTCCAGCGAAAGGGGCTGCGTTACGGCTGGTAACGATGGTGGTATTCCGTTCTGGAGGAGACTTGGCAGACTGGCCAGTGTGGGAGCCGCCGGCGAGGTCTGGTGCATCCGCATGTGGCGGTTGAGGGACACCTTCTTGTCGGCACTGTAGGAGCACTGGGTGCAGCCGTATTGCTTTCCCGTCCTGGCCATTTTGGCTGGTGGCTCGGAGCCGGAGCCACCGGATAGGCCGGACCCTCCATCGCCAGTGGCTCCTGCAGATCCTCCTGCCCCCGACTTATCACTGCCCGCCTCGTCCGTCTCCTTAATCCTATGAGAGCAGTAGTAGGCCTGGTGGGCTTCCAGCGTTGAGGGTGAACTGAAGGCGATGCCGCAGGGCAGGCACATGAATCGGGCTGGCTTTAGATGGGGTTCCTCCGGCGGCGGTGCCTGCGCTTCCGGCTTGACCAGTGGCGGCGGAGCCAGGAGTCGGGAGTCGGGCAGCGTCAGCTCCTTGGCATCTGGCTTGAGGGCAGGATCCGAGGCCAGGAGCGCATTCAGACGCACCTTGGGGAAATTGGGCGTAAGCGTGGGAGTGGGAGTGGGAGTGGAAGGACGGGGCGAGGGACAGGGCGAGGCTTCCGCATCCGAGGGCGGCGTGGCGGGCTGTTCCAGCTTGGGAATCAGCTGGGGGGAAATGGGACTCCTGGGCGGAGTGCTGGGACTGTTCAGTGCAGGCAGCTCCAGCTGCTCCCCCTCCTCCCGTCGAACAGCCTGATCCTGCTCCATCTCTGTCTCCCCCAAATCCTGATCCTCAACGGGGTTAGTCTCTTCTGGCTGCTCAAAGTCACCATCTTCATCTCCACCATCGTCATTATTATTATTGTTATTATTATTGTTGTTCTCTTGGGGGTCGCTGGAGTCCTCAATCTGATCCTCCAGTTGATCCTCCATTTGCTGCTGCTTCTCCTCGCCCATTTCCTGGGCGGTCAGATCTTTGGAATCTGTAAGGAATTCAGTATTATAAAGTCCGCTAAAAACGTATTCAATCGTTAATAATTTATAACATACAAATTTAAATAACTAAGGTTTATATTAACATCCTTTTATGAAATTTTGGAACTTTTTTTCCACAATCCTAACTATCCTGGGAATCTCAGCTTGGAGGTCATGAGAACAATTATCTTGAAATGGAGATAAAAATAGTCTTGATTTTAAGAATTTGGGGTTGAATCGATCTTGGCTTATCGAAATAATTATATTTAAAGAACTAAAAATTCTCTTATCATTTATTCATGGAACTCTTTAACTTCTTTCCCCAATCCGAGCCATCTTAACAATCCTGGGAATCTCCGCTTAGAGGTCGGACAGTTACATGGCAGTTTAGTTCCTCAAATTGGCTTCCCAGAATCCGCATTCCACATCTACCTTCCCATCCTCACCCATCCCGGTGAGGAATCTATGTGTCAGACAGCTGCTTTGGCAATTATTATCGAACAAATTGTCAGTGGTCAGTGGCGGAGCTGTGAAAACAATGCGACAAGAGCCGGCTGCCGCTGCCCAGATGGAGGAGCAGCTATCCAGCTATCCACAGTTTATCCACGCTGGCCATCTCTTACGTGGAAAACGCTGGTGGAAAAGGAAAGGGTGGATGGGGAAGGAAAAGCGCATGGTGGCCAATGGCCAATGGCCACTGATGATTAGGGCCCGCGGATCGCAGCCAAAGTTCGAAGTTGGTCAGAACAGAATCCCCGAACCGAACTGACATCTGATTTGTTTCTGTTTTGGCCACGGCGAAATATTATAACGACCAACGGCGATGCTGGCCGAGATTATGGCGGCGGACTGGGGAAGTGAACGGTGGACAGTGGACGTGGACATGGCACACACATGGCATGCAGATGGAGCCGCCGGATAAGCGTCGCAGTTTGCAGTTTGCATCTCGCTTCGCCAGAAATTCGACATCTCGACCGCAGCGAACATTTTGCCCTGCTCGTGCGGGCCACAGCTCCCAAAAGTCTCCGCCCCCCTCCGTCGGCCGCCCATGGTTTCCCATCGGCGGATTGGAGGCTGGGGAAGATGCGCGTTGACCTGTCAATTGATGGCTATTGAAATGTCAGCACATTCAGAGCGACTGAATCGCCGGCAAGGAGAAAGATGTAGAGGATTCTTCTGAAGAAAATTAGTGCTTAAACCGTTTTCTCACTGGACAGAAAGAAAATGTATTCTTTTACGAAAGAAAGCCATGAAAATGTATTTTCTATTTTGTAGCTGTAGGTTGAATGGCAAAGGTTCTAGTTAAGATTCTAGTTGGTTTTCTGTGAGTTAAAGTTAACCTGTAGTTAAAATATCAGACAGATATGTTGGTTTATGTTGCTTTCGGTTTCATAAAACCTAACATGATATGGAGACAAACGTTTTATTACAATCAGCAGTTTAACTGAAAGTGATTGAGAGATCAAAGAAATTGAATTGATGCCTCTAGTTAAGAACTTTGGGTTATATAAAACCTAACATGATATTGAGAAAATCATTTTATTAGAATCAGCAATTTAAATCGGCCCTTAGCATCATCTTACTTAAACGTTATTACATCCAAAATTCCCTTGTCCAATAAAATTTCTCCCTGTGGAGTCCAAGTTCGTTGCCTGAGTCTTTTGATTGCTGCTGTTTGTGCTGCCACTGCAACTGCAACAAATGTTGCAACTGTTGCCAAACTATTGACGGCCCGCCCTAATTGCCGCCGTCGATTTTTCACGAATTCACACAATTCTGCACGTGAGCAATCGGTTAGAAGAATCGCAATCGCTGAATGAGGGATCCCCATTCCCCCTTCACCCAAGAAATAACAAAAATAAAGGGCTCTCTGCTGGCATTCCGAGGCATTCTGCTTATTTGTAAGATATTTATTGCCTTCGATTGGGTGGCGATAAGCCGCACACGTAAAGTGTTTTGTTCGGGAGAAGAGAGGAGGAGAAGCCGCTTCTTTGGGAGAGGAGAAAGGAGGAGAGCAGCGAGATGGCCGAGCGCCGATAGAGTGCGAACGGGAGGCTAACAGCTAACAATGGCTTTTCGGTTCTCGGATCCCCGGCTTATTGGAGTCCCTAGCCTTCTTCTGCCCCCGGCGACAGCTGCCTCTGCCCGCCGAGGAGGATTAGCCCAGGCGGGGATCCCACTTGGCTCAGTGGCTCAGCGGTTTAGCGGTTGGTGCAGCAGATCTCCCCCAGCGATTGTCTCGCGAGTGCCATCACAACACCCTCTCCTCGTTTTCATTGTTGTGCGGTTTCGGTTCTGGGCAGAGAAATCTCTACTAACCTTTGCTAAGATTAGGCGGTTTCAAAAGGAGAAAAATACAAGATGTGTAAATGTCCTAGAAAAAGACTCTTCCAAAGAACATTGCTTATCAGGTAAGGAGCTAACTTAAATTAATAAAATATTTTATTTGGGGAATTTACTCAACATCAACAATAAGTATACTACTATAACTCGATTTTAAAATATTCAGGACTCAATAAGTTATAAAAATATTTTATTTGTTCAATCAAAAGCAACGGAATATTAGGGAATTGAAATGGGGAAATAATAATATTCATAGAACGAAAATAAATGGTGTTTAAATGAAAAAGTAATGGGATATTTATACTGCCTCTTGTATTACTTGGTTCTAAACAAAAAATACTTTCTATTTGATCGCAACCAACTGAGTATTATCGAATGAAACACCTTTCATATTTGTATCCCTCGGATGCGTGAAGGAATTCCAAGGCTACGCTTATTCGCATACGAAATCGATTTGGGATCTGGGAACATGGAGTTTTCGCTGAAACTGCGATCGGGCGATCGTTTGTTTAGCCATTTCGTAACGTTACGCCGCCCCACACACCTTTCGGTGTGTGTGTGCCCCCTCTATAGTTCGATAGCCCCCCTTACCATCCCCCCAACGCCCCTGCGGCCAACGCCAACAATTGTTTATCAATTTGTTAAATCAGCTCGCTGGTTGCCGTCTTCAGGTCTCTCTTCTCTTCTTCTTGCCGGAGAGCTGCGATCGATCCTCGCCGATAAGCGACACAAAAAAAAGGAAAAGAGGGGGGGGGGTATACAGGTGGGCCGGGGATACCTGGCACTTTATCAGCCGGCAGATGATTGTTGCTGGTTTCTCACTTGGCCGCAACTTCACTCGGTGGGCGTTGTTGCCAACCATAAACAATCGAACAATTTGGAGCCCAGGTCCCGATCTTGGCCAGAAAAAAAAGAGAGGAGGCAGGAGCAGGGAGCAGATCCCCAGGATCGACCCTTTGTTCATTTGTCGCTGGCTTTCAACCCGCAGACCGCCGTCGCTGCTAATCGTTTCGGGGTCAGTTAACCCGAAATCGAAGAAAAAAGCCTCAGCTAAACGAGAACGAAAACGAAACTGGCAATCAATTGGCAGATCTTCCCGGAGATGGTCAATAATCCTAAGCTGCCTAGGATGGCAAGTCGCCAGTGCGTCTGGTTGGTTCCAGGTTCCAGTACTTAGAGTTTGCCAAATGGCATTGGGGGCGTATGCGTAATGAGTGAAACTGAGGTGAGGTTGAACCACAGTGCATTTTTAGAACTAATTCTCTAATTACAATTTTAGTTCTTGGAACACAATAAAATAATTCGATATGAAATAAGGTCAAAATGAACTTAAAAAAATATAAAGTTGACCAGCACATATCCATCTGATATTTTGTTAATTTCTTTTCTAAGTAAACATTTTAATGGGAATGTACAATAACTACCTCTTCAGATCCAGATTTCTTTATTATTCTTTTCTAAATGGGAACACCCATTCCCAAAAACCTAAACCATTATAACAGAGCTGCTGTGATTTTTCAAAAAATGTTCAAGCCTCGCGAGTCGCGACTCCACTGCCTCATTAGTCACAGAAAATGTGCGCGGACTACTGCCTCGGAAATTCCCAATGGAGTATAATTAAACAAATTTCTGCAGTTGCTATCGATGATCGGCATTTTTTTCTTGGGGCAGGGGGAGAACAGAAATTGAAAAACGTGAGTGAGCAGCCCAAAAAAAGGGAGGGAAAACGGGGGGTTTAAAGGGGGAAAACGTCTGCAGCTGCCCAATTGTGATAAGAGAAATCTTCATTTTCGCGCGAAAATTTTGCCACCTTGCCTTTGGGTTTCCGGGACTCTGGGAGTGCGATCTCAA
This sequence comes from Drosophila lutescens, assembly GCA_037075285.1. Taxonomy (NCBI): domain Eukaryota; kingdom Metazoa; phylum Arthropoda; class Insecta; order Diptera; family Drosophilidae; genus Drosophila; species Drosophila lutescens. Next base: position 675,538 of record JBAMCF010000324.1, read on the forward strand.
GAGGATGGTGGACGGTGGATGGTGGACCTGGTAATCAACGCCATCAGCAGCTCTCGGTGATGCAGCCAGAGGTCTCTGGGCCAACTCCGCGCTTATCAATTGTTATTAATCAAAGAAAAGAAGGCCCGTTTCTGCGGCTGGGGAAACGAATGCAAAGAGCGCAAAGTTCGCAAATTTCATTTCACTTCACACTTGGCCAGCAGTGAATAAAAAGCTGAGAAGGAGGAGGAAGTCTCAGCAGATCTGTTTTTTTTTGCACCGTGTGTCCGTGTAAATAATCAACATTCTCATATCTTCGGGGCTTCCAAGCTATTCGTGATTTACTCGCCGAATCCTCAGCTCTTTTTCGCCAACTTATACTTCGATTCCTACCTTTTTGTTCTTTTAGTCAGCACCTCTTAGTTGTCTCTATGGGAACCCGGTGAGTAGAATTCCTTTGATCCGGGGATAAGCAATTTTCGCTCTCCTTCAACCTACTATAACTCCTTCTTCTTCTTCTGCACTCTTCTCTTCGTATTATCGAACAATTCAAACCAATAGCCTTCGAACAGAAGTTCGTATTTCGAGCAAAACTAATTTAGTTCACTTGGTTCAAACTAAAGTTGCTGATGTCCAATGGCAAAAGGAGATTAGGAGGTTGAAATTGTGGGAGTGGGAGAGTACCAAACACTTGAGGTCAAAATAATAGGTTTTTTGAAAGGCAAAAAGGGTCATAATTTGGTTATACGCGAATTCTTCAGAACAAGACAACTTATTAGATTTAACCATTTAAAACCGTAAATGAATTATTTAACATAATAAGAACGCGACATCTTCAGAACATATTTACCACACCAGCATTTTTGATAGAATTTATTATACAAGTTTATTCTATTACGGAAAGTATCAAATGAACATTAATTAATATGAACTTTTGTGTACAAATTTCCCTCCAACAGTTCTATTATTTTCACCTCAACTGTTTTTTTAGTCCAACCCATGTGGTACTATATCTTCGATCTATAGAAACCGAAACACAGGCCACAGACAAAAAGACAGACGGCAGGCAATTCCTCGAAATCGCCCAAGTCAAAGTCTCTTTTTGATGTCTTAATTAAAAAACGTGCAAATGATACAAGGGCTGCAGGAGGGGGAGGGGGCAGGGGGTCTGAAGGGGGGTCGCCTTGGTCCTGGTCCCCGGAAAGGGGTTAGTTTGTCTGGGCCTGTGCACAGAGTTCAATGTTGAGCAATTGATGCAACTGTTGAGATGTGTTGCTGCCGTTGTTGCCGTTGCAGTTGCTGTGTTGCTGTTGCATGGCGCACTGATAACGAGGGGTGGCGGAAAGGGGGTGGGGAAATTGTCGCAGTACTTGAAAATTTCGTGTGAGCACGCTCAGCGTCGATTGTTGCTGGCTGCTTCGCTTGATCGCTTGATCAGCAGCAGCAACACAGGCACAGCAGCAACAGTTGTCGTTGGGCAGCAACAGCAACACCAAAGGCAGCGCGATAATGCTGCCTGTTGCTCCCACAATCTCATGTGTTGCTGCTGCAAAGGAGCAACTTCTTGCTGCCGTGCCAGCAGCAGCAACTGTTGCACAAATTTAAATTGACCCAAGTGCAAGTTTGAATGTCGCTAATCTGCCATCGACTGCAGTTACCTGCAACATGTTGCTGCTGCCGCTGTTGCCGGGCTCATAATTTGCGTTTATTAAACAAGCCTTGGCATTTGCATAAATGTCGCTTTCCCTGATTAGCAATCTTTTGATAGTGGAAATGGCAGCAGCAGCAGCAACATCAGCAACAGCAACATCTGCAACAGCAACATCTGCAACAGCAACATGGCACTGCAGCAACATTGGCAATTGCTGTAAACAAATCACGCTTTTTGCAGATCAATCAAACATTGACAACTGCCCCAAGAAGTCACAATTCAATTGTTTTGCGATTCCATTTCCCCCATAGACTTGCAGACCATTTTCCCTTATAGACACGACAGCAGCAACAGCTTGTTTTTCTGGCTGTTTCTTTACTGTTACACCCAGTTCGTGAGGGCGTTTGAAGGGGGGCCAAAAGGGGGCGTGGCAAGTCCAAAATCGTGTCTGGCATTGTGTTGACTTCATTGCTCTGTTTTTTCTTTTTTATTTTCCTTTTTTTCTCTCTCTGTGCTGATGACTTTTGATGTGTTCATCAAGCAATCACGACAGCAACAAAACTGCGAGGGGAGCTGCAAGGGTTTGGCATTTCTTTTCAACAGTAAATTAAAGAGGCGCGAAAATTGCCTGCAAGCTGTGTGAATGGGAATAAAAGTGGCCAAGTAAGAAAAAAAGGTGAAAAGGGGGGAACAAACCAAGAAAAGAAGGCAAAACAAAGGACCCCACACAGCAAGGGAGTTGCTGATGGGCAGGGGCGGAGAAAAGGGGGCGACTTGCTAACAAGATGCGCGCAGTCAGCGACAACAGCAACAACAACAACAGGCAGTTGGCCAACTACAAAGCGAAAAGGCCGCCCAAAGGAGTCCGAAAAGTCCAACTTCGTTTCCAAGTTGGGTTCCCCATCATTTCAAGTCCCCGCCGGAGTTTTACTGCCGCAGCCTGTTTGGCAACGCAGCAAAAAAGGCCACGCAACCTGGAGGAAAGCAGTTGCAAGTACACCGAGAGAAACGATTAGGTGATGGGAAATATTATCAAAAGATAGAGTAATCTCTGAAGAAACCAGATAATGATCTCATACATACTTTAGTATAAATCATTCTCTTCATTTCGCATATTAACAAAGATAAATCCAAGAATCAATTTTAGAACCTTTTAATAAAAACTGGAAACCCAATTATTGTAGATTTAATTCATACTTATATCAAAATTAACCTAAATTAATGATAATAAAAAGTGGGTTGGATGGGATATGTATTCAACTTTCTTACAATAATTACAATTTAATAGCTAATAACAATTTTTCACAGTGTACCTCCTGGACTTGGACTGACTAACAAAGCGGCGAGTCAGACACATCATTACCTACCAATTAGGCTCCGAAAAGTGTGTGCGTCTGTGTGGCGCAGGGTTTTGAGTTGGGGAATGGAATGGGCGCTATAAGGAGTGGATGAAGGAGGAGGAGAAGGAGGAAGAGAGTAGAATGGTAGCCAGACCAACACGAAGGCCCAGAGGACAGGGTTTCGGATGGGATGGAATGATCAGAGGGCTGCTCTTCTGGTGGCTCCATAAACGTTTACAACATTGCGAATGAGTTGGGTTGGTCTCTTGGAGTCTTGGGCTCCTGAGGATTGTGGAATGGGGAATGGGAGGTGGTGGGTATCCAAGTGACTGACGGGCAGCAAATAAGCCATAAATGCAGGAGAGCCCAACCTGGCGATGATGAAGTGCAAAGTGCCTGCTAACAGCTTGTAATGAGCCCGCAAAAGTGTTGCAAGAATTCAAGGGGAATTATTCTCACTGCCTTACAACTCATTTCCACTGGCATTCTGTACACAACACTGAGTGGGCAAATCCTTTTAGCAATTTATGCGCTTCGTTTGTTGATTGAATTTCGCACTGGATTTGTACAAATAAGCAATGGCAATCGGGAATCATCATCAACATCAATGACGAGGGTCATTCGTGCGTGAGCTAAGCAGTTTGGAAAGCGGCCAACAGCCAATAGCCAAATGCAAACAGCCATGAGAGTGTGGGAAAATAATAGGGGGTGACTGTTATAAGGGGTTAATGGAAACCCAGGCAAACTCAGATGACGGCCGGAGAAATGCGGACTCACAGGATGAGAAGGCGACGTGCTGACATGCAGCTAATTGATTGACAGATGTGTGTCCCTGCTCAATGTGATTTCTCAATAGAGACCTAAATCGATTCAAGTGGTCTGAAGGATCTGAAAGGCTTTAGGAATTGAAAATAGAAAAAGGATTACGAATAAAGCTTTCAATCAAAGAATTCAAAAAGTATCTAAATACTAAAAAGTCATATTTTTACTTGGCATATCTTAAGTTTCCACACTTAAGTACAGTGTTTTAAAAAATTGTGACCTCTCCGTGCAATCAAATCCAGTTTTTACGTATTTTAAAAGACTTAAAAAGTAATGTGCCATAATCCCTCTAAGTCTTAGAAATACCCCCAAAACGGAGGTCAAGTCGTAAGAGTTCGTCCCCAAGCTAAATTCAAATTTCAGCCGAAACCTACGGAAACCCTTATTTTTTTGGGGAGAATGATAAAGAGCTTTGTAATGCTTGCTATATACATAAAAAAATTACAGCATAAATCACACACGCACATTTACGAGCCACACACACACTGGGTTACACTCACATACAAATTTCGGTTGTTGTATTAAAAATAATATCGTCGTCTGGTCGACAAAGATAAGAAAATTTATCCAAAGGATTGCGCTTGGTGTTATGGCCACCGCAAAAGTGAGGCCAACCCTGGGTAACATCCCCTGCTTCCCCACCATTTTCCATCTCCCTTTGTCTGCGCAACCGCAAGGACAAGGCAGCAAGGACTCCTCCTTCGACTTGATGCCGAGCATTTTATGACCGAAGCCCCCAAGTCGAACTCATCATCATCGTCATCAGAGTCCAAGGACCATGGGTCAGGAGGGGATTTAGGCAGCTGGGTGTAGCAGCAGAATCAGAAGCAGGACCACCAGCTGCGATCTGTGGCCACCGATAAGGCGGGAATACATTTCATAAATGCCGCGCCGCAAAAAGGATTACGAGGCGGCCACTTCGGCTCCTGTTTCTGCTATTCAGCACAGCCAAAAAAAATTGGGAAAATCAAAGATAGAAATAATAAAAACTATAAAATGTTGGATAATTTTTAATATTTTTTTAATTTAATATCATTAATATTCCATCATTTAAGTCACATCATAAAGAACTTGGTGGCTGGCAAAAATAGTTCCTAAGCTATTCTAATTTGCATTAAATATTCCTCAACCTCTAAAGAACTATTCATTTAGATTTTTCTAAATATAGTAAATATAGCAAAATTAAAATATTTTTTACTTTTAACGGATTTATTTTTTGTATACTACCAAAGTAATAAATTTACTTAATTTAAAACAAATTTTTCCTGTTCAATATTCTGGTTTTCTCTCTGTGTATTACTTATTTTCCTCTCAATATTTCATCGTATCCGAAAGGGGAACCTCTGCTCGTTGGTAATTTATTGTTAAAATAGTATAAAATGTATTTGCCTCTCTGAAACGGCGTCACCCCAACTTTATGGATCGGAAAAAAAGAGAGCTTCATATATATTTCCAATCATAAATCGGGAAAATAGCAAGAGCACCCAACCTGTACGCTTTCCCTGTTTTATAGTGCACTTAGTGCCAGCCCACATGTCGTATGCTTGATATTTGTTTCACTAAGGATAAAGAAAGCGGGCTAAAGTTGCTTTTGGTAAGGGTTGTGTGTGTTGATGATGGAACGCGGCTGATAAGGTCGAGCGCCGTGTAATGGTTCTTTTTTCGATTACCGCTGCTGTCGATGTTTTTGTTGCTTTGTTGTTGCACTCGCCTTTGGCCCGCAGCAATTGCAATGAGTCCCGCATAAACATGAACCCCAAAAAGTAAAAAATAGAAAAAATACATAAAGAGATAGAGAAACTTTGCTTCTCCGCCCCGCGAATCTTGAACCTTGTCAAATGATTAATTACATGCCGAAAAGCTATCTAACAATTTGACTCGCTGTCCGTTTGTCCGTTTGTGTGTGTGGCTCGTTTTCTGTTCGCCTTTCGGCTGGATTGTCATTAAGCCAACAGCGCACAGCCACAGAGGGAGACATAATAAAAAATTATGCCATAGATAAAATGCCATTAGAGGGGAGGTGGAGTGGAGGTGGGGGTCACCACTTAGCGCCATTAGAAGGCAGCCAAACAGCCAACGGACAACGGACAACCGGAGGAGCAGAGCAGCCAACCAAAAAGCCAGGCCAAAAAGGGGGAGAGCTGTTGGGCTGCAAGTATGCAATTCTGCAAGATAAGCCGAAGCATTCATGAATTTCATAGATAAAAACCAAACACACACAGACAGGCCGCACACAGATACAAACGTGCACAGGGAGATGCGCTTACAGTACATTGCACAGGAGCAACAACAAATGAAGAGCGCCAAAAGTGAGCAACGTCATCATCATCATCGCCAGATACACCACACTACACACTATATATACATATTCACCAGATACACCCAGTTAGCAAGAAGGAGGAAATCAGGGAATGGCAGAAGGGGCCTTCAAACAGCAGCTGGAGCCATCGCAAACAAACAAACAAACATCAAGGGGCGGTCCCAGAAAAACCTACAAGATAGAAAAACCCATGGTGCTAGAAAGAAGATGGAATACCCTAAAAAATGTTGATGGATAAAAATATTAAGAACTATTTAAAGACTTGCAACATTAATGTTTTCTAAAAATTTGGTAAAAAAAAAAAATAATAAAAACCTAAAAAAAATTAAGATTACAAGTACTTTTTCCCTCTAAAAATATTTAATTCTTAATAAGAATATTTTGGAAACTTTGAAGGAAAAAATATGAAACTACTTAAAATTTAATAGAAAACATTTTTAAGATCCCCATCAATAAGATCTATAAATAACCATAGAAATCTTAGAAGACACTGAAACCACAGAAAGATCATATTCAGCTCTAAATATCACAAGTAATCCAAAGTTTGGGATCCCGAGAACCACCACCAACGAGTGACCACAGGGCCTAGTCCCATCTGGTCCGCAGGAAAGGCAGTGCAATGGTAATCTTTTGGCCAAAAAAGTGGGGAACCCAAGTGGGTGGCGGGAGGCGGGTGGGTGGCTGGCCCCAAGGAATGCCGCACGCTTTTCCCCACGTTTGTTGTCGGCTGACTGGCCAACTGGGCTCTTCGGTCGCTTGGCGTCGCCATGGAGTGTCAACAGCCAGATAAAGATTAGCCCAGACAAACGCCCACTTTTTAGGCGAACTGTTACGCCCACTGGCCACTCAACCGCCCACCGCCCCCCGATTACCTCCTCCCTTTCCGATCCCATCTGGCTTTTGTGGCCCTGTGTTCGTATGCTGGAAATCTTTCACTGACGCAGCACAAAAACGGCCACGTGGAAGGGCTGAGATTTGTATTTGGAGCGGGGAGCGGGGGAAATGCGAGGAGGATGGTGTGCTATGTGGGGTGCCCTACTCCAATTGCCACCAGTTTCGGGGGATTATTAATGATGAATGCTCGAGATGGCAGCGAAATGGTGCGGAATGTCGAGCCAAACGGGGAGCAGGAGCGGAGTTGAGGTTTTAGATTACGGATTAAACTGGCCCATGTATTATGGGGTAATCTCAAAATTCAGTGGTCTGAAAAAGGCATCCTAAAAGTTACAACTAAGCTTAATTGTTTTACAGTTTTTTAAAATATGGATTAAGCTGGATCTTCTGGAAATTCATTTTTGGGAAGATGGCTTCATAAAAGAGACTTTTTAAAAATGTAAAACTATCTTTATACTAATTGTTAATTATTAAAGAATTGAGCTATAATTAAGAATCACTTATCAAGAAAATAACCCAATTATAAATCTAGAGCCATTCAGATAAATTCAAATAAAATCCTCTGAACTCTACGATAATCCCCGGGGTTTATTACCATCCTTTATCTACTGAAAACATTCAATTCAAGGGACACTCCGCTCCTGGGAAACTCAAGTTCCAGAAGGGTTGTGGTTGGGTGGTGATGGGGTGGTCGGGTCAGAGACATCGTCTCAATGACGTTGACATTGCTGATGATTATGAAGTGATATGAAATTGATGCCAACGATGTCGGAGTGAAGTCAAAATTCCATCCAAGGGGTTACAGAGCAAGGGAGAGGGGTCTTATAAATAGAGTGAGAGTGACCCGTTGTCATTTCCTGCAGTCCATCGAAGCGACTGAAACGAGGGTTGTTCACCCCTGCTACTCCTCAAAAGGGTTTTCCCAAGGTCTGAGGTGTCAAAATCACAAAAACCGCAGGAGGCGACAGGGAGTGCCACTGCACTGATAAAAAATCGTATTAAATTAGCTCTCTCGTCTTCATCTTTTTTTCTGGATTAAATTTTTATTGGCAGAATATCAGCAGCTAGCAGGGATGGGTTTTAAAATTCCTGGGTCTACACACATCGAGAAATTTATTATTGGGCATTAACGGGTTATGTCTGTCAGAGGGAGACAGCAATAGAGAGACAGACAGAGAGAGAGAGGAGAGACTCGCCTGTTTCCTGCAGTCGAACAGATAAGAATTTATTTTTTGGCTTTGGCCCATTTCGTTTAAGCTGCTAACTTATCACGGATTGAACGGCGGACAAAAGGACAACGGACAACGGACAGGCGACAGGGTGTGTTTTCCACATTGAGGAGGATTTTCTTATATGCAGGACAAGTATTTCAAATTGGCGTACCTCTGCTGTCAACGGTCATCTCTTCTGTGGTATCGGAACAATCACCTAAAAAAAGAATTAAAAACGAAGTCGGGTTAGTAGATGGTAAAAAATATTCTTAAATTCAAATTTAAATATTTAAGTACTAATTTTTAAGTATGTAAAGCATAAACACATAAAACAACTTGCAGGCAACGTCTAAATTTGCCGGTTACTTCCCGCCCAAAGGTCTCGACTAATAGTTGCTGATATATATCGCAGATAGTTCCAGCCAAATGGCTTCACTTTAAAAGCGATAATAATTGCTGCGAGGGCCGCATTGTTTGCTTTTGTCCACCCATTCCCTGTTTGGCCCAGTATCTTTGCATCTTTTTCTGTTGGCAAACGTTGAGTTTGCCACGAACTACGCACAGTAGTTGGTTCGAAGGTTTGCGAGGCCGGTGTCCAAGCCTTCACTCTCCACTCGACCACTCGATTAAACTACAGTACCCAGAGTACCCAGCATACCCAGCCTAAAGTACCCACCCCCCTCTATACATCGCACTACTCTTTGTGTTGTTTTTCTCATTTTTGATTATATTTCGCTGATTATTCACTTCAAGGAATTATAATAACAATAATAACAACAATCCGCAGAATTCCTTCGTTTTCATTTCAGCTCCTCTGGTCTTCTGCTTCTGCTTCCTCTTCTTCGTTCGCCGCAGATCGGAGATAGCGCAGCCATACACACAGATACAGATACGAGTGAGTAGTGGCCAGAGTACTCACAGATGCAGATACATATGAGTATGAGCCGGGCCGAACTAAGGCCGTGGAATGAATGTGAAGCCACACAGCGCAGATAGGCGACTGATAAGCAACTGAAAGCTGGCTGCCATGGACGCGAAATGCGGACTTGGACTTGGACTACACAGTGGACAGTGTACAGTGTCGGACATGTCGGACAGGCGACCTTATACCGCTCCCTTCCCCAAAGCCCCTCCTTCATAGGACAGGGTCCAAAGGCTGGCTTCGATAGCAATTGGCGGGATTTTCCACATATGACTTGCAGGTTGATTTGAACCTCCAGGGAATTTAACGGGAACAGCTACACTCGAAGTGTTCCTACTTATAACCAATATAATCAAAATAGTAAATAAAATGAATACATAATGATTAAAGGTGTTTTCTGGAATTTTGATGTTTTTATTATTATTATATTTATATATCCAAATGATCCCCCATTTCCAAGAATTTCCTTAGCTAATTTCAATAACTAATGAATAATGTAATCTCAAATTTAAAATTCAGTGTACTCTTCTGGGTAAGTAAAATCCCAAGAATTTAAAATAATTTCCAAGTAAGTGATGAATGTGTTTACATCTAAACCAGATATGGGCAATTCTCTGCTGTCGCACGCGACGTTCGTACGCTTTGCAGGTGAAAAAAACCATCTTCCAGGACTTCTTTTCTTTTGACACTAAGCTGAAATTAAAGGTCTTGATTAGCACTAAAATACGTGCTAAAGCTGACTTTGGGCCATTTTTCGTTTTTAATATATATAAAAAAAAACCAAGACTTTCGCACGCGACACCAATAGAAGTGACTTTTTTGACTTCCCGCTTAACTTTCGATTGTAGCGAAACGTGAAGGAATATTTTAATGCAGTTAATTTCATAGTGACCCCCATTCTTTCTTCTTAAAAGTGTATTTGGTTTGGTTGAAAAATTTTTAGTAGTTATTTTTTTATTTGCAATGAAGTGACTGTCACACGCTACATGTCGCACGCGACAGCTTTTTCCATCTTTTCTTAGGTGGTTTTTCTGTAAGCTTAACGTCAAAAAAATCGTTTAAGAGCAACTTTAAAAAATACCAAAAAAATACCAATAAATGACTTTTTTGTCCATATTATAGGTATTGTCCTGGAAAATTATCCAAGGATACTCAAATTACTTAGTTTAGTTGAGGATCCATCTAACTAAAATCAAATATCAGTGCAAAATCATATAGAAATATGTTTTTATCAAGTTTCAAGCTTTTTGGCTTGGTTGACATCCTTAGAGAATTGCCCATATGCAGTTGAGCTGCAATATCTTAATAACAAATGTTGTTGACAAAAGAAAGTATAGCTATAAGCAACATAGAATAAATTCTTAATAACTGACGGATATCAGTTTATGTTTATTGGATATTAAATGGATAATATTACAGGTTTCTTAGTTTCTTCCTTTCCTGTGTATTACTCAATTCTCACCTCTCGAATTGCTACTGAGCATTATTTCCTTCATAAATATAATAATCCACTTGGCAGATAATCCAGGTTTAGTAGTTGTTGGCTAGCTCGTTCACTTTCCCACTTGGCACATGTTTTAGCTTTCGGTTTAGGCCGTACTTAGGCGGCAATTATGTTGTCACTTCTCGTGGGAATTCACTTTGACTCACTGCACTCACAGTAATACAATATTATTCAAATTTTTTCGCTATGACGAGCGTACGTATGGTTATGATATCGTATTGTAGCTCTCGTTCCGACTGAGGGACTGAGGTCTTCAAGGGAGTACCGCGCGCGTACCGCTCGTGGTTGCTGACTGCTCCGCGTTCCACAGCAAACTGAAAACTCGCCGACGACCGGCTGAGTGAGGCGGTGAGTAATGAAATTTTCGTGCGCCGCTGTGAGATACAGATACAACCGATACAGAGATACTATGGTAGCAACCGAGCGAACTGAACCGAGGAGTAAACCGATGACGACGCAGCACAGCTGATGTTTGTTGATGCCGGGATGCCGGGCCAAAAGTTGTTTATCTTTGGATTTCGAACTGGGATTCGTACTGGCATGGATTCGTATCAGCAGCCGAGAAACTCTCTCGTTCGTCGGTTAGCTGCAAACTGAAATAAGATATGTGAGTGGAGTGGCGACCCCTTAGCTCTGAGACTCTCTGCTCTGCTGCGGTCGACTTCCTTCGCTCGCCTCGGAATTATTCGAAACAAAAACTGATAAAGCACTGATAAGGAGCGCAGCGCGGCGAGCTCTGCGCTTAGATAACATCGCAGAAACAGAAACAGAACCAAAACCAACAGCCAAACAGCCAAACAACCAACCAACCAGCAGCGAACGGATACACAACCAACACCGCTGCAGATACAGATACAAAGATATATTCGGAGAGGGTGTGTACAGTGTACACTGTGTGTGTGTGTCGGTGCGCGAGGGAGATGCTTTTCAGCGATATCGCGTCTACGGCTAATGGAATTCTGATTATTGCTTAGTGATAAGCGTTTTGTGTTTAATTGTATCTCTGTATCTGTATCTGAGTGCACTGGGCGAAAAGTGGTGCATGAAACATTTCTGAGAATAGTTGGAATTTTCAAGGTAATAGGTGTGTACAGTACAATACACTAGAATAATCTTAAGAACTTTAAAACTTTTTTATAAATATAAATGTTTTTTAAATTTATATATATAAAGTTAACATAAAAATGTAGATTGTTGGTTAGATATTCTCTTTGAACTTGGAATACTGTTATCTTAGTGTTGGGATTTTTGGTATACAGTTAAATAATCTCAAATTCAAGTGTATTTTCCTCGGTACAGTGAGATCTCTCGCACAGGTCTCCCCATTCGGTTATCATTCACCTCCTCCGGCCTCCATCCACATGGCCATTTCTATCTGCATCTCCATCAACTCTCCATCATCATTCTGCAGCTTTTGGCTCACGGGGCTTTTGTTCGGCGTTTTCTCGGTTCGGTTTTCCTTGGCGAGAGGGCTTATCGCTTGGCGTAGATCTATTTTTATGTTGCTCTTGCTACTCTTTCCCTCTCTCTCTTTCTCGCTCCTTCCTGGCACTCCCCATCTACACATCTCGAGCGACCTCCGCCTCTGATTCCTATCGGCGTTTGGTTTATTTCCATTTCCCTGGCAACTTCGCAGATGCAAAAGTAAAAAAAAGCAGAAACGTTTTCTTCTTTCTCAGCGATTAAAATCGCCTGGTTTCTCCTGCTCATCCGCTCTTTCTCCCATTTGGCTCTCCGCAATCAGCTGTTGCCAGCATGTTGCGCATGCGTTGTGGTCATATCGTAATATATTTCGAGATATAGCCAAAACAACCCAGCCCACAACCCTCCCCCGGCCGATTTCGCTGTTGTCTGCTGGCAACGATTATCTCGTTTGCCATTGTTGACTTTTAATTAGATTCATTAAACGTGCCGCTTGCCGCCAACTCTCTTGCAACCCCCTTCGGTTAGCCCCTGGGTCCAAGGTTTTTGAGCACGACTTGGAATATACCCTAGATATCCATGAGATATTGCTGTTCAGGGGCGCATATGTTTAGATCAACGTGAGCCAAAGATGAACGATAAGTCATACGTTTTTGAGTTGTGTTGCCCCAAAAGTATCCAGTAATTAAATTGAATTATTTTTTACGATCTAGTGATTTTAAAAATTCGTTACAATCCTCTTGTTTAATTTCCTGATTTTGTAAAATTATAAGAACAAAGGCTTCATATTAGGAATTTTTGTATCTTTTCGTTTTCAATTATTCAGCTATTCCAGGGTATTTAATTTTCGTTATTCCCTGCATATCAACTTTAGCCTTTTTTTCAGCTTATGTGTTAGATTAAATTTTCAGCAGTTTGTGGGTGTTTTTTTTTTTTTTGTTTCGAGCTCATGCAGCGATAAACACTTCATGCGTGAATATCTGCAAAAGGTTTTTGATAAATGCGACCGCTGCGGTTGTTCGGCGTTGTTGTTTCTGGTGTTGCTGCTGGTTGTTTGTTGTTGGGGTGATGAACTGCCAGCACTCGCTCTGCCTCTTTCCCCCGAAAACTCTTCTTCTCTTTTTGACTTTGGCAAAAGCAATTGTTTTGCAATTATGTTGCTACAAGTCTGTACATTCAGTTTGGCTCAGTGTGCGCTTGTATCTATGTCTGTCATTGTTGTTACGTGCTCATTTATTGACATAAATATGAACAAATGCGACAGATCAACGTCTGCTGATTGCGCTACATCGAAAAAGCGTTTTCAAGAAAATATGCTAAAAATACAAAGAGCAACAACAACAACAGCAGCAGCAACAATGAGTGAATTATTACACAGAAAACATGAATAATGGTAGAGCTAAATATTTAAAGATAAAAAGATAACTTATCTTAAAAGGAAATCTAGCTATCTTCTGTGGTAGTTACTAGTTAATATTTATTAAAATATTTTTTTATGTAATTAATAAAACTAAAATTGGTTTTCTTTTAATATCGATATTTCCAGATTGGATCAAAGGAATTGTTTCAGTGTTTTTCCTGCAACTCCGAATGACGCAGCACTTGGAGGCACTCCCCCGCTTCCCTGTCATTCCTCTTCTGACCTCGATGCCTCCTCCCCCCCCCCCCCCCCACACACACACACACGAAAGACGAAAACTCCGCTGAGAGCGCAGATGCAAGCGAGTTGATAAGAGATCCTCACGCTGATAAGAAAGCAAAAGCAGCGAGCAAACTCACAGTTGTTGCTTATTTTTTGGGGTTATTTCTACTTCTACGCTGAAGCCTGGCTCTGTTGCCGTCTCTCTCTAGGCGCGTATCTCCATCTCTCTCTCTCGCTGTTCGTCGCTTTATTTCATTTCGTTCGCTTTTCGGGTAGATGCATCGTTAAGATTAGCACAGGCAGCATTTGTTGTTGTTGTTGTTGGGGGAAAAAAACATTTATCATGAAATAAATCTACTTAAGTTTTGTTTTTTCGTCTGCGTTTTTTTAGTTCCCTCCAAATTCTGCACAGAAAAAATAATACTTCAATTAAAAGTACTTATTTTTGAATTTCAATGAGTTTTAAAATCCTAAAGACAGCATTTTTAAATAAAACAAACTTTTTAACTCATTGAGAAATATTTAAATGAAATACATTTGAAAAACATTTTTTCCCTGTGTAGAAACTGTTGCTGTTGTAACTCGAAACTCGCACATTACTATATAGCGGAAAAGAGGTTGGGGATCGGTGTTATATAATCAATGGAGCTGCTCAGTTGCTCAACTCATTTCCACCGAAAAACCCAAAAATGGTTCAACCTTGAGTTGGCTCTGTCTGTCTCTTTCTCCCTTTATCTCTTGTCTCCTTCCCACACAGCAGGTGCTGACAATTTCGCTTCCCGTTTCCTCCCCACCTTTTTAATTCACCCTCGGAGCCTGCATATTTATGAAGTCTGGCAGATAAGCGATGACTTCATTGTAGCGAAATTAAATCAATTAACATAAGCCAAGGTGCGAGCCAGCCCACCGACCTCAGGGCCACCCTAAGCCACCCCGAACCACCCACTCCGCCCCCTGAGCACTTATCTCTGTCTCCCAGCTACCTCCCCTTCTCACTTATTCCTTTTGGACTAATCTAGCAATCAATCAAAGTGATTTAAATTTCATACCGCGTATCTGCATCACCACCACCGTAATTCACAATTATGGAGCTCGAGTACAAAATATACATTTCTGAAAATCACGATTAAGAACTCAACCGAAAGCCAGACTGAAATTTGAGTTATTATCGCTGGAAAACAGAAAGGGAGAGAGAGGTGGGTTGGGATTACAAATGGGATCTGTCATAACAGATTTAAAAGATATAATTATTTGACTTTTCGAGGGGGAGATGGGTATAGAAGGTTGAAAATAATTTAATAATATTTGATTTAATATAATACTCGTAATATTTAAAAATTATTTAAATCTATCGAGGTTTGGTCCCTAATTATTTCCATTTTATAGCAATATCTTTTTCTCCGTCTTAACATCAATCTATCTACCTGTAGGTGACTCACTTATCCAGCAAAGATCATCAATCTTTTATAGCCGCAGCTCCTTTACTTTCTAGTGCCCGATCTTCAGATCTACAGATGTATATTTATGGCCGTGAGTAATACAAAACCCAGTGGATTTGTTTTATTGACCCCCTTTTTTCTGGGCCTTAGCCTTGGCTCCTCCACCACCACCACATTTCAGCGTTTCGGGTTTGCTAAGTGGTCATAAAATATGCTTAATGCATCAGGAAGCCGCCTCTATGCGGGTGCCACTGGCAACCCCTTTTAACGGACACCCCTGCTCTACTTCTACTTCTACTTCCCCTTGGCGTCCGTCGTAAAAACTCCTTATCGCGGAGTTTCGACTGCGACTTCGGCTTCCCAGTCATCCGTTGGTAAGTGCGAGATTAAAATATTGGATAAAGCGGCAGCAGAAATGCATGGCGGGTAGATGCGATAAGGAGTGGAAATGGAAATGGAAACGTTCCTTGGTCGTCGGTCGTTTCGTTGTTGTCGCCGCTCTTTCAAAAATATATTTCTACGCTATCGACATCGCCGCCGCCGCCCTGTTTTGAATACTGGGCCTCGACTCGACTTGAGGCTCGGTTCCTCGGGTTTCTCGGGTAAGTGAGTGATAAACACGAGTTATCGCATCAATTAGTTCGGCGTCAAGTTGACGTCGTTAAAGGCCGCAAAACAAAGGCCCCCAGGCAGGCAGCTCGACTCATTTTCGATTTTTAACCAAAAGAGAGTCACTCGCATTTGAATGGGAAGGCGAAAGTCATGCCGGAATGCCATAAAAACCAGAGTCGCCGACCAAATCGCGGACTGCGTCCCTTTTTTGGCCAACTGAGGTGTTGTCGAGAATTCACGGCCAATGTAGCTACAAAAAATAAGAAAAATAGCTGGAAAATAGTTGGGAAGCTTAATTTAACTTTGTATTTAAAAAAATTTAGGACTTACTAAGTACGAATTTTTATAAAACTTTATGTTTTTAATCTCAGTAAGTAACTGAAATTCCGTTAAAAAAGTTTCAGTCATGTATGAATAACTTTCAGATTAGCTCAATCCAAACCACTGTCAAAAACTGCGATTTTTAAAATGTTTTAAAAACAGTATTTTACAGTTCAATTTTAAATTTAAAAAAATAAATTACATATTTTTAAATACGAGAATAGCTTTTTGGATCTTTCAGTTAAATACGTATTAGTCATTTAGTATTATCGTTTTTTTAAATTTAAAGCTGTAATATTTTTTGAACTGAAACCAAATAAGCAACCCTGTTGTACTTGCGATTTTCGATATTTTGAGACGGGGGCGCAACGTTGACAAGAGTGTCAATGATCCTATAACCGATATTGAGACAACGTCGCCGCCGTCGTCTTCTCCGCTTCTCTTTCTCCTTCTCCCAGCCAGATACAGACCCTGTGTATCTTTTCTCTTTCTCCCTGCCCGTCGCCATACGCAAATTGAGCTGGAAAGTGGCTTGTAAAACATTAAACGTTTCTGGTCCAGTCGCCAGTCATCAAATGAGCAAATGACGCGACCAAGGAGCGATGTGGGTGGGCCAAAGTCGGATGCGGACTCGGATTCCATTCAGATTCAGGTAGAGATGCAGATACAGCACACGCCAAAGTCCGGGCTAATTGCCAGGGTGCGTCTGTCTCTGTCGAGTCCTCTCTTGCCATCTCTTTCGGGCCCACGAAGGGCGTCTCTTTCTTTTCGCCTCCTTGGTCCTGTCAACGGCTTCCACAGTGCGTCAAAAGATCTCGAGTGGATAACGATGACGACGACGACGACGTCGGTTATCGCAGCCGGAAGTGCCATCATAAAAGGAAGGTGCAATAAAAATATTTTACACGCCTGCTCTCTCGCTCACACCCACCTTTTACCTCTCTTTCTGTCCTTCCATTTCAATGGGAATACCTCTTTCGGTTGCCTGCTTGATCAGCTCAATTGGTTAGGAAGTGGCTGCCAATTTGCAGACTGTAACGATTCCGGCAATACACTTTCTCATTAGGAAAAAGTCAAGGCGAGACTCATTTAAATGTATGGTTTCCAGAAATTGGATAAGATTTTAGGAGATTAAACTAAAAGTTATACATATTTATTTATACCAGCGGTTGGCTGCTTCCTATGCGGCTGGCAATTAGCTCTGCCCTTTCTCTGCCGCCGCACGCACAGTATGTAATATTAAATTATATTTGGTCCACCATTGTTTTTGGACATAATAATATAGTTTTTTAATTGTTAAATTTTTATTACTTTTTTTCAGCTACCTCCTATGGTTGATATACCCCAAACTTATACACTTTCCAACAATGTATTTGCGGCTGACTCAATCTGAGGCCACTTTCCCCTGATTCACTACCGATTCTGATTCCTGCACACATGCAGGCCACATGTAATATGTTCAGATGTGAGATGACAACGGCGACGACGACGAAGGCCTCATCGGAAATGTTGCTCTATGTGGCCTTATCAGCTGGCATTCCATTCCTGGTGCTCCTTCCCAGAGTTCCCATTGTTGACTGCTCCTGCTCCTGGTTTTCCTCCCCTTCCTGTTCCTGTCTTCCACATGTGTGTGGTGGGTTAAAAGGGAATCAGGGGCACAGGAGGAATTCCCCCCGAGAAACTGACTCATGCCCGAAAAGTGTTTTTGGGTCGCACCATAAAAATCATAACAGTTTATGTCCCGAAGGCTTCTCGTTCGCAAAGAAGACTCATCATCATTCGCCCCTCTGCCCACCGAACTCAGTGAGAGATTGCCATCAGCGAAAGTTGTGGTCAAATAAAAAATCATTTGTCCTGCGTAGTAAACGACCCGTCCAAAAGGAGGGAGTTCAAGGTTCAACTTTCAGGGATAATAACAATTTTCGTAAATTACAAATTACTTATGGAGGGAGCTTTGCTTTTACTTGTGTGTGTTTGCTTTCCTCGCACAACTAAGGGAAAATAAATAGTCTTGTATTTGTTGTTAAAATACTACAAATTGAGATAAGTGTTTAGGAAAATAAAAATATCCTTAAATTATTTAAAGACCATCTGCTTCCGAAATAATCTTGAAACTTTTATTCTGCAGCCCTATTTACTTGACCCCGGCTGTAAATAAGTCATGTTCATTAAAGCAAACTCGGACACGCACACAAATAAATCGCTTATCCTTTATCCTGTGGCTGTGTGTGTGTGGGTGAGCTGTGTGACTGGGCCAGGATGATAAATCCTCATCCGACTCGGTGGCCAGTGGACTGCAGCCGGCTAAATGACAAACTGCAAGGAGGCAGGACCAAAAACAAAACACCAGCGCACGCAGGACAACGCAGCTGATAAGAAAATTGTGGGGGAGTAACTCAAAGCGTTTGTCTCAGTGTAGCGAGCGAGCCATTAAATTGACAAAATACCAACACAGTGGGGGTATTTCAGAATGTGGGGAAAGTGGGGAAATGGGAAAGTCAGCCACAAAAAGGACATTCCTCAGAGCCGAGAGAAAAAGCGAGAGCGAGATAGCAGGCAGCGCCATATTTTATATTTTACATTCTTATCGCAAAACTCTCACTCAGCCATTCCGTTTGGGCTGGAGGTTAAAAGGGGGTTGTGGTGGAGAAAGCAAGCCGGAGAAAGGGAGAACGATAGAGAAGCAGAGACACAGAGGGAGGGAGAGGGAAAACAGTAGCTGGAGAACTGATAACACCCGCGCTAATGGGACCAAACAATGCCAAATGGAGCAACGCAGCAGAACAGCACAGAAGCGATGCACACAACCACAGATTCACCCACAGCCCACTGCCCCACCCACACAACAAGGACACACAACACGGCAACAGCTACGACAGCAACAACATCATCGGGAGTAGTAGACCCACCCAAAACTGGGCTGGGCCGTCTTATCTATGGCCATCAATCAGGCGAGCAGCGAGCGGCGATAAGCAAAAAGATTTTAAATGGAGTGCACACAGTCAACGAGAGAAAAGGAGAGGAGAAAGAGAAAGCGAGATGGGGCATACACTGAACGGAAAAATGCTGTAGAAACTAAGATGGCCTTGAGTTACTTTATCCTAATTAGTAGCCATAGATTCATTTTAAGAAATTCGTTTTGGTAAAAAAAAGGTAGTTTTTACTTACGAAGAAAAAATATTAATTGTTCATTATTCGAGAAGAAATGTTCTTAAAATCAAGACGAATGTTCTTTTGAGTTTGTTTTTAAAGAATAAGTGATCTTAAAATAAAGATAATTCCCGATTTTGATTTTCCACACGAAAGCAGTTCGAAACGAGATCTTTTCATTTCGATTTTAAGATCTTGGCTCAGTGTTTTTTATTTCTGGCTTTGGGTAAATAGAATTGATGAATGATTTAGGCTTTAAAGAATTTGGAACCATTTTGTCGTCATCAATATTGTTATATTGTTATATTTACTTTCAGTGTTTTAGCAGGGACATCCGTACCCCAGCCTCTTGTGATGTCAGGAGCGCATCTCTGGGCGGGAATTGGGTGGCGATGGGAGGGTTTTGTCCTACGACTGCTGGCAGAGATAAGCGAAGCTCAAACTGAATGCAGACAAAGGGCGGCGAGGGAACGGAAAAGGGGGACGCGATAGTTCCTGGCCAGGTGATGCCACCACCCACTTTTGTGGCCCAACCCCCCTGGTGATTCAGTGAATTTCATTTTCTGCTCGCGGCCCACGAATATTTTCACTTGCCGTTGGTGGCGTTGTCGTTATCAGTTGGCCCAGCTTTTCTGCTCCTGGAGGATGTGGAAGGGGGTGGGAAGGGGTTGGGAAGGACGTGGCAGGACAGTGAAGGCAGTTGCTTATCACACACACACACACTGGTGTTAACCATACGCCAGAGGCATCAGTGCAGCATAAAGCAATCGCGGCAGTAGGACAGAAACAATGACAACCAGTTGACAACCCTTCTGTACAGCAACCCTATCCCTCACCTCCCCCCTCCCCACCCACTTTTCGTAATCAAGGCTCTTCAGTGTTGGAAAATGCGCAATTTTGCATTGAATGAAATGAAATTGTTAAATGAAATGATTCGCCTCCCATTCAAAGGCGTCGCTTTTATGCATTCACCAATTGATTTCAGCAATGCCCCCTCCCCCCGCCCCCCACACTATCGGGCTACGCCCCTCGCCCCTTTTAACCCCCTTTGTAGCGCCTTTACTTAATTAACTGAAGTGAAAATGGCGCCTGCATGGAAACTGATAAACAAACATTTTTCGGCCTCGATGGCAGGACCAAAAGACCCAGGAAAATTCCCATTGTGGCCGAGGTCAGAAAGTGAGGGGGGTTCTTTTTTTTTTTTGGGCAGTAGGGGTAGTTCCACTGCTTATCGCCTGTGTTTGGAATGTGCCAAGCCATTCGAGGCTCGACATCCAGGCAGCAGTAGTGGAGATAAGGCACCCGAAACAGCAGAAAACGGGGGAACAGGAGCAGCAACTCCCAGGCTAGTAGTCCTAGCTCCACATATAACGGTGGTTAGGAAGGTCCTAGAGGGCGGGTCCAGAGGGTCCACAGGTCCTGCGTTCATTGCGTGTGCGATACCACAAACACATAGAGAAACTCAGGTGAGCGGTGGTAGCGAGAGGGAAAAACACTTTGGGGTAAGCCAACTATACGAAAAGCCCTTGTTATCTTATAGGGGCGAGTGGGCGCAACTTCTCGAGTTCTATTTTAGGCAATAGCCTGCTTTCAATAGTAAGGTTTAAGAAAAATAAAATAACATTAAGTCTTTGGCTTTGGGATTAAATAATATTTCTAAATAATAATATGGAACCCCTATATCACCCATCGCAGCTCTAACTACAATCTAACAAAAGAGCGTGGAAACGCTTGGCATCCTTTTCGTCCTGCGCTCTCTCCGCACACACACACACTCCACACTCTGCCAAGTGCGTTTGTGTGTGATGGCTTGTGTGTGGCGAAACAGGAGCGCAGAAATCCTGGAACGAAATCGTTCGCCTGCTGCAGATACATTTGTATCTATATCTTGCAGATGCCGAAGCGAAGCTCATTGTGTGCGTACTTTGCTTGTTCGCTTGTTGCTCTTAACCACGCGCGAATGTTTGTCAAATACTTGGCTGACCCAGATTACGCAATCGGCGAGGGGGGTTTACTGAAGGAGATATGGCGGTGGGGTCAGGTGCGCCAATCCGAGATATATAGACGCTATGGACTGCCTGCTGCTCCGATATGGGCTCTGCATACCCCCGACTATAGCCCGGCGAAGGAGAGCGAGCGAGAGGGTCCGAGGGGCAGTTGGTCGATAGCGATACCCATCCAGAGTAGCACGTGCAGCTCTCGCGAATTCATAAGCCCCGACCGAGATTAAGCCGCGAGCTCAGCTGTTCACAGCTTATCACTCGGAAGCCTTATCACTTATTACCACCTGCAGCTGCAGCTGAGTATCTGAGCAAGTTGGCCGAGAAAAACGAGCAAGAAGCTAATAAGCAGCTGAAGGTAAATGGGATAATTAGATAGACGGCACATCGATTTTACAATGCAGAGAAAAGAATCGGTAAAACTGAAATTTTTCTTTGGAAATTATTTTAGCATTAAAACCTATTTTTTTACATTTGAAAATATTTATTTAAAATACTTTTTCCCGATGTATCTCTTTCCAATTTCCTCCTTTTGGCCCACAAATTTGGCTCGCTGCGAGCAACGTTTAATGATGATTGCCTCTGATTGATAACATTTATTGCGATTCGCATTCCTCTGCCCTTTTGCACCCATTTCCCCTTTTTCAGCAAACTGAACAGATTTATGTGTACAATGTACATATACATATCTTCTCTCGTTAATTTTTGGTCTACAAAATTGTGGTTTATTTTTGGTGACTAGTCGCTGTGGTCGATGCCATTTGCCGATAGCTCTGATGGATTCTTTGATGATAAGCTCTGCAGGCGAATCCCCAAACCACAATTAATGCCTGAATAATTCATCAATCGAATCGATGCGAGAAAGTTCGGCACATGACAAATTGGGAGAGTGGACAGTAAATAGCAAATCAGGCGAGTATAAAGGATAATCTTTCGCTTTTCCCCTTGGTTTATTACCATCTCAAGATCAGCTTACTACATTCTCATTAACTACCTCATTCACCGTTTGTCGGATCTCTTAGATCCAGTTACGATCCAACTGAGATCCATCCTATTCTCGTTATGGTCGCTATAAAGCTGCATGGTTTCCGAACTTAATGCAGATAGGGAGAAAATCCAAAATGCGATTTCATTTACGACTCTGGGCTATAACTTATGCACATATTTGTGACTTTATTTGGGTTTGGTCCCCTCCTATAATTCGATTGGGGATTGGGGTGTTGGATTACGATTACGCATGGCGAGGTATTGAGTATCGCTTAATATTGATGAGGCTGCTGGGGGCCAGAGATGCCGGGGAATGGTAATGGGAATCGAGTTGGCGCCCCATGACTAAATAACTAAATGTGCCATGCGAGCAAACAGAGTCATAAACTTCTGCTTTATGACCATGGCATGCACACACTCTCAAGCACAGTGGGCACACCTATACCTATACAAGGTGTTTTAGCTACAGGAGCGGTCAAATTGCTAGGGACTAGTTTTAACAAGAGAGAACGCTATAGTCGGGTGCCCCGACAATCAGATACCCGTTACTCAGGTAAAGGGAGTGCGAGGGAGATGGAGATAGAAACTTTGAACACGCATAACTTTTTAACGAATGGTCCGATTTGAAAAATTTCTTCTACATTTCGATAGGTATTGATAAACACAATAAAACTGCATTTTTACTTTTCCGAAATATTGAAATTTTTAAAATCGTATATAAGCGATTGTGGGCGTTAGAGGAGGCGTGGCACCCTTTTGAAACAAACTTGCGCTGCGTAGGAACTCCAAGAATCTTCATGCCAAATACCAATCTTCTAGCTTTTATAGTTTCCGAGATCTCAGCGTTCATACGGACAGACGGACAGACAGACAGACAGACAGACAGACAGACGGACAGACGGACAGACGGACATGGCTAGATCGACTCGGCTAGTGATCCTGATCAAGAATATATATACTTTATGGTGTCGGAAACGCTTCCTTCTCCCTGTTACATACTTTTGCACGAATACAATATACCCTTTTACTCTACGAGTAACGGGTATAAAAATAAAATAACACAATATTGAAGGACATAAATGTTTGATTGTAGCATAACTAGTTACTCCCAAACAGAAGTAATTTTAATAAAAACCAATTTACTAAATTGATAAAATTGTTTCAAAAATTTTGAAAAGATTTGTATTAACTCCAAATTAGTGAAAAACTTATTAAATTAGGACGAATATTTTTTGGGTGTACAATCTTAAGTTCTATTCTCTTGCACCTGGTTGTATTGGTACATATATCGTCTGTCTATCGGTTGAACAACGCGCTTTTGGGTTATATATCGACTATCGCTAGGTTAGGATCTTCCCCCTCCCCTCGCCCCTTCCATAACCACCCCCCTCCCCCTCATTTCCCTGAAAAGCCGAAACGAGTTATCGCTTAGTTGGCATCTGTTTCTCCACCCCATCCCCCATTATCCCCACTTTCTGTGCTACCAGCAGGATATTTGCCAATAAAAGCAAAAACGAAAACTTTTTATAGACACGCACACAGACTAACACAGATAGCAACTCACTCGCACACACACACACCATTTGGGGCAGACCTTATCAATCAATCTTAATTAATCACAAGCAAAGATCGCATAAAACCAAAAGGAATGGGGCAGGAGATTGTGTGCATGCCACACAGGTGCCCGAATCGGTGAAAAAAAACCCAAAACTTCGTCATCGTCGGCTACAAATCGATGAGCAAACAAAACCCGCTTGCTGTTGGGTCTCAATTTCATGTACGGATACAATTCTGATTAAGAAATGAACTGAAGTTCAGTTTAATAGGAATTTAATGGTAAATGAATAAACAAGAAGTGGAAAAGTTGGGGAGATTCCATTTGTTATATCAAATTATTATGTAAATTATGCCATATTATAATTTCTCAAATTTATTATCTTTTTTAGGGTCCTCAAGCTAAACCTACCTTAAAAATAAATAATATTTAAGGAAAAGTAGATAAAAAACCAATTAGGTTTAAAATTGTTGTTGAATGGATATTAATATGGATATTTGTAAAACATATGAAAAGCTGTTCGATATTAATTTGCTTATACGTGCTTTTGCACTGAGAAAAACGGGAAGCGTGTACCTTATTTATGATTATGATAGTATAGTAAGAAAACTGTACTTGAATATGGAAAGAAAATATTGTTGTGTGCTTTTGAATTGATTATCTTTAAGACGCCCGATTAAAATCCTGGTTAAACTCAATCATCCTATTCCAAGCTTCCATTTCCTGAGCTGATTGATTTTTTCGAGTGTTTCTTATCTCATTCCGGAGTGAAACAAAGGGCAAAAGCAGCGAATCAAGGTATTCCTGGTCTTTCTGCCTTTCCAACCGACTTTCTGCCACACCTGCCCCAGTTTTTCTGGGTGAGCCAAAAGCGAACGGACTTTTATCAACTGCCGCCGTCGCCGCCGCCGTCGCAGCGATAATGAAGACGCCAGCGCCATCAGTTTTGGAATAAGGAACATCAACGGGGGAATCTCGTTTAACCTGCCCCTCCCCCTCCGCCCCTGGGAACCCCCCTTTGGAACCCCCCTCGGAAGTTCCTCAAACAAAAGCCGCCGTCGCCTTTGTGGTCTTGCCTTGAAGCGCCACTCGAGCGCCACTTAGATGAGATGTCTTGATGTCTTGGCGGGGATGTCGCCCCCTAAACCCCCTTCTTCAACTGCGCCCCTTTGGCTTATCGCAGCCAACGAAAAAACGAAGAAAATTTTCATTAAAATGATTTATGGAAATGCAAAGCCCGTTCGATTTCGATCGGAATGTGTACGTATATATAACCGGCATCTATCTGTGGGCACAGGTGACAAATGGTTGCATTTAGTGGGGTTCTAACTTTTGCTCATAATTAATTACAATTTAGTTTATTAACCACCAAAGTTGCGTGGGGTAAATATGTAGAGGCGAGAGAAAGGGTAGGTTTGATGTATCGACGGTGATAAAGTTGACAAATTTTGCTTTTAAGCTTTAGCTAATGAGAGGCGGCTACCCAGAATGAGGGAGTGAGAAAGTGGTTCTGATGATTACTACAACCCATAAATGAACACAAAATGCCAACTCAGCTGTGACGACAAATCAAAACCGAAATATAACAAGCAAAAGGATCGGGACCCAAAGCACTTGCTGAATCAGCAAAGTTAGCCAAGGCAGAGATTCTAGATGTCTGCCGAAATGTTAAAACATTATAATTCCGCTTATCGCAGCTGGAAAATCGCATTTAAAAGGCGCGCAACTTGCCATAAACAAAGAAAAGGGAAAATAATGAGACAGGACATGGACTGAAGAAGAGGAAAAGTACTGCAAGGCAGTCAAGTGAAAGCAAAAACAAGAACAATACAAAAAGTTGACTCGAGACAAATTTTAATATAACTTTAAGGAACCCCAAAATGTACCAGATACATAAGTAATAGAAATTACTAGAGAGCTACTACAAAGTCTAAATTAATAGATCAACACAGAGGCCAAATGATCCAAGAAAGTCAATTTGTTACAAAGTCTTGACATAACTAGTTGGGAATTATAGGCCACAGAAGATGTCCTAACCTATGTACAATACCAGATACCCATCTCTTTCCCTCCAAATGTATCTGTATCTCACCTTGAGCTTTTTTTTGCCTCCTTGTTTGTGTTTTTGTTGAGATTCGCGACCGGCATTGAACAGGCGCCCAGAAAAGGCAGAAAGCAGAGCCAGGGAACCCGGCGAAAGAACCCCAGACGAAACGGAGCGATATTCCGAAAAAAGGCAAAAAAAAGGCAACAAAGAAACCAAAACGAATGGAAAAGGAGCTGCAGAGGGGTGTATCGGTGTGTGTATATCTGTGAGGCACGCAAATAAAAACAGCCTCAAAGATAAACAACAACATAAACACAAACGATGGCAAAAAGCCGGCAACAGAGAGAGAGAGAGAGAGTCCCCAAAAAAGAGAGAGAGAGAGTGAAGCAGGTGGAGGCAATCGCCAAGTATTAACAAACAAACAAACAAACCAGCAAACAAAACAAGTACAACAACTGGTGGTAAACAAGCAAACAAACACACACAAACAGAAGCAACAACAAATATTCATTTTTCACCTGGGAAAAAAAGAAACACAAATAAAGGTGTTCAGCGAGAAAGAGATAGGGAATATTTAGGGGTGAAAGAGAGGTGGAGAACTCCTGATTTGTTTTTATTTTGGGTATTTTGCTAGCTCTTCTTCCCCGTTCCATTAAAAACCATTCAGATAAGAATATTTTCAGTCCACGTCCAGCTGATAAATCATTAGGAAACCGAAAGGGGAAGGGGCGGGTTTCTCGGGCTCTGGACAGGATTAAGCCACCTCAGGACTTTCCCAATATTCCGCCAACTAAGCAAGCTTTCTCAGCTCTCTCTAACTTTCTTAATCGTAATCCCGTATACCACCGTATCCACCCCGTAAGCATAATTCATGACTCGAAAATCTGGCTAAATATAGTGAATATTCCTAAACGGCGTCACAAAGTAGGGCTTCTTCTTCTTCTTTTGCTTTTCCGAAGAGCCAACAAAATTTTATGAAACGTAAAACGGCGATAAGAAAGCCGAGTCAGGATTGCACTGGAAAAAATGTGCAGGAAAATTAACTTGTTGCGTTTTGGTGAAAATAATGAAACAAACTTTTAATTTTAAAACGGAATTTGTAACTTCTGGATATAATAAAAATTCTAACCAAAGTTAAAAAAGATATGTTGCAGCATTCTAGCTATAAATAAAAAAATGTCATTAAGGATTAACAAGTTATAAGAATAAATATATTTTATATAAAATAATACATTAGTATTTAAGATTAAACCAAAAAAATAATGATGATAGCGCTTAAGATTCAAAGGATTCTTTAATCATATTTTATTGATTCTTAGCTATTTGAATTGTAGCTTTTCTCCAAACAGTTTTCCGCCGTGTATCGATTGCATCCTCCTGCATACAACACCACTCGTATATAGAGATATATAGAGGGATACAGAAGGGAGGCAAAGTCAGGATGCAAGGCAGTCAGGAGTCGGCTATTATGCATTGTCATTACGAGTTGATTACGAAGTTTTAGGACGCAAGGATGCAAGCCGAAGGGGGCTCGTTGCTGTTGCAGGCAGCAGGCAGCCGGCAAAAATGATACATTTTAATGCGAATCTTGATAGTGCCACAGAGATTGCTCCGTATAAAAAGGGAGGCGGCGGAGGAGGAGGAGGCAGATGCACATGCTGTGGCAAATGCACAGTGCTCCGAGTGCGATAAGCAGTCCTCCTTCCTCTCGGGCTGCTCATTCGTGTGACAGCTGAAGAAGTTGTAAGCAAACTGAGATTCGTTGGCTGGGGAGAGGACGAGGGGCAAGGAATCCCGAGGAGTGGGGCCAAGGAAACGTCTGCAATCACTTGAATATTGCATTAACAGGCACGTAAAGCACTCGTACACTCGCACACCCGCCCACACACTGATGCAGACATGATTCGCGCTATAAAGACGTCGAAAAGTTTTCAGTTTGCCCACCCAAAAAGTTGCCAAACGCTGCGTATACGTAATGCAAAATTGCTCATACGCCACGCGGCCCATATCTCTGTGTGTGCGCAACGTGATTTCCTGCAGGAAGAGTAGGATGCGGCAAGTAGGATGCAAAATGCTTGCAACTAACTGATAATTCGCACACCAGAAGTAGAAGCTGCCAACGTTAACGAACAGCCTGCGATGGGATTAAATTTTGATAATTTGTTTGGGAGTAAAATATGTATTATATTTCAACCTGAAGTTCCAAAAAATTTATCTCTATTTTCACCCTAAAAAATATTCAAAATCCCAAAGATTGATTTATTCTGTACTTTGAATGCACAAAATATTTAATATATTTAAAAAAGCTTACCATACAATATGAGTAAAACATTTATTTACCAACCTGTAAAGAGAAAACATTTTGAATTACATTTTTGTGCTGCTGCAATAGTTTATACATTTTTTACAAAAGTTGTAAGTAAAGTATTCCTAATCCTTAGTTCATAATCATTAAAAAACCAAAATAAATATGGCCGATTAATATTAGAAAATAACTACATAGCTCATTAAAATCGCATTTGATTCTGTCTTGTTTATCGTGATTTGTTTTTCGTATATGCATTTTTTTTTTCGAAATAACTAAAAAGCTAATCGGCTGATGAGATTCAGAGATTTGTGCAATGGGATAACAAGCTTTTCAGTTCGGGGGCATTGGAGATGGGGGCCAACATTTCATGTTCGACAAAGTTGAGGTTGGCAAATCATTAAATGAGATCTAGAGCGAAGCTCGTTACGTGGCACAACTAATTACACATGGCCAGCACACAAACACACGCACAATTTATATACATCTATCGAATCGAACTATAACAACCTGAAATCCCCTCACCAATAGCCCACTCTAATTACTCGATGATATCGGCATACATTTTATTTAAATTCAATTTACATCACCAAACAATTGCGAATTGTTGATCAAATTGCAATTTAGAATCGAGAATTCATAATTTTTACCCTGGCCCCGTACAAAAATGGGCCTACTATCCATTAGGCCCACTGATGTGTAAACTGAAAAACTTTGATAATATTGTCAGCGTTTTCAATTTGCGCATAACACACAAAACCAACGTCACCAGCAGTCGCCGCAGCCACGCCCACACATTCTAGCCGGGCTAAAATGAACAGACCAAAAACAGAAAAAATAGAGAAAATATATAAAGGAACGAAGAGGAAAACAAAGCGAGGCGCAACAGTTTTGTCCACACGGATTGGAAAAGGATGGGAAAATCCAGGCAGAGTTCGAGTTGTCAACACGAAAGCGGCGGCCACAAGGAAAAACCCAAACCAGCAGCCGCAGTTGGAAATAAACCAAAAAAACAAATAAAAGTGCGAAATGCAATATGGAATAAATGGAAATTTTTGTAACCTGCACACACAAATGGGGAAATGTCGTCGCGATTTCAATTTAAATGCAATCGATAAAGAGAAATGACTGCGGGTAGAGTAAGGGTTAAGGGGCGAGGGAAGCGGATTGATCACAACTATAAATTCCATGAACCGAATTTATTCGGCAGACTTAAATAGTTCAGGGAAATTCAGCACTTTGAGAATATTTAAGCAAAGGTAAGTAGTTTGAAACTATTTTATATTTATAAATTCGAATTTTATAATACTTTATACATAGATTACAAAATCTTGTAATTATTTAATTAGACTACATTTATTTAAAAAAAATTCAAAATCCAAAAATCCCAATTCAATAACCACAAAAATCATGTGAAATACTCCACAGGCCTTCGATGGCTGATCTGCCTTGGCGATAATTGGCCAGAATCTCAGTTTCAGTCGCTTTTGGCCGTGTGTGATTGGAACGAAAGCCACGAAAGCCAAAGGCGAAAGGTGGAAAGAAAATGCAAATTGCCAGAGAGGCGGTAAGAAACTGGTTTTTCCATCCCCCCTCCCCTCCTACAATAGAGAACTGGTAACTGGTATCCAAGGACCAGATATATCGCCGCTTCCCTCGCTAAGCACTTCGTTGTCCAACACTGCTCCTCCGGCTTGTCTGATCGACGCACTTTACACTATCTGCCTCCGAAGATCTGCCGCTGCTGTCTGCAACCATTTTGAATTCGCTCTCCGCTCGCACTATCTTCTGAAAAAGAAAAGAGCAAAAGACTGGGGGACATTCGGGGCAGGGGGACCTGAGACCATGCAGATGGAGGGCCTCGAGCTCCCCAGTTAACGCTGATTGGTGGCCCAAGTCGAGCGCACCGCCCCAATCTGGTTTTACAGCCTCAAACACAGCCTCGTTGGCTGAGCACCGCGTTGGCTGTGAGCTCGGTTTATAGGAAGCTTGGGTCGATTTCGAATTTATCCACTTGTCCATTAGGAAAATTCGTTTTTTGTAAGTTTTTTCAATAAATATTTTGATAACTAAAAACCAAAATAAAGAAGGATAAGAAAAGAAAATTAGAAAGAAAATTAAATCGATATAATCGATATCTTTTAATCGATATAAATAGATTTTTACTTCTAATAACTTTACAAAAAGTAAAGTTGAAGCTAATTATTTTGGTAATTGAAAATTCTTGAGTTCGTTTTAAATACAAGAATGTAAGATCCATTTTTATACCCGTTACTCGTAGAGTAAAAGGGTATATTGTATTCGTGCAAAAGTATGTAACAGCTAGAAGGAAGCGTTTCCGACCCCATAAAGTATATATATTCTTGATCAGGATCACTAGCCGAGTCGATCTAGCCATGTCCGTCTGTCCGTCTGTCCGTCTGTCTGTCTGTCCGTCTGTCCGTATGAACGCTGAGATCTCGGAAACTATAAAAGCTAGAAGATTGGCATTTTGCATACAGATTCTAGGAGTTCCTACGCAGCGCAAGTTTGTTTCAAAAAGGTGCCACGCCCCCTCTAACGCCCACAATCGCTTATATACGATTTTAAAAATTTCAATATTTCGGAAAAGTAAAAATGCAGTTTTATTGTGTTTATCAATACCTATCGAAATGTAGAAGAAATTTTTCAAATTGGACCATTCGTTAAAAAGTTATTCGTGTTCAAAGTTTCTATCTCCATCTCCCTCGCACTCCCTTTACCTGAGTAACGGGTATCTGATTGTCGGGGCACCCGACTATAGCGTTCTCTCTTGTTATTTTTTTTTTCTCTCTGTATTTTCCAAGCGATTTTTTGAACGCATCATTTGATAGTAAACATCTTGCTCATCGAATTGTTGACCTAATAATCATAAAGACAATCTCTATGGCCCCCCTCTGCGGACGACCCTGCCTGCTTATCGTTTATTAAAAATCAATTAATGCGATCATCAAAAACTGGTCCACTTAGAGCGCCGGCACAAAAGGCAAAGGCAAGAGCAGCGAGATTCAGCTAGATTGTGATGCCGATAAGGCGCTTCGATGACTTCATATGCCACAAAAAGCCGAAATCACACCTCAGATGAATATAAAAATCGCTGAGCACTTAAACAGACATCTGCATATTGCCCGGCAATCGGCAATCGGCGATCTGTCGAGAGGGGGCCATAAATTATAAACCCTCGGTTGGAGGAGATAGCCCAAACAATTTTATCGACCGCTTTCCAATCACAAATCGATGCCGAATAATGGATCAAAAGGAATCGAGGCACGCGGCGTATACGCAATTTTTATCAGCGCACTCAAAATAAACAACAATCGAAGCGAGGGGATTTCAATAAAATTAGAAATTTATGGAAATTGCCATTCCGGCTGAGATAACGAAATCCACAGACAGCGAAAAGCGAAACCCAACAAAAAATGCCTCTCGACAACAAAAGCCCAAAATTTAAAAGCTTAAAACTAAAATTTGTCGTTAATGCGACACTCGGACAGCCGATTGGTATCTCGGTTTATTTCCGAGGGGCAGCGGAATTCGGCTAATGCAAAAAAGATATACGACTCTTAGATGGAATGAGATTTGCATAAAAATCTGCGTTTTTAACCCATTTTTTGCTGTACTTGCTTGCTCTCAGCTCTCCGACGCTTTGTTTCATTTTATCTGGCATCATCAAAAAAATAGCCACAAAAAAGTGGGCGTGGATGCGCAATCAGATGAGTTTGGCCTGTCAGCATTTGCAGTCGGGAAAAACAGTGTAAATATCAACAGCATGGAACGGACAAGCAAACATGAAAAATTAACATAAAGGGCGGACGGAGAATAATAGAGGGGTTTTAAGCGTTTTTATTCCAGAAGTGAACATCATCAGTCAGTGTCAGAGCAGTTGGCGTTTTGTCAGCTTCCGTCCCGCCATTTTACATTTAACATTTCCCATTTTCTCCATTTTCCAACACTTTTTTCCACACTTCCCCAGATGTTCCTGCGTTGATACAGGAGCATCCTCAAATGAGCGATTTCATTCCCCATAAAAATAACTATAGTCACTGCATATTGAAAATGTAGTACCGCTTTTAAGATTTTTTAATGATTTTGTTTAGCTTAAAAAGGTCTATAGCCCAACAGCATTTTACATATTTAAGGAAAATTAATAATCATTCATTTAATAAAACAAAATAAGTATATATTATTTATATATCTTTTATTGCTATATTTTTGCATTTCCTCCGACCATAAAAAATGATCAAATCTAATTTTCGTTCCTTTGAATTTGAATATCAACAACTATGTAATTTTTAAAAGGAATACAATCTTCGGATTCTTATACGCAATATGTTTGTTCTGTTTTATTATTTGACTTGCTGTTTTTTATAATATTTGAAAACGGATTCGCTCTGCGGTATCGCAGGCTGCTATCTGCATTCACTCTGCTCTGCGGTTTTTATGTCCGCCCACAAATTTATATGGCTCGCGATAAGTGCGATATTACCAGTGTATATATGTGTGTACACTTGGTACAAGCCACTTGGATGGTACATCTACTTCCCATGGGCAGGAAAAGCGATTTAATCGCCTATCGCTAGCAAAAGAAGCCTGACAAACCCGATAAACGGGGTCTCTCACCACCACCGAAAATTACCCAGTCCCGCATTATTTTTAAAGACCTCCAAACAGAGAAAAAAAGACAGAAAACGGGCAAAGAACCCACATAAAAAATCGTTAAAAAAGCGGAAACAAAATGGCGGTCGTCTGGCAGTTGCTGACTGATGATTGGTGCATAAGTCGCGGTTCGTCCTTATCAACGGGCAATATCAGTCAAAGTGATAAGATAAGGTTACAGCAAAGGCAGGCATTAAAAGGGGGCAGGCATCGAAAAGAAAGGTAACTGCAATGCAATTGGCATCGGCTAATGGCCGAAATGCACGCGACATTTTAATTAAAATATTAAGAGCTCAGTGGCAGTGAGTTATGAGTCCAAGTCGACGGGCACAATGAGCCAAAAAAGAATTGCCAGTTAAAGTTTTTGGTACCCAAAATGGAACAGAATATTTAACCGTCGAAAGCCAAATAATAATATTTATTACTTAAAAATCGCAATAAAAATGTGTATATATTTTTAAAACCTCCAAAACTCTTGATAATCAATTCTTGAAAATGGAATTACAAAATAAATAATATGATTTCCTTCCAGCCTCTCAGGGGTTAACCGTAAGCCGCAAATCAACACCAGCTAACCAACTTCAAATCCAATCAAAAAAATGGAGAGAGCAGGCTTAACTAAACTAGCCGACTTCATCGCCATCTTAGCCATTGTTGTGAAAACGGCTAAAAATGGAAGTTGGCCACGAATATCCACGGCGTCAATTTAATATGGTAGTAGAAGGTGGTGGGAGTCAAAAGAGCCAGAGCCAAAATGATTTCAATGCAATTCGCACCTCATAAATCACGAAACGTGTCCCAAGGAGAAGGAAAGGCCGGGAAAAGAAGAAGTTTGGCTGGCAGAGATTGCATGAAATGCAGAAGAGGATGCTGGAGTGAAGGGGAGGGCATCCAAAGAGGCTCCCAAAAGGGTAGACAGGTAATGCGGTTTTTGTAGGCGTCGTGCCTTCTTGCTGCTGCTTTGATTCGATAGCAAACTCTGGGATGCAATTTGTTTCGCTGTGCGGTTGAGCCGTAAGCCAAAAAGAGGCACTAAACAACAAGGTTTAAGGATAGATCACCATTTAAGTATTATTGTCAGCTAAAAATTTCCAAAAACTAAGAAAACTATCGAGAAACAATGTTGGGATCAACTTTAGGTAAGTTCTCCAGAAACTATGGATATCGAAAATATCGATATACTATTTTGTTTATCGATATTTAAGCAAGGAACAGTTTGGTGATCTATTGCGTAATACTTTTTAGGATAACAATTATGGATACAATTACAACAATTTATGGAGATCAAAAAACATCAAAATTGAATATTTCGTAGATTTTTCTCTCTTGACCATCTATATAAATGCTAGAAACAAAGATCGCAGTTCCGTGTAGTACAGTGCTCACTAGTCTCTTTAGCCATTGGCGTATTTGTAACACTTTGGTTGAGGCTTCAACTCTGTTCTCAGATTGGAGTACTCCGCTCAACCCCTCAAATACCGCCTTCCTGCTCAATGTGGAATGTGTGGCCATTAATTGAAAATGCTTCTCGGGAATGGGATGAGGATGGGGATGGGGATGGGATAGCAAAGTGCCTGAGAGACGGTCTAAAATGAAAGATGGTGTCGAATCGTGCACACACACACACACATTCAGCGAACGGAGACTATGATCCAAACCAATCACGATGGCATGCAAACGCCTCCAGGGAGGGAGAACCCCAACCAAAGCCCGAACCCGAGGAATCGAGAACCCAATGGAGAACTCGTGCTCCTCTGGCGGCTAACTCCGTTGATCATCTCCCCAGATGATGCGGATGGCCAGGCAGAGCTAAACGAGCCGTGAAAGTGTTATAATGGGCAATGGGAACGGGATCCCATCCAGAGCAACATTATCACACTGGAAAAAATATGCAAAAATCTAAAAAAAAACATTTCTCAAAACTTTTAGGATAATATTATAGTTGTGAAAAAATATTATACTTACTATTATAATACATGTTTGAACTTAAGCAATTCAAGTGAACTTAATCCCCAGTGGGTAGAGTTTTTTTTCAGTATATTTCAATCTTTCACATCATAAGCACCGTGTTGTGTTTGCCTTGGTTGTTAGTTCTGTTTTTTTCGCCTCTTCGGGCTCTATTGATATCATAATCATAATCGTTAATTGACCACGCCCATATAAAGAATACTTATACAAGGAGGAGATAAAATACTCAAAGAACTGGGAACGAAGAAAAGGGACCAAGATGAAAAGTTGAATTTGTGGTTAATTTTCTTCGGGGATAATCCAGCAAAATAAATCACAACCAATTTTAATGCAAATCTAACACCAATCTGACCCCTCACCCCGGAGAGAGCTTCGTGCTTCAACGAAAGGCTGCCAAATGTATCTACAAATTGTGTGGATCAACTGCAACTGCAACTCATGACCCCGGTGAACCAGCACGCTCGCTCTGCGCTTTTTGTGGCAATAACGTGGCCAGCACCGAAACTATTTGGCTAAGCTGAGCCCAGCAACACAAACACCAAAGGTTCGAGGAAATAAAGAGAAGGAAAGGCTGCAATGCCAGACAAAATTAACACCTTTTTTCCAGCTGCTGACTGCACGAGCTGATTTTGCATTTGAGATGGACACCCATAAGGAGGCGGAGTGGAGAAAGGAAGGGACCAGGACGGGACCAGGACCGGGACAGTCCAGAGCGATTCCCACTCGAAAGAGAGGAGCCTAATTGGCATGCTAAACAAGCTGCGTTCAACACGATCTACACAAACCTATCAGCAGCAGCGTCCAGCCCCGAAACGAATTCAAAAATCGGCAGAGAACAGTGGTTAAAATATAAAGAAAACAAGAGAGAACGCTATAGTCGGGTTGGTGTCCCGACTATCTAATACCCGTCACTCAGCTAAAGGGAGTGCGAACGCTGTACTCGGGTTGGTGTCCCGACTATCTATTGGGGCTAAAGGGAGTGCGAGGGAGATAGATATATAAACAATTTTGATTGCGTATAACTTTTTAATGAATGGTCCGATTTGAAAAATGTCTTCTACATTTCGATAGGTATTAATAAACACTATAAAATGGCGTTTATATATTTTTAAAATCTTAAAAGATGTGGCCTCCAGACACATTTGAAAATCGTTTATGGCGATTGTGGGCGTTAGGGGGGCGTGGCACCTCGATGAAACAAACTTGCGCTGCGTAGGAAGCCCAAGAATATGTGTGTGAAATCTCAACCTTCTAGCTTTTATAGTTTCCGAGATCTCAGCGTTCATACAGACAGACAGACGGACAGACAGACAGACGGACAGACAGACGGACAGACGGACATGGCTAGATCGACTCGGCTAGTGATCCTGATCAAGAATATATATACTTTATGGGGTCGGAAACGCTTCCTTCTCCCTGTTACATACTTTTGCACGAATACAATATACCCTTTTACTCTACGAGTAACGGGTATAAATACGAAAAATATATCTGCAAATAAATAAATCTCGTATAATTTTTGTGAATCAACGGAGAGCTATAAACAGTAACGTTAGAACTAAAGCTTGAAAGTTATTGATATTTTCGATATTTTATCAATATCGATTCGATAAAATCGATGTTTTGAAAAGAAAACACCAATAAGACATCGAGAAGTAACAAACTGCCGATATTCGTTAAACCTTACTTAATTTGGTGAAGTTGAAGCATATAACTAATTTCCCTCTATAATAAGGTATCTATATTTAAATAAAAACCGAAATTCGGAAATAATTGTTTGAATTTATTAGTACAATGGACAACACCAAAAATCCCGAAAAGAAGAGTTGTTTGTTTTTCAATTAAGATGCTTAGCTAAATATCATTTGCACCACTGTGGCTTGACATTGCATTGGCTTGTTTGTTTAAATGGCATCGGGAATGGTCCGAGTGCGACATTAGTTTCACACGAACGCCCACACTCGGCTGAGATCAAGGATTTGGGGGACGGCGATAGGGTGGCGGAGGGACGTCTCAGAGGGAGGCAATCAAAAGTGGACGATGGCCATCGCTCTGGACACCAAAAGAAAGAAGAAGAAAGAAACACAGAGTGGCGGAGCCAAGGAAACTGCCCAAAGAGTTTATCAACTTTTCGAGATTTGCCCAATCCTTTTGTGGCCAACAACAATTGAAACACACACACACACACAACCCACACGGGAGTGCAAAAAAGGTGGCTCTGCCCATCAAAAAATAATAATAATATTCGATAATCGAAAAGAGGCAAACATTGTAAAGAAAATTCGAAGAATTTTGAGTGTGCGATAAGAATGGATTATGTTTTGCAGAAAGTTTGCAGCGGCTTAGGGGATTTAATTTAATTTTTTTAAAGAACGTGACAAGTAAAATGTAATCAATATGAAACTTTACATTCCCAAACCTTTTATACCCATACGGCTGAGTCCCAGCTTTTATGACTCAGATCTTGCCAGTCGCCAAGATATCGGTGGAGAAAACAAAACGCACCCAAGGATGGGACATGATATCACCTATGGCCATGCGGGGCCCATCAAGCCCGGCGTCTGGCGGCCACATTTGGGATAACAGTTCTCGAGATACGCGCTCTCCGCTCGAAAACCTTTTTCAGCCGCACATTATGACCAGGTTTCCAGAGTCCAGTGTGTCGGGAAACGGAGCATAAGTATAAGCTATAAGGCATGGTGTGGATTGGCCTGGAACGTGGAGTGTGGAGTGCTGTTATCGCTGCACTCAGTCAGTCAGCCGGGGCTAATCTACACGGAGTTATCGTCCATGGAGCCGCGGCTCTCGCTCTCTCCGAGTTTTTAGCGACGCCAAGTGAATCATGCTGGGTCTCCGATTGGATAAGCCCGGTGTCGCTGCACTTATAAAATAATTATAAGAAGGTATGGGTTCCACCACCTGTGTACCCCCCAAACTAGACCCACCGAGCTAGAGGCCAAGAATGCGGGTCGGGCTTTGTACTCGCTGGTTTTTGTTTTTGTGTGTGTGGTCGATTCCAGTTGGGGAATAATCGGACAAAATGCCTTTTGACTTTGACGTGCCAAACAAAAGTCGCGGCCTTATCGCTGACCTCGATCTCTACGCAGTGAGGGGAAGAAAGGGATGGGGAGAAAGGGAGCTACACGGTGAGAAAAGGGGCGAGGTGGCGTAATAGTCACAGTTAATTGAAAGGACTTTGTTGACACAGAGAGAGAACATAGAAGCAAAGTAAAGCAAAGTAAAGCTTTTTAAATGAAATAATTTTTGTACACTGTGTGTTTTGGCAGAGCTCCGGCAGAGAGGAACCCCCATTTTAAGTGTTAGAACTTCAAAGAATGTTTTGAAATTTCGTATAACTACTTAAAGATTTTTTCCTCTGCAAGGGAATGGCAAACTTGACAATCGAAATCCGAAAACGAAAGCAAACGAGCCAAGTCAAATAATGACAGGCAATGAAAGTCAAATGTAAAGCAAAGAAAGAAGCAAAAAGCCGAGCCAAAACCGAAACCGAAACTGAAATCAAATCAAAACCAAATCAAATTCCAGGGCAATGTTCCACGTAAATCATAAATTGGTCTATCTCGCGAAAAGATCTACAAACGGATGCTCCAAAGCGGAGCAAACATAATTAAGAAAACCGAAACTGAAACCGAAATCGAAATCGAAACTCAAACGAAGAGATAGAGTGGGGCAGTTTGGGATTGGGAGGGGGTGGGGATGAGATGGAGGACAGACGAGATGGATGGCCCAAATGGCAGCTCCATTCGTATCTGACGGGTGTTTGGATCCGGAGACAGAGCAAATATTACGGCAGTAGCTGGCTTGTCTAGATTCAGCTCTGATATACCCGATAAGGCGGGAGAGAATTCGGGAGCCTTGGATGAACCAGGGATACTCTGTTTCAGGAATATCCATCAGATAGGTTTTGATTTTTCAAGGAATCGAGGAACTAGGAATTTCCTATCATTCAAGTTGTAAGGTTTCTTAGGGATCGCCACTTGTAATATTAATAATAATAATTAATCCTATTGTAGCGAATAATTTATTTAGGATTACTTAGAGCCTGTAATAAATATTATTCTACTTCTTATTCTACTTTTTATGAAATTCCATCGCTAATATGCCCACTAAATGCTGGGTAGCTAACAGCAATTAGTGGAGACTGGGGAGAATTCAGTGTCGGCGACAAAATGTCTTTATTCATTTTCTGGCTATTGCTTAATTTCTTTTCAAATCGAATTCATATTTCGCCCGTTCAAAGTTGAGGATGGCGGGGCGATAAAAGAGGGCGTTGTGGGATGGGTTCGGCCTTATCAGTTGCTCAATAAATGACGCACAATGACAGCAGACTCCGGAGAACCCGGGATGAGGTGGCTGCGAAGAAGAAAGAGAATGATGCGCAAGATTTACCAAAGGGACTAGGAAGGGACTAGGAACGATTTTGCTATCAACATTCTCATAAATCGATGGCCAGTGGACAATCCTTTGAAGAAGAAGAAGGGGAGGAACCTTATCTAAATGCCATTTAAGAGAGGAAGAAGAAAAGTAGGGGGATTCCGAGCTGAAAGAGAGACACCTTTCAAGAAACACAGACACAGGTGGATAAGCAGCAGCCACGCATTTTGTGGCCCCATAATTAAAATGTTTTAAATGCTAAAGGACCGACGGGCAGAACGAAAAGGCAGACAGAACACGTTGTTAACATTCATTTAACCCCCGGCAGCCCGACGTCTTAACCCCCTCTGGGCCAAACAGCATGCACGGCGGCAATTACGCTAAACTGAACAAACAGCAAAGCTGTAAACAAACACGCATCCATCAGCGCCAGGCCCTCGGACCAGTTGCAAGTTGCAGGTTGTTTGGTAGTTCGGTTGTTCGTTGTTGTTTGCAACAGGTATTTTATTCCCGCCACGAACTGGAAAACCCGTTTCTCAAGGCAGGACTGCTCAGATCCCGAGATCCCAGATCCCGAGTGAGACCTGTGTGCGGCTCCTAATGGCGCCTGTTGCCATGTAAATTATGCTTCCTCAACACTTCTACCCAGAGACTCCAGGTTCTCTAATCCCCGCTCATTTGCAATTGGGTACTGTGAATAACTCGTGAAGCTCAACTATTATAAAAGCTGAATGAATAAAATGAGTAATACTTAGAAAAACTAATGGAATTCAAAAGATTGTAATACAGGCATATTGAGTTTAAGGAACTCTAATAATATTTTTCCTATCTTTATCAGCACTCGGCCTTTTTCGGATTTTAGCTATTTAAAACTCATAATAGCTTATTTAGTTGAAGTACAACACATCATAGAGTATGACGGTTCTCAAGGAAATAAGATAAGGATTTTTTAAAATATGTTTTAAAATGTTTTTTTTTATCATTTCTTTATCAGTAGTCGGCTTATATGGAAGTTAGCTCTACAATAAAACTAGATGACTTTTCTCAATGTTGATAGGGATTCTCAAAAAAAATGTGTTTTTAAAAGTTACTTTTCATTATTACTAATTTCAGTTGTTTGTTTTGGCGGAATGACTAAAAATAGATTTCGAAAAATTTGTATCAAGTCCATCCATGCGATATCAAAGCAAAATGAGTAAGCACATCTTATTCAGAGTAACAAACCGCTTACATTTTAATACTATTCAACTAAAGAGTATATCGAAGTCAACGCTGTTTAATTACAAATGGGTTTCACTCATTTTTCCCGCTCACCAGCCTCAATTTTCGATTCCCAATTGGCTCCACATTGGCGACGCACTCGATAGCTCTTGGAGATATTTTCCTGTCCACGTGTGTCCCCCTATCGCCGTATCATAATGGAAGACGAGACTGTGAGGCTGGCATTTAGATAAGACTGGCGGCGGCGGCAAATGTCTCCTGTCTCCTGGTTGCCATATCCCATCGGCCGTCTGCAGTCCTCCGTCTTTCCTGCATCTGCATCTACATCCCAAGTTGTGGGCCATTCAAGTGATTAGGCTTAAAGTGCTCTGCAAGTCGGGGTTCGGAATTCAGAATACAGAATCCAGATCGGTCGGCGACCAAAGCTGTTATGGATCCAACGCATTCTTTGGCCAAAAGCCAGGCGCCAAAATCACTTGATTGAGCGAGAAATCCACATCGGTGATATCGAAGCGAAACAAACCCCAGCTAATGAGATTTTTTGGGCTGATGACGCGATTTGCTTGCCTCAGTCTCAAATGAATTTTTCGGCAGAGTTCGGAGATAAGAATCGAATGAAGTATACGCTCCCCCTCCACTCTCTGTAACATGAGTGATTCGTTTATAATCTTTGAATTCGATTTACTGTGTGATGTTGAAGAACACGGAAAAAAAATCGTATATATTTTTATACATAAAAAATCGTCTTTGGATGATGAGAAAGTACAATGCCATAGAAAAGGAATGGTAACATATATTTTTAATCCAAAAGTTAAAGATTTTAAAACTATTTTTTAACTATTTTATTTATATTTTTAGAGTACAGAACGCAATATCGTTTTTCTGTCACTGTATCATTTTTCCCCGAGTTCTGTTGGGGCTAGATTCATTGGTACTGGAAGTTGGGTAGGGCTCGAAGACAAGCCAAAGATAAACGAACAAAATGGCCACCGGGCGACATGAAGGAGCTCCAAATGCTCGGTTGGCTATCTTGGCGTGGGATCGGCGCAAAGCTAATGGCATAAATAGATTTCATATTGCCCTCCATTTGCGCCCCCGAACCCCCCAGTTCCCCGTTCCCCACCCCTCTGGCCTTCAGTCTTAATTACACATAGACAGAGTGCGTTTGACTCGTTTCGATCAGCAAATAAAATCTAGAAATATATTTTTATGGATTTTTAATCGATTGCCGCACGTTGCCTTGTTGTTGGTTTTTGCCGGCCTTTTGGGCCAGCGATTCCATCGATGGCATCTCGCTGCCATTTAGTTCGCTTTTTGTTTGTCGTGGGTAAACAGAAGATACCCAGGGGTATTTTGGGAGCAGGTGGGGAGCTCAGAGATACAGCGAAAATGAATTTTAGAAATTACAGTAGCAGTAGGTTTAATGTCATTTACAAAACACCACTAAATGTAACCGAATTAAAACATAGAAAACTTACTTTATGGTATTTTTAAAACTTTGATTAAATTGGTGTGACTTATTATTTATAGCTGAGCAAAAAATAAATATTTCAATAATAACAATTGCCTATTGAGAGCCCAGAAAAGATCCGAAAATAAAATTTATATATTTTCAATTGGTTATGTCTATCAGCTCCCTTTTTTCTCAGTGTATCGTGTCATGTAAAAGACGCAATGTTGTCGTTTATCGCGTAATTAGTTTGCTTTCGAAGTTCGACTCCCTTTTCATCCCCCATCCACGATTCGATTTGAGACATCCTAATTTCGGTTTATGCGTAGGTGTCCCCTCTATGCGATTCCGATTCCAATTCCGATTCCGATTCCCCAACACCCCCGACCCAAATACCCATCTTACTTCGAGCTTATCTCTAATGACAAATGTTTGCTTAAAAATCTTTTAATTGCACTTGTTTCGAATTTCGTTGTGGCTTTTTCTGCGTCCGTGTTGTTTGCCTCCTGATAAGCCAAATTAATCGCAGCACTTAAATTTTCATTTTGAAATTTTTCAGCCATGTGAACGTGGTGTTTGTCGTCTGGCTCTAATTTTCTGTGTCTGTGTATGTACGGCATACGATTTTCGATACGATTTCGGTTCGATTTCGATGCCAACTGAAGTAGATGTCACTCCATATCTCTCCCTTTGCTCCACGGACATGTAAACTTAATCAATTTATCACCAGGTGGAAAGGAGGGGGGGCAAGTCGGGGTGCCTAGATAGGCTGAGCTGTACACTTTGTAATTAATAATTGATTGATGAGCTCGAAATAAGTAAAACTTAAACTCTAGTCGACCGACAACCGAACGAGTTACAGGAATTAAATCAATACCTGAGCAACTAAGGCAAATTCGAGATGAGATCAACGGGAATTTAACAGATAGCAAGGAAAGATAATTCTGATTTAAATTTAAAGAGATCTTGTACTTTATTTTCTAGTCGCATAATATCTTTAAATGAATTAAGGGATTTTATAAAATTAAAAAGTAATAGTACCTGCTCTTTGAAGGAGTGACTAGTTTATTGTATACTTTATTCTTAATATTTCCCATTTTTGTTTTTTTTTTTAGATTTTTATGTCAACCTATTTTAAACGATTGTTAAACATCCCGTTTTTAAAGACCCTAATTTTATTTAATTAGATTAGTCGAGAAATGATTTCTTTGTTCGTTTATACCTACTATTTGGAGTTTAAGGACTAGCTTATAGATTTTTTTGGCAGCCAGCTTCGTCTAGCAATCTGCACTCAACTCTGCTGGCTGGCTTAATAATTTTCAAGGTCTGCACTTTGACTGGCAACGGCCACCAGCAGATAATCGCCGCGAAAGAGCGTCCATACTATACGGAAATATATATACACCCCATATATACTCGTATATGTGGCGATGATTTGCGGTCTAATGCCCCGGGGCAGGCGAAACCCGGGTTTAATCAGAGATTGCAGATGGAAGCGACAACAGCGAGTCAGCCAAGGAACGAATGCACACGAGCTGGAGGAGATTGGAGGACTGGGGAGGACGGAGGAGGAGGAGCACAGGGCAGAGGAGGATCGATGGATGGATGGATGGATGGACAGACGTGGTTGGGTCAGTTCGGTTGGTCAATTAAACGAATGCTGCGCTGATCGCTGGGAATAGATAATAGGACCTCGGCATGAACTTTATTTCGAGATAAGGCCGCAGCTCCCAAGATTGATAAAGAAAGGCCAAAGAGAAGCGAATTTGAGCCGAGAGCCCAGAATCGAAACTAATTAAGTGGGTGGACGAGCAGTCCGAGTCCAAGGAGGAGTACACACACATTTGATGATGATGGTTATCTCCACACGACGTTTCCCCTTTCGAAATTGAAAATCAAATCGAAAGGAAATCTCAAGTTGAAATCAAAGGGGCCCAACTACTAGACGGAATTCGTCTTGCGGAGCGATAACGATAACGATTATCGCTGACAACGCACAAGAACATCACATCATTAGGGGCACTCGAAATTGGAAACCAGCCAGATGAACGCAAAAAGATAAGGTGTCGAAATTTGAACTGAGATTTGTCGCCTTGATAACTCCGAATGTCTTTCTATCTCTCCCCCTTCCTGTTTCGCCATCTCTCTCTACTTCTAATTCTATTTCTATTTAAGGGGTATATTGTTTT
This sequence comes from Drosophila lutescens, assembly GCA_037075285.1. NCBI lineage: Eukaryota > Metazoa > Arthropoda > Insecta > Diptera > Drosophilidae > Drosophila > Drosophila lutescens. Next base: position 719,558 of record JBAMCF010000324.1, read on the forward strand.
GGTTCTAGATTTATATATCTGATACGGTAAATCGATTTAAAAGCGATTACGTCGGAGTAATCGGAGTTGTATAGGCTTTGCGTAACGTTCTATATGGTAGGTTATAGTAGAAAATTAAAATAAATACTTTTTTATGGAAAAGTACAGTTGTGTTTATTATATTTTATCGATTATTTGATCAATTAACTTTTTTTGTTTTATTTTTAATGCAATTAAATTGATAAAAATAAAGTGATATGTCCAATAGGGTAACAGGTGGTCGGTATTCCTTTGACTTCTCCTTTTCTTTCTGTTTATGCAGTACGGTTGCTCTATCGTTCCATCAATGGACACTAGAGCGATCAGTCGGCCGGTTAGTGGGGCGCTGATAATGAATACTTTGCCTTTGCCTTTGGAACTGCCCATCGGTTGGTGGAATGCCCACTGAATATATAGAAATCAGTTCTAATTTTCGGCTAGCGATAGCCATCGCCTATCGGCGAGATTGGAAGGTTTCGAGGAGGCGCTGACAGAGATTTATGGCATTCAAAATGTTTCGCTATCAACGCCCCCGGCGACAGTGAATTCATTGATTTCCCCCCAAAAATCCGGTCACCGGGTTCATCCCATCCGATCCCCGAATTCGGAATCGGATCGAATCGAATCGAATCGAAAATGAAACTGATATCAGATGCAAACCACTACTGGCGAATGGAAATTAATTAACCCGCCAGATATCGCGCCATGGCCCAAAGGAAATCCGCAACTCAACGGTGGAGATCGATCATTCAGATACTGACCATATATTATACAATGTTATGTACACTTTTAAAGCCCTATATATGTATATGTTGTCATAGCTGGGGATCTCTATACAGAGTATATCTGTATCCGACAAACCACATCACATTGACATTTTTATCTTTAGCTGAAAATCTCTTCAAATTGTTATAAACGAAAAACACACGACAACAATTGTTGTTGTTGGGCGAGTTCATTCTCTCATTTTTGAAGCAAAGCGCGACAATCTTGCCATCAGATCAGCTGATAAAAAACAACCGACCAGAGACCCCGGAGCATTGTACAAATCATACAACAACCATCAGAGCAACAACATCGTAAAGTCCACACCAACAACAACAACAACAACATCCACATCGACAGCTGTTTTAAGCGATTTTTAGCTTTATTTTTGGTCGTTTTGCTGGCTGGTTTGTTTGTTTTTTACGAAGGGAATGTGTTTGGAAAATGACTACAAACCATTATCGCCGAATGGGCATCAAGTTTCAGACTTATTTCGATTGCATTCGACGATTAAAACTAAAATAAAACCCACGAATGGATACAGACGGGGGATAAAGTGGGAAAAATGGGTCGAAGTGTGGTTCCACTATCGCAGGTGATTAGTCAATTGTGGGAAATACTAATCAGATCTCGAAATAACTTTTTCAACAGTCATGATATATCAGGGCATAAATATAAATCTCTCAAGAGGATCACTTGAAAATGGAAAAGTTCAATAGATTTTAAAGCTCAGAGTCTTAATGGGTTTCTCCTTAAACTTATTGAATTTTTAAAAATAAGTAATATAATGTAAATAACATGAGCTATTTACACGATTATTAATGATACTTTATTTTACGTCATGTCTGACTCAATTTGATAGCTAATTTCCGCTGACGATGAGCGATTTTGGTGCGGAAAAAGGAAATGGATCATGTTTCTTTTATATAAAATGATTCAAAACTATTATCAGTTTCTATGACATATGTATATGTATGTAGGAGACAACAAACATATAATCTGATTTATACAAATATATAATATAATATATAATATGTATTTTATTTATTATCTGTAGCACGATCTCGAGAGGTTTTGGGATTAAGATCCCTTAGATCCTTCTTAAAACAAGTCTTAACCCATTGATTAATCACTTTTTTCGAATTTTCCTTCTCATGTGATAAGAACGAAAACAAAAACTTTGCAAAAAATAGCAATACATATATCGACAATCTGAATTTCACTGGCTGACTAAGTCGATCGTCAAGTTACTCCCCTTGCTAATCCCTCACCCCTATATCACACCCCCCTATATCAGACATCACACCAACCACATTCATTCGCCTCACTTGATATGCAAATGTGCTGGCCAAAAACAACGATAATAAAATGCAACAAAGTGAAAAACAACATTTTGTAATTTGTAATGCTTGTTAATGTTTTTGTTTTTGTATTTGTTATTGGTATATTGCTGGTGCTTTTTATCTGGTGATATTTCCTGGTCCGATTTCCAGCAAATCAACAAAACAGAGACAAAGCGAGAGGGAGAAGCTTATCGCAATTATTAAAATACAATGTCAAAATGGCCAAAGCTCGAGATTATCTTTTCCAATTGAAATGGACAGAACAGGCACAGAGGCGGGGAGCGAAAGGGGGTTTTTGGGGGGGGGCCCTGGCTTGCAACCTGAGCCCTGGCTTTTTATCGCGGCTGCAACTGCAGCTCTTCGAATGCAAACTGCTATTGCAATACGCAGTTAGCTAGCTTCGCTTATCGCTCCGAACTCAGCTTTCTGCTCCATAGACCCCCCCTATAAAGACCCCTCTTCCCGAAAAGCGAAGCGAACCGCTTGACACGTACCCGCGCCGATTTCAGATATCAGAAAGAGGGCTCAGTGTAGTAAACTCAGAGCAGAAAGAGCCAACATGAGAAAGATACACTGAAATCGATTTACATAAGAATAGTACAACCTACTAAAGCTAGTTGAAAGATTCAAATATTCAAAAATTTTGGACATTAATTAGTTTTTGCATTATAATAACGTAAGTTGACAGATTTATATGATTTAAATACTATTTTAATTTATATTATGATTAAATCATCATTATATTTTTTTTCCAGTGCTTTAGAGCTGGGCCCGCTTCAAATCGAGTCAAACTCAAACTTGACTTGACTTTTGCTAAAGTGTCACCCGCATGGGGATGACTATGTCGATGGGCCGTTCTCTTTTGTTTTTGCTGCCGTAGAATAACCGACAGCGGAACGGAACAACAAAACAACAGACAACCAACAGCTGGCCATTAACATAAAATTAGTGATAAGCGTAATTAAAATTTATAAAAAAACAAAAACGAAAGACAACCCACAAAAGAGCTTATCTATGTGCGACTGCACTCCCCCAGGTCTCGAAACTCTTAAAAGGTGTGAGATAGGAATCGAGAGCAGGTGGGACTTGGTTCAAACTATAATACCCTACAAAGCACGAAAGAATACATGAAAGGATTATGTAAAGATCTATATATTACTTATGTACTACAATTTTGGAGGATTTGGCGGAACAATATGGTAAATTTCGGTTCTTGGTTCCAGATTTTTATATCATACTGTAATTGATCCCTAATCCTTCTTCATAAATAGACCTTTTCTTTATTGTTTTACTTTGTCATGGAAAGTTTTTATCATTATAAGAAACGGGTCCTAAGGGGTCCCAGAGCTAACTTACCTAATTTCAAAAATTTATGAAACCCATTCGAAGGGTATTTGGAAAACGAGCCCGAGGGCGTTGTCATCACGATTCCTACACTTCGAGTTCGAGACTATAGTACAGACTATCCGATACAAATGCCAGTTATTGAAGCTTATGTAAAGGCAACAATAACATCGCCTGGAGAACCTCCAACAAAAGCTACGCAAGTTGATGATATTCTTGTTGTCGTTGTTGCCCCTGCTGCTGCAATTGTGATAAAACTTTATCGAGTTGCGCTTTCAGTTTTTTCTCGCCTTCGAAAATCCAACTCCCAACGCCCACAAATGCTATAGAAAATAGAAAATAGAAAACAACGGGACAGAAGTGAAGCAAGTGTGCAAGAGATAAATATGCAAAGCACAAATGCTAGTGAGATGGGTGGGGGGTTGGATAGTTACCCAGGGATAACCCACTGATAGTGCAGGTGAAACAACAACAACAACTATAACAGACATCAGCAACAACAACGGACAACAGCTGCGCAGATAAAAATACCCTAAATTATCGTAACGCAAATGGTAAAGTATTCGTTATCCATTCTTCTCGGTACCCTATAAATAGATTAAAGTCCGGAGCTTAACAGGTCTTGGTAACTATTCGAGTATAAATAGACATTTAAATTGATTTTAAAGAATTATAGATTGCAGTCTTTGGAACTTCATAAATACCTTAAAGTTCTGAGCTTAATAGGTCTTTGCAACTATTCAAGTATAAATAGAATTATGGAATGTTCATTAAGGATTATAGTCTTTGGGACTTCATAAATAGTTTAAAGTTGTAAACTCAATAGGTACTCGTAACCATTCGAGTATAAATAGGTATTCAAATAGATTCCAAAGGAGTAAGCTTCGTTATCCATTAATTGGAGCCCTAAAAATAAAAACTTTAAATAGATTCAGCAAAGAAAAGGAATTTCGTTATCCATCTTTGGGCACTACATAAATAGTTTACTCTAAGTACAATATAATCTCAATGAGTCATGGTAACTTTGTAGTGGGAAATAGATTTTGAGCTACCTTTTGTGGAATTTTAAACACTACCGATTACATTCCTTGGAGCTCTAAGAATAGCTAATGTATTCAATGTATTTATTCATATAATATTCATATTGTTATAATAATTATCGCATTCTGTATAGAGTGTATCAAACGCTCCGTTGGCCCCGGCTCAAGATATAGATTCTTGGCCGCTTACTGTGGAGGTTCCACTTTCATGACTCGGCCTGATATCACTCGTTGGGTATTTGTTGGATTGTGGGACTGGATGGAAATGGGGGTTCTGTTCGGTCGGGTGATGGGTTTTATTGGGTGTTGTTGGGTGGGGCAGAGTCAGCCAGTCGAGAAACGTGCTTGGAGCAGAAGCAGCGACAGCGATAAGGAGTCCAAAATGGCAAAATGGATAAGCGGAAAACCGGTGACTTCGGGGAGGGTCGGACACTGAGGTGGAAGGTGAGTTCAGGTGTTCGGGGTGCTCGGCACTCGGGGTGTCCAGTGTCGCAGGTCCGGCACGTTTTATCGATTTCGATTCCGAAATGCATTCATTGGGTGTCAAATGGTTCGGGGCCATAAATATATCAAATGGCAAACAACGAAATGTAATTAGTTAATACTCTCCACACTCTTCGAAACAGTCTTTCTTCTCCGCTCCTCTCGCTTCCCCGACAATACTTAAAAGGTGTGTCAGCTGCACGTACAACAGGTATCGGCAATATCGATAGCGAGACGGCAAAGAAATTTCATTCAAATGAGCAACAAAAGTTGACCACTTTTGTACTATTTGGCATAATCGAGGGGTATTTGGTTTTATACATCCCCTATAGTACAAAAAGAAACCTATTATATGCAATCAAATAATCTTTAAAACCCCAACGACATGATATAATGATTTTCAGTTCCCTGGTGATAACGATCTTCTTCGAGAAGTTGTTTATTATCAAAGTCTATATAAATCATTTTAATATCGGTATTCGTATAGTCACAAAATCTTGACTTTATCGTTCTCACTTGTTTTGTTATTTTTTGTTTTTGGCTGCTTTGTCTTGGCATAGTTTATCAGTTTCTTGGTTTTCTGTGTTTGCTGTGTGTTCGTTCACATGTTTTGCTGTCCAAAAAACGAGAGCTGCTGACCAAGCGAGCGAATTTGAATGGGTCAGCTGGCGATCAGGTGGGAAAGCGGATCGTGAAAAGGGGAAATAATACCTTTCTTTATGGAACTGATTAAAATCTTTAGATCATAAAATAAAATTCTCTATAAGATATTCCTTTTAAATTTCTATCATTTCATTATTTACCGAAAAGTACTTAAGACTAAAATTAAATTAGAAAAAGATATATGATCGCATTTAAGATCCGAAACACTAAGTCTGAAGGTGTGCGTTTAAAATTAAACTATTTAAATGTATATGATCGTTTTCAAGATCCGAAACCTTTAGAAAAACTCACCTTTATTCAACGGCTTGGGGTTGGACTGTTTGCGTCGTGACATTTCGAGTCCAGCTGCTGGACTGGCGATATATCTTCAGCTACGTCGGCATCAAGTCCGCGGAAGATCCAGATCCGTTTTGAATTTCGCGTACATTTACCGGCGGATGCGATCGCACTCACACACAGGCACTACTCACTCTCTCACACACACGGCGAGTATCAATTATGGGCAATCGATGCGATTACTTGGATTATTTGTATTATTTGTATTATTGGCGGCGATTAACAAGCCTTAATGAATTTTTAACGATCGGCGCGGCGGAAAACGCGCGCGATTTCGAAGCGGATTGGAAGTGTGGAATTCCGATTGGAATGCAACAGCGGGCCACTAATCTCCAATTCGATCTCCGAGTCCCATCAATATCTGATCAGAGTTTGGCCCTTGATATTGCAATTAGTTTCAATGCAGGCGTGGGGTTCTCGTTGCCAAAAGTCTTTTGGAGGCGTTCAGGAGATTTCGAAGCAAGTTATTAGGGATCCATCTTTTAAGAACCACTTGCAAAAGTAAGCAAAAATTTACAAATTACGAATTTGCGTCCGTTTCGAGTGCTTGTCGTCGCAGCTGTGCGAGCGGGTCTTTTTGACAACGCGACGAGTCGAGAGCTGAAAGAAAAGTGGGGCCAGTGGGGCTAAAACGAATTGATTGGGTCTGTTTTGCTGGATGAGAGCTACGAGAAGTAAGAGAATTTCAGTCGCTCTTTCGTGAATCGGGGTGGTTCGTACCTCTCGTACCGCAGAATGAGAATTCTCTTTAAAGACCTGTTACTCATCACGTAACGGACTTGGTTGGAATCGAATACGAATCCCCGATTGCAACTGTTTCGGGAGACAGCGATCTTTTACGACCCCGAAGGAAAGTACGGTAGACTGGAAAGTTTAGGGTTTTGCTTCATTCTTCATTGCACTGGTATTTCTAAAACAGCTGAAGCAAATCCGAAAAATCAACCATTTTCCTTTCCAATAGGATGCCAATTACGAATAATAAAGAACACCAAAAAGCAAAGAGTTTGGAATTAACAAGCCAATAAATAACACTAGGCGTATGCGCAATTTTTGGGCAACGTTCTCAAAACGTAAGTGTCATTGATACGTAAGTGCCAGTTATACGTAACATTAACTCAGAGAGGACGAAGTCGGCAGAGAGATTGCCAAAGAGAGCCAAAGCTCCAAGAGAACACTCGCACTTGCCGGAGAGCCAAGGCTAGCGCGCTCACGAATGAAACAAAAGCTTCAATTGGGGAGAAGAGCGAATGAGTGAGCGCTCTCCAATAAGAGCGCGCGCAATGCTCTTTTTCGCTCTTTTCCTTTTGTTTTGTACTCGGTTTTTCATCGCTCCGCTTGCTTTGAAGTCTGCTTCGTAGTCTGATAAGAATCAAAACAAAAACGCCGAAACATTTTTACGCACGTTTCTTATTGGAAATTCAAATAACGGTTTTCACTGATTCTTTTGGCTTTGGGAGAGATTTCTTCGGAGTTTGCGGTATTGTGGTATTACAAGTTCACATCTACCACCCTTTTTTCTCTTATTTACAAGCTAATTTCTTTACTTTTTCTTAATTTTTGGTTTTCTTCCGCACTTTTTGGCTCCAACTGATGACAGCAAGCGTTAGGAAGTCGTATTTCATATGACGCATTAATGAGAAATCTCTTAGCTAAGTTATATTTTAAACCGCCAGCTGGCGCTTTAGTTGCAGTTTGTATAGCATACTTTTAGGCTTTCCGTATAGAGGTCGCCTCTAAAGAGCGCTTAATTTAAAAGGAAGTACAATCTCTTTTTTAGCCACAATTTATGTTTGTTTCTTGCATTAAAAACAAATAAATAATTACCGCGACGTCCGCAGAATTCTATTTCCGGTGTGAGAAACATTTTCAGCATTTATTTAGCTGCACTTCCGCTTCTTTTTTATGGTTAATTTTTTTCTTTCACCTTTCTTTTTGTCTTGTAATTTGCACCTATTGCCTGGTTTTAATGGGATATTCCTCCTGCTTTGCATTGGACACTCATAGATTTAAAAAATTCCGACAGCAGCGGAAATGAAAAGCTTCCTGCGGGACAAACTCAATGTTGAAATGGGGTGATGGGCTATGGGTGGGGATGGTTTTCTAAGGGCAGCATGCAAATGCATGGCAATAAATATCAGAGACCAGTTAGCGGGCCATAATCCACGCTAACATATGGCCGAGTCGATTAGCCACGCGACCTCCACGGGGCTTCCTCCTCCCGCTTCCTTGGGTCATTTGCGGTCTCCTTTCATTCCTTTTCTCACCCATTTTTTAAACACCTCCCTTCGTTAATCGCTAATGAAGTATACGCATCGTTGACCTTCGCAACGTTCATTAAACTTTGTTGCTGTCTTTTTGGGCAATCCCCAATCGCTTTTTTGTCTGTTCTCAATGCAATTCGGCAATCGCCCAACAAACCTATAAATAAAGGGGAAGAATTCAAAACAGGTAAGTATGCAGCAACGAGAAATTATCGAGGCTGTCGGTTTTCTCTAGGTTTACTAAACCAAAAAAATATTACATAAAAATATAATATCTTGTATGCCTTAATTTTGTAATATTTCAATGAAATAAATACTAATTAAACCTCTAGAAGAAGAATTAAACAAGAAAATCTAATATCTAATTGATCCTATAAAATTATATAATATTACATATGAAGAAACCGCTAAAAAGCATTTCATTGCACGTGCCATGTTAAAATAGATACATCTTTGTTATGAAAAAAACATTCAAAAACTACAGAATGACGGCAATTGGTTGGGAAACACTTTCTACATATGGCGCTACACAAGCTAAATAGCCTTCATTTAAGCCGAAAGCGAAGATCTTGTTAGAGAGGCGCCGGAAAAAACGCCAAATAGCCATAGCTAATATTTCGGGGGATCCCAGTCGACTTAGCTTGAAGTCATATACTATAATGAGTGTGCTGCTTCTTTGTCAGTAACATCGAAACCGAATCAATCAGCTGGCTATATACCCAATAGGTCGTAGAGTGTTTCACCGACATTTTCGCAAACTCAACAACAATATACACATACAATCCGTAACCGAGTCGGCCTCCTCTGTAATCATAGTGCATTACACTCGACTGGAGGCCTGATGGGGATATTGGGATGTTCTGATATTCAGATATTCAGATACAGGGAGGCGAGGTGAGCAACTTCCAGGTCAAGCAACTTCTGGCGGCAAGGCCATGCCCGTGACTGAAATGGAAATGGAAATGACAGCCGCGAAAAATAAAACAAAACAAGGCGAAAATTAACCGAATATCTGCCGAAATTTTATTTGGCGGGGGAAGCGAATATCATTGACCCAAGGTGCAGTTACCTTGTGTGTTCGTTTCGAGTTTTCGAGTGCAATGATCCGGTCGGTAGCGACGCGTTTCCAACCCTCGGAGCTGCGACCTTACCCTGAACGGAAGAATTTCTAGACGCCTATATGGGAAATGGGGGTCAATACACTGTACCAGTTAATGGACATATGCTAAACATTGTAATAAATAAGATCGTTTTCTTACAAATGTAGATTTAAATATTCACAATTTCGTAAATATTACCCTTACTTAAATGATTTTGCCTAATTGAAAATGAAATTTAAATGATTTAAATTATAGTTAAGGTATCAACTTATTTTAATCAACCCCTCTATAACCATTTACAATATAATCATAGGTTTCTTGTAAGAATCAAAATGGGAAATGTATTTAACCAATCGTTAAAATAGCTCAAAGGCCAGGCGATTAAAAATGGCTCTTTGATTTCATCAAGAACTTTGGATGACCATAAGAAAACCATAATTCTAAAAGTTTACGATGTCAACCTTAAAGATTAAACAGTGGATGGTAAAGAATTTCCCTATAAATCCCATTGAAAGAATTGTTCATTGAATGGTGAATATAATTACTAAATAACACATAATATTTTTTTGTTGTGCAGTCCGTTCTCTTGCAACCTCTTTTTTCCCCAGTCGAATCTCTTTCGATCGACTTCTCTTCTCACTTTTTTCTGATGCTGATCCGATCCGATTCACTCCCAAGATCAGTTTGACTGGGCTCCTTGCATAAATTAAAACAGCTGATGAAATTTGCCAAGTTCGTCGCATAAGCGAGCTAAAAAACCAAACAAACTGTTTCCCAAGCGGAGATAAAATTATTCACTTATTTTTGAGTTAAAAAACTTCTTTGTTTTTGGTCTTTTCTTCGCTGCTGCAGCTGCATTTGCCGTTATATTGACGACGCCCACAAAATTCGCTGCGTTCGATCAAAGTCCACTTGGCCTGACCCGCCCCCCTTTTTCCCCCGATATTTAGGTGTTTGATGGATATTTTTAGTATTCGGTAATAACAACGAATGCAATAGAATTCCCCTCTCACTTTCGCACTCTCGGCGGCTCTCTCTTTCTCGCTAAATAGTCGCTGCTAATTGGGGGACTCTGCCATTGCGGTAGGTTCGTCCCATGTGGCGTATACCTAATGTCGAAAACTACCCGCTATTTTTCAAATGACCATGGGATAGGTTTAAATATACATAAGTGGCTGTGCATCTGGTACCGAATAATTGAGGCATTTAATTTGTGTAAAAATAAAAACGAAACTAATTAAGAGCAACGTAATGTAAACTGTCGCTTCTGAATCAGAAAAGTGACAAATACGAAAAAGGATTTATACCTATTGATATCTAAGAGTTGGAAACATAAAGTGTTTCCGAAATAATCATATAAATAGAAGAATACTTTTTAAAAATACATTTTTTGTTGTAAAAAATTCGTTAAGAATACTTAAGTTAAAAAGAAACCTATAAAATATTTAAAAATGAAAAACCAATTAATTAATATTCCACTCATATAACTTATATTTTACAGAGATAATACTTAATATCAGATATTGGTATAGAGGCTGCACCATAAGCCTACAGAATGATTTCCAGCGACATCTGCGAAAAATCAACCCACTGATTGACCCGAATTAATTCAGTATTGGGCATTCCCAACCTTAGACCCCTTGGATGTGTGTCTTTTCCCCTGATCCACTTTCCCGGATGATGAGTTCGCCCTCGACGGGGCGCTTATTTATAGCGATTCCAACCGAAGTTGCTTGACCAGACAAAAGAGGAAGATGATGAAATATGTGTGCGATGTGTTCGGCTGAAATTGCTCACTTTGGCGATTACTTTGACGATTACCAATGGTATTTCGGTACTTCACCCACAAGTGGAACTAGTAAGTCGGATTTTTGGCGACCTTTGCGCCTCCTTCATTTATTCAGGGTCACCTTTAGAGTCACCTTCACCTTCTGTACATCGATCATTCGCCTCACGCATGTATTATTTGCACCGATCCACATTCGGAACCACAAAGCTATAGGTATAGGTGAACCCTAAAGAGAGAGAGAGAGAGACGGACTACAGAAGAGAGGGAGATAGTGACTCATTCCAAAGTTCAAACTCGCCCAAGACGTGCTTAAGTAGTTGAACAGTGATTTCATACGAGTTGAGCTCGATTTTATGACTACCTCTTAAACTGCTAGGTTGTAAATATTACCCCGACCCAATCTAATTATTACCGCTTGTCCGTACTTTTGTCCGTTTAAGAGAATAAAGGTCACGATCTCAAGAACTATAAAGGATACGGCTGGGAATTTTGGTATGAGGGCTTCTGTGATGCTATCACAAATGATTTAGTTTCCCTTACGCAAATTACAATTCAAAAGATATAAAAATTAAAGTTAATAAAGTTGTACTTGGGCACATGAGCACCCAGTGCCGATAGCCTCCAAGTGTAACCATTATTAATTTGTTTACTTCATTTTTGTGTTATTGTTGTGGATCTGACCGGCCTGCTTTACATTGCACTCCATCCAGCACTTTACTCATCCAGCGAAGGCAGTCAACGTCAGCCGACTGCTTCCATTTTTATTTTATTTTCCCGAGACTTGGCTTGGTTCAACGCATTGTGAATTTGCTCGTTGACCTTAAATGCAATTTGTAGCTGCTGCTCGCTCATGTTTTGATGTTCACTTCCGTCGTTGTCCTTGCCAAAGTGCAAAAGCCTCCAGCGAAAAAAATACAAAAAAAATGCCAAAAATGTATTACCATTAATGTACAACTCATGCCCCGTTTCGAATGTTTCGATTTCGATGCGATCACCCGATCTCTCGCATCTCCGATTTATGGCCCCGGCCACACGATGGATAATTTGCAAAAATATGTTAATTATTTCTTAGGTCCTCAGGTGCCTCTTCTATAGCTCCATAGCTCCGATTCGGATTCCGATTCCGATTCGGAGGCGCCCTGCTTTTGATTATTTGAAACGCGTCGGGGTTGGCTAAAAATAAATAAAATGTGGGCAAGCACAGAGCAGCAGCAACAAAATACATTTTTTGCGCTCGTGCTTCGATTAGCCATCAACAATCAGAGAAAGAAGCAGCAGAAGCAGGGCAGGGCAGTAGAAAATGTGCTAAATACTCAAATCATTGTGCACGCCTCTTGTTCATGTCGATGCCTATGGATCATTGGGGGAGAAAATGGTTAAGTGGGGGGACCACCAAGAGAATTGCAGGAAAATTCCAGATAAATAAATAATACAAAATATAATGGAAAAATGCCTAGTTTGGATAAAAAAATAATTAAAGCAGAGTTCTTAAAAACATAACCTTTGTACAAATATCAGTTTCACAACTTTCCGAATATGCTTTCCAGTGATTCAGTAATGTAAAAATAGTCGCATAACAAACGTATTTTCGTGATTGCACTGTGCCTCAATGGAATGTGAACAGAGTGGAAGAATAGCGGGTGCTGTAATAGTGAGTGATTCCGAGAACACAAGGGCCATACAATCAATGTGTGCCTGGGCTGCCTGTAATCGCCAGAGATAAGCGGGCAGACAGAGAAGTCCCTTCCTCTTTTTTCGCCGCCCATCTTCAAGTCAACAGCAACAAACGCGCCCACTTAAACCAACAAACGCAACAATGTCAATAAGGCAACAAAAACCAACAGAAAATACCAGTACACCGCAGTAATAAATTGCTGAAATGAATGAGGAAGAAAGCGCCTCGGTGGAAAGAGACAGACGTATGGAGAAGACAGAGCACTTGGGCAATTTCCATTGTTTGTCTGCCGGCAGCGAGCCTCCTCCTATAGATTTTGCGAAAGGGTTTACGGACCCGTCAAGGGCAATCCATTAATCGCGGGTTCGTCGCCTATCGACTCCCACTTTTCAGTGCGAAACGCAAAAGCAAAACAAGCGTGGAGCCCAACGCCCCATAAACAAGGTCTGCTACGTCATGCCACGGGTTTAGATAAACAGACCGACCGATTCGGAAGCGATTCACACTCGACTCACACTCGATTCACGCCCGATTCCGATTCCAATTGCGGTTGCGATGGTCACGTTGCCGGCGAATGACAATGAGTTTGATAAACAAAATCGGAAGTGGTGCGAGATATATAGATATGAGATGTAATGAGATGAGCACACCTACTGTAGACACATTTCCTGATATAGACTGCGTAATTCTGATGGATCGTAAAAGATACAAAAGGTCTCAATTGATGGTTTGTTGTATTGGAAGTGAATTAGAAAACTTAGTTGTATTTTTTAGGTTGCATAACTGATTATCAAAAAACAGGTGATGTTTTGACGATACTGTACTTGTACATGCCCATAACTGTACTTTTAAGGCAAGCTTAGCTTATTTATCGATTGTATCGTATAACACATACAATGTAAAGGTCTCCATTTTTGCAATATTAAATTAGCAGAATCCCATTCACCGGAAGTCATAATTGAGCTGAATGAAACCCCACCCAGATAACCCCAACCCAAGCTGCTAAATTAATTCGATTCATTCAGAAATCTAGTTCAAGATCAGCCATGCAGATGACGAACCGAAGCACCTGCATTTACGGTCCCCAATCGCATTCCCCATCCCCGAGAGCCCACTCCAGTCCAGCCCCTAGCATATTGATAAACCCCCATTGACGCCGCCTGGGAAACGAATCCCACCCTCTTTGCCTCTCTTCTTCTCTCTTTGAAGATTGATAAGAACCCCCCTAGGCTGATAACGGCCACGCCTCTCGCTCATGTTGTGACTGACTAACGGACAAGCGGAATAACGGACAGACAGGCTAACGGACAAGCGGACGGACGGACAGATAAGCGGACCTATAGACTGGCCATGCGGTGGCCAGCTGGGAATCGCGCTTATCAGTCCCGCACTCTCTTACTCTTATCAGGTCGAACCACAACGATCCGAACCCAACCCCCGATGTAGGGTTGATCCAAAAATGGACGACCGCTGTCCGGGGGAGATACCCGCCCCATTCCGATTCCGCCCATTCGCCGTATTATGAATAACGCAATTATTATTATTCTTCGCGCGCCTGTTCACGTTGACTTCACGTGGCCCCAATCAGACGCCCCAGCGACCTCGTCAACATCGCCATCGGAATTGGAATTGGAATCGGAATCTACGTCGGCGGCGGCATACAAAAAACGGGTCTATCAGCGGGCCCCCACTGCCCTCGCCTTCGAGCGGGCTTATTCTAGATTTATTTATGTTTGTGCCATAAATTTATACGCGGTACTCATGGGGTCCAAGGGAATATTGTATTCGCGTTCGAATGTCTGTCTGTATAGACACCTGTTTTTCGAGAGTGAGATGCTCGATGAGAAGGGTGTGAAGTGTGCCTAACTCGGATATCTATAACTCTTGGACACAGAGATAAATAAAGGGGGATAGCACCACTAAAAAAAACTGATAAATTAGTATTCACACTAAGAAGTTTAGGTTTGAGCAACGTAATTGCAAACTATTTTCTATTTTGAAGTAAGGCTCCATAAATACAGTACTATTTGTAGGTTTCACAATGATTGAATATATTTTTACGAACCACAAATAAATGTATAATGTAAAATTAAAAGCTTTGAGGTATCCCTAAGTCGGAAAACGGAAGCACTCGTACTTGTTTCTGTTTGTCCCCATATACTATACTATATTTTCCACTTATTGATGATGTTGTTTGTTTTCTTCCATCGCACGTCTGATGACGATGATGATGAACTGTCGTTGCCATTGAGGCGTTCACCTGAACCGGTTCAGGGACAGTCTATAAAATCCCTACGACGATGTGGACCCCATTCCTTCCCAGTTGCCGCATAAATTCTGTCATTCACATCCCATTTTGTTTTGCGGTTCCAGGGACAACAACTTTCAAGTTCAGATGGAACATTTGGCAGCCAAAGGAACTGGGCCAAGGTCGGCGTTTTACCGGCAGCACCGGCAGCCAGAACGAGAAATGGTATGAGAATTTAAAGATGCGAGAGGTGCGGAAGAGAAAAAGCATTAAACAGTGACTGTGGGGAAACCTTCGCAACATCGTAAATTTCCATTGGGAAGACCGCAATCCCGATAGAAGGCCATGTTTACATGGTGCTTATAGCAGGCCCCTCTCTTAGCCTTGCTCCACAGATTTGTAAACTTTGGTTCTCCATGAGGTGGACCCCCTCCCCCACACATCGTTTCACGTTCCATTGTTCCGTTCTGTTCCGTTTTTTAGCTTTCGGCTTTAGAGCAACGCGTCAGTAGGCACGTAGGCAGAGGCGTCGACCGAGGCAGAGAAAACGCATCACATGTGAGGGGATTAGAGCCCGTGATGCGGAGAGGGGTGGTGCCGGAAAGATCGGGGCTAGTTATAGAGTAGCATCTATAAAGACTGCCAGCACTGATACTTAGATAAACGCTGACGGGGAACTTGTTGTATGTCTAAGAGAAACTTTTAGCTTCAATATATACTTCTCTTAACAACACAAATAAATATATAGGTAACGAAAAGCTAAGCTTCTATAACAGTCTTTAGTTAAGCATGCTAGCTTACTCCACTAAAAACGAACGATTCAAAAAGTGATTAAAATCGAGGATTATTAATTATGAGGAGAATCTTAAATGGGGATTTTGAGTCTCGAGGTTGCAAAGTTCTTTGATCAGGTTTCATCTATTATATCTGATTTTTCCCTTAAATTACAATCTTCAAAGCCCCATTTTGTTGCATTTCTTAATAAGCTTTTATTACTTCGACTTTTTTATTGATCAATAGCCAATAGAAGATCGAGGATCGCCCATTAAAACGAAAGTCTTAATTTAGATATGAGTCTCGAGTTGGTCATGTGAGCCTTTATAACAAAGATAAATATTTTGGTATATTGCATTTATTTATTATTATCCACAACTTTTAAAAATATCGACGGCTGTTTGCCAAGATGATCACAGTTTAAGACAAATAAATCCAATTTACGCATCATGGTGAAATGTAGAAAAAATTATACGGAGAATTGGTTTGCAACAAGGATTGATCTTTGCGTTTTTAGAGCTTGACAATGATAAAATAGCAAGAAGTGGGGAATTTACCACTCTATTTTTCAATCTTTTTCCACGAAACCAGTTTGACCCATTTCAAGGGCCCCCATAATCTGTTCAATTGTGGAAAATCTTCTTGTTTGTAAACATGTTTACAACTATGCTAAATGGAAATTTCTGTTTAATTCGTCTTTCATCGAAGACGGGTAAACAAAAATGAAGCCAAGAAGCTAACAAAGTCTTCACTTGGAGTCACGAGTCTGACTCATGACGTCATGGAGAGTTTTGACGATCTTGGCGCGCTTAGTAGAGAGTGTATAAAGGGTAGAAAAATCAGACGATATGGGGGCTTTACCCACGCCAAACAAAACAGAAAATGTTTGGGAATGAATGGGAAATGACGGAAAAATAGGAAAATGGGCGTCGCATTTGACGCTTTTGACGTTGTTGCCGTGGCGAATTATAGACCAATTCCTCATGACTTTTGCTCGGACTTTTGTGTGCCACTCGCTGAATACATGATCGAATGGATATATGAATATGAATAGTACCAATAAGCTGGGTTCTTTTTCATTTTGTGAGGGCCTCTGACGTCAGGGTCCACCTGTGATTGACGTGATTGGAGCAACGCCTCCGTCCGAAGAATTGTCTGCCTGTTGGGGACTCTACTCCCCTTATTAATAAATAATACAGGGCGTAGGAGGCCTTGAACCCGGCGGAAGCTCACGCCAACGTCACGCTTCTTACGCTTTGACCTTTGACGCGCAACAGGAGCAAAAAGCCAGCGTGGGTGTGACGTCACCGAGCCAACGGGTCTGCTACGTAATGCCAGATGCCAGACGAGAGTTACGTCAATGCGCAAACTCGCTCTGCGAAGCAGATGAAGGGGCTATCAGCCACTCGCCTTCCCTCTAACTTGGCTTTTTGGCACACCGCAAAAAAATGGTCTTTTGTTCAATTTATTGTTTTGAAAGAACAAGTTTCGATGACATCCAAAGCTACGAATTTTAGGTTTCACAAATTCTTAAAGAAATTTTTAAGGGTTCTTAACTTGTAAATAAGTTGGTATAGAAGAGTTTTTGATGAAATTCTTCTGTACTCACTAAGTAAAATTCAAGATCTACTACTATGTACCACTGTATCTCAAAGACCTGTAAAGCTTTAGCTCCTACATTTGGGATGTAGGCTTTTCTGATGAAATCTTACAGTTCTGACCCTCAATTTTTTTACAGTGTCCAGCGGCCTACGTGCGACTAAGATTGTGCGTGGGCACACGTGAGTTCTGCGAGTCCGGATTTCGCCACCCGAGATAATGTGGGTGGGCGTGGGATCTGAGTGGGCGAATGCAAGTCAAGGGAACTGAACTTGAACCCGCCGGGGAGCCGAGATGTACGGCTAATTTTAGATCCAACCTGCGGCTGCTGATTGTGTTCAACGTTAGCCAATGCACATGAATTCCCGCTTGATGGATTTGTGGGGAAACTCAACTGCGGCGCAGTTTGCATTCAAAATTTGAGAAGGGGAGTGCGATGGAGAGAGAGGGATGAGCGGTAACGGTACGTCGGCCCATTTACACGCCCACATTCGCGAGAGAGTGGAGGCCATCGCTTCAGTTCCGCGCAAAATTTACACACGAATTCCGATTCCAATAACAAACACGAAGCGAAAACAAAAACAAAAACGCAAGTACTGCAAACACCCACACGCACACGAGCGCACAAGAAACACGGATAGGCACGCCACAGACTGCTGGCTTTTTTGCCCCCTCTCGCTCGCACTCACTCAGACAAAGTATCAACAAATGTTCACGTGAACATCATGAGGTCAACGCGTGATACCAGACGGACCCACACAGACACTCACACACACCAAGAGACGCCCAGGCGAGCATGTTCAGCCAGTAAGAAGGTTATTCGCCAAGGGGTCGACACGGGGATACCATCTAAAATTGCTTTTACTAAAACGAAATAGGAGAAAAGCAAAATATTTGAGATTTTTCACAAGGCCCCACGTTGGGCGCCAAAAAAATGTATTTATCAACAGCAAACTTGTTAAACGAGAGGTGTAGGTTAAGAAAGCAGTACATATGTATATGTATGTATGTTTGAATAGTAAGTAGGAACTCTGAAATCTCCCACGTTGGGCGCCAAAAACTTTTCTTAAGCTGTTAATAAAGAAAGAGACTTTAATACTTATTTATTATTGCCCCAACTGTTAAGCGTCCTGCTATGAATACCCCCTGCATACCCTAGACGGCGTACACAGTCGCCCCACAAGTCTGGTGTGGGGAGTGGTATGGCGTGCTAGTTATTCGTTGTTGTTGCGCAAGAGAGCAGGCGAGCGCCGCCTTATAATAGTCACAGCTGTTTCTGGCTCTTCGCTCTTGGCGCTCTTCGGTGTGTGTTGTGCTGTGCACGAGCCCCTTTTTGCTTTGAAAACTGTTACAGGCGGACCAGGGAGCATTGCCAGGTGGAAAATACTCGAATACTAGATGGGTTTTCCAATCAAATTCAATAAATCAGTGAACGATTTAACCGAGTTACATGGCGCTGGTAAACGGGCACATTTTGAAATGCCTTTTTCCGTGACTCATCTTTGTTATCTCCCCGATTCTTGGGTCTGGCAATGCCTTTCCAGCTCAACTGTTGAGCTCCCACACACTCACTAGCTTTCTCGCTCTGCCCCTTTCGTTTATTAATGAAATCTACGTCTGCTCAAAGTCAGACTTGGATTTTAAAGTTAATGCAAATATATGCGGCCAGGTCTTAGATTTAAGCTTGAGGGGCGTCTGCCCAGGTTTCGAGCCTGTTTTCAAGTATTTCGGTTTTTTTTTTTTGTCGATTAATCACAGACTTCCGTGGCAACAACTGCGTCAGCTATTCAGTCACGGCTTTGGGGTGTGTCTGTTAGTGTTGGTCGGTTGGTTTGTGTGCGCTGTGCACGCGGCTTGGGCATGCACAGCCTATGAATAGACAGCCCATGGAGCCCCCATCCTGCTCCTCCCCCTCAGCAGCCCCGCTCTCTCTCTAGCACCAAAAACCAGACCCCGCAGTAAACAGCTGATGACGTCCATGCGTCGGTTACGTGCTCTATGGTTCTCTCTTTTTCTGGCTGTGTGTTTGTGTCCTGCACAAAAAGAAAATTTGTGTAAAGTATTATATTTCTGTATTGCAAAACCAAACTAACTTGATTTTAATAACACAAGATATATTGGCTTAAAAAGATGTCTTAAAGCTTGCAACTATATATGCATTTTCTATTCGAAAGTTCGAGAAGATTCGTTATGAAAAATGTTCCCCAAATCCCTAATGATTCGAATCATAGGGGAAAACAGATATAAAAAATCGCATTGATCAAAAGACCATAATTCAAATCATTAATGATTCGAAATTGATTCTTTTTAGGCATGCCCCAAAATCAGTTTCACCCCAGTTGTACAGAAAGGAATGTCAGGGCACCCTCACATACCTCCCTAACATCCATATTTTTTCTCCGTGTACGTGGGTTGCTGAGAGGTGAGTGAGGGGGAGACCTGACCTTTTTCGAGCCCAAAAGAGCGAGAAAGGGAGGAGGCACTGCCCACGTTGCTGGTGGCTGATGTTCGTCGTCCGGGTTTCATTGCACTGGTTGCTCCACTGCCGATGACGATGGCCCGCTCACACACACTTGGCCACTTACAAGTGATTACGTCGTCGTCGGCGGCTCCACTCACTCACACACACGAGCACCTCGCTGGCGCGGCAGCGACGTTGGCAGCGGGCAGCTCTGCTGGGAGCTGAATGCCTTTGCCTTTTTCATTCGTCTCTTGAATTCTGAACGCAACGGTTCGCCTCCGCTCCAAAACGGCAACAACGGCACTCGAAAGGCCCCCAGTGCAAAGTTAACTAAAGTGCAAAAATCTAAATAAACTGAGATTAAACCAAGTGATAAGCAACAAACAAACAAACAAATAACAGACTCTGAAAAGAAGACTCTTTTCCCCAACAAAAAAAGAGAGTGCAAATTTGAAAGTTGAAAGTGCAATGGACATGGATACCTTGCTACCTTCACCGCCTGCAACGCCCCCGCTGAGGGATAATAAGTTGGAAAACGTAAGTGACCTACAAAGTGGGCATAGTGCTAGTGCAGTGGTAGCCAGCAGAAGCAGGATAAGCTATGCCTCTACCGAACTCTGCCACTTTACACATACAGTATACGGTAAAGAAAGGCGCCCGACACTTTTTCATTGCTTTTCGCATTGAGTGAGGATATAGTGGGGATGTGCATAGTGCATTCAAGGCAGCGGAAAATCAAACGGAATCGGACGTTAGCTCGTTCTCGCTTCCACTTGCCGCGTTTCTAAAAACAAAAGTGCTCCGTCCCGCTCGCACCCGCACCCAGCCATGCGATCACGCAGTCAGCACGCTTTCACGTGAACACCGCATGCACAGCGAGTGATGTGCGGGTGCGAGCGAGAGGGCCACAGCCTGAACATTGGACTTGGCACCACTAGGGGAAAAAAAAACAACAACAGAAAGAGCTGAAAGAGCGAGAGAGCGCCGACTTTGTTTGAGAGCGAAGGTGAGTTGCCAATTGGCAACTGGACTGGGGCGTAGGGGGAAAAGCGGGAAAGGGGGTCGGGCGAAAAGCTAGGCAAACAGGCCAAGCCCCAACCCATAAAATCATGTCACATTTCTGGCTCGCTTTTTTTTATCTGGCCTGCCCAAGAAAGAAACAAACAAACACTGTCGCACATTTGAGCGCAACGTGCCGAGCCCATAAAAAGATTTCGACGTCTCCACACGAGTAGTAATACCCCCTCTCGCAATCGCAATCGCCTTCCCCCCATGACTTCACCCACCTGAGGCACGTCATAATAATATTAGTGGTGTGGCTGCACTTTTCCTAGCCTGCTTTCAGGCGCCATTTTAAATTTTTTTTTTAATTTTTAAAAGAAATTTTTATAACATTGTTGGAATAATTCTAGAGCTCTTTGCCTGCCTAAAGAGCTCTAGAATGATTTCAACAAAACTATAACAAATTCTTTTAAAATTAAAAAAAAAGTTAAAAAAAATGTTTATTACTATAAAAAACAATATTTTCAATATATTATTTTTGGCAAGAGCAAATTTTGTGCCAAGACTTAATAAATTACGTGAAATTGATGTTCATTGAAAGTAAAAAAAATATCAAAATTTCAGTCCCAACGCAACATTTAATGAATCATTATTTGTCACCCTAAACGGCCTTTAAAACAGTTCAAAAACCGCCGAAAAAAACAATGTCCCCTTGGCCTTTTGGAGAAGCATTGAACCCGGGGGTTGGGTGGGCTGCTGTAGGGTGTGTGTGAAGGTTAACGGTGAACGGCCTTGCCAGCCGTCGGCGTAATTAGCGAACTGCGAGGGAAAAGTTATTGTGGGTCAATGCTGGTCAGCGAAAAGTGAATGGGAATGTGAATGTGAATGCACTCCTGAGAACCTGAACTCGCCGCTGATGTTGATGAACTCCCACTAACCCTGAACTTTTTATTTATTTTCCTTCAGGTCGCCAAGGACAAGCAACAGGTCAACGAAAACCTGCTCAAGGCCAAACTCAAGCTGGTGGCCCAGAAGAGCCAGAAGAATGGAGGGATTATCACACCCAATCCCTCGGACACGGAAGACGAGTCGCCGGAAATGGCGGTGCCCAGCAAGAAGCCCCGCCTGGAACAGCCTGCGACGACCATGACACCGCCACCGGATCAGAAGCTGGAGGATGAGCAGCACAAAGCCGAGAGGGTTAGTGTCATCATGAGGGTCAACAGTTCCGGCGCCGTCTCCTCCAGCAACCAGGACGAGAACTCATCCAGCTCTAGCTGCAGTTCCTCTTCTAACACAACAATCACAAGTACAAACTCCGTTCCGCCCACTGTGGAGGACGACTATCCAGAGGCCAATGTGTGGCGCAATCTCAAGTTCAAGATGAACAGGAAGCGAGCTGCGGAAGTGGCTCTACCTCCAGTACAAAAGCCCGAGATACCGGCTCCAGAGCTTCCAGCTCCATCTGCTCCAGCGGAAAAGCACGAGGAGGAGCACGAGGAAATCAAACCCATTCTCACACCCACCTACGTGGCTCCAGTGGCCCAGTCGTCTGCCAGCCAGCTAATCCTGCTCAGCACAGTGGCCGCCCAACAGAGTCCCACGCCCATACCCGCGATGCCCGAGGAGAAGCTATCCACGAGAATCACGGCAGCTCAGGCGGCGGCCACTAGAAGTCGCATCTACGAATGCAGCTTTCCCGAATGCGGCAAGAACTACTTCAAGAGCAGTCACCTGAAGGCCCATCAGAGGGTGCACACCGGCGAACGACCCTTCATCTGCAAGTGGGCGAACTGCGACAAGAGATTCTCCCGCTCCGATGAGTTGTCCCGCCACAAGCGGACCCACACCGGCGAGAAGAAGTTCCAGTGCAGCGTGTGCCAGAAGAAGTTTATGAGGAGCGACCACCTGTCCAAGCACGTCAAGCGGCACAACAAGGACAAGGCGAACGGAGTGAACCGACATGTCTCCCTGGCCAACAGCAGCAACAGCTCCTCATCCTCCGCTTCCTCGGTGGCTGCCTCCCTCTGCGATGCCTCGCTCCATTTGCGGGCGATAGCTCCGGCGGCCTCCACCACCAGCTCCTCTCCCATCACCTCCGCCAGTCTGCAAGTCTACAGCGCCCAGGATCTGCTGAGACTACAGCAGCAGGCCAGCAGTTTTACCTTCGGCGGAACCCTGCTTCAAGTTCAGCGATGAGAAAAGCTGAAGGCACCGCAGCTCCAGCAGCACCAGAACCAATCTCAGCCCGACAGTATCGCCAGCTAAACAGAAAGAACAGAAAAACTCCCACCAACATCAGAGCATATTTTAGAGAACTACTGTAAGGATTTGTAGAATCCTATTTTAAGGCCACACTTGAAGCTCGAATTTTCCCTCATTGAGAATGTTCCCTGTAATCTTAAAGTTCAGAATTTTATTTCGAGTTCGCCCCCTTCTCGTGTAGCTGGTGTAGACTTAAGCTTAGTTAAGAGCTAGATCTTGTCATCGTTTTGTGCATATATCAACTTCAAATTCAATAAGCTTCGCATCTGTTAGCACACAAATCGGATAGATGCCACTTCTCTTCCAGGAGCACAGAGCACACCTTCTTAGCTCAGCGATCTTCTTCAGATTTAGATTCTGAATATCCCTAGTGCTTGTACATATAATATAGAGGCGCACTCGGCGTCCAACATCTGTGATACTTAAGTTTTCTTAACTCTTTTCTATTGTACCATAGTTATCGGTCTAATTCTCTTAAACTTAAACACACACAAACAATTGTATTTATTGCTAAATGTGGAAAAAAGAGAAAGAAAAACAAAACAAAAAAGAATGGTGGATCTTCACACGATTCCAATCTCAACAAATGAAAATATACATATTTTCCAAATAATTCTATATGGATTGTATGACTGGGCGGGTGGAAACTAAATTGGGGAATAAAGCATACTCAAAGAATGGTTTTATAGTGGAAATGGAAATCAGTCCGTTAAAAATAAGATGCTTAAAACTGACCTTTAATAATCTTGAATACCAGGAGATATAAGTTGTGTGTTTTTGTGTTGATTGGTGAGTGTGTTATGTTTTGAAAATGATGGGGCAAGTCTTGAATACCAGAATATTTGAGTGGTGTGTTTTTGTGTTGATGGTGGTGATAAGTATTTGATTTACCACTCTTCAGCAAGACTTCAGCTTTGCTTGGATTAAAATTATTTATTTTTAATTTCTCTTAAATGTATTTAGATCCTCGAACCATATTTTCAATGGGGGAAATGCGGGGAATCTAAAATAAAAAACATTTTAGAATCTCAATTGTTTTAAATAAAGTGAAATACCTACTTGATTTCCCATTCTTTTAGCTTAGGCTAAATAGAAGGCTAAACTCCCAACAAAGTGGAAAACTCGCAGACTGCGCTGGGTTTCGACTGCGGAGAGCACGCCTGCCGCACTGCCATTTCCCAGGTGTCCAAGAGATGTGAGAGCGAGTAGTTCTTGGGCAGCTTGGACATGCGTGCGATGAGGGCTTGTTGCACCGTCTGCAGGAACGGGGTGGCCGAATACTCCTGTTCCGCCAAGGAGCAGTCCGGAGCCTGCCAGGGGTACTCCTCCGGAACACTGACACTTACTGGCGGAACACTGGGCAATCGTTTGTCGTCCAGACAGCAAATCAGGCGTATTGCCTTGTTGTTTATCTGCGACGTAGTGTCCAGTTTCACCTTAAACTTGGAATCCAACCGGGCGATTTCGCCTTGAAGCACATGCGGTACGTCCTGCTCGAAGGTCGAAGACTTTTCCTCCACTCGAGGCCTCTTCGTGGGCACTGGAGCCGTTATATCCGTACCGAAGAGCAGTTCCAATGTGGGTCGGAAGGTGCGATGCAATGTGTGATTAGCTACAGGACTCTGCAGCGTGGTATTTATAACCTCCAGCAGGGGATTCGAGGATTTCTAGGTATACAGTAAAAACTATAATAAAATAATACCATCGTTTAATTATTATACTTACCCCAAACTGCTGGCCGGAATAGGAGATCAGATCCATCTTCTCAAGAGCTTTTTCACACTTCAAAAGAGTTTCAAGCGGCACACGCTGTGTAGGATTGCAGAGGATCTCTAGCAACTTACTCATCTTGGTCATCTTCTCCACATCTATCCGATAAAGTTGTACAGTTTTTTATTTAGCTTGCCATTATACATATGTACCCCTAGATTACTAATACTGCTACGAAATAGATACGAGATATGTGAAACCCCTTGATAACCTTTATTAGTTTGCTCTTAGCTTAACCTTTGAGAATGCATTTAATCATTATTTCTTGCACTTGGCTTCGCAATAACTCATCTTTGTGAAAAAATTTCCGGATCCCCTACAATTTCCGCTGATATGTTTACATTTATTTCGCATGGCTATATAGGTAAATCCACGAGCCAACTTCTTGCATAGTCCATGGAATTCTGGATACAGACCGCAGATGGCTGAATTAAACGAGTTTTGAATGGATTAGAGCTTTTAAGACGCTGTTCTTTTCTAGTACTCACGATCCTTAAGGCCAAGAACATAACCAAATATTGGAAAAACTAAGATTGCAATGGAAACTAGCTTCATTCTCAGTTAGAATTTGAAGCGAACTAATTTGATGCGGTTCATGTAGAAGGCTTACTAGTAAAAGTGTTAGTTTCTACTACTAATTTAATTTGCATTGCTAAATAACAATTTTCTACCCAGAGGAACACATAAATTATGAAAAATACTAGATTTCCTTGAAATCATATTGATGTGTGCATCGTATACTCACTTGTCCCATCGTTGCTAATCTTGGCCAGCATCCGTTTCAGTGGCTCAATGTACTTGGTCAGCTGCTTATACTTCTCGCGGTACAATGCCTCCTCCTGAGGGTTGAACGGACTGTTCCCGGTCACCTGTCCAGGTGTGTTGATCGAAGCACTCGGCGACTGCTGGCGGATGTTGCGCTGCGGATTCTGCATCTGCATCATCTGCGGACTGGATTGGGGCACCAGTGCCGGACTGGGAATCATATTGGGCGTGGGCATTTGCGGAGTAGGCGGTTGCTGTGTGGGCGTCTGATTGCCCACCACCAACTGTTGTTGCTGCTGCTGTTGCATCTGCTGGAGCTGAGCCTGCTGCTGCAGTTGCTGGGCATCCGCTGGCGAGGGACTGGATCGCATGAAGGGTTGTCCCGGCTGCTGGCCGCCGACTCCCACCCCTCCTCGATTGCCGGGGAACATCTGACCCGCCTGGCCCATCGGCATGTTGGGCTTTTGCTGCAGATTCGGTGGCATGTTTACGCCCATGCCGCCCATGGGGTTCATTCCGCCCTGCTGCACTGCATTGGGCGGGAGGCCGGCTCCGCCCACTTGCTGCTGACCCGCCGGTCCGCCGACCACATTGTGCGGACCCTGCGGCATTCCCTGCATGCCCTGGCCAGGCATTCCCTGGGGTCCGCCCATGCCGTTGCCCTGGCCCATTCGCATCATCGGATTCATGCCCATCTGGAAAAGAACAATAGGATTTAATTTGTGGATCATAATTAGTCGGATTCTAAGGTCTTACATATTTGTAAAAGGACAAAAACGAATTCAGATTGAACACTTTGAAAAAATATTACGAATGACAGATAGATTCCTCTATATGTATGACATAAATAAAATGTGGCTAAATACAAAATTTGGTCGCGTAGTCCCGAACTACTTACCCCCATTTGGTTTTGCTGAATCTGCTGCATGGGCGGCATCTGTTGCATGGCGTTAACGTTCATCGGTCCGCCCTGCATTTGATTTGGCCCGGGACCAGCTGCTCCTGGGGCTCCGGCACTTGCTCCGACGGCTCCGCCAACAGCGGGTCCGCTGTTTGGTCCCGGGCCCACCATTTGGTTGGGCATGCCCACGCCCATCTGCTGTCCCGGATTGCCGACAATTTGGCCCTGATTCTGCACGCCGCCAACGCCGCCGCCGGCGCCCATCACGTTCATCACTCCCGGGGTATTTCCGCCCTGCTGTTGCATCTGCTGCACCTGCATCATCTGCTGGGGTCCACCGCCGGCAGCCATGGGCATCTGGCCGCGGATATTGGGCATGGGTTGCATTTGCTGCTGGCCGGGACGCTGTTGATTGAGGGATTGCAGGAGATTGGAGGCGGTTCCCGGGCCACCGGGCACAGGAGCCCCTCCGCCGGCGCCCATGGGCATCATCTGGGGATTGCGGTTGCCCTGGGAGGCGAGGTTTTGCAGAGCATTGAGCGGATCCTGCATCATGTTCTGCCCACCGCCCATTTCCGCATTTGGGGGCGGGCCACCCTGCTGCTGCTGTTGTTGTTGCTGCTGCTGCTGGGACTTCCGGGACATGTCCTTGTAGTGCATGAACAGCTTGGCCACTAGGCCCAGGTACTCGTCCTTGGTGCGGGACTTGCGGAATATGTGGTTCTCCATAACGCCGGCATTCTTTGTCTGATCCTGCGCATTCGGCGGCAACAAGTCGTGGCTGCAAAACAGAAAACACAAGTTTAGGCAATGAAATTCCGTCTTTCGGTGGCCCTTACATCTTGGAGATGACGTTCTGGCGGAACTTCTGACTCTGCCAGTCCTCGGTCATTTTGAATTAGAGTTTTAAATCAGTTTAGAGGCCTCTAAATTAAGTTAAATTAATCGCGATGTCTTCACAAATTCCTCTTTTCTTCTTCTTCAAAGTATGACCGTAATTAGGTCAGAGAAAAATACTTTTTATACCAGATTTATTTATTCGAATATACCGAAAATGTTAGACGCCAAAGAAATGTTAAACCGCAGTTAATAAATATTGCGTTAACATTTTTTTAAATTTGTATACCTTTTTAAATGAATTTAAAGTTGGTTTTGTCTGTCTATACTATTAAATATCGAGTTCTCTTTTTTGAAAACACACTTCCGGACCTTTATTAATCACTGCTAAAATCAAGTTACAAAAACCCTTTTGTAGGGATTGTCTCCCCAAAAATAGCGTCAAAAAAATTCTAGCGGAAGCGATGTCTTAAGTTTTGTGGCCAACAATTCAATGAATAGCATTTTGGTTTGCGCTCACTTTTTAAGAGCTCCGCGAATAGGTTATCATATGACCTTTCTTATCTGCCAAAATAATGGAATTAATATTAACACAAACCGTCTAAGCAAACAACACCAAATTGTTTTCTACTCTGAGTCTTGAACTATTTATTTATGTCATTTAATTACGACAATTAGTTTCAAATTGTTGGAATAATAATAAAACT
Organism: Drosophila lutescens; assembly: GCA_037075285.1. Lineage (NCBI taxonomy): Eukaryota > Metazoa > Arthropoda > Insecta > Diptera > Drosophilidae > Drosophila > Drosophila lutescens. The sequence goes on from JBAMCF010000324.1 coordinate 747,704, forward strand.
CATAATCATGAAAAGAAAAATACAATATTTGATTAAATTTAGCAAAAAGTCAGTTAAGTCTTTTATCCTGTGAATAATCCTTAGCATACATTCAGGCGAATATTCAATAATAATTGAATAATAATAATAATAATTGAATAATTTATTTGCTTAAAATCCGCATCCCCAGGGAAGTCTGTTTTTTTTCCTGTGTTGCTTTTACCATCAGTTTTTATGGTTCCCTGATTCAAGTACTCACTTTATATTGAGAACTTCAGATTTTCCGTTATCTGGCAGCCTCATCGGTTTATAACTTTTCGATGCAGGCGTTGCCAGGAGCAAACTTAGGCCGCGCTCAAGAATTTCTCACTATCGGTTATTTTGGTCTAACGGTGAATATAGCACATGAGCGCAGGCGAGTTCAATTAGCACCCCCTGGATTGCTTTGGTTCTTAACGTTTACACTAGTTTTGTTTACCAATACCAAAGGTACGACTACACACGAAGAAATATGGGAGGTGCCATTAGATCGGAATTCTAGATTTTATCGTCCTAACACACCTCTTTAAGGGAGTTCAAAACTCTCGATCGACCCGAATCGATGATTTAATGATACCAATGAACAATTTCCATTTGTAAAATGTATTTTACCATCACCACTAGGAAATTAAGAACTGCATGATAAATTTGAGCATCAGCAGGTAGATTTGAATTCGATCATATTTTCTTTCCGTGCAGAAAGCCACCCCCCGCCAACCACCTGTGAGAGCTGTCTCCCTCGCACTTTGGCAAAGAGAGCGTTGCACTACTCTCTCCACGGCTTTCTCTCGCCGCTCTCTCCCTCTCCTGCTCCTATGGCGGCGCGTGCTGAGCGCAATTAGCACTCATCCGCCGTGTGTGCTTTTACCGTTTGTCCAAGCGACTCACTCGCGATTTTGTCTTCGAAGAGAGCGGACGTGCACGGACGCGTTTACGCTGGCGCATCGCATCACTGGATTCCGTTCGTTCGTTCTGTTACGTTCTGGCGTGTTTTTTTCTGTTTGTCGCGTTGTTATTAACTTTTGTATTTTACTACCACTACGGAACATTGTATAATTTCTGTTTTCTGTTCTCCGCCGTTTACGCGCCGCTTTTTCGCCTTTCTGCCACCTGTACAAGTGGAAGTGCTGGAAAAAAGATACGTAGTTCGGGAAATAGAGCGTTTTCAATGCCGGCTTTAAAATGTGTGTGTTTTGCTGACGTTCCCGTTCCCCCAACCAACTGTCGTATCTAATTCGTGCTAACAGTCCGAGAAAAAGTAATAATACAAGTGGAAAGAGCAGAGCAAAGTATATGAACTTACTTGGTTATTATCAGCGCGGATGTCGCGTATACGACGCGTGTGTTACCTTGAAGGTGAAAAGCCAAACTTGTGCCACTTGTTATTTCCCCCATCCACCTTTTCTCTCTGTGTATGTTTGAGTGCGTAGCCGAATACCAAGTGAAGTACAAAAACAACACCAACAGCAGCAAGCACGTCAGTTACTATTAAATTATATTGCAAGTTACAAGCTGAGGGAGAAAAAAAGCTAAATAAAAAGAAAAACACAAAATAATCAAGCGAAACAAGGCGAAAAAAACACAACAAAAGCAAACAATAACAACGGCAGAGCAAAGGCATCGAAAAGAACGTTTAAGTGAGCAGCGACTGCGCCGTCGACGCCGACCGCGACTGCGGCAGAGGGTGCAACAACAGCAGCGAAAATAGCAACAAAATGTCGAAAAACTGTTGAGGTTCGTGCACGGAGAGAAATATTTAATTTTTGGATTTAAGATTTGATTTTATAAGATATTTAAATTAAGATTTGTTGTGTTTTAAAATAAAACTAAGATTGAATATTGTTTTTTACAAATTTTTAAATATGTATAATATCAATATTATCTAGTCATAAAAATGAATTTTATACTTCATTCCAAAAAGGTTACAAAATATACAATTTTCTAAATTTCCTTTGTATATATAAAAAATTATTCACAAAGTCGTTAATTAATTACCTCTTAATAAGAAATTTAGATGGATATGTATTTTTTTTTGTCTAGATTTTTTGTAAATATCTGTGTAAGTATGTCGAGTGTGTGAGCGAGTGTGTGTGAATACGTGGTTTATTTGCTGCTTGAGTGCATACGCTCCCCCCTCATTCATAGTCCCCCCTCTCGCACATTTTTGCTGAGTGCGGCTTACGCTGCTGGCGTCGCTGTCCGCGTCGCTGCCAACGTTGACGTCGCCGACTTGGGTGCTCTACTTTATTCTCTTCTTTGGCATTTTTGTTTTGCGGCAACGGCAACAACAAAGTCGATTACAACGACAGTCCCAAAAAGCGCCACACAGACAGCAGAAATAATGATGGCCACCCGAAAAGGTTCGACCGGAATATACTCTCTAAAATAGGCAACGTTTTTGTTTCAGGATATTTCTTGGCATTTCTGATTTATTAACTAACAGAAAACAATCTATGGGCAATTTATTTATTAACTTCCAAAACCTTAAGTTTTTTGAATTAAAGTAGTATCTTGTGGAATTTGATTGTTTCTTTACCGGTGCTCTGCCGACACACACATTGTACACAAGGATTGCTGTGGAAACCATCCTGTATTCCAATATACATTACATTTACACATTTTGCATTAGGAGGTAACCAGTGTTTCTTTCAGTGTTTGTTCTCTACAGTTATTTTTAACTTTAATCGTATTTTTAGTGGTAGTTGGTATACTTCCCTTTCCCCTATCTATGCAGGGTATTACATCAACAACAATAAAAGTGTGTTGACATTTTTGTGTTTTTTTTTTCGATTTTTTACGTCTGTTTTGCTCTATACGTTATGGCATGTGTGTGCGAGTGTGTGTGTCACAGGGGGTGTTTCGGGGTGGCGGGCGATGGGTGGTGCTTTGGGGCGGGGGCGCAGTCCATGGCAGAAGCTCTAGTCGAGGGCTACGTGTTTAAATTATCAAGCCGAGCTTGTCATCGCCACACGCACGAACATCAAAACTACTGACACACATACGAGTGTGCATGTTAACGTTCGAATGCCAGATATATATACCTATATACTCGAACCCGACTTTACATATATAGATTTCTATATATGATTGAAGTGAGTTTGCCGGCTGGCAGTTGGATCGCATCGACATTTGAATTCCGAGTTCTCTGCCGCCGGGCAATCATAGAGAATGAATGACAAGCGGCCGAGCCTATTGATTTTCAATCAATATTTTGTCGTGGCCACATAACTTTCAGATATTTACAAAAGCCACACAGCGGGGGTCAAGAAAATAGTTCAGGTTTTTATAAGTATAATGCCAAATGGGTCAAAGAGCATTTTACAATTCTACTCAAGCTCCGAATTACACAATAAATGTAAAGGGTTTTCTAGTTAACGAGTTTCGTTTGTCACTATTCTGTCATTAATCCCACAAAGCTTCATACAATTAATACTCGTCTGCATAATAACAAAACATTTGTCAAAATAATCGTTTGCGTTTGTTTGCATTGATATCAATTCAGATAAGATAAGTGTAGTTTATAGATTCGATTAGCATAATTTTATAAACAAAATAATATATTAAATAATAATAATGATAGTTTCCTATTCAGTTTAAAATTTAAGAAAACCCTGAAATACTTTTACAGGCATACATGCCGTATACTTGATGTCAAACCTTACACCAAAGGTTAATGGGCTTAAATTAGTTTATTTTGAGAGCTTTTAATCACCAAGTTCACTGCCACAAACTAGTAGATGGTCAAAGATTAGATAAAACGTAAGTTTGATTAGGATGTTGGTCTTAACACCCTAAGTTTGGGGCTCTTTAGCCTTTGGAGTCGCATAAATTAGCACAGATTCAATCCGTTTTTATGGGTTTGCTCGGTACTCCCATAATTGCGGCTTGGGTTGTTTGTTATACCCGTTACTCGTAGAGTAAAAGGGTATATTGTATTCGTGCAAAAGTATGTAACAGCTAGAAGGAAGCGTTTCCGACCCCATAAAGTATATATATTCTTGATCAGGATCACTAGCCGAGTCGATCTAGCCATGTCCGTCTGTCCGTCTGTCCGTCTGTCTGTCTGTCCGTCTGTCCGTATGAACGCTGAGATCTCGGAAACTATAAAAGCTAGAAGATTGGCATTTTGCATACAGATTCTAGGAGTTCCTACGCAGCGCAAGTTTGTTTCAAAAAGGTGCCACGCCCCCTCTAACGCCCACAATCGCTTATATACGATTTTAAAAATTTCAATATTTCGGAAAAGTAAAAATGCAGTTTTATTGTGTTTATCAATACCTATCGAAATGTAGAAGAAATTTTTCAAATCGGACCATTCGTTAAAAAGTTATGCGTGTTCAAAGTTTCTATCTCGATCTCCCTCGCACTCCCTTTACCTGAGTAACGGGTATCTGATTGTCGGGGCACCCGACTATAGCGTTCTCTCTTGTTTTTTTCTTTTTTTTTCATACGATGACACCCAAGTTTCTGTCTTTCTTTCGGTTTTGTCACGTCGCTAGCTTCATTTTGTGTTGTTCGATTTTCTTGAATTTGTTTTGCATTTGAATGTGGAATTGGGAATTGCTATAGCTTCTTCTTCTTCGGTTCTTTCTCCGCTCTTTCTTCGCGTTTCACCTTTGGAGACACCGCATGTGCTGTATACATATAGTATGCAAAGTAATCGGGGGGCCGATGAAGCCCCACTGTGGCAGCGCTGCTGGCGTCGCAGCCAGCGTAATCGTCGCTGCTTTTTATTATCATTTGATTGCGTTGCCTTTATGATTGCCCGTTGTTGCTGCTTGTCGCCTATTTTATTGTTGCTTTTTTCCACTTTTTCTAGCTTTTGCTTTTTGCCCATTTGCTGCTCATTGTTTATTTCAATTCTCTTTTTGAGCTGCCCTCTTTGCACTGGGGAAAAAAGCGCGTGCGAACGTTTCCGAAATCGGTTTTTTATTGTCATTAAAATGTAAAATGTTAATACGACATTTTTTAACATTGGGGCTGACTAGTAGGCATTTTCGAATTACTTCCGAATTTCGGTTTTCTTTTTAATGCCTGTTGATCTTCCCTTAAAAAATAGAGCTACTTTTATGGTTTTACCAAGATAACATCTAATAATTAGAAATTAATAATTAATAATGAAAGGCAACACCTTTGATGGTAATCAAATTAAAATATATTTTATTATGAGTTCTAGCTCAAATATGTATTTTAAAATATATTTTCCTTTCTGTGCATCGCCTCTCCCCCAATTCTTTTACCACAAAGCCAGATTTGTTGTTGTCGCTTGTTTGCTTGTTTACTGAATTTACTTAATTTGTTTTTGCGGTCGATGGTTTAGCCCTATTTAAGCAACTCTCACTCCGGTAGGCCCAAAGTTTTCTAGGGTCTGTCACCCCCCAGTTCCCCAGTGGAAACAGTGCTGGTGGTGGAAAGCCCTCGATGCACTTTTCCAATCACTTCGGTAGCTCGAAGCTACTACAACGTTGTTATTATTTGTCAGGCTTCGTCATCGAACTGGAAATTGGAAATGGGAAATGGGAAAATTGAGGAAAACGGGGATAGAAAGGAGTTGCAAACAACAAAATTGGAACGCTAATGGGAGCGTGGAGCTGTCATGTTTGCTTATGAGCGGCGGCTTCATTTCCGCCCATTTTCAGGACTAAGGACCTTCTGGCTTCTCGATTGTATCAGGGTGTAATGTGGGAACTGGAGCTGTCACATGTCTGGCAAAATGCTTCGGGAGCGGCTGCACTGGCAGACCCTGTAATTGCTCTTATATGAGGGGCATGCTGAACTGGGGTATGCTAATATAAACAAGTACAAAATAAATGTACTGGTAGTTAACAGTCAACAAATTGTTCAAAAATTAACCTACAGGATTGTTTCTCGTTACCCAGTTCTCTTTCCACTTATTTTTGGATCTTAATGATTCTGCTAATTCAACCCTTGGGATCTATTATTTTCAACGTTGCTGACATGTTTTTTTGTCTCACCTGCAAGATATTTAATTCTCTTTTGTTGGTATCCAAACTCCTTTAAGCTAACCAAAGTACTGTCGATCTTTTATAACTGTAACTTAACCTTAACTCACAATATCCGTAAGTCAGAGGAAAATGCTTTGTCTATCAAATTCTCTTTTGTTGGTATCCAAATCTATTAAGCTAAAACAAAGTTATATCGATATTTTACAACTGCAACTTAACCTTAACTCAAAATAACCGTAAGTCAGAGACTTACTTTGTCTATAAAACAGGCTCATGAAATGGTAGTTAAGGAATTTCCCATTGATAAGAAAACAGGGTGCCGATGCAGTCGCTTTTCCCTTTCCCAGCTCAATCCTTTCGCTCTATTTTCGTGTCCGCTTTCTTCTCACCACGGCAACCACTTGTTTTCCCAAGCACAACAACAACAGACACACACACAACACACATTTTTATGGAGAGAACCCACATACATACAACTAAACTTGTTGGCTGCCTTTTTCCTTATTTATTCCACACATTCAAACACCCTCTTCGGGGGGATTTTCCTCGTCGGCTCTTCCTTTACGGCGTCTGCGTCGGCGCAGGCGTCTCTGCTGGCGTCGCTGCCGGCGTCGCTGCCTATGTCAGCTGCCGACGTCACATTCCTAGGCTTCAACAGCTTCAACAGATGAATAAGTTTTTGCTGGAAAGTCGCACGCGCTGTCACGCCTCCTTCTCGTAAAAATAACTGCAGTCCTCAAAGTTTCATAATTAAAACAAAGGCAACGGCTGTGTGGGGAATCCCCTTACATACACACACGCTCTCTAACACTAGAACAAAAACGTGTCCTTTACGCGTGGGTGTGTGGACTTGTGTATTGGTGTGTGTGTCTGTGTTAGCCCGCCTTTTTTCTGTGCCCAACATATGGCAGCATAATTCCTCGCATTTTCGGTAAGAATTTCATTAAACTTGGCCAGAATTTAAATTTGTGTTCTGTATGGGCCTACATTCAAGAATTTTTATACATTTTAATATTTCTATTGTTTATTTTCTTCACTACAAGATTATTTTGGGAAGGACTATGTTTTACGGATTCTTGTGGTAACTTAAGTCTAATTTCTCCCTTGCTTTTTTGGATATTTTTCATTAGTTTACATTTTACTAATTTATTTTCTTTAAATTTTCAGCTGCAGCTTAGCTCTACGAAATATTTATAATTTTAATGTGCCTTTTAATGATCCATTCATTTTTAATTGTTTTTTCTTTGCGGTGTTAATTAATTTAATGTATTTTTGAACATAAAAACATTTAATGAACATTTAGTTTTTAGTATTTACTATTCCTAAGTCATATCACTAGCTTTCCTACTTTTTGTACTTCTATTTTCATGCAAACTCTAGACAATCTATTATTAAAACAATAAATCTCTAATCATTTTGAGACAAACAAAATATTTAATAGACCGTTTGGTACTTGAAATTCATCTAATTTGTATGTTATGTACACTCAGTTTGTTGTTGCTTTTCATTCTATAATTAAGTTAATTATGGATTTCGTATTTGGCTCGATTTTTCCTATAGATAGAGACACTTGTACTTTCCATTATTTCCACGGTAGGGCAGCGCACTCATTTTATTCAATTGCGGTGATCTCCGATATCGTCGTACCCTTGGGCGTATACGCAATGCGCTCGAATTACGTCGCTACCCGGCTTTTTTTGTATGTACAAGTATATCGGATGGCGGGCCGAACTTCTTTGATTACCATTTCCCCTTTCGGTTCAGTTAACCCGCCGGCTCCATTTGTGATATGCATTGCGATCCCATTTCGATTAAAGCCAAAGCCTCCAATCGCGATCTCATTTATTCCGGTTGGTCGTCGCTTCACGCCCAATTAGACTAAAAGCCCGACCCGAATCGAATCGAATGGCCGAGAGGTCGATTATCCAGAGACGACTACTGCCCGGTTCCCGGGTCATCAATAATATTCTTTTTCGCCTCGAGCGAAAGTGAATTATCATAATGAATTCCAGTTCGTCACTCGTCGTGCTCGGTGTTCTGTACTCCGTTTTAATTTTATTCCGTGCGCGGCGCTCTTTTGTTCCAATTGTCCCATCGTCCAGCTGTCCAATTGTCCAATCCGTTGTATAAACCATGTGGCTGCCGGCGGACAGTAGTTGTCCTTTCAGATGGAACTGCCCGTGGAACTCGCATGTGGTCGTCAATGGACTGTGGATGGAATTGCCACCAAGCTATTACGGCGGAGTCAAAGGGAAAAAGGGTACGACTACGGATTTAATACACTGCCGGAAAAGTGATCCCAAAGATGTTAGAAGTCTTAAGTTCCTCCAGAACTCTTGGTTCTCTTTAGTTCTAGAGCTTTTAAACAGTTAAATATTGAATATTTTTATCAAAGTTATATTATAGACCTCTTAGTTAAATGTATATGTTCTTATTTTATATTATTATTACCGCACCCAAAAAAACTTGATATGAAACGATAATTATATGATTGTGATCAATTTGATATTATGTGGTATCAATTTTGACTAGAAATGCGGCTTCTCAATTTCATATGCTCGATTTTTGATATGTTCTAGAATGTGCCTAAAATAATATAAAACTAAAATAGTTAAATATTGCATTTTTTTATCAAAGTTATCAAGATTATAGACGTCTTAGTTAAGTTAGTTAGTTAGGATAGCCCTATTTCATATTATTCTTACTGCTAAAAGAACACGTATACTGTTTTAAAGTTCCTGAATTAATGTATGGAAAGTCCCAAATGCTTCCTTTTGTCTCATCCGATCCCATATCAGCTTTCATTGAGTCGTTAATGCTTAATCTTGTCCAGAGTTTAGAGGTTAAACGCGATTTTCCAAGAGCCACCATTCTTATCGTCGGGCAATTCTAGGTACTGTTCATCTTATTTATGGAACATGGAACTCATAAAGGGAATCGCTGTTGATCTGTTCGGTTCTACAATGGCTAGCTTTAAGAAAGCGCGAATTCCAAATGATAATCGTGCGGTTTTTCTCAGTGTGCTGCTTCTGCCCGAGCTCACAGGTATTGATGATTAAGAAGGAGTGCGGGCTTCCATTGGCTTCCGACAATTATCTGCGACAATTATTGGTTTTTCCCAGTGTGTGAATGTTGGTGGCCCACTTTGCGGTGGGCGTTGACATTGAGTGGGCGTGGAAAAGGGGTTCGATTGCTGTTGTTGTTGTTGTTGCTACCATTGCTCTTTGCATTGTCCATCCCTTGTGTGTGCGCGTGTGTGTGGCGGGGTCAATCATTAATATTTCATGAACATTCCACATTTCCATTTCACAAAGCCGAGGGGCGCGTTTCATTTTGTAGTCTGTGGTACACAGAAAAAAAGTAGTCTGATTTTAAAACAAAATCCTCAAAGGGTTATTTTTGAAATGCAACTATGTTCTATATATTCAAGACTTATGATCAATTTTTAAAATCTAAGTACTTTTATTGTAGTGTAGGTTTGTGGTAGGAAGTCATTTTGCACAAGGAACCGGAAATTAATATTTTATAAAACTAAACCACGAATGCTAATGTTAATTTAAATCCTTTTTCCGCAGATAAAAATTATGTTTTAATAGATTAATTTTTCCGAGTGCGCTTCTCCCTTCCTCGCTGCATTTAGACATCAAAAACCCCACTGACACACTTGCCAGGAGTACGAAGGACTACGAAGGACCTGCGTGCCGTTGAAGACCACATTTAATGACCAACAAAAGCGAAATTGTCGCGGGGGTGGTGTAGTATGTTGTGGGGCTTTCCATTTTACATTTAAATGCCACGGAATAATTGCTTTTTCCTGTTCGCGGTGTGTGGGGTACCTTTAACAATTGCGAATGCAATTTGAGAATGCAGCCGGGTGAATAAAGGGGAAATCCTCGAAAGGAAAGCTTTGGGATACCAGTGGAAAAGCCTTGGCAGGTGGGTGGGTACACATATGTTGACAGAATACATGACAAATGGGATTTCTTTGGCCGTTTCGGTAGCCTATTAACCACTTAAAATGGTATTTGGGGATTTTAAATAAATTATTTGTGGCCTAATTCTTGGTAATTCAGTTTAATATCTTCAAATATTGGTTTACTTATTTCGCCGCTTTAAGCGGTTACAAGCATTCCACTTTTAAGCAATTTTTAATACCTTACATCAATCAAACTAATTGTCTTGTAATCACAAGTTTCCTTGCCTTTGGATCCCGCCTACAACATTATGGTTTTTTATAAAGTTTTTCTGATATCTTATTTTGTGACAAGATTGATTGATCAAATGACAAAAGTATTTTATGTAATTTAGGAGAAAATTAAGACGAAACATGCCAATCGATAAGATAAACAGTTGAACTCCAGAAAATCGAACTTGGTGCGAGGTGTTGGATGATCGACTGTATTTAAAAGTATTATTTAAAATAATAATTATAATTTTAAATAAGATTACAATTAGTTAGTTTGCTTAAAATATACCTACACTTAACCAAAAATGTAATCTTTACTTTGACATTACTTAAAATACCTTCCTTATTTCCTCTTTGCAGCCAAGAAGATGCAAGCGGTCATGGACACGGCGGCCATGGCCATAGCCGTGGGCTCCTCCGGTTCCGGCTCCGTTTCCGGCCTAAGCTCCGGCTCCAGCAGTTCCGGTCCGGGGAGCAGCAGCAGCAGCAGCGGCTATGGCAGCGCCACGACCACGCCCACCGGGGGCGGTCACTACGACAATTCGCCCACCTCGATGCCGATGGCCAATGCCACGATTGCCACAGTGGCTCCGTTTTACAGTGAGGCCCTGACATCGCTGGATGCCCAGCAGCGACAGCAGCAGCAGCAGCAGCCGAATCCGGGCCACTACTATCACCAGAACTATGGTTACGGAAACAGCCTGCCCCTGGATCCCGCCTACAACTACAGTGGAGCTCCGTACAACACGTACAGTGCTCCGCCTGCTTCGCAGCCACTTTCCAGCAATACCTATCCCGTAAGTGGAGCACGCTACGAAAAGTTGGCCCCCAGTTCGGGTGTAAAATATGGTGGAAGTGCCAGTATGGGAGGTACAAGTACGGGTATTAAGCCCCAGGCCACGGCTACGCCCTTTTACGCCCAGCCGACGGGATCCTCCGGTGGTTATATGGCCCAATCGAATCCCATGTACGATCCCTACAAGTACAAGATGCCGCCCAATGCCCAAGCCACGTCGCAATCAATGATGCCTGGCAATATGACGGGAAGTACCGGGATGCCAGGTGTATCGTATAACCAGGGCTTAAGCCTAAATCCCCCGGCAGTAATCCAGAAGCAGATGACGCAGCCGCAGACGCAGCTAACCCAACTGGAGCCCAACTATGCGGCCATAAAGCCAAGTAGAAGCTATCAGGCAATGCCAACCTCGGGGGTTTATGGTGCAAACTCCGTTGGGAACTCCGGTGGATTGGTTAGTAATCCCTCTTCAGCGCAATACTACGACAAGTACGGAATGGCCATGTCCATGTATTCGCCCAATGGGCTACCCATGTATAGCCAGCCGGATCTGGGACCCCCAGAATCCACGTACAGGAAGTCGACGAATAACTGTCACTGGGGAGTGGACTACAATGCGCCCAACTACAGATCTCTGCCGCCGACGACACCGGTGGCGAATAGTTCGTACCATCACCCACATCCAGGAGCTGGACCAGGACAAGGACAAGGACCTGGACCTGGGCCGGGTCCTGGTACCCTCAACAGTGATCTTTACTACGGCTCAACGAAGTACGATAAGTACGGGAGTACAGGTGTTTCACCCTATGTGAATAATCCCTATGCGGGTCCATCAATCACGCAGTCCTACGGAGGACGCAATCTATGGTCAGGAACGGAGAGTGCGCCGGCTAGTAACCGCCAGAATTGCTGCTCCCAGGGATACCCGTTAAGTCAGCAGAGTTGCTATTACCCCAGGGGTAATACCTATGGCTATGGAACGGCGGGAAGTGCACCGCAATCGCAGCCCCAATATCAATCGGTCAATGGATCCTCTGCCGCTGCCATGAAGCTCAAGCATCCAACGGAGATGTATGTGGGCCATGGTCCTTATGAAGCCACACCTGCTCAACTGGGCTATGGATACAATACAGGATCCACTTCATCGAGTAGCCTAAACAGCCAGAGATATGTGGGCCTTGGAATGGGTGGAATGGGTGGCATGGGAATGGGAATGGGTATCGGAATGAGCATGGGAATGGATCCTGGGAGTGGTTCCTATTACAACGATCTTAGTCTCAACAGCCTGGACAACTATGGATCTCCTTCGATGCCGCAGCAATCCCTGCGATCTCAACCCTATCAGGATTATCGCAAGAGATCCTCAGGATCCTCGGGAAATTGTTACCTAACCCAAACGGGCAGTGGCGTAGGAGGAGGTGGAGGACCACTTACCAACCTAGATGCCCAAGTGGAAAACTATGTGGGCTTTAATCTGCACGCCTCGGTGCCCTCCAATCTAGCTTACTCCGTAGAGTCGGCCAAGTCCACACAGACCATACGGGACTTTCTCTCCACGTGGAAGGTGGACGATGAGGATGAGGCAAGTGCTGCTCTCGAGATGGATCCCCCCGCTGTGGCTGTGGTGGCACCTGTACCCAGTGCCCCCAACTTTATGTACGAATCTCTGCCACCTACTGGACCTCAAGCCACAGCTGTGGTGGATCATCAGGGTATCAATTTGCCAGACATCATTATAGACATAGAAAAGGCTAATGGGAGTGGTGGTGGTGCTCCCGTGGACGATTCCTTTGCCAGTTTTGATGTGGAAAAGGAGCTGGATGAACTGCGTCTTAAAACGAGTGTTTCGGAGCAACCACCTGTGAACGAAAGTGATGCCTTGGCGGATATCCTCCGGCAACCGGTGACTGATCCGTTAATCACGCAACAACCATCAGTTCTTCCCTTGCCAAGTCCCATTCTGAATACCAATGAGGTGTTTACTGATGTCACCCAACCGCCGCCTGTGGCCATGGACTTTGATCAGAACAATAGTTCGAATTCCAATGAATCAACCTTTGCCAAGGAGTACGAGACCTTCATACACAAGATCGAGGGTTCCGAAAGTGAGACGGAGGAGCCGACTGTCCAGGAGGAGGGCGAATATCGAGAGAACCCGAAAAGATTTAAGTTTTACAAGCGAAAGCGCAGGGTGACTGAACCCCAGGAAAGCCTTATTGAAAAGGATATGGAACCACAGGTCGGGGATCCTAACCTAGATGCCAATGTAATCTCTCTATCACCAAAAGCTTCAGCTAGAGCCAGTAAAAAGCTGCTGGCGAAAAAGCGTAGAAATCGCATCAAGATGTTGAAGATCCTGGAATTTGAGAGCCCGAAAGTGAAGTATCGTCATTACTTTAAGGTGCTCAAAGTTTTAAGGGAGAGAACCGCCTTCAGTAGAACCAGAAAACTCCGAGCCATCTTAATGAAAAAACAGTTGAGCAGATTGAAGGAGAATCGACTGCCTTTGATCAAGAGGCTGATCAAGAACTACGTTGCCCCGCCAGAACTGCGTAATCCCCGGAGTCTCAAGGGTTTGAGTGTCTCTGCCTTGAATTCCACCGAATTCCGAAGCAGTTTGCTAAGTGGAACCGATCGGGAAACGGTCATCAAGAGTGGGTATAGCTACAAGGATAAGACTGAGGAAGTTCTGGAGGAACAGAGCTTGGATACCAAGTCCCTGGAGCTGCAATCGAACTTCAAGGGATTCGATGACATCGAGAACACGAATATGTCACCAAAAATTAAACTAAGAGTGGAACCGGAAGACGAGGAGGATGTGAAGGACGTTATCAAGAGACCTGTTGAGGATGAGCTGCCAAATAAGGAGGAGCAAATACAAGCCTGGCTTGAAAATAGTGTGGTACCTATCCCGGAAACCCCAGAAACCGAAACGGAACTACCGAAACAATTGGCTAGTATAGCTAGTGTAGTACAACCGTCGCCCTCATCATCTTCTTCGAGCTCGAGTTCCAGTAGTTCCAGTTCAGACGATGACTCCAGCAGTTCGAGTAGCCAGGAGGAGGAGGAGGACGCTTCATCCAGTAGCAGCAGTTCCAGTAGCACCAGTTCCCAAAGTTCCACAGCTGGAGAGGAAAGCGACTTCAACGAACTGGCCGCCCTAGAGAAAGAACTGTCCCAACCACAAGCCGAAGAACCCAAGCCGGAAGAGCTCTCCAATCTGGAGATCATGGTCAAAGAGGAGATCCTTGAAGAATCATCCCTAGGAGAGAAGAGGTCCAGTCCCGACGATGACGACATTGCCAAACTGAAGCAGATCCTGGAGAGCGATGGCGAACCGCAGCCAAGTGACCTTAGTAAGATTGCCTTAAATAGTTCCTTAAAAACAAAAGAGTTAGACGTAAGCGAGGAATCGGAATCTCCACGAGAACTGAGCGTCGAGGAGGCGCTGGCGGAGATGTACCAGCTCTCCGATTTGGAGGGGAAGGAGGAGGACGAGGAGGAGCCACCGAGCGCAAATGGTCAGGATGTCCTGCTGATCAACCTAGCCGAAATCTTCGATTCCAGCAGTGATCTCTATGTGGTGCAGTGCGATATGAACGAGAACATTCTGGGTGTGGTGGCTAGTGAGGAGCCGGTGGTCGAGGGAGAGCCCCAGCCCAATCTGGTTCAGGATGAGGTGGAACCACAGGTGGACACTTTGCAGCTCATCCAGCTGCTGGCCGAACCCCAGCCGGAATTCGATGCCACACCGTTGATACACCACGAGGAGATCATACACGATGAGGGGGAACCCGACCCGCACAAGGATCGTCGAAAGTTGCTCAAGTATCTGCATAGCAAGTATGTCCAGAGTCGCATCAGTCGCTTCTACCACGCCTATCAGATCCTGCGGAAGTACAAGCGCCTGAGGGCGGGCAGGAAACGCCGCCCGAGGAGGGGGGTCAAATAGGATTCCAGCTTCTACCAAAGATATATCTGGTCCCTCGAAAGGATCAGAAACTAGACGATCCAGGAACCGGAACTAAACGAAAGATACACCACACGTAGATACAACACAAAAAAATAGAAAACAGAAAAACTAAAAACTACACTTTAACCAGAATCTCAAGACTTTTTTTAATATTTGGATTTATTTTAGGAAACGGAATATAGCTTGTAATAAAAATAACTATATATAGTCGTTGTTTTAGGGAAATCATAATGTTTTTAAACTTTTACGATACGATACTTACTTTACACCTAATTATATAGAGTACCATATACCCATATACCATATATTTTAGATATCTGTGCAATATTTACATGGAAAATGTCGTGTTTATCTGGAATGCGCGAATTCGAATCTCGATGGGTTAAGCATGAGTAAGCAGCGTTAGAGGAGAAGGGTTAATCGGGGGGAGTTTTGGGGATTGCGGTCTGAAACCGAGTAGCGTGCAATTAACCAGATATATGTGGACATACTTTATCGGCTAATGTATCAGCGTTTTAGTCGCTCAGCGAGACGGGCCAATTTAAAATGCTTTTCGCCAAAGGTCAGGCCCAGATTGAGATACATTCGCAGTGCAACACATATATGATATATCGTATATAAGGTCAAAATCCCCCGCCATCCCCATGTAGCTTAAATTTTGTATTGCCACCAAATGCAGCCTAGACCAAAAACTAAAAAAAAGAAACTAAATATATATCTGTTGGACTTGTTTGATCTGTTAGAAGCCGAAGACTTTGTTTGTTTTTAGTGCAATTATTTGTTAGGTTCCTAGAGCAATTTGTTGTTTTTCTTAGGGTTACGGGGAGTACCAGAATTGTTTAGTCTAGTTAGCCCATAGAATTCCCATCTCGACCAGGAAATCCGAAAAGGTTCCGTTTCATAAGGCCCGTTCCTAATTGCGACTTTAAGGCATAACCAATCCCAGGAAAACTAATCAAATTTGGTATGGGGACCTTAAAGAATCCGCAACGCTCGACTTTTGTAAAAATGCGAATGAGGAAAACCATATTCAAGGGCAAGCCAACTTTAGACTCGGATGCTGGTCTAGTCTTAGAACACTAGCCAACACTAGCTAAACAGTAAACTAATGTTATCTTATAACCGAGACCACCTAGATGTCTTTTTTCTCTCGTAACACATTCCAAAGGACCAAAACTTTTTGAAACTAATAAATATCTTATGTCTAGCTAAGCTTCTAAATGTATCTTCTTTTGTTTGTAACTTGTTAACCCTAAGTAATACGCTTAATTTTAGTACAAAAATATAAACTAAAAAACAAAGTGCAAGAGCTAGCCCACTAAAAGGAGTAAAAAAATGTTAGCAGTAACAATAATATTTATTGCGCAATGTGTACATACCATCCTTTGCCACTTTACACATTTCACAATGGACCTATAAATTCTATATGTCTATAGCTCTGTACTTGTATATCGGAAGGTTTTCACTGTACCCTAGCGTTAAGATTTGTGACTATATCAATGTGAGTGTCTTTGAGCAAACCAAACAAAAGAAATGATATACGAAATCCTAAAAAGAGAAATAAATGTTTTATGTAAATGTTATTCAGTGAGTTTTCGTTGTAGTAGTGGGGGATTATTTTTTCTGAACTTCTGGACGAAAAACGATAATTACACTAAGTATTTTAAAATAACTAAATTTTTTTATTTTGTATTTAATTTTTAAGTAAATAAAATACCACTATCTCTAGACCTTTTGGCTCAAAATATTCTTGAAATTAAATCTTAGGATCCAAAATAACTAGGTTCTCTTTTTTCTATTGTACAGAAATATTGCAATTTATTTTGTAGAATTAAAAAAGAACAGCACAGTTCACAAATCTAGAATTTGCAGGCTAAAAGTAAAAAACCAACTTTTTTCGGTTAGGTTGGCGGCCAGTCCTCCGCTCCTTCGTTCTACATTTCATCCTACTGGGATCAACTACAGTTGATCTCTGGCTTTGGTATCGTTTCTTGGCTCTCCCTCCGGAGGGCTCTTTTGGTCTCTCCATCTGCATCTCCATCTATCGATCATCCCAGCCCAGTCCATCACTCGAAGTAGCGCTTCTTGAGGTCCGGCGGATAGGTCACATAGATGTAGTGTTCGTTCTGGCCCAGACTTGCCGCCTCCTGCTGCACGATCTCGTGCGTGGAGGCGGAGGCACGAAGGGATTGCTGCGAGGAGCCCACGTGGCGATGCCTCGTCTCCAGCGGCCGCGGATGCGTGTTGTAGTGCCGCTGTTGGGTATCACCAGGGGCCACCGCTGCTTGTCCCGATCCTGATGCTGATCCTGATCCAGCAATGGTGCGCGATGAGGAGCTACTTGTATAGTCGCGTCGGTCTAAAATGTCCTGTGGGTAGGCCAGGCTCGTCGAGTGGCGATGCTGCAGGTGGTGGGGATGCTGCTGCTGCTGCTGCACCGGATGATGCTGCTGCACCGGATGATGCTGCTGCACCCGATGGTGCAATGGCGTGTTGGCGTTGGAGGAACTGCTGCGCACGGCCCCTTGGGTGGGTGTGCCCACTGGTGGACGCTGATCGGCGATGTAGTGCCGCGGACTGTGCCGATGGTATTGCACCTGCTCCGGGTACAAATCCCGGACGGACGCCGCCGCCTGCTGTTGCTGCTGTTGCTCCTGGTAGTAGTACTGCTGCTCCTGGAGCAACTGCTGCTGCTGCTGCTGACCAGCTATCCCGCCGTCGTCCAGGTCGAGGTCGTGCCGCGTGGCATAGTCCACATGGTAGTGATGACCCGCTGCTGCTCCTGGCATGTAGATGCTCCCGCCTCCGCCGATAATGGCTCCCTGGCCGGTGTAGTAGTGGTTCGCGTTGATTGTCGTCTCTTCGGAGCTGAAACAGATGACTTCGGTTCGCTCAATCTCAATGGGAGATTATTGCCAAGGAGGCCAGGACACACTTACTCGAATAGTATCCAGATGATGTAGTAGCAGAAGCAGATCCCGGTGGACAGTACAAAGATCAGTATGACTATGAGGCCCCAGGGAAAGGCTCGTGGCTCCAGGGGGCCATCCTCCCAGTAGCGATCGCAGGTCAAGTACCAGCACACCGCCTTGTTCATCTCATCTGGAAGAGCGTAAAGGAAACTTAGGGTTACAAAGTACAAAGAAAAAAACTTGATATTATGACTATCAATTTGATATTATTATAAATAATTCACGGTCTTATTTAATTTAAATATCAATTATAGGGCTTTATAAAATGGAAACATATCTAAAACGTCATTGTGGTGAGTATCAGTTCCTATTGCTTTAAGAAACTCGCAGTTTTTTATAAAAAATTGACATTATATGATAACATTACAATATCAAATTGATATTGATCTTATTTTTTTGTGCTTAGTTGGAGTACTCACCCTCCATCTCCTTGAAGGCCTGATCCGACATGGACAGCAGCAGTCCGCCGATGCAGCTCCTCAGCAGCATCTCGCAGCGGTTCTTCAGCTTGCTCAGCTCCTCCGGCTTGCAGTTGGCCCTCGCCTTGTTGCCATTCCCATTCGCACCCGACCCCTCCTCCGTTTTGGCCTCGTCGGCGGAGTGGCCACTGCCCCCGGACTGTCCACTGCCCTCCTCTTCGTCCTCCTCCTCGTCCGTCTCGTTCTGCCTGGCTTCGGGATCCCCGGACGATGACTTCAGGTGCGCCTTGCCCAGCTCTTTGAGCTTGTGGAGCAGCTTCTCGCCCGCCGATCGCGGCCTGTCCGCCGATCCGTCCTCCGGGGATGGATCTAGGCGAAGGGGATTGGCTGTGGTGGATGCGCGCACTCGGTGGGAGGAGTGGGATGAGTGGGAGAGGGGTTGTGTTCGCTCACCTGCCGCCGACTGATCCTGCTTGCTGCTGGCCTGGCTTGGCTTGTCTTGGAGTAATTGACGATTTTGTACTTTGGCGGCACGCGAGGCACCCAATGTGGAAGTTCTAATGGGATGAAATACTTAATATTTGAAAGTAAGGATCGTAAATGGCGAAACCCACCTTGGTATTAAGCTCAAGTAGGCAGCATTCGCTTTGGCCAACGCGGAGTTCTGGCCCAGAGAGTCGCCCCAGACCTCGATGTCCGTGACAATGTGCTGGTCCCCGAACTTCAGGCTAGAGGCGTCCTCCGTCTCGAAAACCTCGCAGCGCATGATGTCGCAGAAGTCGGCCAAGCAAACTGCATCCTCCGCCTAATCAAGGCAGATGGAAATTAGATAAGCAATTAAAGGATAAATCACTATAGATTTTAGAGCTCGAAAGTTTTTTAAGCTATAAATCATTGATCGCCAACAGAATCTGCCGGCGCTCTGCCGCAGTTCTGCTTCAGTTGGCAACCACTGGTTTAAATCCTTCAATATTCCGGTTAAAAATAAACTTTTAGGTGCTTTATAAGTGATTATAAAACTCTCACTCTCTCAAGGTATTCCTAAGTTTTAACTTATTTGTGGATCATATTTAAATGAGTTATATAGCCTATTTAAATAACATGTAGATTGGCAATCGATTTTTTCAAATCCGACTTTTACTGATGATCTAGATAGGCCCCTCATTTTACCTCATTGATGATGCTCTTGTGACGCGTGTCGAAATGCAGATCCAGGTGCTTCTCCTGGTAGAAGCTCTTGCCGCATTTCCGGCACGTCCACTGAGTGGGTCGATCCCGCTGCTTGGCATCCTGTCGGGGGGCAAAGACATCCCGGAACGGATGCAGCGGGCACTCCAGCGGAAGTTTCACCTGAACATTAAATATAAGTTATAGGAGTTATTCCTTATAGAGGGACTATCCCAATCCACTCACCTGATGCTTGTCCAAGATTGGAGTCCATTTGGAGCGCACTATCTTTCGCACCAGTCGGCTGTTATCTCGGGAGCACAGGATTCTGATCACATTCGTGGGCGGCCATGGTATCAGCAGCAGAAAGTAGACTAGTGCAATCTGTAAGGGTTTTTGAAGAGACCCCTTTTAATTTGGCACAAAGCCGGGATGGATGAACTTGCACCGAGCACGCAACTTTGCCGGCTGACCTAAAACCACCCTCCCTTTCTTTTTGGGTCACTTAAAGTTGAAGGGACAACCCCGCAGAAAATCGATAGCGAAAAAGAACTGAGTGGAAGGGGTGGGCCGTTGCGTCTTCGCGGAACACGAATTCCCTGGACTGCGACCTGCTTACGGGGAACCCCCGCGACTCACCTCGAAATTATGATATTTAGGCGACATTCATACTATGTATTTATGGTCGCTTTTGTTGTTTGTGTTGTTGGTGTCTTGATTTTTGGGCTAGAAATTCCCCTAGATGATTATCTCTTTTCCGTGGCTAGGTTTCTTCTTCAGCTTCCTTTTCGATTGGTGGTGAAATAAGGCAGTACCGTTAATAATATTTTACAGCTTTGCCACGATTGGTTTTTCAGTTTGTGCTGTCTGTAAAAAAATAAAAGCCTGGTGGAGCTTGTCCTACGTCCGCACTGGTGAAAATTTCTACGCTCTCTGAAGGCGAATTCGCCACTTCCTGCACCGCTCTCCCGCTCTCTTTAGACCGTTGTCCTGCGCCAGTCATCGACAGCTGACCCAAAGTTGCAATGGTTGCGCCTATCGATTAACAGTATTATTATCTGAATTTAAGATTAATTAAGATAATTAAGGAACATTTTTTTTTTAATTTACTTATACTAAAAAAAACGACATGATTTATAATTTAAATCCGTTTTATTTTGTGGGGCTTGGTTTTTGTGTTGCAATTCCTTTTTGTCAGCAGGAACTGCTTGTAGTTTTTTCGCTGCTTTCCGCTCATTACTTTTACTATTTTACAAAATTCTAAACTAAAATTAAATTGTTTTTATCGCACAACTTTTTTGAACAAAGTCATCTCTTGAATTGTGGGGCGTTTCCAGATCGAAATCTCCCAGTTAGGCATATTTAAATACTAGAGTACAGCCGGCGAGCGCATTTTTGGGAGTAGGCGGCGATGGGCGATTCACAGTCCATTGTAGATGCGGTTGATGGAGGATTGGTCGAGTATTTTCTTGAGCGCTAAAATAAAAAGAGTATTTAATTAATAAGGGGTATATGTGGGCCTAGAAAACTAACTAGTCTTCTTCAATCAATTAAAATTAAGAGTGCTGCCCATAGGACACCTACCTTCCTTGTCCTCCTCCGTGAGATCCTTCTTGGGGAACTCCACATCGAAGGTGATGTACAGATTGCCGGTGAGGTTGTTGTTCTCGAAGTTGGGCATGCCCTCGCCCTTCTTGCGAATGCGGGCTCCTGGCCACGTAACCTTCTCTCTCGTGACCGGCACCAGGTGTCCATCCAGGTGCCTAATCTCCATGGAGAAGCCGACGAGGGCATCCTGTAGGCTGATGGTTACATTCGTATACAGATCATCGTCCTTGCGCAGGAACCGCGGATGTGGCATCTGCTGCACCCGAACCAGGAGATCTCCAGGCTCGCCATCGATATGGGGCTCCCCTTCGGCTACGAATCGCGTCTCCTGGCCATCGACCATGCCCTGCTCCACCTCGATCTCCAGGGTGCGCTCCTCGTTGACCAGTTTTACGTTCGGGCACTCATCGCACACGGTCTGCTGGATCATCTGGAAGCGGCCGGGTCCCAAATTCCTGGTGACCATCTCCTGACGGCAGTTGCATTTCCTGGTGCCCGAGGCGGGTTTCGTCACCGGCTTATTCCTCACAATCTCCACAAAGTTTCCCGAGTAGAGCTCCTCCAGGGAGACGTACAGGTTCATCACGATATCCGCGCCCCTCGGCGTATCCTGCTGCTGGCCATCGCCATTGCCAAAGTGGAAACCAAAGTCCCCGAAGAAGCTGGAGAAGGGATCGCCACCGTGGTCCATCATGCCCTCCTTTTTCAGGCACTCCTCGCCGCAGCGATCGTAGGTCTTCCTCTTGTCCGCGTTTGAGAGGACTTCGTAGGCGGCTCCCAGGTCCTGGAACTTCTCCGAGGCATCCGGGTCGTCCTTGTTCTTGTCGGGATGCAGTTCCTTGGCCAAGCGGCGATAGGCCTTCTTCACCTCATTCGTGTTGGCGTTTTTCTTGATGTTCAGTATCTTGTAGAAATCCCGGCCGGCTAGGGATTCCTCGACCAGCAAAAGGGCCAACTGTACGATGACCAAGCACTTGATTAGCTGCATTCTGTTGGCGAACCCTTTTATCTCATTAAACTGTGCTTTTAAGCCGGTATATTCAGGAAATTAAAGATTAAATGCTGGCAAAAATGTAGAAAATGTTGTAGTTGTCGCCGCTGGCTGCTTTGTTTGTGTGTGTGCGTCGTGGTCTGCGCTGATTGGTTGATTTCGCCACCAGGGCTGTCAACCCTACCCTAACAGAACAGCTGTTTCTGCTTAACAGCTTACCTTACGCACTCTGGCAGCGCTTCAACCCGGATCTGGCAACCCTGTCACGCTGTCACGATGCCAACATCGATGGCAGCGATGAATATCGGTGGCATCCGATGATTGGCAGGGGAATCGATGTTTTTTAAATTTATTTATTCTCTATACAGTTTTTCTGCGGTGTATTTGTTATCAATTTAAGTTTCATTTCAATAAAATGTTTTAATCAAATTTTTTATTTTGTTTTGTTTTTAAATAAATAATTAGGATAACTGAAAAACTTAAAAAAAAAAAATGGTGATATGTCTAAAACATCGATTGTCGCCAAAAAACATCGATGTTTCTCCACCTCTATTCAGCACTAGTTGCGTATTTACCTGTTTTAATCCAATTAAACCGCAAACTGCAAGTGTGGTGTTTTTTGTGTCGCTGTTCGCAGTGTCGGCCCTTTGGCAAGTACCCTTGTTTTTAGTTAGCCAACGGCTCAAGCCCAGTTGCCAAAAGACCGCCCTACGCTCCAGTTTCAAGGTAAAAGTAATTTAAATTCCATAATCCTCTGCAATTAAAACCCTTTTTAACGGTATTTCTTGCAGTTCTAGATATTTTGGGAGTTGGACTATCCAATTGTTAAAGCCGGAAACCCCAGAAAACTTTAGTTATTCCGTAATATCCAAATATTTAAAGTCAAGGCCAAAGCAACAACAACAAGAAAACACAACTGCAATTGTGTGCGAGATAAAAAAGGTGAGTAATTCATCACTTTACCTATGCAAACGGTAATAAGTGTAATAATACGTGATAATTAGCGGTAGCGATAATCCCCAACTGGTGATGTCAACACTTTTCAACGCCAGTCAGTCAACGATCAAAGCTAGGGTTCAAAGAAAGCAAACCCTCCATTAGGATGTGAATTTATCACTGTAGATAGACAGTAAAATACACCTAGCTTAAAAATAAACTTAAAACCCATACACAATAAATAAAATTCTTCAAATTTAAAACGTAATTAATAAAAATCGTTTATAATAAATCTTTATTTAAATATAGTTATAGTTCAAGCTCCAGAAGTTTTACTGTGGTTCCAGACCCCCTTTTTTGCCCGTTATCAGTCGTTGAACAAAGGAAGAGGGCAATGCTTCTATAGTATACCCAATAATCCGACCAAAACAAGACTGAGTCAGTCGTCGAAATGAAACAAAGACGGGGGTTCGAAATTGCAATACGATATGCACTAGACTTCTGATAAATAAAGGCCCCGTTCCCATTGCATTCTCATAACTCCGGTTTAAATGGCGGATCAAGGCTAATGTGCTATAGTAGAACAGATCTGATCCAACACATGTCGACCGGCTAATCAATATCTCCCATAAGCTTATCTTATCGTTGCCATAAATATAAATATGAACCCCTTGTTAGCTTTTGCATGAACTGAACATCTTGACCAAGTACAAACACCACACGAAATGGCCAAGAAATGCGGGTATCACCAAGATAAGGATATTAAATACTTATCTTACATTTCATGCTGACGATCTATATCAATGCTTAATAATTGCCATTCATTGAGCAAAATGTAAGAGATTAATTTAGGATTGTTGTACAATTTTTTGTCATTATTTCTTAATACATTTTATTTTAATATTAAGAAATGATATAGTATTTCTACAAATGCTTAGAAATGTCTATTCTTTGAACCTTCTATCGGCAAACATTCCAGATTAGCAAAATCCATAGATTAGTTACTGAAACGTCAAGAGTCCCATTAAAAGACCGCAAGAAGCCCGCTAGCAAGCAGTTTCGCCCTGCCAGGGGACGCGTGCGGTTGTGATAATTCCCATAGTGGTGCCCAGACTGGAGTGTTTTCGAGTTGGAAACTAGTAAGTTTGGCCAGCCCAAACAGAGGCAATTGCTCCTTAACTGGGGAGATCTGCGGATGTCTGCACTTGAAGTTGACTTCAAAGCCGAGTGGGCTGTCATGTGGGCGTCTGCAACGGACGTAGTCGTCTTATTCAAAAATAAACTGACTTAATCGCAGATGCTTATCAAAATACTTAAGCACGGACAAGAACAGCGATAGTATTACCAACTCTGCAGGGTGTCAGGATGGTTGTACCGGGGAACAAACGAATAAAAATTCCCAGATTAGCCCCCGATACGGTTTATGGGACGCTGATTATGCAAGCGAAAATAACCCAACGAACTCTTATCAACTTCCAGATGCAACGCAGTGCCTAGGATCGAATCTCTCCTGGTTAACCGCTTCCTGAATCCCTGAATCTTCCGCATACCACATATCATCCCATCATGTGCTGCAAGTGCTGCGGGGAAACTCAACGAAAAGTCTGGGTCTTCGGCCTGGGATCGCTCTTCGTGGTGCTCGGAGTACTCCTTGTGGTCTTCTGGCCGGGTATTGCGGATAACCTCGTCGAGGATGTAAGTATATTTGGTTATCCCAAGAAAAAACATCAAAGATACCTAGAGATCTTAATAGAGTTTTGTAAAAAGTAGTAAACAATTTCATATGGCCATTGTTATTGTAGCCTAACTGAAACCATAAACTGAACAATAAAACCATTAAGTCTAATCAGGCCAGTAAACCTGTCAATAGCTATTTATATAGTAGGTGTATGAAGTGGAATTTAAAAGATACTTAATAGAAATATATATTTTTCTGATATCAAGAGGTTTCCCGTATTAAGGGAACTCAGTGATTTATAGATTGATTTATTAATAATCCGTTCATTGAAAAGATTTTAACATGAAAGCCTGTTAGATTCAAGATTAGGTAGTACTAAAACTTGATTGATGGATCGAAGGATAAAACAATATTAGCCGTATGTAACATTTTAATTTTTTATTCAGGGTCTTACCCTGAAGCCTGGCACGGATGCCTACGACAGCTGGCTGGAGGCGCCTATTCCAATTTACCTAAGCTTCTACATGTTCAACTGGACGAATCCTGAGGAGATAAGGAACCCAAACGTAAAGCCCAACTTCGTGGAGATGGGTCCGTACACCTTTTTGGAGAAGCACAAGAAGGAGAACTACACGTTCTACGAAAATGCGACGGTGGCATATTACGAGCGCCGCACGTGGTTCTTCGATCCGGAGCGGTCCAATGGCACCCTGGACGATATGGTGACGGCGGCCCATGCCATCACCGCCACGGTGGCTGATGAGATGAGAAACCAACGCAAGATCGTCAAGAAAATCATCAACTTTATGCTGAACCACGAGGGCGGCGAGTTGTATGTGACCAAGCCGGTGGGCGAGTGGATCTTCGACGGATATCAGGATAACATAACTGATTTCCTAAACCTGTTCAACACCTCCATGATTGACATTCCCTACAAGCGCTTCGGCTGGCTGGCGGATCGAAATGAATCGCTGACCTACGACGGCTTGTTCACCATTCACACTGGTACCGATGATATAACTAATCTGGGCAGACTCACCCACTGGAATGGAAAGCCGCAGACGGGTTTCTACGAGATGCCTTGTGGCACTGTTAATGGGACCACCGGCGACGTCTTCCCGCCCAAGATGAATGTCAACGATGAGATTACGATTTTCGCCACCGATGCCTGCCGATTCATGAACCTCCGGCCGCAGGGTTCGTATGAGAATCACGGCCTGACCGCCACAAAATGGGTGGGCACCGAAGAGACTCTCGATTCGGGCGAGAATTACCCCAACCAGGCCTGCTTCTGTGATCCGGCGCGATTTGACGAGTGTCCCAAGACCGGTGTGGTGGAGTGCAAGGCCTGTCGCGACAAGGCACCCATCTACTCCTCCTTCCCGCACTTTTACCTGGCCGACCAGTCTTACGTTGATGCCATCACTGGAATGAAACCGGAGAAGGACAAGCACGAGTTCTTCCTCGCCGTGGAGCCCATCACCGGAGTGCCCGTCCAGGTGCACGGCCGCATTCAGATTAACATGATGATCGAGCCCGACGATGACTTCGAGTAAGTCTTAAATGAAGTTGTTTCTTTATAAATCAATCAATAATACCATGATCTATTTGCAGCATCTATCGTGGAGTGCCCAAGGTCCTGATGCCCATGTTCTGGTTCGATCAGTATGCGGAGCTGTCCTCCGAGCTGGCCTCCAAGGCCAAGGTGAGCACTACTCCTTGCTTGAAGTCTTATCCACTTTAAAACCTTATTCCTGCCTTTTAGTTGGCCATCAACCTGTCGAGCTACGGGATTATCTTCGGCTATTCTCTGGTCGCATTTGGCAGCATCTTCCTGGTCACCGGCATCACGTTGACGGTGATGAAGAAGTGGGTGCGACGAGCTCCCGAGGATGAGGACATGCTAACCAACTAGAGCATTGTAGTATTTAAGCGTAGCCAAAGTGCCAGGACATATGTTAACTCTCCTAGTTCATTCTGATAGTCGCGCATCGCTTGTTGTCAGTTGCCAGTTACGCGTTATGTAGTATGTAAGTCATACGGATCCGACATTCGTCTTGCATTTTGTGATAGCAAACCCTACTCTTAACTTAACCAAAACCCTACTCCAACAGCAGTGATACAATACCTTTCTCAAATTATTTCCAAACTGAAATTTTCTGAAGGAGATTTTACTTTTTATAAAACATAACACCACACAAAACTAAACACTCGATCCATTTAATTTTTACGTTTTCATTTGAATTTTCAATTTATTTTGCAAAGATAATTTTTACAACTTTTGTATGCTTTTTACTCAAGGACTTTTTACTTATCGTATACGATTGTTGGATGCTTCAACGATTTGCTTTATAAATGCATTAATTGAATGTTGTGGTTTTGTAAATTAATAAATTAAAATAATTGTATACGTATATATATTTATTTATATATATATATATATTTGTGTTTATGTAAGATATATGGCAAAAATTTAACATTTTCTCAAAGATCACATTCCTCAATTTAGCCATAGACTTTTAGTCGAGAAAAATCTACGCAAATATTTGTGACATCCATCAAAAACTCGAAATCATTTTTGCACGCACACTCACACATCCAAAAAATAGTTGGGGGGGTTAATAATCGAACAAAAAATAATAAACAAAGTGGATAAAAAAAATAAATCATAATCATCTCTCGCTTACTATACTATGATGGGAGGGATGGAGGGCAAGTCTAGGCACTCTTGAAATTCTTTAGTTCCTTTCGTCCAGCGATCGAAGCGGGCAAAACCGATCCGAACCGTTTCACAATTCGAACGATTCGAACGGGTGAGAACCCGATACGCTCGCTGGCCCGATTCGTTGTGAGTATGTGTGTGTTTTGTGTGAGGGGCGATTGCTACGTACTAAAAAATTTGCATAGTTATATATGTTGTTATGCGTTGTTCTTGCTGACTAAAATAGTTGTTGTAAATTTATAGTGTAAGTTTAAATTAAAATTCAATCACAGTTGTTTGGGCGGAAGTAGTTAGTGTTAAGTATTCGCATTTCTGGCCTAACTAAGTATTTGCAGCTAAGACTAAAGTTCTACGTTGTATTTTAGTTAATTAGGTAGTGGTCGTATTTTATACTTGAGTATTGTTGCTTCCCATTTTTTTGTTGTTCAACTCTCTCTATCTCTATTTCCGTTTCCGTTTCCGATGGTGTGTCATTGTGGCTTCTGCTGTGTGGTTACGTTACCAATTCCCTTAAGTGACTAGACTGGGTTCTGATTATTTGAAGGTTATGTTATGCGTATTTGAGGTTATGTTGCTCACGTCCTGTGTTCTGTTAGTTTAAATATTGACCCTGTGTGTTTGTTTTTCAGTGGCTTTCGTTACTCTAGTAGTGGAAAAGGTGCAAAGATAAAATCTATATGGTTTATACAATTTGGTCATTCGAAAAAAAGCTGGCTTCTGTTAAATGCATGTTAGTTCCTATTAAGCTCTGTTACTGTTTCTGCTGCTCTGTTAACTAATTCTTCCCAGTGGGTTTACGAAAACCCTTTTCGTGCCCAGCGAATCTCTACCCTCCGAAACACTGTGATCGAATATATAGAGAACTCTTTACGATCTATGCAAATTTCCGAACGAAGAATAAGCTCTTCACTTGGGCACACAAATACGTCAGCACTTCGAACAGCAATCGAACTAGAGAGAAGAGTGTCGTCTTGGACCCATTTGTCCATTTCCATTTCCATTTAGGGTTCTAGCTAGTCTAGCTGGTCTTGTGGTGCTGCTGCTGCTGTTGCTTCATCATGACGGCGGGATCAATCACGTAATTGTTGGCCTCCGCCAGCTGTTGGACAGGCAAAGGTGGTAGTTTGTCCTGCGGATGACGGTGGCTCACGGTGGATCCTTTCCTGACCTTGCTCAGGGTTCCTCCGCCTCCTCCCGAGGAATTGGAACCCCCATTGATGGTGGTGACGACTCCCGAAGTCTGCGAACTGGAGGGTATGGGAATCTCCTGGCCCGTCTTCGGATTCATCATCACCTTGGTCTGTTTCAGCAAAGAGCGATCGTTGCAGAGCGCCGAGATCAGCGGCAAATCCAGATGCTTGCTCTTCTCCCGCAGCAGTGCAATGTCCAGCGCTTTAGCCTGGGCCTGGGCATGCGACTCGGCGGCCATGGAAGCCTGGAGCTGGGCCAGAATGCTGTTGTTTCCCCGGTTCAGCCCCAGCCCGAGACCCAAGTCCGGCCTAGGACGCTCGCCTGCCCACTGGGCACCACTGGAGGTCTTGGTCAGCGGTGAATTGGCATTGTGGGGATTCAGGGTGGGCGGTTTGCGCGGTGGCATCGGGCTCATCATCATCATGCTGGGACTGGGCTTTGAGGGTACTGAAAAGGGAAGAAGGTAGGGATTACAAATGGATAAAAATACGCAACCAATTATTTACAAAATACTTTAGTTCTTTATCACAATAAGACCGCAAATTCTTCAGAACAAGACAACCAGGTCTTTTCTTAGCTGGTTCAAAATATGTACTATTCATACGATACTATTTATCCATGATGATCTGTAGTAACAACTTACTTGGAGGTGGCTTTTCACTGGGCGCCGGCATGGGTGGTTTCTTCAGTCGCCTGTTCACATAGGGTGGTGGTGGCGGCGGCGGCAGGCGCTTCCCCTTGGGCAGCGAATCGAGCGAATTCAGAATATTATCGTCTGATCGCGATCGTGCAAACATCGAGGATGCGGCGGCGGCGGCGGCCGATGAGGAGGCATGGGCAGCATGTGCTGCCAGGGCGGCCGGATGAAGTGGTGGCGGTGGTGGTGGCTCATACGACGAGCACAGGCTGGCCATCGAGGGGGAGTACAACGGGGAGTAGCCGGGTCCGGGCAACTGGACATATGTGTCCGATAGATTCTGGGTGGACGCATATCTCGAGTGGGTGGACAGGGCGAGTGGTAGGTAGGGAGTGCTCCTGTAGATCGCCGGCGACACCTGCATGGCCAAATAGGGGTGGTGCGGCGGTGGTGGTGCGGCCTGGGCCATGGCCGCCAGCAGGGATCCCTGCTTGGCATCCAGATACTCCTGTTGGCTAACCGCCGGATCTTGGATAGGGTAAATTACGTAGTCCACATCGCTGTACAGCTGCTGCTGGTAGAGCTCCAACTGCTTCCTCGCAAGTTCCCGCCCGTAAAGGTGACTTGCCAGGTGGTGGTGGTTCGGATGATTCGGTGGCGGCGGTGGTGGCGGCTGCCTGGGCAAACTGGGCGGTGGTGGGGCCAGGAACTGACGCGGCTTAATCACTGGCAGCAAAACACACGACTGCTGGTGATGCAGTGAAGCCGTGCTCTTGTGCAGACCATAGGGAACAATGGGTATCCCAATGGCAGCCGATCCCGAGTGCCGGTGGTGTGCTGGTGGCTGCATGTGATGGTGATGCAGTGAGGCCTGCGATCCCCCTGCATAGTTGGAGTTGTGGAGCGATTGCTGGCTCAACTGGTGACTGCACACGGATCCATTGGAGGAGGCCACCGAGGAGCAGTGATGCGGTGACGCGTAGCTCGGCTTGGCTCCATCCGGAATCAGGCTGGTGTGGGCCTTAAGGATGCTAATCTGCGGCCTGGTGGTGATAAACCGGGCCGTCACCTCCTCGGACTTTAAGGAACTCATCGAGCCGGCGGCACTGGGCGCAGGATTGGCGGAGGAACTCACGGAAATCAGGGATGTGGGTCTGGGCTTGGAGCTACTGGAACTGGAACTGGAATATGGCGGTGGATCGCGGCGTCGGAGAGCCGTCGGTGGTGGTGGTGGCGGTGCAACAGGAAGTGGAGCCACCGGAGGCGGTGGTGTGTCCGGCTTGGGAGCGACCACAGCTATGGGTTTGGGCTGGTGAGCTGGTGGCTTAACGATCGGTGGACCACACAGGCCGGTCTTCTCGTGCCTGGCACTGTACGGCGGCGGTGGTGCTGGCGGTTGATCCTGCTCCGCCTCCTCCTCCTCATCCACTCCCTGGTTGCCCAGGGTCACATAATCACAGTCCGAGTGGAGGCTACTGGACACCGTTTTCCGGCTGGGATAGGTGCCACGGCCCACAATCAGATTGGTTAGCTCTTCGGCGGAGAGCAGGGAATGTTTGTTATCGGTTGGGTCACTGCCATCGCCTCTGAAGGAACTGCCCGTACTGATGTTGGAGTCCGAACGCAGTCGGAATTCATCCTCTTCTCCTTCTAGCTTCTTGCCATCCACCGAATCGGGACGGGGCACATGGTCATCCTCCAGTTTCTGCGGCTGGAACATTCCGTAGTGAGAACTCTTCTCCGATTCGGCCATCTCAGAGGATTGACCGGTCAACTCGCTACTGTGCATGGTGTACACTCCCGATGTCTCGGTGGGCGGAGCTCCATGGTCCGCCAAAGTATACACCCCCGAGGCACCCGACACACTCTCCGATTCCTCCCTCGCCGATGTGGATAGGAAGTCCTCGGGACTCGTTTCGCTCAGTTGGGAGTTCTGAGCGGTGTGACTGAATCCCAGCTCTAAGCTGGATGATGTGGAGTGCACGGGCACGGGGGCTCCTCCTACTCCCACTCCCACTCCCGATGAAGATGTCGCACCAGCTGCTCCAGGCGAGGTGACCACCACAGTGCTGCAGGTGGAGGAACACTGGGAACCAATGTTGTGCTGGGAACTGGGTGAATCGGTGGCCGTGGAGGAATCGTTGGTATTAGGAATGGAGTTTCGCTGAACGGAGGAGTTCGTGCCGGAGGTGGCTCCTCCATTGGTGACCCCCCCGTCCGATGGCCTCACACTTAAGGCGGCCAGTTGCTCCTCTAAATCCTTCAGAGACATCTGACCTACGCTCGAAGTTTGCCTGCTCACACTGGGTCGATCCAGGAGGTGGGCCAGGGCCAAGCTCTCCGTCGAGGGCGCAGCGAGCGGAGCAGGTGGCGTATTGATCATGATCTCTAGCTCGTCCTCGGAGTGAACTCGATCGCTGACTATGCCCGAGGTGGTGTTGGAACTGGTGCTCGAGATCACCGAGATGCGCTGCTCGTTTTTGCTCTTGTAGGGCAGAAGTAGACTTCGGGAGCAGGCGTAGCTGGCATGGAGCCGCTGGGACTCGGCTGCCTCCTCCTCCTCCCGTTTGGACACCTCCTTTAGCCTGGCCGCCAGCTTCATGCTCCACTGATGCGTGTCCTTGCAGAGGGTCAGCAGCAGTTTGTTCTTCTCATCCGACGCGGCATACAGGGTGATCCGGCTCTCCCCCGATCTGATCTCGAACTTCTTTCGCTCGAAGGAGAGCTTCGTGATATTGGGCCAGAGGAAGGTGGTGGCTTCGAGTGGAGGAGGGGAGCCACTATTGGTGGTAGTACCATCGCCACCCAGAATCTTGATGCCCTTGGCGTAGACCACAAACCAGGCACAGCCCGAACCCTGCTCGCTCTTGGCCAACCGCATCCTGTAGGTGTGGGCATTGATCGTCTCGTGGAGACTGCAGGCCTGTTGGATGTACAGCAGTTCCGCCTCCGCCGTAGCCATGCCCAAATGCTCCCGATGGCAGGCACGCATTGCACTTCTCGCCCACGGTGTGTGCATTCCGCCGGGCAGGTAATCCTCTATTCGGTAGTAGTCCGCTCCATTGGGCGGCAGGTGGATGGGAGGCAGAGGCATCGATTCCCTCTTCGAGGTGGAAGCCACATACGTGGAGAGCCTCAACATCCTCTCATTGGCACGCTTGCTGATCTTGGGCAACGTTGTGGTGGCACTCAGTCCTCTGCCTCCTCCTCCACTTAGACCAGTTGTTGCTGTCTCCTCACCCGAATCGTCCTTGGAATTGCCCGACCCCGAGGCCGAACCCGCAACCGGCGGAGCATCACCCAGATCCGCCTGAAGAGCCAGGCCAGCCAGAAAGACCAGGGCCTGCTCCGCCTGCTCTCGCGGCAAGTCGCGCTGCAGGATGTTGTGACGCAGCTGCAGGTAGTAATTGTGGCGGGACGTCTCATCTTTCAGCATGAACGGACTCTCGATGTAGAACTGCACTCGGAAGTGTAGCTCCAGGAGCGGTCGTCCATTGGCATCTAGCCCCTGAATCATGAAGATATTTAGTGTCCAGTATTTCCCCTTGAATAAATTCAATGTACTTACGTGGGTGTGCGAGGATCTCCAGCTCTTCGGGCCGTATTTGGAGAGCTTGCTCTCGGGATCTGCGAACATGTACTCGCCATCTGGAATAGAAAAATAATAAATCAAATAAATAATCCACAAATGATTTCTTACAATCATAAATCAAAATAATCATAGATTTAAACCATCCGGCTCGAAGGACCAACATTACATTGCTTTAACCCAAATCATTTAAAGTTGTAACGCATTTCAAGTTTTTTTAGAGGTTCATTCATAAAGGACATATTTATATACATAAAGTCGCTTTAGCTAAACATCGATTCCATTCCATTTTGGCCCGAATTTCCGGTTGGGCTAAGGAACTTTTTGGCGCGCAGCTGCCAAGGTCGCTAATCAAAATTGTAAATGAACTTTCGGCTATGCGAGATGAGCGGAAAAGGAGACGTCCTTTTCTTTCCCGAAATCGAATCGGGCTCAAATCGGATCGAGTCCCCGACCAGACTTCTGTCAGTTTGTCAGGCAATAAACAAGCAGCCCATTGACATCAACAAGAGTCAGAGGCTCCAGCAGATGGAGATGGAGACGATGATGATGATGACGACACGTCAGGCTGTCAGAGGCCCGTTGCCCAGTGCTCGAAGAGGAGACCGGTATGGGACCCAGCCATATAGCTATAGCTTCCATCCCATCCGATACGATACGATACGATACGATCCCAGAAGAAGGGCCCAAGGGCATGTCGGTGTGGTGCTCGAGAAGGCAGGGCAAAAACAACAACGAAATCAACACACACTTCATCGAACGAAAAATTGGAATTCCTGCATACGAAATGAAGAGCAGAGCAGCAAGATGGAAAATAATAATTATGAAAAAATCAGGCAGAGGCGGAGGCAGGTTGAAGGGGTACACATGGAATGGAGGCAGCAGCACGGCAGCAGCAGCCACAATATCATAATAATCATCAGCGGCCGAATAAGTGCCTATCAATGACGACGTCGTGGACGCGGAGCTGGAATGGAAGTGGCAACAAGTTGATGCTGGGATGCCAGGGGAGAGGCGCTATTCGAGTTTGAATCACTCAAAGAAAATGAATTGGAAAGGGATCATTTCACAGGAAGCCTACAACAATGTAGTCAATGGTATGTCATTTACAAAATTTCTTTAATATTTACTTTGGATCGAATATTCCTGCACTACAATCTTAGGTCGCCTTTTGGAAATATCTCCGAATTTTGGTTTTTCTTGTAAGATTTCTATATCAAACCGATTGATCCTGACCCCAGAAATACATTCATTTTATCTGATTAGTATTTCTATTTTCGCCGAGTGTAGAGTCAAAGCGAGAGCGAGTGTTGCATACCAAGCCCAAAACGCAGCAACGAAAAAGAAGAAAAAAAAGCCGAAGAGAAAGAGGAAAAAAACAGGTAGAAAGACAGGTAAGCAGCGGTGAAAAAAGAGGCAGCTGAAACCCAAGTCGTTTGGTTTTTAGCCGCAGTTTTTAGACTCGAACCTCTCGAAAACTCCAAGCGATTTCTTTTCGCATTCAAATTTCACTCCACTCCGAGGAGTTTTTGGCCAATGGCCCTCCGATGGAATGGAATTCGTTCTTGTGCAGGAATCCTCCCGTTTCTAAGAGCAGGTGTGAAGGCCAGAGGAGTCCGAGATCTGAGGTAGCCACTCCAGCCTGATGGATCCTCACGCAATCCCAGCCATTCCATTCTACCTTCTACCAGAGCTGCTCTGCTCCCAGCGGCAAAAACCTAATAATTAACATATTTTCCATCGCATTCCTCAACGCTCACAATTAACACGCACGCACACGGGTTTATTTAGGAGGAGGGTTTGTCGAGGGGCAGCGAAATAAATCTTCAATTTGAAACACATGCAACACAAATTACAGCCCCAAAAGCAGAGGGGTAGAGGCATAGGTATAGGCAACTGGCAAAGGCAAAGGCAAAGGCTCATCAAGCAGAGGAATTCCAGAGGTAATGGCAGGAGGAGGAGGAGCAGGGTCTGGAGATGGGGTTCCAGTTGAAGATGGAGAAAGAGAATGAGACGCAGTCGGAGACAGCTGCGCCCAATGCCATGGCCTGGCATTCTTCAGATTCAGATTTATTTTCAAAAAGGTTGCAGTCCGAGTTTGAGTGGCCATAATAACCAAAAAAAAAAGAAGAAAGAAAGAAGAAGTCCACAGGTAAAATTGGACAAACGAATACCCTGGTAGAAATACAAGAAAATATTAAATTATAATATTTTTAATTTTTATGCTATGTTTTGAAATCAGTTTCCTGAAACAGCGCAGTTAAATAAAAATACTAACTTAAAAATAGTTTCAACCATTCTGTAAATTCTATCACGATTTTCAAGTAAAGGCTGTGTTTATAGGGTATCCTAAGAATGGGCAGCAACTGAGTTTCATGTGTGTGTGTGTCTGTGCATTGAAACTGGCTGGGGAAAAAAGAGAACGAAAGACAAAAAAAAACATAAAACCAAAAGAATTTTAATTTCCGATGTTATCAGATGCACGCAGCCCGAAGAGGAGAGGCGGCAGCTGGAGGGGATCATCAGGGGATGGGGAGGCTGAAGAGGATGGACAGCGGCTGCAAGGCCGAGTGTCCGAGTCCAAAGATTGAAGACGAAACAGCCAACGCCGTATAATAATGATTATGAGCCATTAACATTAAATGGAAAAGAAAATGCTGGTCTACACACGGATTCAGCCACAAAAGGGGGCGGGGCTGCTCTGCGCAGCCGAAGAAGAAGAAAGGGGGCGGGGGAAATGATCTTCCCTTTGGCCCCGCGGAATGCGGCCAAGGAATCCAGGCAATGCGACAGCCTAAAAATAGCACCAAAGGATGACCAACTGGGATGACAATGTTGCCAAATTGCCAACGGCCGAGTGCCACTTAAAGTGCATCTTGCATCTGCGATTCCAAAAGGAGCGAGCTAAATTTGCATAAAGATGAAATTTATTGACGCTGGCCGGCCATAAAATTTAAATTCATTTCCATCCCCGTCAACGGACGCAGACGGGACATCATGTTGGCCTTTTTGAGTCTTTCTTCTTTTTGTGTTAGGGCCCTACCGAAAACGAAAGACTCAGGCAACGAACGTGGAAGGGGGCATTCCAAAAGAAAAGAGGGTTTTAAGGGAAAAGGGTTAACTATTCAATAAGTTAATATATATTTCATATTTTTGTTATCATTCAAAATTTCCATATTTTATTCAAAGTCCATATCGGTTGAGTTCGGTGAAAGAGTGCGGACGCGAATAACCGCATACCACTCACAAACACACACTGTCAACTCACATTGGCTGCGATCCTTGGCCACAAACCCAAACCAAAACCATAACAGAAACTCAAAGACACACACACGAAAGCAGAATGCAAACTGCCAATTTCATAGTTGAGAGCCTAAGGAATCCTCTGCGAGGCGAGGACGTTGGCATGCCCAGCCCGATTTTCAGATTCAGTTGAAGCTGCAACTCGCAGCGACTCCGGCTTCAAACTGCATACCAAATTCTTTGCTGAAGATGTTGTGGCAACTTCAACGCTCCCCTGCCTCTTGCCACGAAATTGATGCCAACCAGATTCGAAAATTTACGTGTTGTGTTCTTGGGCTCTGTGCTCTAACATTGTAACAGAAAGCCAAGGGTATACGGGAATAGTCGAGGGGTTTGGTAACAAACATTTCTGTCTATTTTCACTACAAAGTGAAGAGTTTGTAAATCAATTAACAGGGTCTGAAAAAGAATGTTGGTCCATCAAGCCGGATTTTTACTTATTTTGACTAGGCTCTCAAAAATTATCTGCTGTCCTATTTGATATGCATTTCTCCTGTGCGATTCCCTTTTCAGAGCAACAGAACTTCGTCTTGCTGAAAATCAAATTCCTCGCTCCTTTCTCGTTTGCTCTTTCCTTAACCCTCTCGTTTCCCCCGCTTTTGTGTGTGCTTGTGGGCCTTTGGAGAACGCATATATATCTGTGGCCAATGCCAAAGACGTTGTCTGCTCGTTTTCCAAGTTTCAGTTCAGGCTCCGGAGGTTGGGGGCTCTGGGCTTCTCCATCCTCCATCCTCCAACCGCCATCCTCCATCCTCGAAACTCCATCCTCCTTGGCTGTCGTTCGATTCGTTTGTGTTAATGCAACGCGCGACGGCTACCTGAATTACTGAACACGCGTCTTGTGTCTGCTCCCCTGGCTCCTCGACCACCCCTCGACTGCTCCCAAGCCCCTTTTCTGTATTCCTGAAATTGTTTGTTCGCCATGGAGGCGACGCGTTCCCTGCCTTCTTGTTCGTTTTATGTGCCATTTTTTGTGTTGCTCCGCTGTGTTGGTATTTTTATGTGTTTTGGCAGATCGCTTTGGCCAGAATGGAGGATGGAGGCTGAATCTTCTGAAGCTTCTTCTGCCGCTGCTGCTGCTGATGATGATGAGCAGCTTTTAGAGCGGACTGGTTTATGTTTATTAGTTGTATTTTTCATGCCTTATCGCTGGCATTTGGCTACTCGGCTACAAACTGGGTAACAAACTGGGTCCAAAAGCCCCATGGAGAGAAACCCCGACCAAGACTCACCTATGAGCACAGCCAGACCGAAGAGTTCGGTGTCCAGCATCCCTTGCGTGGCAAAGTGCAGACATGTCTGCGTGTAGACCTCGCGAACCCGACTCTTGGCATCGACTAGGAAGTACAAGGTTTTCGGCTGCTGCTGCCCCAGAAGTCTGCGAAAATTCCACAACACAGATTAGGCAATGAAATTTTGTAAATCAAACACCGAACACTCACCTCAGGGCCAGGAATCGCGAGCCTGGTGATAGTTGCTCGGCTGAGGACGCGCATACTTCCAAAGGCGCGCTGACGGTGCAAAATGCTCGCATGCTGCATCATTTTCCGTATACAGCGCGCGCGTTCGAAATACGTTGCTATTTGGATGAAAGAGAAGAAAGAAATAGTGGTAAATATCTTGAGGATGAGCAGTACTATACATAAGTAACTCCACCTTACTTACTTAAAAATGAAATAATATGCAAATTGGCAAGGACTTTTATTGATAGCTCAAGACATTTAGGTATATGTATATCTATTCTATTATATTTATAGATAGAACAAATGTGAAGATTTGTAAGCTCTTTTTATAAATTTAAGAAGATATTAAGAAAATATAAAGGATAAACAAAAGTATTTCGATAGGAAAGGATTTCCCATTGATAAGAAACTAGCCTTACTTAGTTTCGCACTTCTTAGTAATAAAAGAAGAATTAAGAAAACATGTGAAGATTTGTAGACTCTTTTTATAAATACAAGAAGATATTAAGCGATATTAGGAAAAACTGAAGTATTTCGATAGGAAAGAATTCCCTATTGATAAGAAACTATCCTTGCATAGTACAAAATATCTTAGTATTAAAAGTATCATATTGAAATGCCAAGATGTGATAAAGAGTTTAGTTTTACCTTGGCAAAAATCTGAATTAAAGGTATTTTTCTGATTTCCTGATAAGGGGTATCCAAAACTGTGCTTAAGATTCTAAGATTAAGACATTCTTGATATTGCCATAGACCTTTTGCTAGGTTAACCATTCCGCTATGAAATTTCATTGCATTCCACGGTGAAATTGCCGCATCTCGAGCGTCATTTCTAACCGCATTTCTGGCTCATCAAATGCCGATAAAGCTGCCGCTCGATCGGCGCGGTTAGGCACCATTCTTTCAGGCAAATTGATGCCGCTGGAGCCGCCCCAGACGGAATTGGAGACGGGAGGCGGAAGATGGCGATGGCGCCCGCCTCTTTTGGGCTCACCGACTGCCGAACAATTTCACCAATCAATAACGAAAGACTTAGGCGACAAACTTGATTAGCGGGCAGGGGATATTGGTCTTGGACTTGGACAGAAAACTGAATAGCTAATAGTGAATAGTTGGGGACTCTAGGCGGTGCGTGCGTGGCAGCCCAACTCCCTCCCCCTCTTGATGCGTTGCGCATAAAATTATTAAAATTCAGTTAAAGAAAGTTCCAAAAGATAGAGAGAGAGAGAGAGAGAGAGAGAGAGAGAGAGGGATAGACAAAACTGGCCTCGTGATGAAAGAAAAGTATTTTATGCATAAATTAAAATCAAATCGAATCAAATCAACTTTTTTTTGTGTAGAGCGCCGGCAGCGGCGACTCTACGGTTTCTACCAACCCGGCGGAGACGACGCATAAATTTCAATATTGGCGCATTTTCTGTGTCTAATAAATTTCAACGTCCAATAAATTTATTCAGAGTCAAGAGTCGAGAGTGGAAAGAGAGACAGCGGCTGGCCGAACCGCCCTGACTTATAAATATATGATCCGATCGGTCCCATCGAAGGAAGGAATGCCTTCCCCCTCCACCGAAAAGCGATCATCAATCAAAGCACACATTTGACATAAATTAGAAGCCAAAGAATATCTGGGAACAAAACAACTCCCCGCTTTTTTTAAAGGCCTCTCCAAAAGCAAAAGATTTTGAAAAGCAATTATATTTAAGCCGATTTCCATGCGCACCTTCGGACCCAGCCAAGTTGATCTGGAGAACAGGCTCAGAGACTCAGACTCAGACTCGAACAGACACACTTTATGCCAGATCACCGACGATTACGAAACGAGAATCGAAATTCCAGGTCTCTAATGTGCTGCGATTGACTTATTACCGAGGAATTTATCGGATAAACATGAAAACACTGCATTGCTGAGCTCTCAAGAGGAACTGGATTAAGCGAACACTCAAGATCTCCGACTTGAGTGAGTGATCAAGACTTTGGGGTTTCGAAAGGTGTATATGCTGTAGTACTAGATTTTATGCATTTCTCTAAACTAACAAACTACTTCCTAATCAATTAATAGAATTTATTTAATTCATTTAGAGTGCCTTATCATTAAATAAGGCAAACAAACTTTTTTCATCGAGTTCCAGCGAAATTATGTATGCCATTTAAATGTAATAACATGTTATTTACCCATCGACAATAAAAGGAAACCATAAATTGCCTTTGACGAAGGCATCCTATCAATTTTGATAACAATAAAAGGAAGCCAATTAGCCCATGGGAAATGTGAAGGAAACGAACGTGGCTCTAATGAGAAAGAACGATTAAACAAAATGATCTTCCATGTACAACAAACAGAGCTCCTGTTCGATAGGCGCGATTTCTCCGGAAGTAATGGGTGTGGGGTTGGAATGATTGATCGAACGACTTGATCAATGGGTACACGATGTTAGTGAGGCGATAATTTCGCTGAAGACTCAAACCTCTCACAAGTACTTCTCTCGAATTCCGCGAGCTCCTCACAATGCCGGTCATTATGCAATCGCTAATGCCAAAAACCAAAACCGAAAACGAAAAAATACATATGTGTGATCACGACTTCCTCGAGGATGAGTCAACCGAAAGGGGGGCTTTTAATTCAAAATGCAAACAAATTATAAGCATTTAACAATTTCAATCATAGCAAATTATCCGCATTCCGTTCGCTTATGAGAGCGGGAAGCAAAGAAAGCCGTGGCGACGCTAATTATTAAAGACAAATGCGAGGAGGGGGGAAACACGGAGGGAAAAACTGATGTATTAATACGACATGTAATAAATAAATTCAAAACCCATGAATTAAATTCTTCTCACTTAAACAACCCTACGCACAAAATAAACACGTTAGGATCAAATCGATATGCGCATGGTAATTTTCTGGCATATCGATTTTAGCATGCAATACCGATTTCTCTCCCTCGGAGATTCTCTAACTTCGAAAAAGAGAGCAATAAGCAATATGGCGATTTAAATTAAGTGAGTGGGGGCGAGAAAGACACATTCGAAAATTCAAAATTCCCTCTGCCTGCGCTCTGCCGCTGTTCTACAGACACAAACAGTATTTATATGTTTCACTTTCCAACAACCTCGACTGCTTTAGTATAAAAGTGATATCGCGCTATTTTTCTCCCAGTGCAGTGGTGTTGGCAATTAAAAAACGCGGCAAAGAAGCAAGCCAAGTGGAGCTGAGCGAGCGCAAGAGACACGCTAATCAGCAATTAGCAAATGGCAATAAATATTTTGTTTATGATTAAGCGCGGGGCGAGGTTGTTCAGGGGTGGTGTGCTCGGTTGTTCAGTTGCTCCGTTGCGAGTGGGTTGGCTTTTCGAGAGAGCTTGGAATGCAGACGCTGGTGGAGAAGTGGGAACTGGGTGAAAGAGGCAGGGGAAGGGGCAATAAAATCTCACGGGCTCTGCCGCGATCAAGTCAATTAAATGGCGCAAGCGCCAGCAGTGAATGCTTTTCAGCTTTTCTGCTGGCTAAGCGAATGCCAAAGGGGTAAAGAGAGCAAAAAGCCAGAGAATTAAGTCAGCAGCGGCTGAGAAGCGGAGAAACAGAGACGTTCCGCATACGCCACGTTGTGCTGCGACAGCAACTAAAAGGCAGAAAGCACTGTAAAAAAATTGGTAGGTTTAGAATGGCAAGCAACTTAAGGGGAATTGCTAGTAAATCTTTGACTACTTAATAAAATGCAAGCCTTATAAAAAGGTAAGAACAACCAGTGGGCAAAAAGGTTTAACGTATAAACCTAAAAAAGTAAACAAAATTCTACTACAAATAATTTATATAATGACACCTATTCGTACACACATCTCTTTTCTTCCTGTGGATAAGCAACTGCTATGTCAACTGCACATGCCATTGCACTGAGCTCATTCGGGGCGTGTGTTTGTCAACCGAGTTCCAACAATCGCCAAAGTCGAACGATCGATCGATCGATCAGACCCCGAGAACTGAGAACTGGGAACCAAGACCTCAGAGGGGTCCAAAGAACTGCCGAGAGCTGGGGGTTGCCGGAACCGAGAGACCTATAGAGCCGAGACTATAGCGATAAACGCTTTAATCGCATGTGCAGGCCCATTGAAATGCTGAACGAATCAGAAATTGAAAATATCCATATGGATTTCAGCGCGGAATGCGAGTGCGCATTGAGCAGATCAATAAACATGGCATCGTAAACGATCGTAAAAGCGAGCATTGAGGAATGCGAAACAAATTGGATCTAGACTTTAGATTCTATATTCTAGAGAGATCTTAGGGATTACAATCGAACAATCTTTACTTTATTGTGAGATCTGTACCGTAAAATACCCATAAATGTGGGAGACAATCAAGAATCTTAAAAAAAGAAATCTTAGGATTGTGTATAATATTTATAAGACTTTTATTTCCTTATCAACATTTCATCTTTATTTACTAGCCAACTTAAATTCGTATTGGGATATCTTATCATATACTTGCGATAGATCCTGCGTTCTGAACTTCCGCTTAAGCTCATGCCATATATCCCCCCTATAATATATACATAAATTCTCTCCAGCGAAAGCGTCTCAGAGGTCCCTTCCAACCCACACACAACACAACCACTCCACAGAGCGATTCTTCGGCATTCTTCACCTCTCTTCTGTGACGATCTTTTGAGTCCGAGTTAAGTGATCGAGTACCGAGTGGCTCTCAAACTGGATTCGCATTTTATTGAAAGTGTTTCGAGCGCTCTCAGCTCGCCAACTAATGAATGACGATCATCGTATTGGATCGGATCGGAACGGCGAGCGGTAACTTTTGACGTGGAATATTTTGCTCATGAGTGTTGGCCTGGCCTGGCCTGGCTCGCCTCCGAGACCGGAATGGACTGAAAAAACCGGAGCGGGTTCTACGTGAGTCTGGGCCTTTTAATTACCGATAGAACGGCAAAACTGGCGTCAATGGGGCGGCCAGAAATAGTTCAGTTCGAATCTGTTTGGTGGCATTTTCACACGCTGGCCAACGCGGCGGATGCGCGTCATTGAGAACTGGGCGCACAAGTGTCATTTAAACGAAAAAAAGGGGTGTGGCTGCCGGGTGTCGTCACGCAAATGGGTTTAGCCTCAGCCGATCTCTGACTAAAGGGGGAAAAAGTTCCCCAAAATTGGCCAGTTGGAACTTGCTTAATGATAGATCTTTATATATATATCTTGTATATATATATTAGATATGGCTATTTTTTTTGCGACAGGCTTTATGATGATCTTTTCATCAATTGTTGTATAGCTAATATTCTAACTAGCATTTGTATCGAATTGTAAATATTACTACAAATTT
Source organism: Drosophila lutescens (assembly GCA_037075285.1). Classification (NCBI taxonomy): domain Eukaryota; kingdom Metazoa; phylum Arthropoda; class Insecta; order Diptera; family Drosophilidae; genus Drosophila; species Drosophila lutescens. The sequence goes on from JBAMCF010000324.1 coordinate 790,641, forward strand.
TATATTTTACCAGCACTAGCAATTATGAAAGCAATGTGGAACTAATTTTATTATGATGTTTTTCTATATATGCGGGTTTTAGTGTGCCATCAAATCGGCGAATAACTCGGCGTCTTTTTGCCAAACCACGAATTTCGAATAGGAGAAAACAGAAATCAGAAATGAGAAATGAGAGGAAGAAGCCGAAAAGGCGGCAAATGCTGAATTCCGAGCCACGGAATTCCACTTGTTGTGCCAGTTATGGCCAAACAATTTGGTGTCGTTGAAATGCGTGAAATGTCCCCGCCGATGATAATAATGAAAATGGTTGGTGGGATGGTTGTTGGTTGTTTAGTTGTTTTGATGAGCAACCAGCAGAGCGGAGTGGGCCAAAAGAAACCAGCGCACACGTCGTCGTCGCTCGGCTTCAGTTGGCCTGGCACCACTCTAAACCACTCCGCACCACTGTGCACCACACCCCGCTCAAGCAAAATGCCCAACTGGGCGGAGGTGGTAACGGTGGAGGAGGCGATGGCCTCCGCAATGAGAGCAGCAAACAGCATGACACAAAAAAAAAACAAAATAAGCTGCCGCAACGTGTGCCGCATGCCAAATCGAAGGCGTGCGAAACTATGCTTGCCGTAATACCCTGGACAAATTAGCAGTGCTTTAAGGGAGTTTTGGTTTGTTAATAAAAGGTAAAAGATCCCAAAAAATTGCAAAGAACCAGCGAAGAACCTTTATAACTCAGACCCCAAATACTAAAGAATTCCGAAGTAATTGGGAATATAATAATTACAATTTAAATTACCCTAATGCAGATCTTAAGTTTGATAAACCCTCATCTTTCTTTCCATGAAAATCAAATTTCAAAACCATGTTACTTTCATAAATATTTAACAGGATTCAACACTTTAAGAGTCCGTCAAAACCTGTTGAAGTATAAAATCTGGCATATCAGAAGCCCAGATCGCATAAAAGATCAGCATTGATTTATTTAATAGTTCTTTAAAGTTTATAGCTGCCATATTTCTTTCCATCAATATATGCAACGATCAGGCTTTCGAATTTTCGCCTCTTTCTAAATAACATGTTTGTTAAAACTCCATTTTGTTTGGCCAGAGCATGGAGATAAGTTCAAGACAGCGTGAAATTCGAAGCTATAATTCCCCGAACTCGAGTGCCCCCTTAAAGGTCACTCATTAGTCTATCCCCAACTGAATGAACTGGCAACGCAGCGCTATATCTATATCTCTATAATATCTCTGTGTCAGCCTCGACTCCGATTGTCATTCAAAATTTGTTTAATTTGTTGTACATTTTAATTGCTTGAATTGTTCGGAACAACAGCCGCACTTGTGGCTCTTTATGTATGTACATACGCATATTTACTGCGTGCAGGAATTTCGGTTTACGAAATTATTATTTTAAGTATTTATTATCATTGCTGTTGCCGTTGTCAGTTTCAATGCAAAAGCCCGTTGCCTGAGGTCAAGTGTGATGTGGATGTGGATGTTCAGATACTGTAGTTCGAGATGGAGATCGAGATGTAGATGTCAGTGCTCAATCGAAAAACCACAAGACTACAACTACGAAACGGGGAATACACATGTGTACACGGGTACTGGGCGAGATATAGATACGTCAGTCCGCAGATACAGTTACCCATATGTATAATTGCCTGGTGGCACAATCGTTTAACGATTAGCGTTTAGGGTTTAACCGCTTAAAGCTCATCGTCGTCTGATACCATAACCAAGGCGTGTGTTTCCAGCCATTTGTTTATCTTCCGCAGCTGATTTACATTCGAGATGTCTGATTCTCGCCTGCCGATTGAAATTCCAAACCAGGGACAAACAACGTAAAACCCATATCCCATAAACGAGGACTTCAATTTCCACTTAATTGCTGCGCTGTCGATCGTTTTCAGACAACAGTTTAGGCACTGTCCCCGATAATCTGAGTACTTAACCCACTAGAACTTGAACTTGGGATTATAACTAAAGAAAAAGTGGTTTAAAATGTAAATGGAAAACTATTTTTCAGTTTTAAAGCTCGAGGGCCAAGACGTCTTTATGTCGAAGTGATCTGAATAATATCAGAATCATTTTTTGAAATTTAAAGATTTGTTTTTACTTTAATACTATGAAATAACTGCAGTATTCAACTCAAAACAGCTTCCCTATATCAATATTGCCTTGTAGAGTCTCAAATTTCGCAGATATATGATATTCCATGGGGCGAAATGGGTTAATTGCACAATTTGCTGGATTTTCGACTCTTAGAGGGGCGTAAAAAACTGGCGACAACAACGAAAAGTTAAACAATCGTTGGACGTTGGCGATTTTATGGTTGGCAGATAAGAAATTCGCTGGCATTTGTTTTGTTTGCCGTTTTCGGAGAGTCATTAAAATTCCGGGGAAATGGGCCCCATAAGGGTTATACTTTATACTGTATATATATGTGTACATATCTTTCCCTCTCTTACCTTAAGCCGCTGCAGTTGTCGGCATTGTGGTTGCTGTTGGTTGTTTCTGTTTCGCGTAATCCACAATAACTGAGTTTTCAATTGGTAGTTTTGATTTTTGTAGCTAACACTTTTGAACAATTTCAATCGATTTTGGCTATCGATAAATGCCTAACAGTAAAATTTTGTCGTTTCGTTGTTGTTATTTTCTGACCTCTTCCACGACGCGCGCTGCGACTGCGCAGTCAACAGCGAACGGGCCGCATTCCAGCGTCGTTGGAAGGGGAAGGGGCAGGGGGTGGGGCGGTAGAGAGGAGGGGGCCGAGTGTGGGAGAGGGAGAGCGCACACTTTAATCAAAATTCACCAACACACACAGCAATCCAATGTGAGTATCTGTGTTTGCTCTCTCTCTCTCTCTCTTTGGAGTCGTTGTTGTTGCGCGAAAGAATGCCGTTTGCTGGGTTGTTGTTTTTGTTTTTTGCTGCCTGCTTTATTTTTTGTAGTTGTAGTTGTAGTTTCCAGTGGCCAGTTGTTGTTGTAGCTGAATTTTTTTATACTTTTTTTGACCAGCACCAACTTTTTGGAGTTTCAGCTTTTTTTCACTGCTAGTCGGAGTTATTTTCGTGGTTTTAAGGCGCGTTTCCCCCAATAAACAGCACTAGTTGCACCAGCACCAACACAAAAATCACGTTTTTTTTGTAATTTAAGCGAGTGCGAAAACGAAACGCGCTGTTTTTTGTTTCAGTGAAAACCGAACTTCACTTTTAAGCCACTGTATCTGTGTATCTCTGTCGGTGTGTGTGTGTGCATCCGTATCTGGGCGCGAGATGGTGTGTGTGCGTATGCAATTGAAATCTGCAGATCAACTTTTCCGAAAGTTTCGGAATTCGAGTGAATTTAGAAAACCGTATTCATATTTCCTAGTGTAAAAACCACATGCTTTTCCATATCCCGGCGATCCACTCTCGGTTACCGTCGACGTTCAGTGATATTCCCCTACTGATTTTGTCACTGCAACACCAAGCACCGAAAACCGAAACCGAAAACCGAAAGACACGGACGCAACAATCGCGCTGCTGGAAGATCGAGAGACTGAGCGAGCGAGGTTGCTTAAATAGATTTTTTGAACGAAACGAAGCCGAGCCGAGTGCGGATGGCACTATGGGGCGAATGAGCAATATTTGTGGGCAAAAAAATTATGTTTGGAATATAAAGAAAAAATTTTATAAAATTAATAACAATTTAATGTTTTAATATAGTTAACAAAAAACTAATTTAATGATGCATACAAAGATTAAATTATAATTTTTTTTTAAGGAAAGTTACTTTTTTTGTTCCTGCCAATACAGTTTAAATCTTAGTACTGGATATCTGTTTAACAAAGTATTAATTAAAATTGTCTAGAGAAAAATACTCGCTTGCCCATAGTACTTTGTTTGGTTTCAAGTGAGCGAGAGAGAGAGAGAGAGACAAGAGAGAGCCCGAAGAGAGTATCTGTATCTGAATAGTATTGTATCCGAGATTTGAGATTGGAATGTGAGCGAAAGAGAGAGATCGGCTCAAAATTAAAAAATAAAAAAACAGAAAAAACTCGCACACAGTTACAGTTACATCTATGGCCCCTATCTTAAAAAAAAGAAAACACAAATCCAAGAGCAACAACAACAGCCACGAAAAATGTAAATAGCAATAAGCAATAAAAGAAAAATAAACTTCAAAGGAGAATCCCAGTAGCCAACTGCCTTTGTGTGTGTGTCATTGTGAGAGTGAGTGGAATTCCAATGGTTTATCTCGCGAGAAGACGAAGGAGCGATTGGGGGAGGGGATATGGATTGGGAAGGCGGTAGCCGCAGCCACTGGAATGTGGAACCCTTCCGGAACAAAACCATGGAGCCAGCGATTCTCAAGGGCTTAAATACCCTGGATACCCTGTAAAAGTAGATAGTTCACATAGGGGTTCCTAAGTTTAGCTCAGAAGAATTCGGACAGGATCCACCGATTCTTAAGAGCTGATATGGTACTATGTTAAACTATCAGAGAGCTCTAAGTCCTTCAAAAACCAATAACTTCATTTGTGAACCATGTAACAGCTTTCCAGTCTATTTGGTTATTTAAGCCTTCACTTTTCGTAAGGTAATCACTTGGAAATATTACCTTTTTCAAAAATCTGTAATGACAAGAAAGGAAGCCAAAAGGGACATTTGGAAATATACTTGGTAATAAGTAAGTAAGCTTAGAAAATTTGACTTTTCCCACAAACTTGCAATCAAAATGTATATTTTAGCGAGTCCGGATCATAAGACCATTGATGACCTGTTGAATTCAAATCTAACTTTCAGTATCCCTTCGCTCACTATTGAAGCGGCTATCTGACAAACAACCTCCCTAGACAGAACCCCAGATACATAGATAGGAGATGGAAGGGGAAGGCAGGGAGAAGGGATGGGGGGAGAATCGGATCTTCAGGGTCTGGATACTCTCTGCCTCTGCCACGGCCGGCGTCCTCTGCTGCTACGATATCGTCACTTGGGCGCATTCCTCAGCATAATGTGAGCTTGATTTGCTGGATTCTTTTTGCTCTCGCTCTCTCCCGCTTGCACTCGAAATTCTTTTTCGTCGGTTTTGTTTTCCTTTTTTCCTTCTTCAGCCTCAGCTTTTTTCCTCCTCCTCTTCTTCCTCTTTATGCTTCAAATATGCGGCATACACACGCCCCACGAAAGGGGCGGGGAAAACGGGGAGGAATCAGGGGTCTAGCCAGGACGCCAAAGGGTATTAAAAGGAACAACAAATTTGTATTTAAACAATTTTTAAAAGTTTAATCTTAAACTTGTTACTTTAAGTAGCTTAATATTAAATGCATTTTTACCCCCTTGTTTCAAGACCTGACTACGCTCTTTGAGTCTTGGCCAGAAGAACTCGGAGTAAGACTCGGAACCGGAGAGTCGAGAACTGAGAACAGAGAGAGCACGTTCTTGACGGGTCGGGGGTCGGGTCGTCTTGCCATGGTCATAACTTGTTGACTGAAGTCAGGGAAGGCGGCGGGTTTTTGGGGCGGGACATTCCGGGGAGGCGGGGTAGCGATGGGAACTCTCCGCGTAGCCTTCGATTTTTTCGAGTGTACTTGGCGCTTTTGTGTGTGCTATTCGAACATTACGGATGATAGGTGCTAAAGTTGGAGAGTAACAAGATAGTACAAAATAAAAATAAAATTGTAAATTACTAAACAATTTGGAAAATAGGAAATAGTTTTACGATTTCTAATTACGATTACCCTAATAAGCCCGAACCACTCCGAAAAGGCATAGTGTACTTCCATCTTCGACTTCTTAAAGCCACAGCTTTTCATTCTTGTTTTCATTCTTTTTTTCCTGTGCTGTTCGTTATTCTTTCGTCTTTGGTCGATCGCGGGTTCTCTAAGACCGGTTGTTGTTGTTGCTGTAAGCTGCCTTTTGGGCGCTACGTTCTTGGTCAATTGTGTAGATATACGTTTTGCGTGTATGTATGTGTTTGGAGCCTGGTCGAGGCCGAAGTTTCGACGGCAGCGAGGAGAACAAAAAAAAAAGAAAAACATAAGAAATGAGCAAAAATGTTTTATGCAATTCCTTGAAGTCGATTTCAGTCTCCAGTCTCCGGGTCCAGAATCTCTTTTTCGGAATTGGCGCGCAATTTTTGTTTCTTTTTTTTGGCGAGGTGATCTTTCAGCGGAGAGCAGCTGCCATTGATCCTCTTTCTATTCAAAATTCCTGGGGCTTTTTTCGGTTTTCGGCCAGAGCCAAGAGTCTCTGGCGATGATGATATGGCGAGGAAGCCAGGAATTTATTGAATAAGTTCGCATATGACGCGGGTACCAAACCCTCCGAAGTGGAAGTGTATGTGTTGCTGTTTTCTGTTTCTGGTGTGTTTTCGTTACGCTTCATTGCTGTCGATGGTTCGTCGATATCGCCGATTGTCGCATACTTTCTACCCTTTCCTGTTGGAGACTACAGCTAAAGGGCTTAGATCCAAAATTATTATCTACTTACCATATATCTTCAGAACTGTTTAGTTCTTAAGCTAGGATTCCTAACTCCAGCTCGTAGAAATGCGATGATATATTTTTAAGATATTTAATTTGTAAGAAAGGCAAGGATACGAATAAGACTTGAATATGCAATTGTATAGTAATTAATTTTACAATTCGATAATAGGTACTTATTTAAGAAGTAAAATACTTAACATAATGGAATCAAGTCCTGAGCATGAATTTGCTTGTATTCTTATCACTACCGATCTCGAGGGTATCGTAGGCTTCGATGAGTTGACGATTAGGTTTCCGCTTCGATTCGCTGCTCGATTCGATTCGCTTTGCTTTGTGTTCTTTTTATTATGGTCAAATATTTCTGCTGGCCACGATAATGTTAATGGAGAGCCCCTCTTTCACCACTTCGTGCTCAGGCCATCATCGATCGATCGATCGGTCGTACCTTCTGTCCCAGGTATTTTTATTTTTATTACCTTTGTTACACTAACTCACTTCCTATTCGGATCGTTGGAATTTAAAAGAAAAAGTGGGGTAGGGGGCTTTGGGGAGGGGTCACTTGAAAGGTCAACTTTGACCTTTGACAATCCGATGGACATCGGTTTATGTGAACTGCGGAATGCTGTGCACTGGAAGAAACACTTGAGAAATTGTTGTTAGATTTTTTAATAATATCCCCCACTGTCCGTCTAGCGTACATATACCGATCCAAACCAAAGAGTCTAATCTGCCTACCCTACTTTCACTCCATTTCCAGTCGGCATCGCGACTCTTTGGCATCTCATTCGATTCAATTCGATTCGATTCAATTTATTCGAACCGAACTTTTCTCTCTCCTCTCTCTCTTTTGGATTTTCAGTTAGCGATCGGGGATCCGAATCCGAGTCCGAATCCGAATCCGACTAAACTGCAATGAAATTTCAGGCTGCCAATCGATTTTGGTGCTGCTGTAGCTTGGGATTTGCCTTTTTTGGGCCTTGGAATGCAGCATGTTGCCGCTGCTGTATTGCCGCAACAACAGCAGCAGCGGCAACAGCAACAGCGACATACAGCATCCAACGGCAGCAGCAACAATGTGTTCTAAATAAATTCCAGTGAAATGAAATTCAGGGAGCAGGGGTTCGAGGAGCCGCAGATGTATCTTGCAGATACAAATTCTGTACGCTGCGCGCAACGTGATTGCAATCTTTAGCATCGTCATCATCATCATCAACAGCCGCAGCAGCAGCAGCATTAACACACAGTGAAGTGCTCGACCTGACGATACTAGGTGATTTTAGGGATGGAATTCGGAGAATTTTTATAGAAACCATCTCTTAATTTTATTTAAGCTGAAACCGAACTTTAACTTATTGAATTTCTTATTAGTTTAGAACCCTGTAAACCTTAAGTTCACTGTGTATCCCATGTGCACAACATAAATCCCTGTTCTGATACCCTGTAAATACCGGCTAACAGCAAGAAGAAGAGCAACACGAGGCACGAGATTCGAGGCTGCCAAGGCCCCAAGGCCCCCAAAAAAAAGGAAACAAAACACACACACTATTAAGGCAACTCAACGCTGCCGAGGATGTCGACGTCAACGTCGCGCGTGCGCATCTCGAACGGATGTAGGCACTGAGAAAATGAATATAATATATTATAAAGTATAATTATAATTGTTATGGACAAATCACTATAAAATTCATAAAAACTTGGTTGAAAACAATCCATAAACAGGGATATTCCATCTTTAAGGTCCTTCTTTCAGATCCTTGCAGAGAAAAGCATTTTCATGAAAACACTTAAAAATAAGGATTTGAAACGAGTTTTTAGGCATACGAAGAGGTAAATAAATAAAGGTAAAGTAAAAATTTATAACCTTTTTTTCTGTGTGCAAATTGTTTGGTTGTTGTTGACTTACCTGTTTTGGTCTTTCTTTTGCTTTTCCTCCTTCGGAGGAGATTTCTTTCCCGGGAACCAGGATGGGCAGGGGGTGGTAGGGGGTATATATGGCCGCTAAAAATCGACAAAATCAACCAAGGTCCGTACAGTAGCTGCTGCTTTGCCTCCGTTTGCCTGGCTGCTCTTTTTTTTATGCTTTTAATGAGCTTTTATATGGGCTGCCCAGGATCGAGGGAATTGAAGGGGAAAGGTGGGTAAACGAGGGAACCGGGGCATCCGAGCTGCATCTCCATGTCAGCCGGAGAAGATGATGGTGCTTTTTGCTCTTGCGGTCTACCCACAACAAACCTAGACATCGATTCCTCCTCGATTCCTCTCATCAATGGATTCACGGCAATGCATTTGGTTCCCATGGGTTAAAGGCAAGGAGTCGGAGGGCTGTTATTATGGTAACACAGTTTTAGGCAGAAATAGAAATAAGCCGCAGAAAAAACACTTGTTCAAACAGAGGCGTGTGAGAAGGGTAAGGTATATTTCTATATGCATGTATATGATTTCACACATGATACATCTACTTGGAAGAATTTACTCATTGCAACCGATACAAATTTCTAGGTTTCTAGGTGATTATTAATTCCTATCGAAATGTAGAATTTTTTAAATCGGACCATTCATTAAAAAGTTATGAGCAAAAATTGTAACAGCCGCTAAATGGAGCCATCAAAAATTTCAACAACCGCTAGATGGAGCCAGTAGCTTTGATGACTGCATATCTCCATCTCCCTCGCACTCCCTTCAGTTAAGTAACGGGTAAAGTTAGTTTAAAAACATTGCTTATACTGAAAGAAATTGGCATATTTTTCCAGTCCAGCTCGTGCTCCACAAATATTCGAAAGCCGGGGAAGGAGGTTCTCGAGTGACGGGGGGAAGCGTATCTGGAGTAGCTGGAGCCCCGGCGAACTACCTTTCTCAACTCGACTCACAGCTCAATCTGCAGCTGTCAGGTGTGGCCGGCTAATTGAGAGTCGCGTTACGAGATCATCTTGACACTTTGGAGGCACCTGCCTTCGCCGGACGAGGCGAATCCGCCAATGATTAACTAGTCACTCCGATTGGGGGGCAGGTGACTAGCGATGGAGCTGCGGAGCTGCAACTTGCTGGCATGTCTGTGATAAAAAAAAACAAAGTAAGTAAAAAGCCCGTCAAGTGCCCGCAAACGCTGACGCATTTCGGCCCAAAGGCTGATAAGCCCAGTCAACGCGAATTCAATGCCAAAAAGAAAACGAAACTCTCCTCGAAAACGGAAACGAGCAAATACAAGATACAGATACAGATAGAGATAGAGATACAGGTAGATGTGTAGACACAGATACACATGTACACCTCGACAAAAAATGTGTCTGGACTCGCATTTAAAATTAGAAAATAAACAAGCTGCGCGAAAAACATAGTAAATCATTCTCTGAATAGCGTTTGGGATAAATTGCAGTGAGATACAAAGTAGATCTTAAAAATAGTATAGCTTAGACTCGCACCCACATTTAAAATCAGTTAACAAATAACATCATTCATTTATTAATATTCATTAGTAAGGTATGTGATACGATATTTTATATTGACAATATCTTTTTTTTAAGCAAATAGCACAACAATCTAATAATCTGCATTATGAGCTACCAAATTAACTCGGTATTTGGGTCTAAACCAGCGGTCGGCACACACATACAATAACGTTTTGTTTAATATTTGTATGAGTAAATTGCACTGGGCAGATCATCAGAGTGTGTGTGCAGACCGCTGTTCTACAGTATACGTGAGCGAGCAGCGGCTGGGCAGAACAAAACCCTATGCTCACTTAATAGAGCGCTGCCGACCGCTGGTCTAAACCATACCTATTTATAGGTCTAATTTGCATCTTTGAGTTTTGCCTCCGTTTAGAAGACACATCTATAATTCATGGAATTTATTGTTTTTCCGAGTGTGTGAACTGTAAGGTTTTTTTTTGGTTTTTTGGCACAACTGGAAGCTCGAGAGCGTTATTAAAATTTCGATTAGCATCTTGGCCCCCGAACCGTGGGATCGGTGTAATCCCCAGCTAAGTAGAACTGGGGGCTCCGTATTCCGTATTCCTATAGGCCACAGCCCCTTCTAGGCTGATAAATATTTGGCTTTTGCATGCCAGCGCGATGAGTTCAACGTCGACGTCGTCGGACGTTGCTCATTTAATTTTCAAACATTTATCAACAAATATTTGGTGCTTATCATTTGTTCGAGCCAAACAATGGGAAGGCGGAGTTGTTGAGCTAGTGGTTAGGGTACTGGGACACTCCCCGCCAGAAGCCACCAATCTTTGGGTCCAGCATCAGCAGCTCTGCTGACCCGAACACCTGACGAATGGCATAATGATTCCACAAACTCCTCGATTCTGTGTTGTGTTGGATTTTTGCACAACATTTGCCGTAGCTGTTCTGCTGAGTCCGCTAATTGAAATGGTTAGAGTGGGTGCTTTTCTGGGGTCTAAGGTATAAGGTATTTCGAAACATGAATCACTTTGCATTGACCGCAACCGAGGTATGAAAAGAAAACGAAAGTCAATTATTAAGTATTTGGCACTTAGGACCTACAATTTCTCACTCGACAGGCAAATTTGATTAGAACAGTGCTTAGCCTCAATAATACCAAGAGAGTATTTCGACTATCAGATACCCGTTACTCAGCTAAAGGTAGTGCGAGAGAGATGGAGATATGCAGTCGTCAAAGCAACTGGCTCCATCTAGCGGCTGTTTCATTTGGTCATAACTTTTTAAAAGATTGTCCGACTTGAATATTCTTCTACATTTCGATAGGTATTTAATATTTATTATATTAACTTTACATTTATAGCTTGTAGTGCACATCCATAAACTGTAAATTAGTGGTAACCTCCGAAGCTTCGGGCATTACATCCTTGGCTGCATTCAGATAGGACTTGGCCCCCAAGATATCACCAGACTGGGCAGCCAACACAGCCAAGTTATTAAGGGCAGCCCCATTCTGGGCATCCGATGTGAGGCACAATTGAAGACATCTTCTGGCCAGGTTAAAATCACCAGAAGTCTACAATAAAGACATTTTAAATTCCTCAAATTCCTTGAACAATAAATCAATCATAAATTCTGAAATCACTTATAAAGCTGTCTAAAAGTATGCTGCGAAAATGTGAACTTTATTTTTCGAATAAATCATTTGTGCATTTTGATTCAAAACAAATTGTTGCATACTTTTAGACAAACCCTAGATTTTTATGTGCATTTTTCACACTGTTTAAGGATTACACATAACATTTGAGATTCATTAAATGATCAAAAGAACACTAAAGAATAAAATCTCTCCTTCGAATCACTCAAATTTTTGAATCGAAAAGTATAATGCAAACTAACTTCAAAAAGTATTGTTGCAAACTTTTAGACCTTTTTAAACGCTATTTTAGAACTCATGTGTTCTGCAAGCCCTACTTACCACCGCCACAAAGCTGAGATTGTACCAAATGTCCGCCTTCTGCGCGGGTTGAGTGGCCATGGCCAAGGCTCTTTGGAAACACGGTAGTACCAAATCGATTTGACCACCATATAGACAGCACAAGGCAATGTTGCAGTAGAGCTCCGCCGACTGGGCTCCCAAAGACAAGATTCTGCGGTAGTACATCAGCTAAGGGTATAAGAAACCCATCAGAATAATAGATATCACCCCTATATCATACACTCACTGCCATTTCTGGATTATTGTCGTAGAAATAGCCCACGGCAATGCTGGCCAGAGATTCCACATTGATTGGCTGCAGTTTGGCCACCAGTCGATAGAGCTGCAGTGCATCCTCCTGCTGCTCCATGGCCTGGTGGATCCTCGCCTGCTCCAGACGATAGGTAACATCGAAGGGTCGTGAGTCCACCACTTCGCCGATCACGAACAATGCTTTCTCGGGTTGCTTTATTCTCTGGTAAACCCTGGAAAGGAGTAAATAGGTGTCCGGATGGGGAAAGCTGGCCAGGGATTGCTGGAGAAAGGGCTCAGCCCGGCGGGGATAGTGGAGGGCCAGGAGGCATCGACCCATCTGCTGTTGCCACCACCAGGACAAGGTTGATCCACCCGATCCGCTAGGCTTCTGGCGCTGAACCTCGAGAACCGCCTGGCACAGCGAATGGGCCTTCTGGACATCCGCTTCGTGGTAATAGAGGAACTGGAAAAGGGCCTTCACCAGGGTCTCCCGTTCGGCGTATATTGTGGGATTCAGTCGAGATGCCTGGTAGAGTTTCGAGGTGGCATCGCCCACATTGAAGGCCGCCGCCGAGGTGGCGCGAATTCTTGAGGCGGTACCGCAACGGGAGCCCAGCGAGGATCCCGGTCGACTGAGACTGGTGCCCGGACGAGCCACTGCCGCCGATCCTGGCCTGGAGCTATTCAAGCGACCATCACTGGAGTGGGCCACCCCGGAACCCCGGCTCCTCGCCTGCTGCGCCCTCTGGCTGGTGAGGGGGCGTGGCTGGAAGGCGGTCTTAATGCTGCTTCCCGGTCGAGCAGCGGTGGCTATGCGCTCGAACTCCACCTCCTCGGTGACTGAAACAATTAAAAAGTTATTACACTGAAGAAAAAAACTTGATATCAAACATAAATTGGTACTGCAAATATTAAGTTGATACTAATGAATATCAATTTGATATGTTCGATAATGAAACCTATTAAAAATGTCAGTTCTGAAGAATTCGCTTCCCCTTTTTCGTTGAACAATTCATGTATGGTTTTAAATAGTTAATTGTAACAAATGTGCTATAATGGTCCTTCCTTTGAAGAATTCGCGGTGGATTTTGTCAAAAGTCTAAATTACATTATCAAATTTATATTGATCTTAATTTTTTTTTATGTGCTTAGAATGCCAAATTTGTCACCCACTTACCCTCATCGTCCCCGGCCTCGTCCTCCAGATCGTCCAGGTAGACGCGCTGTGTCAGGGCGCGCATCTTCAATTGCCACACGCCCTCCATCAGCCAAGTGGGCATCATGATGGATGAGTCCGTCCCAGCTGCCCCAGCTGCTCCTCTGGGCCTGGGGCCAATGCGCTGCAAATTGCTACCGAATCTGCTGTGCTCCGCCTGCTGGTGCTTCTGATCCACCACCTCCTCCTCCTCCTTGGTGGCAAACAGTTGGACATGGCCATCGTGACCGGCCTGCAGGAGTGCGTTGCACAGCTCCGCACATCGCTCGTAGGAGCGGCGGCGGTAGAGGGAAACCGCCCTGAAATAGTCCAGCTCCAGAGTCGCCAAAGTCGTCGTCGCCATCGATACGCGTCCTTCGCATCCAGCTGTCACACTGCAAGAAATTTTGTTGCTCGTTCAAATGCTATATGTATATTCCACCTGAAAATTATTTGTTTTTAATAAATTGATTAGCAACATTTAAGAACCAATAAAGAAATATGGAAAATTGAATCTACCTATACAAAAACAAGAAAACAATTATAAAAATTTGAAATTAAAAAAAATTTGTTCTTTTTAATTTTTGGTTAGGTTTTTTTGAACAAAATGCTATTTTTCCTAGTGCATTGTGTATCTGTGTCCGATTCAAGTGTTTGAATTCCTTGGCTTGGTTCCTTTTTTTCGGGTTCTCTTGCTGCGCTTCGATCGCTGGAATTTTAAAACCGGATGCGTGTCATTCCTCTGCCCCTCGAAGACCTCGAAATCCAGGGGCAGATCAGGAATGTGGCTGCTGCTTCCTGCGATTCTTCTTCTTCTCCGTGGCCCCCCTCACGGCTCCTTCTCCTCCTCCTCCTTAGGATTCTGGTGGACTGGACTCGACTCTGGTCTTAGTTCTTCTTTTGGCTCGTCTGCATGCCATCTAATTTTTCTATGCCCATAATTTGTACCTCCCGCCTACCTCTTTTCCACGGGACTTAATTTGTGGATTCCTCCGCCGATGCGGTTTCTCGTATCGACCGACTGGCAGGTACATGTGCGCCATATGGAAAGGGTCTTCCGGTTCGGTTAGGTTGGGTTTGGGTACGAAGTGATTGCCATGGAAACCTGGTCGGTCAAAACATTAATTGGTCTCGCAGTGCGCCTGTTCTTGTCCCTGTGAAGTCACCCTGTTGGAAGAACCTGGCTAGACCACCCTGTGCATCTGTCTACCTGGCATTCTAATTCCAATGCCGGTTCTAATCATTAAAAGTTAATTGCCCTTGTAGGTAATATAACTAAGTATTTGCTCAACACCATTTCCCGGAAATTACCCATGGGAATTTCAGATTTATTCCCAAGAAAATATTTTAGGACTAACGAATGTCGAATATATTGTAATTACTAAAAATCCGGCAGTATAGAGATATGGAATTCAGAAATTCGGAAATAAAATAATAATATACATAATGGAATTATTTATCATTATACCCGTTACTCGTAGAGTAAAAGGGTATATTGTATTCGTGCAAAAGTATGTAACAGCTAGAAGGAAGCGTTTCCGACCCCATAAAGTATATATATTCTTGATCAGGATCACTAGCCGAGTCGATCTAGCCATGTCCGTCTGTCCGTCTGTCTGTCCGTCTGTCTGTCCGTCTGTCTGTCTGTATGAACGCTGAGATCTCGGAAACTATAAAAGCTAGACGATTGGTATTTGGCATGAAGAATCTTGGAGTTCCTACGCAGCGCAAGTTTGTTTCAAAAGGGTGCCACGCCCCCTCTAACGCCCACAATCGCTTATATACGATTTTAAAAATTTCAATATTTCGGAAAAGTAAAAATGCAGTTTTATTGTGTTTATCAATACCTATCGAAATGTAGAAGAAATTTTTCAAATCGGACCATTCGTTAAAAAGTTATGCGTGTTCAAAGTTTCTATCTCCATCTCCCTCGCACTCCCTTTACCTGAGTAACGGGTATCTGATTGTCGGGGCACCCGACTATAGCGTTCTCTCTTGTTTTTAATTAGGGCCTTTGCAGCCAATCGTAAATGGTATCCAGACCGACTTTGGTGACTGCACTGGCCTCCACGATGGTCACCTGCTGGCGGATCTGCTTCTGCAACTTAGACATCTGCAGCATAAGCAGCGCCTCGTTTCGCATCTGGCGGTAGGAGTAGTCCATTTTGGCCAAAGCCAGCAGGATCTTAGTATTGTTCCTACGGGTAAATCAAAAAATGCATACATTTTTAACTTGTTTTGAGGCCCTACTTACTGCAAACGCGGTTCGGTTAGTATTGAATAGAAAAGAACTCCGGCGGCGGATATCTGGCAGAGATTGGAGGTGTCCACCACATAAATCAGCTTTTTGACATCCTCGAAATATTGCCGCCACAAAGGAGCCATACTTCCTCCGATCTCAAGGATCTGTATGGATTTGGGCAGATTTTTCCCCCCATGCGGTATGTTAACCTGAGTGTCTGCTGGAGGGGGCCTATGTTTATCCCCACTTGGCGACTTTGTGGGGAAATGGATGCGATATATCCCAGTTCCTATGGTGGGCATGGAAAATGTTGTCTCGTCAATGGAATCTGGATCCTGTAGGGCTTTCAGCAGGTGCGTTTTTCCCGCTCTTTTGGGACCCAGGCAAATGCAGGAGGTCATTTCTCTTGTTACTTACTTTATAAGGTAGGTAAGGTATGGATTCAACAAAGTTAGTAGCCTTGGAAACCGATAAGAGTTTCAAGAAGAAGTTGAACAAAATGTATTTAATATTTTAAATGTGACTCATTTTTAACTATAAAAAAAAAAGGTTTAAGTTAAATAAGATTACTGATTTCCATTTTAATTCTAAAAATCCGTTTGAATTTAAATCCGATAGAATAATATATTATATTAATCGATTGTATCGAAGTCCCTATTTTTCCGCTAGGGAGCGCTGGTTATAATAATTATGAATTTCAAGCGCCCTCTGTTGGAATAAAAGGGTTGGAACTGGGATTTTTTAGGGGAATATATATATCATATGGTATATTCGATATCTACCGATAGGTTTGGACAAATGACGCCTCCTGGTAGAAAGAGAAGGAATACAATAAATTTAAATTTTTAGCAATTCCGCCCAAAAATGACGCCTGCTGCAGACAAACCACAGGAAATCGGCTTCGACAGGCAGTTCTCGGCGGACGTGAATGGCGTGCCCACTGAGATAGTGTTCCATGGCTTCGCCAACAGGTGGTTCCTGGTCATCACGCAGCTGGGCAAGATTCCCGGCATCTACAACGTGCAGTTCGATGTCTCGCGGGACGAGCGGGTGATTCCCTACATTCACGGGCCCGTGGTCAACCCGGAGTTCCATGTTTCGGTGCCCATCACCATGAACTGCTGTTTGGGCCTGGACACCGATGAGGTTCGCAGCGCCATCCAGTTCTTGGTCAACAGAACCGGGCTTCACAAGTGCCCCACGGACTTTGTGGTGGGACTGGGCCTCAAAACGATAGACGGACCCAATCTGAAGGCCCTGGCCGCGGTTCTCGAAAAGAATGTCTTCTAGTCTACGTTATCCTTACCTAATAAATAGTAGCTGTATGCCAGTTTTTGTAATAAAAATAATATTTGTTAAGTCCCTTTTGTGTTTACTTCTATTATCATCCTTTTTTGTTATTCACAAAACTGCATTTGAAAATTAACTGAACCTTTAATATCAGTATGGACAACTTAAAGCGATATCAAGTTTATGTTGAAATCTACCACTTTATATAGTTTCTTCTGAATAGCTCCTGCTGCCACCCTTTTTGTATAATACAATTTAACAAAAATCTTTAAATTTTAATTTCCTATTGGTGATCTAGGAACTTTGTCATAAAACTGAATATCTAGCCGAAATTGTATTATCTAAGGTTCTCCTCTGTAATACGGATAAGATCAAAATTGATACTTAGGCGAAGACCCCGAGTGATCCAAACAATAAACCATCATACATCCGCTCAGTCCACACATTCTGCACCACTTTGCAGATAAATCCATGGCTTTATCGACGAACACCACTAATTTCGAAACCGTTCCCTTAAGTAACCAGTATCAACACTTCATTTCTAGCAAACGTCTTCTATATTTCCTCGAATTTGTACATTAAAACGTGTACGCAGGTCGGGAAACACGGGCACACGTTCACCTCTCTCGAGGATTAGAGCACAAACACACAACGGATGTTAGGTTGTCGGGCAGACGAGTCTCTAGAGGACGCTTAGTCGAACAGACCGAAGCCCATGTCGTCGTCGGACTGGTCGGACTCCTCCTCCTTCTTCTTCTCCTCCTTCTTCGACTCGGCGGCTGGAGCGGCGGCGGCGGCAGCGGGGGCAGCACCTCCGGCGGGGGCGGCACCGACTCCGGATCCGATGTTGGTGATCAGGTCCTTGACGTTGATGCCCTCCAGGGCCTTGGCGAAGAGGCCGGGCCAGTAGGGCTCCACCTCGACGTTGGCGGCCTTCAGGATGGTGTTGATCTTCTCGCCCTGTTTTGGAGATTTCAAGAAATATTATTAGCACACGGATCTGGGCCACTAAATACACAGGAGCAGCAGCAAATCATCCAGAATCCCAGCCCGATGGCTGGGGCTTTGGAGGATTTGCCGAGTCCCAAGATTTGAAAAACCAAACTCACAGTGACGGCAACATCGTCATCGACCAGGATGAGGGAGGCGTAGACGCAGGCGAGCTCGGCTTTGGTGGACATGTCGGAGTGCTGTGGTTAATCACTGTTTGTGCAAGTTGCCAAAAATTAATTGTTTATAACAAATGGCCTTAGCTCGGAACGAGAACAAGCACGCGTTCGGTCAAAATCCTAAACAGGAAAGAGGGAAAAATAGAGGTGCGAGATAGGAATGTGAAAAATATATCGAAGTATCGATATTTTTTGAATTAAAATAAACAATTATATCGTGATATTTTTATACCCTTGCAGAGGGTATTATAATTTCAGTCAGATGTTTGCAACGCAGTGAAGGAGACGTTTCAGACCTCATAAAGTAAATATATTCTTGATCAGCATCAATAGCCGAGTCCATCTAGCCATGTCCGTCTGTCCGTTTCTGTGCGAACTAGTTTCTCAGTTTTAAAGCTATGGCTATGAAACTTTCCCAAAAGTCTTATTTCTACAGCAGGTAGTACATATGTCGGAACGAGCTGAATCGGCTAGGAATATTCATTCAATTCATTCAATATACATCTGATATATTTTTGATATTTTCAAATTGGTCGAAATTGGACACCTTGGCTATATAGCAACCTTATAACGCCGAGATCTCGGAAACTACAAAAGCTTGAAGGTTAGGATTATTTACACATATTCTTGGGCTTCCTACGCAGCGCAAGTTTGTTTCAGCCGAGCGCCACGGCCATTCGTACGCCCACAGTCGCTTTAAACGATTTTAAAAAAATCCTGGCACCCACATCTTTTCAGATTTTATAAAAATGCAAATGTCATTTTGTTGCCATTTTAAAAAATATCACGATATAAATATTTATTTTTATTCAAAAAATATCGATATATTGATATTATGATATATTTTTCACATCCCTAATACCGATAGTTGGTTAGAAATCCTTCCCAAAAACGGTCACTCTGAAAACACTAGCGAGCATTAAGTGTGCCCGTAGCTTTAAATAAAAGTAAACAATATAAAAGGCGCGCAAAAATGTCGGACCAAGAAGATATAGAAATAAAGCAGGAAAACCAGACCGTTGAGGATATAGCCGAGAAGGACGAAAAGATCGATGATAAGGACATTAAAAACCCCGGAAAGATCACCTCCTTGAAAGCGCTGGGACCCTTTATAGCCGGTAAAGAAAACAGCAGGAATACGATCTACCTGAGCGATGTTCCCGATATTTGCAAGGATAAACCCTGCATGCTGGGCGTGGACGAGGCGGGTCGTGGTCCTGTGCTGGGACCCATGGTGTACGGCATCTCCTACTGCCCGCTGGACAGCAAGAAGGCTCTCGAGGATCTGGGATGCGCCGATTCCAAGCAACTGACCGAGGAGAAGCGCGATGTCATTTTCAACGATATCAACACCAAGGAATACGCCACCAGCTGCGTGGGCTGGGCCGTGGAGATCATATCGCCGAATACCATTAGCACCAGCATGTACCGGCGCTCCAAGTGCTCCCTCAACGAGGTCTCCATGGACTCGGCGATGGGCCTGATCCAACAGGCCATCGATGCGGGCGTCAACATAGCCGAGGTCTATGTGGACACGGTGGGGCCGCCGGAGAAGTACCAGGAAAAGCTGCTCAAGCGCTTTCCCAGCTTCAAGATCACCGTGGCCAAGAAGGCCGACTCCACCTACCCGATTGTCTCGGCCGCGAGTATTTGCGCCAAGGTTACCCGTGATCATGCCTTGAAGGTCTGGAAGTTCCCCGAGGGCTTGGTCATCAAGGACAATGCCTTTGGCAGCGGCTATCCGGGTGATCCCGTGACCAAGCGCTTCCTGGCCGAGCACATCGATCTGGTGTTTGGATTCCCTCGCCTCGTGCGCTTCAGTTGGTCGACGGCGGAAAACGCCCTGGCCGACAAGGCCTACGACATGGAGTTCGACGAGCCGGACTCCGAGAAGCCCAAGTACGCCGGCACCAAGCTCACCAAGTTCTTCAAGGGCACCACCAAATCCGGGGAGGTTATACGCGAGGAGTGCCGGTTCTTTAAGCAACGACATCTGGGAAATGTCATGGAGTTCTAGGATTAAGTACTAAGTTAGGAATTATACTATAATATAGATTTCAAGATTGTTAATTTAATATTGATACTAAAACGCAAGATAAGACTTTATTTGTAAGGCTGAAATAAACGAAAGCTCCCAGAATAAAACATCGATTTAATTTTTATCTTTAATGGATTTTGCTGATGTTTTTGTGTTTTCGCCATTCTCGGGTTCTTAATAATTCTTAGGCTTACGTTCGTTTACAGACTACGTGGGGCTGCAGTTACACTGTTCTGAATGTATGCGTGAATCGGTCTGATCTGATCTCGTTTGATATATATCCCTCTATCTTAGAGGACGAATGTGGGTTTAAGTTTGGGCTTAAGGATATTTTGGAGGGGGTGCTGGTTGTTGTTGGCTGGCATCTTCGATCGACACAATAACAAAATGCATAAAGTTATACTAAACGATTTCTGTATAAAAATGGGACGACCTTAGAAACATAGAGCTTATAAACTAGGTTTAAAAAGAGGCGAGTCGCGAGTCCCGCAGATCGGAAGAGAACAACAACCTAGTTGGAGCCCTTGAAATACCAGGCGCATATCGATATTATGTTTGTGTGACTCGACTCGAGAGACTAAGCGTACGAAAAAGACGTGGACAAAAGCGGGAGGATCTCAGGAGTTGAACCTTAAACAGCTAATTAGAACTTAAAGCAATTACAATTACAGATTGCAGGGCGGGATAGCTAAGAAAGGAGTTACATACGGCCCGGTTACCACTTCCAAATCGATTTTTCCACCGAATCACAAAATGGAAAAGGACACCTGGCTAATCTAAGCGTTTGCTCAAAAGACGAAATCCAACAGTGGCTGCTCCGGCGGCGATCAGAACTTTCGCAGATCCAAGACGAAGACGCTGCCATCGGAGGCACTGGCGCCGACCTTAGTGCCCTTGGAGTTCCAGCAGACCTCGAAGATGCCGCCAGTTCCCTTGTAGCTGTGCACCAGCTGTCCCGTTTGCGTGCTCCAAATGTGCACGCACTTGTCGAAGCTGCCGGAGGCCAGGTGCTTGCCATCCGGGCTGAAGGCCACCGAGTAGACGGGCTCCGTGTGCTTGGTCAGCGTGTGAATACAGCTGCCCCTTTCCACGTCCCACAATCGCACTGTGGAATCGAAGGAGGCCGAGGCGAGGATCAGGTTGGTGTTTGGATTATTCGTTCCCGGCCCCGTGGGCGACCACTTTATCGTGTAGATTTCCTTGGAGTGCGCCTGCAGATCGTGACAGCAGCGGTCTCGGTTCATGCTCCAGATCTTCAAGGTCATGTCGTCCGAACAGGAGGCCAGCAGCTGGCCCTGCGGACACCACTTGATTGCATTCACCTCGTTTGTGTGTCCTTTGAAGGTCTTGATGGGTTCATTCACCCCTAGACGACACACATGAATCCGCTGATCCGTACTACACGATGCAAAGGCCTGATTAGTCTGCCAGTCCACATCCAAGGCGGGGGCACTGTGGAAGGCGAATTGCTGCGTACACTGGCCCGTGGATGCGTCCCAGATGATTGTCGTCTTGTCCACGCCCGCCGACAGGATGTAGTTGCCGCACTTGTTCCATTTCAGAGCGAAAATCGGTCCCTTGTGTTGGCCCAGAGTAGAGGCCAGTCGGCCGTCGGTTTTCCATATCCGGGCGTAGCCATCGTAGCTGCCGGTGGCGAGCAGGGAGCCATCGCACTGTAAAATAAATGAAAGATTAGGAACGGTTTAGGTTCTCTTCCTGATTCCCCCACTTACATTCCAATCCAGAGAGGTGACGTCCTTGTTGCTGGGCACCTCGGCGCCGCCCTTCTGGATGCAATGGCGCAGCACCAGCTGATTGGAGTTGGTGTTCGCATCGGACATGTCCCAGATCCGGGCAGTACTATCTCCAGAACCACTGGCCAGTAGATCCCTGCTGGGATTCCAGGCGCAGATGAACACCTCGCTCTCGTGGCCGCGCAAAACACGAGCCTTCGACTCGGGTATTTCGATGCTCTCGTCTATGTCCATGGGCACTAGGGCGGCGGGAGTTCCGGCGCCTCCGCCTGTGGACGACGATATGGTTCCACTGGGCGCCGAGTTCTGAGCCGTGGACGAACCACCCGCCTGCACGCTGTTTCCTTGGGCACCCACCCGAATCGTGACCGCTCCACTGGGCGCCTTGGCTCCCGCTGTCGTCGATCCGCCGCCTGCTGCTGCCGCGTCGGGATTGGAGGTGGATACAGCGCCTCCGGCGGGCGTCACTCCGCTCGAGGGCTGCTCTACGCTGCTGGAGGTGCTGCTATTGCCATTCGTGGAAGTAGAGGAGGCGGCATCATCGGTGCTGGTGGCATTCGCATTGCCCGCATTGCCGCCCGACGAGCTGCCCTGTGCCTCGTTGGAGTTTTGTGATTTCTTTTGCCCCGCTCCAGCTGCTCCGGCTGAATCTCCGGTAGCCGACGGGTTGCTTGTGCTATTGGCTCCTCCTGTGCTCGCTTGATTGCCTCCAGCTCCGTTGTTTCCGGTAAAAGTGCCGCCAGTGCTGTTGGCCGCATTCCCACTGGAGTCCACCTCGCTGGTCGTCTGATCTGTGGGCGTGCTGGTGCCCCCGGTGGTGCTGCCGGCGGCGGTCTTGTTGCCACCAGCCGCCGATCCTGCTGCTCCTGTGCCCGGTTCGATTTTGATCTCTGGCTTGGAGTTGCTGCTGTTCTGGTTGCCACCGGCGGCGGCGGCGTTGGCGGAGGAGGAGTCCACTACGGCCCCGGGCTTCCCCGGCTCCGTTTTCACAATGGGCTTCAGCGGCTTCACCTCCGGCATGACGGCGTCTATCAGCGAGAGTCCCTCGATGGGCCGCGCCACCTCGCCGTCCTCGCCCACGCTCCACTCCACCTCGGTGTAGAGCAGACCCTTCTGCAGGATGGTCAGCAGGGCGGCGGGCGGAACCAGGGCGCCGTTTATATTGCTCTGCGAGATGTGCGACTCGATGCCAAACACATAGGCCGAGTGCAGAAAGCCTGGGAAATGGCGGGGATTGAGGAGCATTAAAGCGGGTTCCTCCCAGGGGGATGCTCATCTACTCACCCGACTCCTGCAGGTATCGGTAAACCAGGAAGTTCACCTCGTCGCTGGAAAAACTCATGGTGGCCCGGCTGCTCCTACTAGCTCACTCCCGAAATCCAATCCAGTCCAGTCCTCAATGGCAATTATGTTTTTGCGGTGCGAAAATCGGAGCTCTGCTGCGTAACACATGCGTCTGCATTCGGCACGCGATTCACTTCCTCGCAGGCCGCGGAATCCGGAGCTGCTCCTGGTCGCGTTGCTTGGGTCTGGGGTAGTCCTGTCTACTCAATTGTGCCAGTTTGCTGCTTGCCGCAGGAGCATTTCACATATTTTTCCACAAATAAAAACCACGAATCGAAAACGCGTTTCTGAAACGCGCAAAAAAATGGCGGAGTAATCGCAGGGTGTGCGGTGTGCGAGGTGGCGCAGTGGTGCATTTTGTGACGTCACAAGTGGGATGCAGTAACTAGCCTATTATTAAAATAAAATATAAATGCATAAATTATTAAATGAAATACACAACATCAAACATTTTTTGTCATTACATCAAATAGGTAACTGTCAAATACAAATGGATTTGAAGCTAATAAGAAAACTGGTTATCGTTATTGTTTTTCTTTTTAACTTTATTTTGCTTTTGTGAGTCATAAATTTGTATTAATTTAATAATTAAAGATTACATGGTAGTCCTTTTTTGTATGTTTACTTTGCCTTCCTTTTATTATTATTTTAAATTGTAAATAATTTTTATTTAGGCAAATTTTATTTACAAAATTACAAAATTCTTGCGATATAATTACCAAATTTTCCTTGCTTATGGCCAACCCTCTTTACTTAATTCATATATTTCATTTAGAATTTTTAAAGTTTATACATTCGAAATCTAATAATTTGTGACGTCACATCGCTTTGCAGCCCATCCCTGCCGTACCCAGCCCTAAAAACCACGGTACTTGCGGCACGCGGTCACTCTAATCGATCCGTTCCACCCGCGCCCGCTAGATGGCTCCACTCTCAGGCAGCGAGAGCGAAGAAAAATCAATAGAAATTTTCATTTTAGTGAATTGCCCTGCGCTCGGGAATAGTTAACAAACAAATTAGCGGCGATTCAGCGAGGCGAAGCGCCAGCCAGTGGAGTTACATAAAGTGCAGCCCCGCAGACCAGACATTCCGCAGCCAACACCCGGATTCCGGACTGCAAATCCCCGAGTTGCGAAGCGAAGCCAAAACTCCAAAATCTCCCCGAATCTCTCTCCCTGAAATTCCGCAACGCCAACGGCGATTTCGTGCGCTGCGAGTGAAAAAATTGGGAAAAGTAAGCGCCCCCGAGACAAGTTCAGCATAGTACGCCCATCAATGTTTTAGTTTTCGGTGGCTTCTTTGGTGTTTTTTTGGGGCGAAACGCCTTCGTCATCCAGCGGTGAAAAAAGTGACGTGACATGAAGGCGAACGAAAGAAGAGAAGCGCAGAGAGCGCAGTGAAAAACAGAAAATAAAACGAAACGGAAAGCGATCAACAGAAAACAGAAGCCGGTGGCTCTGCATATCAAATCCAATCCAAAAAGTAATGCCCGAGTGCACCACATCGCACTTCGCCAGGCGATAAAAAGTGGGCGAGAGCAGCGAGGTCACAGACACCAGAACAGAATCTTTATCAGCGTGCAAAACGCTGCCAAGTTGCAAATAAATCGGTTGCCAAAAGTGCGGGGGCTCCACTTCCCCCTCCCCCTCCCCTTCCCATTCCCCACCCCCACGAAAATGTCAAAGTTCGCCAGGCATTGTGTGCACTGCGCGGAAAGTTGGGATCGAAACCTACTCAGTGATTATGTGTTTGCAGATTAAAGACAGCCACATTCCATTTAAATCGTTATCTGCGGTTTGTACTGGACAAAATACATGCCGGATACATATTTTATTTTTCATTTATGAAAAGTATCTTGGGGCATTGCGATAGATAACAAAAATTCCAGATTTTTAGGGTCACATATCCCAGCATTATAAATAAAAGTTAAATTATAAACAAACTTACAATTAGGCAACACTATAGATGGTGTGTCAAACGATCCATTTCCCATGATATATTGTTATTTAAGACACTAGATTAGAATGCAAAGTTCTGAAATCCAGAAGTATCACTATTATAAATCGAGTATCTCTTCCATTTCAGGTCCCCAAGGAACGGCAAAGATCCGGAAGAAGGGAGATATAGACAAAAGAGCGGAGAGCAGCTACTCTATATATCTTTGGGTCCGAGCAGTCGAGTTCGAGCGATAAGAACGCCTCGAGACTCGGCCGCCTTTTATCGACGATTTTCTTGCGCCCCCAGTTTGCATAAAACCAGCGAAAATTAACAAGCTAACTACCATGGCGCCGGTGAGGGGGGATGGCATGAGAGGCCTGGCCGTCTTTATATCGGATATAAGGAACTGTAAGTACAGATCAGATCTCTATCTCTCTTGGGTCTTGGGTAACCACCATTAAATCCAATTGAGCGGGTCGCAACAAGAGATTTTCCATAGGGGCGGAATCAGCGCCATTTCTTGATCAATTACCAGGAGCAGCGCACTCACAATAAAGTGGGGCGGCACAAAAGCACATATACAGTAGTCACACTGTAGGATGGATTTACTTAGAGTATCATAAAATATTATTTTGTTCTTAAAGAAGAAGGCTTACCCATTGATATAGTTATGTAAAGGTAGTCAACGTAGTAACTTAAACTTGAACTATATAAAAACAAGTTTGAAAAGAGAACAGGTAATAATTTGTACAGTAACAATTAACTGATTTTCTGTTAGATATGGCAGAAAACGTTTAATTTGTAAAGCTTGATATCCAAAGAGATCTTACCTAGACTTTTTCCAAGAAACTGCTGAATTGTAATCATTTTCTGTTAAATATGAGAAATACTTGTAGTTTAACTAGTTGGAGGTCTCACTGCAGTACCTTCAAGCGTATGTCTGTGTGTGTGTGCCACCGTCACAATTGTCTACCCGACGCTTCACTGTATGGTATTATCGTCACCGCTCGCTGTTTGCTATATGCTCGGTTACTAGTTTCTGGTTTTTGGACAGCATATCGGAGAGTAGAGGTTCCGCAGCGGATCGGTGACTGGTACTAATTGGCGCCTCTGTGAACCGGAGAAAACCCGCGACATGGAGAGAGGAGCCAAAGAGTGTGAAGTCGGCTCTCCAATCGATCAATCATGGGGCGGAAAAGAAAGCGAAGCTTCCGCCGCCGACGACGAATCGCTGTTGTTCTTGTTTTACTGTGAATCCCCTTTTGTGACCTTGACCCGTTTTCTAAATCCATACTAATATCTAAACCGTATCCCACCCACCGACCACCCATAGGTAAAAGCAAAGAGGCGGAGGTCAAACGCATAAACAAGGAGTTGGCCAACATACGAAGCAAATTCAAAGGAGATAAAACCCTCGACGGCTATCAGAAGAAGAAATATGTCTGCAAGCTGCTATTTATCTTTCTCCTCGGCCATGACATCGACTTTGGCCACATGGAGGCGGTCAACCTGCTGTCCTCCAACAAATACTCAGAGAAGCAGATCGTGAGTACCCCAAATAATTCGTTTAATGATCATTTTGCTATTCAGCAAGTCGAAATAATTGAACTGGAAGGGGAGTTTATGAATAACATTTGATTAAAATAATACTTTTGGCTGACCACTAATAAATCTATTCTTTTTTTTATTACAGGGCTACCTGTTCATCTCGGTGTTGGTGAACACGAACAGCGACCTTATTCGGCTGATCATCCAGTCGATCAAGAATGATTTGCAGTCGCGCAATCCTGTGCACGTCAATCTGGCGCTGCAGTGCATCGCCAACATTGGCAGCCGGGACATGGCCGAGTCCTTCTCCAACGAGATACCCAAGCTACTCGTCTCGGGCGACACCATGGACGTAGTGAAGCAGTCGGCGGCGCTGTGCCTGCTCCGCCTGTTCCGCTCCTCGCCGGACATCATTCCCGGCGGCGAGTGGACCTCGCGCATCATCCATTTGCTTAATGACCAGCACATGGGAGTGGTCACAGCGGCCACCTCGCTGATCGACGCCTTGGTGAAGCGCAATCCGGACGAGTACAAGGGTTGTGTTAATTTGGCAGTTTCTCGCTTGTCCCGGATCGTAACAGCCAGCTATACGGATCTTCAGGTGGGAGTAAAGGATATTACTTGTATAGAAAATGATCTAATCGAAATTCTCTTTTCAGGACTACACTTACTACTTTGTGCCGGCTCCATGGCTCTCGGTGAAACTTCTCCGGCTGCTGCAGAACTACAATCCGGTGACCGAAGAGGCGGGTGTGCGTGCCCGCCTAAACGAAACGCTGGAGACGATTCTGAACAAGGCGCAGGAGCCGCCAAAGAGCAAGAAGGTGCAGCACTCCAATGCCAAGAACGCCGTGCTCTTCGAGGCCATCAATCTGATCATTCACAGCGACAGCGAGCCGAATCTTTTGGTGCGCGCCTGCAACCAGCTGGGCCAGTTCCTCAGCAATCGCGAGACCAACTTGCGCTACTTGGCTCTGGAGTCCATGTGCCACCTGGCCACCTCGGAGTTCTCGCACGAGGAAGTCAAGAAACACCAGGAGGTCGTTATTTTATCGATGAAAATGGAAAAGGACGTGTCCGTACGCCAAATGGCGGTGGATCTGCTGTACGCCATGTGCGATCGTGGCAATGCCGAGGAGATTGTTCAGGAGATGCTCAACTATTTGGAGACGGCGGACTATTCGATTCGCGAGGAGATGGTGCTCAAGGTGGCTATTCTCGCCGAGAAGTACGCCACGGATTATACCTGGTATGTGGATGTGATCCTCAATCTAATCCGCATTGCTGGCGACTATGTGTCCGAGGAGGTGTGGTATCGCGTCATTCAGATCGTGATCAATCGCGAGGAGGTCCAGGGCTATGCCGCAAAGACCGTTTTCGAGGCGCTCCAGGCGCCGGCCTGCCACGAGAACATGGTCAAAGTGGGCGGCTACATATTGGGCGAGTTCGGCAACTTAATCGCCGGCGATTCCCGTTCCGCACCTCTGGTGCAATTCAAGCTGCTGCACTCCAAGTACCATTTGTGCTCGCCGATGACGCGGGCCCTGCTCCTCTCAACGTACATCAAGTTCATCAATCTGTTTCCGGAGATTCGCACCAATATCCAGGATGTGTTCCGGCAACACAGTAATCTTCGATCCGCAGACGCGGAATTGCAGCAGCGAGCCAGCGAATATCTGCAGCTTAGCATTGTGGCATCGACGGACGTATTGGCCACCGTCCTCGAGGAGATGCCATCGTTCCCGGAGCGCGAGAGCTCCATTCTGGCGGTGCTCAAGAAGAAGAAGCCCGGTCGGGTGCCGGAGAACGAGATTCGCGAGTCGAAGAGTCCTGCTCCGTTGTCTTCTGCGGCGCAGAACAACGCCCACGTGAACAACTCGCACAGCAAGCTGAATAACAGCAATGCGAATACGGATCTGCTCGGCCTGAGCACTCCGCCATCAAATAATATCGGCGGTGGTGGCAGCAACAGCAACAGCACGCTCATCGATGTCTTGGGCGATATGTACGGCAGCAACGGCAGTAACAACAATTCGAGTGCCGTCTACAACACCAAGAAGTTCTTGTTCAAGAACAATGGTGTGCTGTTCGAGAACGAAATGCTGCAGATTGGCGTGAAGAGCGAGTTCCGCCAGAATCTGGGACGATTGGGACTGTTCTACGGCAACAAGACGCAGGTTCCACTGACGGTAAGGAAATACTATTTCGTATTTTAAAGGCTTAAAGTTATTAAATTGTTGGCTTCCCCTGCAGAACTTTAATCCCGTTTTGCAATGGTCCGCCGAGGATGCGCTTAAGTTAAACGTGCAGATGAAGGTGGTGGAGCCGACCCTGGAGGCCGGCGCCCAGATCCAACAGCTGCTAACTGCCGAGTGCATCGAGGATTACGCCGATGCGCCAACCATCGAGATCAGTTTCCGCTACAACGGCACCCAGCAGAAGTTCAGCATCAAACTGCCATTGAGCGTGAACAAGTTCTTTGAGCCTACCGAGATGAATGCCGAATCCTTCTTTGCGCGATGGAAAAATCTTAGCGGGTAACTGAAGAAGAGCGACTTGTCAAAAATATTCAGTATTAACTGTCTGTTTTTTAGGGAACAACAACGGTCACAGAAGGTGTTCAAGGCTGCCCAGCCACTGGATTTGGCCGGAGCCCGCAACAAGCTGATGGGCTTCGGTATGCAGCTGCTGGACCAGGTGGATCCCAATCCAGACAACATGGTCTGTGCAGGCATCATTCATACGCAATCGCAGCAGGTGGGCTGCCTGATGCGATTGGAGCCGAACAAGCAGGCTCAGGTAAGGGATTTCTAACTAATTTCGATATAAGTGAAACCTATATCCCTAAACTATCATCAACAGATGTTCCGGCTGACCGTTAGGGCCAGCAAGGAGACCGTGACCCGGGAGATCTGCGACCTGCTGGCGGATCAGTTCTAAGCCACAACAATCATGGACGGGAGGGGTCGAGTTACGGGAGCTACGAAGCCATGGAGCCACGGCAACCACTTTACAATGCACAATCCCAATCACCTAGAGAAATATCAAAGCAGAAACGCTCCTCGAACTTTGCGCGTTTAGTTATGCCAGGCACACACACTCCTACTCTCTTCATAAGTACCTTTCATCTTCTCCAGCAGCGAGTTGCGGAGTGAGCTTTACCCACTGTCCCGTTTTCCTGTTTCCTGTTGATTTGAATATTATTTTTGTAAACCTACTCGTACGTTTTTTACCCATTTTCCACTTTCATGCCCCCTTCCAAATCACCAAAACCCCCTAATCCTAATCCGTATCAGAATTCTTTGTAAATGTTAAGCTCAAAAAGTTCATATTAGAGAAACGAGAGAACATAATTAGATTATGTTAATATGTATGACAAATTATATATTGTTGCATCATTTCGAGGCAGTAGCAATTGGATATTATATACCTATACACAGATATACATTCATACAAACCACATACATATACCTAGTATATACGTCGTTGTAATAAAAACAGAAAACAATATAAAAACTAAAAAGAGAAAAGCTTGCAGAGAAATTATTAAGATGCCTGCAAATGACAAGTATGCAAATCGTTATCTAAATATTTATACATATATTGATTAATGCAATTGCATCAAAACGAAATTCATGTTTAATGTTTTTGATTGTGTGAAGATCTAACGAAGAGGCCCGCAGGAGCAGAAATCTCATTAAATAATAGACAAATAATTAGAGGCGGATCAACAAAAAACACTCCTTGATTAATCACTGTTGAGCAACTAAAAATTTATCGAAGCTAGGAGGAAATCCAATTTTGAGGAAACGAAGGCAAACATTCAAAAAATATTATTATACTTATAGCTGAATTTTTCGATTGATCCTGGATACTATTTCGTTTCGTATGTGTACCATAGATAAACTGAAGAAAACTACATGTTGTGCCGCTTCCGCTTCCTGGGAAGGCAAGCGATCTTTATAGCATCAAGTATTAACTTATCCGAGGCAGAGCAGCTGCAGCAAGCCATAAATCCGCTGATAAAACTCCATTCGATTGCGAGGCGGCGGCAGCCGACGAAGAACAAAGAATTGTAAACTAAAATATACATTATATAGATACTGATACTGAATACCGATAATGGAAATTGTCATCGTATACTTATATTACCACTAAACAACTCTCAATCCTTTCGTATCAACCAATGTGCATGTGTCAGTTGGAAGTTGAAAGCATTTCCAAAGTGCAATAGTTAAATGTTACAAAATTCCACGAAAATTCCATTCAACACTCACAGACAAAACAAAAAGAAAAAGAAAAGCGACTACAACAGCAACAAGAACATAAACCACAACTACATATAGCAAATGCAGGAATTTAACTGTAAACGTAAACAAATATGTATTTAAATAAATAAATAAATATAAATTGAAACCATGTGCAAGGCATTTTTAAGACCCTTTCTACAGAATCAAGAATCAATCTTTTTTTTCATCAACTTTATTAGGAATAGTACAAGGGATAAAATAAGGTCTAACAATAATCTTAGATTCCACTCAAATCTCGTTCAATTTGAACCTGGCATTGATGTTCACCGAACTCAATTCGGTGACCAGGAACTTGAAGGAGAATGGTATCTCGATCATGGACACGGAACTGCTATCCCCGCACAGGCGACACGTATCCGGCTTGGAGGACAGCGATCCCGCTTCGTTGCGACTAACAATCTGCTGCAGCGGCGCCAGAATGGAGCCACATTTGTGGCACACCAGAGTGTGCGTTTTGTCCGAGTTGTGGAACAAGCGATCCTGCAGCAGAAAGGCGGCTCCGTGGGAGATCAGGGCGTCCCGTTCCATCTCTCCGAAACGCACGCCGCCACCTCGTTTTCTGCCCTTGATCGGTTGATGGGTTCGAGCCTCCACGGCTCCTGTGGATCTCACCTGCCATTTGTCGAACACCATGTGCCGCAGACGCTGGTAATGGACCACTCCGAAGAATATATCCGCCGTCATCTCGCGGCCGTCAACTCCGGAATACAGCCGTTCCGTTCCGTAGTAATTGTAGCCTCCAGCCTCGAGTACCTTGCCAAAGTAGTCAATCGCCGTGTGCTCCTCGGAAAAGCGGAAGGGCGTCGCATCGTAAACATCCCCGTGTATCGCTGCTCCCTTTCCGGCCATCGTCTCGATCATCATGGCGATTGTCATACGGGAGGGAAAGCCGTGGGGATTGAACACAATGTCTGGGATCAAACCCGATTCCGTGAAGGGCAGATCCTCGGCGGGATATTTTTGTGAGCAAATTCCCTTCTGACCGGCTCTCGATGCAAACTTATCGCCAATGGTCGCGGGCCGAGGAACCCTCAGGGTAATGGCCACAGTCTTCTTTGGCGACAAATCAAAGCTGCCCAACTGTCGGACGCTCTCCACCATGCAATCCTCCTTCTCATCCATCTTCACCACTTTATAAGTGGCTACTTCTCCGTCAAAATAGCAATACAACGGCGAGCCAAAGCTCAATTTGGAGCCAGGATGTGGAAGACCATCTGTATCTAGATATTTAACCAGCTCCGGCATGTGCGGATGCCTGGCGAAGTAGCTGCTCTTCTTATCGAGCGTTAAAAACTTTGTTTTGTAGATACTTCCATAGGCGAATCCTCGCTCATAGGCGGCCTTGTTGATGATCATGGCATCTTCCATGTCGTAACCCGTATAGGAAATGACCGCCACTATAGCATTTGTGCCCATGGCAAAATCATCCAGCTGAATGTTGTCGTAGTGAACTGGTCGGAAGAGGGGCGTCCCTGGCGTCTGGAGGCGGTACAATTTATTGGCCGCCTGCTTGGGCCAATTTAGGCAAGGCGTTCCCATTGTCTGCTTTCCCATCTGACACTGGTACATGTTACGAGGCGATTGATTGTAATCCGGCATGGGTATCAAGTTGGCCAGATTGCTCATGAAGTGCGTCTTGGCCAACTCCAGATGCGTGGTGAAATCTGGATACATCTCCTTGGCATCGATGGCAATCTCCATGTACAGCTGCTCCAGCGTTCCAATGTACTCCACCCTCTTCCATTTCAGATTCCAAACGGGCCTCATCATCCTGGCGGGTCCCGTTGCAAGATAAAGTCCCGGGAACTGACCGTTCTTCTTGAAGGGTATAAAGCCTATTTCCATCATCTGGGGAAGGCTGCCGAATATCTTTCCGTGGCGCAAATCGTCGACTATATTGGTGGCATCCGATTGAAGAATGTGACCCAGATGTTTGCCGTCCAGAAAGACCACATAGAGTTTGTCGGCCGGATCACTTCGGTTGGACAAGGGCATCATGCCCATCTCTATGAGCTGTGCGGGAATGGCCTGAAAGGATATGAGGAAATCAATTATTTCCCTGATACTCGGAATGTTCGATATGCTTACCGCCACCAACTTGGGATCCGGACGCTTGGAAATCTCGCAGGTGAGTGTCAAATGATTGAGCAGGCCACAGGGTGTGCCATCGGGAGTGTGCACTGGGCAAATGAAGCCCCATGCATCGGGGAGCAGCTGTCGCGCCTCCGTAGTTCTCATGGTTGTGAAGTAGGAACCACGATGAATGGCACGGAAGTGGGACATGTAACGCATCCGGTTGATGTTCTCCGCCATGATGACCAAGCCACTGTTCTGCATCAATCCCAGGCCAGTGCGACTGGCAATATTGCCTGTGGCCAGGAAGGACTCCATGGAGCGACCCACACCCCCCGCTTGTTTCATGCACTGCGTCATCACGGCACTGGTCAGAAGGCTATCCGCGGTAGTCAGCTTCTTTTGGAGGCAACGGCGGACCTGCAGCACCCAGGACTCGACTCGTTCTCCTAGATATTTCTGGTAGAGATGCCCCGGCAGCAGTACCTCCTGCATCATCGCCGAGTCAACGTTTTCCACTCTGTGTTTGCCCTGGGCGCATTGGAAAAGCTTCTGCACCATGAACACAATCAGTTGGAACTTGGCCTCATACGTGTCCAGGTGAATCATTACACGCTCCTTGAGTATAAAGTCCGTGACATCCTCGTCGGGTTGCCATTCTGGGACTTCTGGGAAGCGGGAGCGGAACAGATTGCCGATGAAGCTTCTGCACTGGGCGTGTGTGTATACATTCTCGCTCTGAACCTCCCGCAACATGCTCTGTACGCAGGATATATAGTACTGGTCGGATTCATAGCCTTGCACTAGCCTGTTGTATATCTCCTCATCCGTATAATCCATCAGACACTTGAGAACGAGGCAAACGGGTACGTAGGATAATCTCTTGACATGGGAGAACATGAACTTTGCAGTTCCATTGTTCAAATAGTGGACTACGTTGCTCTGCGAGGATTCGTCCTCGCGGACTGTTTGCACTAGTACACCGATGTCGCTAAAGTTCTGACCACGATCCTTCCAAGAGGAGCGCTTTATGCAGATGGGATGGTTCCGCCGGGTCATGATCAACATGCGTACGATCTTCTCGTTTCCTCGAATCACAAAGATGCCACCCCACTCGCTGTCGTGCTCTCCGTGCTTCACCATCTCAGCCGGCGAGGCCTGTCCCAGATTGCATGCCTTGGAGCGCAGCATAATGGGCAGTTCACCCAGATCCGCGTTTATCGGCGACTTGTCCACTCCATTGACACTCCAGCCCAGCCGAGCCGAGCACATGCCCGAGTAGGAGACGTGCAGCTGCCTGGAGTCCGTGGGGTATATCTCTCGGGTGCGTACATCAATCACATCCTGCGGCACCTGTGGCTTCGATATCCAAATGGATTCCACCTTCAGGGAGATCTTTTCGCCGGCTGGACTCTGCCAGTGGATGGGAATCATGTGCTTGGCCACGTTATCCAGACCCACGGTCAACATCTCGTCGAAGGAATCCACATGGGGTGCTCCCAGGTTGGCCAGGTGCTGTGTTCAAAAATTCATTAGCATGGAAATGCGGCGTATACTTGATATCCCACTTACCCTGCTCAGTTTCTTGGGTATCTGCTTGAATTCCGGCCGGGAATTGGTCAGCACCGGAGTGGTCTTCATTTGATTCATCTCCTCCAGCATCTTCTTGGATTATTTATTTTAGAAAACCACTTAAAAATAATAAAAACTGAAACGCTATCCGTTGCACGTGTTGTTTTGAAATGAACCGTTTGCACTGTGAACCAGTCAGTGGTGAGGTGATTGCAAAGCGGAACTAGTTCGTAGCTTGTTTAAAAAATTATTAAGTGTGAGATTTTTTGATTTTCTTTAATTTTAAAATATTTTCATCTTACAGTTTTGACTATAATTATTTAACTTTTAACTGGTTCCTAAGAACCGTAGTTTGTGAACTTTCGCTGGCTCCAAAACAACTGTTGCTCATCTCTAGAAAACAGGACTGCCAACTCGATTCAATGAACAGCTGTTTTGTGCGCGCTTTAATATGTTTCTTATCAGTGAAACTTTGAAATTTACCCAATTTGTGTGGTTTTAAAGTGAAATTTAGCTGTAATGTGATGCAAATGTACAACGGTACGTACTCACCATCATGACTCCTGCCGCATTTGGAGAGATATCCGGTATGTAAGACAGAACTACTGCGGAAATGAGAGTTTGCAACAGGATGTAAGGATGTGTCAACGTGTTGCTGTTGCTAATGAAGTTGTTGCCTTGTTGTTATCCTCCATAGAACAAAACCCCCTCCCCCAAAATCACCCAGCCCATTCTGCCCAAGTTTGTGCCACACATATTTATGCTTTATTGCTACTGTCTGGCATACATATGTACAATGTACATTGTGCATTCGTATGCATGTATGAATGATTATAAATAGCACGTCATCGAGACTGCAGTGGAAGAAATGGGAAATGCGTAGGAAGTTCCCCTCCACTTGAAGGTATTTCTTACACTTAATCGAAGGCAGCTTTTCCTGCAGTGTATGTCGCAATCTCCATTTCACTACATTGTCCTTGGACGCCTTCTGATCTTTGACTTTCGGCCCCAAGTTATTCTAATTAACCGCAGGCTCCGGAAGCTGGCTAAAAGAACCAAGTTTCATATGGTTAGCCGGCTGTCAGGATAATGAAGCTTCAGCAGAAACTTCCTTTTGGGCTATTAACCCAGCCGAAGGAGAAGTTGCAACCTGGCCGAAATTTAAAATTGCTGTCAACTTTAGAAATACAGTACAAAACTGTATAATAAAAATTACAATTTTAAAAGACCAAGAAAGAGTTAGAATAAAATTAACATTAAATATTGTTAAATATGTTTTTGTTTTTTTCCTATTTTTTTCATTTTATTTTGAATATATTTCAGTTTAATTTATTTTAATCAAAGACTTTTTAAAATTTCATATTCAACATTTTAATTTATAAAGTCAAATTTATGGAATGGCTATAAGTTGAACTCCCATGCCAGGTACAGTAATTTTGTATTGAGGAAGTAAGAGTGGGGGGAAGTTTGACGGTTTCCCACAAAAAAAAAAACACAGGACAAATCCGAGGACCTCCGTCAGAACCAAAGGAAAAGGGAGAGGGCTTCAATCTGAGCCCAGTCACTCCGGTTTATTATTCCATTATAATGAACACAATGCATTTTCTTGCAACTTTTTCCGGGCACAATGTCCTTGGATCTCGGTTCTCGTATCCTTGCAACTTGCAACTTTCGCTGCACATTTGCCTGTGTGCAATCTCTGTGAAAGTTGAGGGCGTGGCTGGGGGCCCAACTTTTGCCAGGCGCTTCAAGTTTTTAGCAGGATTTTTTGCCCCTTTTGGCGTTGCAGCAAACAACAGAGCCAACCAGAACTGAGGGGCAGGGAGAGAGGCACCATGGCAAATTGCATTGTTGATTTTCATTTTCAAGCCTGGCGACACTTTGCCAAATGTGTGCTTCCTCTATCATCCTGCCCTTTTCCCCCGGAAAAACCCCACCCCTCCCATCCTCGGTTCGGAGTCATTGCTGCGTATTTCCCACTTTTCAAATGCGCGCACTGGAGACAAAAAAACACAGAAACAGGAAGCCGGCGTAGCCAGTGCAAAAATCAGCTAGCAAATGCATTTTCATTTGAAACTTTCCCGCGGAACTTTTTCACTGGGTTCGGTATCCCACGCACCCTTTGCCACCATCACAAATTGGTTAATAAAGGTTCGCAGATGAATTCTCTTTTGGGGAGTGATAATGGTCAACAAGATTGCGAAAAAGGAATTCAGGATATATCATTGTGTTTATCACCTTAAATAAATCCTTATAAAACGTAGCTTATAAGATTGTTTTATTTTTACGAACTTTTAATGAACAATATTTAAACATCTAATCTAATACATTCCTCATATTTTTTCAGGGTTGTGTTTTACTGTTGGATTTGTAAAATATTTAATTGGAAAATGCAAGTTACCTTTTTCGGGTGAGTTTTAGCTGTTGATTTCATTAATAGCTAGCCTATTATCAAAAAGATTTTCTTATTTTTAAGATAAATATTGAAAATTATTATGGTGCAATAATATTTACCTGAAGTTTAAGTTCCCAAACCACGTCCTTTTCAAAAGATTGAAGATCAATGACCTTGTAAGTGTTGCGAATCAGTCTTTTGGCAGCTCTTGACAATTGTTCTTGATCTTCATTTTCTTGACAAGCGATGTGGCAAGAGTTTTGTTTTGATTTGCCCATTAGTCATAATTAAAATGACGCGTGGGTCTAAATTTAAACTGTTTCATGTGACACGTTCTCCTAATTAAAATGTGCATAAAACTAAGAAGAATAATTAAGAAGTGCGAAGGGAAGGGTCCTGAGAAGACTATCCGCCATATATCTAATGCACAAACAAAACATTTTATGCGAGAATTCTCGCCGAGAGAAGCTGAAATCGTTTGAACACAGGAGAGACCATATAGTGGGTTAAAAATAGCTGAATCTATTCGATGTTTTCTCAGTTTTTCCCGAGCTGGCTAACCGAAAAGTTGCGTTCGACCGTCGAACGGATAGAAATTAGAATCGAAAAAATTTTCCAACCTCACGAATACATATATAGATCTTTATCATATGTATACTAGATAATTACTTTAGTTACTTTTTATTACTTTTCGTTATATTTTGTGAAGTGAAAGTTGCAACCAAACTCGAGACATTATTTTTCTCGAATACCCTTGGTTTTGAAAAAGTAAAAGTCAATAAATAATTGCGAAATCGGAAAACTCGTGTGCCCACATATACATACGCAGATATTTTCACCGCCCCAGTGTTGGTGCCATATCAATTGGAAGCGATCGGTGGATCATTGGGTTTTCTTTGTGCCGACAAAGAGTCTTTCTTTCTCTATAAGAAAAGTCGCATTAAAGCGAATCGTAAATTTAACGCTCGCCAGGCGAAGACCATCCCATCTGAATCTGCATCGGTAAACAGATCGTCACAACATCGCATACCACAGCCCGTTCGCCTTTGTTCTCTTTTTGGGGGGAAAATGGGAAATGCCGAGTCCGCACAGCCTGCAGACGATACGCAGATGCAGGTGCAGCAGGCCACCGATGACGAGCCCTGGTGGAACAACATCGAGCACGAGAATCTGGTTCTGGAACAGGCCCCTCAAGCAGTAGCTTCAAGAAAAACCCACGACAAGGAGGAAGTGCCCCCCAAAATTAGAAAGGAAAGTCGGGAGACTCAAGTTTCTATTAAAATGGAGGATAAGGCGAACGATTCTCCGGAAAAAGAACAGACCCTCGAGGAGTTCAGAGAAGAACTTCGTCAGAAAAGGGAAGTTCGGCAAAATGCTGTGCAGGATATGAGAGATGAAATAGCTAGTCTCAAAAAACAATTGGCCACGGAACAAGCTGAAAACCGTCGCCTGAGAAGAGATGAAAATGCAGAGGATGCGATGTCAGAAACTCCCAGTAAGCCGGACTCCGATCCAGATGATGAGAATCCCAGTGCCAGGAGTCGTCATGCCAATATCGAACTGGCCAGTGCCCAGTTGGCCTTGCAGCAGGCTCAGGCCGAGAATCTTTCGCTGCGCGGGGAGGTAGAGGTGGTTCAACGCCAGGTGGGAACCCTCAAGGAAGTCATCTCCTGCTGCAAGCAAATGCTGAGTGTCAAGGAGGAGCAGTGTGCCCAGGTGAGCTAATGAAGCAATCGAAATACTATTTCATACTAACCTCCATTTTTTACCACAGCTCAAGATGAAACTCACGCAAATCGAGGACTCCTTTAGCGAGCGTGAAATGAAGATTATGTCCAATAACCTCCGTCAGGAGTACGAGCGCCAACTGGTGAATATCCGCCAGTTGAGGCAACTTTATGAGGAGCGCCAGAGGGTAGCAGCTGCCGAGTACGAGAATTTGCAGAGACTAATCTCGATCAAAAGGGATGAACTCACTGCCGAGCAGGAGAAGTAATAGTTAAAATCTTGGTGTTATACCAACTATCTATATAAACGTCTTTCTAAACCAGGACCAAAAACTTTGAGGAGCGCAATCAGAGCCTGCTCAAGGAAGTGGAGACGGCCAACGAGGAGCTGGCCAAGCTGCGGGAGGAGTGCAGCGAGCACAAGTTCGAGAAGCGTCTGCTCAGCGAGCAAGTGGGAGCAGTCAACAAGGTGAGTGGACCTGGGGTAGTAGCCTTATCCTCCAGTAACATCCCAAACATTCCTCTTCCAGCTCTTCAGCCAGCTGATTATGGGCTTTAATGGCAAGAGCAACATGGACATCGATCGCGTCAATCGAATGCTGGAGGAGAACCGCCAGCTGCTCAATCAAATGACCCAGGCGGAGGGCAGCTGCAGCGATGGGGCCACTCTGCCCAAGTTGCTTTTCGAGCTCGTGGAGCAGGCCACTGGTCACGGGGATTCCGCCGGGGAATCGGACAAAAGTCGCAGCGTCACTCCGACTCCCACAAACGAGGACACCACGGACAGTTGTCAACCAGGAGGAGGAGGTACAGAAGCAGGAGGAGTCATCAAAAAATACCGGAAAAGGAGTTCGGGTGCCTGTGTGGATGTGGAGGCTGCCACTGCGGCTTCGTTAAAAAGCCATGAGCCCGAAATTATGGGAAAAGTTGCCTCGGCCCAAGAAATCATTGGCAACTTGCCAAAAGTTTGGAAAGTGTTGATGGAGCTCTTGAGCCACCACAAAATCGAGCGCGTGCAGTTCGAGGAGCTGCCATCCTGCAGTGCCAGTGCGACCTCAAGTGCGGCCTCCTCCTCCTCCGTAGCAACATCAGCCTCCTCCTCCGCCGCATCCGCATCCTATGGCCCTGGCAAGGACGAAGGGGAGTCCCACCGCAAGCCACCGGAGCTTAGCGTCAGCAAGACCTACATCAAACTGAAGGTGAGCCCAAGCTGCCAAGTTCCAGTTACTACACTGACAAGAATAAGGGTGGATGCTTTTTGCTTAGTTTTTATGGACTAATTTTAGAAAACAAAGGTAGATCTATATTTTTCCCCTGCTAAGTAGACATTGTCGTTGACAGTCTATGGGTTTACATTTATTTTCCTTGCTGAGAAATAATCTAAGAACACTTAGATTGTCTTAGGATTATAATAATAATTTTACCTTCTTATTTTATGTAGATAAGAGTTTTTCCGGTTTAGTTTAGACCTTCATAAAATTTGTTGTCTCTAGCTTTCAATTTTCAAGTTACTCAACCATTTTTAACTATCTTTGATTATAAGATAAATATCTTTAGTATTCTTTTGCTTTGTACAAAAGCTTTGAAAGTTGTAGGTCATAATAATAATACTATAATTTTTTGTAGGTAGCTTTGAATTTTTCGCGGTCTAGTTGGACTTCCTCCAACTGTTCCTTCCTACTTTCAAGTGCTGCGGACAATCGGGCTTGTTAGTTGTCGTATCCGGTTTGCTGATGAAGTGCAGCCTGCCAGGGACCCAACCCCCATCCATCCGAGATTCCCGCTTCATGGAGCTCCGTCTGTGGCTGTTGCAAAGTTTTGCATTATTCACTTAAGCGCTTTATTTAGTCTAGTGCCGAGCGAGCGGCCGAGCACGAGCAGCTTCATTATTGCTGACGTCCTGCCGACCATCGATGTAGAAAGGAAGTGCAAGTGGATGGGGATGGGGATAGGGATGAGGATGAGGAAGTGGAAGTGCATCGGGCAAAGTGGGTGGCTCCTTGGGGCAAGGTCCTGGCAGCCGAGTCCGTTGTTGTGCACATAATTGAATTTATCGGTCAGTTGCCGTTTGAACAGAACATGTTGCTACATTGCTACCCTTGAATAGGGGCTATTTCAATTACGTTTTGGTGCTGGTCAGGTATTCCTTCGGATCTCAAGGATCTTTACGATTACGATACATTTTTTCCATCTTTTAAGGCAATGCTATGTACATTCAACTCTTAAATATAGGATATAATAGAGGATATTTCTACTTTCCTTAAACTCATCCCACCGTTGTTATTTTTGTTTCAACTCCAATAGAGCAACAAGTTTGGACTTCTGACTAAGTAAACCCCCATTTAAGTGGCTTCAAAATATCTAATTCCTCTGCCTTTATACAGGACCTCATCCTGGAGAAGAAGTCGCTGGTGAAGGAGACCAACCGCCTGAAAACCCTCAACAGTCATCTGGACTACCGCCTCAACCAGCAGGAGAAGCGGCTGAGTGGGGTGAGCTTGGAGCTAACCAAAACCTGGCATCTGGTGGGCAAGATGCAGCGCCAGCATCGCCAACTACACACGCAGGAGCAGATTCTGCGCTATCAGCTGCAGCAGAAGAGGCGTCTCTTGAGCGAACTCAAGGACGAGCTGGAGTATTGCCGGCGGAAGTGGGCCTTGGCCAGGGCCAAGAACGATGAGAGTCAGGAGCAGTGTGACGAGTGGCGAAGGGAGTTTGCCCGGCGGAAGTTGGAGGATGCGAATCACTCAGCGGAGAGTGGCTACAGCGACTCGGGACCTCAGTCGGATGAGGAGCGTGAACTGATTACTGTACACCCCGTAGAGGCCCCCACTTCATCGGCTGTCTGTCGCAGGAAGCTTCTCAGGGATCAATTCGAACATACCCGCAAGATTAAGCGGATGCAGAGCACTTCACCTGGTCGTCAGGGTTTCACAGGCGAAGATACCGAGGATACCGAGGACATAGTTCTTCGTTGGAACAGTGCTCCGCCGACTTGTGGCTGGAGGGAAGATGCTCCTTACGCCGCAGAAGAAGGAGAAGAAGATGTAGATGAGGCGGAGCACGATGAAGATGGGGCGCATGGTGGCGTTCCAAAGGCGCCACACAGCTCCAGAAGTAGGCAACGAAGTCAGGCAGGAACCTCTAGTGGAACCTCCGGTACCGCCAGTCGCATCCAAAAGCTCGAGGAGCAGTGCAAAAACCTCATCCAGCAGGTCCTCGAAACCTCTGGCAATCGCGAGCGCCTTGAGATTCAGTTGTGCCAGTTCCAGGACGACATCTCTCCCGCCCAGCATGCTGTGCCGCTGGAGGAATTCATCAACAGGAAGCGCA
The DNA here is from genome assembly GCA_037075285.1 of Drosophila lutescens. Taxonomy (NCBI): domain Eukaryota; kingdom Metazoa; phylum Arthropoda; class Insecta; order Diptera; family Drosophilidae; genus Drosophila; species Drosophila lutescens. Next base: position 832,671 of record JBAMCF010000324.1, read on the forward strand.
TGGAGCGCATGACCAGGGCCAGTTCGGCACCAGCCACCGGAAGCCTTACTCCTCGCGAGGAAGAGTACACCAGGAAGAGATCCGAGCGATTGGGACGCCTGGAGGAGGAGTCGCGTCAACTGATGTCCAGAATTAAGCGCACAGCCGACCGAGGACATTATCTTAAAAAATCTCTAGACCGGATTAGAAGAGCGCCCAGTCGAGAGGCGAGCTTTGAAAGTAATACAGAGGAGGAGGCAGCCCAGCCGGTAAACAAAACCGAATCTCCTCCAGTTGCATCTCCACTAACCGCGGAGGAGGAGGAATACACAGCTAGGAGGTCAGCGAGAATTCAGCGTTTGGAGGAGGAGAGTCGGCAGTTGATATCACAGCTCTCGAGGAACACAGAACGCGGCGATAAGTTGGTCACTAAAATGGACACCCTACATGAACAGCATGGTCCGAATCATCCGCAGGAGCAGGCTCAAACCTCCGCCAGCATGTCGCAAACCGTTGAGCAACGATTGGAGGACATTGAGAGGGTGTCGGCCAACAGAGCCGAGCGTCTCCGTCTGCTGGAGGCCCAGGGAAATGAACTGATAGCCAGGTTGAGTTCGACATCGGAAAGGGGAACCGCCATGATCAACAGGATTGCGGAAAGGGAAGCTACGCGGCGACAGGAGGCGGAACTTGTGGAGCAAACAGTGCCCACAGAAGAGGCCACCAGCTCGGTGAACTCCATAGCCAGCACCCGGATTGTCGGTGAGCCGGAGGATGAAGTGGAGGGAGCAGCTTGTTGCGTAACAGTCACCACCACACCAAGTAGGTTGGCGATAAAACTACAATCCACCGGAGCCATCCCCAAGATCCCCACCACTACCATGAAGGGCGGACCACAGTCCCAGTTGTGTGCTGCCGCTCGACAGGATGATGCGGCGAAGAAGCGATCTTCTGGAAAGGAAGTCCCCGAGAAGGAGGCACCCGAAACCCTCGAAGATATGGTGCAGCGACTAAGGTCCCTTCCTTTCCCAGAGCAAACTCAGGAAAGTGAGACAGTGGAATCGAAAAATAAGGGAGAGCAGAGCTTTTTGGAAACCCCTAATCAACAGGATGAAAAGATATTGGGCCCAGAGCCATCCTCCAACCAAGAACAAAAGGTTCAGGAAGAAGAATCACCAGCTGAGCAGCTGGAGGAGCAGGAACACATGGATGAAGAACACTGAAAGATGTTCACTAGAATTAACTTCGACTACCAAAACTCGCTTATAAAACTGCTTAGGACCAGTGAAAAAACACAGACAGGTTTTGTTAAATGTAATAATATACTACAAATAAAGATATATTTTTTGATGTCCATATAAATTAAATCAACTTTTATTTATATTATTTTATATCATTCATAATTTTCTTAACCAATAGTACAGGAGTAGACAGTCCATGCGCGGATCATCGGGGCGTGATATGGGTGATATATCACCCCCCACTCGGGTAAAAAATGAAAGGAATATTGGTATTCAAAAAGTATCAACAAAAAATTTGTTCTGATATCACCCCCCACAACAAAATCCTGGATCCGCCACTGAGACTTATTTATAAGTAGTTTTAATTAAATAGATTTGCTAAATATAAGAATATCTCGCCCCAATTCATTTGCATTTGCGATTGTCGCTCAGCCAAAGCTCATTATTTCCCTCTGAGAAAAAGAATCGTAATCCCTTCTTAGCGACCCCCGCACACTTTGATGCATATATCACTAATCAGTAAGGAAAGTGTCTCCTCCGGCTTGCATATATATCCTTCGCCCAAAGGAGCGGACACGGACTCGCTCGACTTTCCGGGGGACTTATGTGCCCTCTTAGCCACGCACGCAGCCATGACATTGCACGGAATACAGAGTGAGGAGGGATTCAGGAGCACGGAGACTGCCACTGACATGTGTGGGCGGTGGCTGGGTGGCGAGGGGGTGACAAGTGGGCGGCAAGGACGTGGCCATTGGGTGGCAATGGGCGGCGCATTATCTCTGCATATGCAAGTAAAAATGCCAGCGTCCGCTAACAAGTTGGCGACATCGTCATCGTCATCCGACGCCGACTCCTGACTCCTCCATATTCTCCCCCTGCTCCATGGCTGCTTTATGCAAATGGGCCTCCCCCTCATCTCAAGGCGTGTAAACAGCAATTTCTGGGTGGTTATGGGTGGTTGTGGGTGGCTATGGGTGGCTATGGGGTGGACTCTGTTCAGGCATAAAGACAACATCGCCTCATATGCTTTTAAAGCGAACAGAGATTGTACATTAACTTATCCGCTGTCTTCCGCCCAACAGCAAACTGTCAACAGCGGGAAGTTCTCAATCTGCCTCAACAGATATAATTCTATATATGTATGTAAATGTTAAATACTGTTAACCAGAGTTCTGTAGACGGTTCACTATGCTAACTACCCCTCGCCAAAATGAACACTTCCAGTCGTTATGATGGGGTGGTATTACTAACAGAACTGTTAAAACCTTGGTATGAAGCTAAGGGATGTCCAGTTCTTATGTTGGGGTGTTTCTATTAACAGAACTGTTTAACCTTTAAAATAGAGTTTAGAGACTTCCAGAACTGCTAGAGCCTTGACATGGAGTTAAAAGATGTTTCGTGGAGCATACTGCTTCAGCTGACCTAGTTCCCATGAAATGTTGAAGTGCAGCATGTTTGATGGGGTAAAGTAACAGGGCATCAAGGAGCTAGGACTCAGAGGCTGTAAGTTCGAAGAACATATGTTGGGGAATCCTTGAAAAAGAGTTTTTAATTTATATAATATTTAAAATATGCATAAATATTGGAAAGTTGGGCTTTCGGTTTAAAACATGCATATATGCAGACATTCTAAGCTGGCTTGAACCATCCCATATCATAACATTTTAAGGATTAGTCCGACCCCTTACTTTGAACCTGTTAAGGACTTCAAACCTGCATGAGAACCCCCTACAACGAGCATGCTTTACAGCGTATAAGAGTGGGCAGAACTCAATCGCCATCTGTTGGAATTTCCAAAAACCTGGTTACAGCTCAGAGAGCTTTCTTGGGCTTCCCGGTCAGCTTTACAGAGTCGGTTAATTAGATGGCACCCAAATATCAGGTCTCATTTCTGGACTAATTGTTGTGGGACACCGACCACGCCCCCGCCCATTAAAAACAAAAAAGGAGCACCCTTTCGAGCTGAAAATGTATACAAATTGTTGCACCGTTAACTGCTCGTCCTGTTTTCTGGCCGAGATCATCTCGCGGACCGCTGGCCTCTGCAACTGGAAACGTCAAATTAATAAACTGCCGGACGTACCACAAGCTGTGAAAAAGCAATCTTTGTTTGCATGCCAGGGCTCTGGAGTGTTTTTCCAGCTTGTTAGTCCACCTCGAGTCCACTCCCATTCCGATCTGATCCACTCCCCGTTCGTAGGGTTTTGTGAGTCTCTTAAGATTTATGCAGTTCGCGCGGATGTTGGAGATCCGAGGAAGCGCCGCTACGTACCAAAAACCGACTAAGAGCCGAACGGAGCACACCCGAAGTGCACTGAAAAAAATTCTATAAGAACCTAAATAAATTTAAAGTCCCAAATATTAAATTTACTAAAGCATTTATTTAACGTCATAAGAACATTTTTGTAACATGAAAACATTTTCTTCTAATGGGAAAATATTTTTACTTGTATATTAATTTATAGCAGCACAGAAAATACTGAAAAAATGTTGTGCAAATATAAATTTTGTTTAAGTTTTATACATTTTTGTACATTTCCCCCTTTATAAACTAATTCAAAAAATTGTTGTCCATAAATATCTACCAATTTAAATTAAAAAAAATATTTACAACATATTTTATTTGAAGTGTTAAAACGCAGGGTAATCTAATTTATTAAAAGTGCAGCCCCTGGCTAAAGAAGAAAAAGGAATCTGAGAGAGAGCAAGTCTCGTTTTGGTTTTGATTTACGCTGAAATAAATTAAAATATCATAAAAAGGAAATTAAAATTCATTCGCACAACAAAGCCGGACTCCGACTCTTCGACTCCCGACCCCGAGTCGATTTCGGAGCTCGACTGGGGGCTCTTAGCTAATTTCTGAACAAGTAAAAATACAAATAAATATTTTAATGTGTGATTTACGACAATGGCTCGCACAGGGGGTCGACTTGGGCCACTTCGGTGTTGGTTTCGGGCTTCATTTTCAACTCCGACTCCAAAATACGATCTTGTGTTCTGGACCTCTGGTGTTGGTGGCGTCTTGGGCTGCTTTTTGATTGGATTTCTGCGCTTCTGGCGCTCGTGTGGATTGCCAAGCCCGATTTCCAAGCCCAAGTCCCACATTGAAATACAATTTAAGCGCCTTTAATGAACTGACAGTGAAAGAAATCGAGGGAGTACAAGGGGTTTTCATTGAGGGAGATATAGTTGGAATACCATTTTTACATTTATCGGAATAATTAAATTATGAAATGAATCTCTTACTAATTATGATTAGAAGTCTAAATTCTATCGTTAATTATAAAGTTCCAACCCTACCACCAGTATACCCATCTTTAAATACTCTTTAATAGTCCGAAACAAATAAAGTTAAATCTCCAGGAGATTTCACGAACACTTTCCAGATCCTCGAATTGTCTTTAATTTGCAAATTATTTTATTACCATATAGAGAATTGTTATTGGCACATTCAGTGAGACAAATTTAACGATCTTATCCCATCGCATTCACTGGAATCGAATTGAATCGAGCTGGGTTGCCTTAATGGCCGACGATCAATTTCCAGATTTATGCGAGTACCCCAAGCGTTTCCAGATTTTGCATATAAAAAACCAACGAGGGGCTCGTAAAGTATCGAAGGGGGGCAGCCCGAAAATGGCCTGCAATTAATTAAAAATCCATTGACATTCATAAAAAGTAAATTGTGGCAACAGCGAGCGGAAGCAAACATAATGTCCCACCATTATGAAATTCATCAAACAATTTTTGCAGCACACCTACCGAGCTCCGGTTTTCTTGGGTTTTCTCTGCTCTTATGAAGAGTGCCAGGCGATACGATGAGTATTTATTAACAGCCTGCGACGAAGCGAATCGATCGCCGTTTCGATGCCAAAACACCTGCCAGGCACTGCGAAATCGAACTAGAGATGAGTGCGTGAGCCTTATGTTAAGACTTGAATTAATTAAAACACTCCTTTTTAAACACTCTTTAACACTTGGACATAATAAGTAGATTATACGGAACCCGTGCAATAGTACATTTATTCCTCGCTGGAATTATATTAACAGTATAATTACAAGCTTAGAGAATACATCTATCTATATCTATAGAACCATCGGTCTTGATCTTGATGATGTAAGCTACAGCATTCAAGATTTTGCCACTTATTCTTACTGTCGAGTAGGTTTATGCTAAAAAGTGATTCGAATCCAAGTAACTGATTTTACTCCTTTTTAGTCAACTATTTCTATAAGAAATACTATTTTCATAAAAATAGGTAGCTCTCACCACTAACTGTGAGTGATCGAAGTATCAGCGCGAGATGCTGTTGATGATGATGGGCATTAAGGCTGGTGATGGAGTTGGTTATGCTGATGGTCAGGGTGATGGCGATGGGCAATGGGCGATCGGATGGAGCTGTAGCCCCGAGCCGGCTAACGAGCGCGAAATAATGCGCGAAATGTGGAGCAGAGGGTTGGTCGTTCCTCCCAGAATGTCCCAGAGTCTGAAAAGTGGGAGAAAAGAACGGGATGCAACAGGGGAGCCCAGATCCACCTGAACCTGCAGCCAACGGTGGCGACTGACAGAATTATAATCAATTAGTGGAGCGGCCGCGTGAGCGCATAAAATTATATATTCCAGGGCTCCGAGATCCCAATTCGTGTAACGCGTATCGCAATTTAGTTTAAATTAAAATAAATTCAATTACGAGAACATGAAAATCCATTACGCAAATTATTGTCATTAAATGTGCAATTTGGCCGCGTAGCGTTTATGAAATTTTTGATTAAATTTCTGACGCTTCGCTGGAAGCATTAACCCCCCACAAAAAGTCTGAAACGAAACGAAAGACTCTGGCTACAAACTTGTCTGTGTCTTGTGTCTGCGTTGGGCTCTGCACATGTCCGCCCATGAAGAAGCTGAGAAATGGACAGTAAGTTCGCTGCCGGCTGGCTAATTAATTAATTATAATCCCAGCGATTAGCATAGCTCTCCCCTCATCCCAAAATCCCAATCCCAGTCCCTGTCAGCCGCTTTCATTCATAGATCCCCACAGTTTGGGCCAAGTCACACGCCACTGAAACGGGTTAGACTTGCTAAACGATTCGTTAGATAAGATATGTGTATATATATGTCCATGATCGCATATGGTCAGCTCACTCACTCGCCCAGTTGGCCGGTTAGTTGGTTATAGCTATAAAGTTGGCTAGTGAGTAAGTGACTGACTGACGCGTCTGATGGGAACACGCTGCCGAGTGTCGCACTTAATTTGTTAGTCCAGCTAATCAGCTAAGGCTTTGAGTCGCGATTTCATTTTATTACGATTGACTTAATTATTTTTTAGTTGAAAGTATATTATTTTAACGGATTCTTACACCCAAAAAACTTGATATGAAGCGATGATCGATTTCATGTTATGTGGTATCAATTTTGATTTGATCTGCGTGCACCTCAATACTATATGCTCGAAATGTAAACAACAGGCCAGTTTAAATGTGCCTTTCTCCATCCCACTCATGTAACTTTAAGTGCTATCTTACACTCTTTTTTGAATTGAGTATTAATACTTCTCGCTCCCACTCACTTAATTTAAGTCGCCACATTGCTTCTTCCTGTCTTTTTCGAAGTCTAAAAATCTCCGAGAGGAAGATTTCGGTAAAAACGATATGCGTATGCAATACCAGAAATCTACCATGCGCATATCGATTTGACCGCGATGTGTTTATTTTTGTGTGAAGAAATAATGCCAATATTACCCAGCTACTCCATTCATTGCCAAAACATTTTTTAAGTATAGTCTTTAGCATTACATTAAATATTTAAATCTAGTTTTTAATAGACCTAAAACATATTTTTGTAACCCCACTTACTTTTTCCTGATTTTTTTCCTTCCACCCTCCAAGTGCCATTACACTTCCTTCTATAATTTTTATTTACCCAATTTAGATTTCCCCTTTTTTTTGTCCGCTCGCTCGCTTAGTTGCTAAATGATTGCTGGGCCAGCTGCAGTTTGGCTCAAAAATTGCTAGACCAAACAAAAACCAAACTACTTAGCCGCACACTCGCCGCATCGGTAATTGAAAATCGATAATCTCTTTGAACCAGTTTGGTCTGCTGATCGCTGCCCCTCCGGAATCCCTCGCTCCTTGCTCCTTGCCAACTTACCAACTCGTGGATCCTCCAGCCATGTTGGCTTTTGTGTTACCCACAAAGAGAGAAAAAAAACGTAACCGCAAATCGTCTGCAAATTGTAACCGCAGATGGAGGTTGATCGGGTGGATTTCTGGCGGGGATCTGGAAAGGTTCGGGCTCGGTTTTGGTTTCGGTTTTCCGAGGGAGGAGCAGGCAATTGCGATTGATTTTAGCACGCTTAATGGTTATTGGTTTAGCTATGGCTGGATCAGGAACCCGCACTCCAACTCCAACTGACGATGCCTCCCCTCCTTTCCTCTCCTCGGATGGGTAATAATCCTCTGCTGCTGCTGCTGCCACACCATAAATTACAAATAATTCGATTTACACAAGATTTTCACTCTTAATGGCCGAAAATGGGCCCCGGCCGTGAAAATAATGATGAAAACAAACAAAACTTAATAAGATTTTAAGCGATCTGCCTGGGGGTAATTGCCTCCATCCTCTTGGCTGATTGAAAAATCAGGCAAATAGCGTAGGATTGGCTCGGAAATGTGACCAGTACTCTTGGCCAGCGATGCAGAGTCACCTCGTTGCCACATTTGCCACATTAAGCCATTAAAGTTTTCGGCCAGGAGCAGCCTTCTGCTCTCGCTCTTGTCACCCAAATGCCTGGGATGCCCAACTAAATGGCAAATTAGTGAGCCGAGCGGGCTAAAAAGGCAAAGAAGGCAGGCTGGACAGCTTCTTTTTTTGGGAGCCACGTCCAAATATGTCACCGAAAGTGCACAGCGAGAAAATATATTTTTTTCGGACTTTACTTAGGCTCTTTAGCCTAAAAAATGGGATAGGTACGTATTTTAATTTAAATGCGAAATATTTGTTTATTATAAATTAATTAAGAAAACTTTAGGAGTTTGCAGTGATAAAATAACGACGAATTTTCGAATTTCAAATATTGTAGCCTACTTTTAGACACATTTACACAGAAATTTACCATGCGCATATCGATTTGACCGCGATGTGTTTATTTTGTGTGTGCAATTTGCGTTTATTATTTTCTTATATTCTCCTATTTGGTGTACTTTCAGTTCCAGAATTTCTCTCAGTGCTTTAAGGCAGCTGCTTGCAGCGTCCTATTTAATTTCACATTTCACAAACATATTTTTATTATGCTGTTGCCGCTTGTCAGATTTTGCACCGTCGCATGCCGCGGATGCCTCGCCGAATGGCAATTTTAATTTGTGGCAAACTCGAATTATAATTCGCATTGCGACGTGGCCGTCGGCCGAGTTAATTACTGCTGCCCCAGCAATTATCGAAAGGCAACCGCTCCACTTATCGAGTATGCCATCAACGGCTTTTGTTTTGATCTCCAATCGTTGGGTTTCTTGTTTTCTACCTTTCTCAGACCTCTTATAAGGCTGATCCAGCTGATTAGCCTAATCTAATCTTGCACGCTGCAACACCTACGACTTTAATCAGCTCATTATCGATCCTAATGCGTGGGCTTGGATCCCCAAATCGCCCGAATCGAGTGGAATATGAATATGCTAATTCGCTTAAGCGATCCGATCTCTTTTACACATGTCGTTCGCAGATAAGCTAAGGAGGCGTAGAAAATGCCCGACCCGAGACTTTTATGTTTATTTAATTAGCGCATTCATTCCGTCTCCACTCGATTTGATTTGAATTATCAATTCACTGCCCGCATGGGAATGGGTCAGTAGGATGTTGTACATGGGACTATATATAGGATTCATAGAAAATATGTGGGAATATTTTATTCAATATCATTTGAAATTATTTATTAATTCTAATCAAATTAGGAAGTTAATAAATATTTCAAGATTCTTTAAATTTCGTCATAAGATGTTTAAGAAATAAAAGGAAAGATTATGATTAATGTTATGTTAATGTAGTTTAATATATTTCATATTTTATATTTTTTCGATCACCCAAATGCATTTTGATAAGAGATTTTCAGAGCTAAGAATGTAGTAGTGGACAGAAAAAAATGACAAAAGATCCGATTGATATGTGCTGGTCAATTTTATATTTTTTAAAAAATCAAGTTATTCATATTATTTTGATTTATCAAATGATAAGGTAAATTGGATTATCGAATTTTTTTTTTCTGTGTAGTAGTAGTTTTTTTTTTGCGAAATATTATAAAGTGATATTTTTATATTTTACAATATTTTTCTAGGGGCCCTTTTCATTTTACCTAGATAGTCTCTGCTAGTCGGGGCTCTCTCCTTTATATTTATTCCCTGAACTCGCCTTGCGTGCGAGGTGTGCCCCGCGAAGTGTCTCGTGCTAAGTTGTTTCTGCTTCTGCTGCTGCTGTTCGACTACCAATTGCAACAGACCCTCTCCGGAATCCCTGGAACCGAGTGGCAGCCATGTGCAGAGATGCAGGCATCCGTATACCGAAACCAACTCCCTCCGAAGATGTCGATAAGGATCAATGTTTAGCTGGGCTACGTTTTAATATTGTCTTGGCCCCGGCACACGTTGCCATGATCTGGGGCGGGTCTACGAAAAGTCGAAGAGGGTACTGGAAAGCCTGGTTCTTCGCTTACAGTACAACAACAACCGTCCCACCTTCTTGTAAGTTTATTTCTGTGTTCGCATCGCACTCATTATGACTCATCGTTTGTATGGATAATGTCCACTTTATATAGCTTTCCCGATTCCCCACTCACTCTCCTCTCTGACTCCACATTCTCCCCGAGGTCTCTCCTTTGGCATTTCGTTTTCTTTTGGGTGGCTTCGAGTGCCTTGACTTTTGCTTGTCAATGCGCGACGTCTTTGATAACTAATTGCCCCGGCGCCAAATGTTTCTCATCGTCTTCTGATATTTCTTTTTGGGTTCCCAGTCGCTTTAGAGAAGTATAATAAAAGTCACATCGTTACCGTTTTGTCGGCGCTTACGAGGACGCAGGTCCCCGAAACTGCTCACCCCCTGATGATTTACATTGAAAAATGTAGCACTTCCCTGCCATAAAAAAGCAGGAGAACTGAACAAGAAACAGTAGAAGAAAAGAGCGTGAGCAATTATGCCAACAAGTTAATTAGAATCGAACAGCTCAAAGACCATTCGACATGCTCCAATTGGACAGCCAGTGGAATTGTTAGCTTCCTTGGCCCTCCTCTTCCATTCTCCAATCCACCGATCCGCAGAGTCTGCGTCAATTTAATTTATGCACCAGTCCCGAACTGCTGAAAAACACTGAATAATTTCAACTGAGCCATAAACAAGAGAAAGGAAGTTTACACAAGGAATAAAAGACACTGAGTTTCCGCTAGTCAGCAGAGACTGGACTTGGAAAAAGTGCTTTAAAAGAGTGAATACCTATTAAAAAGGATATATTTACTAGTTATAAGACCTTCAAATAGGTAAAAAAGGATTATATTTCTTGGAAGTATAAAAAAAATCCATGGATTTAAATCTTGATACATAGATTAGTATATGTATCTATGTAAGCATCTCTATTGTAATGGTAAATGTTTTTGTCATCCAATATTTCGATAAGGTGATTTCAAATCAGACTCCCATCTATCGCTGAGATTATCTCATCGCTGATCCCACTACAAATATATGCATATGTAACTGGATTTCTGGTTTCATTCACATGCCAACAGTTTTATGTTGGTCCAGCAGAAAGTTCGTTGCCTAAGTCTTTTGTTTGTCTCAATGAATTTATAATTTCTGGATCGATTCCCACCGCAAGGTATTGCCATAGCCCCAAACAAATGTTAGGCCGTGATTTTATGACCAATTTCATGAGTATTTATAAATATGTTTTTATATATGTGTATTTTTCAGGGCCAAACGGATTTCGTTTCCAATTCAAATTGAATTAAGATTTCTGCGAATTTTCATTAGCATTGAGCCATTTCTGCGGTTGAATTACTCGTGAAAAATTGCAAACATTTTCATTTCAGTCTTTTTTTGTTGTTGCCAAGTTTAATCAAAGTGGCGCTAATTAGTTTGAGTCGTTTGGATAATTGCAAATTAAACGCAAACTTAATTGCGCCGACACACGAAACACACACACCCATGAGCACCGCGGCAATTACATATCCAGCAGATACGAAAAAAGCTGCATTTTGTCTCGCAAGGCAACAAAATAATATATGGAGAAAGAAGGAAAATAAACAGGAAAAAAGTGCCCTGGTTCGTGGCTCGTGGAATTAACAATTAAGTTCGCGTTGAAGTTAAATTGAATTAAAACCAAACAAAAAAGGCACTTTAATCGAATGTTCCTGTGCAAATTTGCTAACAAATTAATTGCAGTAGCTAAAATAGAATAGAGACGTTAGACAAATAGCTGGCGTGCACTACGAGAAAAAATTTAATTATTCTTATAAATATACGTTAGCGAAGTGGAAATTAAGCAAGAGATGGCAATTAATTCAAATGTTTGTAGTCTTGGATAGAACAATTGTAATTTAATGTACGTTGTTAATAATTCATAGATATAGTGCACAAAAAAACATAAACACCGGGATCAAATCGAAATGCGCTCGGTAAATTTGAGGTATTTAGTCTCATATCGTTTATACAATGCAATACTGGTAAAATTGATATTAAATAGTATCATTTCATTCTAAATTCGAACTGCCCTGTGTTTTACCTTTAATTTTTTCCTTCTGTAATATTGTTAAAGCAAGGCAAACACCAAAAAACTAAGCTAAAGGCATATCAAATCGAAGGGTAGAAATTAAAATGCAGCCTCTTAATGTCAGCGTTAATTAGTCGCCTTAATTAATGACTATTAATATGGTTGTTGAACCTCCCACTGCCCCCCGTTGGCTTGATTATTATGCAAATTAATTGTTTGGATCTTGCTGTTCTTGGCTTCGCGTTCGCATTCTGCATTTGACGAACTCATTGAAATGCATGAAATGTTGCCAGCCAGCGGAAGGGAGATAAAAAATATTATGCAGGCCCGTCGGTTAAACATGATTATCACAGTTCCACCTCATCGCAATTACCAGGCCATCGGAGGAGGAGTCCCTGTCCACTGTCCATGTCTCCCTCTCCATCTTTTTTCCTCTTCGCTTCCCCTTTTTAGAGCGAACAAAACGGGCGGTTGACCAAAAAATCTGGTAATCGAATTAGGCAACTTCGTGTTTTATAAATGTTATCATAAATATTCCATTTTATTAATTACCGCGCATAATTCACCAACAAGAAGCGAGAGAGATAGAGAGAGACGCGGAGATTTCGATTTAGTGGCCGCCTCTCTCTCTTTGAATTTCTTCACTTTGAACTCGCCTCATTAACATACTTAATTTGCTTCTAAGTTATTCATAAATTTATATTTGTGGCACCCTTCCCCAGAGAAGATGAGTGCTTGTTTTTGTTTTTAACCACACCAACTCCTTTCTTCTCCATTCCGCCGCTGCTGCCCCTTCACTGGCTGATTTATGGGAAGACCACTGATTAATGGCAGCTCCGAGTCTCCGGATCCGAGTCAAAATCGTTCCGTACTCCCAAGATCTGGTCGGACTGGCTGTGATTCAGTTTCTGGGTTGGCTCAGACTTCCCCTTCTCTTCTCCGTTCGTTGGTCCGAGTAGGTGTTGTTACGCACATTATAAAGAGGCTTTTGTCCATTAGGCCTCGGCTTATGGATAATTTGTGGGAATTACCGGAAAAAACACAAAGAGATGATGAAGAGCTAGGTGTTGTTTGGTCTGTTTCCATTTGAAGATTGGCTATAATGAACATGGTTTTGTATTGAACAGCAGTTCTTTTCATTGGTGAAATGTGATTATTACTTTAAGGATTTAAAAATGCTTTGAATGTAAAGACATCCAATAAATATTTTAAAAACGGAAAAAAATACAGAATTCATAGTTACATGTTAAATCGATATAGAAAATATTATTTTTCGATTTCCCTCTCCAATAACTATTTTAAAAGCAAAAAAAAAATACACATCCATAGCTAAATTTACACGTGTCATTAATACCATTGAATAATGTAAAATAGATTTTGGAAATTTTATTTTTCTATTTCTCTCTCTTCGAAAATACATATCAATGTTTTAAGTGTCCCACTTTTTGCTTAATACCTTTTCCCAAGAGAAGCCTTTTTACAAATAATTTATGATTAATTCTCAACAAATCTTTATACTTGCTGAATTTATTTGAAACTCCTCAGAAACATACAATTGAATAACTTATTAGCTTAGGTCTACAGTGAACGGGCAATGTCTTTGCACTTGGGTTTGGGATATCCTTCCTGACCATCGTATCATCCATCTCATCCATCTCATTCCTGGAGCTGAGTTCCTGCTCCTCCAGCTAGCTGACCACATCGTTGCCATGTCCATTCTGACGCAGGAGCTCCAGCTTCAGTTCGTGCTCCCTGGCCTTCAGACGCAGGGCGGCAATGGATGACGTGCGTCTGTCCTCGGGGGGCGTGGCCGCTCGAGGGGCGGGCGGAGGAGGAGCAGGCTGGTGGTGCGATGCGGGGGGTGGCGGTGGCAGCTGTCGCTGGGGGGAGTGCGACAGGGTCAGGGCCACCGGTGAAGTCTGAGTGGGCGACAGACACGGCGCCTGGTGGGTCAGGGCGATCCCCACCAGCTGTTGGGGCGACAGTTGAGCGGGCTGGACTCCCAGGGGCATTTGAGGAGGCGCCTGAGGCGGCGGCGGATGCTGGGAGGCGTGGCCAGAGGCGGGCGAAGTGGGCGGCGAGGCGAGCAGGTGGTTGGGCGAATGCATATCGGGGGATCCCACCAGCAGGGCCGAAGGCTTTCCCAGCGGCGGTCCGCGCGGCACTGCCGTCATATTGGCCAGCAGCGATTGGAAGGAGCTCGAGGGCGAGTACATGCCGGCCATTCCGTGGGGCAACATGTGGGGAGGAGCCCTGCAAGGATTACAAAAAAAAATGGTATAAAAAATACTTTTAAAAACCAATTTTAACTAAGAATCTAAGATAAATTGCATTTAAAAAGCAAGGATTGCAGAAGAACTACATTTAATAAATACAAATTTTTAACAAATGGGGATACAAATAATATGCCATCTAATAAGATAATTGAAAAACGGTTTAGAATGTGAAAAAGAAATGAAGTCTTAAATAATCTTAAATTAAATGATTATTTAAATCCCAAAAATGCATTCCAAACTTAAGTAAACTTATAAATTAAGGGCAATTACAAATGAAATGTTCTGCTTTATTTAAATGCAATGTTAAGGTATAGTTTAGCATAACCCCTGGGGATTACTCACCTCTGGAATTGGTTGAAGTAGCCCGACGGAATCATGGGCGCTGCGGAGAGGTGCGGGTAGCGAAAGGCGGCCAGGTTGGCGGCGTGTTGAGCGTCGAAGGGCTTGCGCAGCTGGAAGCCCAGGTGGGTGAAGGGATTGGGGGGCAGGGCGGCCCCCACCACCGTCTGCATGGTGGCGGCGCCGCTGGGCAGGTAGGGATTATACGGATGCGACTGGGGGCCGACCTTCTCCTGCTTGCGCCACTTGGCGCGCCGATTCTGGAACCAAACCTGGAAGGTAAGATAGGTAAGGGAGGGATCATGAGTTATGTGCTGCTGGCAGGCTACTGTATCTGCATCCACTCCATATGCTGCACTCCCAACTCCACTCCCAAAGCATCCAATTAATGGGCGTTGTTATTGAAAACGCCCCTTTAATTAGTTTTTAACATAACAATCTGAATACGGAGTCCGTACCAGGACGACGTCCACTACTGATTGCACTCGGAATAGGAGCCGGAAAAAGCCGAAATGGATGTAGGCAAATAATGTTGTTTAGCATGAGCGGTAATTAAAAAGAAGCGGCGACTTCCCGGCCATAAACTGACCGGGCATGTAATGACTGGCACTAAAACAGAATTAAATGAATTTCTCTCTGCCGGCCGGCTGTCCGCCTGTCCGTCTGTCCGTCTAGTCCCGTCTCGATTTCATTAGTAGCGACATGCTCCATTATTTTTCAATTTTCAACATTGTTGGCTGCACGTGGGCCACGCGAATTAACCGCAAATCTGCGCAGCTTCGAGCCCTGAATTCTCCTCTTACCTGAATGCGCGCCTCGGTTAATCCAATTTTCATCGCCAGCTCCTCTCTGCAAGAGAAGATGAAAGAGAAACCTCGGTTAGCTAGGAAAAAACAGCAGCGATTTGGGGCAAAGTAATAAAAACGACCTTTCTATGCGATTCTCAAAACCTTAAGCTAAGGTAAGCCTATTAATATTATACTAATGAAAGATGAATTTATATTATGAAATTTATGTCTTCATTTCGAATTGATTTCCTTCTAGGAGGGGGCAAAAGTATTGATTCCCATTGCAAAAAGATGCACACATCATATTGTTACCCGAGCTCACCTCTCCCCTAAGATTCTCGTTAAAACCACTTAGAAGCTAATTGAAGCTTATACAGAAATCAAAGGTGATTTGATTTATTTGCTTAATTAATTGCTGAGCATTTAAATGAACCCGCAGCCTAATGAATTGAAAACTGCCAGCGATACGGCAAAAAGTTGATCTAATTGTGGCCGTGCGATTGACTTTGTAAGCTCACTTTTTATTTCGGTTTTTGTTTGGATCTCGGCTTATAGCTTTTTAGCTTCGTGCGGTCTCAATTAGCGTTCACTTTGGTTCCTCGACTGAGAAGTGACTGACTTTTAATTTATGGCAATTACCGTGGCTGTCTTTCAACCACATTGCTGCATGCTAATTGCGATCGTTAGAGTTTCTTAGGGTTTCTTATTACGGCTATCTCAGGAGGAGTCTCCCAGTCCCAGTCCCAGCCCATATAAACACTGCTGTGCTCCAAATAAGATCGATCGATCCACTCAGGGGGGTCGTCTCGTGTCTCGTTATGAGCATTATTTTTATCACCTGTATCGGGGTATCGTAAAAACGGAAAAACGTAAAAACGGGGAATCGTCGACTTTCCAGCCTTTGTCGCGCCTCGATGAGCGATTTATGCAAATTTCTTTTCTTCTGGGCCACTCATTTTGTTCGGCTTTATATATTCTTATCGCATTTCGTCATATATGTTACTCACCTCGTAAACACGTCGGGATAATGGGTCCGGGAGAAGGCCTTCTCGAGCTCCTCGAGCTGAAAGCTGGTGAAGGTTGTGCGATAGCGCCGCTGCTTCCGCTTCGGGGCGTACTCGTCCGCCTCGCAGTCGCTGTTGCCGTCAGAAATGGGACTGTTGGTGCCGCCACTGGCTCCACTTGCTCCTCCCCCACCGCTGGGAGCTCCTCCAGAGACCGACATGGAAACCGCTAGCGCTGCGCCGGCGGAGGCGGCCGACGATCCGGTTGAGCGGTCCACCAGCACTACGGCATCCGGGTGCGCTAGCTTGGCTTCTTGCGGTAGTTCCTCCAGCTTGATCTCCTCCGATATGCCCATAATCCAGGACGGGCGATCTGATCTGGCGATCTGGAGAAATATATCCAGATAAGTTAGTTACAAGTTTTAAAAACAATATAGTTATTGGGAAATATGTTTAGTTCTATGAAATATTCACAGAAAGAAGAACCTAATTATTAACAAGAGAGAACGCTATAGTCGGGTGCCCCGACAATCAGATACCCGTTACTCAGGTAAAGGGAGTGCGAGGGAGATCGAGATAGAAACTTTGAACACGCATAACTTTTTAACGAATGGTCCGATTTGAAAAATTTCTTCTACATTTCGATAGGTATTGATAAACACAATAAAACTGCATTTTTACTTTTCCGAAATATTGAAATTTTTAAAATCGTATATAAGCGATTGTGGGCGTTAGAGGGGGCGTGGCACCTTTTTGAAACAAACTTGCGCTGCGTAGGAACTCCTAGAATCTGTATGCAAAATGCCAATCTTCTAGCTTTTATAGTTTCCGAGATCTCAGCGTTCATACGGACAGACGGACAGACAGACAGACAGACAGACAGACAGACAGACGGACAGACGGACAGACGGACATGGCTAGATCGACTCGGCTAGTGATCCTGATCAAGAATATATATACTTTATGGGGTCGGAAACGCTTCCTTCTAGCTGTTACATACTTTTGCACGAATACAATATACCCTTTTACTCTACGAGTAACGGGTATAAAAAGTCTATAAATATCAAAATTGAGTTTTAATAATAAAATAATATTTCTTATACCCACTTCTATATGTGAAAAAAAGGTAGAGATATCTAGTTAGTCGCGCATTAGAAGCTCGTAATTCAATAAACGCTAAACGTGCAATTATCGTGCACTTTATTATGCCAATTTCCGTAATTTGCCATCTAGCCATGACCAAGTCATCGGTTGGGTCGGGACTCGCCGGTTGAGGTTAGCTGCGGTTACACTGGCCAACAGGGCTTCAGGTCTAGGGAGTGCCAGAACTTGCTGGGGAGAGGGAGTGGTGAAAAGTCCCTGAGAAAAGGTCAATGCAGACCAGACCAAATCTGATCCATAACCAAAAAAACGTTGCTTTAATTGAAGTTGATTATAAGTTCTGTTAATTTCCTTTACCAATAAAGGTAAATAATAAATACAAACACAATAAATAAAAAGAAATTTAATTAAGGTTGCCATTATAACATCTTTAAAGCCTGATCTATTTGAGTTTAATAAAGATTCTAAAGATGAAATATTTTAATCTATTGGTGGCGAAAGTCGTTAAAAAGTTATCTATGGCCAACATAAAATATTGATTTATTACTTTCTATTCCAGAAGCTCCGGGAGCTATTCCTACAGATTTTAGTGCCAAATTTCGCTTAGCCAAGTGCTTTCCTGCCTGCTTGTGGGTTAGTTAGTCGGCTTACTCTTCTGCGGTCTCTGGAAGCGTGCCTTATGGTCATGGCTTCCACTTTATTTCCAGATTCATCTGCGAAACTGAGGTTTCCAACTGCAGCTGCTGACGAACTTGCCTCAATGCAAATCGATGACCGCAGCATGGGGCTGTCCGTCAGCTGATCTCTTCCATCAACACGTCTTTCGTCGGGGCGCTGAGTTGGGTTGGGTTGATTCTGCCCGGTATTCAGCCCGGTATAGCAGCAGTAACAGCTTTCATGCGCAGATCGTTTGGAATTTTAATTAAATTGGGCGGCAACTTCATTTTCATCATCATCAACTCAACGGCTGCTCAGCGGAGGAGACCCGTGTCCAAGTGGCTTCCATCAGATCAAATTAATATCAGGTGCCAGTTTGGCCCCGGGTTTCTCTCTTTTACTGACTTTGGTAATTCCATGTTTTGCTAATTAATATACGACGTCTTTTAATGACAACTAAATGGTTAGAGACGGCGTGTAACCTTCCTCCCTCTCCCTCTGTTTTTATCTCTGAACTCCAGAAGTCAGGGCCATACGTATACGTATATCTCTAAAGTCCAGACCCTGTCGCATGCCCAAAACTCGGCTTGATTGATGGCCGCCGCTTCTGTTGACATCTCTACATATATCAAAATTGTCCAAATACCTTGTTAAATGGCAAATTAGTGTGGCGGTGATTGATTTAGTTGCATTCTTGCGCGGAATGAAGTTGCAACCGGCTGAACAATCGAAGCCAGAGGAGAGAAAATGTGCACTGGGAAATATTTATTGATAGGGGTTGGGTCTTAAAAATATTAAATGTTTTGATATTTAAAACGGAATATAAAATGTAAAGTTTTGGCAAATCTCCCTCAAAGGTGCCCAAAAGAATGCAGTGAAATGATAAATAAAGTTATGGGTGAAAACAAAATTGTGGCATACTTTTAAACACCTTTATTTTCGTAAGTTTGTAATGTTTTAATATTTTAACTTTAAATTAATTAAAGAGGTGAAAAAGAAAAAATATTTAGGTGACCCAGAAATCACTAAAATCTTCGAAATGTTAGCTAAATATTTTCCCAAGTGCACTTGAACTGGTCCCTGAGGTTTTGCCAATGTCAGCCGGGTTCAGCTTGAGTGGCATCTTTCTTCACCTCGCAGAGGCATTCCGCATGAATCTTGCCTGCCAGTCGCGAACTCCAGTTCATAACTCATTTCTGGGCTCGATCATAACTTCGGTTATGAGTTGGCCTGTCAGTTTTCAATGTTGTCAACGAATTCCGCGCATTGACAGCTGACAAACTTAATTTGCGGACCGCAAATTATTAAATTAGCTGTACGAATTGCAATTATGCTACTAGTTACTACTATATAGCTACTAGTTTCCCCCCGAGTTCATTATAAGACCCGCACTGATTAATTCATTGCATGTGAATGCGAATGCGAACGCGAATGCGAATGGGAACCGTAGAGCAGTTTAGAGCTATGTGGGGAATGTGTGCCGTTTGGCTTTGTTGTGGAGCCGCCTTATAATTGTATCCGCGTTACGACTTTATTATAGCCCAGGCCAGGCAATCGAATGGGAATCCTCCTGGATCCGCTGATTGACGTTTCGCTGGGTAATTAAAAGGCAGAGACTTCGCTGGAAACTGTCAAGTTTTTGACGTCTGCCTACCGATTTGGCCTGGCTTCGCGATGGTCGCATGGCTTCATTTAGTTTTCACTCACTTAAAGTTGGCTGGCCAACAACTAATCAAGTTAACGCTGCACTTGCTCTGCCCAAATCCAGATACCCGCTGCACTCCAGGAAGCCTGAGATTTGGATAGGTGGATAGGTGTAGATGAGTGTGGATGGGTATGGACTTTTGGCGGGGGCGATTTCGTGGCTAACATTTTGACACAACCCCTCGGCGTCTCTGGGCCCTCTTAGTCCCTGCATGCTAATCAGGCCAAGCGCCAGTTGGCAGTCCAAGTCCCATTCCGAATCTCAGAAAAAGTCTGGGCTTTTGAGTTGCAGTCTGAGAGTGAGTCTGAGTCTGAGTATGAGTCTGAGTCCGAGTCTGGCAACTTGTTTGCGGTTGCTTGTTCCGTTTAGAGATAAGCTCCATTAGTGTCTGGGGAAATATTTAAGAGCAACATTGTAGGCTGTGTGGGTTTCCTAGCCCAGCTCAGTCATAAAGGCACTGGGAGAAAATCGATGGTTTATCTTGGGACAATTTGACTGGTAAATATAGATCTTATGATTAATCCAGCGATAGTACGCATTTTCGAATTATTTTCTAATTTCGGTTTTTGTTTTTCGATTTCTATGTCAATCCGTTTTCGTTATCTTTTGAACTTGCCGTTTTTTAGGGGTTCTATTTTATTAGTAATATTGATGTATGATTTATATAAATGTGTGAAAGAAGCGCTACAATTAAAATCCGAAAATACGCAAAATTAAGTCATTGACTTTACAAAGCCCATTTTCTCTCAGTGCAGACATATGGAAAATGAAGAAATTAATTCGTAATGCGAAACAAGTGTACGGCGGTACTTCTATTCGGTTGTCCACTGTCCATTTCGTTGCTTTTGGGCCCACTGTCCATTGTCCGCCGTCCGTTGTCGTCACTTCTGTCATCTCGATAAGCATCAATGTTTCTGCCCTGCCTGGCTGCTCTTTCCACAACTCAACTCAACTGAGCTCGCCTCAGCTGCAGTCTTCTCCTCGGAAGACTCGTCTTCAGCTGGCTCCTTCATGTTTGGTGTCGTTTTTATGGTTGCACTTTTGTGTTTTTAGCTCCTCCAGCTCCCGATCTTCCCGATGCGATCCTCCTTCCTCGATTCCCGGTGTCTGGGGAACTGGCGAACTGGGGACTGTTGTGCTGGCATATTTCATTAAAAGCCAGAGGGACCAGAGGGATGGCTTCAGGTAGAACAGCAAACAGAAGCTCTTTTCTGGCATTTTGTTAATGCGTCTCCGTCTCGGGTCTCTCCACTCTCTCCAGACCTCCATATTTCTGATTTCCAGACTCCAGGTACCAGTTTCCAGTCTGGCCAGTATCTGGGCTGCTTATTTATGGGTTTACATTAGGCTAAACCACTTTAGTCATACTTTGATGATCGGCATTGTAATTTCGAACCCCCCACCCTTGATAATGGCAAGCATTTTGGGTGGCTTAACTTTTGGCCCCGGGCGAAAGCTCACTGGTTGTCCCCTGAATACCCCGATACCCGTGTGTGGTCCAGTGTGTGGTCCCTCTGGGAAGTTGATGGATTGGCCAGGGACGTTCCCGCCTAATAGTTTCGGTTCGATAAGGTCAATTATTAATTTTCGACCAGATCTCGTGAGTCACCCAGAAATGCATAAAACCGATATCACAAGCAGCTGAGCCGCAGTGTTTATCCCATTTGAAGCTGCACCTGAGTTGTTGTTCGGTGTTCGTTGTTCGTGGTTCACCTTCCTCAGTTGTTGGGTTGTTTGTTTCTTGGCGCCGTCTTTTGGACCAGGTGCGATAAGGCAGCATTCTTGTTGTTGGCCAGGCGCCGTCATCATCGTCTTTCTCTTGTTTTCTTGCGGTGTGTGTGAGTGGTGTTCTGGGGTGTACGCTGTGGACCTCTAATGCACACACTCCCAATTATAATAAGTTTATTCATATCCTGTGTCGAAGTTGCTGCCTCATTTGTTGTTCCTTTGCTGCAATCTTAATTCAATTTACTGCCTATCAGTCGGAGTCGCAACGAATCGAAAAGTGCTCTGCCTCCTAAAGGCAGGGTGCCAGGTGAAACGGAAAAATACCAATCCAATTTAATCTTTAAAAACTCTATTTGTTGATTAAAACTAAAAAGTTTAGCTTCTATTTTCAGTGATATTTCGTTTTTTATTATTATAAACTACGTATAACGCATATCATTGGTCTCAGACCTTCTGCAAGAAATAAAATTACCCCTAGACTATGTAATAAAACTATATTAGCTTGCAGCTAAATGGATTTCGAGCTCTTCAAGGGCATTTGAGCTTCGCTCCCAGGTAGCAAAATTCACCTGTGGCCACCCTAATGGAGGAGATTGCTGGGACGGTAGCCCTAAGGTAGTCTTGGGTTCAAATTGTGACTCAGAATCAGAGGCAGAGTCAGAGACTCGAGACCCAGAAGACAGAAGACCAAGATGTTGAATGGTGATGCTGTACAAGCTTAGTCCATGTTGGTGATGTTGATGCGGGGCCAATTACTCATAAAATGCATGTTAAGAACAGCAGTCGCAGTGAGGAGCTGTAGGGGATCCGGAGGGGATCGGGAAGGGATCTGGGGATTGGACAACTGTTGCCGACGCCATCTCCATCACCGTCTGTTCCGCTCTGCCCTTTGTCATTGTCTTGTGTGGTTTGATAAGCGAATCCGAGGCAGACGGTGGGCAATTTGAGGACGACGACGACGTTAATTTCTCATGTTTGCATGTTCCATTTAGTGAGGGGATCGGGATGGAATGGGATGGCATTGGGGCCAGGAATTAATGAAGCACATCTCAATGGGCCCTGGCGCCATCTTCCCGCTGGCCAGAGATTCATCTCCGGGGGTGTGTTGTTATTAACCATCACCAATCAGCCATCACCCATCAGCCCTTCAAAAGACAGCGCCCCAAATTGGAAGCTGTCGAGCAATCAAACAACTCCGAATCGAATCAAATCAAATCAAATCAGAGTTCGTGTTCAGATAGCTGCCAAAAAATTCGGTTGTATATCTAAGAGATACTGAAACGGTATCTGGAGTATATGGCAAGCGTAATTGAATTGCACTGCTAGTGAGAACTGGAGAACATATTTTAATTTTAGGGAGCCCCAAGAAACCAACAAAAAACCAGCCAATCTTATCGGATCTCTTTGGTACTATCTATTGGGAAAGATGATATAGATACTCTGCTGTTTGCGTCACAAAAGTCGTTTAAATTTGTGCTGACAAGTCACATGCGTTATGGGTATTAATTAAATCAGTTGGCCAAGTGCCCAAGATTATCGCCAGGAAAGAAACAGAGAACTTCGGGATACCATGGGTGGGTTCCCGGTTTTCTTCGGGGTTTATCTGCACCCACATATCTATCATATATAGTATATTTGTGTTGTTTTCCATGAGCTATGAGCTCGAGGCCCTCTTGACGACGTCAAGAAGCTAAGTGGTCAGGGGCTTTTGACACGATTATCGGCCATTGATAGCCGCGGCCAGTTAATTTCATTTATTCTGTAGGTACACATGGGAACAAGCGAAGACTATGAACCCCCTCCGAAAGTAAAAAAAACATCAGCTAGACAAAACGTGATTTATTGGCACTGACTGCGCCGCTGACAATTTGTACTCTTTAATGGTGTTTAATTAAACCCAATCAGCTATAAACCTATCGAGCAATCAGCATGAGGCAAAGGCAATGGCAAAGCCTTCTGCCCCCCAAAAATTGAGTTAATCAAATTCTTATTCTACAGCGATGATACGAGTTGGCTTGATATTTGTCTGATTTGATATGTCCAGGTGGGGAATTAATCAAATTTAATGATATTTAATTTTCGTTATTCCTTTTGTTTTTCCCCCTCAAGCTGATTGGGATATGATTAGACAGGGGAATTATGAAATAAATTTATGGGTTATACTTGTAATATTTGTCAATCATGCTGAGAAGTAGGTTGTGCTCAAGGTGTGATTTTAGATATGTGGGGTGTACACTGTAGGGTTTTGAAAGTGATCTTAAAAGATTCACAAAGGTGTTTCTATTTAGTAGAAAGGATAGGATAGAAAATAAAGTGTTATATGTAAAATGATTTCATTGAAAAAGAGACACAGCAATTTTGTCAGTAGAAAAAGGATTAATTTCGGGACTCAGAGAAGTAATTCTAGAGCTAGCCCTGATAAAAATATCAATTGTTTAAAATTTTTTAAGAACTGAAATAAAAATGCCTATACTTAGATTTTGTGTTCATAAAAATGTAGAAAATGTTGTTTGAATAGATTTGAAAACCCTATGAATTATTACCAGTGGTTGATGAATGGTTGTTTCACCGTCAATGAAAAGTCTAAAATATCAAACTTGTAAAATTGTCATAGACTTACCTTCTTTTTTTCCTATTTGTTTAAAGTTCTATCTACGGGTACTAAAGGTGTAATTCTGGGTGACCTCTTCAGGACTGGCAATATCTTCAAATTTGTATATTCTTGCTGTCTCTGACTTCACCGGCTTTAACAGCCCCTGTTTTCACACCGAACCGTAACACTTGCCGACGGTCGTTTGTCCACTTTGCCGGAGGTCTTAACTGTCCAATTGGATAGCGGTATAAGGGGTATATTTTTGGGTATAACTATTATGTAAAGGCTGCCGACCCTTTGTCACGACTTTACGCACTCTTCTACGCAAATAACGATATATTTCCAGCTCGAAGCGGAATCGAAATCGAACTCGAAATGGGAACCGAACGCGACGTGATGACCGGGCTGTTCCAGAGCCGCCAGCGAACTACACGGTGAGCAGTTGGCGCGCCGGTGAAAACTCAGGTGGGTCTCTGAAACGACAACCGGTTGGAGTTTGTTGTTTTCCTATAGAGCGTGATGTTGCGAGAGTGGTTTCTGCCGGCCGGATAGAGCAGCAGTGCCACAGAGCGAGAGGGAGCGATGCGATCGGAGCGTGTCGATCGATCGTCGCAGGTGTCGCCGCAGGTGAGGCGGCAGGTGAGCAGAAGGCGGACTCCGCCCCTTTCCGGTGCTCCGACCTATGGGAGAGCAGCACTCAGTAATGGCGGAGGTTCTCTCTACCCCTCTCTATCGCTCGCTATCGCCCTCTCTGTTGCTCTGCCGCTTCGACAGGGCGTAATTGAATAAGCCCCGCACAAAGTGCAATAAATTTGATTAGCAAAATGGAAATTTATTTGCCCCCCAGCTCGACGCGTTTCATCCTCTCGGTTGCCATAGATGCGTTTCGTTTGCGGCTCATAAATTAAATAATTTAGCCAAGACATATGGGGAATGAATGGAGTTGGGGATGGGGATTTAGACCCGGCCATATAGACCGAGTGTTAAGGGCCTCGTTAATGACTTTGTTGGTTTTATTGGATGATTGCCGGACCGTAGTCCGTTTTGTTTACTTTTCGGAGTTAGGGTGTCAGGTGAGGAAATGCAATGACCCTTGGAAAGAAAAGGGTTAGCGAGGGAGCTAAGCTGATGACTCTAGTTAAATTTTGGAGGGGAATGTTACAGTAACAAGACATCATTACGCCACTTTCTATAATATTGGACCAGAAAGTAAAGAAATATGTTAATTTTTCTTTACAATTTTTAATTTATAAGTTAACTTAAGGTCAAGGTTAGCTTAAACTTATCTTACGGTTACGTTAAACTTAAGTTATCTAAACATAACTCTTACCCTGTTTTCTTAACATTAAATTCCCTGACTACGTTTTTAACTCATTGTAATTTAATGTAATTAATCCAATGAAAACTGTTTACCTCTCATGATTGAAAAAAACTCAATCCCAGTCTTGCCATTTAAAAAACAGACCTAACAGATTCCATTCCTTGATAACTACTTCATTAGGCCTGATATAAGCGGGCCTTATACAACGACAGCTCTCCATTCCGTTGGCATTTTGCACTGGAAGCTGAACCCCCTCCTCCAACCTCCATTTGCTGCCCAATTTGCTCTCGTATCGCAAGGCAATAAATAAAGTGTTAATGGCAATTGCATACAAATAGTTTGGTGTTGCCATTATATTGCCATATTATCCCATTGTCGGGCCTTAACAAGAAGTAAACAATGCGACGCTCTCCGAGTTCCATTCAAGATCGGCACAGGGATCGCAATTGGAGTCGGAATCGGAGTTGGAGTTGAAGTTTGAGCCCGCTGCACTGCAGCCAATTTCACGCTTCATTTACAGACGAAATGCAAACAAAAGACCGGCGACCGTCGACCGTCGAGGAGTGACCATTTGGCCGACGGGTTCAATGGACAGCGAACAGAGACCGGCATCGGGATCGGAATAGGGAATACCAGGTATCTCTCGTCCCCATGTGGCCGTGTCAATCAGCTCGTCGCGCAAGGTGTGCACTTGTTATACCCAGTATTTTGGAAATGGAAAGGTATGTTGTTTCTATAACATTCTACGCAGCGTAAAATAAACTAAGGTGGAAACAAATGCATAATATTAGTGTTCATGGTTCATAAGATAAGAATGGTAAGAATACTAGATATTTAAAAGATTTAGGATTATAAGATTGTAACTTATAATCACGAACATATTTATTTTATTTATTATTTGTTTTCCTTTTTTTCTGTAATTTCTTATAGTTAGGAACAATAATTATTTCAAAGAATATGGACTATAAATAAAGTTCGGTATCAATAAAGTGTGATTCTCTCTTAAAAAATAATTATTAACAAATTAATCAACCACAAATTTTAGTTCATCCAATATTAGGGCTGAAAATACCCAAATACGAGGTATTCATTAGTCGAACAACATCCACGTCAGCATTCTTTCCCGTTTTGGACTCAATTCGGGTCCACTCTAGGCTTTAGTCCAGCTCCGATCGCTTCACAGCGAAAAAGAGACAGGGACAGAGATAGAGACTCAAAGTGAGAGAGTCGCGCATGCGCGCACGTCCTAATGTAATTATTATCTCAACAATTGAATTTCCGGTCCCGACTTCAACTTGTATACTCTGCAGTGGTATAGTTGTATGGCTGCAGCCTGTAGCCGTGGGTCTGCATCCACTCCTGCACATGGGACAGATGTCGCGCAAAACGTTACAAATGTGCACTTAATTGCGCAATTAAATAATTTTATTTCTGCTCCGCGTTTTTCTTTTTTCCTTTCTTTTCCCCCGGTAAGTCGCTCGATAGCAAACAAATTGCAGCCAAGTGGCCAAGTCTTTCTTGGCCGGCTATCCCTATCGGCTGTCCGAGGTGTCTTATTCATTATGGCCATTATGCAGCTGAGATAGACGCATTTACCATTTACCAGTTGCCATTTGCCAGCTGGGAGAATGCATTCGATATGAGGGGCCGAGTTCCATTAGGTAAGCAAAGACCCAGACATTCTCATCCCAAGATGGTATCCTTTAATCGTATTTAATTTAGTTTCAAATGCGGTTAACTTCTTATAATGTAGATTTTATAGAAATGGTTTACCACCATTCCAAAAAATGTAGGACCACATTTTACAGAAATATTTAACTGATCTGCTAATCTTATTTAACAATTTAGATCAGTACAATCTATTCTCATATCAAGGTGACATCCTAAAAAAACCTCTGATTATAAAGCTTTTCGTTTCGGATATGGTTTTCCAATATTTCCAAAAATATTAAATTTATATGGTTATAATCAAAGTAGGCCCTATAACCTTTAACTATCTCTAGTGTCACTGGTGTTCTTAAGTATGAAAAGAAAGCGAAATGTTAAAGCTTTTTAAATAAGTGATCAATATTTAACATTACATTGCCTGTTCCACCAACTAAATTTCCCATCTCACACCGCTCTTCATTCAAACTCTGAGCAATTTGTGTGGTTATTATTTATGGAATTTACCCAAAAAAGTTACCCAATTACAGCCATTACTTCGACATAGATTTCCCTCGCCCAGCCAACGAGAAAACTCAAGTCAGTGAAAATGGTGTAGCAAACGCGAACGCAACTGTAAACGATACCAAATTATATTTAATTACGTGCGATTAGTTAGGGTTACTGGAGTCGCGCGATGAAATGTCGGCGATAAGGCCGCGTCCCCGTCACCTGGCCCATAAATAGTACACCCAACTACCCAACTATTCCCGATCCCAGGGCCCCATGGCATTAATTCAATTACAAATGGCTGCGGTTCACTCGGTGAGCAGGGCGTGTGACATAATCACCCAACAAAACTGTGGCTATAAGGTATACATATATATATAATACCAGGTATAGCTGTTGGCATTTCCTTGGCCCTCCCCCATGATCATTATTTGGTAATTTGATACGACGATTTGTGTTGCTTTCGTTAGTTTCGTGGCGACATTGCATTTTCACTCAATTGTCGTGTAGGCCCGAAATTTCTGTTGACTTGGGCGGAAGCGCGTTATTAACTGGTTTATGCAACCCAAAATCGCCAGATTTCCAGCCAACGATAAGGCCCTCTGCTTGGCTGATTATGTATATACCACGTAGTCGCTCACATTCCTGGCCAATAAGCAGTCGGCAATTAAAACGAAAGCGAAGTAATTTCATTTGTTCGTAAATCTAATTGTGGAAACTCTCTCATGGCCCCGGTGCTTCCCCTTTCCCCCCCCCCCTCTGCAAAATAAAAATGTGAAATGCTTTGGTAATTAGTGCGTGTACCGACTACTGGTCTTAATTGCCCCCAATCCCCCCTCGCCTGAAATCCCCCTTTTCGTTTTATTTCGAACGTTTTGTTGAATTTGGCAAAACAAAAAATGCATATTCCGGATAATTCGAGTTTAATGCGCATCAATTAAAATTATTAAATTTTATCTCATACTGTTTTGTAGGAATTAAATATAATTATAATTTCCCAGACCAATTGGAGTCCCGTGGTCAGTTGAAATTTTTGAAAATTCATGTGGAATAAAATGTCGATTTCGAAAAATTCGTAATTATTTATCTGTGGCTAATTAAACCTACTTGAAGCGTTTAATGGGTTTAAAACGTTTGCGAAACGGATAGAAATATAATATTTTTGTTCGAACCAAAAAGGTTATTTTAACGCCCCTGAAAAATAATTAAATTTAAATCATTTAAAGTAGCGTTATTTTATCTTGAACACTCTGGGGTGTTCATGCTAATGGGGTATGCTAATAAATGTATCTTTATCTTAATCTTTATCACGCTGATCAGTGACGAAATTTATGAATCCTGATCATCAAAGGTGACCCCAAGCGCTTGTATCAAAAAAGAAAGGGTGACCCTGATCGTAATATAGTCATCGCTATGCGTCATTGTCCCCCTCTTATCTACCCAACAAATGGGTTAGATCTGCCGATGTCCAGTTCGCTTTCCGTTTAAATTCTGACCAGAGGCAGCTGTCGATAGGATATTCAGCACTTTGGGTTCAGAATCCTCGCTTATCCCCTTTCACATCCTTCTTCTTCATGGGTTACCTCACTCTACCCCGATCATCGCATTAGTTGTATTTTATATAATTGATTAATTAGAGGCCGGCTTCTGGGGTCCCCCGAATCGAATTGGGAATTAGGGAACCTTCTGTTCCGTTCGGTGCTATCGTTAGAATTATAATTGGTCTGTGGCCGGGGGTCGTGCCATATAAGACACAAGATATATGGATGTGTAGCTGTGTCCCTAATGCTAATATCCTGTGTGTGTGTGCTGTCGGCAATTTGTTTGTTCTTCGGCTGCCCAAATTGATTTTATTGACTTGTAAATGATGTTGAGGGTGCCCCTACCCCACCTGCCTCTCCCCATATTTTTGACTGGCTTCCGTATGGCGGACACGCCTCGTTACTCTAGGATTATGCTGCTCCTTTGGCCTTCGATGGCCAGTTTGCATATTGTTAATTTATTGATTTCACGCGGTCTCTGCCCCTTTCTGTCCTTTGTGGCGCCGTTGCAGCATTAAGTTGGGGGTTCAAACATAATTACTTTTTGTAATTAGCCCCGGGACCAAAGGGAGCCGAGCGAAAAGCGAAAAGTTAGCAACGAGGGGCATAAAGATTGATAACGAGCTAATGAATGTAAATTTCATACGTGGCCTGTCAGCCAGTCCGTCAGCCAGTCAGTCACTCATTCTGGAGGAGATGTGCCTCCTCTTCCTCCATGGAGATGGGCAACCAATGCCCCTTCATTTATGAGTTGCAAAACCTTCTCCGCGGCCCGCACTTTAAATTTAATTTCGCGCTAAGCTCGGCTTCCGTTTCGCACAGAATCAAGCTTGGTGGTCGCTAACGTCTTTCGGGTACAGTAAAGTCTGGTTAATAAAGAAATGTGAAATTTTGTTTCGAGCGGAAAACAACCTTTAGATGGTCAACCATTTTAATACCTTGGAAATATTTTTAGTGTATTGTGTAAAACTTTTTTAATATTACAAAGTTGTGAATCTGTATGTGGATAAATAATATTCTGTTTTAGAGGGTGAGAACTGTATTTTAATTACATACTTTTTTTTTATAATAAAAAACTATTTTTATTTAAATATAGACTTATTATTTTGTAGGAGTAGGTCAAGTTATAATATTATACCATACTTCTACTTAAGATTTCGATTTGGTGATCTTCTTCTGCTTCCCCAGACCTATTTCCACTAAACAGCTCGTCCAAAAAGAATATATTTTAAAATGAATATTTAATTGGTTTAAACAGATGTTTTTTTTTTAAGTTCTTATGATCTCAAGTTAGGTAATCTTATTGGGTGTTCCCCAACCGCATACACACTGTCTCCACTTAACAGCCCGGCCAAGAAGGTGGTGCTAGCCAATGCAATTATGCGGAGGCTACTTGCCAACATATATTGGTAATTAAATAGATGGGCTGAGGTTACCTCTCGGAGGGGGGAGATCTTCGGGAGGACGGAGGGCAGCTCGAAAAGTCGGGAAGGAAGGTGACGTTGACAAATGAGTTCATCAACAGCCCGAGCCCAAGTAGCTCCCAACTTCTGGGGCTTTTTCATTTTCGGAAGGAGGATGGAGGAACGGAGAGTTAAGATTGTGTAGAGTGAAAAGCGATTTATTTTTCGCCATTTGTGGCTTGGTGCGGTCGTTTAATAAACAATTTAATAGCGCGCATAAATTTTTCCAGCCATCATACTTATAATAAACCCATTTGTCTTCGGAACGGGCCAGCCCTCATATAGGTGGACCCCCTCCCATTCAGTTCCTCGGACCCCAAAGTGAGGGTTATTAAATTATGCGGCTCAAGCGTAAAAATTAACCGTAGCAAATGAGAATGTAGGACGCACCTCAGACTCTCTTAACGAGCCCTAATAGTGGAAAGAGGCTCTCTTTCCCCATATACCCCATATCTCGACGACTTTCTCCCGCCAGTCGGCTTCAATTAATCAGGGGAGATTCGAATAAATCAAGTGCCGTAAAGTGACACAGCGTGAGATGCACAGAGAGATGAATATTTAATTAGGAACAAATTAAAAATGCAAATAAAGTGGAACTACCATGGCGACTCCTTTTATTATTAATCGATAGACTCTCGTAATTAGTTGGCCATAACAAAGGCGACCCGTGGAGCGCGGATCTTGGCCTTCTTTGGTATTATTCTCATCGTGGGGCTTCTCTTTGTGGGTCTTTTCTATTAGCTAATTGGAGATCGAAGCAGCGGCTTTGATTGCCATCTGTTATGGACGCGTGCTAGGGGATCTCCCACCCCCTGCTTATCTACAAGGGGAATTCTTCTGGCTTGAGAAGAATCGATTCTTATCTGTTCACAGGTACAAGTTTGGCCTGCAGACAGTTTACAATTCTTTGTGGCACATCTTCGAGTGGAACCGACCGGAAAATCACTGCTCAACTGCCCCAACATGTCAAATCGAACACCAAACGAGGTCATCTCTTATTGTTAGTCACTTATTTATTTATTTCTAGCGTAAAACGACAGACAAATTGATTTTAATTGAATATGATTGACGTCCGTTTTTCGGTGGCGATATCTGCCTGCCCGAAAAGCGATAATCTCGAATGGGTTCTGATGGTTTTGGTTTGGCTTTTGGACACTCATCGTGGTGAGCCCTCGACCTAATCTCACTCATGTCGTTATCAAAAGGAACACAACATTCGTATGCTTTTTAATTAAACAGAATTTAGTTGGGTATTTCGATGGTTCTTGAAATGCGATTGACAAAACTGGGAATAATTAATGTTGAATTCTTAACCAAAGACAATATGGAAAAGATCAGTTTGATCTGTCTGGGGAAAAAAGAAATTGAACCCTTCAACCATCTCAGTTTAACTTATATCGATTTGCTAAGACTAACCTTTCAGAGGTCAATCGATCATATGTACTTAACTCATATATCATTGTGGGATAATGGTTTGGCTATAACTCGATTCGCTCATTATCATTTGTCAGTGGTTGCCATGGAGCAGTCTCTAGGCCCGCTTCTGAAGAAGCCACTGGAGAACAACTTAATTAAGGTTCGATCGTCCGATAGAGAAGACAAAGATCGTTTTCGGCGAAGCCCAGCCAGGCGGAGGCATCAAGCAATTTGTATTCAGGTATCACACAGCAACAAGTCATTTCACACTTTGATCACGCTGCTGCAGCTGCAAGCCAGAGAGCCCAAGAAACTGTCCTGGCCGAAAGCCTTGGAAGTCCGGGCCTTAAAAGGATCTGCGAGTGGACTGTGTTCAACTGCGGAATGCGCTGGCTTGCATACATTAGTCGAATATCGAATATCGAATGGTCAAAGCGAGCCAAAGTCGCCGAGTCGCCGAGTTGGAGGCACCTTCGCAGTAATTAACTTGTTTCAATAATTACGCATGCGCATTTGCACATGTTGCAAGACCCTCCCGCCCCCGCCCCTTTCCTGCCCCGCCCATTTGTTACAGCATGCAACAAGATTTTTGCATTGCGTGTGCTACGCACCGACTGTGGTGCAGACTCCTTTTTTTGGTCAGGGTATGATGGCCAAAAAGCATAGTTCGATTGAAATTTAAGGCTGAAAATCATTTTCAGAAAATGGATTTCAAAAAAGACTAGATTCGAATTATGGAATTGAGTGTAGTAGGTTTTTGAAAAAAAACATAGTTTGGAATTATAAATGTTCAATTAAACAAAGAAAAACGATACAATCACAATTATAATATCAACTTTAAATTTTTCAGATTTGTAAATATTTTTTTTTCTTTTTTATCTTGATTTTTAATTTGTTAAGATTTTAGGCGATTTGTTACCGACATAGTTTTTCCAGGGTATTTATCTCTTGTAACAGTGCGGAATTATTTTTCACCAAACACATTCGATTGGAATGTTTGTTTTTGGCTGCAAATTTATGCAGCAGACGTCGCTTATTAAGAATTCGCTGGCTCCTGCCCCCAGCCTCTTGCTCCGGGGATCTCCTCTGGACTCCGGGACTCCATGCATTCCCTACCACTCTGCAGTACAAGATCCAGTTCCTATTCCTCTCCAGCGGCTGCCACGTCGTTGTCCGTTCGAGGTGGCAGTGGCACTTAATTATTGATAGCATTACAAGCGCGGTTCACTGGGTCACGAAGTGTACATGTCAGGGGGTTTTTCAGAAAAGGAACAAGGATCCCCTTGAGATCTCAATTTATTGTCTGTTGCACTGTTTCACAATCAGCTGCTCTTTCAAATGCAAATATTTAATAGTACCCTTCTAATAAGCCTATAACAGTAGAAAACATCTTCAAACTTAGAAAGCTCGACAATATCATTGGATTAAGAAACGAAGCTAAATTCTAACAAGGAAAAAAAAATATGTTTGTAAATTGTTGAATGCCATTTGCAACATTCAACAACCAATATTCTAAATTCTGAAATTACATTCACCATCCAACAATTAATATGCCACAACAACATTACATTGTTGCAAGTTGCAAGTTTTATGTTGCATATTGTAATATATTGTATATATATAAATACAATTTATAACTTTTTGTGTAAAAATCTTAAATCATTGTACGATCAAATACAGAATAGGGAGTTGACCTCACTTTTTCTGGGCTTACTACGAAATATTCCTTTGCCCTACGCACTTTCCAATTAATTTCATTTCCGTTTCGTAGTCGCGGTCTTGAAACACATGTTTCAATCTTCAAAAGGTAGCGAAAACATAGAATCAATAATTAAGAAATGTCGAACATAAAACGAGAGGCCCGCGTCATGTGATAAGAGGAGTATACAAGTAACCAAAACTTGCGACTTATTTTCGGAGTGTTCGCGTGACAAATCATAATTGATTGTTCGCTTAATTGAATTGGAGTCTGATAAGAAGAAAAATAATTCTTTCGGCTCGGCCGGGTGAGAGCGTAATGGGCTCCCAAAAAGATCAATGACTCACGGCCACCCATCCAAAGCCCGCACGTGACTCATGGCACATCCGAAAAACACGGGATAGACAAGACTAATAAATTGTTAATGGCTGTATCACAGCTCTCGGGATCGTAAAACCAATGAGAACCGTATAACAACAAGATAAGCGACCCGGGGGCATTAGTCAGTCGCCGGGGGAATTGGGGAATTGGAGATGGAGCTTCTCCTTCATAAGGACCTCTGGCTGTCAGCCGCAGAATCAACTCATCAACATTGACAGGCGTTTCGCCATCTCCATCTGGCTATGTATATCTCGGCGATCGGAGATCCCATCTTTATGGCTATTGGCCTTTGCAATTGACGCGTGATTGGCATTCGATCTGTGATTGCCCGTCCCCGATCCTCGGATCCTCGACTCCCAACTCTCGAACCGCGATTCTCGGACATCAGCATCCACTCAACGTTCTGGGGACGCCAAAGATAGGCATGGGCGAAACGAGTTCCTCCGAAGAGGGCCAAACTGATCGATCGATCGATCGATGGATCGCTGGCCGGATCGTTTTTAAGGTGTCACCTACTTTGTATGGAGAGTGTGCGACCAGTTGACAGTCATTTAGCAATGCATATTCAATTAGAGCTAAGTGGTGGAGGGAGTGTCACTATTATAAGGAGTTCAAAATGGTTATTAATAAGCAACTTATTGATCAATGCACATTTCAATTTACTGGACTATGGTGATGATAAGTTTAAATTTTGGCTAATACAATTACTTACGCTTTGTATTCTGAATTAAAACAATATTGCTGCATTTTTAGGCTATTCAGAACATTTGTGGCCTCTCAAAACAGGTAAATTTGTTATTTAGAATAACGATTTTTTTGTCTTAAGGGGTAGTTTTTAAATTAATTAACATACACAATTTATGAATACGAATAAAACAAAAATTCTGTGGAATTTCAATCGTTTTGATATATTTACTTCAAAGAAAGAAAGAAGAAATATAGTTTTTAAAATTTGAAAGCTATGTAGAAAAGAGATTTATTCTTATCGGTTCCATTAAATATATTTTTTAAATTTTAATTATAATTATAACATTATGATACTTAATTGCATTAAGATATCCTTTGATTTTCGGAATAAGAAATGTTATGTGAGTATTTTTGAATTTTTATCTTTGCCGTCGCTTTTTGCTTATTCGTTCTCTTTTGCTCTCTTTTTCTCCCTCCCCCATTTACACACCACTTCGTTGGTAATCAGAAAGCCCAACAAACATTCAAACAATCCCAGAGGTAGCTTATTTAATTTGACTCAAAATCAACTCTTCCATTAGGCGGAGGCATCGTTCCAAATTGCACCGGCGACACCTGCCGCTCTCACAGTCAGTTTTTCCTACTCTCTGTGTGCTCCTCTCTCGCTCTCACAGTTTTTACTTACTTACCTCTTTGGGCCACTTGTCAAGACCACGCCCCTTCACCGAAGTCAGCCAATCGGAGAGCCGCGTTTAAAAGAGAGTTACTTGTTGTTGGTGTGGGAAGTTGTTCATTGTCGTGGTATCTTGTTGCTGCAGTTGTTGTTGTCGCTGTCTGTGTTGTTGCTCTGTTCGGTGTTCGTTGTTTGGTGTTTGGTGTTGTTGTCGCCGACAGGCAATTTACATGAAATCAAAATGAAACGCATAAAAGGGGTCGGTAAAACAGAGAAGTTCCGACTTGGGCGACTGTCAAATGTGCTAAAAATGATTTCATTATTCCCAACCGAAACTATAATTTATAATATCTTAAAGTTTATATTAAATTCTACAATAAACTAGGAAAATGTAACAAAATTCTACAGACTTTCATAGGGCTTAAAATCATCTCGCTTTGTATGCCTACATTTTAATACTTTTTTTCATTAGTACATTTATTATCATTTGTATAAATATTATAAATATTTGTACAATTATTATTAATAAATGGTTGGAAATTGATTGATTGGGGCTTTTGTATTTCTTTTATATGGTAAATATTGTCCAAAATAAAGAAGTATTTTTTAATTTCAGAAAACATGCACTTTTTCGAATTCATAGGCCTCAAAAGCCCTATTTTCCCGCCGGTAGAGCATTTCCATCTTCGAGCATTCCACTCAACTTTTGTTTACTTAAACTTTTACCATTTTGGGGTAAGTGTTAAAGTGGCCGCCAGTCGCAAATGCCGGCTGTTCCCTGTTGCCCGATTCTCCCTGATGTTCCCCGATTTTTCCCCGATCCACCGATATTCCCCATATATCTTATAGTGGGTGGCAGACAGGGCTCCATGGTTGAGGTCGGGGATCTGGTCTCTCGGTCGTTTGGTACATTTTACGGTGCCATTGGCAGAGCTGATTGTTTTTTAAATTGTTTCTGCACGCGATTCGTGTTTGTCGGGTTTATGGCTGTAATAGCCACGGCCAACATTGTTGTTATTGTTGTTGTTGCTGTACTATACTGCAGCATAATTTAATTTGAATGCATATGAGACCCAAAGTGGGTAATTGAATAAGTTTCTCTGCCGCCATATCGCAGTTCGTTTCGCTTTTGTTCTGGGTTTATTTTTTCTAAATTTGATTAGCGCCACGACTCGAAGAAGTATTTTACACGTTCCCCCGAAATCGCGTGTGTATGAGGAGGGGGTTTCAAGGGTTAAGGGCTTTTACATATTTATTGCAATTTATTTTCTGGCCAGCTTAGCAGGCTGCTTGCCACTCAAATTGATATGTAAACGTGGGGGGGTTTTTAATGCCGCCGAACAGTTCGCTGAGTGGAGGTAAATTTACACACTCGACTTTCGTGTAAGCTTCGATTTGTGTTTGTTTTCCACGAAAATTTCGCGGAGAGCAGAATAAATCAGCGGGAGCCACGCCCCCAGCGGCAAATTCGTTTCCAATTTCTGTGGCTTGTAATCAGAATCGATTTATCATTTTCGCACACACAACTTCTCATCGGAGCCTCTGCACGTACGAAACGAAGGAAATTGTTTCTAATGTGATTAAGGTCCATTCATTTGCCGCATTATCTGATGGTCTGGCAAAAAGGTTCGCTTAAGGTCAGACACTTGATTAGAGTAATCTTTTTTCGCTGATTTTCAGATTTGGTGGCTGTCATTGAACTTGAACCCGGGGCGGAAACGAAATCGAAATCTGAACCGAAGCATGTATTTAGCTAATTGCCTGAGAGCCGAAATCGCAACGAAACCTTACCTTGCCTCATTAATCATGCCAAAAATGCATATTTCTGCTTAGGCGGCTTTTTAATTAATTTGATTAGCATTAATCGTTTCGCATGCGAATTATGAATCAATTTATGGCAGTGTTTCGATCTCTCTCTCTCTCTCTTGTTTGCCCCTCTCGCTTCCGCTTGTGGCGGCAGAAACGAGTTCGTTGCCTAAGTCTTTCGTTTTCCTCGCAGCATCCGAGACTTAATCATTTTGACATGTCTCGCCTTCATTTGCATAATTTTGGATAACGTTTAATGCCGGGACACGCCCCCAAAAGTTACCGCTTTTCGAATCGGGCGTGGGTCGATCTCTGCGATCTCCGCGA
The DNA here is from genome assembly GCA_037075285.1 of Drosophila lutescens. Classification (NCBI taxonomy): domain Eukaryota; kingdom Metazoa; phylum Arthropoda; class Insecta; order Diptera; family Drosophilidae; genus Drosophila; species Drosophila lutescens. The sequence continues at coordinate 870,295 of JBAMCF010000324.1, forward strand.
TCTCGAATATTATTGATCGAACGGATCATGAATATGCAGAATGCCGCTATTAATTGGACAGCTCACAAGATTGTTAGCTTCTTGAATACGGCAATGAATGTGGGCCACGCTTGGCTGGCTTCGAAATGCTTAATTACTGATCTACACTGGGCTACACAGAATGAATATTGGCAGATCGTTAGGTTGTGTTTAAAGGCTGATCTGTCTTGTTCCTTAAATCAATGATTTAAAAGTGAACAACCTATAATTACTGAAATAAATGTTAGTATTAGTCAAAAAAACGCCTCTATGCTTTTATCAACTTTCTTTCATTTTTAATGGGTTTCTGGGAATGAAATATAATTTTTAAATGAATCTGCATTTTGTAATAATTTTCGCTATTTACTTTTTAATATCCTACTATTTGACATTCATATTTTTTTATAACACAAACTTTCTGGTTAATTATTAGTTCTGGAACATGCTTTCTTTGATTGATTTTCATGGTTAGCTGATCTCGGCTAGGATGACCTCATCTGGGATCACTCCACCCCCATGTAAATGCGTCGGAATTCAATTAATAGCCCACTAAGAGCATGGGAAGCCCCCGAAAAGGGCGGAAAGGGGGACGGGCGACCTACAGCAAAGCCCATGCCAAGTCATGCTCGGCTTGTTTGGCTTGGAGCTCTCCTGATCCAGCGGATCCCAGCCAGCGGAGCTCTCACCATGTCAGCCAGACGGACAAATGTTTGCACAACACACGATAATGATGACAAGCCAAATTAGCTACTAATTTTCACACACACAGGTAAAAGAACATGGCTATGGCAAAGGGTCAGTCAGTCGGAGCGCCAGGACCTCACACAGCTGACGTTAGTTAATTTCTGGCACCGGAAGTTGAGAGCGCAGCGAAGGAGGTTTCCACGGGGGGATCAAAACGTTGGCTGCAAATTGCCATAAATCAGCATTTGATTATCCTTTGGCCCGCCTAATTTTACCTCTCGGCTAATTTTTGACTCCCTCCTTCTCCTTCTCCCTTTCTCTTACCCTTTCCCACTCATTGCGGATGTCATGTGCGTGTTTGGTTTGTTTTTAATTTATTAATTACTAGGCGGTCCCGCTGCTCAGCCGGGTCGGATCCGGTATCTCTGGCCAGGGCTTCTGCTATTAGCGAAATCTCCTCATCTCCGTTCTGGGTGATCCGCCAGTTGGCGATGATCCCAAGCTAACGGTAGCAGGGAATGCGAAAACGGCCAAAATAAAGCTAGATTTAGGGTGGGTTTGAACTCGTTTAAAGCAAATGTACTTATATATATTGGTAAAAGCTAAAAGGTGATTTCTATAAAATTTGTTTTTGTGATTATAATATTTAAGTTTATTGAATTTTAAGGGTTAAAAATCGATTCAGTTTATAAGTGAGTGCTTAAAAAAAAATCAATTCGATATTGGTCCATTCGGTCTATGTGTTTTTTTGATTGTGTTTTTTTTTTAGCATATATTTAAAGCTTAATAAGATTTACAAAATCTTTAAAACCTTTTTTTTATGGATTTATCTTTCTCAAATGGCTTTGTGTGTTGTTTAACTTTTCTTTAAAGCGGAATATGGTTTAAAAAAATCCTAAAAATATATTCTCGGGCCATGGATTTATCGTGGCTTTTTACTTATGCCAAATGGCTTCGCCTCCACAGCTTTCCATGCTAAACGGCGGCTGTCAAGCGAGCCAAACAACTGCCACTTGGCTACCCGAAAAGCCAGGGATCTTTGGAGCACAGCCAAGATCACCTCGGGTGGTCGGAGGACGTCACTCAAATTGAAGTCCGGCAAATGAGAATTGCCGTGGAGCATGAAGCGGGGGGTATCCCATATCCACTGGCCAATCTCCATCATCTCCGTCTGTGAGCTCGAGTTCTTGGATTTTTAATTAAGCGTGGCCTGCACCCGAGGCTTTTCGTCAAGTAGCCCATCTCGACAGGGGAAGTACGAGAAGCTCTCGGATGTGTATGTGGATGTGGATGAGGAACAGGTCTTGTTAGTAATTTTTAATTTGAGCTCTTCTGACAGCCAGCTGTCATATAAATTTAATTGAATTTACATTTTTATTAATTGCCAACTCGGCTAGTGAGCCAGTGGAGGAGCTACCCGTTGGCATGAATGGGAGATGAGTTGCTCAAACTGACTGGCTACTCATCATCTACCGACCATATCCACACATCCACTCTCAGTCTGTGAATGAATTTAATTTGAGATGATTTGTTGATGGTTTCGTTGCGGTGATTTCTTGCTGACTAATTTAATGTGATTTTTAAATTGCCAGCCGACCGATTCTGAGTGTGTGGCCTGCGAAAGGGGAATTGGAATCGGGGTCGAAATCGGGGAATCTCCTCGGGAGATTGATTGGACTTCTGCTGGAGTGGGGCGAGCGTTTTTACGGAATTACTGAGATGACACGCCTCTCGCTGGGATACGAAAGCAAACCCCCCTTGGGATCATTATGAACTAATCTAATTTGCAAGCCCAGCGATGACAATCGAAGTCCGAGGAGTAGAATCCTCGATCCCCTGATCGTCTGATCCTCCTCCTCTTTCCGCTGACCAACTGCGCTAACGAGTCGTCCTCTGCGAAGACCCCTCTTCAGTTTAATTCGCAAATCAAACAACCGCAGGGCAGAGATCGGAAATTCGCGCATAAGTAAATTAAAAATAAATTTATGTCCCGGCCATCGAGGGGATCGGAATGGTGGAGAATGGGATGGAGCATGTGTAAACCGGTTTCGAAGACGATCGCGAATGCAAATCCAATTAAAATTTCCCAACTTCCCGATGGGCGGTGGCGGCGGGGGAGGGGTATGTGTTGGGCGGATCGCATCCTGCGACTGGCGCTAAGCCGTAAAACGAAGCTGTGCGCTGATTTAAAACACTGCGGGGCGTGCTTATTGATTAAATACAAATTGCATTCATTCATCATCAGCTCTAGGGGCTGCTTGATATTGGTGCTCTTTTTATTGTTGCTGCCTTGGCTGGCAATTAAATTATGATTCGAGGTGAATCCACAGCTTGTTGCCAAATGAAATGCAATTACAAAGGGAAGCAATGTGCGGCATGTTTAAAAGAGGTTTGAATTTCGCGCCAAGCGCTGCCAACTCTATGCGAATGGTTATGTGGCGTTAGTGCGTTTCATCGATAGCTGTTCGTCGATTAGTAATCGATTTTTCTACCATCTTTAGCGTATTTTTATTTTTATTATTGTGTTGTTAACTGGACAAAATTCTTGGTTTTTACTCACTTATGGCAGTTTGCATGCACTGATTGATACGGTCATTAGTAAACAGCCGATTCAGGAACTATAAAAAGAGTATTACATCTGCTTCTAAATGAATCTGTACGAAGTCATCGATGGCGTTGTAAATTAATGAGTAACTGGACAAAACCACAAGTGCACTTCAATGCCGGGAGGCAGTGACGACACACGGCCTCTGGTGGCCGCCCAGGAGGATGACGACGAGATCCTGGGCACGGAGGGCAGCTTTGTGCCCGCCTTTCGGCCGCAGGACCACCAGGAGTACAACCTGGCGGATGAGCGATGCCTCCTGGAGCACCGCCAGCAGCAGCAGGACGAAGTCGTCCTTGTGTCCAACGAACCCACCAGTGGTCGACTCTTCACCTACTTTGTGTTCTACCTGCTGGGCATTGGCACCATGACCCCATGGAACTTCTTTGTCACAGCCGAAGATGTGAGTTCAATGAATGGAAATTTCCCAGACCCACACCCGCATCCTAGTCAATTGTAGTGAACTTCGGACATGTGGATTCCAAACAGCTGAACAACTGGGCCAAGCGCAATTCTAAGGCGCGCTGCTTATCAGCTTTGCTGTTGTTATTGTTTTTTTACGATCACGCCGAGACGATAAGTCTCTTTTTTCCATTTCCTTTGTTTTCCGCTGACTCAAGCTTTAACCTTCTCCGTTTCTCTTTTTTGCAGTACTGGAAGTACAAGTTTCGGAATGCTTCGATTAACGCCACCGATCTGGACGAGGAGCTCACCCCGCTGCAAAAGAGCTTCACCTGCGACCTGGCCCTCACCGCCACCATTTCGGGAACCACTTTCCTGCTGCTAAATGCCATCTACGGTCACCATGTTTCGCTGCGCACCAAGATGCTGGGCACGCTGTGGGTGATCCTAGTCCTGTTTGGGGTCACCACTGGCTTCGTGGAGGTCAACACGGACACGTGGCAGGAGCAGTTCTTCCTGATCACATTGATTATTGTAGTGCTGCTAAATGGTGAGTAGGACGAGCTATTCATTATACCTATTCTAACATTTATCTTCTGCAGTATCTGCGGCCACCATGTCCGGAGCTCTTTACGGAGTTGCAGGACTGTTTCCCTCCGAATTTATCACCGCTGTGGTCAGCGGACAGGCTCTCGGAGGTATTCTCACTGCCCTGGCCTTCATTCTTGTGCTTGCCTTCGACACGGGCCCCAATACCACCGCTTTCATATTCTTCATCGTGGGTGGCGTGCTCATCCTGCTCTGCATTGTGTGCTATGTGATCCTGGCGAGACAGCCCTTCTTCCGGTATTACCTCGATGGCGGAGACAAGTACAAGGTCATCCGAGCAGTGCCGTCGCATAGTCCAAATGAAGGAGCAGAGGGCTTGCCGCTCGAGCCAAATTTGCGTCAGGTCATGTCGAAGATCTATCTGCACGCCATTTGCCTGGCGCTCCTCTATACTACCACACTGTCTGTCTATCCGGCGATTACAGTTCTGATGCAGTCTGAGTTCGGTCACAGCGAGTGGACAGGTGAGCGGAACATTTTTTCTTTAAGACCTCTGTATTTTAAACAATCTCCTGTCAGATGTCTACTACCTGCCCGTTGTAAACTATTTGATCTTCAACTGCGGTGACTACTTTGGGCGTCTTTTCGCTGGCTGGCTGGAGCGTCCTACCAACCAAAACACTTCGTTCTTATTCGTTGTAGTTCGCATGGCGTTCGTTCCGTTCTTCCTGTGCTCAAACTCCAGTGAGCACAACTTTCTGCCCGTTTTGGTCAAGCACGACTACTCTTTCATTGCGATGATGGTCATGTTTTCCCTGTCCAATGGCTATTTCACAAACATACTACTCATAATGGCGCCAAAAAGTGTGAAGCAGCACGAAAAGGAGCTGGCTTCCTCCATTATGGCGGCTGCTTTAAGTTGCGGCATGGCTGTGGGATCTCTGCTCAGTCTGGTATTCGTTCAGATGCTGTGATCACGCCAAAAACAATGAGTCTGCCGATGGTGCCTTAGGAAATTATAGAATCTGTAAGCTTTATAGTGTCATTTCACCTGATATTGTTTCCATATCGTATAATTAAGTGGTGTTTTCAAAGTTAACTTAAAATCCGCTCAATTCTTTTGTTTTTTACCATACTCACTGTACTCATGTTGCCAATATGTTAATTTTAAAGTTTTTCTTATGTGCTAAGAATAAGACCATTTTTTAAACAAATTCAAAACGCTGCAATTCTCTTGGTTTAACGTTTATTTTAGTTTTTCTGCGGATCACAACAACAATGTGGATTAATTTTATTTGTTTTCCTTTTGTCATTATTATTTGATTTAACTAATGAACTCCATTGTAACATTGACTGCAAAGGGTTGTGTTTATACAGGAAATTTTGTCCAAAAAGGATAGAGAATCATTCTGAGAGTTCAACGAAGTTTAACGAATTCAAGAATGTTTTCTTGAATGCTCACGCCTGATAGAAAAAACCGAATGCACTTTTGTAAAAAAAAGTATGCTTCAATATATTAAGTGTTCATCGAGTTGAATAAAGAAAGCAACAAAAAGTACGCTTTAAAAGTAGTTGGTATTTTTTTTATCGTGAAAGGAATCCAATTCCGGAAGTGTAAACTTTGTAAACTTTAAAAAACTCCATTTAGTACAGGGCGAAAAATGGTATCCTTGGTATATCTTGTTAATTTGTTAATTCATTTTACTAGTTTCAAGTAAACTTTATCTTAAATTCTTGCTAACATCAAGAGTTTTGTTTCGGTAAACGTTTTATAAGTGCCTTGGCAATATTATTGCAACAATGGGGTTCGGTTTCTCAATATGTATGTAGATTTATATATAACTCTAGGGTAAGTCTAAACATTTATTTAACTAGTTTAAGTTATAGGCAACAACAAATTCGTTAGTTGCTCTGCTCAAAATGTATTCTGCTCCTCCTCCGTTATGGCCTAAATTGTTTCTGTATTTATTTTCTTATTCATTTTTGTTTCCTTCGAAATCTTACGCTGCCCTTCTTCGGTTTTCTGGTGTTTGACACCGATTTTGCTTTTCAATCTAAATTTCATTTTCGTAAAGTTTATGACTTTATCGTTAACTTAGCTTAACAAACAACACACGCAAACAACGAACATCGATTAAAGCCTTTCTTTTAAGTGGGATTTTGGGGTTAAAGGGTTTGGGTTATCGAGCGGGTGGCATGCAAAAGATAGTCTGCGGTTAATAAAGCAACTACAACATCGACGGTAGGGATAGCAAGGAACATCGACAGCACACAGATACGGATGCAGAGATATAGTTGATCGAGAAATGCTTACATACGTACAACACCAAAACTATTTTTCGAATTTCTGCTGAGTTGCTACAATGTTAAATGTTAATTTGTTAATGCTGCTGCTATTGGATAAGTCAAGCCAATTAACAATTACACAGAGATATGTAGACACCGAATGAGATAGACGATAGACAACCAACATCGACATCGATGCAAATTACTGGAGAAACACACACGTACCATACAGTCAGCGGCTAGATACCAATACTCTGGATATTGCTTGTTCGCTATGTGGATATATCGTAAGTTGTGGAACACTCTTAATATGAAATCTACGACACACGCACATCAAAAATTACAACATCAATTGTGGGAGTGGGAGTAAGGGGACCAACTGCCAGCGAGATTCCGGGGGAAGATCTTTGAGTCGGTTCTTGAGTAAGAGTTACGGGAAATTACAACATCTAAGGTGGTTCTGCCGTCCAGTGAAATGTACTTTCAACATTGTTTTGATTATTCTCATAGTGTGTTCGTTTAGATTACGTACTCGTATGTATGTTGTGTGGGCTATGCTTGAATTTTGGATTTCGTTACAAGGCAGCTTGGGTTTGTTTGATTCTCTTTCCCTTTCCTCTGGTTTCCGGTTCGATTTACCTAAGGAGTGGTGTCTGGTCTACAACAAAGGTTAAATATACTCATCAAATTTGCATATTTTATTGTTTGATTGTCTTGAGAATGCGGCTCGACTCTACACTCTAGTTGCAAATGGCCGTTCGTTTTCCGTTCATATCTTTTTTTGGTGTTGTAGGTTGTGTGCGACGCCGTCTGTGCGTGTATGTGTATGCGTTGGACCAAGGTGAAAGTGGGGAGAAAGTAAAATCGAAATATAGTGGGAAAACAATTCGATATAGAATTTTATTGGAGCTTTGTAACAACTAAAAAACATAAGAGTAGTGACTAAATCAAGAATAAATAGCAACCAACCGAAAAATAATTGACTAATTGTTGGCCTAGACTTGTGCTCCTCCGGCTTCCGCTTTATAAAGCATCCGCCTTGTGTGCGCACGAGATTCATTCCACAGTTTCTTTTTTGTTTTGTGCGAGAGCCTTAAACTAATCGTATAAATAAGATCGATTAAAACTGATGTAAAATACACACAACCACAATTAGCATTAGATAAATGGAGCACTCGACCTCTCCTTCGTATAGACAAATAAATTATACTTAGTTTCTGCTTCTGTTACTTGTTTGCTTGCTTAATTAGACACTCAGAGTTTCAGCGAAGTTCGAATAGGAAGAAACCGTACGGTTCGACGAGGGATCGATGGATCTGGATCGCGAGTTCCATATCCATCCACACCATAGATATACACCGATAGTCACAGTATACAGATAAAGTACTGCAAAGTACGGATACGTTAACAGTAACACTACAAGTACATCATACATGCGATAGATTTACATCTAGTTTGTTCAGTTAGAAAACGCGTTTCGCTTAGATTCCCCGTTCTTTAGCGTTGAGGTTTAGATTCTAGAACTAGTCGAGGTCAGTTCCCGTCAAATAGGTGTAGGAGGGCAGGGTGTCTACTCCTCCGCTGCTTAAATTCTACGAAGACTTTTTCATTTCTATGTTTCTGCTGTAAATACTGAAGACTAACAACTGTAGAACCGCAATTAATCCTAAGGATAATTGGGGGCTGGGGGTAGGGAGAACAAATCGTAGGGGCGTGGCCCATTTACGTCTTCATCTCCGCTGCTGCGGCGATGCTATTGTGCGACTTGGCCGGCGAAATGGCCGAATGGCCACCGGCAGCTCCCGCGTCCAGATTCAGAGTGAGATTATTGCCAGAAATGGCTGACGAACCGGAGCCCGAGCAGCCGTGGTGATGGGGTCCATGGAAGAGCACCAGAAAGCCATTGTTGGAGACGCAGCTACGCGATTCCGCCTCCTTGTCGAGGATTTGACGAGCCTGGGATGGGATATGGGATGTGCGATTATTAGGATTATCATAAAATCGTATCACACGGACTTACCTTGGAGCGGTGATCTGCCAGGGCATTGCGCACTGAGTCGTGCTGCTTCTGCAGCTCATCCGTGCGCCGGTCGAAAGTCTGCTTCAGACGGACTCGCTCCGCAACCCCACGTTCCACAACGGAGCTAGCCACCTCGCGTTTCATTCTGTCAGAAAGTAATTAAGATTACAACAATTGAAGATGAGGTACACGAGAGGTACTACCACCCACCTGATCAGCTCATCCCGATCCCGGTGCACGGTGGCCAGGTTCTTGACCTCATTGCGGCGCGCCTCCTGCAGCTGGTGCATCACCTCGCCGGTGACCTTGTCCAGCGAAGCCTTCAGCTGCTTCGTCTGACCCGTTTGCGAGGTCTTCAGCACCTTCTCGGCTGCGCTATAGATGGCCTCATGGTACTTCTCCTGCAGCTCGCGATATTGGGACGTGTACTCGCGACAGGCACTGCGCAATCGCGACTCTTGGGTACCGCCGCCATACAGGCTACTGCTTCCGCCGGCCAAATCCTCACCAGCATCGGCGGCTGCACTCTCCTCGCTGCTATCGCCCAGATCTAGGGGGCAGGCGGGGATCTCCACGCCGGGCTCACTGTGCGGATAGAGACAATTACTAATTTCAATGGCGTCGTCTGGCAGTGCCACACCCACTGAATACAGACTCCCGCCCTAGTACTTACAGACTCTTGTTGCTCAGCCGCTTCACCAGCTTATTGGTAATGGCAAACTTCGGTTTCTTGCCCTCCAGAGGACTGGATTTCTGGCCGGCGATCTTGACCTTCTCCTTGTCGTGCTTCTTGCGCAGCGATTCCAGCTTCTTCTCCATCTCGAGGCGCTTCTCCTTGACGGTCTTGTGGTCCAAGATCTTGTCCAGGGGTTCGGCCAACACCAGATCCACATCAAACTGCGAGGACTCCACCTGGCGAATGGAGGTGCTTACGGACTGATCCAGGGAGTGCTGGTGCTGTATGGAGGGGGCCACGATGGACCCGCTCATATCTTCTCCGCCCCTTCCGCCATCGGTTCGATCCATGGTGACCTCCACACTCATCGCTGCCGCCGTCGAGATACTCGGCCTGTGCTTGGGCGAAGTGGCTAGCGATTCCACGGGACGCAGCTCCTTCTTCTGGCCACCTACTTGGACGAAAACGACTGGAGGATCAGACAGAATCGAACAGCGAGCGAGTGGGGCAGGGGAATAGGTTTAGAGGTTGTGCAGTTTGTGTGTCCGTCAACCGTTTTGAGAGTGTGGGAGTGTGGAGGGTGGTGGTTTGGTGGATAGTGGGTTGGGTAGTGTTTGTGGTGTTGGTATAACCAAATCCGAAAATCCAAAAGTACAACCGAAAGTTATATGAAACGTTACCAAAAAGAAAAGTAGAAAGAAAAGAAGGTAAATTAAAATCGCAACTCGAAGTGGGTGAGAGAGTGGTGCTACTACTCCTTACACGGCAACTATATAGTTTACTCACACGACTTGGACAGGTCCTCATCCGCTCCGCCCACCGCTTCGGCCTCGTCCGTCAGGACAGACAACTGAATGTCGCGCTTCTCCAGCTCACTCTGGTACTTAATCGGATTGGCCAGGGCCTCGGCAAAGTTGGAGAGATCATCGGGCACATAGTCCTTGACCACCACGCACAGGAAGAGGGAGGCCAGGGCAATGGGCTGGCCCACCTCCGATCGGAGATTCACATGGCGGTAGCCGGGACAAAGTCCAATGACGGGCAGCACCCGATGACCAATGAGTTTACCACCCTCTTCGTAGGCTGCAATTCGAATGCTCGCCAATTCGGGCAGCACCACCTTCTTAAACACAAAGGGCTCCTCATCGTACACGGGATTCATTCCATTGTCCCGAACCGTCTTAGTGCGGAACTTCTTCCTCACCGTATCGGCCGGCAGTCCGTACATATCCACCTCCACGAAAGTGTTGGCCCTCTTGTCCGTGAGAAACTGGCCGGACAGAACCGTGATCGAAACAGTGCCCGCTATAATCCCATCCACCGTGCTCTCCGCAAACGGATCCAGTCTGCGATCCGAGCGACGCATGAACTCCGGCTTGAGGAGATAGCCCGACCGGGCGTTGTACTCGAAGATGCCCAGGTTGAGTTGCATGGCAAGGTCGAGGGTTTGGAAGTTGAGGGCCACCAGCTGGCAGCCCGCGTTCCAGAACAACTGCGGCATAAAGTTGGAGCTATCGAAGCGAGTGCCCGCCGGATAGACGCGGGACAACTGGTGCTTATTGTAGTTCACGAACTCTATTGGTCGCTCCTTCAAAAGGGTCGTCGCCTGTTTTTCATCGAACGAGGACATTTCGTAGCAGCGATTCTTTTCTGCAGGGTTGGGTAAAGGAAATTAAATGTTATTTAGTGCTTAGTAACGTCAAAGATCTGAATATACTTACTTTCCGCATTTTCAAATGAGCTGAAGTGGATGGGCTGGACATAGTTGACCAGAGCCGAGATCTCCGCGCCGGCCTCGGTTTCCTTTTGGGCCTTCTCTGGCGGCGGTTCGTTGCCGCTGGGCAGATTGGGCGTGGTGTTGGGCAGGGATTCGTCATCCGAGGAGCTGTCCGAATCGGAGGATCCGGTGCTGTCCTTGGAGCTCTGGCGGATTTGCTGGTGAGAGATGTGGGAAAGATCAAGAGTTTGTTAGCTTAGCGGTTGGCTAATCCATTTGTTTTCCCGCCTGAGGTCACCACCCCCCACCAGTTGTCGCTAGTCACATATTAAGTATACGCAGTGTGGAACCCCCCATGTCGGAACTATTAAATTGCATGTCATTGCATCGCTGTTCTGGTCCCGAAAGGGTCAACAGGGAATGGCAGATGGAATATGAAACCCATTATTATATGTTGTGCTCTTGTAGCTGCCAGAGATCCAACTAACTCCTTGTCTTTTCCTTTGCACAGTGAAAATATTTCAATAAAATATATACAAATCTCTCTAGTGAGCTGTTGATATACTATCTCTGTAGAACATTTTGAGAACATCTCAATAAATGATTGTTTTTATTAAATTACTCGTTTCTGGTTTTCAAATCACTTGGTAAAAAATCACTCTACAATAAGAATATTTTGTAAAATTACAGAAAGCGATTCTTAAAGTTATGCCACGAGTTTTATATATATAGTTGTTATATGATTTTTCTCCGTGTGCAGATAATGCGAGTGCGGGGCAAGAAAATTGCACAGATTGTGTTTCCTCTTCGCAGCGAAAAAAGGGCTATAGGGGCGGAAGTACACAATGCATTGCTGGGCATTGCATAAAGTTTACGACACGACGACAACCAGGACATGGCGGTCTGTGGTCTCCGGTTTCCTCATCCCTCCTCCCTTTACCCTTTACCCTTTACCCCTCACCCATTACCATCCCAGTGGAATCACGTCACTGTGCAATCGATTTATAAGAGTCCCACAATACCGGCAGCCGAAGGAAGTGCGGATAATGAGCCGCTGGTGGAGGACCAAGCCCCTTCCTTGCGAATCCCCAGCGGCTAATGAAGCCAAAATGCACAGCATACGGCTGCTCAAAATGTAAGTGTCCGCCATGTGAGCGGCGGAAGCTTGACTTCCATTAGCACCAGCAGACTCCCAAACGGCATTTATTATGCAACATGGCCATTAAACCTAAACCAGGCAACCAGGGAACCAGCCAGAACAGAAAAATCATAAATTATAACACTGCACTAATGGCAGGCGGGCAAATTAAATTAAAATGCATAAATGCTGGATAAGTGAATATTCCGAAAGGGATGAGATTTGGCAAACATTTAGCCAAATTAGTTTGGCTTTCAGTTTCCCACTGAGTTTGCATTTCGGGGCGGGGGATTCCCCCGAGGGTCTCCAGCTTTGATTACTGATGGTCGGGGGCCAACTTCTGATTAGTGAGCATATCGTGTGTCATTTCCCTCTTTGGCCGGCCAGTTCCGACCTCCGCCACTTGGAGTTTCCACAGTTTGCAGTTCGTTGACTGTCACTGGCCACCGGGCGACTAACCCAGCCACATCCACATCCACATCCACAACCACTCTATTCCATTCATTTCCATGCATACATTCATTTATAACTTTTTGTGGAGCTGCCACACACGTGCACTGAGAAAAAGAAAGGTGTTATTCACTGGGACTATTGTGTAGCATTGAAAATAAAATAGGTTTTAGGCCAGATGTGGATTCTATAATAAATTGTTTGCATAGAAAACCTCTTCTAAAGTGGCGTATAAATCACTTGACTCTAAAAAGGCAATTTCAGCGACTAAACTTTTTCCTTACTGTGCAACCATGCCCATATTTCCTCTTTCGTGTCCTGTCATCATGATTATTGCGTATGCAAACGCCGAACGCAAACAGAGCAGCCCGATGACAATCATCATCAACAGCAAACAGAAAAACAAATCGGCCGGAGTCAACAGAGGAACCGAAAAATACCCCTTGCCTTGGGTATATGGAAACATATCCGTATATCGGTGTATATGGGACTGGGAGTGGGCCATTAAATGCAATTACAGGCATGCCAGTGGCAGTTCCACTGTCACGCCCACCATAACAATAATGGATAGATACGCTAGATACGCTATATATGCCCTTTGACCTTTTTTTACCAAACTCAGAACTCACTTGCAATGGCGGTGCATGTCCTCCTGTTCCAGCCCCACTTCCGGTTCCCGTTCCCGTGCCAATATCCCCGTTGGCGGTGCTCCTGGCCACGCCCCCATCCTCGTGGGCGGCCGCCGATGCCACTTGTTGCGCCGCCGCCTTCGCATCCACTGGAAAATGTATGAATAATTTTAATGTTATTTTACACCCAGAAAAAAGCCTTAAAGCTACTAATTTTAGCACTATTAGTTACGATTATATATTGAAGCAAGAGAGAACGATATAGTAGAGTAAGCTACAGGGAGTGCAAGGGAGATAGAGATATGCATGCAGCAAAGTCACTGCTTGCACTGCTTGAATTCCATTATTTGCTCAAAACTTTTTAATGAATAGTCCGATTTAATAAATAAGACAATTATCAAGTAATTGTTTTAATATCCCATTCCTAGTAATACTTAGTACAAATTTGTTTCATAAAATCTTAATTTCATAATCCAAAGTTATAAAGACAACTTATAAGGAAAACGAATGTTTAATAAATGATATCACATTTTAGCCTCCATTAAAACCAATAAAGCCACGACACCATTTCAAACCTATATATTAACTTATTCCTATTTAAGTGTAAGAAATAAAAAATGGAAAACGCTCTCTGGCACACCAATTAAGTTATGGGCGAACGCAAAATGCGCCAGGCTTTTAAAATGCAGTTTCGCCTTAATGGAATATAATAAAAATATGTATAAATCAAATTACATAAACCAGGAATGGGGAGGGACCTCGACGGCTAAAAAGGATGCAATTGCCGGGCTGGGATCCCGGGGATCCCAGAGATGACAGCTGGGATACGGCAATTGCAGCCGGGGAAGGGGGTCCCAAAGTAATTTGCATTTATAAATTGGCTTTTTGCAATTCATGAGCTAAATGTCATCCGGCCAATGCCAGAAGGATGTGGCTGTTAAGGGGGCGGAGGCGAGGAGCCAAAGGATTGCCTGGCGTAACGGCGACAAACGTCGGCCCCCCGGGCCAAACTGCAAACTGCAAACTGTGCAGCTGTGGGAATGCAAACGACTCCTGCAGGAGTAACTCAAAGCTGGCAAACAGGAAGTGTAAGTGGAAGTGGTCAGGCGACAAATTTATAAACAACATTTTCCTAGCTTTCCCTAACTTTCAATGAGCAGAGGCTTGAATGCTCTACGCCAAAGTTTTCTTGACTCGGAGGAGAACATGCAAATGCCTGCCAAATATTTGGCTAGGAAATCAAATACTTTGAGACATTGGAATTGGATGTCTGGCAGAATTATACTTGCAAACTAAACTTCTTTGGGGTTCTCTACCTTAAACATTTATCATTTAAAATCTAATAAAAGGCAGTGGTTTATATTTATTTCTAGACGCAAATCGAAGGCCTAAATAATCTATATAACAATATTATTGTAAGTACTGCGCTAGTATAGTTATGAGCATGGTGAAGTTTAAGTCCAAACAGGATGTTAAACAGCTAGTTGGTCTGCTGTGAGTATCGAACATTTAAAGTCCCAAGTGCTTCCTGTTTGCCAGCAAGCTCAACATCCTGTTCATTAGGAGCCACCCTACCCATCCTGCCCATCCTCGAATGCTGTTCCCAGTTTTGATATTCCCAGCCTGCCTTGCTGGCTGATGAACTTTTTGCAGAAAAACGCCGAGCAGCTGCTGCGTGTGCGAAACTCATTTGCATTTTTCATAGACCAAAAGGGGAGCGTCGTCCTCGGAAGGGGTAAATAGGAAAGCAGAGTGAAGGGCAGGAAGCTTCGATGCCAAAACATATGTGCGTCAGGCTGAAAAAGCAGCAGCAGCAGCAACTCGAGCATGCAGACTCAGGGCACATTAAGCATACGCCATGTGGCTCAGCCAGGAGTGAAAAGTAAGGAGTAAGCTTAGTTAGCTAGTTAGTCAACCCACCTGAGTTGGCCGTCGTTAGTTTGTTGCTGGCTGCCGGCGTGCCCACCTGAGCCGGCTTTTTGTGGTGATGATGGTGGTGGTGGTGGTGGTGCTTCTTCTTGTTCTTGATAATAATCTTGCGCCGCAGCAGCGCCGGCGGTGGCAGATCCATGTTGGGCTCCAGCGGATGGGAGTCCAGCGGCTTGTCGAGCAGCATATCGCCGAATATTTCGCGACAATAGTTGGCAATTTTGGCCTGTCGAAAGATAGATGAGAAGAGGGTAAAGTAAATGAGCTGGCATAAAATAAAGCCGAGTGACTTGTTAACTAACTGACATTTGATGGGTAAAATAAAGTTTTTCCCGATACACGGAGAGAAAATGTGACTAAAACTGGTTGTTACTTATAAAGAGGACAACACAACTTCGAATAGAATATGATTTGATATCAGCTTGTATTTCTATCTACCTTTTTTTAGTAGGTACCTAATAAATAGGCTTTATTAGTCTTCTATGCTTACGACTATTGTATTTTAAACCCTTAAACTTTAAACCTCTTAAGCAAACTGGTTACAAATTATGAATAATTTGTATCCGTGTAGTTGCCCCGACATCATATGTGGCGGGTTGCTGTTGCAAGTTGGCTCTGTGGCACGTGGCACGTTCGTTAGCTGTTCTCGTTACCTGTGCTCTCCCAGTGGGAAATTTAGTTTATATTACTACTTTTAATGGTTAAACTTTAGCCCCCTTTTCGACGGTTTCTTCCCTCAAAATCACGGTCCTCTTTGGCCCTCTTTTACCTTTCAGGCCGTAAAAACTTTGCCTTTGTTATTATCCCGCTCGTGGAGCTTAAGCAGCCGGCAATTACCGTTCGAGTGGCTTCTGAGATTCGCCACGTTCCCGGGGACTTCTAAGTCCTGAGTCCTGACTCCCTTCATGGTCTTTAAGTAATGTTCTCGGACTCGAGAACTCAAGGACTCCCTTATGTGTGCCGTGTTCTTTGTTTGTCTTTCGCCGAATGATGGATTAGGGTGATGAGTTAAGGACCCTACTGTTGTCTTAGGACAAGTAACTTTTCGGCCTTCTGTTTTCTGCAACTTGGCGTGGCGAAAGGTGGGAGCCACATTTATTGCCCTTGTCATTTTTCTGTTATTTGCCCTGGTTCATCCTCCCTTTGCGGGACCTATAACCAAACGAATACTCGTTCTTAGATAGATACAAGGCAGAGCTGAAAATTATCGATATTTTGACTTCATTGATTCGATTATATCGATAATTTAAAGGAAAAACACAAATTAAATATGGATAAACCGATATCAATAATTTATAGCTATTCCCAGTTCTGTTAACTAATCTCACTTGTATATGTGATTATCTAGAAAGCTCCTCTAAGCCCCTTTTCCGCTGGTTTTTCTCACCTGTTGCCTTGGATTGCAGTGATTCTCAAAGCTCAATATCACAGGGTATTCGGATGTTTTAAATGCACTCTCTGCGATGGCCTCCAGCACGTCCTTGGCGAAAATCTCCGGGACGAACGTATAGCCGTGGACAATGACCGGCTCCTCGGTGCGTCCGTTCCAAAAGTCAAGCTCAACGCATCTGCAATAAAGCGGGTAAGACATAGCGAAGCACAAGTTGAAAGTGGTAAAAGCAAATGACAATTTCCTACATTTCACTCTTTATTTTCCTCGTCCTCATCCTCATCCTGTGCCCATAACCATTTGCCCATTTTCCTCTGTAAATCGCACGCAAAGTGCCGAATGCATTCCGACAGTCGTGCAAGCGGAGAATAAACGCAAAGTAACAACTTCTGCGTCAATAAATTTTGTGATGTGTGTGCATCGTCGTAAGAATCATCGTTGTCACTGACAGACGACGAAATGAGAACACTCTCGGGATAAAAGTCCTTTAAATCGATTTGATTGGGACAAATGGAGCAAGTTTATATACTAATTAGTAGAATATATATTTTAGGCGGCAAATGTAGCCATTCAGTTTTCAAACTGAACAATTGGCGTGGAAATAATTGTAAAATTAAGCACTACACATTTGTTTTAATAGCCATGTGTTGTGTACCTATAAAACAGTGGGCACTAACATTTAACGACCAACTTTAAGCTTTTATGGTCTACGAAACTGAACTGTAAGCGAATTGAATATAGCATTCGCTCTTTTCTAAAAATCAAGAACATATTATATGTAGGGCCTTGGTTATAGGATTTTCAAATTGCAGTGTATGCAGTTTCCAATGCCGGAAAACTGCACCTGATGTTTTAAGTGAATGCGAGAGAGAGTGGCTTTTTTTGTGTGCGCTTCTCGGCTGAAGGTCACCACATACGCACACACACACACACTTTGGGATAAAGGTCATGGCCAGCATTCGAGCGAAGGAAGGCAGCTGACCACATCAATTGCGTCATTTGCATTCCCCTGAATGACCCGCATCCGGATTAAGTCCGCATCCCACATCCCACTCACCTGCATCCCGCCAGGAGGCACTGCCTGTAGATCTCCACGGAGGACTTGCCCGTCAGCTGATGACCCGTCAAGTAGGTATTGTGCGAGGAGTTGATGAAGTAGTGCGACATCGGCTGGTCCATGTCGTCGCAGAGATCGAGCTTGTTGGGCGCCATGATGGGATTGTCGTCGCCCATTAAGTACCTTTGGATGGAATGGAGAGGATTAGTCGATTTTTTACACAGAGAACTGAATGATAAGCTTATACGTGGCATTAGACTACTTAAATTTACTTGAAGAATTGAAAGCGCGTTTTAAATATTTGATCATCTGAATAGAAAGACATGTTATAAGAGGTTTATAATTTCAACAATTTAAATCCGATTTCAAAGATTTCCCCACATATCCATAAAACAATCTATCTTTAACTTGGAAATTCCACTCCCAACTAATATTTTTCTTGCCCTCCGAAATGCAATGTTTCTGCGTGTAGGTTTCTTTCCGAAACTCGCGGCATTCGGCGGCAGCTGAAGTGTTTGAGCAGCTTTGCAGTTTCAGCTGAAGGTCGCGTCAGTTTGCGCGTCCTTCGCCTCCTCAGATCCTTTTGCCTGCTGGCTGTAACAGTAAACTGCGAGTTTTCACGACTGCTAAGCCACTCAGGGTAGACTAGAGAGTCCCCCGACAGCCATACCATTTCCCACATCATTTTCCCGAGAGCAAAAACAGCGCAACGTCATATCCATATGCATATGCATATGCATATGCACTCGCACTCGAGAGGTCCTTCGAGTGACTCTAACAGCCCCAAACAGCTGGCACTGCGCCTGATAAGCTGTCACCCCCAGAAGGGCTCCCGAAGTGAGTGGATCCTATAAGGCAGCACCTCCTTTCAGTTTCAATTTCAGTTCCACTTGCCATCCCATCCCCCGGAGCAGCAACAAGTCACAGCCACAGCTCACCTCAAAAAGCCATCCAGACTGAGTTGGCCCTTTTGGGCGTTGAATTTGTTGGGCTCATACTGCTGGATGAGTTCCTTGGCGCGGGCGGGGTTGGCGTACGGGTAGAGGATCTCGTTCAGGCGGGGATCGCGCTGCGTCTTGTTCAGGAACTCCACCAACTGTGCAATGGACATGCACTTGCGCTTCGAGTTGCCAACTCTAAGGGAGAGAAAGTCACAAATTAATTGTGTAAAGTAATAATATAAAAATCTATCTGAGTAACCTATCAATAGATCTTTTGAAATTATTATCAACTTAATGCTGTATAGCTAGTTTAAGGATTTTCAACTTCGACTTTAATATGAAATAGTGTTTTTATTGACATTAAAGTGTTATATAATAATTTTTTCTAGCTAGCTTCCAATATTTTCATACTTAATCACTTAACCTTAATGATTTGTATTTAAAATATGTTTCTCTTTTAAAATATTAATATTCTTTGTATAATAATTTGGTATTTATTACTAACTTGCTTCAGATGAAATATTTTCATAAGGTGTTTAAAGTATCCACCTGGGATTGCAAAACAATACATTTTTAAAAATTCAATTCCGAGTCTAAACACACCTTTTTGCTAGTTGTAAATGGTAAATACATTTGATTACTACTTTTCAAGTGCACTTACATGCTGTCAAAGAGCCGCTCAACCTCCGAGCGCTGCGTGAGATATTTGTACAAATTGTAAAAGTCCTCGAATTGAAATTTGGACACCGATATGCTATCGACCTTTCCCGACGGCAAACCGGTCACGTCCAGCGCCTTCTCGACACGTTTGCGATCCTCCTTGTTCTGGGCGAAAAGTTTTATGATGCTAAAGTGGTCACGACCAGAATTTGACCAGCGGAGGAGTGGAGTGGATTGGGCAGCACGGTTGAAAGGCAGACAATGCGGTGTTGGTTGGTGTTGATGAGGTTGTTGTCGTCCGTCGTAGTCATCATCATCATCATCGTGGTCGCCAGTGATGCATGAGCCACGTTCCGGGAACAGAAGCAGCACCAGGAGCAGCAGCAAGGGCAGGAAAAAGGGAAATGCGAAATAGAAATTGGCGTAAATTTCAATTTTCAGCTCAACGTCGATGGCTACACTTAACAAATATTTGTCAAGTGCTTCAACGCACAATGCACAAAAGCCAGGGACCCGAAACCCGAAAGTTGGTCAGGATCCCAGGACTCAGGACATTGAGGGTGTAAGGATAGTAAGGATGGGGAAAGGTATTGGGTTTTGTGGGGGCTGTTTTCAATTACTTTTTCACTGGTATGCGACCACTCTTGTCCACCTGCAGACACAGCTTGGTGTGGGCCTTCTGCAGGAACATAATCGCCGACCCATTCAGCTGGGCCAGGCTGTAGGCCAACTTGATGAGTCCATCGGACCAGAGCTGCAAAGAGCCGAAAGAGAAGGCGAGACCAGAAATGGATTAAAATAAGTGGCAAGTTGGGGAGCTATGGTGAAACACCGAATAGAGCCCAAGAAAAGTATGCATTTGTGAAATATTTGCGTAAAGATAGACTCTTTCTGGGTTTTCCAGGTATTCTGTGTGCGGGGGACTTCAATCAACATGGATATGGATTAAAATGAAAAGGGAAGCTGAGAAACTTTTCAATTTACGGACGAACATTAGGCTTTCAGGAATATGATTCACATAAGAAGCTTTGGCATATAACAGAGAATAGCTGCTTGAAATTCGCTAAATGTAATTAACAGATCTGATAATTCAATTAATCATTTTCTATTAACCATGTTTAGTTATTTTCTTCAAGGCCAAAAAGCTAAGAAATTCCATTTTTAAAATAATTATTTAGAATAACACAAAGCAAAAGGCAAACTTTCCAATAAATCATTTACCAGGAAACACCTTCAGCAATATTTGCTCAAAGTTTGCTTCTCCTGAATTTAATTAACCCAAAACTTCAGCGATTGGCTCATGTAAAAGAAATTTCTCAGATATTTTATCGGTGGCAACACGGGGCGTATGCGTGATGCAGGCCGCAGATTGATTGTACAGTCAGTTCAGTTCTGTCCAGTCAGACATAAAAGTGTGTAAGACCATTTCATTCTCATTCCTTTCCAGAGACCGAAACTATCGCCCATTCATGTGTATTTATGGCCAATATTGTTTATTTTGTTTTGCGAAAATTCCTTGGGAAAAGTTTATGAAAATTTTCGACATTTTCATAATTCGATTTTCCTTTGTTGCCTGCCATCGTTTCTGCGGTTCAAGTTGCGTTTTGTTTATTTCGGGAATGTCCGCGACGCGTGCCAAAAATAATAACCAAAACAGCACGGTCTCGGTTTTCCTGGGGCTGCTGACCATTGATAAAATAGAACATTGATTTTGGGCAAGGTCAATCCGGGACAGTGGCTGTGGCAGACACATGAGAAATGGACGATGGCCGTTGGGCAGTGGACACGCCCTCGGACGAAAATCAATAGAAGCACCGCTGAGTTGGTCCATAATAATTTTTACGCGCCTTCGGCGACCCACTAAAAATAGCCAAAACCAGAAAGCGAAAAGGCATAGGTGTGTCCTGAGTAAAAAAAAAATAGCAGGGGAAAATATACAAAGAAAAAAATAAGGAGAACGAGTTTATATATACCTAGTTTTAAAATCCCTTGAAGTAAGCCATTCGAGCATCAAAAAAATAAAAATAATAAAATATTTGGAAATATAACGAAAATGTTACGTTTAATTTTAATGATTTTCGGATATTTTTTCACGATAAATATATTAAACCGTTTTTGGTGGCTGTTGATCTTCCCGATTAAAAATAGGTCTAGTCAGATTAAAATAGGTCAGTAATAGATTATAATAATTATTACATCTTAAATAAAAATTCTGTAAACGGGTCAAGAGTACGAAATATACATTTTTCAGGGCTTATTTATTTATGAATTTTCGTTAAGATTTATTTAATTATTTTTCGTGGTGCACAGTAGCCGACACGATTCCCCCAATGACTTGGAACTTGGGAACAGGGCGTGTCGTGTGTCCAAGTATGTGACCCACAAATGCTAAATGGCTTTCCCTTTCGATACTTTTCGGTTGTCATTAAGTGGACTCACCTGAGCTATGTCCCGCCGGGTGCAGCAGAAGTTGACGAACGTCATGTTGACGAAATCCGAGCCATGGCACACGGTCACCGTCTTCTCCTCGAGCGTGTCCTGGGGGCCCAGCGTCACAATCTGGCGCAGCTTGTTGTCCTGCAATCGAGAAAGGATGAGCGTGGCCGGTTATTAATTACTAAATGACCAAAGGGATGGGGCGATCGGGGGTTACGCGGAAAATGAAGTTTTATGGTCGCCGGCAGTCGTAAATGGAAAGTCATATCCTTTTGCGCGCTAATCCGGCGAGTGCAGCGAAATTCATTTGCCCGCCTCGTAAACCAGACAAACAAACACGATTCCCGAGTTCAACTGACCGGGGTGCCATATTTCAATTAAACGGCACAAATGGATTTACGAGCAGAGGAGTCCGTGCATCCTTGCCAGCCAGAGGACCCCAACCAACCAACCAGGCGAGCTCTACTCAGCTACACTGAACTGAACTGAAGGAAAAACATTTCGACCTGCGAGCCAACTGGGTTATATGCAAATGAGTCCGCGACACAAGCAGAATGAATAGGAAAGAGTTTTATTTGTAGACTTTCCAGACAAATGAATACTTCTTGGAGGAACTTTGTAGTAGGTAGCTGTTCAAGCTATAAATAAATTACTTTAAATGGAAAGAGTTTGAAAGGGACTTTGCATTTAGAGACAAATCAATAGCTCTATGAGGTAAAGTAACTTAAATATTATTTAAAAGACGTAGATCTGGAACTTGAAAAAGGGTTATCCCAGCCCCATTGTAATATCCTCCTCTTGTACTTAACAGTTTAACACTTTTGCCCCTTTTTATTGCTGGGCTTAAAAACTTATTTTCCCGTCAACCCAGCCGTTCATCTCTTGAACTATTCTACTGGGGCGGAGCTCAGAGCGGGATTATCAACGTCCTTTCGAATGCATGACACATAGTTCGGACACAGGACATTGGACTTTGGACATCAGACAGTTGACTGCAATAAGGGGCGGCAGACTGGGGGGCGTTTTTGGGGCGGTGTACTTGAAGCGGAAGCCAGAGCATGAATTTGGCATTAACTTTGTGGCCGCTATGTCTTCGGTGGGAGAGGAGGAGTAGGAGGAGGAGTGTGTGTTTGCCTGCTTTCCTGCCTCCCTGAAGCGCTTCCGGCGCTTGGGACATTTGACAAACTCCCCGGGTGGCCAGGGTGGGCCGGGGTGGACCTTATCGGCTGGCAGTTTACAGCGGGATGACAGGACGGAGACCAGCAATGTTATCTTTTGTGCTCGCACATCGAACGCACAAGCTGGGGAATAAAATTCTGGCAGATGACTTCAATGCTCTTAAATATCTGACCTGAAAGCGACTTACGGTCGAAGACCAAAACCAATCATGACCAAGACGAAACACTAGAAAAAATACTGGAGTTCCTAAAACATTACCTAGTTGAAGGTACCTAAGATTTATTATTCAAAAAAATATTCGATATAATTCATTGTTCTTATGAATTTCAATTTCTTCCAAGTAAACACAAAAAGGTTCTGATTCCTCTTTTAAAATACATAAATAATCGAAATATTTTGTTGTAATTTTAAGACGCCGACTAAACTTTTCTGCCTAGTGCATGCAAATCGATGCCTTAATAAGCTTTGCTGGTCAGCAAAATGCCAGGCTCATGGACGGATGATGCGCGCAGCTGAGTCGACTAATTGAAAGGCTTCCCCACTTCACCTCGTCCATTTCAGCATTTCAGCGGGAACCGGAGGCCATTAAAGCGCCGTTCAGCGGTGATAAACGGGTACTCACCTATGCTGGGAAACCCCCACTTTACTGCAGGCAACGTTTATCTGTGAGCGTCATGATTTGCTTTTAACTAAAAACTAATTCCGGCAAATTTGTCGCTCTGAATAATGTAAATGGCTTTCATGGCCAGGACGGGAGATCTTGTCGTCCGGGTTTCCCTTCTACGGGCTTTCCACGGGTCGTCTCTGTCCGGATTTTTGGAACGGCTCCGTGCGAAGCGTAAAGCGGAAATGACTACGGCGATTATCTTAATTGCTTCTCACGCTTGGCACTCACGCGCAGTTCCCTACGCCGCCCCTTAAAACACGACGACTCCTCTTTGGCCAGCTAATCCTTTTGGCTCTGCTCGAAATTTGAATTTTAAGAACGCTCATTATGTACCAAGGAGCAGGAGGACGGGGGGCGGGGCCACAGGATGTTTGTGATAATTTTAGACAGCCCCCCAAAGCCGAGTTATTGATTTTTGAAGGTGTTAATCAAATATTACTCAACGGCGTATGACACTTATTGGAAAACCAATGAGAGATTTAATTTACTGCCGGTCTAGTTAAACGTGTTCGACGAAGGAAACCAGGAACCAGGAAAATTATATAAATCAGTTCCCTATTGAATTTAAAGTCAAAAATGTATTACAAAACACAATATCCAAGCGAAAACACAGTTGCTCGTCGAGCTAAAAAAAATGTTATACAAAACTTAAAAGAATTTCTATAAAAACATTCTATTGAGTCCCTCGAACGGAATATATTGTACCTTCATTATATCATTTAAAATAAGGGCAAATCTTTAAATATCCAATGAAATATCTGTCAGCTGCTTTGAACTGGATTTCGGCAAATAGTATTCAGATAGTCGTAAGAACGAGATAGGAAAAAAGACTATTTTTTAATTTTACAAAATTTTAAATTTGTATAAAGGACCTCCAAAAAAAGCTAAAAACTCTAAATTAAAACTCAGCTAAAATATGGGCAGCAAGCGATCTTTTGGCTCTCAACGGGGACCGCAAAATAATCAAGGTTCCGTGCGCACAGATGGTCCATGCAATCCATTTGACAACCAGAACTCGGAGGTGATCCCCAGACCCTATGAACTGATGCGTCAGAGGAACTGCAAGACGGAGAAGTTCTTTCCATGGGAGCGGTATGCCACCATTCGACCACCGGTGTCCAAGTGCAGTTACGAGAAGACCAAGAACTGGCTTCTGGAATCGGTGGATCGGGGTGGCTGTTTGGACATCAGTGCAAGGGGGAAGGACGCTCTGAAGATCTGGAAAAATAGCCCGCACAAGAGTAGTCTCAAGTATTACGGAGTGGCCGGTGGCTCTGATCTTCCGGAGGCAGTTAGATTCAACAGAACTTTGACAAGCAGCTTAAAGCATGCCAGTGGCGTGAGGAAACCAGTTCGATGTCCACCTGCTCCACCGGAGCCAAAAAGACCGCCACAACCTACTCCTTTATGTCGGCCTTACATCCTCAACCGGGAGGCCCTGAAAGCCGAGCTCCAAAGGATGCCCATTGCCCGGCAAAAACTAAATCCCAAGGAGGCTTTTGGTACGCTATTTTGCGAGAAGCAACCGGATCCCATGGATCCCCTTGGAGTGGATGCGGCTACCACTAGAATGGTGAGTTTCAGAGAAGCCCTGGATATGGTGAAGTCAGAGAAGCCTGCAAAGGAGGGATTGAGACGTAATCACTGGTACTGCCCACCGAAATGTGGTGAGCGGGAGAACAAGTGCACCGACTACGAGTGGGCCAAGTACAAGATGGACTCGCGACCCGACGACGAGGCCTTCCAGAGGTGGTTCTTCCAACAGAAAGTGCCACCGGGTAACGAGCCCCACGACTACGATGAGCTCTATAGGCGATTCCAGGCCTGCTTCGAGGTGAAACCCCAACCAGATCCTGAATGCTTGGCTATGGCAAAGTGTTGTGCGAGTGTAATCAAGGATATTAAGGAAGTGGTTGTTGGTGGAGGATCCGGTGCCGGAGGCGGTGAAGCAGGAGGAGGAAGTACCGGCGGTGGAGGAGGTACAGGCGGTGGAGGAGGTACCGGAGGTGGTGGTGGTACCGGTGGTGGTGGAGGCGGACCTAATAAAGAAGTTAATAAAGGTCAACCTGGTGGTCCTGGTTCTGGTCCTGATTCAACTCCAGGTCCACGTCCCAAACCTGCTCCAGATGGTTCAAATCAGCCAGAGAAGGAAAAAGAGAAGGGTGATGGCGATAAAGAAGTTAAGGATGACAAAGATAAAAACAAGAAGGACAAGGTCAAAGATAAAGATAACAATAAGGTTACTGGCCAAGATAAAGACGAGGATGAAGGCGATAAAAAGAAAGACAAAGACAAAAAGAAGGAAAAGGTCACAGACCCAGATAAAAACATAGAAAAACCCAAAGATACGGACAAAGAAAAGGACAAGAATAAGGACAAAAAGGACAAGGAAAAAGGCGAGGGTAAAGATAAAGATAAGGTTACGACCGATCCCGATAAGGAGAAACCCGAATCTGACAAGAAGAAGAAAGATGTTAAGGATCCCGATCAGGAAAAAGAAAAACCACTGAAGCCCCTTAAACCACCTAAGGAGCCCAAGGAACCAATCCAAAGCAGAACCGATACGTCCACTCGGGAAGCTACCTCCCAGGATAGGGATTCTGGTTTAATGCCACCGATCAAAGAGGAATGGGAAAAGCCAAATGAAAGGCCGCCTCCAGCAAAAGGACAAGTTGTGGAGAAGCCGACGAAACCACCAAACAAGAAACCACCAAACAAGAAACCACCGAATAAGAAACCCACGAAGGGAAAGCCACCAAAAGTCGATGAGGGCGGGAAGAAGGAAAAGCAGGAGCCAGCGAAGCAGTCGTGTATCACCTGCCCTCCAGCCGACTGCCCATGCTCCATTTGCGACTGTCTGTACGCCAAGAAGCTTCCCATTTCGCCGGCCATGAAATCGATTTTTGCCCAGGAAAAGGTGCGCGAAATGAGGGAGTACCTCCGCCTAATGCGCCACCGCGAGTACATGGAGTGCTCGGGCCAAAAGCCCATGGCCCCCCAACACAAGGCGGACCCCATCGACTGCGACAATTGCTTCTGTCTGAATCCCAAGATCTCCGAGTACTGCGAGTGCATCGGCGCCCTGCAACATCTGCAGCGACTGCTGGGCAAGAAGCGCCATCCGATTGTCAACAACGAGCTGCTCTTCAATCTCGACGATCTCCGACAGAGAATCGCCCAGCGAATGTGCGAGTGCATCTGAGAAGTCTCACTTTTAGGTCCGTTTTATTGGCTTGTATCCCTTGACACGTTTTAGTGTTTTTTTCCAAATTTTACAATTGTATAATAAACGGTCATTTTTGGTTATGAGGTGTTGGAGGGACTCTGGAAATTCAGTTTTGTGTTAAAATAGTTCTGCGAATGGAATGCCAGTTAGTAATCGTTCTTCAAATTGAACGCAGATTATTTTAATTCACTTCGAAATCAGGATGTAGTTATTCAGGTTACGGAATCTTAAAATTCACTTTTTGGTTCCCATTCTTACTTATATGCGATTTTGAAATCCTCCTGATTTTTTTTGGTCCATTTTTTTATAAGTACAAGATTAAAGTAAAAAGGAAGGCCTGGAAATCCCTTTCACATCGCCCTGCTGACAACTTTTGTAAGTGACTTTTAGTATTTTATCATGTGTTCAACAGACAACACCTAAATTTTAAAAATAAGCCTGTTTTATTTTGGTTCTCCCACTAAACCTCAAATATTTAAACAATAAAAAAACAAATTGGACCCGAATCGTAAAAACACTAAGCAGAGAGAAGAGGTGGCGCTTATTTATCACAATGATGAGCAGACAGGATACGCAAAGCCGAGGATCCAGGAGATCTGTGGGAGGTCAGGGCTCGCAGAGCCCCTCCTCCGGTTGCCAGGAACCCGATCCACTGAACACCTATGTGGAGGAACCGCCCACCTTGTACAAGTGGATGCGATGGAGCAACTGTAAAACCCAGAAGCCACACCTGCAGGAAACCTATCCCACCATCCTACCGCCGATCTCCAGATGCGATGATGCCAAGACCTTACAATATATCGAAGATGCCATGTTGGCCAACCAATGCGACCGACTCAACGAGCACAAAGAGGATTCGCTGACCGTGTGGAACTACAGTCCCCAGAAGGAAACTTTGGGTTGGTATGGCGTGGGATCGGATCATCCCACACCACAGGCCGCGTTCTTTGATAGAGCTTTGCAAAAGAGTCTAAAGGCGGCTAGCCTTTTGCGCAAGCCCCCCAAGAAGTCCAATATAAAACCCAAGTGGCAGATTAAGCCGAAAACCCCGGAACCCGGTGCCTACATCCTGAATCGCAAGTGCCTGAAGGCCAGGCTGGACAGGATGCCAAATGTGAGACGCCAACTTAAGCCGAGCAATGCCTTCTCGTGGCTTCACTGCCCCCAGCCGGCGGATCCGGAGCATCCCTTCGAGGATAGCACCGGTTTTCCGGCAATCAGCAGGGAACAAGCGATGGACATGGCCAAGCCAGTGAAGCCTCCAAAGCACGGCCTGCGACGCAATCACTGGTACTGCCCACCGAAATGCGGCGAAGCTGAGAGCAAGTGCACCGACTACGAGTGGGCCAAGTACAAGCTAGATCCCCAACCCTACGACGAGGCCTTCCAGCGGGAGATGGCTGAACGGCAAGAGTTCAAGCAACCCGAGCCACGCAACTACGAGGAGCTGTACAAGTCACTCGTGACCTGTTTCGTTCAGGATCCGAATGGTAAGAGTGATCTGTGCGAGGCGCTGGAGAAGTGCTGCAAGGATCCTCAGGATCCGCCATCCCAGGGATGCGGCGAGTTCGTTCCACCTGGCCCAGGAGGAGATGGTGAGTCGGGATTTGATAAGGATAAAGATAAGGGCAAAGATAAGGGCAAAGATAAGGACAAAGATAAGGACAAAGATAAGGACAAGAAAGAAAAGGACAAAGATAAAGGGAACAAGGGTGATGGTATTAATGAGGGTGATAATGGGGATAAAGGCGATAAAGATGGTGATAAAGGTGTGGGCGATAAGGGGGATGGTGATAAGGGCGAAGACGACAAGGGCAATGGTAAGGGGGATGGCAAAGAGGGCGGCAAGAAACAAGGGGCGAAGAAGGATAAGGATAATGAAACTAATAAGAAAGAGGACAAAGAAAACAACAAGGACAAAGATAACAAGGATAAAGACCGCAAGGACCTAGAATCCAAGAAGGACAAAGACAAAAACAAGGACAAAGACAAAGGTAAAGGCAAGAAAGTCAAAGAACCAGAAATGAGATCTTCCGAGGAGAAGCCTACTATGGCTCCTCGAAGTACCGATACTATTCCCCCCAACGAAGAAACCACCACAATCGATGGAGGTGATCCTGGTGACCTGGACAGCGATAAGGACAACGGAAAGGACAAGGACAAAGACAAAAACAAGGGCAAGGGGAATAAAGGTAAAGGCAAAGACAGGGGAAAGGGCAAGGGGAAAAAGAAGAAGCCGAGTAAGGATACGGGCGAAAGCAAGGATGGGGATAAGCAGACTGGCAAAGACTGTCCCTGCGAGATCTGTTGTCCGCCAAAGGAGCAGGACACTCCGCTGATTAAGGAGATGCGTCGGCGGGATCGGGAGCGCCAGGCGCGTGACTATCTCCGCCAGATGCGACACCGTCAGTACATGGAGTGCAAGGATCCCAGTTACCCTGCGCCCCACCGCAAGTGCGATCCCATTCAGTGCAACAGCCTGTTCTGCAGCAATCCCCGGATGCAGACCCACTTCGATCGAGTCCAGGCGGTTCAGCAATTGCAGCGGGTTCTGCTGCGAAGGAATCAGTGCGACGATGGCAAGATATCCAATGATGTGGAGGAGCTGCTAGCACGGCTGTGCAACCGACTGACCTGGAATGATGACCTCTGCGCATGATAACCCCCCGCCTCCTCGTTTGTGTTTTTTTTTTGGCACCACTGCCATAAGTCATGAGTCCAAGTCCAAGTCTGATTTAATGTAATTTGTGCCTGGAGTTGTGTATTCGTGTTATTTATGTCTTGCGCTGTTTCAAAGCGATCTTAATTGAGTCCTTTAAATAAACTCGAATCTCTAGCTGAGCTCCCTGGACTTGTACTCATTTAATTAAAGGCGCACAGCGAGGGGCAGGGACTCTTGGACGCTCGGATGTACATATGCTACGCTTTTCCTGGCTTTCAGTTAATCACACATTGGCCTGTGTGACTGTATGTGTGAGTGTGTTTGGGCGTGGTCAGCGCCCACCAACTCTCTGCTTTTAATTAACGCATGATTCTGTGCCAAAGGGTTCTTTTCATTTCGAGAAATTCAGCATTTCCTTTCATTAACTCTGATAAAATGTGTGGGAATGAATGTTTTTTTTTAAACTGAGAAAAGGAAAAAAGGTTTTTATGATAGCTTATGAAGTTGTTATATTTTTAATCCCGAATTTAAATATTTCAATGCTTAGTTTTTCAATCTAAGGACCTGCCCCAATTTTTGAAGAGTGTTGCTAACATTTCATTGTCCGAAATTCCTCCTGTCCCGCCAAGACCGCTTTCATTTCCCAACTTACTGGCGCTGTTAGTTTGCCTTGGGCAAACTGAAAGGAAAACAAAACTCATTTGGCTTTGGCCTTGGGCCTGTCGCGCTCCACGGCAGCAACTATTATCGGGGGCGGCGGTTGTTGGTGGGCGTGGCCCTAGGCCGAGCAACATGATTTATACAGTGAACAAAAAGCGGCACTCCCCAAGAACCGAAAGGAAATGACGCCCAAGGATTTCCCCACCGGAATAATTGCCCTAATGGCTGGGAAAAAAAAGAAAACGGACCTACATTTATGGAACTTTAATTTGATAATGCGCCGCGGAGGGTTAAGATGGTTTAAAATGCCTTTTTGAAATTTAAGCGCAACTTTCAAATTGCTTTTTTTCTGATCCAAGGAGCTTACATAAAACGCTTTTCAAGCGCACAAGACAAGAAGTCAAACCAAGTTGCCTTGTCATTGGCAAGATAAATGAATTAACTTCGAAAAGAGATAGTCCCCACTGTCTTTGAAGGAAAATTGTGGAAAAACGTAAAAAGCGTGACACACATGAACGGAAAACTCACTATGGAAAACTGTGTCACAATCACAATCACAATTCCGAATCCAGGGGAGTGGGGTGGTACATTCCAAAAATGGGGACGCAAGGCACGTGACTTGGCTGGGCAATCTAAACGGGGAAAATTGGGTGGCTTACCTGGGGAAAATGTGTGTTCACATACCAGGAGTCCCAGTAATTGGCTTTCAATACCGTATACATTGCCCTATTTTCTAAGATTCACAGGAACTAGTTTACTTTTCGATAAACAAACGGCAGCTATTTAAGTTATATATGATAAATTCGCATACAAACTGTGAGCAGATGTGATATTTTCTCGAGTGTCGTTTGTATGAATTTTGCGGTGATGAAAAAGTTATTACATCCGCTGGGGGCGGCAAAAAGAAAAAATAAAACACCTCACCCAGAAAACACACAAAAACCGGACGGAAACGTCCCACATTTCGCCTTTCATTCAATGTGCGTGTTAAAACCAGACAAATATTTCTTCTTTCTTTCAATTTAATTTCAGTGGGATGCGTTTGCTGTGGAAAATGCTGCTGCTGCAGGAAAAAGGGAGGTAAGTCCTGCGAAGTAACGCCGGATATGAAGGATGCGAGTGAATTCAACATGAAAACCACCGAAGAATGTTGTAACCGATTGGTAAGGTATGGACCTGAGTGACTAAGCCCAAGTAAATATCGAGTATACGCCATGGCGGTGATTGATTATCAAGTATACGCACCTTTGGCCGTTTGGCATACTGTCCCGTGCGAACGTCGCGTATGGTGGCTATATCAAGAATGTCCAGCTCGTTGTTCTGATCGACCCAGTAGAGGAAGAATCCCTTGGCATCGACGCGCATGGTGACCGGAGTTCCAGTGCCCGAGTCCTGCAATCAAAGATGATATATACCAAAGATTAATGAGAACCAAAAGTGAAACAGGCTTAAAGGAAGAGGAAACGAAATAAATACAGCATGTGGTAATCAAAACACACGATTCGGGTCCAATAAATTATGAACATGATTTAATGTATAGTACACAATCGTACTTCCAGAGTTTATTGAACCTCTGCTCTACCCGCTAATGAATTTATCTCGGCCAATTTCTCAGCTGAATGGGTCGCCATGAGTGCATGAGTCGCCGTCTGTTTCTGCTTATTATTTTAGTCAAATTAAATGGGCATCTGCCGGCAGCCATAAATATTTAATACCGCCGGCCATCCATCCATTCATAAAGGAAAAGGAAAAGTTCTCCGCCCGCTGCTGGCGATGCCAAACAGATGCGCAGCATTCCGAAATGCGAGTAACCCCAGCCGAAATTAAAATATTTTTTATTTCTTAAATATGCATGCAAATAAGTGGCAGCCAAATCTGGCATCCAGCGAACAAGATGTCTCGCAAATTTGGCTTCTCTTTGGGGAAGCGAGTCGAACAACGCGTCAAATGGCGCGGGCCAAATGGATGTTTCTTTGCCAAGAGGGCGGCGTTGGTGGGCGGTGGGTGGTGGGCGGTCTTTCCTTCATCTGAACGCTAAAGTCAACGCAGACAACGTGCAACAAAAGCGCGATGAATGTGTGTGCAACTAAGTGGGGAAAAGTGCGATGGTCACGCTAGCTTTACTTCAAGGAATGTGGCAACATTGTGATCCACTCTGGGGTGCGGCCATTGAGCATTTTCAAAGGGGCTATTTCATTAAAATATTCAAGCTCCATTAGTTGAGGCTTTGCAGTGGAGGAAAAAATATTTAAAATAAATATAAGAATAAATTGCAAACAGTCATGACCTATTTAAA
The DNA here is from genome assembly GCA_037075285.1 of Drosophila lutescens. Lineage (NCBI taxonomy): Eukaryota > Metazoa > Arthropoda > Insecta > Diptera > Drosophilidae > Drosophila > Drosophila lutescens. The sequence goes on from JBAMCF010000324.1 coordinate 902,572, forward strand.
TGTTCACTCTCTTCGATCCTCAAAATTGTTTGCTTTGATAAAAATACTACAACTCTTATCGAGGCAAAGTCCACGTCACTTGTATTACCCCTTTTCGTTAAACCATTGGCTGCCATGCAAATAGAAATATATTTTCAAAAAGTAAAAATCGTCAAAAAAGCTACCAAGTTCCAAAGTAGTTAAATCACTTTTCCAGTTTGCCTGCTTTTAAAATAAAAGTTATATCGAAACTCTGAGCTAAGGGCCTTTGAACCCCCAGCACCTATCTGTTTGCTCATCGAATTGCTCGACCCCACGGTTGGTCCCACTCCAATTAGTGGCCGGAATGCCTTGACCCCATTGCTATTGGCCCATTAAGATTAGGGAATGCTCGTTGTTATGGCCAAAATTGATGAGCTCTGAAATACTCGTTACGAGCATATTTAATTCGCGCAGCCACAGTTCATTATCCTTTCGGTATCGAATTTTTGGTTGTGGGTTCGGGTTTAATGAACCCACTTGGTGCCAAAGTGGGCTGCCTCACACACTTTCCCTTTTTCGCAGGGGAAATGCTCCTTAATAATTGAAATTGAAAACATCAACTCGGATTCACGGCCCCCATTTCCCCGCACCACTTGTAATATTCAATTAGGCGCATATTTTCTGGGGATTTTCAGTTGGTTGCTCGGGGAAATCCTGGGGGCGAGGAAAAAGGTTCGTCCATCGCTAATTGGAATCCACAATCCCCACTCGAGTTGTCTTGGTTGCTTTTCCTCTGTTTGTCTAATTACTGACAAACTAATTGAGTTGAGCTGCCGAGGCGCGGAGAAGGTAAAATGAAGGCGGTAAAAACTTCGCTAATTCAATTTCAATATGCAAAATTCAGTGGAAATCCAATAACTGCAGAAATTGTGTGCGAATTTCAGTTTTCACTTCGTGACTCTGCGAATGAAAGCTCCCAGTTGAAAGTTGAATGGTGAAAGTGACTGCCACTTGGCACGCTCCTCAAATATTAACAGCCACCGGATTGCATGCGTATCGGTAATTGTGTATCTGTATCTGAATTGTCATCTATATCTGCCTGTATATATTTCCACATAGGTACATATATCTGTGTAACCGAGTGTGCGTTTAGGATAAGAGCGATTACATGCATAATTCAATTGGTGTAACAGTTGGATCTGCTCCCTGCATGTCAGTCGGCTATGGAAAACGCTTAAGGGGCGCATCCACCGCACAGCGAGAGTGGAAAAAGGGATAACTGCTAGCCAGCCAGATGTGCCTCACATGAGTGCACTGAGGAAAAAATTCGATGTTATATTTCACGCGGTTTCTGAGACATTTGCGGCCGATTTCTCAATGCCATGTTAAAGTTACAGTTTGATATCTGTCTGATAAAGTTAACATAAAGTTAAATTGTTCGGGACGACAAGTTCTACTGAAGAGCTTTTAGTCGGATAACATCGAACACGATATTGAGAAACTCATGACTTAATTTAACCTGACATTGAGAAATCAGGCGCGTTAGGGTTTATAATTACTCTAACTCATTTTTTCCAGTGCGGATTCCCATTTACAAATACGGATAAACATCTAGATCTATGGAACACATCTGCTGGTGACGATTGTCACACGCCATTCTCCATTCGCTTGTCAATCATGCTCAGGGAACTGAGTTCTGAAAGGGCTGTCAGGCGTCCAAAGGGGAGTGGAAGAAGTGCTCCAGTGCATTAGGGAGCACTGGGAGGAGGAGGAGGTGTGGGTTAGGAATATGCAAATGCTGCCGGGGACCACTCAGAAGGCAGCTCGGCAGTTTCCTTGGAGAACCAAACTATCGAAATGAGTTTAAACAGCTGCTGGCTGAACTACATGCAAATTATATCATAAAATATGTAGCTGCTTAGCTCGTGTTTACAAACAGTTTCCCCAGCAGCCCTTCACTTTTAACCCTCCCACCTGAGTTACCTGAGAAAGTTTTCCCGGTCCTCGAGAACTTTTTCCTGCCACTGGTGTTGATGTTTCCCCAGCCCAATATTGAGGAAGGGGTCGTAAGATGAGCTGAACTCATCTTCTCGTACCTAACTCGCTGTGGGAGGCTGTTCCGAGGATCAGAAATGAAGATTGATGATGAGTAGCGGAGGAAATGTGAACCAGCTGGAGACCTTTTGCAGACCTCTGTCAGACTCATCCCACACTTATCTCTCCTTTAGGCACTTTCTTCTCTTTCTTTCATTTTCGTTAAATCATTGCACATATTACATTTTTCGTACAGCTGGCTCTTTTCGACAGTAAAAATCTATTTCAGCTAAGATTTGATTGCATTTCTAGACAAGTTTTCCACTATAAAAATAAAAGCGCAGCGACTCATTTAACGACTCTGCACTTGTGCGTTGGGTGCTAGACATAAAATAAGATTTGGCAAGCGTTGTTGAAATCAATTAAATTTGAACGACTCCTAAAAATTCCAAGAAACTTACCACTCAGCACACAATCAGTTGGTATAATCCCATTATTATGAAATCTATAAGTGGACTGAATGGCTATAGATTGCTAAAAGAGCACAATTTTTAAAGCTCTATCTATTTCTACAAATCTATAAATTGACTACGAACTCATGGCAAAAAAAACTGCAATCCTCAACTATTTGGTTATATAATATATTTTAAGAAATTTCACAATATTTTCGGGAAATCCCCAACATATGACCTCTACCCTCGCGAACACCTGAATGGAATGCCTGCCGCACTTACTCAGCACTTACACAGACTCTATCGTATATCACTGGCTGATCGGCGATCGTAAATAGTAGTTCGATTTCGGGCAATCAGCCGTCCACTTATCGGGCAATAAAACACGGTTTTCGATTGGCGTTAACAAGTTCCGTGATTAGATACGCGGAAACTTGCGGTGTTTACACTTTAATGCAGTACTATTTGGAGTATTACGCAAAGATCTCTTAGTTCAGCTGGTAATAGGCGGCAATAACTTGGTAGATCCATCCCACGTAGGGTGGGACTGACGTGTAGACCGTGGGCCTCTTGGCATAGCCGCAGGGCATATAGCTCCATGAGCCGAGACCCACCAGTTCCGCGGGTCCAGTGATGGGCCAGTAGATCAAGGGAGTGCCTCCGTCGCCATAGCAGGTTTTCACCTGGGAACACACCTGCTGCGAGGTGAGAGGAGCATCCGAGGGGAGCAGCTCCTTGCAGGCGGTGCTGTTGAGCAGCGGAGCAAAGGCATACTGCAACTCCTTGGAGTACTCATCACCATCCACATCGGTGAGTCCCCAGCCATAGGCAGCGGCCGTCTTGTTGCTGTAATCATCATTGATGTCGGGCAGGGCAATCTGCTGAACCCTCGCGTTGTACTCGAAGCTCTCGGAGACATGGAGCAGGGCGATATTATCACTTCCGGCGTTTCCATTGAAGGAGCGATGAGTGGAGGCAAAGTCCACATAGCGCACTTGGGCGGCCGTCACGTTGGAGCGGTTGATGATCCCCGCATAGACAGGAGTTCCAACGGCATCGCCATTGAAGTTGATCAGTTCCAACACACAATGGGCAGCCGTTAGGAGCCACCGCTTTCCGATTATGGAAGCTCCACACACGTGGGTGTAGGTGGCCCTGGTTAGGGACAGGGAGGCCAGATAGGGCACATTGTCCACTCCCTGGACATCGTAGCCATCGATGATCAGCGGCTGGATCTCCACGGGCACCTGCTGATTTAGGTTTCTTAACGACAGGTGCTGAATGTGCGGTATGTTGGCCGCTCCGGCCAAAGCCAAAAGGGGCAGCAGGAAAAGCGGCGAGAACATCGCTGATTAGTGATTACTGATACGGCTGAGAAATACAAAACGTCTAAACTGGAATCCGAGAAGCAAAGGGGCTTTTATAGTCCAAAACTAAAAGCTTTTGGTAATCAGGAGATGAGAGAAAGTCCCACTTGAAAGTCCCAAAGTGATAAAACAAAGAACTAGTTCGATCAACCGATTATTTTGGCATATGTATAAGAGAATTAATAAAGGCCTAACACATTTTTTGGTTATTTTATATACATATTTTTTATTTCAAGTGGACTTTAAGATATAAAGAATAAAGGAACTTCCTTTGGAGCCAGGAATTAGACGATTAATATCAAAAGTGCGACAGAAAACTTTAGATTAAAATGATAAAAACATTATTTTATAGTATTAAAGAAGATCTAATAGATACAATATTATTTAATTTCAGAGTAAAAAAATATATAATTTTAATTATATTAAAATAATTAATAATTGTTTTAGTTTTTTAAAAGAGACAAAGAATAAAATAAACTGATCTTTGAAACAATAACATGGAAATAACCGGTCAAATGTGTGTGGAATCCGTATTAAAACAAGAGAGAACGCTATAGTCGGGTGCCCCGACAATCAGATACCCGTTACTCAGGTAAAGGGAGTGCGAGGGAGATGGAGATAGAAACTTTGAACACGAATAACTTTTTAACGAATGGTCCGATTTGAAAAATTTCTTCTACATTTCGATAGGTATTGATAAACACAATAAAACTGCATTTTTACTTTTCCGAAATATTGAAATTTTTAAAATCGTATATAAGCGATTGTGGGCGTTAGAGGGGGCGTGGCACCTTTTTAAAATAAACTTGCGCTGCGTAGGAACTCCTAGAATCTGCATGCAAAACGCCAATCTTCTAGCTTTTATAGTTTCCGAGATCTCAGCGTTCATACAGACAGACAGACGGACAGACAGACAGACGGACAGACAGACGGACAGACGGACATGGCTAGATCGACTCGGCTAGTGATCCTGATCAAGAATATATATACTTTATAGGGTCGGAAACGTTTCCTTCTAGCTGTTACATACTTTTGCACGAATACAATATACCCTTTTACTCTACGAGTAACGGGTATAAAAATCCGACGTTTAGTTACGGCTATTCCTTTAACAAAATATCCCATCGTAAACACACCGTTTAATGTTAAATTGAATTTTAATTTAAACCCATCCCGGCTTTTTCCCATGGCTCCATGGATCCACATTGTCCGTGCCGGGTGCTGTGGCATATAAAACATGCAATTACCCTTTCGGAGGGCGAAGAGGACGGAGGATGGAGTGCATCCTCGCATGCACATCCGTGCACATAATTGCTGGCTGGCCAAGCTGCCCCTCCAAGCGGCATTAGGGCCACATACCACATGCCCCGTCGCGTGGATGTTGTGTCCTGAAAATGTTTACGCAAACGTGCGGTCACTTCCGGGGTACGGAATCCACTTTTAATTGCCTTTGTCCGCTGCCCAGGTGGGAGGGTCCAGTATTTTTAGCATCCTTTGAGACTGGGCTTGGACCTAAGCGACCTTGCCGTTTCAACACCTCAGTTAACACACATTACGCACACGCTTTCCAGGGCTTTTCCCCCACTCAAGGGCGTAGTTACTCGGAACTACGGAACGTTTTCCTATCGGCCAACTCTAATCTAATTCAGACGAAATTAACTAATCGCATCGAATGCGATTCATAAATCTATCTGCTAATCTCCAGTCTAATCTAATAGTGGACAAGTATAAAAGGCGCTTTTGGAGCGGCTAAAAGTAGACATTCTCCAAGGAAAATCTGCAGAATGAAGTTGATCGCTGTGACTCTGATCGTTGCCCTGGTGGCCGCCGCCCAGGGAGCCAAGCTCTCCGACAAGCTGGCTCAGATGGTGCCCAGCTTCGCCACTGGCTTCGTGATCAACGGCACGGAGGCGGAACCCCATTCCGCCCCCTACATCGTTTCCCTGTCCACCAGCGCCACCAAGCACTCGCACATTTGCGGAGGCACCATCATCGCCAAGGATTGGATCGCCACCGCCGCCCATTGCATTTCCAAACCCGAAGGCATGAGCGCCATTAGTGGACTTCATACCCGTTCCGAGGTGGATGAGCTGACCCAGCAGCGCATTGTTGACTTCGGACGCGTTCACGAGAAGTACTCCGGCGGCGTTGGACCCTACGACATTGCCCTCCTGCACGTGAGCGAGCCCTTCACCTTCAACGAGTGGGTGCAGCCCGCCGTTTTGCCCAGTCGCGAGGAGATCCATGAGGGAGAGTCTCACCTTTACGGTTGGGGACAGCCCAAATCCTATGTCTTCACCGCCGCCAAGACCCTGCAGACTGTGACTACCGATCTTGTAGGATTCGAGGATTGCAAGGAAGCTCTTCCTGACACCGCTCCTCTTGCGGAATCCAACGTTTGCTCCTCTTCGCACCAGCAGAGCATCTCCGCCTGCAACGGTGACTCCGGCGGCCCTCTGGTCATTGAGAAGGTGAATGCCGCCTCCGAGCTGGTTGGCATCGTGTCCTGGGGCTACATTCCCTGCGGATTGGCCCAATTACCCTCCGTCTACACCAGGGTCTCCGCCTACATCGACTGGATCGAAGACATTCAGAGCGCCTACTACAAGCTTTTCTAAATCTACTAAAAAAGGTCTTCTGTTCCGAAGAGAAAACTCTGTAGTCAGATTATACCAAGGATCAGAATCACTTTGGATCAGAGTAATGATCGATTGTTGAATAAATGCATCCAATTAAAGTTTAATGTCTTCATATTTTTCAAAAATGGATGGTTATAAAGGGGCTGTGTTGAAAACCATATTGGTAGATGGTTAATGGAAAAACAATTAAAAACAAACAATTTTAAGGAAAAAATACTTTTACAAAAAAATTATAATTAAAAATATTTAAAAAACAAGAAAGAAGACACAAAAGTAACAAACAGCTTAAAAACGGTTTTAGAAAAAACATTACAAAAGGATTATAAAAAAAACATGTGGCTTACGGTTTATAAATCAGCCAAATTTATTAATGGTCCTCCATTGAAAATTTTATTATGCGCTGCCTTTCAAACGGGTAAGTATAAGTATAAGTTAAAGACATAAATACGCAAATTCCAATTTAACCAAACCATGATGACCAAGCATTTTAGATGACCAGGTTTAATAAAAAGTCACATGTAGAATTGAAAACAAATTTTAATACTGTCTAACATCAATAAAAGGAGTAAAATACTGAATATTTGAGTTCACTGGAACCTGGCCAAAGTATCCACCTCTTCAAAGTAAGCCCAATCGGTCACATGATAATCCAAAATTCAATTCGCCTAAGATCGATTGTGAAATAACTGCAAGCAATGAAAGTCCAGCCTTTGTTTGTCTTCTCCACCAAGGTTGCGTTTACAATTTATGGCGTCTGATTAGCCCCGAATCGATCGGTAATCGGAGCTGGATTAAGGACCGTCCAGACCACAGTTTGTCTCCTAATTTATGGCCTCTAAAATAAGCTCTGGAAAAGCCCCGACTTTTGGAGGCGTGTGCCATTGATAGAGTTTCCAGTCTCGAAAGTCATGCACTCGACCAATCGCAGACAACCAACAGGAGCACCTCATCGGTGAGATTATAAAATTGCTGACTCGAGTTGATAAGGTAGATTGGAAAAGCTCTACGAATCTCTACTCTTTAGTCTCAACATGTTGCTGGAATAATGTTGGAAAGCAACACTTAAACCAGAATGACACTTGCTTAAAAATAGTATTTTTGAAATACACAAGTAGTAATGGTACTTTAAGATCTACCAAAAAATGTCAAAATCCTACTGAAAAACATTATTTTCCTTGTGTGTAAAATCTTTTCAGAGTGTTCCAAACTTGTTTGATCGATTATACAAATAAAACAAGAGAGAACGCTATAGTCGGGTGCCCCGACAATCAGATACCCGTTACTCAGGTAAAGGGAGTGCGAGGGAGATCGAGATAGAAACTTTGAACACGCATAACTTTTTAACGAATGGTCCGATTTGAAAAATTTCTTCTACATTTCGATAGGTATTGATAAACACAATAAAACTGCATTTTTACTTTTCCGAAATATTGAAATTTTTAAAATCGTATATAAGCGATTGTGGGCGTTAGAGGGGGCGTGGCACCTTTTTGAAACAAACTTGCGCTGCGTAGGAACTCCTAGAATCTGTATGCAAAATGCCAATCTTCTAGCTTTTATAGTTTCCGAGATCTCAGCGTTCATACGGACAGACGGACAGACAGACAGACAGACAGACAGACAGACAGACAGACAGACGGACAGACGGACAGACGGACATGGCTAGATCGACTCGGCTAGTGATCCTGATCAAGAATATATATACTTTATGGGGTCGGAAACGCTTCCTTCTAGCTGTTACATACTTTTGCACGAATACAATATACCCTTTTACTCTACGAGTAACGGGTATAATAAACCGCTGGATATTTAAGGTATCCATTACGATTTTGATTATTTTATCTGCGCTCTAAATAACTTATCAGGGATAGCAATCTTAATGGAGTTCTGGTTCATTCACACCTAGCCAATCTAATCAGTGTAGTTTTCCAAAGACACACTAACTATCTGTGCAAGATTTACTAATGTTTTATGACCAACGTAGTGCGAACTCGAGATAAACACTAAGCGCTCTTGGACAAAGTGGCATATATATATAGTTTATGTGGTGCCATCCAGAATCGGGGCCAAGAGCCAGACAAATCGACTGCAGGGAAGCCTTTTCTTTTTGCGAGTCTCAAGTGCTTGCAGGCGCTGAAAGATTAGCGGGTTAATCAGTCAAAGGCGGCACTCCAAAGGACAAAGCGAAATCATATCGGGGCCAAGAATACACGCTAGTCAGGATCATAAATCGCTCGGGTGATAACGATAGCCAGCGATCTTCGAGTGCTTGGGGTTCAGAGATTGGAGATTGCAGATTGCAGATTGGATGGGGGTCCTATAAAAGGCGCTGACCGAAATGGCAGTGGCACAAACTCAACAGAGAACTCAAAATGAGACAATTCGTGGTCCTATTCGCACTGGCTGTGGTGGCTTCGGTGGTCTCGTCCAATTCGATACCTCAGCCGGGATTCCCCGAGGGTCGCGTCATCAACGGCTATGAGGCCGAGAAGGGAGAGGCGCCCTATATCGTATCCTTGCAGACCACGGGCGGATCGCACTTTTGTGGCGGAAGTTTGATCGATCCACGGACCGTTGTAACCGCCGCCCATTGTCTGACCTACGCTCAAGGAAAGGCCGTTGGGGGTCTCCACGGTCGCACCGATCAGGAGGATGTCCAGACCAGGTCGTTCACCAGTGCCCAGTACCGTGTCCACGAGGATTACAGCGGCGGCGTGGGACCCAATGACATTGGTCTGATTCTGCTGAGCGAACCCTTCAATGTGAATGCCGTCGCCCGGGATGGCAGCAATCCGGTGGGCGTAGTGGCTTTGCCTTCCAAAACATTCGAGGGCACCGGCGCTGGATTCCTCTACGGTTTCGGACGTACCAACTCAGGATCGCTCGCCACCGTTCTTCAGAAACTGGATGCCGACATTATTGACCACGAGAAATGCAAGGCAGCATTGCCCGTCACTGCAAATGTGGCGAAATCCAATGTGTGCTCTTATACCGCCGGAAAATCCGATGGAGCTTGCAACGGAGACAGTGGCGGTCCATTGGTCATGAAGTCCGGAAATGAAGACATACTCACCACGCTGGTGGGCATCGTCTCCTGGGGATACACACCCTGCCCCTCGACCTACTTTCCTTCGGTCTACACATGTGTGGCTTCGTTTAACGACTGGATCGCAAAGAATAAAGAACAGTAATAGGCAGTAACCGAAAACTATATATAATAACCTAATAAACGAACATTCTGTATTCAGACAATCCAGGTTGTGTACTCAAACCTATCATAACTCTTAAATACCAAACTAAAGGTGTATCGTACATGACGACAGATAATCCAGCTACCTAGACTATCAAAATTAAAGTGATGACCATCTCTATGTTATCATGCTTCGTAGGAAGTGGTCAGTCAGTTGTATTTTATACCAAATGTGGGTAATCAAATTAAGTATTTAACACTTTGTGAGTATTTCTTAATGATGTAATGCCCTTGGTATTAACTAATATATCTTTAAGTTGCAATTTAAATCCTACTTAAGCTCCGTAAATATAATAACTGCTACTTACATCGTCCCATCGAATGAACTTCTCGCCATCCTGCAGAGCCTGTGGAACCTCCACGCTGGCGGTGGAGATGTACGTTCCACCGGCGCTCATCATCCTGACTGACTTTTTGGATTCGAAATCTCGTTTACGGGTCTCTCGGTTGTTGTTTGGCTTTTACTGACCCACGGATGGCCGCGTTCTGGTTATTTTCTGGCTGCTTTTTTGGAAGCGCTGCGGCTTACAGTTGTTTCCGCTTAGCCGCTGCTCGGCGTTTCCGTTGCTGTAGTTGTCGCAGAGTTTGCCTGGCTGCATACAAATGACGCCATGGTCCTCTGGTCCATGTCCGAATCCTGGACGTGGTCCGGGCCACAATTAGAGCGCCGTTGTTTTTGCCCAGCGCCCGACCTTTTTTGACTGCATTCTGAGGGCTTGATTAAAAGTGCGGCCTTGTGAAACACACGGTTTCCTGAAATTGCAAAGGGTAAGTTGGTTAGTTGGTCAGTTTGAAAATCAGCAAGCTTTCAGCTTATTTTGCTAAACTATAATGGATCTTATTGCCTCTGGTCTGGCATTCAATTGGTAATATTATTTCAAACTAAAGAAAACGCGAATTCTTCAGAGCAACAGCATTTAAACACCTTTCATTATATTGAGAAGAAAATAAGAACGCGAATTCTTTAGAACAAAAAAGTAAAATCAATAATAATACTATTAAATATTGTCGTTCTAATATATGTCTAATATAAATCACTATTTAAACTTCATGTAAATTCCAAAAAGAAATTCTGCTTCATTTCGACAAATCAATTTCGTCTTTAAAAGGGTTACTCCCCGCAGTTTCTATTTCCAAATGAGTCGTGCCAAACTACAGATATACATACTATGTATTACATAGATACAGCTTGATTAACGTTTTGCCGAAAGTCTGTCGCTTTTGTTTTGCCACCATTGGCGGGTCAACCCGATTACGAAGGGGACGACCCCAAAGGGTCAGGATCGGAGCCCTTATGACGGGCACTGCCATTCAGCTACGGAGCTCCATTCATTCATTCATTCGGGGCACAGCTTATTCACGTTTCCACGGCTTTGTTTGCCTATTTTTGGGCTGCTGTCGCCGGCCATTGTATTGCGGAATTCCCTTGTAGTTTCCTTCCCCTTTCGCTATTTGTTCGGCTTCTGGTTTTTGTGTTCGACTGCACTTCATTTATGCACGGAAACCGTTTTTCGGTCCGCTAATTTGGCGCACAAACATTTTCAATTTTCAATTAGCCGCCGGAGAACTCTTGACCTGAGCATTATCGAGTAGCTTTAAATAGACATCCGGTGGTGCTGCTTTTTGCAACTCAACTCGCTTGAACTGAACTGAGTGGTTCCTTGATTTTGGCATAATCCACTTAGACAACCTGAGATGACAGCTTAGCCAGAAGTGGAATACGTAGAGGGAAAAACGCACGTGACTAACGGGCTCATACTTTCGTAATTTCTTTTGGCCTTGTCATAACCAATTTCAGTCAAGACCGTCGGGCAAACCCGAAACTAAAACTGAAACAGAATCAGAAGCAGTAACAGTAACCGAAATAGAAATGGAAATGGAAACAGAAACAGAAGCCCCCAATGAAAATGCATGCAAAACTTTTAGCCACAGTCCAAAGGCAACCACAGCCATTCAGTTACCTAAAACAACACACATGTATGTACACTGAAAAGGAAACAGCGATGAAATTTTGTAATGAGAATAAAATTTAAATAAAACTTCGACTATTGTATACCCGTTTCTCAACTAAAGGGAGTTCGAGGAATATGGAGATATGCAGTCGTCAAAACTACTGGCTCCATCTAGCGGGCATTTCATTTTTGCTCATAACTTTTTAATGGATTGTCCGATTTTAAAATTTTCTTCTACATTTCGATAGGTATTAATAAGCGAAACAAAATGGCATTCAAATGTGTTGTGGAAAATATTATGCGTTTTTCCCAGTGTCTGGTCCAAACTTTTGTACACATCCCCATACATGTACTTATGTCGAAAGTTTTTCGCGCATAAAGGAAGTCATTTGTTTGTATTCGTTGCTTTCGCAAATAGAATTGAATTTGCGAATTTATATTGCCGTTTTCCCAGCCATTTTCTGTTTGAAATTGAGTTTGTACATCATAAATTTGCAGGCTGCCAAAGGGGAAGTAATTAAGCATTTTCATTCTGTTTGTGTTCCGACTGTTTTCGAGTGAGTTTCTGAGTGTGTGCAACAAATGGATTGCGAGTCGATATATCGAAAATGGTTATCGTAAGTGGAAAGAAAAATGCGGGAGATGCCTGCTCGATTTTCCTCATTTCCATGCTTTGCTCGCTTCACAGCTTTTCTTTTGCCCTCCTTCTTTTTTTTACTTTGCAAATCGTTTTAAGTGTTTTATGGCAAACGGGCAAAAAATTTATTGCAGGCAATTTGCAGATGTACCCAAGAGTAGGTGGAAAAGGTGGCTGGGAGCTTTGGGACCAGTTCTGGGGATACGCAACGGAAATCACATCGGCAACACACAGATTTCAAGTGACTTTTCTTCAACGCTTTCCCTCGTTCTAACAAAAAGAGAGAGATAGAGAGCGGGCGAGCCCATGAATCATGTATGCGACGGAAACAGAACAAAACGCTTTGCTGCAAAGCCTGCCCCTCGGATTTTCCCCGCCCCCTTGGTCCAGTTTTAACGGCCAGGGAAAGCGGCATAAATCAAAACGCCAGTCAAAATATGTTTTCCTTTGCCAGCTCACATCCAAAGGTTAAATGTTGATATATGTTGCGAGCGTACTTGTTATTGGCTTGTTTATTGCAGACTTTCAGTTGATCTGAGTCGAATTTATGGATCCCCTAGTTTTACTTTTCACACCGAGAAAAGTTTATATAACTTTGGAAACAAGAAAACTTTAATCCATCTAGTATTTAAAGTATCAAGTAAGTTTTTCTAAAAATGTAAGGACATATTTAACAATGTCATGGCAACCTAGAGAAGAAAGCTGAATTTATATACCTGTATATTTTATTGTCGTATGGCCATTATCGAAAATGATTTATTTTCTAAAAGGTCTTTTCGATGAATTGGTATTATTAAATTACCCACAGCTCTATTGCTGCTGGAAACTAGTAATTCCGAATGTCTCCCTGTGTATTTATTTTCTATTGTTCGACAGGGACTGGCTTTTAAGTACCTGCACCTAAGTGTCCTTTTAGTTGGTGGACAACTTTTCCGAATGAATGGGATGCCACCCAGTGACAGGGGCTTTCTCTCGCTCTTTCTCGCTCCCTCTCTTCTTCTTCGCTGCCATTTCCGGGGAAAGTACGGAAGTTGCTTGTCAAACGGCAATCTTCCCCAGCAACGCACTCCACACTCACATAAACATGATAATCAAATCAAGGCGCCAGCTATTTGGTTAATGTGCATGACAGCGTTGCCGGCAAGAGGAAAAGCGAGGGAAATGGGGGGAAAAGCGAAGGAAAAGCTGAGCGGCAGAGCAGGGGAAAGTTAAAATGTTTAAAACTGAAGCAGGTGAGAGCCGAAAGATAAGAACTCTGGGGGCAAAAAGAAAAAAAGGAGGAGGTAGGCGACAACATTTTTTGTAGCATGCTTTTCGGAGCGACAGTTTCCACCTTCTCTTCCCCCCACATTTTCCCGCGCGGAAATTGCAGCGACCGCTTGGGGCACTCTATATTGTGTATGTGTGTGTACCGACTATAATTTCATTTGTGGTACATAAAACTTTGCCGAGGCTTCATCTCTTTGGGCCAAGACGCTGCTGCTGCGAAGGCCAGAGGAGAATCACATTAAACTAATTGCTTTAGCTTGTCGTTGCTGTTGTTTCCATTGTTTCTGCTGCTCCTGTCGTCGAGTGTTTGATTGTTAGTGCTTTTAGGCAGCGCAAATTATATTTGCTTGTATGCCAAAATGGTTTCTGTTCGCATTTGGCAGCCATTAAAAATTGAAAAGCCACCAGCACACACACACGATAACTTAGTTTGACAGCCACTGTGAGCGTCCTTAACCTCAAAGGTTCAAGTATTATAAATCGAAAGGCAACCCTGAAATCTTCTCTCTTCCTAGGATTTATAGTTGGGTAAGTACGGTTAAAGCAAGAAAAGGTATATAATGTTTAAGTAAATCATTTATTGAAATTCAAGGAACACGAATGGAAACCCTGAACTTTCCACTTGAAATAGTTAATTTTACGTTTAATAGTATATTTAAGTAGGGTTAAAGTACAACGTTTTTAAGGCACAAATGATTTCTATTATTGTTTTAGTAAATTATTTATGAAAATTCCAACAAATTCCTTCAATCTCACCGCTACACTTGGAAACCCGACTGAGAAACGACAGGGGAACACAAAAAAGCTGAACATCAAATATTAACTGAGGATGGCCCTTAGGTCATTGTAAGATGATTTACCTTTTCCTACTTATTCTTTGCGCTCACCCATTTCCCCCTTTTCTTGGCGATTCTTTAATATTCAAATTTAATTTGTATTATTCCCTAAAAGGAAAGAATACCCTATTAATGAATGAAATTGATTTTTGAAGCGTTGCGGCTTTGATATTCTTTCGATTTCCGAGTTCCCTTTTATTTTCCCAGCCAGAACATGGCTACTACTGTTTTTTTTTCTTTCAAAAAGAAAATTCATCATTCGGAGAGGAGACGAGGGCTGGGTAGGTGGAAGTCAACAACTTGCCGGCCCTTGGGCGCTCAGCCGTCGCTCATATCGGTAGCATAAAGTACACAAATAAATAAAAATATAAAGCGTTGGACAGGGGCGTAGTAAGAAATGGAAATCGGGCAGGGAGGGGGCCTTGGGTGGCTAAGCAAAAGAAAAACAAAATTAAGTTCAATGACACCCCAAAACAACAGCTCCCGGCCGAAAATTCGAGTTCCGAGTTTCTGGTTGTTCTTGTTTGAAACCTCCATCAACGAAAAGTTGAGTTTTTCTCGGGATCCTTGAAAACCCCCCATTAACTATGGGTGTACATGGGGCGCCTGCAATTGGAACTTTTGTTACACTTTGTTTCAGGGCTTTTTTTTGTTGGGGAAGGGCGGGAAAACTGACGAAAAACCAACCGAGCGGGATCAATTTATAATTCGAATATTTCGTCATTCATTTAATTTTTGTTCACTTATTGCTCTGCAGTTAGTGACCCCTCATCACCGAATGGATAATGCCCGCCGATAGGCAAATTGTGAAAATATTGACAAAACAATTGTTTTCAATGGCACGCGAGGTAATCCTCTTTTCTCAACCCACTTTTGGGCACCCCTATACGACCGCCCGTGGCAGTTGTTTGTCTAAATTTTCTATTTATAACGCCTGGCGATGAGTTCAATGTTTGATTGGCTTCCGCTGAAGTGTAAAATCAACCTGGCTGTGTGGACGCTTTTCCGGCGAGGAAAGTGCAAATGGGGAGTTCAGAACCCAAAGCATACTTTTGGGGCCTTGAAAAAAGGAGGGAGAAACATTAAAAGCGGGATTCGATAGGTCGACCGTTCAGTAAGGATTAGTTGAAAGATATTGTATTACTATTGAGTTCTTATTATTAGTTGTTATCTACCATGCTATCAGTATACTAAATTGGTTAGTTCAATCATTATCGGTTATTATCATGATGGATAGACTTTCATATAAATAGTTGGACCTATTACCATACCATCAGAACCACCTGCACCACCATAAATCGACTGCCACTGCCGCGGATTCCGATTACAGGTAATTGCTCGACTAACTGCACGTCGGATAACCAAAATAAACAAATTAATTGCTCAAGTTATGTGCATTCGTCTGTTTATTTGTTGGCCAGGCACTTCGATTACGCAGATACTTACTCACAGCCCCTCGCCCCGTGAGTCTTTCTATATCCTATATCTACATATAATGTCAGTCCATTCGTTTTGATTGCGGCAAGGTTGATCTGTCGAATTTTGACAGCTCTCCACGCCAACTGTGGTCATGCATAATCGAGCCAGGAGGGGTATCGGCAGCGAGGAGTGGGATTTTACATAAAGCCACCGCAAACAAAATGAATTTGTGACAGAAAATGATAATACTTAATTAAAACCGCGTTTCAGTGTCACCGCAAACAAACTCAGATATATACAAACACAGAGAAAACACTTAAACACGCACAAATTTACTTGGGCCTTGTTTACACGAGCAGAAATGCGAATTAGGGAATACTTTTTATGGTACTTACTTAAAAAAAGGTTGGTTTTAATGTTTAACTATGGTATTTATACCCGTTACTCGTAGAGTAAAAGGGTATATTGTATTCGTGCAAAAGTATGTAACAGCTAGAAGGAAACGTTTCCGACCCTATAAAGTATATATATTCTTGATCAGGATCACTAGCCGAGTCGATCTAGCCATGTCCGTCTGTCCGTCTGTCTGTCCGTCTGTCTGTCTGTCCGTCTGTCCGTCTGTCCGTCTGTCTGTCTGTATGAACGCTGAGATCTCGGAAACTATAAAAGCTAGAAGATTGGCGTTTTGCATGCAGATTCTAGGAGTTCCTACGCAGCGCAAGTTTGTTTCAAAAGGGTGCCACGCCCCCTCTAACGCCCACAATCGCTTATATACGATTTTAAAAATTTCAATATTTCGGAAAAGTAAAAATGCAGTTTTATTGTGTTTATCAATACCTATCGAAATGTAGAAGACATTTTTCAAATCGGACCATTCATTAAAAAGTTATACGCAATCAAAATTGTTCATATATCTATCTCCCTCGCACTCCCTTTAGCCCCAATAGATAGTCGGGACACCAACCCGAGTACAGCGTTCGCACTCCCTTTAGCTGAGTGACGGGTATTAGATAGTCGGGACACCAACCCGACTATAGCGTTCTCTCTTGTTTTGTATACCATCATACTAAATCAAATAAAAAGCATAGGAATAATTTGTAAGCTTCATTAAAAAGTCGGAAAAACCTAGCACTCTTGATAAAATTCAGTTAATCAGCATACCGCGATTCTTCCGCTCGCATAAACGCAATAAATGGCAATTCGGTTCAGTTTATCGCTCATTAACAACAGCAACGTCAACAAACAATCTGCAGGCATCTCATTCATATTCATAGAATCCCCCACCATCTCCATATCACATCATCTTCAGCTCCCTTTTATCAAGGCTTATATCTCGCATCCCATACAAAATTCATACTTAATTTCTGAGTAACATCGCTGCTTCGCCTTTTGTTTTATTTATAACATTTCTGTATTTGTCTCTGCGCACATTTTTCGCCTTTTCCTCTCTCTTTTTCGTTTTTATCGCGCTTTTATCTAGTTTGTCAACGTTATCAGGGGCAGAAACTCCCCCTACCAACACCATCCCCACCGCCACTAACCGTTCCCATCCATGTCGGTCGGATAGTCGGACGTATTAGATTTGACGCTTCATTATAATGATGGATCGTTGTGCGTTGGTGTGTCACCCAGAGCAACCGAATGGGGAGCACACAGCGAGAAAGTCGCCGGGCAATAATGTTAATTAGTTGTAGCATAATAGATTAAAAGTCACCAGCCCTTTTATCAAAATGGGCATAAAATAAACAAACAGGTTCTTTTCTAAGATCCATAAAGATCTAGGCTGAAGTGCAATAGAATTTTGCAATAAATCAATTGCTATCAAGCTTTTATTGGTACTACCAAAGACTACAACTATAAAGTACATATTTTAACACATATTTTACCTTAAGTTTTTGTATTATAAGTAAGATCCAACTTGGGACCAATTAAAATGGAAACAATAAATTTAACTACTTATGAATATTTTCTTTTCACTTGAAGTTGTTCTAACTAACTAATTACTGCTTGGGAGCAATACGTATAAAATCATTCAATATTATTCAAATATCTAAAGACCCTCTAAAATACCCAATTAAATTCATAATTGGGTCCACGGTGCGTATGAGTAACCCGTAACTTTTCTCCAGTGTGCTATAGGCCACGATAGTTGTTTAATTTTCAGCGTGGCCAACGCTGCGTATGCGCGACTTTTATTCAGTTTTGTAGTCGCGCGTTGGCGGCTGCTAAATAATTAATGAGCAGCCTCAAGTGGTAAAACGGGTGAAGCGGGAGAATGGAGATAGAGATAGGGAACTGGCGAACTGGAGCAGGATGGCCGTGTCAGCATAATGAGCCAGGCACAAACACTCACCACCACGCAGGCTAATTGTCCTTTCTGGCGCTCGTGTCCTTTAATGCCTTAATTGTGTTTGAATGATTGAAACTGGCGGCCTTTGAAATGGATGGTGGGCAGATGGCAGAGATGGAGATGACAGGGCGTGGTGCAGCAATCAAGTGGGATAATTGCATATCAGTGGTGCAGCTGGTGCCTCAACTTGATAAATGCCTCGAGTGTTTCGAGTGGCAACTGAAACAGGACCTAACTAAACACACAAGAGGATGCGATGCTGCAAAATGGAAAGCGGGGAAAGCACTGGCAGCTTAAAGCGTTTCGCTAATTGGCAGCACGAGCTGATATGATATCTGATGCTCTGCTCATTAGCTTTTTGCAGTTCTCCCGCTTCGATTCCATCTCACCCAGATTGGCCCTAACCTGATTACAAACTTCGATTCCCTTTTCAATTGATTGCTCGGATCCCACTGAAATTGACTGTTTGCTAATTGATTTCGAATTGGACTTTTGCAATTGAATTTCTTAATTACAAAATCAAGTCCTATTAGGATAGTTTACATATATTTATATATATAACTGATATAAACATGAGTTCCTTACTAATATTTAATCATTAGTGGGAATCACAGAGATGAAAAACGCCGACGGAGTTTTTAAGGGGGGCGATACATATAGAATTGTAATTTTGTCCTGTTTTTCGGAATTTTTTTTAACCAATATGGGATTGTGCTGGGATTTCGTAACTTTGCATGTTGATTACATTGTTCTTATATAATTTTAACCAATTTTTTTTGTCAGGCTATATTAAAAAACAAGTAGGCCAGCTTCGGATCGTCCACAGGTCGCTGTGTAGACTCGATTTTAATGAAACAAAGTTTATTTTGTTAAGAAATAATGCAGAAACTGTCTGAACCTAACATAAATAAAATATCTCAAAAACTCTGGTTGTGGCACTCTTTCAAAGTCAAAAATCTATTTTTTTCATTTTTTTTTTGTTATTTTTGCCTAACAAAAAATCTTTAAGAGTATAAATTTCTACAAAAAGTAGGTTCAGACAGTGGGCAATTTGATTACGAACATTTCTGTAATAGCAGCATGATGATCGAAGCATTACTTTTTGAGATACACGATCCGCAGCTGATGGTTTCGAGAAAAACGCGTTTAAAGTAATGAAATATATCTACTGCACGAGGACGGTGTATAAGTTCCAAAATAGCTCGAATTTCTTCGTGAAACTTTCATGACACATTCTTAAGGAGTTATTTTACCAATTTAAATAATAAAAAAAAAAATTTATATGTTTCTATATGTATTGCCACCCCTAAGTACATTTTGAAATATTTATATTTCAGCAAATAACGAATCAGACGTGCGATAAAATACAAACATATAACATTTCTCAGGATTTCGGAAGTATTATCTTTTAACTTTAATATATTAGTAACGTTTGTTCGCAGTATAAATCAGAAGTTATTCTCAGTTAAATCATAATCAATTTTGACTTCTTAATAAAATAAAAATTGGCCTACTTTCAAACGAAGGAACTTTTCGGCACTAAGAACCTGTTTTCCTTGTTTAGAGGCTTTTTCTGGCTTTCTCCCATGACATTACAGCAATAATTGCTCAAAAATTAACTTCTTAAGATCAGGAAACTCCTGATACATATTGCTGAGACTTCTTCACTAGCTATAGCTTCGCGTGATTCACGCGCGGCCCAGTGAAGCGTTATTTGCCCGGTTCTCGGTTCTCGGATTTCCACCAGCCAGCAACTATATCTCAAAGATTTCCAGATACGCGCCACGCCACGCGCTACGAGTTACGAATTCAAGTACAACCGGCGACACAAAATCATTGACAAACACCCCACGTCCCCGCCACAGATCACTACACTATAGCTTTGACTTTGGCTTTAGCTTTAGCTATCGACAGATAGATCTTTCAAGTTTTCCAAAACCAAATCAAAAGCGAAATATTTGAACTTGAAAAGGAACGAGAATGGGAACGAGGCACTAGAAATAATTTTTGGTGAAGTCCAAATAGAAATCGACAAGTTTGCTTATAAACAAGCAAAGCGAGGGGAAGAAGAGGAGAGAGAGGGCAACAGCATTTTTCGGCACAATTTTCAATTAGGCAGCCGTGAAAAAAAGGAAAAAAAAAACGATGTTGAACAAATAAATTGAATGGGATTGTATTTTGATTTAATTTTGTGTGTGGTGCTGAAGTCGAGAATCGTATTCCCCCGCTCTCGAAACTTCCTGATAAATCCGTAGATTGAAAAGGTTCTGTTTTTTTGTGAGTTACCTGTGCCAAAGTTTTTGACTTTCAGATGAAACCTTCTCGTTGAGTGCAATTTGAATTTCGTAAGCGGCGAAATTTCAATAACAGATTTTGCACCCGCCGGCCAGGGAAGATGAACTCCTTAGTTGGCTTGGTTTCGGGGACTTTGCATTGGTCTGCCCTTTAGTTTTTCTGTTTCAGTTTTAGCTTTAGCTATAGCTATAGTTTTTAACTGTTCGGCTTAGTCACATAGCACACAGATACGAAGGAACACACACGCACACACACGGCTGCTTCTGCAGATACGGATGCGGATTCTGGGGAACCGGAGAGGGGTTCCTCCGGAGAAAAGTCTCGGACTCTCGAAATCTTCCGCTGACACGACCGAACGCCTCGCCGAACGACGAATGTCTGTTGGGAAAAGCTGTGTGGAAATTTCAATGCTGGCTGAAATGCAAAAAAAACGAGAGAGCTGAAGCTTCTCCGTCTCTCTTTCTCTCGCTTGGCGAAGGTGAGCTACTGCTCTACTGTTCTACAGAATGTTTTTCGAGCGCTTGCAAAATGTCAAAATTGTAAATAAACCAAAAATGCCAAGAGAATCTGTTATACGAAACAGCAAGCAGAGGCGTATGCGAAGGGTGAGTCTAAGGGGGCCAAAAATGGTTAAAGGCAGACCGTTTCGCATGACCTACTGACCTTTGGTTCAAACTTTTTAAATGTAAATCATATCTCCCTAGAAAATTATCGAAAATATGTTCTACACAAAAATTGATCTGTTTTTCATAATTTTTATAAATGATTGATATCATTTTCTTTTTCTTCAATAAACTGGGAGACAGCTGTTAGAGGTTTGCTTGTAAAATTTAAAAATCATTTAAATTTCTCATTTCTGGATTCCACTAAGACTCCTCTCAAAACTGAAATGACTATAATTATAATCTTCCCTTCCCGACGTAAACTTCTAGTTCATAAATATGTAATTATCTTGCCCTAGAATTTCTTCTTATTTACCCGAAAACCATGGGATTATGCCAACTAATAGGCACCCCGTCCCAAATTTTAGCCACCGCCCCTGGCTGTGCAAATTCGGGTGAGTTCTCCGACCCGCCGCCTGAGAAACCCCCTTTGACCCACTGAACGCTATACGGAAAATGTTATACAAGAGCTTTTGCCATGTTACACACTTCCGTGGCATTTTCTCTGTTTTTCTCGGAGAACTTTTCCCTCTCTCTCTCTCTCTCCTTTCGAATAGCACTCTCTGTGCCTTGCCAGTATTTGTTTTTGTTTTGGGAAAAGCGTTCGCGGCGAAATGTTCATGTTTTGATAAGAGGAAAACGTTTGTCCCACTCTGTGGGAACCTTTCTTTAGGAGGGGATGTCAAGCGGGGAATAATTTTCAAATAAACAAGCCAGTCGAGGCGACAACAACAATGGGGGCTCCAAGTGACAAACCCCCTTCGGTAAACCAGAATTGATAATAGTTGCTGAATAGTTTGGCAGAACCTTCAGTGGAAAAGCAAGCAGGGGAACGGGAGGCGGTAGGGGGGCTTTACGTGGACATCACATCACAGCCTAATCAGCATCTGAAACGGTCAGAAAATCAAATTAAAATTGCCAATTTGGGCGAGCTGAGTGAGTTGAGTGGGCCTCGCCTTGCCTCGATTTGAATTTGAATTTGAAATTTGGGTTTGTTTGCCGCTGCTACCCAACGCAGCCGGGAATTTTTATATATTTATTTAATTTTAATGCCCCGCCATACGACGTACGTGAGTACAGCGTCAAATTGTCCGGACTCGGAACGCGCGCATGTGCCACGAAAAAATAGAGGAACAAAAACAATCGACAGCAGGAAGACCAGATATATGGGTTCTGACTCTTCCAATACCCTTTTGCCAAACGATGGCTTCTGTATCGCATAACGTGATACTTTGCCGAAATATTGATTTTAGCCATTAGTCATAATGAATTAAGTAACCAAAATTAAAAGTTTTTTAGAAATACTATGGGATATTAAGGAAATTTGGGTCGCTTTTTGTACTAATTCAATCTTAAATTCCAATTTTCCGCGTTTTTTTTAGATTTCTATGTTTGAACAGTTTTTCTTTGCCAGTTGCCTTTTAAAATAATAGGTAAAAGATCTTTAAAATAAATATCTTATACTCATACACCCTTATATACCCTTGATCACTTCGATTACGTGGTAGGAAAATGCGAAAATGAAAATTGGAAATAGGAAATCAGAGATCGGCCGAAAAGTCGGAAAATATGTCAGCGCCGGAGGGCAGCGGGAAATATGACATCCAATTCAATACGCGAAAAAGTATTGAAGACCTGACCCACATATTTCAGTGGTTGTGGCTCTCCACATTTTCCTTCCTTTTCACCCTATTCACAATTTCCACGAAAAGTGATTGACAAGGTGAGACAAATGCTTCTGTATCTGTCTCGGTTATCCGTGAGATACGATTCGTTTGTTGTCTCCACAGAGGCGAGAGTTGCAAGATGCTTCTCCCGTGCTCCCCTTCTTTTTATTTTTCGTACGCTTGATTGATTGCTCGGCTCGGCGTCCTCAAGGTCACTCGGTGGACTACAAAAGATATGCAAATGGTGGTACCCCGAACATGGGAGATGCTAGCGTGACTCACGCCCGAATCGGGGTCACCAAACATCAGGGAAATTTGGGGAACAAAAGAGCCAGGGGGCAGCCAGGCATAATCACCATTAGATCGATAAGCAGCCATAAACTTGGGCAACTTATGGCAACTAGCCGCTTTCATTGCATATTTATTCGGCCATAAAATGCGGGAGAGCAGAGTCAGAATCAGAATCGGAATCAGCCTCACATGGGATCACATGGCACATTCCATTCCTCGCGATCCCCAAATCCCCAACTAAATAAATTTCAAAATTGTTTATTTTCCTCCAAACAAATCAGCGTGCATTAAAAACAGCGAGAACAGAGAATTTTGAATCCAAATAAAACATTAACATCCGGTGGGAATTCAGCGCTCCCAGTCGCCACCAACTCATGCCCATAGTACCACCCGCTCTGCAGTGCCCACTGTGCGTGGGTGGCTGTGGTTCCTTTTCCCATTGTTGTTGTGGGCGGTGGTATTGTGCCTTTGAAGTGGGGATTTACAGGTGTTTTATCTGCCAGTCTGTTTGTTTACAAAGGTCATGAGTTCCCAGACGAATGCAACTAAATGAAACTTTTCGGAAAAGCCAAGCCACAATAAACACGGGCAGTTCTTTTCAGACAGACTTCATAACTAAGAGCGGAAAACTTTGTAACAAAATAAAGGGAATAACCCGCTACAACCACATTAAAGACCAACTACATAATAACTAATAATAGGGAACTTCTACTGGGAATGTGCCCACCCATATCATAATGGAACCACAAACCCACCAATTTTGGTATTCATGTTCTACTTGGTGGAAACATTTGCATAGGACCTGCCATTTTATTCTAAAAACTACAAAAAAAAGACATTTCTATGATAATTCTCCCATAATCGAGTCTGTTTATCAGTACGGCTCTGTGGTTCGCTGGTGTTTTTCATTTAATAATGAACGACGCGCGCAAACCCAACGCAGAAAAACAATTGCAAACAGGGAATGAAGAGAAACGAGCATTTTACGTGATTCCGAATAAAAATACCGGGGGAGATTTTCGTTTGCCAAATGCAACAAATCGAAAAAGAAAAAGAAAACACATGAAATGAAAATAGGAACTCTTCAAAAAATTCGCATTTGATTTATTTATAAAGCAATGATGACGTCGCCCCATATCGGATCGAATCGGGTATAGTCTGGTTTGTTTTTTTCGGATCTGTTTGTGAGCACGAGCGTCTCCACTCTCGAGAAGAAATTATAATGCAATGCAGGGCGATTTGAGGGCTATGTTGTGGGGTGCTGGAGAAGGAATTTCCTGCGCTAAAACGTTTAATTTATTAATGAGATTTATTTATAGAGCGTTGAGTGGGCAGGTGAAAGGTGAAAGCCGAAGGATTGATTGGGGCGAGGTACGCGTGGCTAGGCGAAAGAGAAAGAATGGGAGGAGGTCAGGGGTGAAAGCCCCCACTCTCCCTCTCTCTCCCCCTCGTTTGCGATGACGCGTGGTTATTGTAATTAAAGTTATGTACGATATGTTCTGCCAGTTTTATACACTTGTATTCACAGCACACTCCCACCTCCTTCCCAAGTTACCCCAAAAATGTATTTTGCCTTTTTAATGGCGCCTGGGTGCGGCCCACAAAAATAATTTACAACGTGTTGTTCTGGTTGTTGTTCGGGGGGGAAGGTGCTGGGGGAGTAGGGCAATTGAAGTGGAAGAGGCGGTAAATATACGGCAAGATAATGACAGAATTATGGGAGAACAACAAGCATATGGCAAGTCGGTAAAGAAATTTGGTAGGAGACAGTGTCTGTATATTAAAGTATTTCTTAACTCGTTTTAATTGGAGACATTTACATTATTCTATTAAACAATATCTATTTTTATTTTCACTTGAAAACAAAATGTTTTGTATTTAAATGTTTTTACAATAGAAAGTACAACCATGAATCAGACTAAAATTCATCATAAGATATTTGTCTTTCAATCGTCATAAGTAAAGTATTTTTTTTAGAGTTCTCTAAAAGGTTTTCAAAATTTGAGCCTTTTATTTATAACTAAAGTGCGAAGTTTCCTAGGAAACGAATGCCAATAAATAGGATGAGTAAGATCGCCCAAAATGTTATTTAATTTGTGTACTAAGATTTTCTAGATAGAGCTAGTCATATCTAACTTTAATAACAGTTGTAAATAGTAATATCTAGTAATCTTTCCCATTTAACTCCCCCAAGAGGGTGAAAGAGTTTTGAGCTCCAGCTGCTCTCCCCAGACTATCTCTTGCCACGCCCCCCCCGCAACCTGCGCCTCTGTTAACCCCTCTTAACCCCTGAGCGCCTGATAAGCGGCACAGATTGGCTGAGTATTAAAGCAATGAGATCACTCCCACCGATCGATTAGGCCCCCCAACGCCCACAGCTGATTCCCCCCTGGGGGGAGGGGGAGAGGGGAAGTAATAACTGAGATTACGGCATCTCAAAGCTCAGAGTCGATCGACTTAATGAGAGCAAAAGAGAGAGAGAGAGCGAGCACCTGCCGTTTTTTAGTCCCGTATTATGTTATTCAATAATTTGTTTGCCTTCTTAAGTTTTGATTCTGCCTGCGCACGCACACACACACACACACACAAAGGTTCTATTACCAACACAAGCTCACACGCTATTTTCCTTATTCCTTATTTAACAGGTTAATAGAATTAAACACATTTAATTACCTGGGCGAAAGATGGAGAGAAGGAGAGAGCCAAAAGCTGAGCTTTTCCGGAGCGAGCGAGAGAGCGAGACTCTGTTATGAAGTAATAATGCAGAAAAAAAGAATTGTTGTTGTTGCAATTAAAGTTTGGTGAGATTTTTGCGGGAATTCCTGTTGTTTTTGTTGTTTGTTATTTGTGTTTTTGTTATTGCTGCAGCATCACCTAGCAAACACAAAGCGCAAAGTCACACGCTGCATTTGTTTTGGTTTATTTTCATTCCCAGCACGCGGCACTTTTGCTTTGATTTCCTGCCGCTCGCGTTGGCACTTCTAGAATCCAAAACACGACGAAACGCCCCGGAGATGTGTCAACAATTCAAAATAAAAAACAAACCCGAAAGCCCGAAAAACGCGACGGCGAGTAAAAAACGCAGCCACTGCCGCAGCGCTGCCCGAAAATCTGTTGATTAGTGTGACCGCAGGCGGGACCGTCGGAAAATACCAAATGGTGCTGAAAGTTCAGCTGTTTTGACGTGGGTACTGCCAGCTTAGCTATTTTATAGCCAGATAGCATAAAGCTTAAAGTTACGTTTTTTGGCCCGTTTGGAGAGAATTGCATTTAATTCATTAAATTAAACAATAAAATTCTAATTCTTCCTTTCAACCGATTTCGAATACAATCTGTAATGTTAAAAATCCCAACAAATAGTTCCGCTGAACGTTTTTCAGCACTGGACTGTCAATTCCATCAGCTGTCAATTTGCATGCTTTTAAAACTAGTCCACTTTCAAAGGATTCACCAAAATTAAACAAACTTTTGAAGAACAATGGACTTGAAATCGGATGCTTTTGCTGCGATCAAGAAAATATTCGAGGACCCAGTTCACAATCCTGGCCAACATGGCTACGTATCCAAGGAACTCCTGAGCAGCGGAATGGAGCCGGGTGTGAACGAATATATTCCTGCGATGTGGGCAGATCCTCTTCTCTTGTACAAATGGAAGATTGGAGAGAATCAGGATATCGTCGACTGTGTGCCGGACACAAGTGTTTGCGTAACCAATTTGAATACGAAATATTTTAAACCAGAACTTCCAGAACTGTCTGCTTTTGGACGGCAGCTTAAAACTATATCTGAATATAATTGGGAGGATTTGATGTCTACCTTAAGTTTGGATGAAGATGACAGCCCAATTTTAGAGCCAAAACATTATATGGCCGCACTTCTGACTGATTGCTATTTATTATATCCACCAGACGAAGCTCCAATAATGAGGCTTTTGTTGCTACAGATTATGATAAGTGATCCGAAACTGATGGTAGAGTCATCATCGCTGGCTCACGAAATCGCTGTGAATATGTTGCCAGAAAAGTGCTCCGCCACTTGGATGCCTCCACCTGAGACTACTAATGGTAGCCAAATTGGAACTGAAGAGTCCTCAAGTACACTCTACTTTCGCACTATAGACGAGTTCATGGACATCCGAAGTCCTAACTACTGTTTAAAGGACAAATCTTTGCAACCAGTTGAACCCTCATGGGTGATTTTTATACCAGTTTACAGATCTTGGAGCGGTTCCTGGTTAATGGCGTACATTCTGGGGCTCACGACGACTTCCTGGTGGAATCACGGCTACACAGTGGATGTTGAGTACTCGAACACCATGAAAGAGACTACAGAGGGTCTTACAATGACTGCTTCATTTATGCCAAAGGCAGCTACGGTTAGGATCCATGGCGGCCACTCCCGCATATGTCTAGTTGTGGTAGATGCCACCAGAAGCACCCTGCCTAGTGACATGGATTATACGATTTGCGGTGGTATTACGGCCACACGAGCTGGGAACTTCGACTTTGCAAAAAAAGTCTATGCCTATCTGGGACGTCTGTCTGATCCATGTGTGCAAAAGGTATCTCAACAAGCTGTTTCTTCCGCCCTGGACATTATGAGGTTGTTCATGTGCTCGGACAAGGAGTTCAGACAGGTGCACTTGAAGGCTAGTATCCTGGCTACCTCGCGATTCAATGGTTTCGGTGTCTATCCCTATCCTAGTGCACCTCCAGATGGCAGGAAACACATTTTTGGTCCAGCCGCTTTCAACAATAAGGAAGAAATACAAATCGGAGATTACGTACTTCCGGATTTGCTTAAAATGGACAACCAAGAGAGGCAGACTCGACTGCAAGTCTTTAATCTCTGGAGATGCGATCCTCTGGGCTATTTCACCCACGGCAGTATCAAGTCTGAGAAGGATACAGATCATCAAAATTTTAGAGTCTGTAGTTACTGTGTTCCTGAGAGCAGTCGCAATCTTAGAATTTTAAGAGCCTGTGGGGTGTTCAGTTGTAGCTCCGCAACACCCATAAGAACCACCTTAGAAGACACCTTGGCACACGCATCGCTGATGCTGGGGCTTACAAACTGGGCCTTTGCAGAACTGGGATGTACGATGTTTGATCACAACTTCCTTTCACATCGAAGCAATATGTATGTGCGTAAGAACTATTTTAATATACTGACTGACGGCTTTGTGGCGGATCATAGGGGAAAATGGTCAGAAGGTAGTGCCATACATAAAAATCTGAACAAATTCCGCTGGATCATGAACATTAGTGAGCAGAACGATTCGAAATCGGATTGGATAGAAACACATTACAGCGGGAATGTTCCTTGGTGGTATGTGGCCACTATTGCCTCTAAATTCGGTCATACTTTTAAAATAGAGGCAACATCCCAAGAAGATTATCGTCCCAATGGTTTTGAAGATGATTTTGGATGGCTGATAATAGGAAAAGAAATGCCGCATAAAAATTACGATCTGAGTTTACTCAGTGCTTCTAGCCAGTACGAACAGAAGCTTAACAGGATACTGAATCCATATTTTCCCATACTTACTCTAAAATCAAAATGGGACGGCTTGGCAGCCAATATGATATCTTGGGACATGAACCGACTTTTGGACAGAAAGAAAACTTCAAGGTCCTTTAATTATTCCCTCGATTTTACTGGAATAGTGGAACTGAATGCGATAGTCCTTCCTGCCAAACACCTTTTCGGCATAGATTTAGTGGAGGATCGTCGTCAACCATTTGCATTTGTTGGTTCGGACAACAGGATTAACACACACGATCCACAGTCGTGGCCACATGTGCCGCGACTTCAGTATCCCAAAACAAAAAACTTGAATTAATTGACATTTTTTAATTTACTTTTTACGTTATTTACGAAAAACAATCTATATGAAAGAAATATGATATGTTTGAAATCTAGCTTTATTCTGCATCGTTTATATTTTTATATAATATTTTAATGGAATTCAATGTATAATTTCAACTGTTGAATAAAAAATCTTTATATTTCTCCAAAACCCATATTTTAATAACTTTGTTGTGGTAGGGCAGTTTATCTTCCTATTCACTTGTTGCATGCAAAAGATAGCGAAATATCGTGTTTAGTCTTGACCTTTATCCAATGACCATCAATCATTATTTAAGTAAACAAATATGTCAGTTCTATAAGCTGCAGTCAGACTACTCTTTTCTAAATCAAAAATTGTATTAATTAGGAATTATTTAGTTTAACGGATCTATTAAATTTCAGCTGCAATTCAAAAACCTCCCAGAAAGGGATCAGAACACTTGCCATAACCCTGATATCTAGGTCACTCTATTACGATTCCCCCAAAATTGGAAGCCAGTCACATATGGAGTGCATGATTTCTACCGATCGGCGGACTCGTGATATTCGCTTTTTGTTCGCTTTTCTCCATTTTTTTGCGATGGCTTTTCGCTCAGCTCAGCGGATTACAGTCGATGAGGGTTCATTGAAAGCAGAAACCCAGAGCTAAGTAATCAGGAAACCTGTGAAAAAGCTCCATTACAACTGAAGTATCGGCCAATACTTTAGGTAGCTGGGATTCATATGCAAACTTCTCGTCCAGGTTATTTTTCTTTCGGTTTTATTATGGTTTCTTCTTGTTTGTGTTATTTACGAACATTTTGTTTAGACACAAATACAAATACATACAATGTTTTCTTCGCTTTTTTTCCGTCTCTTTAAAAAACTACTACAAAAAATTGTTGTTGTTGTTGTTTCCGTTGTGGTTGCCGTTAGCGTTTAAAGATCTACAACATATAGCTTAAGATCTACAACATATAGCATTCTAGAGCATACACATTTAATAAGTATGTATGGTTAAATATCTATATATATATATATATATTCATATAAAAAAATACAACAAATTTGCAATTCGTTTCACATTTAGTTTCGTCGCCTTCCATTGTTATCATTTTTAATTCTTCTTGTTCCGGCCTGCGCCAAAAATGCAGACGAGAAGCAAAGATAGAAAAAATTCACAAATATTTCCATTTAACATTTAGGTATGGCAAAAAGTCATCATCTATCAAGTTATCAATCATAATTGATATCGATCAATCATATTTAGAATACATTTAATCTTCCACTGCTACTTGTTTGTTTTTGTGTTCATATTTTCTTTTCTTTTTTTTCGATTTGTTTTTGTTTGAAACGCATTTTACAAACTAATTTTAAAACTTATAAATACTACAACGTACGAGATCCGCCAAAATCTCATAGAATTTAAGCAAAATGAAACACACATGTTACGAGTTAAATAAGTTAAATTAGGATTTAAACGTAAGGTATAGAGTAATGGTTACATATATGTATATATATATATATAAATATCTGAAAGACGCGCCAGTGTTTGTGTTTGTGTGTGCTTGTAAGTGGATCGCCAGATTTGAATACCAATTTTGGGGAGAGTGCAAACAGGAAGCTCGAAAAGTTTTCAACTGGCTTAGAACATTAGGGTGGTACAAGAGAACGAGGGTGAGCAAAACCATAAAACCCTTTCCCAAAGAGCATTTTTAACGTTTAACAAATATTGGCCTTACAACAAGGTAGGAATTGCACAAAATCGATGATATATCAACTTTTTGAATTATATGTTCGTTGGGAAGGAGTATTTTTGAAAAACGCCTAGCAGGTGGGGTGGTCAAGCATGCATTTCATATGCTAAATATCAGTTGTGTAAAAAGAAACTTAGTCAGCGTTTTTGCCTATTGCAGCGGTTCGTTATATATGGGCAACTTTTTGTCTTTTTTCCTGTTTCTTTCCTTGTATAAATTAACAAATGTTAAAAATTTAATTATTAGATTTTCGATTGCACTTTGTTTTTGTTTTTTCTTGATGCTGTTTTTTTTTTGTTTGTATGTTTCGTTTGTATCTCTGTGTGAATTAATTTTTTTCCTTTGTACATTTATTTTTCTTTGTTTCAACTGAGTGCTTATGTGTTGTGTGTGTGTGTTTGTGTTCTTATGAAAATTAAGGCTTTGTTATTGAAAAAAAAAATTACAAAAATGTAAAGGAAAAGTACTATTTTAGCAACAATCAACTGATCACATCGAGTAAACGTACGTAGATTTCACTTAAAACTACTTTAAATCAATCATAATATAACAACAAATATTAGAGCAAAGGGGTGGGGGCCCGGGCCCAAGAGTGTTGCGGGGCCGGTTATCAAAACCTTAACCTGATTTCGCAAACGTTTCGCAAGCGGCTGTCTGCTCCTTTGTTTCGTTTTTAGAATATTTACATGAACACGACAAAATGTGCTGAAGAAATGCAGAAAATTTCTTCACCGATCCTACCCCGCGCCCCTTCTTAGACAACGCGCAGCGTGATAACAATAATTATAAGGGATACGGGAGAGGGCGTTGATACAACAACAGATAGCATGACTTATCAATTATCACGCGAAATGCAGTATTACAAAAAATATATATATATAAAATTAATCATACTCGTATTATTAATAAGATTACTTTCTCAATAAGAAAATTTCGTTCTTCGACAAAAAGCTTCTAGCAAGCCATCAAACATATGATCACCGAAAATGTTTACTCTTTTGTGTTTGTGTTTCTTTTTCTGTTTCTGCTCCTGTTTCTGGAGCCTTCTGATACTAAGGGGAAAAGCGGGGACAGTTGGACTGCCAGCGCCATCCATCACACACAAAAAAAAACAATCGTGCACAGATATATAGCCTATATATGCCGATGTACATACTCGAGGGTGGCCTAAATAATAGCATTGCAAGTGTAACTCTCATTTCTTAATATCGAAACTCAATACTCGAATAGCTGAAGCAGCTGAAGTGAAGTAAATAACTTTGTGACAAAGTTTAAAATATTTTCTTGGCAGAATTCAGCTCTTGCTGAGTGATTTTACTGAAGAACAGCTGTTGAACGGGATTTTAGGGCTTAACTTTGAACTTAAAACGAAATTGATTAACTTTCATTGATTGACTCTAATGACATTTTAAGCCTGCAGTGCTATTATTTGGACCGCAACTGCGTTTATATCTAGAGATAGAGAGAGTTAGGGCTTTATAGATTTAGAGAGAAGAGATAGATAGCTAGCCTGAGGTTGAGGGGCTCGTTCAGCGGGAGATTGGAGGCGCGGCGGCTCCTACTGCGAAGTGCTGAAGTTCGAGGGGGAAATGGAGGCGGGAGCCGTATCCGTCTCGAGGCTTCCGATTTCGATTCCATCCACCTGGTCGTGGTGGTCCCGGGACCGACTCGCCGGAATCGGAGCACTGCTGCCCATCATCATTGACGGCGGCCTCAGTGTGGACGCCGGCTCGTACTCCAGGTCCATCTCCTCCTGCAGCTGGGTCAGGATCTGCTGGGGGTTTTGCTTCCAGTACAAGACGGGCCAACGCAACGTCGTGGTCAGCGTGTCGTTGTGCTCCTCCAGCGAATTGTTGGCATAGTGCTCTACGAGCTTTTTCAGTGAGGGATAAATGTTGTAGGGGGCGGCAAATCCGAGGCCGCTGTTCGTCTCGTAAACAATGCAGTGCTGCACGGTGTTCTTGCAGGCAATGGACAGCGCATAGTGACCTGCATCTCTGGCCCGAATCAGGAAAGTGCCCGCCGGCGAACCCTTCAGCAGCTCCTCGGCATCCCTGCGTTTGGCATCCTTCAGCAGCCAGAGGGATTCGTTGCTGTGCGGCTGGCTTGAGACCGTCTCGTGGCGCTGCAGCCACTTATCGAAACCCATCTCCAGGATCGTCTTCAGATCGTCGTCCTTGAGGTTGAAGCCTTTCAGGCGCCTGAAGGTAAATAAGAAGAGATTGCCGAAAGTTAGAGTAGCTCAATTTTTAACTGCTATTCAATGTGTTTGGCATTACAAAAGAAATTTGTCCAAGACAAGGTGTGTTAGGGAGCACATTTGTAACCTCAATTCGTCCTGAAAGCTCCGGTTTTAACTCCTGTTGGAACTCGGCTGTGGAAAATGGTTTAAAATGTGCAATGTTCTTCTGGAGTTATATCTCTAAGTTTAAAATTTCTTGTATGTTGTTTCACCAATTTGTGAAACACAACATAGACTTTTTGCTTAAAGCGTGGCGGACGTGACTTTCTAGGCGTGGCTAATCTGCAATTAATTTCGCTTTACCCTGATGACAATGCATCCTTATCTAATCAAGTTTTTAACATAAATTGTGGATTTAATAGGTAATTTTCTGTGCAGGAGATGGTCTTCCTTGCCTTAACTAACAATTAACTCAGAGTTGTAGCGATACCGATGACAGGCCTTGGGGGCCGATTCGCCCTGATATCGATGCCTCATCTAACCGTGTGCAATTTCAGCTGGCGGCGAAACAACTCTTGATAACCAAATGCGACTGCCGTGTTCCGGCCGCCGTTCGGTCTACAAATGTCTAGACCGCCGTGGGTTTTCGCATCACGATCGGACGACGATCAGGCTATCCAAGTGACTAATTTCCAGAGGCGCGATAAGCACAAGGCAGGGTGATATCATTGATCAGTGGAGCGATGAAATCAAGATAGGACAACGCACAAAAACCAAAGACTAAAAACCTTTATCTAATCTCGGCGTAGGAGACTCGGAGGCTTTTATCTCATGACGGTGTTCGCCGAATCTCGGCCAGTTTAGAGACACAAAGCCGAAGGCCTTGCGAAAAGCAGCCGAGAATTATAGTATATACACAGTAGGTAGGAAGGTATATAGTATATGGAAGGGAAGAAGCTTGAAGAAAATTATTAAGCACTCGGCAGACTTATAAAATGTCTGATAAGCGTAGCTATCTTCAGCAAGGCGCTAACCTTATCTCCTCACCCTTCCTCCTTCCACTTGGCACTTCAGCAACGCTTCCACACTCTAGGTAATACCCATAGAAACCGAGTAAGCTCATCCAACGATGACGTACTGCCAGTGTAAAGGCCTGTTGCTAGGCGAAAGTCACCTTTTTGCTGTTCGCTTTTCGCCCTACAACCGAGTGGCCGGAGATTGTGGGAAGCGCTAAGATGGGAGACCCAAGAAACGAACAAGTTTCAATAATCACAAACAAATTAAGGGAAAGAAATCCCACATGCGGTTGGTTTCACCCAAAAAGTCGAGTAAAATGAAAGAGGTTTCCATTTTGTTGAAAATATCTGTCTATCAAAGTCAGTGTAAAACTCAGTCTAAAACTCATTGAATTTTGTACATTAAATTATTTAATTGTTTTTTAGTAAATTTGGCTTTTCTGCGACCTTGATATGCAAACACTCAGTCCACCAATCCTAAAGGCATACCCACGAAACACCAGATAAGGGGTTCTCTGAATATTTCACAGAAATTCTTTAACGTTTTAGCTTGATTTCAAAAGTTACCCCCATACAAACTGACCTTGATAATGCTGAAAAAAAAATATATACTACTTCGCGTATAAATAAATATTGCACATATTATCGATTCGATAAAGGCTTCGATTTGGAGACCGAAATCCAAGACTTGCCAATCATGCAGATAAGAACGCTAAGAGGTAACCAAATATTCCAGCTCGGAGGGGTCTACTTATCATCCCCTCCAGCAGGGAGTATAGGCAAGTCAAGAATTTTCTATTACAGTTGGACTTCCGTAACTTGAACTATGTAACTTTAAAAGTTCCTACGCCTCTTCGGAGAGATTTAGATAGAATGAACTTGTATTTCTCTTTCGAAAACTACAATCTGTTAAGGAATTTCTATGGGAAGCTTGCCTGTATGGCAGGAAAATCGCTTGCCAGGCAATGAATGGTAAAGTCGGCTGGCCAGGCACGTAGACTCTTCGCTGGCGTGGAGAATTCGGGAGATGAGCGGGAGAGGGTGCGGAAGTGGAAGCGGCTGCCGCTAACAGCGTTATGCCATTATTATCGGTATCGTATCGTATCGGTCAGACGAGCTGCCGACACTCGGACAGAATGAGTGATCGGCCAACTGAGCCGCGTGTAAAATGAACCAGAACCGTTGAGTGGCATTAAAATTCTTTACCTCTCCGATCGAAAACTGCAAACTGCAATCATATTGCGCGGTTTAGTGAAAGAAACTCCTCAATATTTGTTTTTACTTTAAGAGCATTATTTAAAAACAAAGCCATCATAGCATACCGAGCACACTGTCTAAAAATTGTCTTTGCTATTTCCATAACTATTATAGCTTACAAATAATTTTATGAGTTTCAAAATCGAACTTACTCAATGTACTTGTCCTTGCGCAACTGCAGTAACTGCAGTTCCGGCTTAAGGGCGTTGATCTGTCGCTCGAGCAGCAGCTCCTCCTTCTTCTTGCTCTCCATGTACTGGTTAAGGACCTGTCCTTTAGCCTGAAGCGCCTCGAGCAGGTTGAGGAGGGTCTGTTTGCTCTCCTGCAGACTCCGGCGGGCGTTGGCATTGGCCAATTCAGCGTTTGCGGCTCCGGCGCCTCCCTCAACGGTCCCTCCCGCCTCTGTGGACGCGCCGCCATCCGCCGGGGCCTTCATGAACGATTCATTGAGCTTGATTTGATTGCGGAATATCTTCTCCGCATTGCCAAAGACATTCTGGTGCAGTTTCTTCTCCTGCAGCTCCTCCCGAATCGCATTGAAGGAGTTCCTCTTCTGCTCCAGATTCTGCTCGTGATTCTGGAGCAGCTGGCAGGTGCGGATGAAGTCGTTGCTCAGCAGACAGAGGTCACCGTGCGGCTGGGAATCCTCTTCCTCGCAGGTGCGCACTATCGGATTGCTCAGCGTTATGTCCAGCGTCTTATTGTACATGCTCAGCGAGTTCTCCTTGTAGTAGTTAACCATCTCCACCACCGAGTTGAAGAGGTTATTCTCGATGAACCCGTACTTGCGGTCCATGTGGCAGATCTTGATCAGCTTCTCGCTGCCGTCCTTCATCAGGGTCAGTGTGTACTCGCCCTTTTTGGAGAGGGCGTCGCGCACCAGGAAGCTGCCGTCCGGCTTTCCATGCAGGATGCCCTTGGCCACCTCCCGCGATATCCGACCCCAGTACCACGGCGCCATGCGCAGTTCGTCCTCGTTGGGATCGACCAGCGATCCGGGCGCCTGGGGCCGCATCGTCGAGTAGTGCAGCGGGGAGGGTTGCACTGAAAAACACAACAAAATAGTTGTAGTACTAGGAATCGGAAGTAAGGTAAGGTTGTTTTTAGGTACAAATTAAGCCCCCTAAAATACTGAAAAGTACAAACTGAACTTTAACAGCTAAGGGCTAGTACTCAACTCGACAAAAAGTCGTCCAAAACAAAAAACTTCAGATGAAAAAACGTTAACAAATTGTGTTTCTTATAAAGTTTTTTGTTTTGGACGACTTTTTGTTGGGTTGAGTACTAGCCCCAAAGTAATTTAAATAGCTAGGGGTACCATCTAATATAATGTAGAAAATAGCTGTTGAAGCACTGATTAGTTCCTCTAATTCCTAAAATAATTAAGATATCCTAGACAAAAGCTAAGTGGTTGCCTTTCAAACGTAGCATTATAAATTGCTAGTGATACCAATTACTGAAACTTGTTAGATTTTTTTAAGATCCTGTAAAACGGATGTCCCCAG
The DNA here is from genome assembly GCA_037075285.1 of Drosophila lutescens. Taxonomy (NCBI): domain Eukaryota; kingdom Metazoa; phylum Arthropoda; class Insecta; order Diptera; family Drosophilidae; genus Drosophila; species Drosophila lutescens. The sequence goes on from JBAMCF010000324.1 coordinate 939,199, forward strand.
TTTTCTAAATAAAGAAAACTCTTATTGTCTATATCCTCTAGTTCTATTCGGGGTGTCACAACCAAAGACATCTAGATTTGAGCATTAATGTATTGGATGGAACATCCCGAACAAGATATTATTGTATCCCATATAAAAAGCAAATTACTAAGAGGTATTCGGTTTGTTATGTTCCAAGCTAATAATGCAAATAATCTCCTTAATATAAATATTTATATTTTTATAAAAACATTCTGCATAAACAGAACTCTTATTGTCCCTTTCCTGTAATCCTAATAATATCATGGTAATGCATGACTAGATCTGCTGCAAAAGGAGTTTAATCCGTAGAGAATTCGATGTCCTGGCAAGGAGCGTTATTCCTCCCCAAGCTTTCCCAATCCCTTCCATTAATAAATATTGGCCACATATTGCTGCCAACATCCAAAAACAACAATTACATATGTGTAAGAACGAGGCATGTAATCGCTGGCGTCCCGGCTCTCTCAATGGCCCTCTCGCTCTCGCCCCCGGCCGCCCCGCTAGCACCCTCCCGCTCTAACGCACTCGGGCCTGTTGCCAAGCGCCCCCGAAACGCAAATACTTACTTTTTGTGGCTCTTGTTGTAGGGGTTTTCAATGGGTCGAAATTCTTGCCCTGCGGATGCTGGGAGTGGAATCTGGATCGGGATTTTTGGGTTGCGGGGACTACTCGCTAGTCGGTTTCGCTATATAGCCTCTGCTATAGCTCACCACCACCAGCGAATGGAGCACATCTTCTATATTCTCGACTTCGCGATTCCGACGGAACACTCACACAAACACACCGGGCGACGCACACGCACGCACACACGCACCAACACCAACGCACACGATGGACACTACGACACTGGTTAAAAAAATGGTTGGCTTAATGTTCGGATTGGAGTGCTTCTTATGCACTTTTCGACTCTTATCGTTGGCGTGGGTGCTTCTCAACTGCAGCTGGCTCAAAACATTCTCGTACGGCGCTTTCGGGACGACAGAAATCGGGGTTTAATCACAATATATCAGCACACCATTTTATTCGAGAAATCGTGCGGTGTTGGACAGCGCCGTTGTTGCCATGCCACTTGCTGCGAGTAAGCTGTCCGCAGGTGCCTCCCAACACTGGCGGTTTCCTGTGTTGGCCAAGGCAAAACTACGTAACGGCTGGGCTAATGACGTAAGGAGCAGGGCTGCCAACTACGCAAAAGTAAATTAAAAAACAACAATGTTTATATTGTAACTACAACTAAATTTCTAAACGAACCTTTAGTCTTATGCACTAGGACTAGGAATTTTAAAATTTAAAGAACCTACCATTTGGTTTGTTCTAGCATGTTTTATAAATAATTAAACCTAAATAAAATCAATTGGCACTCCTGGAAAAAACGTGAGATCAAAACCGGCTGATATAAAATTGTATTTACACTTTCCAACACTTTTGCGCCAAATTCAAAGTCATTGCTTACCATTCTTTGACTCATTTATTTTACATTCAAAAACTTATTTTAGAGCTAAGCTACAGCATATTTATTGTAGTAAGAAAATAGGGACCTTGACGTTTGGAGCCTACTCCATCCATCTGCGTAAATCAACTAGGCAGACATTTATCAATGATTTTGTTTTCTCGTTTTTGTTTTAGTTTTAGTTTCTTTAGTTAGTGGTAGTTATCGTCGTTCTGCGTTTAGGCGTTGCGATTTCTAAGGTTTTTACGTTTAGCATTAATTGTGGCCCGTTTCATCAAAAACGATATATTAGTTAACCAGCTTAGATGTGCCATACATTTTATATAATGCGTATTATTGGGGTTTTGTCTCCTGAATGTTTATCAATGTGGTTTGTATGTTTGTATGTGAGTTGGTGAGTGTGTGTGTTTTTGTGAATTGGGGGGTGGAGTGCCTAGTGTATTTGAATGATGCCCGATTCCAGCAGTTTCATTATCTTATCGGCGATGGCTGGATTCTGCAAGTGTCTGCAAAATAAAGGTTGTTAATTAAAAGAGAGTTCAAACACAATTGTACCCGCTACTCGTGGAGACATGGGTGGAATTGGAAATCTAAAAAGGCAGACAATTGGTTTCTACCCAAACCACTTAATAACAAATTGCTGAGACTTTATATAATTCTTACAGTGATAAGGAGGTATTTTCAGACAATCTTCCCTTTGTGGACTATAAATACCAGGAAATCATAATCGTTAAAATATAACGCAATTCTTTTCACCCAAGCCCCCAAAATTGTAAAGATTTGAATACACAATATAACTTTTATAGATATAACTGTACTGGGGTTGCAAAATTGATCAGCAAAAACTCTTATGTAATTCCCAAGGCCCCACAGCTATTAATAAATGCTAATTGAATTCAAATGGCCAGTTGGCCATTGAAACCGAAAGTTCTAGACCTTGACCACCAAAACACAGCAGAGTCCGAACCTAGTAGCGGGTACTCTGGCTACCCAAAAATAGTTTGTACTTACTCTTTGACCGCATTGGGATCGTTCTGCATCTGCTCCAGAATCATTCGCATGGCTGGATCCTTGAGGATCTGCTGAATCTCCGGATCGGACATGGCGTTCTTCAGCACCTCCTGCGGATTGCGCTGGAAGTTCATCGAGCACTGGCGATAGCCCTCGACGGCCTCCGCGTTGTTGGGGTCCAGCTCAAGGGCCTTTTGGTAGGCGGCCTGGGCCTTGGACTGTTGCTGCATGCCCTGCAGGATTTTGCCCTTGCGGATGTAGCCCTTGATGAACTTCTCATCCAACTTGATGCAAGTGTCGCAGTCCTTGAGGCCGAGATCGAAGGCGGCCAGCTTGGTATAGCAGGCGGCACGGTTGCTGTACAGCTTCGGGTCATCCGGGTTGCGCTTGATGGCCTCGGTGTAGTGCTTCACGGCGTTGCTGTAGTCGCCCTTCTTGAAGTAGTGGTTGCCCTGCTCCTTCTCCTCCTCGGCCTTCTCCGGATTGATGTAGGCCGTTCGCTCCTCCTCCTTGATCTTGGCCTCCACCTCGCTCAGCGAGGTCTTGATCTCCGGCGTGCGGTGCTCGGACATGGCCTTCTCGTAGTAGATCTTCGCCTGCTTGTAGTTCTCCATCTTGCGATAGGTGTTGCCGATTCGGGCAAAGGACTTGGCTATCAGCTTGAAGTCGGCGCGACTCTCGCGTCCCACCTCGATGCCCTTCTCGCACTGCTTGATGCACTCCTCGAACTCCTTGCGCTCGAAGTGAACGGCGGCAATGTTGTTGTAGAAGGTGATATCCGTGGGATCGTGTTCAATGGCAGCGTTGTAGTGTTTCAGGGCCGTCTCAAATTCCTTCTTCTTGTAGGCCGCGTTGCCCAGTTCCTTCTCCTTCTTGGCGAAGTACTTCTTCCTCTCCTCCTCGCTCATGTCCTCCACGCGAGGCTCAGCGGGCTTCGGGGGCTCAGCTGGTTTTGCTGGCGGTGGCGACGGAGCCCGCCGGCTGCGCGTCTGCTGCTGAGGATCTATGTCCATGGGGATGTCGCCATGGGTTTGCATGTAGTTCAAGGCCGAGGCAGTGATGTCTTGGCGACCCTGCAGGAGTATGGCGTTCGTGGGATCGTACTTGAGACCTGTGTGCGTTTGAGGGGGGTTAACCAAAGTGAGGTTAGGTCGGGGTGATTCATGATGTGTTACGGCCCCTCTTACCCTCATTGTAGGCCTCGAAGGCCTTCATGTAGTCGTGCAGGCCCGCTGCGGCGGCTCCTTTGCGGGAGTAGCCCTTCGGCCAGGTGGGATTCAGCTGAACGGTCTTTTCCGCATCCTCCAGAGCCTCCTGGAACTTTCCGGCCTTGGCGAACGCCGCCGACCGGTTGCTGTAGAGCACATGGTTCTGGCCGTCCAGCGAGATGGCCTCTGTGTACGCCGCCACCGCCTCGTCGAATTTCTCGGCATTTAGCGCCTGGTTGCCCCTTTCCTTGAGTTCGTTCACCTGCAGGCGAAGAGAAAGAACCGCATTTTAGTTCGCCACGCCTCCCCTTGACCCGCCCCCCGCACGCACCTTGTCCATTTCTGCTGGCGGAGCGGTTGGCGCTGGCTATGTGCTGTCCTGTTTGCCCGTTTTATTGTTGCGATCTTGAGTGAAACACGCTGCAAATGCGGTGCCAGTGAAAATAAATGCCGACTTTTCTAGAAGCAAAGCAAATCGCCAGGGTTGTCAGAGCAACTGCGATTGAACGGGTGGCTTTCCAGCGGGGTCGGGAACTTGGCTACAAGCGAGGACTCGCACCAGCAAAGTTATCGTTTTTCTTAAAAAGAACTAACTTTGAGAGCGCCACTGCGGCCGAAAAGGGAACCAGTAATCACGGCTGACGTGTTTTTCGCTGCTGGCAACGCCACCCAAATCCCTCTCAATTTAACAGAAATGTTAAGAAATCGCAGGATTTAACATTTGAGAGCGCCACTGCGGCCGAAATCAGAACCAGAAAATCCCGACATGAATATTTATTTTTATTCAGAAAATACCGACGTTTTTCACGCTGGCAACGCCACCAAATCCGACCAGACGCTGCTTTTTACGTGCGGCATCCGAAAATAATTGAAAATAACTGAAAACAGGCTGAAAACACACAGGCGGCGCACCCAATCGCAGTTCGAACGCGTCGCAGAGGCAACGGGCAGCGAATTCACACACTTTGGCCGCCGCAACGACACAGCAGAGCCGCCAACATGGCCGAGTACTTGGCATCCATTTTTGGCACGGAAAAGGACAAGTAAGCGCGGTGTCGCATGGCACACATGTAGCTTCCCCTTTCCCGGGCGGATTGCTTAGTAATGAAACTCCATTCCGCACAGGGTGAACTGCTCGTTCTACTTCAAGATAGGCGCCTGCCGCCACGGCGACCGGTGCTCGCGCATCCACAACAAGCCCACCTTCTCGCAGACGGTGCTGCTCCAGAATCTGTACGTCAACCCGCAGAACTCGGCCAAGTCCGCGGACGGGTCGCATCTTGTGGCCAACGTGTCCGACGAGGAGATGCAGGAGCACTACGACAACTTCTTCGAGGACGTGTTCGTCGAGTGCGAGGACAAGTACGGCGAGATCGAGGAGATGAACGTCTGCGACAACCTGGGCGACCACCTGGTCGGCAATGTCTACATCAAATTCCGCAACGAGGCGGATGCGGAGAAGGCGGCGAATGATTTGAACAACCGGTGGTTCGGCGGTCGCCCGGTCTACTCGGAACTGTCGCCCGTGACCGACTTCCGCGAGGCCTGCTGTCGGCAGTACGAGATGGGCGAGTGCACCCGCTCCGGCTTCTGCAACTTCATGCACTTGAAGCCCATCTCGCGGGAGCTGCGGAGGTACCTCTACTCCCGCCGCCGCCGCGCCCGCTCCCGTTCCCGCTCGCCCGGCAGCCGCCGCCGCGGCTCCCGCAGCAGGTCCCGCTCCCCGGGACGACGGGGTGGCGGCCGGGGAGACGGTGTCGGCGGAGGAAACTATCTGAACAACGAGCGGGACAATATGCGCGGCGGCAATGATCGCGGCAACGATCGCGACCGACGCAAAGGCGGCGGCGGAGGAGGCGGCGGTGGAGGTGGCGGCGGCGGTGGACGGTATTAAATATTCTGGACATTTTTTCAATACGGTGGCAATTGAGAGAGAAAGGACAACGGACAACAACGCCAAGTATCGTGTATTTTATTCTCTGCGTTAGTTTTCCACATTTTTTAACAACACTTTCGAGCTGAGGTGAGTGAGGAGAGCAGAAAGGAAAAGAAAGGAGGAGGAGGAAGGGAAAGGATGATGGGGTGTTCCACCACCACCTATGTACAAACCCCCGCGAAATACTTTACCGAACGCCCATTAGAATTGTAATTTACTATACACACATTCGTAATAATAAAACTGAGTAATACTATATGTATACAGAAAATAAGAGGAAGCTGGAGTGTGGAACTATAATCGGTGGAATTGGGCCTAACTATTAAAATGGTATATATTGACTTATCTGAAAGCCACACTTTTTTTTTGTTTAATTATAGATTGCTCTATTTATTTTATTAATGTATACTTTGTTTATTATCCGATATTTAGGTTTCTTAATAAATTACTTCTTATATTCTCATTAAAGGCAGTGATCTACAATGGTATTTAAGTTTAAAATCCAATCAGTTAACAAGAAAATCTCTTATTCTAGCCTATCTGGCGTCCAAAAAAACAAATTAGCTCAAACGACAAATGGTGTTTCACAACAAAAGCCTTCATTTAACCCGAGTTGTTCTTAAAGTATGTATTTAGTGCACAATGGAGGGCATTTAGGTGATCAAACTACGTCTGACGGAGGACTGGGTGCATCCTGAGTGGCCGCTTCGGCCTGTGATGCTTCTGCATCCCCGGTTCCCTCAGCTCCTGGTTGTTCCGGATGGTGTTGCAGTACGGGTTCCTGGACATTCGGCGTGGGTGTGTCCTTGGCCTCCGTCCCCGCTTGGAGATTCCTTTGCGAGGGGGAGTTTGATGGCGGTACGGGCGTGTCGGAGGAGCTGCTGGACGCCTCCCTGGCCCTCAGTTGCTTGGTCATGTCAATTTGCTGCTGCAGCGTGTATGTATTCTCATGCTTCCGCCGCTGCTGCTGCTCCACATCCCTCAGGACACCATCGTGGAGTCGCAGGCTGAAAGGAGGAGTGTGCAGACTATAGGTTCCCCTGGGAATATAGAGCTCACTTACCGGTCTGCCGATTGTTTATAGTGCACATAACCTATGATCGCCGTGGAAACAGAGACCGCCATGCCCAAGGTAATCCGCGAAGCCGTCGACATGTCTGGTGCTGATCTGTGAAGCTGGAGGTTTCCGCCGGAAGTGCCTGCACTGGGAATTTGGGTGTCGGGCTGTGGGGCTTTTGAGTTTCGGGTTACGACATGACTTTTTGAAAGAAAAACACCAGCAACCTGGAAAGAGAGTGGCCAGTTTGCGGAAGAGAGCTTTGCCTCCTCGCAGTTGCAGGGCGGAAACGTCTATTTTCAAAATCATATTTAAATGGTATTTGTAGCCCGTTTTGCTCATTATTCATAGGACCCACTTTTTTATTTGTTAATTTATTATTAATCATGGGAATTTAAAGCATAGTCCGTAAAATAGCTATTTAAAACTTGAACATTTTAAGCTTCTGGTCGGTCGTCCTAAAAAATAAATATTGTTTCATATTGTTTTTAAGTTTTGTATTTATTAGTTAAAGTATAGGAACTTAGGAAACCAAAATGAATGCCTTTAGTAATTCCGAAAATCGAGTGGAGTTCCCTCGATGTAGATTTATAATCGATATAAGCAAGTGCGCCGAACTACTATCTGTATTTGAATAATCTTTTTTTCTATTTATTTGCAAACTTTCTTATCTATTTCTTTGACGCAATGCCAGGTGAACTACCTAAAAATAAAACCAGATACTTATCGCTCATCAAGAGTTATCTTCTTATGACTGCATTTGGTCAACTAATCTGGTTACTCACTAAATAGCATACATCTCCATGGGCTGCAGTGTGGGTGGAGGCGATTCATTCAGGTGATTGGCCATCATTAACGCATAAACGTGGAGCCCACACTCCCGGAATCCCGACCGGAGTCCGTGGTCCGCGATCCGGACATGCGCAGCACGCACCTGAAGCGAGCAAACGGAGGAGGAACGACACCACAAAAACCGAGGAACCGAGGCAGAAACAGAAGCAACAGCACAAGTACAATGAAAATGAAAACGAGCACAAAAGGCAGGAGGCAACACGGCGTATGGGCAACAAACAGTGCGACTCCAGTTTTCCACACGCTCAGTTGTGCGCCCGCGGTCCAGGGAAAATCGCAGCCGTTCCCCCGAGGAAAGCCAAAAAGGAAATCAGGGAAAATACTTAGCGTGCGTGTGCCAGTGAACTGGTGATTTGTTTAGAGAGTGTCGAAATCAAATGAGAAACAATCAACAATTGTTTTTAAGGGCCATAAAAACCATTAAATTATGAACATAACCGATTTATAAACAAGAGCCGCGGGGAACTTCTTCTTCTGAGTGCAGTCGAGATGTTCTAGATTCTTTTTTTCGAGCGATTCCTGCCTTAGTTTTTGGGAAAGCTTAAATATTTATGTCGGTGACGCAAATATTGATTTAAATTTGTGCGCGCTTTGGGTTGACGAACGCGAGGTGTCTTGACTCAAGGGCCCAAAACACCTTGGCGACGTTTTTTTATGGCCTTATTACAGAACTTACAAAGCTACCGCAAAACACAGAAAAAATAATTGAAATAAATCTGAAAATTATTGAAAATGGTTTTACCTATTAATGATTTATTTAATTAAGTAAGAGTAATTATTGCAACTATTTGTAAAGCAAGTACTATTTTACTTGATGAACAACCTACAACTTCCGTTTTAAAATACTCAATAGTATTGGGTCAATACCATTTCGGAAAAATTTATTGTATAAAATATCTTGACAACCAAATGCTTAAACGTATTTAAAGAAAACATCCGTTGTATTTTGCGCTGTGTAACTTGAAGTTCCCCCTTGGTTTTTACTCGTAAAGGATCCGTAGAGAAAACCTTCAAGATGACCAAAGTTGAGCTCTACAAGTCTCGCGTCTTCGTGACAATCATACACCTGTGCGCCCTGGGCCAGTTTGCCTACGGGCTCTACTACAGCTCCTTCGAGATCCAGCGGAGCTACAAACTGAAGACGAGCCTCAACCGCCGCCTGGTGCCGGAATCGCTGCCGCAGAAAATTAAATTCCTGTCCTACTGGTCGCTGGTGAGTAGATTTATGGCTTCTGCCCATTGAAAGCATCACCTAGAGATATGTGATGAATTATGGGAAATTAAAAGAGACGAGACGGAAATGCGGCCAGCTTCGGTTGTTTCAAGTGTCGGAGACCAGAGAGAAAATCAGCGAAAGGAAAAATTATTCTTATTATTATGCCCGCGTTGGCCGCCCTTCGCATTTATGTCTGCCATATGTTTGTTTATTTGTTTGTCTGCTCGTTGGGGATCGCCCCCCTCTCCGATGTTTTTTCCACACTCCCATGCCTTTTTTTATCAACCAGGCGGGGTCAACAACTGTGGAATATGGAATATGGAATACGGAGGAGTATCTGAATTTCCTCATTCGAACTGCTGTTGCACATACTTTGCATGCAAAAATGCAATCGTTTTCGGCTTTTCTTTTCGCCCCAAGTATTTATTTGCTCAGCGGTTCGCGCTTTTCCAGATTTTCGGTTTCGTTTCGACCACAGAATTTATGGGACTGACGAATGCCAGATTATCTGATGGGCGCCAATGTAAATGTGCCATACGCGGCAGTTGGCTTCGATTTGGTATTCGGTGCTTTCTGATGCTTTACGCCTCATTTACATATCGTTAAAATAGCTTAGAAAATCGATGGAATATTGCATTTTTCTCGCAGCTACTTGGCAACAAAAGAAAACACAAGCAAATATCTCAAAGTGGTTGTCATCGTCGACAGGCGAATTTCATTTTTGGATAGGTAAATAAATATGTCTTGAGGTTTGGCCAATAGTCTGGAAAAGTTTCTACTTGACTGAAGGGAAAATTCCGAAAGACTAATCAAATTAAGGACCCCTTAAATGTTTGGAATGTATGTATGTATCTTCTCCACTTATGAAAGAAATAAATTTGTAAAAAATGTTAAATTAAATATATTACCTTGCATTATGGAAATTTCTTTGTTAAACTTAATTTAATTAATCGGCGAACCATTTATTACAAATTATGTTAACCAATTTTCTGTGTTAAAACTGACCTATTTTAAAAAGTCATTAAAAAGTTTGAGAGTACAAAGAAAATACCAACGGTTGTGGTCGCCATTAAAAACAACTCAATAAATAAGAATACAAAGGCCATTTAAGAAAAGATCTTAATTGCTTACTGAACTGACCTAAAAAGAAACCCCTATATGGGGTTATACAATTTAAATTTTACTTATAAATTGTAAAGAATATTCAGGAACCTTTAAAATTTTCCTTATTTTTTTTTCCATTTATTTATTTGTTTAAATTGAAATTATAAATATTTTTTACTTTTCAAATTTCTAAGACCATTTTCTTAAAGATGGATTTTTTATTTGACAAATTTGGTTCCAATTCCACACCCAACGAATTGACCATAATTCATGTGCTTTAAAGTTTCCATTTCCGTGCGGATTCCAGTGAATGTTTTTAGTTTATTGTTGCACGACCTTGTGTGCCCTTGATTAATGCCTGCCCCGCCCCCAAGTACTTTGATCTAGTGAGCATAAAGTGCTTTATATCTACAGATCTCCACTCGCCCGCCTTTCTTCGTTTGGCGAACTGCTCTTTTATGTAGTCCCGCGATACAAATACAAGTACGAGTATTTTTCGATGCCATTACCATCCGGTTCAATTGTTTTTGTTGCCGATTGGTTCTCTGCCTTTCTTCTGGGCATTCCAATGGCTTCCGTCAAGCAGTCGGATGGGCGGAAAATTGTTTATATCTGCGAAATCAAAATAAAAAATAAACTTCAACTATTTTCCGACAAACAATTGCATTGTTGAAGCAAAAGAGAAATATTATGGGTATGTTCTAGGCCAAATCTGTGTAGTATATCTATATAGTATAGATACTACATATGTTTGTTGTCTGGACACCGTTCAATCTGTTCGATTTCGAACGATTTATTAGGGAAATATTTTTAAAGCAAGATTTATGGAGCGTACGATCCTTAAGTTTTGATAGCCGATCCGTTTTTACTGTTTTTACAAAGTCTTAAAAATATTATTGTCAATATTATAAATGTCACTTAAGCAATAAAAGCATTATAAATATATATTTTTATATCTTTTTTTATGGCGTCTGAAATATGCAGTGATTTTTTTATATCGAAGGACAGACATAACTTGTGGAAGTTCGAGAAATTCCCAAGAGTCGTAGGTTCTCACGAACCCCTTTGATTTTTTGATTAATAGTGAATAATAACCATTTTTCTTATAGGGTATTTATTATTCCCATCTGCCCGTGATTTTGTTTACATCTGCTGTCCCATTTCCCTGGTTTATTTGCGCTGGCTGAAAGGTCTCAACTTTGATTGTTATCCAGAATTTTGTTTTGGGGATTTGCAGATGGAAGGGGAGTGAAAAACAAAACGCCCCCCAATACGAGTGAACTTGCCTCTGACAAATTACAATTTTAGTTTGGAATTCACTCTGTTCGCATCATGTGGTTGCAGTGGCTGATCTGGGCATTTATCTGGCTCCCTGTGGCAATGGCCACCAAGTGGTACGCCGGTGGATTGGACTTTAACCATCCCTCCGCCTGGTTAGATGACCACATGCCGTGTGCCCAGGATTTGGTCGTCTTTCCGGAATATTATCCCGCCTTGTTGCCCTTGCCCGAGGACATATCCATTGATGGTTTGGTTTTTCCGAGAGAGGGGGCGATTCTTCTGGCCGAGGAATCGACGATCAGCTTTGGTTCCACAAAGAATTCGGAGTGTGAGAGTGAGGAGAAGAAGGCCTTTTTGAAGGCACCCAAATCGAGTAAGTGGTTCGATCCTGGCACCTGGACGGACAAGTCCAAGAAGGACATTTCCACCACATCCATGCCAGAGCTTGAGAGGATTCCCTGCGATGACGAGCAGGTTATAATCAAGGGTCACGGCCCTCTGGCCTTTGACCTCGAAAATGTCCAGCACCTGCGGATGGGACAACTCATCCTGGCTGGCTCCTCCATTTCCAAATCCTACTTGGAACAACTCATCACGAGGGACTTGGGACAATTTCTCTTTCACAATGCCGAGGACGTGCAGGTGGAGTACTATCGAGGAGAGCTGTGTGGCTGCCACAAGGACTTCGAACGATTGGTGGAACCGGTTTGCCACAATGTCCAGGAGCTGTGCGAAACGCCCCACTGTCTTTCGCCAGTTCGACCCCTGGGATCGTGTTGCCTCATCTGCGGGGCCACCCTGTCCACACCCATTAATCTTTGCACTGAGGGCGGTAAAAAGGATATAGTAACCAAAATCAATAACCTCATTAGTCAGAAGAATCTGAAGGATCAGATCGAGTTCCATGTGGAGTTTGTGGGCTCCCAACAGTTTGGTAACTTCCTCCAGGCGGTGGTGACTGATCGTCATGGTTACAGCGAACGGAGCATGGACTTCCTGCAACAGCAGCTGGATTATTGGAATAGAACTGGCACTACGTTGAAGGTTTCCGGTCGTCCCTACAATCCGAATGTGAGCTTCTCCTCGATTGTTCTGATCCTGTTCTGCATGGCCCTAGTGGGCGTGGTTTCCGTGGTCATTTTGGCCCACTTTATGCCCGAGAATCCCTACCTGCATCGCATACCCCAGTGGATCCACGATCCGCGGCGCTGGAGGTGGCATCATTTGGGTGTGAGATTGCGACGCAATCCGCTCTTCAATCGCTTCGACAACGGCGGAGCAGGTGGTGGTGGTTGTGGGTCCAGTGAAGGAGGTGCTTCCGGTGTGGATCGACTGGGTATCATGGCTTACGATCCAGAGAGTGGCGAAGTGAGGGAACGACGGGCCTTCGATAATCCCATGTTCGACCAGGGAGCAGCTATTGAAGTGGCCGCCAAGGAGGAGTCGCAGGATCAGGAGGAAATCTTGGATGCCCCTCGCATGGAAACGGGTGATCTGGACGCCAGCAGTGTGGTGGATGAACAGGAGCTTACGGAAATCAATTTGGAGATCTGCGGCCCGGAAACCGACGAGGAGACCATCTAATGGGGTTCTACTCGATAATAACAATAAATGTTACTTTATATCATTAAACCTTTCACATTAAATTTGCTTGAGCATACAAAGAAACTTCATAACTTGGTCCGACGTATACCTATCCCATAAATAGAAATTCCAATTTACGGCCCCGCTTAGAAAAATATTTATTTACTACTTAACCCAAAGTTGACTCCACTTATATGTTGGAGGCGGATACCATGGGATTATTTTTGGATATTACATAACCGCAAATCAATTACTAACGCACAATCGATAAATAGCATGTAACGAAAGCTCAAAGAAACAAAAGAGCACCTGATAATGATACCAGATAATTCAGTTAGCGAGGCTTTAATGACGTCGCCTTTTTTGTCGCGATGGCCTTGCTCCTTGACCTTCAAAGGGGGTGGCTTAGGGCGGTGGAGGAGGGTTATACGAATCGAAATCGATAGTTGCCATTAGCTGCGAACATATTTCGAGAAGCCTTTGTCTCGGCTCATAAATATGGCTTATGTGTATCCACATCTATTCATAGAACGCTCTTGAAAAGGCGCGTGCCTCCCCCTAGTTTGTCATAGGATATAGATATATGGTAGGGGGAGGACTTAGTTCCGATGCGGATTAAGCGTCCGTTTTCGGATTTTATTTTAGCTTCTGTCAATTCATTCTCGAGTGGAAATATTTTGTACCACGGCGATTGAGAGTCCGGTAGATAAGCGCACCTTATCAGTTTCAAAGCGAAAGCAAAAATACATACAGTGAGCACTCAAATTTAGTGTAATAACAAAAATTGAAATTTAATGAAATAATAAGTAAACCTGATTGTCTGTAAAGTGTTCCTGTAATTACTTATTTTAGTAATGCACAGAAAATGCTAACACAAATGTATAAGAACTAAATACACAAAGGTGTAAGTCACAAACGAAACCCATTTAGTGGGCGATCACTGTACACAATCGTATATTCATATGCAATTGCCGCTGGTGACTGGACTCTGGCTATACTATAATCAGTACATATCTAGCACCAGGAGGTTCAACATGGCCAAGCCCAAGTCAAAATCGAAGAGCAAAGGCTCCACCTCACCCGGCTTTAACAAGGCGGTGCAGTTGCTCCTCCATTTGACGGCCGTGTTGCAGTTCAACTATGGGGTGTACATTTTCCACACCCTCGATATGCCCAACACGGTGCCCTTCGCCGGAAAATTCAAGTTTCTAACTTTTATTTGTGCGGTAAGCCTGTAAATTTACATGGGAAATTCTAACACCGGTTAAACGAAAGTGATCCGTTTAGGGATTTATATCACCCAGATTTTGTGGTTCGATTACATATAGACAAATCTAATCGCTTGTTGTTCAGAACATGACTAGAAGCACCAGATTTGGTATTATAGGGTAAATAACAATAAGAATGATTTAAAACACAGAAACACAAAAGATAAAAAAAACAAAATTTATGAGTTTGCATAAAATCTGTATAGGTTTAAAAATTCTTAAAATGTGTTCCTTTAAAATTTTGAAGAACTATGTTTTTAATGTAAAACAGGCTTGGTCTCAACCTACCAGAGCAAAAATATATAAAAATATAAATTGTTACATAGATTGCATCGAGTCCAGCATACCCCGTGAATCCAGGGAAAGATAAAAGTATCTGCACACCTGGTATTTTGGCCCTGCTCCGGCTCGGGCACACTGTTCCACCGCTGGCCCCTTTTTGGGGGTGGCTGCAAGCAGTATTATTTCCAGAGAGTCGGACCAGACCGGTTTGTTTGTGTTTTGGTGCCGTGAAAAATCAATCGTGAGCGAAGATAGCCGAGAAGCAGAGCAGCTGCAGCAGGAAAATGGCAACGGTGCGAGGAAACTCCCTGTACCAGGGCGTCTATGGAGCTCTGAGGACCCTGCTCCACCTGACGGCGGCCGTGCAATTCACCTATGGCATCTATTACGACTACACTTACGTCGAGTTCCCCACCAGCGAGCCGGAGATGCGAATCCACCATCCCTGGGGGGGCAAATTCAAATACCTAACGTTCCTGGATGCGGTAATCTATCTACTCCATCTCCCCTTAGATACACGAACATGCTAAACTCGCGGCTTAAAGTTCACTCGGTTCGTTTCTTGGCACGGTTGGATTGCCTAACTGGTTTACACGCATCTATTAAGCTACACAGAAAAAATGCATCAAGAAAGTAGTTAGAATTCTAGGTGATCAAGAAGATAAATCCTATGGCTTCATTAAAACATGCCCTAAATTCATAAAACTTGAATGATCTAATAGAAAAAGTTTTAAAGACAGGAAAATGTTTGTAAAACTAAAATAAATGTTAATGTTTTATTTGTTCCGTTACATTTATGGACAGAAAATCAACTAATCACAAAATCTCTTTTATAAACGTTTTTTTCGCCAGCTGTAATTCCTTCCACTCCACTTAAGCAACCCCTTCAAAATCCAGCCACATTATCTCACACACGTCAAACGCTCTTCCACTTACAGATAATTCAGGCACTGTACTATATTGTATCGTTGGTCAACGATTTTGTGGGCACCAACGAGCTGACCCCCAAGAAACCGCCGGCGGTGCGCAGGTTCAAGGACTGGCTGATGGCCACATTGGCCTTCCCGGTGGCCATCAACGTGGGTGTGACCTTCTGGACACTGTACGCCATCGATAGAGAGCTGGTCTTCCCCAAGGTGCTGGACCCCGTGTTTCCCAGGTAAGAGCTTTCGAAACCAGAAACCCAGTGGAATCAAGGCAGTCCGAGATTTACTTTCCCATTCATTACTCATTCTTGAATCCCTGTGAATCGTTATTGGACTTGGATTCCAGGCATATCCACTTCCAGTTGAGCAAAACCAAACCAACCAATCAAAAATGTTTGTTTATACCACAAATATTAATATTTACGTTAATGTCGAATTTTTGCTTACACGACACAGTCAGTCATATTTAAGGCATGAACAATATCTCTTTTTTCTTTTTAAAATAACTTACAAATACATTTAGGTTAAGTAGCACTTAAAAAATTATTCAATTGCTAGGTCAGCAATGAACCTATTAAATATTAACCTCAAGACCCTATTATCTTCTTTTTCGTACTAGCATTAAAATGTTGAAGCTTTAACTTTCACTCAAGTATAATTAAATTTTTTATTCACGTACGTAGCTTGTTATGACAAATCACGCGATTGGAATTCTGAATGCAAATATATATTAAGCTAAATAGTTATGAAAATAGCTAAAAGATAAAAAGATTCTTTTTTGGGATACGTTAAAAAACGTAAATACGTCTAGGAGGCCCTAATTTCAATTATATATTTCTTAAGACATAGACTGATAGAATGTATTAATACATTATACATACCTCTTACAGCTGGCTGAACCATGTCCTGCATACCAACATCGTGGTTTTCATCGTCCTGGAGATGTTCATCTCGTACCGCTCGTACCCGAAGCGCAGCCAGGGTCTCGCCGGACTGGCCGTCTTTATGGGCGCCTATCTGGTTTGGATTCACGTGGTGAAGCACTACTCCGGGGTCTGGGTTTATCCCGTGCTGGAGGTTCTGCAACTTCCGCAGCGCATCCTGTTCTTCGCGGCCGTCGTGGGATTCACGCTATCGCTTTATCTGCTGGGCGAGTTCCTCAACAATACCGTCTGGGCCAAGGAGGTGAAGCTGGCCAAGCGCAAATCCAACTAGGAGTAGGCTGTGTCCCGTTTCTGTTCCATGTAGTCGCGTTTAATTAGCCACAATATACAAATAATGATTGACGACGACTCAGGCTAGTCTTGAGATTATATATTTTGTCTGTATTGTACGATCTTCT
Organism: Drosophila lutescens; assembly: GCA_037075285.1. Taxonomy (NCBI): domain Eukaryota; kingdom Metazoa; phylum Arthropoda; class Insecta; order Diptera; family Drosophilidae; genus Drosophila; species Drosophila lutescens. The sequence continues at coordinate 955,734 of JBAMCF010000324.1, forward strand.
CAGCCAAAGATATTGGTACACTGTAAAGAAGTCTGAAGAAGTCGCACAAAAAATGTGTAAATGAATAAACTTAAACTTGCCTGATAAACTCGATAATATATTTGACATCCTTAATGAATTGTGAAAGTCTTTAATCGTAATAGAGAAAACCGTTTGCTAATGATATTCATTCTTTTCTTATTACGAATCGCATTGTAATTGAGATTATAGCCGTAGTTTATATTGAGAGCGCGCGCGTCTCCTTCGGTTTTTATTAGATCAGCTAAGTGAAATCGCCTTCTCGATTGCAACAACCTCATATCAAGGCACTCCAATACAACACCATCTTTGAAAACCAGTGTTACAACCTGTAATTCAATTCTAGTATTGTAATAAACCGATTCAACTCTTTATTTACTGCGAAAATTGTTTTTAAATGGTGGTGGCAAAAAAAAAATCGAAAATGGTTTTTAAAATATTTAAAAAGTTTAACGGGACTGCCCACTTTTAGAAAATTCACCGGAAATAGCTACAAAATATATGCAATATATGCCAACCTTCAGAAAATTAACCGGAAATAGTTAATTTGGTTCAAAAAGCATACAAAATTGAAATTTATTTGTCTAATACACTGAATAAACTTTTTATTTAATGTTTTAATTCATTTTAAATGTGAGCACAACATACATATAACAAGTAAGAATTGACGGAAATAGCTATTTGTTAATTTACTAAATTAACATTTCTTTACCGATTTTTTGATGAAGAAACCAATCTGTGTTGGCAGTTCTATTTGTATTCATTATTTAAATGTATAATTTTTCATAAGTTATTTATATATTAAAAGCTGCATTTGGCTTGAAAATAGCTATTAAGCTGGCACTGAGTTCGTCGTGTGCAGCGCCCCAATCAGCTGTTCGCTAGCTTTCATTTGTTTTGATTTGCTCTGCGTGCGTTGGCTTTTCAGGCCTATTATCCGGTTAAAACCAAAATGGGCAGGAGCAAGAAGCAGGTGCGCGAGTTTAATGCCGCCAAGGAGGCTGTGGAGGCCACCAACGCCCGGCTGGACACCTGCAACGATGCCTACACGAGCGGTGCCTTCAAGTACCTGAGATTCATGGTCCATCTCCTGGCGGCGGCTCAGTTCTCCTATGGGATGTACTATCACTACTTCCGGGTGCACTGGCCCACGGATTTGCTGGACGAGGACGAGCTGAAGGCCCGCTGGGGCGGCAAGTTCAAGTACCTCACCTTCCTGGATGTCATTCTGCAGGCTATCTACCATTCGCTGGCCCTTCTGAACGATCTCTTTGGCGATAACAAGGTCTCCGGGGAGTCAAAGTCCAGGCTGAGATCGGCGAGGGACTATGTATTCGCGGCCTTCGCCTTCCCCGTCGCCCACAACGTGTGTCTCTCGTTCTGGGTAATTTACATCTGGGACCGTGAGCTCATCTTTCCCTCGGCGCTGGATGCAATTTTCCCCAGGTAAGTACCTCAGAATACGTGGCAACTATACAGAAGGAAGAAAAGTTTATTATAAATAATATTACATTTAAATTGAATTAATAATCATTAAATTCTTCATATAAATGTATTATGGAATATAGTATGTATTAAACCATCGTACATTTTTCTTTCTCTGTAAATGTTATTTTGTTTGTAGATTCGGTTCTACATACTATACATTTGTAATTTACCTTCATTTCTCACCTTTTTCAGCTGGCTGAACCACGTCGTGCACACGAATGTTGCCCTTTTGGCCATCATGGACCTGTTTACCTGCTTCCGCCGCTATCCCAGTCGACTGGCCGGCATCACGGGCAACGTCTCCTTCATCCTGCTCTACATCATCTGGCTGCATATCGTTCGATACTTCAGCGGTGAGTGGGTGTATCCCATTCTGGAAGTGCTGCCCTTATACCTGCGCTACCTGTTTTTGGCCCTGCTGGTGGGCTTCAATTTGGTTTGCTATCTGCTCGGGGAGTTGGCCAACAGCATTGTCTGGGCTCCGGAGTTCAAGCTGCTGAAGCAGCAGAAAATCAAACAGGGCTAGAATTCGAGGATTTAAAATCGATTTATTAGTTACACAAAAGTATGAGATATTTTGTAAACTTATAGGCACTGTTCGAGGTACGATTTGATTGCCGAAAGAGGCTCTTTACTATCGTACTTAAATGTATAATCTAGGAGTCTAGTTTAAAGCCCAGTACCCACGGCAAAGGAAAATGATCAGGAAAATAGTGTCATTGACATTTCCATTGGCGTGAGTAGCAGGATTAAGGAAACATTCATTCACAAACGTACACAGAGATTCGAAATGCTTACGAGCTAAATGGGAAGATGGATTTGTATAATAACGTTCGCTGCTTAATGTCTATGAGTATTCGTAATTCGTAGTTGTAGTTTCGCTTATACTGCTCAATAAAACAATTAAGTAGAAATGTAAACTGTATAAAAAACGTACATTTAACCTGCCTCGGTTTTTTTTCTACTTCAGTTACTTAAAAATGCCATATATTTTTATATAAAATATCACTTTCTAATTCTTGTAAACTAATTAAAAATTGATTCGAAAGTATCAAGTTTCAGTAGTGGTTAATAAAATTTAAATAAAAAACATATTTGAACGGACTAAAAAAATGTAAAAATTAATTATATTTTTAATTCTTACGCAAAGCTGCTAACATTCAATTTTGTGGTTAGCAAATTGTATTAGACACTGAAATGCTAAAAAAAGGTTTAGGACCTTTAAAGTGATTTTAAACATTTGATAAACTTAAAATCTTGCATGTAAAACCAAAACAGGCTTTAAGAACCTCTGAAAAGTGTTTTAGAAACTTAAGTAAATGCATCAATTGATCATTTAGTCTTGCTATTTTGAGGGCAGCAACAATATTTTGAGCTTGTCCGACTCGCTCATAAACGAGGGCTCCCTGTGATGTCGATGGGCATGGCCCAACAAGGCCTGAAGCTCGGTGCCTCCGCCATCTTCATTAGCTGCCTCATTCCTTTGCCTGCTGGCTGCATTCAGGAGTCGCATGGCTTGCTGCAGCTCCTCGTCTCCGTAGCTGGGAACTAGCTCGAAAGGATTGGCCTGAATGCCCACATCGCAGCTGGTTTTGCTATTCCTGCTCTGCGGTTTGCCCATGGACATGCCGGAATAGGAGCTGTTAAGCAGGCTGCCCACGTCCAATGCCACGTCCAGTTCTTCGGAGGAGCAGCTGAGCGAGCGATCATTCGATCGATTCCTCGCATAGTCCCTCTTGAAATCCTGCAACTCTAGACCAGTGGTCTTCGGATGGCTCTTGCGCGATTTCCTCGACTGACGACTTCTTGTGGAATTGCGCGAATGACGATTGCCATTGGATTCGTTCGATTTCTTCATGTTCTTTAGGAAATTCGCCACCTGTTTGTTATTTGGCAATTCTTCAATCTGGATTCCATCGTGATCATCCTCACTAAATTCCTCCTGTTTCACAACCATATTGAGATCTTGTATCTTTAGGGAAGCTTGCGAATGCTCCTCTGAACTAGAAGTCATATCATGATTTTGAAGGAACGGGAACATGAACTCGCCGTTATTGTGCAAGAATTGTTTAAGGATGTTGGGATCCAAGCCGGCATTCGCCGTCCTTCGCTTCATTGAGCTGGTATAATTGTGTTGCTTTTTGGAGCTGTGTTGGGCAAACACGCCCACTTTGTGACTAGCATTGGGATAAGTGGTTTTCTTCATCGCAATGACCTGTGACTCCACCGAAGTGCTGCTTTCCCTTCGCCTGCTGCTCCTTCCAGTGGCTGATGCTGTGTAATCCCTCGCCCTGTGAGTTCTCTTGCTGCCGGAGGAGCCCACATGTTTCCGCCTCGATCTGGATGCCACTTTGGTCTTCATTTCAGCAATTTTCACTGACACCTGTGAATCCACCGAATTCCTACGGGATTCAACGGAAACATGACGAACACTCACGCTGATCTCGGAATCCAGGGAGTTTTTTCGCGGTCCATGGCTCGAAGAGTTACCTGTGGCTGCTCCCGTCAAAGCCATGCGCCGTTTAACGCACTGCGGGAGATATGCCGCCCAAGTTGAGGAGATGTCGTTGGTCTCCGAGGAGTTCAGATCGTTCACATCGAAGTTGAGGCCGACGGGATCGGTGTGAGTGTTGTACAGCGTAATGGACAGCCTGCCCTTGTCCTCGAAATCCTTCCGCTTGGCCCACGTCTGGGCTATGACCTTGTGCTTGGGCATCTTCACTTCCTCGACCACCTCCTTTCCGCACTTTCTGCAAGTTAAACAAGATGTTTAGTTGAAATATCCTATCTGCTGAGCGCAATGAAACGTACTTTCTTATATACCGCTTCCAAGTCTCAATTGAAGATGGTGTCCAGCACCAGGTGGACATGACTATTCCAGAGCTAAAAAGACACAGCAAATGCAACTGCAGGACGCCAACACTGGGACGATTTTCGATGCGACATGAGCTCTTCTCTTCGAAAACAGAAGAAATTTTACAGCTGCACAAAGGAAATATATAAATTAGCATAAGAAACAATAAAGTACAGGTGCTCAAACTCACATTATAAACTGCCTGAAGCTCTGGGCCCATTCCTCTGCATGCCTGAACTCGGTAACGTGACAAGCAATGGCCACCAGGATGAAAACCAAGGTAAGCAACGCACAGATTCCCATGCGCATGATGATTAAATGGATTTTGTTGCTCGCAGAAGTTGACTTTATATCGTTAGCAAAGTGCTTCAGTCCAAAGAGCATCACCATGCCGCGAGTGATGAAGTAGCCACCAATAAGGATCACACCGCAGAGCGGTCCAAGAAGTAATCCTGCCCTCATCGGGTGATTGATGTAGCCCACAAAGCAGATGCCCACAATGCTATTGCCATCCACCTCACTGAACGCCATCGTGGTAATGGTGAGAACCAGGGGCAGTGACCAGGCCACCAGGTGGAAGTAGGAACCCTTCTTATCGATGCGATCCTGGACGTGACCCATGGCCCTCCAATGCCAGGCGTAGGTGAGGAACACGAACCAAACCATTCCGGCGGTGAGGAAATAGTAGACCAGCACAAATATCACGATGCAAGAGAGATTCTCGCCGGCCGTGGGCTCCGAGTGGCGAAGAGTTCCATCCTTGCGGCACACGATGTCTTCCCGCGATCCCGAAGTGAATTGCAGCAGCCATCTGTAAGTTATTATTATAATTATTATAATAAAAAGAGAAAATCTCGATCAAAACTCACCCTACGCAAGCAATTAGGAAGCACAGATTTATATAGAATACAATCACAGCCGGATACTTGTTGGCATTCTTCCAGTCGATAAAGAACGTGGCCACCACGAAGAGATTCGAAAGAAGGCACAAGCTGCCAGCCCAACCGATCAGCTTGTGGATCTGCCTGTGCTCATCATCGGTGTACAGCGGATCCTTGCACCTTACGCCGCAGCCCTCGATGCCGGGGTAATAGCTGGCCGACGTCTCCGTCGCCACCAAAGGACTCAAACACTGACCAGTTCCGTTGAATTTCATTCCTCGCGCTCCGTTTGTGCATTTCGTCGGAAAGAGCGTTTCGTTGCAGCGCAGGAATTTTGGGAAAAACGTTGTGTTGTACAGAATGCGACAGGGTTCCAAGGTAATGCGGCACATTTCGTACGAGGGCAGGTAGACCATGTCCTGACCGTTGATTTTCTCGCACTTTGGCTTGAAGACGGCGCACAAAAAGGGCTGTAAATGGTGGAAAATGTGTTAATCCGGGCTTTAAATTAGGGGTAAAAGAATGTTAAAATCTATCTTTCCATTTAGGAACAGGCCTGATGGCTTTCTGGAAAATCTATCGGTTCATTAAATTCCACTATTGCAATCAAACGAATCACGATCAATTTAGTGGGCCTAACGTTTCCTTATCGGAAAAGATTGCAACAATCAAACGAATTCGTATACGGACTGATTCAAGGGGTGCGGTCATTAGATGCCATTTAGATTCCCCACCTGTATGGCCGCCCAGCACTTGGGCACATGCTTGAGGGCGTAATAGTCGTTCAGCTTCTCGTTCAGCTCCTTGTCGTTGTGGAAGTCGGTGAGATCTAGGCTGCTCAGTTCATAGGGCAGCCGGGAGCCAAAGCAGCTGTTGGTGGCATTCGTGGTGGCGTAGCAGCGGGCACGCCGGACGCACTGTATGTGCCTGCTGTCCAGGCCATCGAACCAGGGCTTGTCGTCCTTGCCGCCCTTTTTGGCGTACAGCCGGTAGTTGAGTGTCCCATTAATGGGCTCCAGTTCCACATCCGATTGCGTCGCACTCGCTGGCGTTGTGCTGCCAAACTTGGCCAAACTGGCGGATGCCTCGGCGACCACCCACAGGCAAAAGATCGCGAGTTCCAGGTAATTCCTGAGGGTTAAAAATAGCCATGTCACTTTGAATTGCTCCATCCATCGCCATCCCGAGACGAATTACTCACATGTGCATAATGTTCGGCGTGCGCGGAAAGTTAAAATACTGCCTCTGCCAATAAAAACCATTAAGTAGCCGCTGCCCTGCGTGAATTTCAATGGGCTGGGGTGCCCGCTCCTTGTTTGGAGGCTCTTCAATGCATCGTGGCGGCGGCTTCGGCGGAGCTTTCTGGGTTGGATTCGAATGTCCTTGAAGCGGCTGGCAGTGTATTTAAAGCGGAGAAAAAACACGGAACCAAGGAGGAAAACGAAAATAAATGCGACTCGAATCGAATCGCGGACAAATGCAACAAATGTGCGACCGTTCAGCGGCTGATCAAACATACCTGCGAGCTATCGATATATATCGATATAACAAAATGTTTACTTTATTCCTTTAAGTTAAAACATGTAAAATTCGCTTTTGTATTGTTTTTAACTGACTAAAAAAAACTATTAATAGAATTGCTAATTTGATTTTAAAGCAAATAACGCGAACTTATAATAGCAATTCAACAGCTTAGGGAATCCCCTCATTCTAAAATTTAAATAACATTTTTTCGACTATACGGCAAGGCCGCATTCGTTGCATGGCATTTTCACAACGCGCGCGCAGCGGTCACTCTAGAACGCGCGGTATCGATACCATCGCGATAGTTCCGCAAGCATCGATGTATTTTTTACATCCCTATTCTGCAATATTATTTCACGGTCCTAAAACACGGAAAACAGGGCTTGGGACGTGGTTGGATTCGCACAAAAACGCAACTAGAAGCCATGGACGTTGCCCCCGCACCGCCCGTCAACTCTGGCGGCGACCAGAAGGCCCAGCAGACGCCGATCAGTCCCAGTCCAAATCATCCGCACCAAGCGCCGGCCGCAAACGCAAAGGCAACAACAATCGAAAATGGTGTACAAACAGGAGGAGCGAAAAAGCCAGAGAGTTGCGGTGAGTAGAAAACGGGGATTGCGCGATTTGTTTGTGCAATTTAAGTGGTTTACTTAAATGTTTACATATTTTTTGGCCCCGCAGAACCGTCACATTCCACTGGGACGACGGGCCAGAAGGACGACAGGGACGAGGGCAAGCCCAAGACCGAGCTGGCTGACAAAGTATTGATTACCATATGCAGCGCCGATCGCAAGATCAAGAAGACCTTCATGTCCTTGCCCACGCGAAAGGATGTGATCGATAAGGGTGAGGAATTGGACAGAACTTTAATTGATTAATATATTTTTAAAGGAGTTCAAACAGTTGATACATTGTATTATTTAGAAATATAACCCAATTTGCCCAGTTGGAATTCATTAGATTTCTGTATTTCTGGTTATTTATTATATCATATTCATTTTCTAACGTAAACATATTAAAAAATTTGACTTGTATAGTAAAAACACAAAAAAAAAAATTCTAGTGCTAAAATATAATTATAAACTGTTTAAACTTAGAAAATACAATTTTTGTAATTCAATTAAATTTAAAATATATTAGATATAAACACATTTTCTCCACTCCTTGTTTAGCCCATAAATACGGACTGTGTGGCAGCACAATTGTCCTGGAGAGCAACGGCTGCGAGATCTGCGAGGACGACGTGCTCTTGTTCGCCGCCAAGGAGAAGATTCTGCTCATGCTCCTCGCCGAGTCAGAGGAATATGTGGTTCTGCCGCCTCCGTCACCGCTCAATCGTTCCGAACGCGCCGGCAGCTCGGTGGACCCCAGCTTCTATGCCAACAACAGTATTGTGTCCAATCCAAACGATTCGACGGTCTCCAATGACGAGACCCTGTCGCTGTCCAGCGTAACACCTTCGAGTGCAAAGAATTCGGCCTTGTTCAAGGAGTTCTCCATACCGTGGAGTAAGGTGCCCGGGGACATAATGAAGCTGCTGAAGGGAAAGGGCAGTTTGGGCAAGCGCCTGAATACCCTGGCCAACGTTTTGGTGGAGGCCCTCCGTGAAATATCTGCCCACATCCCCATACGAGTTTTCCGCCAGGTTGCCCAGCAGGCGTCTGAAAAGTACCCGGACTCCCTGCTCGAAAAGGACCGTGAGGGTCAGTTCATAGCCACCACGCCGCAGTCGCTCATCTCCAAGATGATCAACCGGAATAATGCGCTTAACAAACCGCAAAAACGCGGCAGCAGTTCGGGAACCTTCGAGATTCACATCTCCAGCAAAAAGCGAAAATTCGGCGGTGGTGTCTCCAATGGCGATGCCAAAGCACTGGCTCTCAATAGGGATCTGGAGCAGAAAAAGGAACTACTTATCTCCAGCTACCGCGGCAGTTCCCCTCTGGAACAGTCGACCATTATCGAATATATGAAAGAGTGCTTTCCGCTGCAGCGCTCGTTCTTCAATAACAGTGAAAAAATCCCGGACATCACGGCCATCAAGGACAATTGGCCATATATTTTTGACAAGGCTGTGCTGTACCAGCACTTCGAGCTGCTCATGTCCATCGATCCGCGGGCCTTGGAGAAACGCTTGACCGGTGAAAAGGAGCGCTTTTTCAGGTTCTTCAAGAGTTCCAAGAACAAGAAGATAAACGCTCTAGAGGAGAGCAACGCCAATTTGCTGCGTGGCATAGCGTATCATTTCAATGAGGATCCCGACTACATCTTCAAGCACCTGGAGAGCGGTTCCCTCAGCAAGGAAGCGCTCCAGAGCATGAATCCCACAAACGCCCCCTGGGTGGCTCTAGTCAGTAAGTATATTAAAATAAATCGAATGATTTCCAAATAGTAATCTTCATCTTCCTACAGATTCGCCCATAACAACGGCCGATGGCGTGGAATCGCAATTGGAGGCCAAGGTCTACATCGAGGGCCAGATAATGGCCACGTTCGCGGCCAAGGATGACGACCTGCCGGACATTCTGGCCCAGCTGATCTGCTACTACTATACCTTCAACATGATGTACCCCAAGGAAGCCAATCAAACACTCGAATTTATCGTCGTTTACTTTCTGCAGCACTCGCCAGAACAAGTGCGATCGGCCAAGAAATCGGTTACCACCAACGGCAAGTTTAATCAGCTAATCGCCAAGCTGGCCAACGCCAATGGCTGAAGATCCGATCTGTATTTAGCTGGCTGGAACCATCGCGCAGCGGGCGTCGCTTAAATCTCCTCTTGCTCCTCCCGCCGGTGGAGGGGCCGAATTCTTTTTAGTTTATTTATTTTCGCCGACCTATTCCACATGTATTTGTACCACTACTTTTAAGATTTGCATAAAGTGTGTAGTAATGTTGTGTATACATTTCTGATTTGTCACCCGAGTAACCGTCTTTTTCATTAATTTGGCTAGCTGTTTTTGGCAGAAAAAAAGAGATCCCAAAGGCTTATAATTTGTAAAAAAAAGGTATTCATTAGTATTGTTTCAATAACAAGTTTCAGATGGAGTCACGTTTATTTTATGTAAATTTTTCATTGCTTTTCTTGTGAAATGGATTGTTCGCTTTCTTTCCCTTTTTCTGCACTGTACCTTTGTCATTGTCGCTTAATTTCTGAAAAGGATTGCTTCCTTTTTCTTGGCCACCAATATTCCGCATTTGATTTGGGTTCCTTTTCAAGTCTACGATGCAGGATCTAATGTTACCCTTTCTATCATTTAGTTGTATGCCCTTTGTGAGCTGCCTTCGGTAAAAGTTGCGATCCCTGGCAGTGAAGTTCTCAACGGCCGTTGGAAGTTCTCTTGTGGCTGGCTTCTCCTCCTCCTCGTTGAAGGACTCCCACTTGGTGGTCTCCGATCGGTTGGCCTCTATGATATTTCGCCGGTGGTTCTGCTCCCGCTGCTGCATAAATTTCTTGGCATCCTCGGTGTCCACATCCTGGTGTGCTCGTTCCTCGGAGTCATCAATGATGTCGTTCTTCACATGCTGCCATGGTTTGGCGCTGGTCTCAGGCACGGGCGGCACAAACGGCTTAACATACTTCTTGGGCTTGAACTTTTGCTTGCCCCAAGTTTGGGTGCGGTAATTCACCCTGTTCTTATGTTTCTCCTCTCTTTTATTCGGTTTCATTTCAGTTTCTAGTTTTCCCCGAATTTATTGTGCTCCACACGGCTTTAGAGGTGGCAGTTCCATAGCGTGGCTAACTTTTCGAATCCAGCGGGAAAAAGCTAAAAGCGATCTTTTATAATTTCCTTCTTAATAAATAATAATTTTACATTACATTTTATAATTTCCTTCTTAATAAATAATAATTTTACATTTAGTGCTTCAATACATTTATTTGGTTTTATAATTGCAATTGAATTAAAACTGGCTAACTGGATATCAAACAGTTTTGGCTAGAAGGAAGCTGGCCCGGCAGCGCTATTGACTATCGCTTTTTATCGATAACAGCCAATCGGCTCAACACGTGCGCCGCGGCTAGCGGTTCGTTTTGATAAATATTACAAATTCCAGGATGCAGAACGGCGGAGGACATTCCGGCTGGAATAGCTCTGGGGACCGACACCACTTCTTCGCCGATGGCTATAATAATAACCAGCGGCGCAGCGGTGGCGGCGGAGGAGGAGGAAACCAGGGCCAAAATCCCCAGTCCAATGGCAATTGGTCGGACAGAGGCAGTGCAGGTGGCCAGCATGGGAACGGTTTCAACAAGTTCAAGGATCCCCAACAGCCGCCCAATAATCAGCAGCAGCAAGGCAGGAGGAGTGGCAGAAGAAGAGGGGGAGGAGGAGGAGGAGGAGGAGGTGGCGGAGAAGGAAGAGGAGGAGGAGGTGGAGGAGGAGGAGGAAGGGGCAAAAGAGGAAACCGCGGTAGGGATTCCAATAAGCGTGGGGGCCGCAACAACTCATGGCACCCCAAGCAGCATCCAGTTAGCCCCGGCCAAAATAACATGCTGTACTACGATAATGTGGGCGACTTTACCGATGACCCACCTCTTCCTGCTCCCTCACCTGCACCCTCGTCACACAGGCAGGAGAGCCTGCCACCTGTCTCCTATACTGCCGACTTGGCACCACCACCTGAACCGGAACCGGAACCTGCACCTGCACCTGAGGTGCCTCTTCCACCAGAAGAACCCACCACCGTGACGCTTATCAACATCAAGAAGGAGGTTGAGTCGCTGAAGCCCAAGCCACAAAGAAAGCCAGTAGTTAAACCGGAACCCAAATCTCCGACAAAGAAAAAGGAAAGCTCGTCCAGTTCGTCGAGCAGTTCAGAGGAGGAATCCGAACCCGAACCAGGCGAAATGTTGGGCAGCACTAAGCCCGCAGTCGTCACTTCCTCGGGTAAAACAAAGGCTAGCAAGGCGGTTGTGGCATCCACGCCGAAAGCGAAGGTTGTGAAAGCCAAACCCGTTTCGTCCTCCGACTCGTCATCATCGGACTCGGATTCCGAGGACGAACCCAGTCGGTCATCAGCAAAGAGTAAAAAGTCGGGTAAGGAAAAGGAGACCGAGGAGGAGGTGATCTGCATGGGCACTCAGGAGCGCCAGTTTACCATTACCGATGAGGAGGAGGAGGAGGAGAGCAGTGAGCCGGAAGAGGAGACCGACAAAAAGGCAGGAAAGGGAAAGAACAAGAGTAAAACCCTCGACGTGTGTGGCATCTGCGATAAGAAGGTATATAGTTACATATATGATTTTCATAATTATTTATTAACAAAAATTTAATTTCAGGGCCACACATCCTTCCAGTGCCAGATGATCTGCCGGAATTGCTCCGGACGCTATCATGGCCTCAAGAACTGCCCGAATCCGCCCAACCTGAACATTGCCATGCAGTCATTCATGGAGTTTGTCATGCAGCAGATGACCGTCTTTCATGCCGACCAGCGATTTGCCTTTCCTGCTGGCACAGTTGCAGCCGCAGCTTCAGTGCCACCTGCAGCTCCAGTCAAGGTCAAAAAGGACAAAAGGGTGGCTATTAAGAAGGTTGCCAAGAAGACCCCACAGAAGCGGATGAAGGTGGAGCCGAGGGATCAAGACGAGGACGACGATGATGATGATGATGCCAGCGAGGCCAGCAGCGAGAGCGAGGAGTCCGAGTCCAGCGACGAGCCGCCACCAGCACCTGTGGCCAAACAGAAACGGAAACGCGGCTCAAAGGCTGCCGCCCCCGCCGCAGCAAGTCTACCAGCTCCAGTGTTTCCATTTTCCCTTCTGGGCGCTCCGGGCGCCCCTTACAACTCCATGATGTATCCCTATGGGGCGCCTTTCAGTTTTCCTAAATAGTTACCACCTAAGTTAGTTTTAGAAGATGATACAAGCATTTGTTGACATGTAGTTAGTGTGCTAACAAATTGTTAAATTGTATAAAACATAAAAAGGCATTTCAAACCGATTTTATTTTTATTTTTTTGTTTTTAAAATGGGTCAAATTAAAGCGCATAAATTTCTTGAGAACTATTTTTACGGGTATTCCACTTTAAATTGGCTAATTTGGGACACACTACTGCATAAATAAAAAACTGGGTGAAATTAAACAAAATTTTGAAATTCCAAAAGTTGAAAAATAACTGCTGTTTTGGAAAATTTTCTTTTAAAAAAGAACTTTTACAAAATGGTTAAAATGAATTAAATAAACTGGTTGCAATCTCAAACAAGATATATTTATTCTAAAAATTAGGTTCAGTTTATTTTTGTAAGATTAAAATCTGTTTGTTTTAAAAAAATATAAAAATCGATAATGGAAAAAGTTTGTGCCGCCCTGGCTATCGGAATGAATCGGGCCTGCGCACCCCTGGTTGTTTTGCCAGCTGTTGCTTCCACGCTTTCGGACAAAAATACAACTTATTGGTGTTTACTAGTGAAATTTGAGCTAAAACTGATGAAAATAAGTGCAAATTTATTGATAGATTTGGACTGTTGTTACGGTGAGTGTTTGCTTTGACTATTACTCCTTGAATCTATTTAGTTTCCTTAAGGAATACACCAATACATTGTGTTTCTTACTTGAGGCTCATAACATTTTTGCTAAGCTAAACAGGTGTTTGCTTAGACTTTTAGAATTAAGTCACTTTATTGACCAACAAACAAGACATTTTCTAACCACAACGAGATCGAATATAAACATGGCACGTAAATTTGGGACATATTCCTGGGAATCTGAAGTAAGTGTCTGAAAAGCCTGCCTTCACATGAAATTTAAACGAATTATTCTCCGCTAGAGATAGGAAATTTCATCATTGAGAGCCTGTGAGCCTCCTCCTCAGGGTGAGCACAGGGCCATGGCTTCGCGTTCCCGCTCGGTGCCGCAGGAGGCGGGGTGATTCGGTCCCCGGGGATCGATGCCCGGCTTGAGCAGCGTTTGCTGCAGCTCCCAGATGATCTCGCAGGACAGAACGCTCACGGCCAGCTTCAGCACCGACTGGTAGTTCAAAGGATTCACGGCATAGCTGAGGATGCCCTTGGCAATCTGCTCGAAGAGGTAGCTTCTGTCCAGCAGCAGCAGCTCCTCGCGCACCTCCATCATCCGGTTCTCGAAGTGGCACTGAATGGCCGCAAAGACCAGCTTGTCCAGCCCGACCAGCAGATCCCGCTTGAACTTCACCAGGTAGTGCTCGATGAACACGATCTGGTTGCGATTTAGGTGCGGCAGACGCACCTTGTCCTGGATCACCTGCTCCCCAATCTGGCTGACCACCAGCGAGGCCAACGAGCCAGCCGGCGTGGCGCGTCGTTCGCCACACGGACGGATGTCCACGAACGGATGAATCTCGTAGCTGCCCACGCCAATGGTGCTGGCCACGCCGCTAAAGGAGACGTGGGAGGCGCGCGAGTGGTTCTTTGCCGGCTTGGCCACCGATGGCGGCACCTCCATGGCCTTGTGGTCCCTGGCGAAGCCGATGATCTGATAGGCTTTCTGCCAGCGAAAGGGATAAGATAGTAGATAAGTTGGACAATGAAACACTTGAGTCAACCACTTACATAGTGCACATATTTCTTGGCATCGCAGACAAAGTCCTTAATGCGCGAGACCAACACTTGCATGGCGCACTCGTCCTCGCTGAGATCGTCATTCAAACCCGAAATAATGTAGTCCAGAATGTATTGTGCCGCCTTATAGATGGGATCATCTGGGGCGAAGGTGAGAGCGGTCTGACCTTCCATGGCAATGGCTGCATTAAGGGCGTAGCAGAGCTCGCTGTCCAACAAACCCTCGAAGGTGGCCTGGTACTCATCGCAGAAGGATGGCTTTCGCTCCTGCAGCTGCGACTTCCTCTTCTTGCGACGCTTTCGCTTCGGCTGGCGTGCCACGACTGCCTTGTGAGCCCTTACCTTGATCTCGTCCTGAATCCGCTGCCACTTCTCCCTGTAAACAGCCTTGTGCCGCTCTATGAACGCCTCACGCTCCTTCTCCACCTCCTGCAGCAGGTAGTTGATCCTACGCTGATTGGCAATCCGCTCATCCAGTCTCTTTCGCCACGACTGAATCTGGTGCTCGGTGTCCTTGACCAGCCTCTGTTTCCTCAGTATTCGCATGTTCTTGTTGAACCGATCCTTTTTGAACTGGAAGAGCTTCTTCTGCTTGATTAGCAGCTTCCTCATCAGATCCTGGCACATACCAATGTGCGCAGCTACACGCATATTTGTGAGCATCTTGCGGTGTTCCAACAGCACATTCTGCATAGAGGCCAGGTTCTCCAAGCGCTTGAACTTCTCATATGTGATGTTCAGCAGGTGGACCTTCCGCTCGTGGCGCTCCTGCTCCTGCAGCTGCTTCCTGGCCAGAACCTCCTCTGTGCACTGGTGCCGTGCAGCCAGATTCTGGTGGTCCTTCTTAGTGATCGACTCCGCATTGGCGATCAGCATTCGATCGGACTGTTCCGACTCGCGTCGCTTGTAGGCCTGCAGAATGTAGTACAGCTGGGACTTGTGCAGCTCCTGGCGATGCTGGTTGAAGTCCTTCAGGTTGCAGATCACATCGTTGTCCTGCGTTATCTCGCCATTCTCCCGCAAACGCTTTAGATTGCGCTCGTTGGAGTAGAAGGTCTTTAGATTGGAGTCGTGCAGCGGATTGTACTCGGGTATGTGCTCGGTAACAGAACTTTCGAACTCCTGCTTGCCGCTCTTAAACTGGATTGAAAAGTAAAACCAATCAATATAAATATTAACTTGATATTGTACACTTCTCTCTTTGTTTGATCTTCAAATATGTTAGTATGAAATCAAAAAAATACGATTTTGTTTCAATGTATATTCCGCGAATTCTTCACAGAAATGAGACCGCAAATTCTTTAGAAGGGAATATTTTAAATACCTAGTTAGTATAAACTCGATAATTGTTGCATTGCATTTTTTTTACAAATCAAACTGATAATAATATCAAGCTTTTTTCTTTGCATAAAGCCTATAGTAAGTGATTCGATTTTATAGGTGAAAACAAAGTTACCACTTACATCCTGACCGATCTTGTTCTTTGAGAAAATGACCTGGTTGTCGGGACACTTAAGCATAGGGAGTTTGCAGTTGAGGGGGATCAGCTCCCAGCCGGGCAGACTGTTTATGGGCAGTCCGGTCTTGAAGGAGATCATCTTCAGCAGGGCCGGATTTCCGGACACCTTATTCCGGCGCGGCAGCGACAATATATCAATCATCTTGTCGCTTTTAATTTACTCTAACCCAAATTCGTGTGTTTAACTAACATTTATTCTCTGAGCGTTTTTCGAAAACCAATTTCAAGTTCGTTTCGAATTTTTAACTGTAAACAAACTGCCTACTTCTGCATATCTTATTTGCTTTCTTTTTCAAAGCTTTAAAATAAAGCTCTTAAAATGGGTAACCATCTGGCTTAATGGGGTTTCTTCTTCTTTTTTTATAGTTGAATGGAAGTGCTTAGGTCTGCTTATCAAAGCTTTTCTTGTTACCGGTGTATCCTTATGTTGGGTGGAGGGGGAGGTGAGGGTAGGTGGGGTGTTTTAGTCCTGTTTCGTTATCGTTGCCAAGAGGCAGGCAATAACACTGAACCGGAAACTCGAGAAAACTCAATAAATTTGCCAGCAAAATTGAATAAAATTTGGCATTGAGTTGTTTACAAAATGCGACTTTTGATAGACTTCGTTTTGTGGAAAACATTAATTTTTTTTATTTATAATGTATTTTGATTTTATACATTAACTTGTGAAATTTTTTTTTATTTTATTATTTTTCCACTTTAAAAGGGATCTAAAAGTACTCGTATTACTGGCAAAATATTTTAACTAAACCGAGTCCCACGGTCTAATGTCAACCATCAAGCGATTTTTCCAATTTTATCTACTTATCATACGCAAAATAAACAAGGTCTTGTATCCCAAACGCATAATTTTGGTGTTTGTTTTGGTAATTTGCGTTTCGATTTTACGAGGCCAAATTGGGATCGTAGCCCGCATCATTAGTTGTGCTTCAGCGGATTCCCGGCAGTTTGTCTGGGGCTTACATAAATCCTCGGCTGACTATCCGTCTCCATCTTTCGCTGTCTCCGTCTGGGGCTTATGTTCCACCCGCTTTCTCCGGCGCTGACCTCGTTTCCCGTCTTTGGACAACTCTAGATTACGGACATCTCGAGCATAAATATTTACCAATCGTTCGGTCAGGCGACGGCATGTCTGCATTGGGTTTTCTTTGGAAAATACCCACCCACTCCAAGCCCACTATCGTGTATCTTCCATGTAAATAAAATCACATCAAGTGCTGAAAATGTACTTGCTGCAGCACGTGCTCCAAATATTCTCTCGAGTGTGCTTTCCATTTCATCTAACACCTACGGCGTCCCTTTTTACCTCCCGGCCCCTCTGTGTCGATGGCATAAATAAAAAACAAGAGA
The DNA here is from genome assembly GCA_037075285.1 of Drosophila lutescens. NCBI lineage: Eukaryota > Metazoa > Arthropoda > Insecta > Diptera > Drosophilidae > Drosophila > Drosophila lutescens. The sequence goes on from JBAMCF010000324.1 coordinate 972,905, forward strand.
GAACGCTATAGTCGGGTGCCCCGACAATCAGATACCCGTTACTCAGGTAAAGGGAGTGCGAGGGAGATGGAGATAGAAACTTTGAACACGCATAACTTTTTAACGAATGGTCCGATTTGAAAAATTTCTTCTACATTTCGATAGGTATTGATAAACACAATAAAACTGCATTTTTACTTTTCCGAAATATTGAAATTTTTAAAATCGTATATAAGCGATTGTGGGCGTTAGAGGAGGCGTGGCACCCTTTTGAAACAAACTTGCGCTGCGTAGGAACTCCAAGAATCTTCATGCCAAATACCAATCTTCTAGCTTTTATAGTTTCCGAGATCTCAGCGTTCATACGGACAGACGGACAGACAGACAGACAGACAGACAGACAGACAGACAGACAGACGGACAGACGGACAGACGGACATGGCTAGATCGACTCGGCTAGTGATCCTGATCAAGAATATATATACTTTATGGGGTCGGAAACGCTTCCTTCTCCCTGTTACATACTTTTGCACGAATACAATATACCCTTTTACTCTACGAGTAACGGGTGTAATGATGCTGGTATCCCAAAAAAAAAGGAAAAACCAAAGGTGCGTGCCAATCTCCACCGGCCTTTTGTGCTCTCCTGTCCCATTTAACGTTATATAATAGTTACTTCCTGCTTCAATATGAGTCCCAAGGGATGACAACGTGAGCCATTCGGCTAACAAGCTAATAATCCTTTGGGAATGAAGATCTAGCATACATTTTTGGGCTCCTACTATAATTATTGGAGTTAAAATTATATACGACTTTATAACAACCTATTTTACAATTTTTCTTTGATAATTAGAAATTAGTTTATAGCGAATGTCCACAGAAATATTTGGAAACTTCAATTCACAAAGTTTTCCCCTTTCGAAATATACTTAAAAATATAAAGTTTGGAAAATACTGGGTAGTTATGGGTAAATCTTAAGCGATCACGAACATATGTACATATCTGCCATGTTGAGCCACCCCCAAAATTGCCAACAAAATCATTCAATGTTTTTGTTAGTGGGGGGCGCAACCCCCCTTCAATTTTTGTTAGTGGCGTACGCATGTTTTTAGAAAATGTAATGTAATGTTTTGCCGGAATCGTACGTAATTTTATCACAAAAAAATATAATCTCAAAACCCCCATCGCAAGTCCTTAACATATACCCCTTTTATTCTGTTCATCTGACTAACGGTACCGGCAAAACCGCACACAGCTGTCTTTAACTCTCTCTTTCACTCTCATCTGATTTGTTACCACTAGAAATTGAATTGACAAGCGGAGACTTTCAACTGTGAAGCTTTCACCCTTCAATCAGCTGAAGCAGCTCATCCAATCCCGTTCAACGGGAGAGGCTTTCTTTCGCACTCTCTTTCTTACTTGGCGTTTGAGAGCGACTTCGAACCGTGAGAGGGAACATGAGTTTGGAACATTAGTATACATGGTTTCAGTTTATTGGACTACAAAGATGTAAATCATAACGAAATAAGAAATATTGCATTACATTTTTATTGAATCTGTGAAATGATTTAACTTTTGTAAATATTTATTATTAAAATTTAAAATAGGATACGAACATATACAAGAATTAAAATTAATATTTGTAAATTTCAAATATTAAATTTTTTTTAGCTGTAAGCTTGTGTTTACCAACAGTTATAAGCAGCTTTCGGATGCCATAGGAATTTGGAAGGGACGTCAAACCTTGTCGAACATATGCTGCACTCAGAAAAATAATCGTGGATTTTTAAAATACTTTTGAGACTCGCAGCTTAAAGTTAAAAAAAAAAGTGCAATTCAACTAATATCTAGCTTGTTATAAAGTTTTTAAAACGCAGGAAATTTATTTTTCATTTTTGTCCTAAATTAAAGGCATTTTTTTTTAGTGTTGCAGCACTGTTTGACTCAATCGAAAGTCGGGAGCTTCCAAGTTGGTTACTCTGCGTGGAGTTGGTTCGTTTGGTCGCGTCGGTTGAAGGAGTCGGTTGTGCGTTTTTGAAGCGCTCCAGTAACGGTAAACGCGAACGCCATCGCCTGATTTACTGTTATTTTAACTCAGGACGCCTGTGCCTTGTGTCTTTCTGCGTGTATGTATGTGCCTTTGTGTGTGCTCGCCTGTCTCTTTGTATGTGTGTGGGAGTCAAACAAATAGAAAAACGAAAAGGAAAATCATAGAGCAGGAATTCCGCAAAAAAGGGGGTGGCGACCATCCTGCTTTTCTGCGCCCGCTGCCAGTGTAACCACCCCCTCACAGTGGCAACAACAACGGCAACAACAACCACAACAAGGACTTGAGAATAAAAGTGGAAAAACAAAATACATTCACGTATAAACCGTTAACTGCGCCATTCACAATTCGCAACAACAAATAGAAAATTGCAAAGGCAAAACAATTAAATTGTGTGTGTGCCAAAAAGAGAAAAAAAGAGAATCATTTGAAAAAACCAAAAACAAAAGTGAAAAAGAAGTTGGTGAATAAAAATAAAAGTTGGCGACTGCAAAAGAGAAAGCCAATAAAAGGCTGTAATAATAAAAGCCAGACGAAGTGAAGGACATAAAAAAAGCATAAAAAGGACTTTGAAAAATACAAGAAAAAGAGTTGAACACCAAAACAAATGAGATAAAATAATAAAAACAGTTAAACACCAAAACAAATCAATTTTCAATGGATATTTTTTACATTCAAAGTAACCATATTGAAAGCTAAAGTAATAAAATAGCAAAGTTTAAAATTAAACAGTAGCAGGTGGAAAAGTATTAAGTCAAACGAACTCACTAAAACTGCAGACCTACACTGTCATTTTCTGTAGTCCCAAAGCGACCATTTAAAACATGCTGAAAAATCGTTTGGGAATTATATGAAGCCCTTCTGGAAGCACCGCTGGATTGCATCATCCGTCGAGGGCGTGGCTAAGCATCGAGTGTAATGTACAGCTGTCAAGCAGGACCTTTCATCACTCACACATCATCATCATCATTATCATCATCCGAGGAGACATCTTCTCCAGACCCAACGACACGATGTCCACAACAGTTGGACTAACTGGGCCAAGACCGGGAGCCAAAGGAGCCAACGGAATAGGAGGAGTCAGGGCGGAGACGGATCACATCATAACCATCAGCACTGCCAGCCTGACGGAGTCGAGCAACGAGGAGCCCATCAAGGGAGACGCTACTTCCCAGTCCTTGGGACTCCCAGTTCCACTGGAAACTATCGGTTCCAGTGGAGACCAGATTGAGAGACCAAGGAGTAAGCACCACCACCACTTGTGCCGACTATCCCAGCTGGTGAGCTACCAGAACAACATCGCCGATGTCCAGCATCGGAAGGGAAGACGCCTCCACGGACTGCAGCTGCCACTGCATCCCCTCCAGCTTTTTGGCTGGCTGGTGCTCCTCTTGTTTGGCGTGGCCAGCTACTGGGTGCTCATCCCGGCCTTTCATGCCCGCATCCAGGGACCGCTTTACGGTCTGATCACCGGTCTCTACCTGGTGCACATTGCCTCCCATTTGACCGCACTGCTGACGGATCCGGCGGATAAGGAACTAAGGCGAGTGCATCGCAACGATAGGATTGTGCCCGAATTTGATCGGACGAAGCACAGCCACGTGATTGAGAACGGGCGGTGTCATCTGTGCAACATTCGCACTTCCTCCAGTCGCACCAAACACTGCTCCGTTTGCAACAAGTGCGTGGGCAAGTTCGATCACCACTGCAAGTGGCTGAACCACTGCATCGGATCGCGCAACTATGTGGCCTTCCTGATGTGCGTGGTCAGCGCGGTGGTGGCCACCCTGGTCATCGTGGCCGCCGTGGTGGCCCAGATCGTCTTCTACTACGTCCAGCCGGATTGGCTGAGCTTTTACTGGTGTCCCATGGAGTTGAGCCACCCAATGGAGGGTGGCGACTATATAAACATCACCCTGAGTCTTGGCAACAACGGCACCATGATGCTCATAGAGCAGGATCAGGAGGAGCCGGCGGAGGAGGAGCTGGCAAACATGACGATCTCCACACTGCCCACCCTTCTGGAGAACTTTACAGCCCTGATAGAGGCCAGCACCACGCAGGCGGGGATTAGTCTCACTAATCACACCGTCACACAGCCCGTAGTTTCTGGGATTGGACTGAACGAAACCATTTTCCTGTTCCTGCTCGGCGTTTTGGGACTACTCGCCGCCGTGAGTGCAGGATTGCTGCTGCACCTGTGCTTCTTTCACATCTACATCTCGTTTTTGGGACTGACCACGTACGAGTACATCAGAAACCATCGACAGGCGCAAGAGGCCAAGACCAAGCAGCTTCTGGAGGGAGCTCCCAGTGTGGGAGTGGCCAAAAATGGCGGAGTACACTTCTCGGCCTCTCTGCCCGAGCCACACAATCCGTCCAAGTCGTTGCCCGGGGGTCAGCAGCTCTACTGCTGCTCCAGTGCCCCACATCCCAGCCAGCTGCAGGAGGCGGCGCAAGTGGTGGGTCAAACGGAGCAGTCCCTGCGATTGCACTGCTGTGCCAGCTCCAGGGAGTTTCACCAGAGCAGGCAGGCCATCTACGTGTGCTCCCTGCTGGAGGAGACGGTGCCGCAGATTCAAGTGGAAACGGATACGCTGAGTAGCTTCCATTGCTGCTCCAGCTTTGCGGCTAGTTCCTTGCAGCGCCGGGTCAGCTTGGCCAAAGGATCGCTGATCTCGGCGGAGCCACGTCCCCAAAGGCCGGCCACCTATCTGCAGTACACCGAGCAGTGTACCCTTTGCACCTTCCGGCTGAGAAGGGGATCAGGATCGGCGGCGGGATCCTCGGGAGCGGTGAGCAGCGCCGGTGGAAGTAGTAGCACTCGCACTCTGACCAGCCAAACCGGTGGATCCTCATCCTCGGCCACAGCAGCTGGGAATATCTCAAAGCATCAGCGTTGGCGAAGGAAATGGAATTGTTGCGCCTCGGTTCCGGATAGTCCCGATGTGCCCAACGATCTCCTGGCGGCCCTAACGTTCCGCGAACGCGAGGAGGCAGCAGCAGCGGCCAAACTGAATGCCCAGGAGCTGCCCATCCAGTTCATACGCACCTTGAATGGTGGTTTGGATCAGGAGTTGCCCTTGAAAGGTGCGACCGCAACTCCCACGCCGCCCAGAAGCTCTCGGCTGCGTCACATGCTGCGCCTATTGGGGCGCTATCGAAGACCCCGGTGTCGCCATGGAGCCACGCATCATGGAATCGCGGCCAAGGAGCATCAGAATCATGGCGGCTCGGCCATCAAGCAGAATCAGATTCGACCGCTGCAATTGCAGGCGGCTGGACGAGGATATGCCAACTCCACGGCCACGCCCACACCGCCCGCAAGTTCACCGACGAGCAGGAGTTCCATGGAGAGCAGCGAACTGAGCACCAGCACGACGAGTCCTGAGCTAATGCTGCTGCCCACATCCGTGATAAGGGACGACAGCGTGACCACCTATACGCTGACCTTGCCGCCCGCCCTGCCGCCGCCGACGAGGAGGAAAATGAACCAGACCTCCCAGGAGCTGGCGGAGTTGGCCGAAACCCTTGGGTTTGCCAGCCATCATCTGCAGCACAATCAGCATCAGAGTCCGCAGACAAACAGCCGAACGCTGCCCAGTTTGGGCAATGTCTATCGGCGGCAGAGGAGGAAGCACTTCCTGCGGACGCGATCGCCAACTCTTTCGCCCATTCACGAGTCCGGCCTCTCGAATCCGACGTCTCCGCAGCCCCTGAGGCATCTCCACCACCACCAGAACCCAGCCAACTCGAACTCCAATCCGGCCAAAGCCACGTCCTCGCCTCTGCTTAACCGCAACGGAAACTCCTCGGCGCTCCTCGTCCAGAATCTGTGCAGCTTGGCGGGGGAAACACTGAGGAAGACCGCATCCAATAGCTCGCTGCAGAGCCTCAGCTCCAATTCGAGCAGCACATAGAAAAGAAGAGTGTCCTCGATGGTTTCTGTTTAGTCCTTAGGTTAGTCTTATCCTTAGCCCGTAGTCCCCGCATCCCAGGCAGTTCTGTTGGAGATCCGGAAATCAATTAATCCGCAAATAAGCATCGAAAGTCATAACTAAAATCAATTAAGCACGGGGAGGAGTGGGTGGAGGATTGGGTGGTGGGAGCTGTCAGGGCCAGAAAGGAAATTGCCTTTGATGCGATGCGGTTTCATGGCCCAAACTTAATTACCGCTTTTGGTCGGGGGGCTCCTTTGTTTGAGTTTGTGGATTGCATATTTGATTTATTAAGAGTCTGGTGTGGAGAGGTAATAGAAAAGATTGGAATTTTCGCTATAAAGTAGCCAAGATATTAGTTTTACTTCTATGAAGAAAACTGTTTGATTTATTTAGTTAAATTAGTTATTTAATAAGTTCCATATCCAATTTAATCTTAATGAATTAAGTCAACTATATTAATTGGATAAATACCAACAGCTTTCACTCTTTTTATAATATTTTCAAATACTTACCTAAGTTCCTAACTCTTTATATTCTTTTAAGACATACAAATAAGGAAATCCTAAGAATTAATGATTATTTTCTTTTATTAAAGTTGTTCCTAGATAAATACTGAACGCTTAAATCTTCTTCTTATGCTAATTTTTTAACCAAATTCCCTTCGAAGAATTCCTTGCATTTTCTATTTCCATCGAGAGCTTTGTAGTTCACATCGTTAGTCACTAACTGCATCGAACTGTTTTCCGCCCCAAACTAAACAACTCTTTGGCATCCTTTGAATGACTTTGCAGTTGAATTGATAAAATATGCAACAGCATGTGCTGAAGAGTTGAAGTTCGGGTGGCCTTTCCCCTAGAGTTTTCCCACCCCCCCTTTGCTGGTATTGATTTTCATTTTGGAAAATGTGTAAGCGAAGGCGTCGGGTGATTACGTATTGTATCTGGAGCTGAAGGTTCTGCTGTATCTGTATCTGAATCCGTGTAGCCGTGTATCTGGCGTCATCCCGCAGCCAAAAAAAAGGGGAGAAAAAAAAGAGGGCGAGGACACAACTGCAGCATGTTGCCAAATTGTTACGCAAATGTTTTCATTCGATTTAAATTCAAATGCCAACTGCCGATGGCAATTGTCATGGGTTCTAAACTTGATTTTGACGACTGTCTTTGGGCCCATTAAATATGCCCAAGCTGAATAATTAAAGCGGCACAAGTCAGGAAAACAAGAACGACAAAACAGAGGAGAAATGGAAATGCGTCAGGAGCGGGATTGGATTGGATTGGATTGAACTCATGTGCTCTCATCCCTCTCAGTTGTCAGTCGGACAGCTGCTATCGGGGCTAAAAAGCAGTGATAGGTATATGGTATATGGATAGACAGCCATAACGACTACGCACATGACACTCCGGGTTCCAGGCTTTTTATCAAACCCCCTCCATCCTACCATCCAAACGGACAGTCGGCGGTTCGTGTTATTGAAACTGACAGCAGGAAGAGTCCATTTTTAACCGGCGGCAGGTGGGCAGGGGGATGTGGGCGTGGCTGAGGTGTCAGATAGATGGGTTGCTGGGAAAAGAGAATCGTTTTGAGTAGAGGAAGTGACCGTTGAGTGTGATTAGTTTTTATTTTAGTGCCCATTCCGAATCCATTTGTATTAGCCTCAATCACAGAATCTGTACTCTCGGTTTTAATGGGTGGCACATCAATTGGCCTTTAAAAATACAATTCTTGTTTAAATATTGTGGAATATTTAAAATGAAAGTTATGTTTGACCGTTCAATGGTTATAAAACTACTTATAAACTTGTAAATAAGTTGCAAATTTATTTCGTGGCAAGACTTTTGTACTATTAATCAAAAAAATCGAAAAGGTCATGCATAAGTTTGGAACAATATGCCCTTTACAGTTTCAATTAATTACACTACACTTAACCACTGAACTTTGGACTGTTGAAAGTAGTGCCCATTAACTTTAAACCATGATAAATTTGTTTTCAAAGTTAGGAAAGTTTTCCCGCCAACATTAAGAGAGAATTCAGGATAGAGTCCGCTCATACTTTCAGCTTGTGACGACGTAATCCTAAATAAAATCATTGGTATTAAATTAGTTTTGGTTCTAGCTTCTAACAGATTGGCTTAAATTGGTTTATAAGGTACTACAAATTAGTATTGCTAGGTGTGTATTTATTTGAACTTTCTGAGGCCAAAATAAATGGCAAGTTAATTATAGAGACCCCATTCTTGGCCACACACACGGCAAATCAACTCGACTTGACTGCAAATATTGTTGCTTTGAAGGGATGGGGATGCCCCATACCCAGGGCTACATGGATACGAAGAAGGAGACAGCTGAAGAAGAGGGGGAGTGGAAGAGAGAGAAAAAGAGTGTCATTGAGCCCGTATCTAGAAAGACGCGACTTCCGGCGGACTGACATGCATTTTAGCAGGTTGCCTCGGCTCGAAGCAATGTTCGTTTCAGTTCGTTTGCAGTGACAAGAGACGGACGCCTGGTAAATGACTGAAAATAACATAATGCAACGACTATAAATGGATCTTCAATGCAGACTGTGCTGCGCTGACAGCTGGAGCAACAATTTTCTTTCCCTTCTTATTTTCCCTCGTTTATTTCCGCAAGCAAAACACTCTGCATACTTTTGAGGGCGCTTCTGTGGCTCCGTATCTGCCCTGCAAGCAAAGAGGCGATATTTCTATCGCCTATCGTCCAGAAGTCACTTCTTAGTGACTTCTAGAAGATAGAAACACGATAGAACACATTTTACAAAAACAAAATATACATCTATCGCGAAGAAGTCACTTCTAAGTCACTTCTGGACGATAGAAAGACGATAGCACACATTTTACAAAAACAAAAAGGGTCGCTATCGTGCAGAAGTAACTTCTGAGGCACTTCTAGGCGATAGAAATGCGATAGCACACATTTTACAAAAACAAAAAGGGTCGCGATCGTGCAGAAGTAACTTCTAGGGCACTTCTAGGCGATAGAAATGCGATAGCACACATTTTACAAAAACAAAAAGGGTCGCTATCGTGCAGAAGTAACTTCTGAGGCACTTCTGGACGATAGAATGGCGATAGAACACATTTGACTACCTAAAAAGGGTTGCGATCGCAAAGAAGTAACTTCTGAGACACTTTTGGGCGATAAAAAGGCGATAGAACACATTTTACAAAAACAAAAAAAAGAAAGGAATTTGGTTTCATTTTTTTGAATTTTTTGGGGTACAGTCCGCTTTTGGCTCTCTCTTTATACCTGAAAACTACCCTTCTTTCTCTTTGACGTACGCACTTTGTATTTTAAATTCAAGCGTCAGTTCGTTTCGAGATTTCTTTGTGATCAGTGCGATTTATTCTGAATTTCTGTGTTTGTGATGAAATGCGGAGTGAACCCGTTATTTTTTAAATATTACATACCGCGTACGGTGAAATATAAATAAAATACAATATTTATTTACATCAAAAATTAAAGTGATTGGAGAATTCGAGATTTAAGCGTGTACGATCAAGGCTGTCATGCGAAAGCAAAAGGAATTACTTGGCGTGAAACTCTGGGCAAACCGAAAACTTAACTATACTCCACTTATTTAATTATAAAAGGTAAATACCTTCTCCGATTTTTATATGGCAAAATTTTAATTATTTTTCTGTTGCTTTAAACATTTTCATAGACGGAACACGGAACTGGAATTAACTAAAATAATACAACACCATTTCCTACAAGCTTATGGACCGTGCTTACATGCCGCAATGCTTTTCTAATTACTCGTATATATTTTAATAAATGTGTTGAAAGAATAAAAACGAAAAATGAGTACAAAAAACATATATTTTCCTTTTAACCATTTTCCATTTGGGAAAGGGTCTTCTAGGTATCTTCTACAAGTGTCTTCTGAGTAACTTCCAGAAGTGACTTCGGCGACACTTCTACAAGTGACTTGCACGATATCGCATTCGGATCGCCGAAGTCACCCCCGTCGGGAAGAACTGTTCCACTACGGCGGCACTTCTAGAAGTGTCGCCTAAGTCACTTCTGGAAGTGACTTCCGCGATATCGCATTCGGATCGCCAAAGTTACCCCCGTCGGGAAGAACTGTTCCACTACGGCGACACTTCTAGAAGCGTCGCCGAAGACACTTCTGGAAGTGACTTCCGCGACACTTCTGGAAGTCACTCAGAAGTGACTTCGGGAAGTGTCGCCGTAGTGGAACAGTTCTTCCCGACGGGGGTGACTTCGGCGATCCGAATGCGATATCGCGGACGATCGTTTTCATCTTCTAGACGTCACTTAATAGTTACTTCCGCGATAGAAAATGCTTGCAGGGTGTGTGCGTCTGTTTGTGTGAAGGTGGTGTGGGTGTCTGTTGGTGTGTGTGTGTGAAAATGTTTAATTTGATGGCACTTGGCGTTAACATTTCGAATTGCACCTGCAGCCTGGAGACACACGAAGCGCACAGAAAAGCCTTCGAGCTTCATTACGTATCCGACATGTGCGCCACATTCAGTATGCCATTCGTGTGTGTTTCGGTAAAGGCCGTGTGACAATTCCAGAAAAAACACTCCCATATTTGTATTAGGGAAAGTCGCATTTCTGTACTTAAATTTACAAAAAATATTTCATAGGTAATTTTATCTAGCTTTTAAGCAACTTTAAGTTTTCTAAAAAAAAAAACCATTTGTATCTTAGTTAAAACTTTCTAAATTGAAAAATTAAACTTAAAGTTGAAGAATTTGGTCAGTAAATGTATTGATTTATGTCGTAAGGTTCAAAGTATTTCTTATAAATATGTTGTTATATTACAACTAGCATGTTTGCCATCTTCTCAACTATAACATTTGTATTTGATAAGTTTTCTTACCTTTCTTGTTTCCATTTTTCCTCAAATACATGTTCTTTAGTTGTAGTTTTGTGTAGCTCGAAGGCTTCCTCAAATTTGAATTTTAAATACGAATCACCGTATTTTTGGCTCTTTTCTCCGCTCTACGCAATCTTATCCTTTTGGTTTTTTTGTATACCGGATTTTTTCGTTTTGCTCTTGTATCCGAAATGCATATATTCATCCGGTTGTCTGACCATCCACTCACACTTCAGAGGCGTCCGTCCATGTGCATGCACCTGGGGCAACCAGGAGACACCTGGAGGATCTTCGTATTTCAGTGGTTGAATGCTTTCAGATGGATATAAAGAGATAAAATGAAAGGAAATACCAGTAGTGTGTGTGCGTATTTATTTGTATAAAAATATATTCGACTATAATTGCATGTTCGTGTCATGTTCTCTGGTTCTCCTGGTTCTCCTGGCTACTGACTACTGACCACGCCCCCAAAAGTGGCTGGGGAGAACTGCCAGGCAACGCCCTCGATTTTTCTGTGTGATTCCCGCTTGTGGAGTTTTGTTTACGAGACATAAAGCAGAAATATTATGGGTAGAATTGGAACTGGGGCCCTCTCACCCACTTGACTGACTTTCCCTATGGCAACAAATGCAACGCAACTCATGTTGCTGTTGTTGCTGCTGTTGCTGTCGCCCTGGTTATAGCTGTGCATCAATTATAAAACATTTTCTTGTTGCCGTTTCAATACTTTTTTGACATGCAAGCCGAAATTGTTTTGCAGTTTTTGACAGAGAGATAGAGGAACACTTTAAAGAAAAATACACAAAAAGACATTTCAGTGCTAGAAAATAATATTTAAAATGAATATTTGAAAAGGGAAACAACGTTTTGTAATAACTTAAAATTTCCAAAATCACCCGAAATTGTGAGATTAAATGTTGACAAAATGTTATTTGGGGTTAGGAAGTCGTATTTAACTTTAATTATCTGACAATGTTTTTTAAAAATAATATTTACAATTAAATATATAAACTTAAATATTATTTTCAATCCTTACATCATTTATGAAACTTATATTATAGAACCAATTTTTTGGTTTGGAACTAATTTTTTTGTTCTTGTGTAAAAGCAACACCTACTCTGAAAAATTTGCTAAATTTCTCAGGTTGCCTGTGGGATATGCAAACGAATTATGATTGATTGGGCCTGAATTGGGTGCGACGTCTCATCAGTCCAGACAGTCGCCTTCGCCTGCAAGTGCTCCTCCTGCTCCTTCTGCCTTGCCCCTTCCTTTTCCGGGTTGTTATTAGCAATGGTAGTTAGGCTAACTCCAAATCCCACTCCTACGGGCCTCACCCACTCCTTTTGTTTTCCTAGCGACCTGCAATGACATTTTCAGTTGCTTTGCTTTTCCCTTTTCGTTGGTTCAACGAACTTCTGGCTCTTTTGTTGAATTCTCAGTCAGGTGGAATATTCAGAACACACAGACATAGGTGGAACCACCCACCACCTCCTCACCCCCTCCCTAATATGCTTTTCAATTTAGTTAATGACTTTCCAGTTAGGCCCATGAACCGATTTGTGGGTAGGTCCCTGGTAACTTAAGCTAAAACAAATTAACGAAGAGAAAATAAGAAATATAAGAAATGTGCATGAGACTGGAAACGAGGTGGTATGAAAATTGGGAAAGAAATGTAAGAAGGCAAATAAAAGATTGAAGAATAAAACAATAATTATATTAATTTAGCCCAGCCAACTAAGTGTGAAATTAAAAGCACGATTATATAAAAAATATATTTTGATAAAATGTGCAGTTAACAAAGTCCATTAAAAAGAAAATAATTTTAAATGAAAAAAAGGGAAGATATTAATGGGTATGCAAAAAGATATTTGAATAAAGTGAAACAAGATAAAAGGCCCAAATAAGTATGCTATAGAAAAGAGTTGAATCATGTAGAAAAATTTGAGGACATGCTTTGTACTATAAATAAAATAAAGATGGTTTAATCTAACAAAAAACAATGTCGATTCTGTTTTCGTTTGATCTTTTTGCTAGTATTTTGTGTACTCCGCCCCTTTAGAAGTTAGGATACCTGTAAATCGCTCTCCGAAAATAAATCGCAAAAAAGAGCAAAGACAGAAAAGCGAAATAAAAACGCCAGAGGACCAACAGAAAGTGGCAACAACAAGCTGGCTATAAAACTATCATTGGCCACCAGGTGGCAAGTGGCTGGGTCATCATGATGATTGTCGTTGCTCAGAGGGTCGCTTCTGACCCCCTTTCATTGGCATTTTAAATATTTACCAGGCCAACCGAATGGCGAATAGTTTGTGGGGCTTCCGAGGGGCTTTGGGTTCTCTTCTCCGGACGTGTTGACAATTTCATCGTGCGCAGCGGCTCCATTTGCAGAATTTGCTTCACGTTGCGGTCATTATGGTCGAGTTACCTCCATCAGTTTGTTCAGCGCCTCTGCGGTACATTTTTCGCTCCCCTGTTTGCTCATCAACTGCTGTGCGCACGCTGCGTATGCGCTATTTTGTGGTTTCTGTAAGTAGTTCGATTAAAGGAAAGATTATCATGTTTTACTCAAAAATTGGTTATTAATAACATAATAAATACGAAGAAATTTATTTGTTTGAAATTCTAAAATTATATGATTTAATTTGACCAATAAACAGTCCTAGTAATCGATAACCAAAAAGGGAAAAAGTAAACTCCCTTTCAAAAATCACTCGGAAGCATTAACATTTCTTATGTTTTCCCCTTTATTGTTTCAGCCTTTTTGGCATGTTGTTTTTATTATTTATGCAAATACTTGCACGTAAATTAACAAAGTAAATTGTTGCTGGCGTTTTATGTTTCCTGTTTGGCTTTTGTGTGTCATGTGTGTTTTCCTCGCCAAAACAAATCACACGCATGACACACACACACGCACGCACTAGCACACGCACACCTCGCACACCTTACGCCCACACAGACGCAGAGCTTAGCGCGTTGGCAATAAAATGTCGGGGATTTATGGGTACGTGTCATTTGGCTTGTTTGTCTGCTCCTCACTTTGCAACAGATAAACACAAGAAGTAGTATTTGTGAGTGCCCAAGGATGTTTCATTGTAAGTGCTTGGCTGCATGTGTGTGTGTGATTGCCTACACCAGCGGTAAAAATATTAGTTCACCACATAATATGATAAGAAATAATCGATATAATTAAATTCTGTTTTTATATACTTTTTCTAAAAAAGTATTTTAAGGTATTTTACATCAGATTTATTGTTATTATGCCTTTTTTAATAATATCACACCTTTTATTTGGGTTTTTGTATCAACATAAATTGTGTGTTATTCTTATGAAAATCCGCGCAGCTATGAACAGTAATTTACCCAAGAGAAATAAGTGTTATTTTTAGCTCAGCTATATGCGCGTGTGCAACACTGTGACAATGTGATAAGCCAACAAATCCAGACGCCTATCCTCATGTAAGGGTCCAACTAATTGAGCAACGCCTCTTAAGTATGCAACATTTTCTTTCCAGGAGCGATTACACATTTTAGTGGTGGAATGAAAGGACAAACATTTTTTAGTTTTTTTTAACTCTAATTTTTGCATTCATAAACAAGTGGATTTGAATACAAAATATTGCGAACAACTTTTTTAAAGTATTATTTTTCTTCACATTTCAATCTGTCTTATCATTGAATTTAAGTTACAGGTAGCATTGATTTTACTTTAAGGAATTGCCCTTTCTTCTTTGATTTTCCAGGGAAAACCTTCGCTGCCCTTTTCTAGTTCTTTGCTACTTCGGTCTGTCTGAAAGTCAATCAGCTAAATTCACGTTCAATTTGGCCATTTGGCCTCAGTTGGCTTGGTCACCGTCAACGTCATCGTCTGGGCCATATACAAATATAATTAAGTGCACAGGCAGACAGTCGAACACGCAGTCTTGGCTCATCCGCATCCTCCTCATAGAGTCTACATACAATATCCACCCTATGCTATAAACCTTACAAGGCCAACTGGCAGCCCTTCATTATTGTCACTGCAGCTGGGTCTACAGGCTCTGCCTTACCTACAGTCCCGTGCTCTGGTTCTCGTCTCAAGTTGCTTTACACAGAGATAAAAAATATAAATTATATATAAAAACTCCACCAAAATTTGTAAGACTCAATGCAAAGCGTAAACCTACAACAAATCCCATACATTCATCAAATATTCTTACAGCCCTTAGTCTTAGTCGCAATGTAAACCTTTATTCACGAAACATAAAAATATTGTTTTCCCTTCCTAAAATATTTTTCTCCATGTAAGCTGGATCTGAATCAAGACTGACAAGCAACAAGCCTCATTAGTCCTAATGAGCTGTGTGTAATAAAATTTCATCAAAAGTGTGCAAACAACATTAAAGAACGGGCGACTGGAAAATGGGGAAGCGCCAAAGCGTAGGAACCACCGATAGAGCATAGGAGCCCGAGAATTAATTAATAAACCAATTTGGAAAGGTTCCAGGTTACAGGGGAAGATGGAATGTTTAAGGAGGCAAGTGCTTTTGTGACCCCTCCAAAGTTTGAGTGCAGGCAACGGGACAGAGCTTCTTCTATGAACATACGTACATCCGAAATGATGAGAGCTGCATTCAAAAACTTGGCCCCATTTCAATTGTGTCTAGCTGGCGGGGAAACGCCCAGACGAAGACGCCAAATTGTCGGCACATCTCTTCAAGTTCCCGGCCCCTCCCCTCGCTTGGGCCAAAGCTGCCATACTATTGTCCTTGAAATGGGTACAATGCGGGCTTGTTACGCGCTTCGGCCTTTTATTATGGTTTATTACGTCAGCAAATGGATTGTACACACAGGACACTTGGCTCAGGAACAGGAGCATGCAGTTGGAATTATTTTTGTATTAGATCTAAAACACTAAATATTATGTATTTATTGTTAAATTATTAAAGCTAGATTTTGATTTTCTATATACTTTAGCCTTTTTTCTCTGCATCTATGATTATACCTTTAAGTTTTTCCTCGTGCTCGGAAGGCAGGACCGCCAGCTGGCCTGACTTTGGCCCGCTTGCATAAGAAATGCCCGACCTAACTAGGTCCCCAAATGTGAAGGACAGGAGCCTTGCATTCGATTAAGTGGCGACATCTAACGGCGCTTTGAAAGTCCGCCCATTAACCCATTTTGTTTTGAACTCGTAGTAAGAACAAAAAGTTGTTTGGTTAAGTTCTCTAAATAGGGAAATTACGTTCTTATTTATGACTAGCCAAGGATGTACGTACATTTATAAAAAAAAGGTAAAGGTAAAAAATCCCAAATAAATCATTATAAAAACAAGCTGATTTCCAAATTAATTGAATTTACATATCTCTATAATTTATAATTGACTAGTTGGCAAATAAAATTGAGTGTTTGTGTATTGATATTCTATCTGCAAAACTTTCATCACTTTTCATCAGCTATATAGACGCACTCGCGGCCACTTGAATAGGTTAATCGCACAATATAAAACGGTCAATTGTGGGAACAATTTTCATTTCATTTTCCTTTTTTTGCGTTAGCTATGAATATTTTGCCATTGTAGTATAATGTTTATTTTTTGTGTGTTTTCATTTTATTTTTGTTTTTGGTTCTTTGTGGCTGCACGCAAAGAGAGTTTTTATTTTTCAATTTGATTGCCATCACGCCACGGGGAGTCGCCAGTTGCATGTTAAATGGGGTGGGGTTTTTTTCCAGGGATTGTGGGGGTTCCGTGAAGCCTGCGCTCAAATAGACCACAACTAACGGTGCCCCAACCCAGTTTTTTTACGAACCCATTTTCCATTCTTGACCACTTGAAATTTCATTGCACTTGGTGAGTAAGAGAAAAAGAAATGGCATACTTCGCGAAGTCGAAGTTATAATGCTCTTTATGATATTATATGGATATGATATGGAAATAATATGGTTATGATATGGATATGATATGAATATGATATGGATATGATATGGATATGATATGAATATAATATGGATATGTTATGGATATGATATGGATATGATAATGATGTGATATGCAAATGATATGGATATGATATTGATATGATCCATATTGTGTTGATAATATGGATATGATATCAATAAGATATGGATATGAAATGATGATACGATATGAGATGATAATAAGATAGACGGTAAACTGTAGATTGTAAGAGTATAAGAACTTTGTTGTTTGCTGTTTAGTGGATTCCTATTCTTTTGTTAACTTTTTGTTGTGTGCGTAATACGATGAAAACTCATGGAAAACCCATGGGCACGTGTGTGTGGGAATGAGGTCATATTTTGGAGCTGGCGTCGCTATTTCGAGTGTGTTTGTCTCCTGGCTGCTTTTCCATTTCAGCTTTTCTTTTCGATTGTCGCTTTACAAGTTCGACAGCGAAACAAATATTAAGCAAGTCAACCAATAAAACAGCGAAAACGGGAAAGTGGAGAAGGACGCAGAATCCATACTTCGCGAGGAAACACTGAAAAAAAGCCTAAGCTACGGGGAAAAAAAACCAAAAAAATAATTGTAAAATTCTGAGTACTGAAAATACATTAATTTATTATTTTTTTATTATTTTAAATAATTCTACCTGAAGAAATCTGGATAAAATGACTGAAGCTATGATATATAGAAGTGCATATTTTGAAAAATTAAGCATGAAAATGTCATTCTTTCGTTCTCGCAGTGTAAGTAAATAGCGTTAGGAAGGAGCAGTCTTACTTGTCTGAGTTTTAGATGGAGCCACGCAAAAACACAACCACAAGAAGGAATTAGAAGGAGAAGATGTCAAAGTTGAAATGGCAAACTCAGCAGGTCACTCCCATTCACCCCTCCCCTCTTTCCACCTCTCCGCCTTTATCCTTAACCATTTTTGTTGGTTGAAAGGATTTAACGCCTCGTTGAATGGCAAGCAAGTTAATTCACATTTTTTCGAACTACCAATTTTTTATCGAGCTTCCTTCGTCTGAAGACTAGAGTGGCATTCAGTTTTCGATTGGGTTTCAGCATTTGGACGGCATTGAAGGATGCGTGAAAAAGGGGGCGTGGCAACGGGCAGAGTCTGAAGTGTTCCCATGGCTCCGGGCTAATATTTCAGCTTTATCTGGCATCGCAGGGATCAGCAAAGTTGATTTGAAAGTTCTTTAAGCACTAAAGGATTCGTTTTGAATCAGTTAGAACACTTTTTATAAATCGCATTTCTTAAATTCGAATAATTTTTTGACATTTTACTCTTATTCTAAAGAATTTGCGGTATTATTTTATTCTTACCTCAATCTATAGCTTTAAATAAAGTCTATTATAAATGTCATTGTGGTAAATTCCTCTTCCTTTTGTTCTGAAAAATTCGCAGTCTCATTTCGTTGAACAAATTATTTATGAGTTAACCGGTTATAAATAGGAAATGTCTTATCATAATCCATATTGGTTCCTGCTGCTCTGAAGAATTTAATACCAAAATGTTATTTTTTGTTTGAATATCGAATTAAAATTGATATTATTTTTTGTGTGCGCCCTTTGTCGAAAAACTATTGAAGTTCTTCCTTTTCTTAAACTTTTTCAACCTTTCCAAGGAATTTTTAGCTAGCGTGACCTCTCAATTAAACTTTTGCATTTTTAATGGCGACTGACCAACGTGCTGCAAGGTTAACACTTAATGAATACATAACACTGCCCCGGTGCGAATTCGTGGCTAAGACCATTTGGGAAATTGGAAAAGGAGGATTCGGGGGCTTGGCAATTTCCACCGCCAGCGATGTGTTGCCTTTGGGGGCGTGGCCGAAGGCTGATGGCCTTCTACGCTCGAGTGCCTTCCCCAAATGGGTTCTGGTATCTCGCCAGTATCTACAGTGAAAGCCGAAATCGCCTTGCTCTTGGACTTGGACCGTCTTAATTGGTGCGGAAATTATTAATTATCGTGTTCGCCTGCCACCGCAGAAATCGAAAGCTTTGAAAAAGCTACTCAATTACTAGCCAGAAACTCCGGCAGATGCGAAACAAAGTGCAATTGTCTGCGGTCCTCGCAATTGCGCACTTTGCACAGCGGTTTTGGCCACCCTGCGGCTGACCATCTGCATCTGTGTGCTTGGCTGCGAATTATGTAATTTACTCAGCTGGCAGTGCATTCAAAGTGGGGATAATGGGGATGGGTTTTATTATGAGCCCTTTGAAATATACAAATGGTTCACTAATAGTGCAAACTAGACTTAATTTACCCAAATAAAAATCAGAACTCAATCCTAATTAAACATCTCACATAGAGTTGTGCTGAGTTCATAAACAAAATGTAGAATTTATGAAAGACCATTAGCATTAGCATGTAGTAAATTTGTAAATGTTGACCGTTAAAATTATTGTGCCAAACTTTTGAAACAAATAAAAAAGAGCGGAATGTAATTTTCGTTGCAACTTGTAAATCACTTTTTGTACAATCCGCCGACATGAACGGACTGGTTCACATTGCAGTTGGTTATGTTCGCCTCTCTCCGCTTTCGGGAAAAGTTCTTAATTGCAAAATGCCCAGAGCCTTTCTTCCTGCTCCTCGCAATCCCCCATGGACGTCTCATTTGGCAACTTGGTTGTAATTTGGGCATAATTATGACAAAGCCAACAGCTGCCGGCGCAACAGCAGCCACGCCCCCTTCTTTTCTTTTGAGAGGGGTTGGGGTCTGCACTTTATTTTCGGTTCAGTTCAGTTCTTATGCAATTTACGTTCGGAGGGGCGGACGGAAAAGTTTCCTGGCCATTTAAACTTTAATTACTCACAGACATTGGCTTCAAATGGCTGCGTGCATTGTCAGCGAAAAAAGTTAAGCAACAGGAGAGGTCGGAGAAGTCCTGGCCAACGAGCTCAAGAAACCCTAGAAAGAAAGTATACACCGGGGATCTGGATCTGCCTTTGCCATTGATAAAATTGCATGCCATTTCCGGTCAGTAAACTTTCAATGTGGAAACTTTTCCTGCCTTTGTTTGTGTGCGAGTGATGGTTGCAAGGTAAATTTCCAATCGAGCCAAGTTATGCAAGTTATTGTGCAAGCTGCCTAAGGGTTACCTTGTTTTCGGGTGTGCCAAGATGCAGGTGCGTTTCAAATCCATAAGGACATCAGAAAAAAGTAAGATGAAATTACCCTTAATTTTTGGGAATAAAAATAAAATAAAAATATGTATATCTAAAGTAAAATAAACTGAATATTAGATTTTCGTTTCGTTCGTGATTCAACAAATATTTATAAAATAACTGGATTTACTTGATTATGACCATTTGACTCTTGCTTAAATAAAGTTAAAAGCCAAGTCTTAAACGAAATTAAAAAAAAAATCCAATTTATTCTGTTGAAATATGAGGTTCTACAGCTTAACAACATTTAATGAAATTATGGTCTCTAATAAATGTATAGGTAGTATATTTTTTTAACGAGTTTTTAAAATACGGTACATTTTTTTGTATTTTTCATGTAATCATACAAATTAAAATCTAATATTTACGATATAACAGTACTTTAAAGCCTTATAACACCATATCGCACTGCACTTACTTTAAGCCATTTAACTTGTGTGTGCTCCCCTGTGCAATGCGATCCGATCCGCAAACGCAAGTTGAAAATTTCGATACGCTGCTGGAAAGAAGGGTTTAAACTTTAAAGTTTAGGAGTTGCATGCCCAACTTGAATAACTCAATTAGTGCGCCATTGTTATAAGTTTGTTTGTGTATAAGTTGTGGCAGTTGTTGCTGCTTGGCTTTTCTCGGAATTGTTTCTGTTGCTGGTGTGCATTGACTTAGAGCGCAATTTTCACGCTTCTTTGACTGGGCCAAGCCCCAAAAACGAAAGCGAAAAGCGGGCTGGAAAAGTGAAAAATGGGGAGATAGAGAAGATATTAAAGAAAACCCCGATCGAAGCCAACTAATTGGAGCAAACGCAAGCAAACAGCAGACATTGCGATTGCAGTTGCAGTTGCAATAAAAGTGAAATTGGACATAATGAAAAGTGGTTACTTGTAGTGCTACACGCAGAAAAATGGAGAACGAAAAAAACCGAGATCGATTCTTCTCAATTTTGAAAATGTAGTCTTCTCACTTCTTCTTCTTGAAATCGAAATGAAGGCATAGTCAACTTTGGATCCTAAACAAGGAATACAAAAAATGGTTAGAGAAAAAGAAGTTGATATTAACCCCTAAAAGCTTGTCTAAAAATCTTTTTATTCCGAGAAGTTTTTTAAAATTTTTTTTTAGGAAGCTCACAAAAGGGGCTTACAAATTAGGAACCGCTTACAGAATTTGTATACCACAAATTTATGTAAAGAACATTTTCTAGTGGCAAAATATATTTTATTAGATCTAATTTAGTGCCTGAAATTAGACCCCAGTCACCAAACCCCTTTTCCCAAACCTTTCCCTTTGGACTTCGGTTTTCCTCCTGTGCGAGTTATTCTGTCAACAGCTCAATGTAAATTTGTTTGACTTTGTGCCCGACTGTGCGTGGCTTTTCCGCAGTCGCTTGGCCGCTCCCAGTGGTCGCTAATGTGTCGCTAATTAGCATTAGTTGGCTGCGAAAATGCGTGGGTGCCTTGGGAAATTCCGTCCCCTTTTTAGTGGCCGCTAAAAAATGAGCCACAATATTTGACTGCATTGCGGATATTTGTCAACCCGTTTCGCAGGATGAGTAATGTTTTTGGCTGCCACCTGGGAAATTTTTAAATCGATCATGGTCATTTTTCTTACAACATTGCAGCCTAAAATTCTGGTTGCTCAATAACTAATAAGGTCGTAAGATATTAGACTTAAAAAGTTCGTAGTTTCGTTAAGTAGACACCAACATTTAAAAAACGCTATACAAAAAAGGTTTTTTTCATAAATGTATCTGTATATTATCTTATCTCCATTAAGCCCTCAGAAATCAATAAAATCTTCCTTTTCCTTCAGACCTGAAATATATTTGCCATGGTGAACGATGAAGGTGGCGAGGCCATCACAAATCCTGGCAAGCTCACCGGCTACGACTTCTACCGCTCCACCTTGGGATCCCCGCGCTATGTGGTGGCTCCCATGGTGGACCAAAGCGAGCTGGCCTGGCGAATGCTGTGCCGGCGATATGGCGCCGAACTCTGCTACTCGCCCATGTACCATGCGAATCTCTTTGCCACCGATCCCAAGTACCGCAAGGATGCCCTGCAGACGTGCGCCGAGGACAGGCCCCTGATCATTCAGTTCTGCGGCAACGATGCCCAGCAGATTCTGGACGCAGCCCTGCTGGCCCAGGACCACTGCGATGCGGTGGACATTAATTTGGGTTGTCCACAAGCCATCGCTAAAAGGGGTCACTACGGCTCCTTCCTCCAGGAGGAATGGGAACTGCTGACGGAGATTGGTGAGTCCCATTCATTGCACCTGCAATTAAGTGGATATACGATTAAACAATTGTTTCCTTATTTCAGTAAGCACATTGCATGCAAAGCTAAGCGTACCAGTGACCTGCAAGATTCGCATCTTCGAGGATCTCGAAAAGACCATCGCATATGCCAAGATGCTGGAGACGGCAGGCTGTCAGCTGCTCACAGTCCACGGGCGGACCAGGGAACAAAAGGGTCCGCTGACCGGGGTGGCCAATTGGAACTACATTAAGGAAGTGCGACAGCACGTCAAGATTCCCATGCTGGCCAACGGCAACATCCTGGCCCTAGAGGACGTGCATCGTTGCTTGGAGGAAACGGGCGTCGATGGCGTGATGAGCGCCGAGGGCAATCTCCACAACCCGGCCATCTTCCAGGGAATCTCGCCGCCCGTCTGGCAAATGGCCAGTGAGTACTTGGAGCTCGTTCAGCTCCATCCCTGTCCAAGCTCGTACATTCGAGGGCATCTTTTCAAGCTCTTCCACCATATGTAAGACTTTAGGTTTTCAGTTTCCAAGTTATCTCTCTTAATGCTGTTTGCCTCCCTATTTTTAGTATGAATATCCGGAATAACTCGGAGCTGCGCCAATTTCTGGCCACTGCCAATCAGCTAGTGCAATTCCAAACTGTGGTGCAACAGGTGCAGGCCAAGTATGAGCCCTTCCATAAGAATGAGGTGCCCTACGAACCGGAAGAATGGGCTGCTGGCTCCGAGGAAGATGTAAGTTATATCTGCCATTTAGGCAGGAGTGGTATAATCACTGATACCTCTTTCTCTCTCTCCAGAAGCTACCGCTGGATCCTTGGCTGTGCCAGCCCTACATACGCGCCTCACCCGAGTCCCACCGCCAGAAGATCGCCGAGAAGGTGCGCGAGGCCGAGGATCCCAATAGGGCCAAGCGGCAATACTTCGACAATGCCGGTAACGAGATCTCCCGCAAGCGGATGAAAAAGCTGCGGCGGCGCCAGCGAAGACCAAACAAGGCAGAGGCCCAAATTCAAAATCGGCACGAGAGGCGGCTGGAATACTGCTCGGAATGCGCCAATCCCCAGGGATCAAAGTGCGAGTTCCAGCTGTGCCGCGTCTGCTGCAAGGACAGGTGCTACAACAACGATCGCGATTGTCCCGGCCACGGCATCCTGATCAAGTCCCGCCGGGCCAAGGCCAAGCAGTTCCAGGAGCCCATCGCAGAGGAGGAGGTGGACCGGGATGTGTCCAAAAGAACAGACAACGACCCAACGATAGCTTCTATCGGTGCACAGGATCCGCTTTGACGTTGACTTGACTGGGAGCTTTAGGGGAAACTACTGCTATTGTTTGTGTTCCTATGATCGATAATAAATGTAGATTTTTGTTTTAATCACAAAACGTTTAAATTGGAATTGGATTATGTCTCTACTTTGTGATTGTATTTTCTATATGAATTATGTTTTTATGCCCAGCCTGGCCTTTTTCTCCAACTTTTCTAGTTCTAACAGCTCGATGCGAAGCTTTCCCTCTCGAACTTCCTGGTTCAGCTTTATCCTTTTCTCCTCCATCACCATCTCGTGCATTTCTTTTAGTTGCATCGTCTTTGTCCTGACAAACTCCTGTTGCAGCAGGATGAGATTGAGCTTCTGTTGCTCTGCGATTCCCCTGGGGGCTTCCTTTCCCCTCTCGGGCATCATTTTTTCAGACCACCCAGAGCTGGAGGCTGGGGGTTCTTCTTCTGCCAGAGTGTCTCGCAGGAATGTGCTCGCATCCCCAACCTGAAGAAATAATAAAAGATATTAGATTTAAAAAAAGTTTTGCTTTAAGAAACTTACATCGTTTTCATCATCTTCGCTGCCGTCGCGAATGAAATCAATAAGTAATTCAGTTTTTATTTTACCTGTAATAAAATTGGATTAGAAAATTAGCGGATTCGAACGTAATTTATATAAATAATAGTTTATTTTAGATGCAAATTTAAAATCCTAAAAATCATAAATCCTAATCACAGCTGGAGTTTCTTAGTTCTTAACAAACTTGGATTAAGAAATAAGAGCGACTTCAAAATAGATTTCTAATTTGAAAAACTTTAAAATATCTTTTTGAGATAACTTAATTTTGTAGTCTTTTAAGATTTATCACCTTAATCACTTTAAATTTATAATAATTTGTTAGCCCTTGGTAAATTTTGCTTGGAAATTTCTGCTATTTTCGGGATAGATCAGTTGGTCAATACGTACTGGTATCTATTTCCATGGGGTTGTCCTCCATTGGCTTTTCCGCTATTGGCTCTTCCGCCTTCGTTTTTTCCGAGTCTGCATGCAGCATGGAGACTATCAACTCGGTCACTGCTCCTTTTTTGGGCTCCTTAATGTTCTTCTTTCTCAAATCGGCCTTGCACTGGCGCTTCAGGGTGACGAATTTTTCTCGCAGTGCTTTGTAGTCCCGACGGCTGCCTGTCCTCAAATATAACCGCTCCTCTATTTCCTTCCACGTCCTCTGCTTTCGCGACCAAGTCTCTGCATCTGATCTTGGGTCCTGGAGCACCGCCTTCTCCTCCGCCACGAGCTCCAGCAGGACCATCTCCTCCTCCACTGTGTAGTTCTTCCCCCGGTATTTCCGATGCTTAGTTTCCTCCATCTATGCAGTTTTCCTTGTGGCCAACAGGCAAAAGGGATTCCATACAATCCAATTTTCTTTTTTGTTTTTCAAATCAGCTGGTTGGTCAGTGTGACCTTCAAAATGCCTCCTTCGTACACACTTGAGGTTTTCAAAAAATCCTTAGTCCTTTATTAGTTTTCATGGCATGGGTTTTTATATCCCAAAAATTCAGTGAGGATCACGATTATTACAAAAATTATTTCAAACTTTGCTGGACGTGAGTCTTCGATACAGCAGCTGTTTTTCCAAGTATCGGTAACAAACGACAAAAAATATCGCCATCTCTACCATTTCCACGCCCGCAAAATCAAAACAAACCGAAAAATGGAGCAATCAAAGCCTTTTTATGACTTTAGCGTACCCTTTAACAAGGACGACTCGGTGATGAGGGCCCTGCTCAACGAGCTGGTGGAATGTGAGTAAAATCGGAGCGTTTTCCAGGTGTATTTCCTTACCAAACAAAAGAAAACTTTACAGGTGGCTACAAAACCATTGCCATTGATCAGAGTTTCGATCACAGCAAAAAGGAGGCCGGCAAACGGGGATCCGAGATGTTTCCCGAACCCTACAAAATCGAGCATCTGCGCAAGGAGTTCCAGGACAAACTGCGAATCCTGCAGAGAATCACCATTCTCTACGTGGACGTCAATGTGGCGCACGCGATGGTAGGCATTTCAGGTCTATCCTTTATATTAAGACACAAGATACATTTCACATTCTATAAACCAGAGTGTCTCCCTCAATCTGCGAAAATTCAATCTAATTGCGGGCCAACCCAAAACAGATGCCGCCTTGACTGTAAGTTTGCTGGAAGAGGAAGTACCTTTCGAAGTCTAATTCAGTCTAATAAATGTACTTGTAGCACTGCTGCACCGCCTTCAATGGAGACCTGATAACCTTTGATCCTGTGGCTGGATCCCGGCTGTTGGTCAATCGAAAGGCCTACCAGGTGGCTGTGCGTCGGGGCATGTTCTTCGAGATCAAATACGCCCCAGCCATAGTCGATTCGAATAACAGGAAGGACATGATTAAAATTGCCCAGAACTATAGCACCAAGGGAAAGTCCAAGAATATAATTTTTAGCAGTGGAGCAGCTCACCAATTCCAGTTGAGAGGTCCCTACGATGTGGCCAATCTGTGAGATATAATCGTTATAGATATAATCTACATGTTAATTTATTGCATTTTTTAGGGCCTTCCTTTTCGGGTTGTCGGAGGACCAGGGAAAAAATGCTGTGAATCGGCATTGTCGGCAGCTCTTTCTGAAGGCTGAGTCGCGTCGTCTGGGCAAAACCATCATGTTCGTAAAGGGCAACGGACCCATTCTGTTCTCGGATAGCTCGGAGGACGACGAAGAAGATGATGAAATGAACGACCTACAAACGGAAATGGGAGTAGAGGATGAGTCTAAAGTTGAAGATGAAAATAAGCAGGCCAATAAACGACTGAAAGTGGCGTAACGAAATTGAATGCTGGAATTTTAATTTAAGGTAAATTCACATTCAATTCTTACGTTGCGATGTTTAACGTAACGCAATAGGTTTGAGTCCTGTCTAATGGTTTGTGTATAGATAATTTTGATTTAACCGATATTTTTATTGCTTTCTTTAGGACGGCTAATTTACAAATATAAACGCTTAGTCTAGTTTGTATAAGGGAAACTGGACAGGTTAAGTTCCCAGCCCGAAATTATTTTGTATTATTTCAGTCACCTTCGTTTGTTTACGTTTTGGCGTTAGTGATGTGACTTTGTTCGTTATTACGGGTCGTATCGATTGTTGCAGGGAGAAAACATCGATATTTTCTGGCAGCACCGATAGCTTCAAATAACATCGATTTTCGGGCCAGCTCTAGCGTACAACAACAAAACAAAATGGAGGTCTTTGATGTGTGTGTCGCGTTGTCTTGAAATTTGCTGCTAGAATTTTGCGTTAAACGGTAACTAAAAGTGCAAATTAATTGAGAAAAGTTGCGGAAAAACGCTTTCCAGGTTGCCGGCAACTGGAAAAGCACCGAATCCGAGCGGAATTGAGCGTATTTTAAGCGAAAACTGCATTTGAAAAGCGCTCGGAACCAAGACACTTGAAAAGAAAAAAATGTGCAAAGAAGAAGAGAGCGGAGAGGAGAGCAGGAGAGAGCGAAAAGAGCAAGGAAGACAAGCGACGAGACGAAAAGAAAAACGGCAAAGAAATGTATTTCGCGAGACGACGATGAAAAGCTGAAAAGCAGCCAATTTCCAATGTCCAATTTCAATTGTTTTTTCCTCGGCAGTTCCAAGTGCATTTCTCTACGTGTCTGTGTGCGTGTGGCCAGTGTGTGTGTATGTGCGATTAATTAATGGCGAAATTGGCGAAGAACACCGAAAATCAAATGCAAAAGTGTGAGCGGCGGCCGTCTAATACAATTAAAAATGGACCTCAACTCTGTGTGTGTGTGTGTGTGCGATGCTCGTTTGTGTTGTCGCCTCATCATGAAGTTTGTTTGATTGTAATCATCACGCTGATTATTGCTTCTTCTGATTTCTTTTCTCCTGCTTCTGCTCGCCATTTTCTTTACCCCCGCTTTTGACCCCCAAAAA
Organism: Drosophila lutescens; assembly: GCA_037075285.1. Classification (NCBI taxonomy): domain Eukaryota; kingdom Metazoa; phylum Arthropoda; class Insecta; order Diptera; family Drosophilidae; genus Drosophila; species Drosophila lutescens. Next base: position 1,000,329 of record JBAMCF010000324.1, read on the forward strand.
ATATATTTTGTGTGTTGTTTCAACTTGGCTCCTTTTTTTCTTCGCGTAGCGCGTAGCATACATTTTGTGTATGTATTGGTGCTGCTGCAGTGTTGCCAACATTATTCGGGAGATGCAGCGCCGCACATTTTGCACCTGTGCAGGAGACAATCTGCGTTATCCCTTCGCCCCGCCCGCCACTCACACCACCACCCCCGCAATTTATCCATCTGCCATAATGGCCACTGCTACAGTTGCTCTGCCGACGTCGCAGTCGACGTTCTCGCTGCTCTCTTCACAGTTTGTTATTATTGCGATGGGAGAAATCGAAGTGCATGTACTAAATTTATTTGCCATGTTTAATTACAATGGTGGTCAATTGCTGCACATCATTTCGAATTTTACTATGAACCAGCTTCAAAGGGCCAATGTTTTTTATCAAGCGCTTTCCCTTGAAAAATGTTTTGGAAATTCCAAATATAATTTTTATACAAACATTAAAACTTGTTTGGAAAAAGTTAAAGAGCTTTCTAGGTTAATATGCGTTCAAAGAATTTGTTTATAAACCAAAAAAATACTGTTTTTTGTGGCTGGGGCTACTTGACTAGGCTGCACTGTAGCTTGCTGGCCCCATCAATATTTCGATATTGATGGCCTGAAGTAGCACTCACATAGATACAGTGCACATATGCTATGCAACGGTATCCCCATTTACGGCTCTTCCTCTTGCTCCTCTTTGATTGCTTTTTGCTCTGCTTCGACCGCTGTGTCAACTCATCTGTCTGCCTCCCTCTGCCCCACTCCACTCGGTTCGCACTCAATCGCACGCACACACTCGCAGTCGCCAGTGCTTGGACACACGTTTTTCTAGCCGGGCCACTCCGTCTCCCCTCCCACTCCCTCCTTTCTCCTTCTCCCTCTCCTGCGCTCGCACACAGCGCTACGACGCGCAATTGATGAGAGAGCGTAAAATTCATGCGCTTGTCGCCGCTCTCGACGCGACGCGTCGTCTGTTGTGCGTCTCTTCTTCTTCCACTCGGCGGCTGTAACAATTTTCCTTTTTTTCCATTCCATCTGCGGCCTTTTTCTTTTTTCACTTGTGCAATTACCAAGACGCACAGATTTTCCCCTGACTTCCAGCAATATCTATCGATTTCTTTGTTTCTTTTCGGCTGTAAAAAAACTACGTTTAATTGTAATTACACTGTCTTAGTGTGAATGTGTGAGCGAGATAGAGGTGCGGGCCGCGAGAAGAAGAAGCAACAGCCTCGCAATTGCAATTGCAATCGTTGCGCTTTTGAAGTTTTCGCCATTGCTTCTTCTTGCAGCGGCAATTGTGCTACAATTATTATTTCGCATGTGTATCTACACTTGAATTAGCATTGTTGTTGTGTTGTGGTTCGTTCTTGGTGCCCTTTCATTCGTCATCTGTCATTCCGCTGCGCTTAACTATCGATAACTTGCGTCCGAAATGATTGCGTGACCAGAAACCAAACCGAAAAACATAAAAACAAAAGAAACGGGGGGAAATACTAGAGAGTGCGAGGAACGTGAACTTAAACCGTACAAATGAACTGTAAATTGTGAGGACCTGCGATAATAAACAAGATAAAGTCAAATGGATTAGCAGCACAAAAAAATAAAAAACGGTGAGTAATACTATTTGCAAGTCGATTTTAATTATAAGTACTCTGCGCCAAGCGGAATCGTGAAATTTCGGCCGATTTACAACAATGGCCAGGCAGAAAATGCTTTTTAGAAATAATTATGTATCTTTAACCGAAAACAGATACACACGTACACTCAGCGAGACACGCAGACACAGACACACAACCGAATTGAGCGAAAAAGTCGCAAACACACAAACGCCAACGAAATAATTTCAATCAACTCTTTTCGGTGAAGAAGCAGAAAAAGCAGCGAAAAAACGTCACACGCCTGTTTTCTCCCTCTTCGCCCCTCCGCTCCACTCTCGCCATCTCCTGCCCTCCCCCACTCGTTAATATGCGAATAAAGCTAAAGTAAAGTAAAGTTGAGGCGAGTGGGCAGTTCCGCTCATTGCTTACAGTTGTTCTTGTTTTTGTTGGGGCTGCGGCGAAAAAATTTAAGTAATAAAAAGAAAGAAAAAATAACTTACGTGACGTGCAAATGAGAAGAACAACAACAGGGGGCAGAAAACTGAGGCACCTACAGTGGAGCTTCTTTATCATGAAAACTACTTTTTTGTTTTTAATTCATACCAAGTAAAAGAATATTTACAGTTCAAGTTAAGACTTTAAATACAATTTTTTTCAAAACGTAGTACTTTAGGTTGAAGCTGCGTTACGATAGAATTCGTTTAGAAGAGATTTCCCTGAAATTATAATAATAGGGATTATAGTTGTTTCCGTGTAAGTGATGACTTGCTATCGAGGTTCCACTGTATCCAATCAAAAAGAGCGACTAGCGCAAGAAGAAGAGTTGATGACGGGCGAGAGAACCGAACGATGGATGGAAAATCGGGCAGCGGCAGCGACTGAGACCAGCGACCATATAATATCATCCATCCCAAAAAACCGAATCAAAACCGACCAAACAACACCAGGCAGCCAGCAACAACAACAACAAGGCAAACATATGAACGACGACGACCCCAACTCACAAACACACCCAGGCCAGGAGACCCACACAAATGAAGATACAGATACACATGTACAAACAAAAGGCACCACGATATGCGAATGCGAATAAAATAGCAGCAACAACTATGCGGCGAATTTGCACGAATCATGCGAATCTCCAACTCACAAACACACACCGACACACACACATGCATAATACGTGTTTTGTACTTGTCGCCGTAATGTTGTCGCCGTCGCCGCCACTCGCCGCCTTTTCTTTTCTTAGCTTTGCTTTGTTTCGCGGATTTTCTCTTACCTCGCAATCTCTCACTTCTGATGACCACCCAACAACAACTGCAAAACTCAACTTCTTTGCGCGTCTCAAAAATACTTCAAAGTTCAAAGACGTACAAACCGGTGGATTTATAATTAAAATCATTTCCAAAAGGTTGAAAGTGCTGTTAACGACATTATTATGTTATTAAAGGGTTATAGTTTATTACTCACAAGATTTAAAGATAGCTTTATTATCAGCTTACGGATTCATTATTGTAAACCATTTACTAAAACTTTCTAGAACGAAATTATTAACATCTCAACTTCTTCTATTGACTGCAAAGTTGTGATCTTTTTTATTTTCATCGGATTTGTGGATTTTTTTTGTATTTTTTTAGTAATTTATTTTCTGTCGTCTTCCCTGCTTCTCCTCGGTTATTCGCACTTTTTGTTTTGACTGGCCCATCGCCGCCTCCGCTGCCCACTCTCTTTCTATACGAAACAGTCGCTCTGTCGCTTTGGCCCTCAGTCGCTTTTCCTTCCGTCCGCTTCTCATGCTTTCCGCAGTCGGCTGCGACGCTGGCAGCGCTGCTGCCAAAGGCCGGCACACGCCCCCTCTTCACCGCCCACCCCCTCCCCTTCGGTGGCGCAGCACGTGATATACTCGGTTTGCTTTTGGTTTGCTCTTTAGCGCACGCTATGCTTTGCTTTCGTATTTTTTGTTGTTTTTTTTTCACTTTGTATGGGCAACATTTTTGCTCGTTTCACTTGTTGGGCTGTTTTTTTTTTCCTCTCGTTTCGCTGTGTCGTGTGTTTTCGCCGCTCGCTCGTTTTTAGCCGGCACGCCGCTCTTGAGAGAGGAGAGCCGCTCTCTTTGGGGACTCTCTCTCGCAGTTTTATTGTTGCCGGATTGACAATGGGCACCTCTATATCCATTCGATCCGGTTTAGGTCCAGGTGCAAATTTTATACAACAGTTTAACTCGATAATCGGGTCAGGACTTGTGTCCTGCATCTGTGTGTGTTCTCGACTTCCTTTGGCCGCCTTGTTTTCGTACAATTTTGGTAATTCTAGCGGGAAACATGGCGTCAGTTTTGTCGAAGGCATAGGACTAGGATATTCCTCTTCCCCGTTTTCCGGCCTCTGACACTTTGGCAATACTATTCGCAACGTCATTGTGCCTTGTTGCACGTCATCGCATCCACCGATTAGACGCAATAGGTTTTTCTCACGGAACTGGATTTTGATCAGGTAGGTAGTGTAGTTAATTTAATTAAACACAATTGTATGAATTACATGAAAGGCCGTTTTCTGAATAATATCAGAGATAGAGCGAAATCTTTTAAACGATAGGTGTGCTAGAAAACTTAAGCAAACACACATGGCGAGATACAAGATACAATCTATTTCGTTGTATCTTTTTGTTTGAACTATTCGGCATTCATGCCACTTAATTCCAATTTTTTCAAGAGCTCTAAGATTATTTGTTTTTTACTTTTGTCCATTTTGTATTCATTAAAGAAGCTTATCACCAAAATTATATATTGACGCGCGTAAGCAAAGTAAGCAAGGTTATGCAATATTTTTGTATATATTTTTTTTTAAAACCTCTTTTAATTTTACATTTCAGTTATAAAATTAAAATGTATTTTTACAATGAACAACGCAAGCAGCTAAGAAGGTAGAGAATTTCGCGATCTGCTAAAAATGTTTATTATTAAATTATTTATTAAACCCCATTCAAACATAACGATTTTTTTTATTTGGTATATAATTTATTGTCTTTAGTACAACGTTGAGACAGGGTGTTCCTTAGTCGAAAAGCAGATACAAAATATTTAATTTTTCAACATTTTATTTTTTTTTCCTTGGGTGCAAAAACCATTTCTGAATGTGCATTAAGTGTTACCTAGTAGTGAACCACTTTTAAATGTGTAATAATATCCATCTTGTGAAGTATTTAAAAGTCCATTTCCATATTTCACTGTTTGGTTATCGGGTATAGTATTTGCTTGTGTGTGTTTTGTGCGGTGTTGATGGCAGCTAGAGGAATTCCCGGTCGTCGATGCTGCCACTATCGCACTCCACTCATCTCTAATGCCAATTGGGCCTGCCATAAATGTACCGTTACACATTCAAAAGGCTGCGACGTGTTTGTAATTTTTGCCCAGCCAACTTTGGTGGGTTGTTGCTGTTGTGTGTCTCTCAGGCGTTTGGAGAGTGAGTTTTGGCTGATGGCTCTCAGCAGAGCTCTTTGGCTTTTCCGAAAACTGTGTGTGGCTTTCTGCTCTTGTGCTTCTTCTTCTTTTGCTACAGCTGCCGCTGTTACTTTACCTATTTTATTACCATTTTTATGTACGTACATCCCGGGTGTGTGTGTTTGTTTGTGTGAGTGCGCGTTTTGCTGCTGCGCCCATCTGTCTCTGCTCTGCTTATGCTTCTGCCACCGCCACCTTCTTCTACTCCTCCTCCTCCTCCTCCTTTCTGCTTCAGCCGCTCTTTGCCTCTTTTTGGACCGCGCTGAGTGACGGACTTGGCTGCCGGTGTGTGTTGAATGTGGCTTTTCTTACACAAACCAACTGTACTTTTTAGTTACTGTTAGCGCGGACCCAGCCACTTGACTTGTTTGTTATTAAAGCCAGATTCATTCGTACGTATGTATATATGCATCATCCCATCACGACGTGTATATGGGGAGTTCTCAGAGTGTTTGCATTATGTGACAACACTTTGGAAACACCTCTGTGATTAGCACTGCAAAAAAATAAAATCGTTTTAAATTATGGGGCTTATCACAGCAAATTTGGTATGGATCTTGCGATACGTAGAATGTTCCTGGGTTCAATCGGAGAGGGACCACCGAAATCTTTTGGGAACACAAACTCCCATTTCACATTCGCAAAACTAATGTTAAAAAAACTTTATTGCGATAGTTGGATGATTCATATACAAATTTTTATATTCGCGATTTTTTTTTTAGAAATTTCATAAAATACATTCTTGGAAACAAAAATAATAATATTATACAATTCGCCTGCAAGAGTTCGTATATTTTAACGTTTTGCCAAGTGAAGTATATATTAATAATTTAAAATTGGTAAATTAATTATTATGAAATTATGTACAAAAATGTACAATAAGCAATTTTCACTTTCAGAAAGTATATATAAATATGACTTTAAAAATGTTTCTTGGCGGCTACAGCTTAAAATGGCTTTTGCAAATATTTTTTTCTGTGCTCGCTGACTTTACCTAGCCGCACTGCCCCCTTTTATCCATTGTGGGTCAGGTATTCGTTACATTTGAAAAGTTTGAGATAAAAGAGCACACAAAGTCGGCCCTAAATGCGAAGCAAGAGCACAAAACGACTGTCAAAAATTGTGAGCTAACTAAAAACATTTGCCCAAGACGAAAGGTGAATGAACCCTTTTCTCGTTTGTGTTGTGTTTGGTTTTTGGGTTATTGTTTTTGTTGTTGCTATTGCAAAATGTTTAATCGTAAGCTTGGAGAGTTATTCATTCAGGTTTATATTATCCAATTGGTACAGCTATCTGAAAAATATTAGTAGAGTGCCTAATAAATATATTTTACATCTTTTATTGTAGTTAAAAACTTATAAAGATTAATTGCGAATATGATGTTTTGTTAAGGTTTATTCTTTTCCACTTGTTTAATTCTTTAAAAATGCTCTGTTATCAAACATTTTTTTTTTCTTTCTTTATTTGTTATACTTAAAGCACATATGTATTTTTAAATAATGGAAACGTCGCTAGTACTTTGCACAGTGCTGTGTATATTTACACATTTTTACAAGGAAAGCAATCGACGGGTAGCACTTTTTTAACGGTGAGAAAACTGTGACTTGAGTGAACTCTTTTGAGAGCGATTTTCCTGGCTCATAAAGCGATGGAGCATGGGAAAGGAGAAGAAGCATAAAAGCTAAAGCTAATCCATTCTGCCATTGCCATTCTGATGGTGGTGGTGCTTTGCTGTTCTTCTGTTGGTTTGTTGCTTTTTTCGGATTGTTCAAATGGTTGGTGGTGTCGTCGTCGTCGGGTCACAAAAATGTGGCTCGCGTCTTTGTCGTTGGACACACTGAAATTTGCTTGTCTATTATCACCTTTAATCGATTTTTCGCTTATTTAAAACAAGCGTACAGTTGTGCGCAGAGACACAAAGCGACATAGACATAGACATAGACATAGACATGGACATAAAAACACAGAAAGCGACGGAGAGAGGCAATAAGTAAAGTATAATTTCACAATTTTTCAGATGTCTGCTTTGCTTACCCAAACACACAAACAAACAAAAACAAAAACACCAAGCCACTACTACATACATATGCATATTACTATTGCTTTTAGTTCATTGTTTTTGCAATTACTCTGCCTGATTTGTTTGTGTAATAGCCACGCCAAAAAATGAGAAGAAGCGGGCAAGAAGTAAAAACTAAAGCGAAAGAAGGAAAAAATGCGACATACACACACTCACACTCACCTAACCGACGCTCACTGATACTGATAGATATCCATCCGCCAGATATACAAAAGCAAAGTCTCGCCGCTCACCATTACCATTCCCATTTACCAGTATGTGTACATACCGCTCGCCTAATAATAATGGCAAGAGCTGAAACTAAATAAATAAATAGCTGAAATTGCAAAAGCGAAATGTAATTGATTACGGCAAAGTCAAAGCAACCGGAGGACAACAACAACGAATGTGCACTGGCGAAAAATGTTGAGCCTCTAATCATTTATTGTCAGGATTGTTAAGTTACAATGACTAAGATGGATTAAAGTAGTCCTTATTTTATTTACTCATTATTTATTTACATATTCTAGCCAATGGATTAATTATTTTTTGGTACAATTACTAACAATTTAAAAAAAACTTTCTTGAAAAGGTTGATTGCAAGATAGTGTGTTGTTTCCAGATACTTTACTGAAATGTTGTTGAGTTTTGTTTAATAATATTTTATTCATTAAAAATATAACTAAAGTTTTTTATTTGAAAACTTCCTATTGTTTTCTCTCGGTGTAGAGGCTACGACGACGACTGGCTAAATGATTGTCCAATGAGCGCGAACAACTCACGGCAAACCCACAAAGGGGGATGTGGAGGAGGTGGCTGGGGCGTGGGTAGGTTGGTGGTTGAAGGGGTGGAGCGGTGCTAAGCTCGCCGCTTAGCCCATGTCAGCCACTCCACATAAGTTTCGCTGATGATGTGCCATATAGTAAGTGTGCGCGAGTGGGTGAGTGTGTGAGTGGTTGACTGACTGCGCTATAGATCGACCCCTTACCCTCCACTTTCCCCACCCCACCTTTTGGCACACGTATTTATAACAGTACACTGAGCACCGAATTTCGGCTGTCTGTCTGGTGTCTGTGTGAGTGTGTAAAGTGCATATCTCTATGTACTCTCTGTAGTTTTGTCTCTATATCTCTCCACTTTCCATTTGCACACACATAAAACAGACACCACACCTTGCCACCCCACTTTTCCCCCCGCCCCATTTGCATATCTTTGGGCTCTCGCAGCTTCCAACAACAATAACAACCGACCAACCAGTCAGTCAACCCACCCGCATTTTTTTTCTTCGCTCTCTGCGGATTTTCCATTGCTACTTTAGATTTTCGGCTATAAGCAGCCGCAGAGACAATGCGAAAAATCGATAGAGTTGCCATTGTTTTTCTCACTGTTGCCGCAGAAGATGTTCACCCAAGATTCACACCTACACACCACCCACTTTCGCCACAAAAGCCCAAAACAAACCAAAACCAAAGAAATCCCAGTTTTATCTAACCCCCTTTGCAGCAGAAATGAAACATTAATTTAGTTTGCACTTTTATCGCCTTCAAACCTTTTTTTCCCCCCGAGTTTTAACCAAATGTTACTTTTACAATCTGAGAATATTGCTCAACATTTTGGGGGGTGAAACTGTACGTTATATGTGCCATTCTATGAAATTCATAAGCGTATAGCTTTTCCCCTTAAAAGTTAATGCATCAGCAACAAAAAGTGTGATTAATTGTAAGAATAATTAAAATACATTTCTAGATTATACATTTTAAAAGATATTTCGGCTAATTGCCACTTCTTTTTTTCTCTTTACAGGTCCCCAGTAAACATTAATCAAATCTCAAATGCAAACTCTCGCTTAAAATACGCTAAAACTGAAAAGTAATGCACTACTCTCCGTCAATAAATTACCGTTTTACGTGACACCTTTGATACGAATTTAAGCGATAGATCGATACTAACCCATTACCAACTCGAAATCTTTCCGAAATATTTCTTACAGCTGTGAGCGAATGTGTTTCACTGCGAATATGTCAAAGGTCGGCCATGAAGTGCGCGAAACACGAGACACAAATGACTTTTTCCATATAAAAGCAACAACAAGACGTTAAATTGCACACCAGTTGTAATTAAGTTTAGTAGTTAGAACCCGCAACAACCAACCAATATATAATCATAATCGATAAGGCGAAGGTGGAAAGAGAGACCAGATATACCAGATCCCCCGGGGAAAGGATATCAGCAGCACCCCCTGAGAAGTGGAACTTCTCCGCAACCGTCTGGTTCTCAATCATCTGTGACCTTTTAGGCTTTCGACATTTTGACAACGGCCACGCGCAGAAAGCAGCATCAAAATTAAGCCAATAAACGACCAAATCTAAAACGCAGCGGCGTCGCGTCCTTCGACGCGTAACGGACATTTCTGTGTGCGCTGCGTTTAAAAAATCTGATGGATGGAAATGCACAAAATATGTTTCACGGAAATCATCAAGGGTGAGTTTTTATACCCGTTACTCGTAGAGTAAAAGGGTATATTGTATTCGTGCAAAAGTATGTAACAGCTAGAAGGAAGCGTTTCCGACCCCATAAAGTATATATATTCTTGATCAGGATCACTAGCCGAGTCGATCTAGCCATGTCCGTCTGTCCGTCTGTCCGTCTGTCTGTCTGTCTGTCTGTCCGTCTGTCCGTATGAACGCTGAGATCTCGGAAACTATAAAAGCTAGAAGATTGGCATTTTGCATACAGATTCTAGGAGTTCCTACGCAGCGCAAGTTTGTTTCAAAAAGGTGCCACGCCCCCTCTAACGCCCACAATCGCTTATATACGATTTTAAAAATTTCAATATTTCGGAAAAGTAAAAATGCAGTTTTATTGTGTTTATCAATACCTATCGAAATGTAGAAGAAATTTTTCAAATCGGACCATTCGTTAAAAAGTTATGCGTGTTCAAAGTTTCTATCTCGATCTCCCTCGCACTCCCTTTACCTGAGTAACGGGTATCTGATTGTCGGGGCACCCGACTATAGCGTTCTCTCTTGTTTGTTTAGGATTGTCACCCCAAGTGTCGGAAAATTGGGTATCAAGGGTGAAGAATGACTCTTGTTATGGGGAGTGGAAAACAAAGATTTGTTTCACAATTTAAACTAATTATAATGTATTTTAAACATTCATTTAATATGGTAGTTCTTAAATATATACTTCCATAATTATGATGAAACCAAACTTTTTGATACTTGCTAAAGTATTAGAAAATACTAAACAAAAAAAAAACAATATTAATCAAAAAATCCTTATTATATTCTAATGATCCGTTCTTTTCTGGTCCCACAGAGATCCCTATTACCGTTACGATGCGGCAGCCGCCGCAGCAGCCGCCGCCGCGGCCAATCCTCGGGCAATGGGACCGCCCGGCGGCTATCCGCCGCGCCATCGCCCCCCACATCCGCTCCAGCAACAGCCCCAATACCCATCGTACCAGCCAACGGCGGAGAATCTCTACGGGCTGGGGGCCGCCGATCACCAGGCGGCCATGGGCGTTGGCCTCGGCGTTGGAGTAGGTGCCGGAATGGGTGATCTAAGCGGTTGGGGAGCGGCGCCCTCGGTTCCGGGCCAGGCGGCAGCGTATCCCGGAGCCGGACTGGGGGCCTATGGTCATCCGCAGGCAGCACCACCGGCGCAGCAGCAGCGTCAGAGCAACGCCAGCGCCTACCGCCAACACATGCCCGCCTATGGACAACAGGAGCAGCAGAAACTGGCGACCTACGGCGCGCAACAGAGCATGATGGCGGGCTACGGATCGCTGGCGCCCCAGCAGCAACAGCAGCAGCAACCTCCGACACCCCAGCAGCAGCAGGTGGTGCAGCAACAAGCACAGCAGGTGCAACAGCAGGCGCAGCAGGTGCAACAACAACAGCAGCAGAGTCAGCAGCAGGCTCGACTGCCGCAGCATTATCCACAGGCTCCTGGCCAGCATCCGTTGTATCCCGGGGTGGGAGCACCCACTGTCCAGGCGGGACAACCTCCCACGCCCCAAGCCTACGCTCACAGTCCGTATGGGAGTCCCATGCAACACCAACCGAGCAGAGGAGCGCCCCAGCACGTGGGCTACGGTCACACTGGACTGGATCAGGCTTCAGCCTACGGGCAACATGTGCCGGGAGCAGCGCCACCGGGACACCACTTGACAGCGCAGCAGCAGCAGGCTGCGCAGCAATTGGGAGCCCACCAGCAGCAGCAGCTCCAGTCGCAGCAGCAACAGCAGGCGCAGCAGCAGCAGCAACCTCACGTCTCGCTGATGCAGCAGCAACAGTTGCCGGGCGCTGGCCTACCGCCGCCACATATGGGAATGCCTCCCAGCTATGGCAGCCACCACCAGCAGCAGCAACAACAGCAGCAGCAACAGGCCCAGCAGCAACAGCAGCAGGCAGCACCGCCTTACATGTCCAGCAGCAAACATCAACAGGCGGCTGCCCAGCTGAACTCTTCGCCCCAGTACCGCGCTCCGTTCCCTCAGCTCTCGCCACAAATGTCGCCACGTCCGCCGACAATGTCGCCGCATCCACAAATGTCCCCGCGACCAGTGGGCGTGTCACCGGCGAAACCACCGCCTCCTCAACAACAGCAGGCGCAGGCACAACAGCCTCAACAGGTGGTGAGCAATCAGCCCAGCCAGCACAGCATTCAGGGCATGGTGGGTCTGCCATCGCCGCGTCCCCAGCCGCCGACAAGTGGAGCAGGGGGAGCGGGAGCCAAGGTTCCAGCGCCAGTTGCGGCGCCCGTAAACACTTTACAGGCCCTTGAACAAATGGTGATGCCGTCGCAGGCTCTTGGACTGCCGCCCATGGATTACCCGTCGGCCTACAGAAGTGCCGTGGGTCCCAGGATGCCGGCATCGCCACAGCAACAGCAGCAGCAACACCATCAACAATGGGGCGCTGCCCATGGAGCACAGCACTTGGCGGCCCTGCAGCAGCAGCAGGCCCAACAAGTGCAAGTGCAACAGCAGACGCAACAGCAAGTGCAGCAGGCACCTCCGCAGCAGCAGCAGGCGGCCATGTTGCAGGCGCAGCAGCAACATCACCAGCAACAGCTAAGCATGTATGGTCAGACGATGGGGCAGCAACAGCAGCCCCAAACACCGCAGCAACAGGTTGTGCCACCAGTCGCCGCACAGCAACCGCCAGTAGTGGCCACCCCCCAGCAGCAACAGCAACAACAACAGCAGCAGCAACACCAGCAGCAGTCACTCAACGATCAATTGCAGCACTCGATCAACGATATTGTTGGGGGAGGTAACAGCAGTGGGGCAGGAGCAGGAAGTACTCAGAGCCAACAGCAGCAGCAGCCCCAACTGGCGGCCATGTCTTCACCGTTGCATCAGCAGAGTCTGCCCAGCATGCACCATTTAATACAGCCAACCATGGAGACAGCACAGCCGACGCAGCAGCAACAGCAGCAAACGCCACAACAGCAACAACCACAGCAGCAGCAACCGCAGGCGACCCTTACATCGCCGCACCACCAGCAAATGCAACATCAGTCACCTATACATCAGCAGCAGCAGCAACAGTCACCGCACCACCAGCAACATCTACCCAGCTACAATCAGTCGCAGCAGCAATTCGATCCTTTTGCCAACATACTAGGAGACAGTCAGCCACCTGCGCCCCAACAGACAATGTCGCCTGCTCATGTCAGTTCGCCGATACCGGCGCAAATGCAGCAACAGCAACATCAGACCCAACAGCAGCCAGCCCAGCAAGTACCGCAAGCCCAACAGCAACAACAGGTGCCCCAGCCACAGCAGCAAACGCAGCAGCAGCAGCCTTCGACACCCTCTCATCACCTGAGCAGCATTCTCAATGAAACAGCAAACTCGAATGATTCCTCCACTTTGGCGGTGGCTGCTAATGACAGCAATAACAGCAGCAGCAACAGTAGCACCAACAGCATTGTCAACAACCAGCCGACGTCGGTGCACGACAGCAACTCGCAGAGCAGCATTAACAGCAGCAGCAACAACCAGCAACAGTTGCTCATGGACAACACGAATTCGCATGGAGGCAATTCGGAATCTGCCCAGCATGTTGGAGTGGATGTTGGTCTTTTTGACAACAACTCTATGTCGTCCACATCCGCAGCAGTTGCTGCCGTAGCCTCCAATGCAGCTTCTGCAGCAGCTGCACTTTTGGACAGCAATTCGCAGTCGTCGAATGCAGAGTTTGAGAAGAACCAGAGCGAAGGCGAGGGACTCGGTGGAGTGGGAGGAGTCTCTGCCAATGAAACTGAGTTGCCACAGGACGAGAGCAGTGTTTCCAAAACCCAAGACGTAAGCCTAAGCACAGAATTGCCGGCAGTCCAGGAGGATCTGCAAGATAAGCCCTCTGAAGAGATGGACCAAACTCAACTGAGTCAATCTCTAGGCGATTTGTCAACCTCCTTGTTGGAGGAACCTAAGATCGTTGAGGATCTTGGAGAGGATAAATCTCAACCTGCCACTGGAGTAGTACCCCCTGTGGATCCTACAACCCTAGTTGGACAACCGCCTCAACAACAGGTGCCTCCCATGGGAATGCCCTTGCATCCAATGGCCCCCGGATACGATGCCCAGGCTCAAAGTCACATCCCACCAATGATGCCTCCATATGGTGGAGCACCTGGCATGTACCCACCGTATCCAATGCTGCATCAACAAGAGATTGCCGCACTGCAGCAGCAGATCCAGGAAATGTATTGCATGCCTCCGGGACACGAGCTCCAGCACCAGGATAAGTTGATGCGAATGCAGGAGCGATTGAATCTTCTGACGCAACACGAAATTAACGATCAGTGTGCTGGCGGACCACAGTGCTTGCTCTTCCAGAACGTTCCGCCAATGTATGGACCCCCGGGAAATCCGTTGCTGAACCAGCAAATGGTAGAGAGCCCTCAAGTGTCCAGCACCACTGGAAGAGGCCGGGGAAAAGGAGCCAACAAGCCGCGGAAACCCCGCGCCAAGAAGGGCGAAAAAGGTCAGGCTGGTCAGCAGCAGGATCTAATGGATATCAGCGGCAATGTGGTAACTGGAGCAGCCAGCGCTATTCCAAGCATCCCAACGACACAGCTCCCCGTCTCTGAGGACTGCGTGACTCAAGGAGCGGGCGATACCAGCGTAGTGGGCATGCTGGAGTACAGCGAAGGCATGGGCGATCTCTCGCAAGATGTGCATTCGGCCAACGAACTGGATACCTCCACTGATGGCAGCGGCAAAAAGAAGAAGCCACGCAAACCCAGGACACCCAAGGATCCAAATAAACCTCCACGAGATAGGACTCCGAAGGCAAAGAAGCCCAAGGATCCGAGTGATCCCAACTCTACCGAGACACCGGCAGCGGGTAAAAAACGAGCCAGTGTCGCGAAACGCAGGAAACAGTACGGAGAGGAGGGAGCTGAACAAACGGGAGAGGGCAGCGAAGTGGAAGACAACAAACCGTTGGTGCCCAAAGCGGGATCTGCCGATGGTGAAGCTGAAACCACTTCGGGAGGAACTGGCGTGGATGGAGAGTCTCCTGACTACGATGACATACCCGTTTCAAAAATTCCGCGGGGCGCCAATGAAGAGGACAAGGACGCTGAGGCCGGCGATGAAACGGTTGACTCTGTTCCAGATTCGGCTGGAGATCCAGCATCTACTCCGAGCAGAAGAGATCGCAAACGATCCACTGCCAGGAGTCGCCGCAATGCAAATTCTGAGGAGGGAGGCAGTGCGCGCAAGAACCGTGGATCTCTTTCCGCCAAGGCACTTAAAAAGCGCAGGAATAGGGGACGGATTGTGCCCGAATCCGATGGCGAAGATGACACATTGGACAGAACTCCGCCCCCATCACCTCCGCCCGACTCTGAGCTGGATTCTAACAAGAGAAGGTCCTCAAGGAATACGCAAAGAAAGAAATACATCGATGATGTAATGCTAAGGTTCTCCGATGACGAAAACTCTTTATTGGTAGCGTCCCCCGTAAAGAAGGATAAAAAATCGTCTGCGAATGCGGGTAATTCCAATGCAGGCAGTGATGTAGAAAAGGCGGAGCCGCAATCTGGTGCCGAAGGAGAGGCTGGGCAGGAGGTGAGCGAGGATAAGTCGAATCTGCCAATGGATGAGAACAGCCAACTGGAAGCCAGTTCAAGTACTTCAGCAGCAGCAGCAGCGGCGGCGGCTGTGGAAAAGGAGCGACAAATCTCCAGCGATGCCGCAAACGCAGCTATGTCTTCTAAGCCCAATTACGTGTACATAAACACTGGCGATGAAGACAGCATGGTTGTTCAATTGGTCTTGGCCACGCGGATGGGAAAACGTGAACTCATCCCTGAAAAACCCAAGGAAAAAGCTACCGAACCCAAAAAGGAGGAAGAGAAATCGGAATCTGAAGGAGCTTCAGCAGAAAAAGTTGATGACGATGAAAAACCCAAAATTGAGGGTGAAGTTGGTGAGTCCAAAGAAGATTCAGCCGATGCCGAGGGCGAGAAATCCGAAACCTCCAAAATGGAAGTGGAGGGCAAGGAGGAGTCGGAGCCGGTAGATACTAAGAAATCTGACGAGGACAATAAGGATGAGGACAAAATGGACGTTGATGATGAAGCTGCAAAATCAGATAAAGAAAGTAAACCAGAGGAGGAGGAGCAATCAGAAACAGTAAAGACTGAGGAGAATGCAGAAACCACTGAGGAAGACAAATCCTCTGGTGTAGAAGCGGCGGAGGAAGCCAAGGAAACGGAGATTGTCGCGGAAAAAATGGATGTAGACGAGAAGGAAGGTGAGGAAGCAAAGTCACCTAAACCCAAAGAAGAATCTGATGAAAAGTCTACTGACGAAGCCAAACCCGAAGAGGCTACTACAGAAACAGATAAGGAAACTTTAGAAAAGGAAGGCGAAAAGAAGCCAGGCAAAGAGGCAGAAGAAGAAGCGGAAAAGAAGGAAACTGGTGACGAAAGCGAAGCTGACAAGGAAAACAAAACCGAGCCCGTCTTTATCGATGTGGAGGAATACTTTGTCAAGTATCGTAATTTCAGTTATCTACATTGCGAGTGGAGAACCGAAGAAGAGCTCCTAAAGGGTGATCGTCGGGTGGCTGCCAAGATTCGTCGCTTTCAGCAGAAGCAATCCCAGCAATTGAATATTTTTGAGAACATCGAGGACGACCACTTCAATCAGGACTTTACTGAAGTAGACCGAGTGCTAGACATGTCCGTTCATACGGATGAAACCAGTGGTGAGACCACTAAGCACTACTTGGTCAAGTGGAAGTCGCTTCCCTACGAGGACTGCACCTGGGAGCTGGAGGAGGATGTAGATAACGACAAGATCGAGCAGTACCTGCGCTTTAATAAAGTTCCTCTAAGGTGCGAATGGAAAGCTAAGAAACGTCCGCATCCGGAATTGTGGAAGAAACTGGAGAAGACTCCGATCTACAAGGGAGGAAACAGCCTGAGACCCTATCAACTGGAGGGTCTCAATTGGTTGAAGTTCTCCTGGTACAATACTCACAACTGCATCCTGGCCGATGAAATGGGATTGGGAAAAACCATCCAGAGCTTGACCTTTGTGCACTCTGTTTATGAGTACGGAATACGAGGACCCTTCTTGGTCATAGCTCCTCTCTCTACGATTCCTAACTGGCAGCGAGAATTCGAGAGCTGGACGGATATGAACGTGGTGGTTTACCACGGTTCGGTCACCAGCAAACAAATGATACAAGACTATGAGTACTACTATAAGACAGACAGTGGAAAGGTATTGAAGGAGCCGATCAAGTTTAACGTTTTGATCACCACTTTTGAGATGATTGTAACGGATTACATGGACTTGAAGGCCTTCAACTGGCGTCTTTGTGTGATTGATGAAGCTCATCGTCTCAAAAATAGGAACTGCAAGCTCCTCGAGGGTCTGCGTCAGCTTAATTTGGAACACAGGGTCCTGCTCTCCGGAACTCCCCTGCAGAACAACATAAGCGAGCTGTTTTCGCTTCTTAATTTCCTGGAACCCTCGCAGTTCTCCTCTCAGGAAGAGTTCATGTCCGAATTTGGAAGTCTTCGCACCGAGGAAGAGGTGAATAAACTGCAAGCCCTACTTAAGCCAATGATGCTGCGTCGTCTAAAGGACGATGTGGAGAAGAGCTTGGCGCCCAAGGAGGAAACCATTATTGAAGTGGAGCTTACTAACATACAAAAGAAATACTATCGCGGTATACTGGAACAAAACTTTAGTTTCCTGAAAAAGGGAACCACATCGGCTAATATCCCCAACCTGATGAACACCATGATGGAGTTGCGAAAGTGCTGCATACATCCGTATCTCTTGAATGGAGCAGAGGAACAAATACAATATGATTTCAAGTCCCAGCACGGCGAGGATCCCGAGTCATATTACAAGAATCTGATTCTTTCCGCCGGTAAAATGGTTTTGATTGATAAATTGCTACCCAAACTGAAAGCTAATGGACATCGAGTGCTCATATTCAGTCAGATGGTGCGTTGCTTAGATATCCTAGAGGATTATCTGGTATACAGAAAGTATCCCTTTGAGCGAATTGATGGACGCATTCGTGGCAATCTCCGTCAGGAGGCCATCGATCGATATTCCAAGCCAGGATCCGACCGTTTTGTATTTTTACTCTGCACCAAAGCAGGAGGGTTAGGCATTAATTTAACAGCTGCCGATACGGTCATTATCTACGATTCGGATTGGAATCCACAGAACGATTTGCAGGCCCAGGCCCGATGCCATCGTATTGGCCAAAGGAAGATGGTGAAGATCTACCGATTGCTCTGCAGGAATACCTACGAGCGTGAAATGTTCGACAAGGCTTCAATGAAACTTGGATTGGACAAAGCTGTCCTGCAATCGATGAACACCCAAGGCTCTAAGGATGGCAACAACAAGCAGCTGTCCAAGAAGGAGATCGAAGACCTTCTAAAGAAGGGAGCCTACGGCGCTGTCATGGATGACGACAACGCTGGTGACAAGTTCTGCGAAGAGGACATCGATTCAATCCTTAAGCGCCGCACTCAAGTCATCACCATGGAATCGGAGAAGGGTTCCACCTTCTCGAAGGCTTCATTCGCTGCCTCTGGCAACCGATCGGATATTACCATAGATGATCCCGATTTCTGGACAAAGTGGGCCAAGAAGGTTGACATTGATCCCGATGCTTGTGAACGAGATGAAACGGAGGATTTGGTTTTGTCCGAACCCAGGAGACGCACTCAAATCAAACGCTATGGCCACGAGGATGTGATGGAGATCAATTCTGAGGAATCTTCTAATGAGAACAGCGATGAAGAGGGAGGAATAGGTAAGTGTGAAGCACTTGTAATTCTTATGAATGCTACTTTAATCATGTATACCATCCAGGACTCCGTTCCCGTCGCCGAAAGGAGAAACGTGATCGTAATCGTGAAAAGAAGGGCCACGATGAGTACATTCCACGCGAGCGGGATGCCTTGGCCGCTTTGGGATTGGAGGAGATTCAATATGGCAACTGGGCCAAGTCCGAGTGCTTCAAGGTGGAAAAGGGATTGCTTTCCTTTGGGTAAGTACAATGATGCAAGCTAATCTAATCAATTTAACTATATTCTTTATTTTTGGCGTGCAACCAATAACTTATGCTAAAATTTAATTCTCTTCGAGGCGATTTCGCCGGCGAATGGCATTGTTGAGCTTCATATTGAGGATGTATATCTTGCGGTTCAGCATCTTCTCCTCTTTTTCGAGCACGTGAGCCTCCTCCTTCCGCTCTATGTACTCGCTGACACTCGGGGCCTCGTAGTCCTGAAGCTGTGCCCTCAACTCATCCAGGGTCACGTGGTCTTTGGTGTTGTGTTGCTGAACGGCGGCCACCTCCTTTTCCAGTTTCTGAATGGCTCGCGTGATTTCTTCCGTTCTGTTCAATACGGTTCGCATTTCCGTCTCCAAGTTCATCATGGCCTGCTTTTCCTCTGTCATGGCTAAGGACGTCTTGCCAGTGACTCCTTTGAGTCCCGCCATGTGGATATTTTTTTCCTCCAATTGATTAACCAGCTCGGTTCTCTTGATAATCAGCTTCTCAAAATCCACTGCCGTTAAGATACCACTTAGGTCAGATTTTGTTATCAGATCGGCACGATGCTGTTGGCATGTTTCTTGCAGAGATACTATGGTTAATTTCATAGTGCCCAGTAAAGCGCGTGCATTCTTGAACCAGTTTGTGGTAAACTTGCGAAGCTTTCGTTCAATCTGCCTCTCGGTGGCGGACTCCAAGAAGGCCACATCGTTCTCATCTCGCAGAAAATGAAGCATAAAGTTGTTCTCCGTCTCAATGGTTTCCTCACTTCGGAAGCGCAGCTCCTCTATCTTGGCCCTCAGCTGTTTCACCTCGGTCATGGCTGCAAAATAGTTTGGGAATGAGTTTCAACTAGAAAAGGCTCACAGGCCATCCAACTCACCATTCCGTTCGATATCGGTGACCCGCTTTTCCACCTCAGCTGCTCTTTTCTCTGCCATTTCAGCTTTGGCCTTGAAATTCAGTTTGTAATCCACGCCGCGTCGCTTTTCCGGAGCGCCGCCCATGCCACTTATGGAGACTAGCTGGTTCACAGACATTGGTATGGAGCGCTTGGAGCTCGAGTGCCGGCTACTGACGCCATGGCTTCCCGCCGCAGATCCCCTTTTCGTTTGCAACTTTCTAAGAATCGAAGTACGGCGCTGCCTCAATCCCAATAACAACTTTGGATCGTTCTTCTCGAGAAACTCGACCATGATATGGTTCTCCAACCTAAGAGTAGCCACATCATTGTGCACTTGTTCGATGGTTCGCAGCATATCCAAGGCATCCAAGCTGGCCAATCGCAATTGACGCTCCTCTTCCGTGAAGTTGCGAAAGTCCTCCAGATAGTACTTATAAATGATGGCCACGACATCCAAGTCTTGCGGCGCAACATATTCATATATGTGCAGTTTGCTTGCATGTGATTTTACCGATCGCCTGCTCACCGTATCGGTTTTCATGCTATGTTCCGACATTATGCTCGTCATTGCAGCAATGTAAAGAAATATGGTTTTATAATACAACAGAAAACGTCTTTGGTTGGTTTTTGGCTTTGTTGAATTTTTATGGAGGAAATTGTTTCCTTGATTTGTGTGAAAAAATGTTTGATCAGTTTTGTTGTGATAATTGGAAAATAAATGATGACTAGACTGGTCGACATTGTTGTTTTCAAAAACTTTATTTATTTTAATAAAATCTAACTAAGCATTTGCCTTTCTTTTGCAGCTGGGGCCGTTGGTCGGAACTTTTGGAGTTGGGACAATTCAAAAGAGGTTGGCGCGATATAGACGTCGAGGACTGTGCTCGCATCATTGTAAGTAAAACAACTCAACGTTCAGATAAAAGGTTATTAAAGAATTACATTAATGATGACCAACCATGCTAATATTGAGGAAACTTTAGGTTTTCGCTGAGTAAAAACTTACTTCTCAACCCGCTGAAATACAGAAATAACATAAATGATGTTCAATATTATTTTAAGCTTGCATTAACATAAATTTTTTCTATACTCCTCGCAGCTTCTTTACTGCCTGCAGGTCTACAAGGGTGACGAGAAGATCAAAACGTTCATCTGGGACCTAATAACGCCGACGGAGGATGGAGAGGTGCAGAAGATCAGCAGGGATCATAGTGGCCTACACAACTTGGTGCCACGAGGTAGGAATGCCAAAGGTATGGTAAAAGATACATTCACGCACACTCCAACTACTGCACGGACGTAGAGAGTTATCAAAAAAATAAAGCCAACAAATTATATAAAAGAAGCGATCTGATAACACCAACCAAGTTTTTGTACAAAATTCTTTCACGCTCTGTCTATGGGACTCTGGACTACCTACCTATAATTCTAAATGTAGTCTTAGACTCTTCCGTATCCGTTAATGTCAGACACTCAGTCCATGAATCAAAATGGATTTGTGTAGTTTGTTTGGGTCTGCGTATTGGCCTCCGATCTTTCCGTGTTACCACGGCTCTACCTTTGCTTCCTTCTTAATAACTAACTTCAACCTCGAATCAAATCTCTCAGCAAAGACTTTGAACCGGACCTGGACAGTGACTTAAATTGACGCATGAACTCGACACGACGAAGAGAAAGTGTGTGTATGTTTTGTTGCCATGCAATTGTATGCCTTTTACTATATCAGCTCTTTTATTTTGATGTACATAATACAAAACGTATTACTAAAATAGCTTTTATTCACAAATATATTGTAAATTATCGGTGAAGCTTTTATTACTAATTCATCCGTCTTTGCTTTTATTGTAATATAACATTTAAGTGATTTTGAATACCTCTATTAAAAAGACAATTTATATAACTTTCCATTAAATTATATCTAAATTACGTATTTAATCAGCATTACAACAAGTGGTTAGATTTTTAAAATGTATAAAGAATTACAAGCTTATCGTCCTTTTTTGCTTGTAATCAACATGTAAAAATTATAATCATGTATATACTAAGAAATCAAATATATTTGAAAAGATCAGTTATTCAGAATTTAATATTAATATTCATTTGCATTTTACATTTGCAATACTAACGATGAGATGTCTTTCGGATGAAAGAAAAAATTAATCCGAAGGATGCTCAGAGTAAGGAAACAATACTAATATTTTGAAAACGCTTCGGGCTTACAGGTCGCAACGGTGGCAAGTCCAACAAGGAAACCACTTCTGCTCCGGGCACTGCATCCGGTAGTAATAGTGGCAACACGACTCCGGCTCACAAATCCAGTGCCCTGGATGGATCCGACAAGGATGGCGGTGGAATCAGTGCCACTGCTGTGGCCGCGGCGGTCACTAGTATCCACGATCCGAATCACTGGAGCAAGAAGGAGAAGTACGACTCAGATGCGTACTTGGAGGGCGCCTACAAAAAGCATTTGGGCAGACACGCCAATAAGTGAGTCGTGTGGAATCGAACTCGTTATAAGCTATTCCCAAAATTGGAGACTGACTTTTACTAATACAAAATTTCTTCGCTCTCTTTTCTTTATTTTCTGAATTTTGTCTACCTAATATTCACAGGGTTCTGCTGCGCGTGAGGATGCTCTATTATATACAACATGAGGTCATTGGCGAGTTTGTTCAGCAGATTAAGGACAATACGCCCATCAGGTAGGCGCGGCACTCTGAGTCGCCTGCTAAAGACTTGGCATTCATTAATCATTTTGTTAGTTTGTTGTTGTTGTTGATTGATTGATTGACTGATTGCCGAAGAGTGATGATTATTATGTTTTATTTAATTTTACATTTTATTATAGATATTTTAATACTTTAATTACTAATGCCAATTTGTGATCTTTTTTTTTAAAGAATTGTAAACTATTTTTAATAGAACTGTGGGTAGGCTGATTAATCAGCCTGGCCCATCAAAGTTCAGGTGGAATGCAACCGTCTTTTATCCGCTCTCTATCTTTATACCGTAACTCTCTTTGTACGTTCGATCGCTTGTCCATTATGTTAACACTTGTACATCTTCACACGACACTGCTCATTTCTAACCACAACTTTCATACTCTACATTTTGCCAACTAATCCTCGGCATATCAACTCTATTTCTATCGCTGTGTTTTGTGTTTTCGATTCGTTTAACCAACCTTTAAAAATACTTGATTGACTTCATTGCGAATATCTATACGTATATTATATAACCAACAAAAACTGCAGCAGTACGAAAGCCAAGCAGCAGCTGGCACTAAATCTGAATCTGGAAAGGTAATATCCCCATGAATTCCCCAACCTCCGATATATATCGATCGCCATCGCTCGTCGCCCTCGCTCGCACGCACGCTAATACTCTCGCATTTAAGAAGAAAGCAGGCGAATAGGGAAATTCACGCTACTCAATATCTTTATATCCCTCACACGTGCAATCGTCCTCATGATACAAAAAAAAATCAACCGATATTATACATGCAATTCAATAATTTAATTTATATTTTTTAAACGAATTCCAAATTCAAAAAACGAAACAAAAACTAAAGACGATAAAGAAGCTCATCAAACCTTTCGAATTTTGCTTTGTATGAATTTCTGCATTTTGTAGTGGTAAATCTGTAGTGCAAATTGGCAATTAACAATGTTACGATTTTCATTTAATTGCCCTTTATGATTTCTCATTTTTCTTTTGGTGTTTTGTACGTTATTTTTATTTTACCTCATACCAAAAAATTGTTGAACCAACCGAAATTGAATTTTTACTAAACCAACGCATTTCTTTTTTCGCGCATTTCTCAAATCCCCCAATCCACCAAACACATTTGAATGTTATCGAATGTACTCATCGACCGATACGATCATATGTAGCGAGCTCCCCATTCGCCCGCCGCCAACGCCAGATCAAGTGCCATCCTCATGGTGGAATCCCATTTGTTGTGATAAGAGTCTGTTGGTCGGAACCTACAAGCATGGCTGTGAAATGTATCGTCAAATGCGCGCCGATCCCAATCTGTGCTTTGTCACCCATGTGGGCGCCGGTGCGGCCGGTGACGATTTGGCTGTCACGAATTTGCCGATGTAAGTCTTAGAAACGAATAAAAACAAATAAAAATTAATCCGGTGTGTTTCGAGGAATCTCTAGATATTTTAAGGTGTTCCTATAACTAAAAAACTAATCGTTGAATAAAACGTATTTGTCTATTAAGTAAAGATTTTATTCTGAAAACACAATAGTTTCTTAAAATTTGAATTCGTATTTTTTTTTTCTTGAAACACACCGGACAAAAAAACACAAATCAAAGTAGTTAGGATCCATACATGAATGCCATTAAGTAATTCACATACGTCACACAAAAATACTAAAATGAGGAGAATATCCAAAGCTCAGACACTTGGAATCAGATGTGGTTGGTGACAATCTCGAAACTGAAGGAAACGAACAGGAAGTGCTTAAATTCATTTCCATTCCCATCCCCCACGCACACACGCACTCATCCCGAAATCATGGCATTTAAATATGCTTCAAATAATTTAATATTTCAGCTATTAGTGCCTTGACGTTTAATATTTTAAAGATTAATACAAATTGGAAAGCTCTTAAATTTACAAAAGTACATTTCTTTTCCTGAATGTTAAGCAGTTAAAAAATAAGAACCAGATAGGTATATTGTTAAATATTTCAAAAATATAATATATTAATAAACAATAGTTGGATCCTTCACGAGCTTACATGTCTCCCATTAACACGCACATTGAAAGCATTGATCCATTGACATTGCGCTGAATGTGTGTGTGCGTGTGTGTTGTGAATTTTCTCTCTCAGTGTATTACGAACGTTTAACTGCGTTGGGCATGACCTTCACCCCAAATACGATCTGCGAGTTGGAGCAAGTTGTTACTAACTTTTTAAACATTTTTCTGGCACCATAGAAACGAAGACGACGCAAATTCGAAGCACGACGATGGCGACGAGGTGGACGACGACGGCACCACCACGACCAAAGACTCTGACTCCACCAAACTCACCGGGGGCGACAACAAGGACTCGCTTCTCGACCCGGAGCGCCCCAGTTCGTCGGGTAAGACCAGCAGCGAAAATGGCAGCGCCGGCAACGACAAAACGGAATGCGAAAAAGATGCCACGACCACCGTTTCCGAAACCGAATCCTCATCCAAATCCGACGTCTTGCCGGGCAAAGGCAGCGATGTCGATGTCGCGGTCGCCCAGCAGGATGCATTATCAGCAACTCCAGAATCGGCACATACATCAGATACTAAAATAAATAAAAACAGCCCGCCGCCAGTTTCAGCCTCGGTTGCCCGCGATCCGGCTGACTCCAGTTCCCCGGAGGCGGCAGGAGAAGTCCTGGAGACCGGGGCCAAGGCTGGCGGCGATGCCGGCGAATCGAACATCGAATCGGAGAAAAAAGAAAACGAAAAGGAAACCAAGGAGCCAACTGCTGCTGCTGCTCCTGCTGGGGAAACCAAAAGCGACGGCGCTGCCATTGCCCGAGCCGAAGGCGATAAAACGGAATCATGCACTAACAATGCTACCACAAACATCTCCACCACCACCACCACCACTACTACTACTACCATTACCAATACCACCACCAATAATCCATCATCCAAAGCGGCTAACTCTAACAACACGACCGACAATGCTAACTCCAACTCACATTTAGGCTTGGACGAGGAGGAGAGCGTCGCCGGCAGCTATCCGCCAACCGTGGCAGCAGTTGAGGATGCCACAACCATGTGGCCGTCGATGCAGGACCTCAACACGCGTCTACGGCGTGTGATCACCGCCTATCAGAGGAATTACAAGAAGGAGGAACTGAAGTTGCAGCAGAAGGCCAAGGTGAGTCCACTGTTGTTTTATCACTAACCCACATCCCATCATCTGTTCCTCTCTCAGTTAAACTTCACTTCATTACCATTCTTTTACAAATGAAAAAGACCAATCCATAACCATTAAAGATCAAAAGTATTGAATTTTATTTTAATAATTATATAGAAAACACTATTGATCTTGATTATGAAGATATATTTATTCAACATAGTTTAAAAAAAAACGAATACATTTCTATACCCTTAAAGGGTTTTTCTTATTAGGATAAAAGAGAAGAATAGATTTCATGTCAGCCGATTATAAAAATAACTATTTTATAAATTTCCAACCCAATTTCTGTTGCCTAACCCAAATGATATTTAAGTTGTTTTTTAATTTTCCTGTTCTGTGTTCTATGATTATGTTGTAGTGTCCAGTGTTGAAAATACGTAGTTTTGTTGCTTAGCTGTTGGCCGTAGTTAGTTGCGAACCGTGCACCGTAGTTAGCGTACAGAACGGACAGTGGACAACGACTCGGACAGAGAAACGGATCGGAAATGCAATCGAATTCGATCACCATCGAAAGCATTGAAAATTTAAAAGCAAAGGTTACCACAAACTCGAGCAGCCAACAGCTGATTAACAAAACTATGTAAAGCGCTGACAGAGGATTGCACTTAATTTCTTTACCATCAAGATCATCTCAATAAATTCATCTCCAGTCATTCCCCCTGAATCCGTGATCTTGTTGCTGTATTCGCAATATTACCAACTCCTCCAACTCTTTCTCTGTGATTGTCACATTTGTCCCACAGCTCCAGGCATTGGTCTCATCGACGCCCCCGCTCTCGGTACCCACTACACCCACCCTACAATCCATGCAAATGCAGCTGCAGAGCGGCACCGGCGGCAGTGGCTCCGGAGTAGGATCCTCTGGTCAGCACGATGCCAGTGGCCGGAGTCTCCAGGCCTTGATGCAATCGCAAGGGGCCAGCACATCCGCAGCAGCGGCGGCGGCCGCAGCAGGTGCCGGAGGATCCGGTGGTGGATCCGGTCAGGTGGGCACGGGCGGAGCGGGCGTAATGCCAGCCATGCCCACCGCCGCCGACATCAGCCTAATGCTCAGCATTCTCAACACCACAGATGTCAGCCAGCTGGCCAACTTGGACATCAATAAACTGGCCATGTACCTGGTCAGCATGAACAATGTACGCTAGTGATGAGTACCTCCTCTATATATAAACCCTTTTTATATTATTACCATTTACACTACCAGTCCGAACAATCAACCCCGCTAGCCCTTTTAATCAACCCCCACTCAGACCCAAACTCCTGTGGCTTGAAATCAATCCTCAACTACCACCCATTGAGCAAGCCAAAACAATACAGCCTGCAGGAAAGCCACCCTTTGAGGCGCTAATAGACCGTGAACAGTCTAATAAACTCCCTGAAGAGAAACCTAAACCCTAAAACACTGACATAAAAAACCACGCCACTACACAAAACACTGCTACCCTACTTGCATATCTTACTAACCTGCATGATTTGTCAACTTACAAATTAATTAGCATTTTGCCAACTCATTACTAATTATCCTGCGTTGAAACTTTAGATAACAACTAATATATTTTAATAAAAAGTGCATTCAATGAGCTCGAACATTACACATTACAGTTACAGTTACATGGTGCTGTATACCAATATAGCTAATCAGTGTAAATTAGTCGATAATGTGATTTCCCATTACCAAATAGCTATTGGCGTTTTCTCAAAAATTTCGATACACCCCCGTTCTTTGCCATTTATCGACAAATCTATTTTACCAGGGGGTCGTGTGAAGAGCCAAAAAATAGCTCGGGAAATCTGACTAAATAAAAAGCGAAGTCGACACCCACCCGATAAGGTGGGGGACTTGGTGTTTAGGAGGTGAAAAGTCTGTTTACTCGCTGTGTATCCTCCCTGTATCGGTGTGTGCGTGGTCTTACCGAATGAACAAACAAAAGCAAGCGACGAGAAAACGAAAACGAGGCAGCGATATAGCAGAGAAACGACAGCAAATACACTTATGCTTAATTTATGCAAAATAAAAGAAATACATACACTCGAATTTGAACCCGAAATGCGGTGCACACGATGCTCAGATGGTCCTCTCATCGGATCTGCTGTCCTCTTTCCTCATCTCATCTCGCGAATGGGAATGCGAATGAGCGGCCAAAACGGAGGAAATGTCAAACCACTTTGCACACCCGGCGGCAGCAGCAAAAACAAAAACAGCAATACACCAAACTCCACCTCAAATCCTCTGTCTAGTACGAAACCGTTGCTTTCGTTTCCTTGCCTCTGCTTCGCCTTTTTGCTGCTGCCTCTTGAGGTGGCAACAACAACAGCAGCAGTTATGCGGCAACACAGTGGAACCCGCAACGTGTTGGCCAAAAGGCTTGGGTCAAATTATGAGCCAAAGCGAAGAGCCGGAGTCAATTGTACAACCTGACGCTTCGATTTGCGGCATTCCCACTGTGGTGGCAGACGTTAGAGATGCGCCAAATACGAGTCAAATCCGGGATAAAAAGATTAAAGATTAAAAGGAGTTAATTATTAGTTATTCAGGACTTGATATTAGAGAATTGGTCAAGTTGTTAATCGCCATTCGGTTATGTTTTCATGTTATTTGTTCCTCTTTGTACTCAACGTATTATAGCCATTAAATTGGCTGATCGACGTTAAGAAATTAAAAAAAAATTGGTCCTCAGAGAGAAACAGATATTCAATAATTTTAGAAAGAAAGCAAGGTAACTTAGACTTTAGACCGACCCGTTTTAATAAGCTTTTAGTAAGCGGATTTTTTAACACGAGTTAGAGGTCGCTAGATACAAATTCCCACGTTGGGCGCCAAAAAAAAATTTTCGTCGAATTTAAGCTGTTGTATTATAATCATTTAATAGGTTAAACTTTTAATAAGATTAAGCTGAATGAGTGGATTGTTTCTTAACAGGGAAGTGAGAGAGGTCGTTAGAATGCTAAAAGAAATTATCCCACGTTGGGCGCCATTTTTATTAAATATCTTTTTCGAATTCAAGCTCTTGTTTACTCATTTAATAATGTAATCTTTTAATAAGATATAGCTGAATGAGTGGATTGTTTCTTTACAGGGAATAGAGAGGAGAATTAGGAGGCTAAAAGTCAAGATCCCACGTTGGGCGCCAATTTTAAAAAATGTATTTTTGAAATTGGTTGTCGTTCAAATGACATACTTAATTGGAGTATAAGTAGGAAAAAAAAACTAGCCAAATTCGGGAAACTCCTTTTGTGTCCAAGTGGTCATCGCTAAAAGGGCGACGCCGCCATTATCAAAAGGCAGAGAGGCGGCGGTAAAGGCAGCGCGCCATCAATCAAACCTACAACAACAACAGGAGCAAGACAGAACAAAGAAGAGAGGGGGGAGCGGAGGAAGGAGGCGGAGGCAACAAGAAGACCCAAGCCAAGTGGTTGTTGCTGCTGTTACCGATGTTGTTGTATTGACGAAGAGAAGTTCTTCTTTGGTGACGATGATTGTTGCGGCTGCCGCGACGTAAGCAGTGGCGTTGGTGGACGACTTGGTTTTATTGCTCTTGTACTTGTTGTTGCTGTTTGGGCATTCGATATCATCGGGTGGTTTTGGTTGTGCTGCCTAGCTACGTTGGCTGTACTTGCGCTGCTGCCACCGCTGTATGTATTAGTTTTCCATGCGAGAGTGCCTCATTCTGTGTCTCTGCCTGTCGCTGTCGCTCTGTCCTGCTCCCTCGCTGTCTGCGATGTGTGTTTGTAATTTTACATTTTCTGGATTTATCCAATGTTTAATTTTTTCCTTTTTCGTGTGCGCCCACCCAAATGTCTGAGGGGGGTGGCTGATGCTACTGCTGCTGCTTCGTCTTCTTTTGCCTCTGCTCTCACGAACTGAATTATTGAGCGCAATATGTGACTTGGAAGGAGATGGGGTGACCTGTTCCTGTTTCGCTTTCCTGTCCTCTTCTTTCGCATAGCGCGAGTTTTCGATAAAGCCGCCTAATTGTGCTCATTTGAGCTCCCATTCCACTGTCCCCCCCTCCCCTCCCCCTCTTTCCCTTTTTTTGCACGTTATGCTGCTGCCTCTGCTGCAGCTTAAAAGCATTTTTCGCTTTGTTTTGCTGATTCCTTTTTGCATTTGCAACGTGTATTTGGAACACCGAGCTTAGAGAAGCTGCTTTGGCTTTCCTCTTGTGCGTGTGAGCGTGTGATTGCACCGGTGTGGGTTTGCCATTCTTTTTTGTTTCCATCTTCGGTCGGTCCCACCTTCGACTTGCTTGGATGCTTTTGCTTTTGTTGCTGACCGCTGTCGTTGCTCTTTTTTAGACTGGCCAGTGCTGTTGTTGGTGTTGCCATTCGATTTATTATTTTATTAGCATTTGGCTGCCGCTTTTACAGTGGGTCAAATCGGGATTGTTTTAAGATTTGAAAAGGAAATATAGCGTACTAGTTGTCATTGATTTTTTTCATTTTTATTGATTGTTTTATTTGCTATTTTAAATTAAAAAAATTAATAAATTTGACCATTTTGATAAGACCTCAAAAGCCAAGGTCCACGTTGGGCGCCAATTCTTAAAAATGTATTTTTTCGAATTAAAAGTGTGTGTCTTTTAAGTTTATACCACTGTGCGCGTGCGCCTCACGTGTTGCTGCCGCATCTCTTTGCTGCTCTTTCACGGTCTCTCTCTCTCCTTCTCCAATGAGTGCATTTAGGAGATGCAGCTGCTGCGTCGGCGCATTTTTCACTTCACACCTGTCAGTCATAAAACATTTGGAAAAGTCGCTGCCTAACCAATATGCTGAATGGTCAGTACATCAATATGGAACCGAGACTTTCGAGTTTTAATCTCATTGAGAGCCGACTTTGTCTACCTGCCGTTGCGCCTCGTCTTCTCTTTTTTCTTTCTTCTGTCTGATTTAGTTTAGTCAAATTTAGGATAGAGAAGATTGAGCTGCCGCCCTCTCCTGCTCTCCATTCTCTGCCGATCTTGCAGGCTAGTTGGTGATGTGATATGCTGGTGTGAGTGAGTGCATTGCATTGCCGAAGATGTGTCGCCATCGCGTATCGATTGTGCGATTATATCCGCCCTGCTCACTCATGCATGTACGTATGTATTTCGGTGTGTGCGATATCCACTCACGGGTTCGCTCACTCATGCGGTATCTGCATCTGTATCTTGCGGATTGATTAATAATCTCGTTTCGTTTTTGCTCTGGCTACGTGCTTATCGCACTTTGGCCCTGCTTCCATCTTTCGCTCTGGCTTTCTGCCAGCCTCTTGCTCTCTTTCCCTCTGTGTGTGAGTCGTATGTAGATAGCCCAAAGGTCGAAATAATTAAACAATTGCAAAATGCCAATAATCAAAGTCAAATGGTGACTGGACAATATACGGTTGAGCCTCAACAAATCGAAACTTCTGACCCACGCAAAGTTTAAATTCAACTTATACCAAGTAAAAGTATAGAGTTTATGTATCTGTCTTAGAAGCATGACTAAGATAGTTTATAAAAACATCGTTGGAAGATTGTTTTCATATGAATATATTAGTAAAGATTAGGAATATCCTTTTGGATTTCAATCTAAGTTTTATAGAAAACTTAAATAATTATAGTTTTTCACCGGCGGAGTATCGAAAATATTTCCCCAAAGAATATTTCTTAACTTTTGTACCTGCTTTTCGGACTTAATCCATTTTCATGGCTTTACTTCTCCATCCTCTCTTTCTGCTGTCGCTGCTCCTGCTGTTATTATTTTATTTTATCCCTTTTTCCGCTGTGTCCTGCGTCCGTCATTACCCCCTTCTCCTGCTCCTTCTCCATCTCCTCCGCGATCTTTCGCTCTTTTATGCCGTTCTCTATGTGTCGTCAACAGTTTTTGTGGTACATTTGTTTCATTGCCTTGGCTTTTTTGCCTCCGATTCTGCCGTGTGTTGTGTGCCCCGGCTCCTTGTCCTCTTCCTCTTCCCGCTCCTTTGGGTTTGGGCGCGAGTGTGAGTGTGTGGCAGGCTGCTGGTGTGCTCTGCTTCTTTGCTTACATTACAGTTGACACAATGTGCCTGCTGCGACGGCCGCTTCTTCTTCAACTCGTCCATCCAGTGCACACTCGCTCACTTCTGCTCTCTCCTGAGTCGGACTCTCCCTCTCTCTTGACAAGCCGAAGTCGGGGCTCTCTTTCGGCTCTCCCCCGTTGCAAGTGACGCTCATTCACCTCAGAGTCGGCATTCGGCTTCAGTTTTTAGCCCATCTCATTCATATTCACATTCACCCAAAACGGCGTTTGGCTTAATCTCACGATTGTTTGGTTTCCCTTCCCCACTCCCCCGCTCTCCTCCCTCTCCCTTCCTCTCTTCTGAGTCTCTCTTGCTGGCTGATTCGCATTCGATTTTAGCCGCTGTCGCCGTTGTTTGCCTGCGTGTGTGTGTGTGTTTGGGTGAGGAGTGTGTCTTGTATTTTAGTCCGCAATGCGCTCCGCTCATTATTTGTTTGAGCGCCGCGGTGTAAAGTTGTAAAAAGTCCAAGTGCTCGTGGAAACTCGAAGCGAGACGCGAGACGGGGAAAAACGAAACGCGATAAATCGCGAGAATACGGGAGTGCGCCAGAGGGAGAGGGAGTGATAATCAAACGGAATGGAATAATGTAATTGCCGAGGCAACGACAACAACAACAACAACTACGTGCAAATAGTTGTCATTGGGGCGCAATGAATGATAATTAGTGCTTAATTGAAATCAATAATCATGACGAAACCATAAGGCTAAGAGATTTCGCCAATATATATTCTTAATATTCTTGATTACCAGTGAGACTGTGATATTAGTGTGCGTCCGAAAATGGAGGTTATTAAACCCATGGACTTCAGCAGCTTTTCGGCGTTCTGCGAGCATCTCAACAAATCTTCACAAATTGCAGCAACAACTGCAACGACGTTGCCACCAACAACATTAAACAATGGAAATGGCATTTATTTGGAGGTAACAGCAAAAAGATACACCAAATGCGATGGAAATTTCTATATGGACATACATCTCTTAATTAAAATGAGAATGCAAAAGTGCAGAGAGAATATGCAAAGAATGTGTGTGCAGGCAACAAATCAAGAAAAAGTAAACGAGACTCAAGAGTGCGAGAGGGAGAGGCAGAGAAAAAGGGGGACGGCGACCAGTGGGGCCCGGGCCCGTTTGGCTCCCTCTCGCTCTCAATTCGCTGTGCAGCGAGCGAAAATACAAAACAATAAATTTATGCCTATAGATTTCACATGAACGAAGAACGAAAAACGTCGCTGTCGTCGTTCCAACTTTACACGGCCATGGTATCATGTGTAACTGCCAAGCCAAAGGCAACTGAAGAAGAGTAAAAAGAAGACCTCGCAGACCTGAGGTCGAAATATAAGCAGGGTCAAAAAAGGATCGTAAGAGATATTCAGGATTACAAGTAAAACAGAAAACCGTTAGGGCGTTATAATATGGAAATTTGTATATATCAAATGATATTAACATTGCGATACTTGGAATGAATGAAAATAACTAAATCTAAATTAGTCTTAAGGCTCGAGAACATTAAGCAGTAAGCACTATGGGTGATTATTATGGCTGATAGATTTGAGTAAGAAGCATTATCGTATATTCTTCAGTTCGTTTGGTGTAATATGAAGACTAAAAAGAAATATGATTGATCTCTTTTAATAATTGAAAACATTTACAAAACTTCTTCATCACTAAGTTCAAAAAACATTTCTTAAAACCCGTGAAGCTCTGCTTATTTTTTTGACCATCACTGTACTCGTGTTTTATCTATTGGTTGGCTGAAGCGGTGCTCATTTAATTTCGTTTTTCCGCGGTGCTTACTGCTCTGCTCCCCTTTCTCGCTCTCTTATTCAACCTCCCGCTTCTTAACTACCCACCGTCTCCAAGTCCAAGACGAAGTCACAGTTGTAGCCATAGCCATCGCCATCGGTTCTACTAATAATCATAATCAATCGCTCGAGTCGCCTCGCACTTGTATCGTGTAAATGCGAGAGAGAATATGCATTATGATACTGGGGAAATGAGTGCGAGCGAGAGGCGGATGGATAGTACCCAAGGAAGAAGAGGCCTCGAGTCGAGTCGATTCGGTCGCTTTATCTTCTTTTGTCGTTTGTTTTTGTTTGTCCCCCTTTTCGGATTTCGTTATGCCATCGTGTTCGTCGGCTGCTTCTGGAGGTTTGGTGGGAGGGGCTGGTGTGGGAGCACTAGTAAAAAAAAGCCGTTAGCTGTATAAACAGAAACAGGGAAGCAGAAAGGAGACACGGCAGACAGAGTTGCCAACCTGTGCGCCACTTGGCATCCTTTTTTATCCTTCTTTTTGGATCCGGTCCAAAAGGATTTGGAGCCCTAAACACACAGCACTTAAAAAATATACCGCACATGTACAACCACTGTGCAATCTTTTGAAGGATTGCATTGAGTTTGCGGTTTGGTTCTGCATTTATTTGTCAACTTGGCAACACTTGTCGTTGCTCTCCCATATTCGTATATCGTATACAGGAAAACACGTACTTGTAGTGTAAAGGGGTTTTTGTTTGTTCGCTAATTTGGTTTGAAGCTATCAAAGCTAAAAACGCATATCGTGTTTATTTTGCAACTTTTCACCCCAAATTTTAAGCAAAGGGAAAACCTATTTTTAATTCCCTTTTTCACTATTAGTTGTATTAGATAGGAAATAGGTATTGCTTAATTGCAAATGTTTATAAGATATTTAACGCACTAAGTATATTCATATTTTAAATCTATAATAATTATTGCAAATAGTGAGTCCTTCTGGCTAGGGATTTCAAGTTTTCGATTTTGTTTGTAGGATGTTAAGATCAAAAATAGTGAAGGAAATACGTAATATCGGGTAGCCCAATTGCTGTATTCATGCTGTCCAGTGGGTCGCCTTACGAATTTCTTGGGTAACAAGCAATTTTGTGTATTTGGGCCGCCTTTGGCTTTGTTTCTTGCCTTTTCGTTGAGTCTAACTTTACAGCAGTGTGTGCCCCCTATTATTATTATCATAACATCCAAACCGACGTACGAAACGGGGCATACACTAAATGTGGGTGGGTGGGGTGAGTGTATGAGCTTCTTTGGCTGTGGCGCGTGCAATTGGTCTCACAGGATTCATTTGTTTGTCTCCGTCTCTGGTTCGAGCCTCCTTCGCCTTCCTGCTTTTCCGTTGGGCGCCATTGCTTAGTGCGGCGTTCATGTGCCCCGTGCTCATTGTGCCGTGTCTCTATTTCCACCTCGTTCTCTGTTGCTGTCGCCCTTTGGCCTCTGTCCCCTGTCCTCTGTCCGGAGCGTTATTAGGGGTGTAAAATGGATTTTTACTTTTATTATTATGATTTTATTGTATTTCCAGTTTCGGCCGCTTCTCTCTTTGCGCCTTTGTCTCGCTCTCATTTTCTTTTTGCGCTTGCCATTCGCATTTTGTCTTTCCGTTAGCTTCTATGTTGTTTTTGCCTTTCGCAAAAATTTGTGTGTAATTCGAAAGCTAGTAGTCTGGTATATAGAGATGATGATGGTGATGAGGGAGGTCGTCCTACCCGCCACCCCACAACACCACCACCACCGCGAAGGGCGGGGTGATCCCACCCCCTTGGGAAGCACGGCAGGGTGGTGCAATGGCAAAGGGTCGTTCCTGGTGGACGCTTTTTAATTCTTTTTTCAACCAAATTGTGTAAATATTCGAAATGAATTTGCACTTGCAAAATGCACACATCACATATCGGGGTGTTCTCTTTATGTGTGTGCTAACGGGGTTGCCCAACTTTGTTATAATTGCAGAGAGATAAAGTATAGAAAAATGCAAAAAGCGATTATATCTATATTTGTTTTTCTGTTGACAATACATTAGCCTAAAAGCCTAAAAAGCCTTTGGAATATGCAATATTGTTCAGTATTAAGCTTGCTTCGTTTACTGCAATATTTACTTCTATTATATAAATGCTTACTCAATTAATGCTTACCTCCAAACTTTTGTTTTGAGTGACGTGAATTGGGAACTGACCTAAGTCGATTTAATGTCCGTAGTATCTAACTTTGTTCTCAATCATAAATAGTTTTATTTAAGTTTTTAAGATGTGAAACGAACATTATTAACATCGTTTGCGACGTAGTTGGCATTATCTTATCTTGATTTTAAGTACAAGTTTACTGGAATTGTTGATGCGAACGGATCAGGCATCAGCCTAATCTATTGAGTCATGACACAGTTATCAAGTAATTATCTATTTCTAGGAAATGTTTAGGGAATAGTCTAAATTAAAAGAACATGTAAATGTAATATGTCATCTGAGTGCTTTTTCGATTTAATAATTGAAAAAAGGTATTCGGTCATGTGGCAAAGTTATTAACAGTGTTTGTAAGGAGACTAATTAGATTTTAAATACGAAATAGCCTAAAGTAACTATATTCAAAGCTACATTGTGAATACTTATTGTACAAATATAAACCAATTGACACCTCTAACTAACTTTATAAAATCTTGAGTTATTATAATAAGAATACCTTTACTAAATTATTGCTTGTTTTCTACCATTTCTACAGAAAATGGAGCGGCAGGGTAAGATGGAACTGGCCGCCAAAGAGCGTGAGTCCCAGCGCCTTCAGCTCATCCCCAAGAAGTGGAACCGGCGGGAAGAATACGAATTCCTTAGAGTTCTTACCGGCTATGGTGTGGACATGCACCTCTCCACGCCTATGGGCTCCAGCAGTGGAAGTTCTCTGTCGCCCGACTGGACAAAGTTCAAGCAGATGGCTCACCTGGAGAGGAAAAGTGATGAAACACTGACGGACTACTATAAGGTCTTTGTGGCCATGTGCAAACGGCAAGCGGGTTTAAAGCTCACAGAATCGGAGCGCGGCCTAGAAGGAATCATCGAGGAGATCGAGAAGGAACATGCCAAGCTCATACTGGATCGCTTGGAAGTACTTGCCAAGCTGCGAGAAGTGGCTCGTAATCCTATACTTGAGGAACGCTTGAAACTCTGCACAAAGAATGCTGATACTCCCGATTGGTGGGAGCCTGGCCGGCACGACAAGGAATTAATTACCGCCGTCCTTAAGCACGGACTTTATCGCTCCGAGACCTTTATCTTTAATGATCCAAACTTCAGTTTTGGAGAGTCCGAGAAGCGTTTCATTCGGGAATTGGAGGCTCAGATCCAGCGTACCATCAAGCTGGAGGCTTTTAATGCTGAAAAGGCCGAAAAGTTAGCTGCAGCTGAAAAAGCAGCGGCGGCTGAGAAGGCGGCAGCAGAAAATGCGGCTTCCGTCAAGAATGAGGTCATAGATCTAGACGATGAACTCATGACCGATGAGAGCGTCATCAAGAAGGAAACGCTTGCTACTCCCGTAAAGGATGAAATTAAAGCGGAAGAGAGCCCAGAAAAGAAGGACACTGCAGACAGCCCCGAAGCTAAGAAATCAGAGGTCGAAGAGCCCACAAAGACTGAAGCTGAGGTGAAGGATGAAGAAGATTTGAAAGCAGAAGCCTCTGAGAAAGACGCTGTAGACGAAGCTGAAAATTTGGACAAGGATAAATCCAGCACTGAAAAATTGGTATCAGAAGTCGAAGAAACCAAGCCAAGCGAAGAGAAAATGGAAACTGAGGAGTCAGCCATTGAGGAAAATGGTCAGGAGAAAGAAGGTTCCCCTGAAAAATCCACTGAGGCTGAGGAAAAAGAATCTATAGAAGAGGATCCGAAAACATCTGAACCTTCTGCAGAAGAAGACTCAAAAATGGATGTCGATGAAGTTGCCTCTAAAGCGGAAGAAAAATCTGCTGAAGATTCGGAATCCCTCGAAAAGGGATCGGAAGAAACGGCAAAGACTGCAAAGACTGACGAAGAGAAAGCAGAAGAATCAAAAGAAGAGTCCAAGGAGCAAACAGAAGACAAGGAAAAAGAGAAAAGATTACCCGCAGAAGCTGAGCCCACTGAGAAATCCCCAATTGCATCAGAATCCGAGGCAGCTGCTCCCAAGAAACCCGCTGGCGACCAGGAGATTCTCGACTTGGTTGCTGGTCCATCAGATCCCGACGATGACGAGGTGATGAAGGAGAAGGAAAAGGCCGTAGAAGAGGAATGCAAGAAGCAGGCGGCCGAACTGAAAGCCCGCTTCCCGGACTTGGAAGTAATCCAACCTGCAACTGTGAAGCAGCAGAAGTTGGAGAAGCCCAAGTTGGAGATGTGCATGATCCGTTGGTTCAAGGATTTCGCCTTGGAGCGCCGCATAGCTCACATCGTGGCCTGCGTCGAGTCTGGAAAGTGGCCAGTGGATAGCAAGTACAGTGCCTTTTCCAGCTGCAAAGGGGCCACTGATCTGAGCATTGCTCTTCACGAATCCATTCCTCACCTGAGTAGTTTGGAGCGTCGGTCCACAACCCCCGATGTCATCACAATCACCACTGATCAGGGTGTAACCAAGCACCTGCAGTCCTCGCATATGCAGCAAGTTGCAAGTTCAGCGTCCGGTGGATCTGCGTCCTCGGGAATGCCCCAGGTCACCCAGTCAAAGCCCTCGTCAGGCAACAGTTTACCTGGCTTAGATGCCAAGAGCATCAATGCTGCGGTTGCGGCGGCCGTGGCTGCAGCTGCAGCGGGTGGAAACGCCACATCTCTATCCTCTTTGCTCCCGGGAATGTCGCTGAGTGCGGCAACTGGTTCGTCGGCCGGTGGAGTAAGCGGATTGAATGTCCCAAGTGCTGGATCTGGAGTGGGCAAGAAGCGCAAGCGACACATCGCCATTGACGTAGAGACGGAAAGGGCTAAACTGCATGCCCTGCTCAATAGTTCGACAAGTAAGTTTATCTCGGATTTTAAATCTTTAAAGTTGTTTACTATTTAATCTCTTTTCCGTTTTAGTGGCACCCAAAGACTGGGAGAGTGAGATTGCCAACATGGAGGCCTTGACAGGTTCTTCTGGTCGTGGTCGAGGAGGTAACTCTTCTGCCCTAAGTGGCATGCAGCCGCCCCCAGCCCATCAGCATGCTTCGCTCTCGCGTCAGTCCTCTGGGCAGTTTAGCAAGCCAGCTGTCCCCGCCCTAAAGACACCTCCACCGTCTATGGGTGCTCCAATGGATCTTTCCTCAAGGTCGGTTCACAAAAAAAGACTATCATATTTCATGGTTTACTCATGCATTTAAAATTTACTCGCAGCAGCCTGCCGAAGATGAACATGACTGAGATGCTCAAGTCGGCCTCCAGTGCGGGAGCCATCGATTTGAGTGAGGTTCAAGACTTCTCTATGCCCTCCAAGAAGTCCAGTGTGCATGCTGCGCTAAGTTCCGCCTTTCCCTCAATGGGTAGTAAGAGCAAGCTAGACGACACACTTAATAAACTGATGAAGAAGAACAATTGCGTAAGTTTTAAACCTCATAGCTCAGTTTAATTTAATTTCTCCATAAAATCTGAATGTTATGATCGTGTAATTATACGCTATATTTTATTTCATTACAGACCATTGAAGAGCCTGTTATTGGCAAGGAGAAAAAACGCAAAAAGTTGGACGAAATCGTGCTTGGCCTATCGGCGGCTAAGGAGCAAAAGACCTTCCCGGACCCATCGCTGCCGTCCTCGAAAAAGCCGCAGATCCCGCCAAGCGTTTCTGTGACACCAGCAAACCTTCAATCTTCGGCCAGCCAGCAGTCCAACCAGAAACCCTTTACCATCACTGTTACCACAGTGCCCGGAAGTGAGTTTGAGTCTCTGCGCTTTTACTTTTTCACCGCCCGAGGACTGGCACCTATCCAATAGAGTTAACCACTAATCGAATGTATCTATCTCTTGCAGAGTCCAAGGGAGGATCGTCCAGCGGCGGATCCGGCGCCGGAGGAAGCTCATCGGCCAGTGGCGGAGGTGCCGGCGGCAGCGGCCTGAGCGCCCTGCAGAACATGGCAATGGGTGGGCTGTCCTCCAAGGACAGTCTGAATGCCCTGTTGGCCCAGACAATGGCCACCGATCCGCAGACGTTCCTCAAGCAGCAGCAAAAGATGATGCAGTTCCTTCCGCCTGCCCAACGGAAGGCGTACGAGAACATGCTCGCCGAGATGGAGCAGGCCATGAAGATCAGCTCCAAATTCTCAACCAATTCACCGCACGACGTCAAGGTCAACAAGTGGCTCTCAGACATGACAAGTCCACTGGGCGACCAGCTCAGCATTGATTACGTGGGCGGTGGCGGAGCAGGGGGTTCTGGAAGTGCCAACAGCCGGCGCTCGAACCGCCAGCAGGGCAACTCATCACAGCAATCTTCGAGTGCCGCCCAGCTGCAGAAGCAGCAGCAGCAACAACAACAGCAGCAGCAACAACAGCAGCAGCAACAACATTCGATGGCTGGTCCCCAAAATCTGACAGGAGAGGAACCTGTACCAGTAATCAATAAGCAGACAGGCAAGCGTTTGGGTGGCAACAAGGCGCCCCAACTGAAGCGACTTATGCAATGGTGAGTGTGGGAAAATAATAGACTAGAATTACTAATCCCTGCAATGAATACAATCTTAAATCATAGGCTCACTGAGAACCCCAATTACGAAGTGGATCCAAAGTGGCTGGAACAGATGCAAAATCCCATGTCAGCACCATCACCCAAACCTACATCAATGGACAGCAGCTACGGGTCCTCGGCAGTAAAGTCACATGGCGGCCGCCCGTCGTCAAACTCGAGTAACGCCTCATCGTCGTCCCACACCCAGCAGCAGCAACAATCATCTTCGGCCCAATCGCCAGCGGGAGGAAACTCTGGCAGCTCCAAGAAGTCATCCCGCCAGCAGACGGCGGCATCAGCTGCCTTGGATCAAGCTGCTTTACAATTCGGCTCCCTTGCCGGTCTGAATCCCAGCCTGCTGGCCAATTTGCCAGGACTAGGAGCGTTTGATCCCAAGAATCCACTGGCTGCTTTTGATCCTAAGAATCCGCTGCTATCCATGTCATTTGGAGGAATGCCTGGAATGGGTAATATTCCTGGACTAGGTAATCTAAACAACATGAATCTGTTCGCCAGTTTGGCGGGAATGGGAGGATTGGGCAATCTTGCAGGGATGGACACCCAGTCGCTGGCTGCGCTCATGGCTGCTGCCGGACCAACTCTTGGCGGATTGACAGGTGCATCCGGAGGAGCGGGTTCCGGTAAGAGCCAGGGGCAGTCACAGTCGGGTGGCTCATCCGCCGCTTCCTCATCATCGGCCAGTAAGAAGAAGCAACAGCAACAACAACAACAACAACAGCAGCAGCAGGCTCAAAATGAAGCTGCTCAATTGGCGGCTGCTATCAGCGCCAGCACTGGAGGATCATCTGGCGGAGCTGGTGGCAAGAATGCAGCAGCTTCTGCGTCCCAATTGGCGGCTGGATTCCCCTTCCTATTTCCGAATCCATCGTTGCTGTATCCGCCCATGGGATTGGGTGGCCTGAATCCGTATTCACTGGGATCCAGTGGTCTTGGTTCCGCATACGATCAGCTGGCCCAGCAGTATAACCTGCTAAATGGAGCCACCTCATCCGCCTCAAACACCAGCTCTACGCAGTCTAAGTCTCATCAGTCGCAATCGAAGTCCAGTCAATCAAGAAATGCCACAGCAACTGCCAACTCAGCAGCGAGTCTGATGAACGCCATGGCCAGCATGGGCGGTGGAGCCAGCACAGTGACCACGCCCTCAACCTCAACATCCGGATCCGGACGTGGCAGGCAGTCAAGCAGCAGAAGCCAATCCCAAACAACACCCACAGCGGCAGACATGGCTCAATTGAGTAGCTTACTCATGCCAGGTGCGGATCCGCATCTTCTCGAATCGCTGAGCCGCATGAGCAACATGGATTTGGCGCAGGCCACTCGATTGATGAGCTCCCTAGGAATGCCACCACTGCCAGGAACCCCGAGTTCTTCTGGAGGAGGCAACTCCTCGTCTTCGAGCAAGAGGAGCAGCCAAGCAGCTAATGAAGCCAACGCCCAGGCCAAGGAACAGCAAAAGTGGTTCGAAAGTCTGGCCCGCGGAGCTCTGCCTACAGATTTGGCCGCCCTTCAGGCCTTCTCACAGGGCAAAATGCCGTCGTCATCTAGCTCAAATACGGGAACATCCACTTCGTCAAGCAAGAGTTCGAAAGCAGCAGCAGCAGCAGCTGCGGCTGCGGCAGCGCAACTGCCACAAATCCCTGGAATGTCCAGTGATTTTTCACAGGCCTTTTTAGCTGAGATGGCTGCCCAGGCAATGGCAGCTGCGGGCGGATCCTTGCCACTGAGTGGTCCTGGTTCTTTAGCCAGTTTGGCTGGCTTAACTGGGGGCTCTGCAGGAGGAGCCGGTGGTGGAGGTTCCTCAACTTCAGGGAGCGGCAGCCACTCCTCTTCGAAGCGACAGCGAGAGCAAGATGCCTTCAAACAACAGATGGACTATTACACCAAGACTTTGGGCTTGGGATCGGGAATTTCGCTGATACCTACCTCTTCGGCGGGCGGTTCATCTGCATCCTCCAGTTCAGCAAACGCAGCAGCAGCTGCCTATGCTGCAGCCTTAGATGCAGAGCAACAACATCAGCAACAGCAGCAGCAGAAGGCCCTTTCCAAACGCTCACGTGGCGGCGATTTGCATCCCACTAAGGAGGAACTGGCCGCAGCTGCCCTAGCAGCAGGATTACCCCTTAATCTTGGAGCCAGCATGAGCAGCATAGAAAAAAGTCTACGAGGCGGAAGCAGCTCTAGCAGCAGCTCCACGCCTGCTCCCATGTCTGCGGAACAGGATAAGGTTACATTGACTCCCCTTAATGCCTCTGGAGGGGGATCAGGCTCCTCCTCCAGCTCAGCGGCTGCTGCGGGATTGGCGGCCAATCTGCCGAGTCAAACTACAATAACAATAGCTCCACCCATCAGCAGTGGAGCTAGCACTAGCAGCGAACGTTCCGAGCGCTCCGAGTCGCGCATTTCGCTAACCATAACTAATGCGGCGGATGCTGCTAAACTACCGCCGCCCTACGAAGAAGCCGATGAGTTGATCATACAGCCCATACTTAAGAAGCCGGCGGCTGCGAATCCAGACAGCAGTCATGGCGGAAGCGTGGAAGATCTGGAGACAGCTGGAAATACCTCTGCGGCAAATCTGAGTGGCTCATCCTCGAGTTCTGCGGCGGCGGCAGCGGCAGCAGCGGCTGCCGAAGAGAACCGTCGCTCTTCAAATCGCCTGAAGCGCCCGAGGTCTGGAAATGAACAGGGATCCGGCTCCGTGGAAGGACAACCGCCTGAGAAGCGACGGGAGCTGCGATCTACCCGACATACGCGCTCCTCGGCGGATGCTAGCACGCTAAATCTTTCCACTGGAAGCGAGTCAGGTGCGGAGGAACGGAACGAATGAGTATTGCGTAGATCCGAGCGCCAGCGCTAGCAGGATGACACGGCTCCTCCAAGGGGCAGGAGAAAACCACGTAGAGGAGGAGCCTCAACCACCACTAGACAGCCACCACAACAACCGGAGCAGAAAATCAAGGACAAGAAGATGATGAGAAACCAGTTGCAGATGCGAATGCAAACGAGATCGAGGCGAAAATTGAATGCTAGGCTAACTGTTACCACTAGATCCCTTAAGCTTAAAGTTGTGTAAAGTATAAGAAGCATATATAAACTATATATAGAGGTTAGGAGCCAATATAGAGAGAGTGGATTGGGGATTTTGGCGGCAAAGTCCTGCAGTTCGACACTGCTGCAACTCCGTCTGAATTGAAGGGCACGGCGCCATCCCCAGCTGATGGCTTACTGAAGTTCCATCTGCTGCACATAATGGAACTTGATAAACCAATCGCTTCCCTCACTCTGGCTACTTAAATATTCATACAGTTACGAACATAATTAAAAAGCGCTTATAATTTAATTGTAACGAGAGAAGCAAAGTGCTGCTGCATGAAGATTATCCGTTTAAATTATTGCAATCACACACACATAATTGATAAGCGACAGCAAAAAAGTTTACATAATAGACTATATCCATACATAACAAGAAGAGACACAGATACTTGGGTTTCCTGCGCTGTCCTCACACATGCAAAGTCTCTATATATGATACCTGTACATAATTTATAATCTTTAAATGGCTCTCGCATTGCTTAACCGTTTTTAATATAGTAAGGCACCATGTATTCTCATACTGAATCATTTTCCACACTTCCACCACACCCACTATGTTGTATTGTATACTGTACTCTCTACTCTCTGTGTGTCCCACGAAAACTGCGTGTAATTTTGATAATTTTAATTTTGTAATTAGTGAATGTGAAAGGAATGGAATGCTAAAGACGAGAATCAATCGTTCAAGCGAGTATTTTATTTCTTTTAATTGTAATTTGTATGGTTTTAAAATGCACTCGTGTGTCCCACGAAGAACAGAACAAACCTATAAGCAGACCTGGCGCATAACAAACAATCGAAAAATGTTTATTGAAAAATAGAATTTTTTAATTAAATCAATTTTAAAGTAATTGAGAATCGGAGAATTTGAATCTTGCACGTTTGATGAGCAGCAAAGCTAAAATTATTATTATATTTTGCTTGCACTTTACGATATCAATTCATTTAGAGACGTTTACAATGCCACACACAAAAAAGAGAAGAAAGCAAAACAAACAACCAACATATATTGCATACTTAACTTGTAAGTATAAATCTTAATTAAAATTATAATGTAACTGCAGAACAACAAACAAAAGCAAAACATCAACCAGAAGAAGCAACTACAGCAACAACAGCAAGTAACAACCAAGCATCAGCTATTGATATTGATGATATTTAAATATATAAAAAATAAATTAAAAAAATTAAAACAAAATTTGAGTTATTATTGGATGAATGAAAAAGAATACCATTGGATGAATGAAGAAGAATATCATTGGATGAATGAAGAAGAATGTCATTGGATGAGTGAAGAAGAATGTCATTGGATGAATGAGGAAGAAGAATAAATACCATAGTAGACGGGATGCTACCAAATACCTTGCAGTTCAAGTGCGTTGTAAAATTAGGTAAGTTGTATATCTTTATCAAAGGTGCCCAAAGCCCTTCTAAATTCGGGTTTTAGCGAAAACTTGGCTTGTTTCACCACGGAATTGAACCATTGAGTGATATTGACACCCAAATTCAATGTACAAAATGTGTACTGCAAATGTAAGATCTAACGGATTTAATGTTTATCAATTTGAAATGTTCACCAATACTCCACAACAAAAAATTAACATACATTGGTGTGCGATTCGGTGTTGTATTTAGATAGTTTTACTACGCATTTTTAATGTA
Source organism: Drosophila lutescens (assembly GCA_037075285.1). Taxonomy (NCBI): domain Eukaryota; kingdom Metazoa; phylum Arthropoda; class Insecta; order Diptera; family Drosophilidae; genus Drosophila; species Drosophila lutescens. The sequence continues at coordinate 1,045,146 of JBAMCF010000324.1, forward strand.
CTTGCTAATCGATGTATATTCACAGTAATTGAGTAAACTTAGAAAAAGCCAACAAAAGCTGCGCTTGAAAAGTTCTGTTAAACCGAACAACTGGGTTTCTCAAATGTTTCGAGTTCGACAGAAGCGAGAACTAAATCTTAAATATTGAAAATGTTGTTTTGGTATACTTAGGGGTGATCGAATAGGGGATATGGTGATTTGCCCTTTGGGTGAGGGAAAGAACTTACAGTAATTACAAAATCGTACAAATATGTATAATATACAATATATAAATCTGTGTATCAGAAGTTAAAGCACTTGGCCCGCTTCGCTTTGCTTCCATGCGTTGCGTTGGTAAACTTTGAGTCTTAGAGTCTAAGATAACACTGCCCTACAAATAAGCTTTTGCTTTACTAAAAACATACTTTTTTGTTGATGCTGATGGGAGACGCGTGTTGAATTGATATATTGTTTGAATTTGATATAATTAACCTTGAGTTAGATGGAAACTGCGGGTTCCTCAAAGGATCCTCTTTAACAGAAAATTTATGATATCATGGGCTACTAATTTTTTAAATCACGACCCCAAAAATTATCTTGTTAGTGAACAATCTTGAAGGGCAGTGAATTTGCGCATGCTTTGCTAAGGGCTTTTGGCTTTGTTTTTTCTAGGTGTCCATACGATGTGGTCACATTCGAACTAGTGATACTGCAGGAAGAGGGATCGTTCGCAGGCCTCTTCCAGTAAAGTTTGCTGGCGAAGCTTTTCCTCGGGAGTGAGTTCCCTAACTATTTCGTCGAAGCCGTCATCCGAGAACGCAGGCTCCTCATCTGCCACGCCTCCGTCCACCTCCTCGCCAGCGGCTCGTGGAAGAAGTGGCTCCCCAATTATGCAGCGGATGTCATTGGGAAGAGTTTCCGATGCCTTTAGCTGCAGATAGATGGCCTCAGCAATTTGCAAGGTCTTTTCAACATCGATATTTCCAGACAGTTCGTTGACATGCTTCAGGATCTCTGTAAACTCATACTGGCTCTCGATAATTACGTTTGTTTCCTGATCCAGGATGGCCACCGAGAAGAGCAGGTGGAAGTTGGCGCATGGCTGCCGTGTCCACAGACACTCCCACAACTTTAGGACATCCTCGTTGCTCAACTCTCGCTTGTACCACACCAGTAGCCATCTAAAGCAGAAGTACATGTTGTCCGAGTCGTGGGATCGCATGTAGTTGAACAGCGGAGCATTGGCAAACTCAATCAGGCGACGAACCTGGGCGAACTGCGACTTCATGCCCGCCTGGTCCATATCAAAGTTGGTGAACACCAGCTCCATGAAGCCCACGAAGCACCAGAAGGCATCCACCTCGTTCACCTGGATCTCCAAAATTGGAGCGAGGAGATCGGACATTCCCTGAACATAGCCAAGATCAAAGTTGTACATCACGTACGTCATAAGGATGCCCTGCAGCAGGTCTAGATTGGGATTATTCTCGCCGGCGAAGAACTGCAGCGATCGATCTGTGCGTTTCACATCCTTCTCGATTTGGCACTTGCGCTCCCGGTAGCCGCAAAAGTTCGCCTCCTGGATCGTCGTCATGGCCAACCACTGGGCCTTCATGTTGTAGTACTCAATTGACCGTTGCTTGCGACGCTCAATCCGCTCCACCTGGGTGTCGGACCACTGGTAGTAGTTAAGGAGGAACTTCCAAACCTCTGCCCGCAGGCTGTGCATGATGCCGCCGCGAAATATGAGCTCCTTGATGCGAACGCTGTCCGAAATTCGACCGTCGGGCGTCTGGAACTCCAGCCACTGCGTTTCGGTGAGAGGAGATCCTGTAAAGGTGAGTTTATATATGTAGTTATACAATTTTAAGTGTTTTACATTACATTATCAAAAAAATCAATTAGTCGTTTCGAGATTATAGTCAACCATAAGAATTAGGGCAACTAAATTTTAAACTATGTTCATCGACAGATTCATCCGCTCAATACCAACCCACCTCGCTCCACTCGCTGCCGATCCGGCAAGTTGTTGACTATTTTCTCGTCCTGGGCATTTAGGTTCTCCAGCTCACTGTCCGCTGGAGACTTGTCCGCACTGCCCCCACGACTCTGTCCGTTGGAGGAACAGGCACTATTGGTACTCCCACTTAGTCCTATGATCTGATAGTTGTCCGGCGATGTCTGGCGATCGCCGGAGATCAGTGCTCCTGGACGGGATTTGGGCGAGCGCTGGAACGGCGGCTGCACGTAATCAGGAATGTTGCCCAGGAATCCTGCCAGCTTGTTGGGCAGCCAGCTTTCGCGCGGCAAGTGGCTGGACTTGATCTGGCCAATGTCCAGCTCGGCAAAGGTCTTTCTCAGCTTCTGGTTCTCGGTGGTCAGGATGGCGTATTCCTCACCGCCGCTGCGACTGACCTCGGCGGTCTCGATGAAGTGCTGATCGCGCATGGAGCGCACAAAGAGGTCAGCATTCCCATGCTGGAAGAAGAACTCGCTGTGAATGCCTCCGGATCCCTTGCGCATAAAGCGGATGGTCTGGCCGCGATGGCGGACCTCGACGGATGACAAGTCCTCCAGCTGGGCGCGCATGATCCGCGAACGGCTGGCAGTTGCTCCGCCGCTTGGTTCGCTGGGCTTCGTGTTGAAGGCACGGCACTCGGAGGTGGTGCGCGTTCGCCCGGAAATCCTGTCCACCAGCGCCCAGTCGCCCTGATCCTGGCTGTCGTCGGCGATCATGATGCTATCGTTGGGCTGCCACTCGAGCAGCAGTCTCCTGCGTGGCAGGTCCGCCGAGGTGCGCGAGTACTCCACCAGGGACAGGGAGCCACTGGTGTTCAGATCGGCGATGTGCTCGGCGCTGGCCTTCTTCAGCAGCACGCCGTCGTGGGTGAAGAGGATCTGTGGGTGGAGGGAAGTGTAATTATGCGAAAACACGTAATGGGAGCAATAAAACCATGAGTCAGGCGAAATTAGGAAACACAAAAGGGGGCGAAACACACTTACGTTGCCCGTTCCCTGCGGGGGCAGACTCTGGACATCCTCCTCGGCGGCGGAGGACACCTGCGACTCGCTCAGGACGCCCAGCTGCACCTGGTGACAACGGTCGTAGCGCACCGATTCGTTCATGGCTGCCGGCGATGCTTCGTGTTCTATTGTTCAATTAACTTCAGCGCTATTACGTTTCAGATATAAACAATTGACCAGCGAAAGGTCCTAAATTTGCCCGTTATGCTTGTCAGCTTTGTATTTGTACTTGGCAGTATTTTTTTGGCAAGCGCATTGTTTTGCCTGATCCGGCAACCCTCTGCGATCTGGCAGCACAGAGTTGCAAAAACAATATTGTGATTTGAATTTGTTCTCTTTTGTTTATATTTGTACCAATCTTCGTGAGCGGCATCGTAGCTTCCATTCTATGTGTGCTGAAGTATACAATGATGCAGCGATCCAAACGTAAACTGCCCTCTCCTGTGGACGACGACGATCAGCAGGAGAACAATCCGGATCGAGCAAATCGGAGGATTAAGCAACCTCCTACATCTGAGGACCTCAGCTCTCCAAGAGCCAATGATAGGAATGTGCTGGTGGAATCCACGGCCGTTCAACCTGGAAATACTTTGTCCAGGTTTGATTCCTCCTGGCTGGCACTCCAACGGACCGGAACCAGCAGCAGTCAACCGGATTCTGCCCGAAGTGCGAGTACCGCATCACGTTCTCAGCTCTTAAACACCAGTTGGCCTGGACCGAAGCGACGAGCCAGAGCCTTGCCCATCGTGTTCCAGAAGTCCCCAAGGACTCCTCCCGTGGTCACGAATAAACTGCCCAAAACAAGTTCTATGTTCCAGACTTATGGGAATGCGCCAAAGGACCTTAACTCATCAAAAGCAATTGAAAGAAGCCTTTTGATGGAGTCCTCGTCCCTTCATCGCAGAAATACTCCGTCTAAATTTGATTTATCTTGGCAGGAGCTCAATAAGACTGCAACTCACAGCAGTCAGCCTGATTCTACGGCCAACAGCAGTTTCTCAACCTGTTTCCAGCTCCTGAACACCAGTTGGCCAGGAACAAAGCGAAGAGCGTTGCCCCTCGGGGTCCACCATTCTTCAAGGACTTGTACGTTGGACATGAACAATGAGCTATCCGACGAAAGCTTTATTGAATCCTCTCCAGCTATCAAACTTGTGCCGGAAGAGAATACCAAGCAGTATTTGCCGATCAGCCAGAAGGCCAATTTAAAGCCACTTCAACGCTTTCTAAGAGGAGGCTATGCTGAAGATTTACGGCGATTTTTGAAAAATGATCGCATGGATCAACGTCACATGAACGACAGAGTACCCAACTACACGGTTCGAGTTTTGGGTATATCAAAGGAGTGTGGCCTTGCCTTGGCCTTAGTTGCACCGGAAAATGGATCCCATTTTAATATTCTTCTCCAGAAGAAGCAGTCGGAATTACTTAATGTCGGATCTAAAATCCAACTCTATCTGAATCCAAGCACAAAGCCAATGCATCTAAAGGACAAACAACTGGTTTATTGTCGCCCTCACAACATTAAAGTATTAGAAAGATAGGCACTTTAAAGAACTCGGATATAATAATATTAAATAAAAATTATACGAAATATATTATAGATTAATGTTACACCAGCGGCATAATTAAAGAACGTCATGGGCACCGACCCAATAAAACAACACGATAAAACATCCCATCGAGAGTAAAAGTAATTCGCAACCAACAGAGCACGATTAATTAGGATTCTCTTGACTCTCTTCAATTTCACATGACGAAAAAACAGCGATAATTTTAAAATATATATCTTAGTTGTATTTTGTAAATAGATTAAAAGTGCCCCACTCGTGTGATACAGACGTCTTCGGTCCTCTTCGTGCTGTTTTGAAAACTTTTCTCGGAGTTCAGTTTGTCCCAGAACGTCGAGCAAAGCACAAAAGCGGTTCGCTTTCAAAATTCCGAAATATAACGAAACATAATCAGATAATATCAGCCAAAAACAGGTGGGAGCAGATATTTTTAAAGAAACTAATGTGAGTTAAATGCTATAAGTTCTTAAAGAGTTTGAAATAAATGAAAACTAATTGCATTGCGGTATCGAAAAAAAGTCTATGGTGCTAAATTCGAATTATATAATTCATGTTACCACAATTGCCTGAGTATGTCAACAAAAGTGATGCATCCTCTGAGCATTTGGACTTTTCCCAAAAGTTTCCAAACGTCGGAGAAGCTAAAAATGTCATTTAAGGGTCACGTCCCAATATTAGATACCTGGCCATTATCACACTTAAGAACTAGAATATAAATATATCTACGTACAGTTTGGCTATAAAAGAAAAACATGTTTTTTCGATTTTATCAATGAATTTTTCATCTGAATCCGAAAAACATGAACAGCTATAACGCACACCTTGGCATAAATTCGAATTGTGGGAGGAAAATCGGGACCCTTAACAGATTTTTACAACTGCTACGAGCAGTAATCTCTCTCTTGATTGCTGTGATATCCAATTCTTGCTCTCAATCTCTTTTGGTCTAGAAGTGAGAAGCCAAAATATTTATTCTGTTAATTTGAGAGCATGAAAATAAAGAAAACAGTCGCATAGCCAAAAACATGAAAATCCGTGGGCCAAAAATAGCGCCACCCACCGACTGTTTTGAAATTAAATTGACTTACAGGGTATTTTTAAAAAAAAAGATACGATGAGGTGTGCTGTGCCAGTTCTTTTATTCACGTTCTGTGTTTTCAGAACGTCATGGAGAAGTCAACGCGGCCCAAACGAAATCGTCGTCATAGCAGGTGGGACGTTTTGGTTAATTGTTGAGAGCATTTATCTATTATTCTGTGCACTTTTTCAGACGCGCATGGCCACCGGAGGATGAAATGCAGCCACCAACGCGAGCCCCCAAACGGTTGTTTACGCCCGACATCAAGAGGATGCTCAAGGACTGGCTGATTCGGCGGCGGGAGAACCCCTATCCCAGTAGGGAGGAGAAGAAGCTGCTTGCTGCGGAAACTGGTCTGACCTACACCCAGATCTGCAATTGGTTCGCGAACTGGCGCAGAAAGCTCAAGAACTCGGAGCGGGAGAAGGCCAAGAAGTCGTGGGGTCATCTGATCAAGAACTACAATCACAATGCGAGGGGCAATGTGGAACAGTTCAGCATCTCGTCGGAGGATAGTATTTGGGAAGAGGAGATGCACTCGTGTCCCGCGGAGGATGACGAGGGCGATGACGATGACGAGTTGTCCAGCCACAGCACAGGCAGCGATGGGAATGCCAATAACGAATCCTATTCACAGTATAAGCCGAACTTTTACGTCGAATCTGCGGACTTATCTGAACGGATACCCATTTTTTCCGAAGTTCAGATGGGGGGCAGGACGAAGTACAAGCACCAGATGATGGAAAAGTACCTGCGGGATAGTTCCACGGCGGAAGCGGCCAGTCAACCGGGCACGCAACTCAACAAGTGGCTGGAAAGTGCCGCCAAATTCACGCCGAATAGGAACAACTATCACATCGAGTGGAGTACAAGCAGGTAAACCAGTTCATGTCTGCCATTCCCCATCGTGATAATAAATCCCCTTTATTTCAGGCAGAAAAACAGCAGTGGGCCAGTGATCTTCACTAGCGATGGGATGGCTCGCGATGACCGCTGGGTGCTTCATCACAAGGACGAACTGGACGCTGCCGAGGCCCTGGCCAATCTCGCCTTCAACTGCAGGCAGCGCTGGAATCGCACTATTAGTTCCTAAGCGGCACCACCAAAGACTCCACAACTGACGACATCATTCCAGCAGAAGTTTTAGGCCCCGTTGGAAAAGTTAAATCTAGTCTTATGGGCCTTGTCTGGTTTTCATTTTCAAACTTTCTTGCTTAATTATCAGATTTTTCATGCAATTAGGAAAGTTGTAGATGAGTCAAATTGAATATTGTTTTACAATGAAAGTAAGAACCAGATCGTGCCGAAAGTTAACCAATATTTAGCACTTAGTTTAGAGTGAAAGACAATGATAACATTTTCAATTTTTGTTGTTATTTAACAAACTTGGTTTCACATGGACTCCTCTGTTGACTCTGACGCCGCTTTCTCCGTTTCACCTTTGGCGTGGACATCTAGGACTTGCACGAAGCTGTTTTGATGGGCTTGCAATTGCTGGACAAGATTGCCGGCTGCCTGATTGAGGGTCTGGACGAGTTGTGCCTGCGCCGCCTGCAGGCCGGGCATCTGGGCAAAGGCCATCAGTTCGTTTCTGCTGAGCATGGTCTCCTCCACGATGCCGCCTAGCAGGACCATTTGCGGTACCTTGCGGGTGATCTTCAGCAGGGCGGCAGTCCGCTGCTGGTCCGGGGAGAAGACGATGCAGTGATTAGAGTGAAACAGTGGCAGAATGGCCTCGTAACGAGTACCCTTCACCGCCTGGCCGATGATCTTGCTGCCGTAGGACTTGAGGTGTAGGTTCTGCTTGTGCAACTGAACGCGCACGCGAAATATCTCGTCAGCTGTAATTGAGTTCAGGTGGAAGATGGCCACTAGCCGGGAATGGTCCAGCCAGTTGCGCACTTCGCGCGCGATGATCTCGTTGTACGGATTCTCCAGCTGCTGCTGCGTGCGCTCCGCTCGTGTCCGAAAACAGCTTTTGGCCTTTGGTGGTTCCGGATATTTAGGATGGGTGACTGCGATGACGCGGGCTCGCTCATAGTGCGGCTCCTTGGGCCGCTGTATGTTAATCTTGCCCCTGAAGCGGAGGAACTGCAGAGCCGGAGTGCTGGTTTTGGCCAGCGGAAGACCTGGAATTCGTTCAATAATCCACAAATCAGGTAAGCATTTAAACACATGTACTAGTTACACAACAAATGCATCGGGGCACGGTTTACCGCATGAAACATCAATGAAAAACGGACCAACTTACTCTTCTGTATAAGGGTCGCCATGCTGTAATGCTGCTACAATGTTACCGCATTCCTTCTAAAACTAGTTATTCATAAATAATTATTTATTTTAATTTTTTTTATTTTATTTATTTTATCGAATTGAGGATATCGGAAAACTATCAAATATCGGAAATATCTTCTAAACTGTCGATATCCCATAAATCAGGCAATAGCGTTGCCACCCGGGAGCTTATAACGTGTTCACACAGACGGGTTTCTCTTGTTTTCTTAAGCGATTTTTAATTAAACTTGCCATTTTGAATGAAAAGAGTTGCCATTTGAACGAAAAGCGTTGCCATCCTAATTTCTGCGACCTATGATTTAGGGATGGTTCGATGTCGTCAATATCGCTTGACCATATCGATATTGTTACAGTACGATTGTTTCATTATACAGTAATAACCCAATATATCACTTTCCGGATAATTAAACAAATTTAATATTTTGACCCATTTTATAATCATAATTATTTGCGGATAAGGATAAGATCATGATTTTCTGCGAAAAATGGCCAAAAATTAAAAAGTTCAGGTTTGAATGCCAATCAATTCGAAATTTAATTACGAGCTCATCGAGGTATGCCATTCCATATTTTAGCCATTTTTAAAATTGTTTCAGTCTAAAAATTGATTTTTTGCGTTAAATATAACCTTGTATTTTAACGGCCAATATTGGCAGACTGTTTTGTCTCCTCCCATAGCGGAGACACCCGTTTTAGGGTTACCGTTTATGGAATACTGACCATCGATATATCTCTGGCAGGTCATCGTTAGCTCGTGACACGAACACAATAACTTCGCGGTTGCCCATCTCTATCTAACGGTTGTTTTCCATGAGGGAAGGGCAGCCATCTTGAAAAATACGGTTATGTGAGTAAGCTCAGATTTGGCAATTAATAAATTTAAGCGGAAAATACGCGTTAATATGCAAGCAGATAAGCGCCCACGGAGACCCAGTTTGGCCCGCCAATTCAAGGAGTACGTCGACATCAAGAGCTCCAGCTCAATGTTCGAACTGCTGCGCCACAAGCTTAGTCACACGCCCGCTTTCCCAACATTGTCCTGATGCCCTGTAAGGGCTCCCCTCTTCCCGACCACATAACAGCCATCTAATCAAGAGCAGCATGCGCATGCATCATCGCCTACTCAGCGAGCAGCAGGAGCGGGCTCGGCTGTACCCGCTAGTCACCGAAGGCAGCATACTCGACTCCAAAAAAAAAAAATGTGCCACACTGGGCAAAACTGCCGCACGCCGGATAACATGTATATACAGTGGCGGACAAAAGTCTACATACGACCCCCTTTTTTCGAGTTTTCCCACTCCTTTAGCTTTTACAGAATAAGTAATGATGCCATCTTGTTTTAAATGTTATTATTATACTATAACCAAAATTTCATTCTTATTCAACAAAAACTTTAAAAGTTATAAACAAAAAACCTAAAAATGGCACTGACAAAAGTCTACATACGATTTTTTACATAGAACTTTCGAAATTTTTGCTTCACAATTTCCCAAGCCTGGTCTATAATACTTATGTACCGGCTTAGTGGTGGAGAAAATAATTGACAAGGAGCATAATACAGCAGCCAATCCCTCACGATATGCGGCGTATGCCTAGGATTGTTATCCTGTTGGAAGGTCCAGCTCGTTCCGGGGCATAATTTGTACCCAGATGTTTTCAAATTGTGTTCTAATATGGTCTAATACTGAGAAGGAACCATAATACCTTCGACTAAGACCAAGTATCCTACTCCCGAGTCTTCAACTGATCCCCACGCCATGACTTTCCCACCATAATCCCACCACAGTACTAATTTGGACCAAAAAGCACTTCGGTGGGAGTGTCATGGTGTGGGGATCAGTTGAAGACTCGGGAGTAGGATACTTGGTCTTAGTCGAAGGTATTATGGTTCCTTCTCAGTATTAGACCATATTAGAACACAATTTGAAAACATCTGGGTACAAATTATGCCCCGGAACGAGCTGGACCTTCCAACAGGATAACAATCCTAGGCATACGCCGCATATCGTGAGGGATTGGCTGCTGTATTATGCTCCTTGTCAATTATTTTCTCCACCACTAAGCCGGTACATAAGTATTATAGACCAGGCTTGGGAAATTGTGAAGCAAAAATTTCGAAAGTTCTATGTAAAAAATCGTATGTAGACTTTTGTCAGTGCCATTTTTAGGTTTTTTGTTTATAACTTTTAAAGTTTTTGTTGAATAAGAATGAAATTTTGGTTATAGTATAATAATAACATTTAAAACAAGATGGCATCATTACTTTTTCTGTAAAAGCTAAAGGAGTGGGAAAACTCAAAAAAAGGGGGTCGTATGTAGACTTTTGTCCGCCACTGTAGATGGAGCCGATAGATAAGCTGTTCTCGGCCTGGCAAGGCGACCAAGCAGAAAGCGCTGCACGATCCTGTTAAGCAAGCTGAAGATGAGCTACACAGCTACACTGAGCACGAATTCCACGACCAGGCGTAGGTGCGCTTTGCTGAGCTGGATGCCAATGTCCAGCGGTACCAGTTTTTCGCGAGCTTCGATTCTTTCCTTTGCGCGGCAGGAACTTCCGCCGGCGGCAGGAGGAGAAATAGCGCGCCAACCAGAAGGCGGATCTGAAGAAGAGCACCATTGATCACAAGATAAAGCCTGGTTTAATATCAGCGTTGCCCACGGCAGCCTGCAGCACGAGCGGGGATTATTAAGGGGACTGTTTTTTTAAATTGCAATTGAAATATTTCATTTTTAGTCGTAAAGGCGCTTTTTGTAGTTTTTCATATCTCATATTTTTGTTTATTTTTTTTAAATTTGCACATTTTTTCGTTTATAGGAAAAATAAATTATAATTTTAAATTTCCGTTAGACCAGCAACGTTTTTCTAAGCCACTTGGTTGGATTTCTGGGTTTCAGATACCAGGCGCACAGAAAAATCAGCAGGTGGATACCTACCAGTTTTTCGCTCTCACTAGTGATGTGTCGCCCTGAGAGAATACACGGGATTCCATTGCTTATCGATCAATCGCCCATCTCGAATTTGCTCTCTGCTTTCAACTAACGGTTGTCTTCCAGTGAGCTCGACTCCCATTGGTTGATGGGGGACGGGAAGCATGTAAAGGGCAGCCATCTTGAAAAAAGCACCGTTATGTGAGCAAAGTCAGAATTACCAGCAGCGACCTTCTGCGGATTCTGTGCGCCTGGTGTCAGAAATCAAGAATTATGCTCTGAAACAGCCAAGTTGAAGATTACGGTAAATTGTGTCAGCGTTGTGGCAAATTTGGAACGACATGCGGCACATTTTGTGAGTCAAATCGAGAGATTTGCAGACTGAAAGTACCAGGCGAACATAAGTTACAGCAGGTGGCTGCCCAATCTGAAAATCCTGTTGCGCCCGGATGCAGGCAATGGAAAATTCTTTTTTGGCTGCCCAAAAGTATGCTACAAAATGACTGCATAGGTATAGAATTTATTTAATTACAGTTATAACATTAACATCTATATATATAATGTATATATGTATGTATAAGTTGCATTTCGCTATGGGTTCGATTTTGTTTGCCGGGCCAAGAAACCTATAGAATGTGGAAGGGCGAAAATAAAAACAAAACCAAGTGTAAGAAATAAGTGTAATTTAATCGGTTTCTTCAATGTAACTTAGAAAATAACTAAAAAGTCTCTTAAATCATACAACTTATACATTAACATATGTTTAACAGCGCTTCATCTGTTCCAACTTGAAAAATGTGTTCTGTTTACTTGCTGCTTTCTTCGCTTTTACTTTTCTTTATCGATTTCTGTTCCTGGGTGACCAATTGCAGATCTGATCTCTCTTATTTTCGTATAGTTAATTGTGTTATATAATGTACAGTTTGTTTCTCTTTAGTTTAGTTTTAAAACATACAACTAAATACGCGCTAAACACTAATTAAACTGTATTTACATTTCATACTTGTTAGAGTCTAAATAATTTAAATATTTTACAGTTGTGTTTTGTTTTCTTTTCTTTTACTCGTGTTTTTTCTTTTTCATATTATTCTGTCGGTCACATAATTTACAAGTCGTGTGAAAACTTACGTTTAAATTTAAGGAGTGTTCAGAGAGGGTACTATATAGGTTATTGTATCATAATGTGAGGGGGGTATGTTTATGTGTTAATGTTCTTGTGGGGTGTCAGCATAATGGTAAAGAGGCCCTGAAACTACCCAACATTCTACAAAGTTTCGCGAACAAAAACTAAAAAGTGGGAGGAGATCGGAACGCCTATGTTTAGATTTAGACCAGTGATTTAGATTTAGTTTTGTGGCAGTGATGGTGGTGGTAAATAAAAAATAAAATAGAAACAGAAGATAGGAAACAACAAGCAAAATTACCAACATCGTCGATTCGGGAACTCTATCGGGATTTCTAAGAGAATACAAGAAACTCTGCTGCAGAGCGAAAGTAACAACACGAAACGAGACGTGTCTAAACTTTAAAGTATTTGGCTTAACATATTGATTATAATTAAATACGCGTCTAGATAATGTAATGTAATGCATAATGTATGTGTGTGTATGCTATCGTAGGAAAAGCCTCTGGGCGCATCTCTAAACCTAATTGTGCTTAACAGCATGGGCGACAGACCTGACCCATCTGAAGTTCTTTGGGTCTATGTCAGGCCCCGTATACTAGTTTAATAGGCAGGCATTCCATAGAGCCAAGGAACCGATCTGTCTAAAATAAAACGGTTGGTTGTTCGGGGCGGAAACTTTGTATAACGCGGAGCAGTAACTTTCCTATCGAAGCAGTCGAAAGTTATAGACCAATCAAAACTTAATCGTGTTAGGGATAGGATCGGATATTAATATTATGTTTGGGTAGTAGTATGCATAGTACAGTAAACAGTTAATATGTTGTAAGCTTTCTTTAACATTTCTTTCAATTTGCATGTGTAGGTTTTCGTGATTTACGTGTTTCTTTCATTTTAAATTAAGCAAAAATAAAACTTTCTTTCTTGAGATCAAACTTAACGATACTTTGCAAGCTTTTTGTTAATGGTTTAAAATTAGGTAGAGTTAAATAATTAATTTAGACAAATATTCATCGATTTGCTTCAGCTTTCAAAGTGTCGGGATTTGAAGGGATTTTTTTCGCTTTGAGTCTCTTGCGGATCTCTTTCCGTTCAGATGTGATCTTGGCCTCAATGTTCTACTGCTTCTCTTGCATTTGTTTATTCAATAAAGTTTGCATGTTTCTGCTTGTTTAAGTTCTTTTTGTATCGTTTTGCTTTGCTTTTTTAAACTTTTGCTTGTTTAATCGCTATTTAAAATTACTTAAAATACTAGAAGAGCGTAACTTGTTTTTGTTGGTTTCATTCTTTCTGGTTTAATTCTTGTAGTTGTATTTGCCTGTGGGGTAGACATCCGGTGATATTTTGTTTTTCCTTTTCCGTCTGTTTTGTTTCTATCAGTTAGTAGCCTGCTGCTCTGTGATTTAGACAGTGGCAATAACAATCAGGAGATGTGCCAACTCGGCCACGCGATTCTTGAGATCCGGAGCAGCACGCTCGAGGTTCTCGTTAGCAAAATCGCATGCCGGGAAGATGTGCACCACGTAGGCCGCCTGCTCGCTGCCCGGAATGGGTATGTTGACAATGCCGGCGGCCATTTTCTGTTGCAGGTAGGTGATGAATCCGGTCTGGAGGTTCCTTGAATGCTGCAGGACATCGGCGTGATCTCTTCCGCAGGGCAAAGCCAAAAGCATGCAATGCTCCTTGTCAACCTGGGGATTTAAAGGGGATTATGTTATTGTTGCCCAGAATGTTAAAACAATTTAATACAATATAAAACAATATCGGTTATCTGTACATACCTGCATCTTTTTGGCGACTCCTTCCAGCTGTGTTTGCTCCAGACGCATCCGCTGTGCAATCCTCAGCAGCGGCGTGTTGGTCTCCACCAAACTGGGAAGTGACGCTCTAGCCACATTCGGGTTTCCATGCACAAAGTGCATTTGTACAGCGGCCTGATCCGTTTTCAGGGCCAGTAAACCCTGCCACATCACTGGGTAGCGTTGCAGGAGAGTAACCAGCGAGTCACCCGGCGGTGGAGCCATCGCTGGTGGAGCTTGCTGGGTGGCCAGTTCCATGCCAGCGTGCAGAGAAGGTGGTAGATGCTCCTGCTGTTGTTTGACTGCGGTTGCGGGGGTAAACTCTTCGTTAGATAGGATTGCCTTATACTGACTTATGGCAAGTTGACACTCACCGGCAGCTGCGATCATAGACATGTGGTCCAGATCGTGCATTTCCTGCATTTCTATTGCCTTGCCTGGGTGAAGGTGGCTTCCCGGCTGCACGCTGCCATCGCGTCCAATAAACGGACTTCCGGCGGAGACTGCTGGCATTTGTGGTGGCACCACCACGCTAATGGATGCAGTTGGTCGATGGGCCGGCGGTGGCTCCAGCTGTAGGCCACCACTCTCGTACAAGCCTCGCGATGCAATTTCGCTGAAATGAGCCGGTGGAATGCGGGCATTGTGAACATAAACCTGGGCCATTTGCGGCGAGTCTGTAAATAAAAAAAAGAGGATTATGGGTTATTGGGATTTCTGATATGGCAAGGCTTAAAGCTCTCAACACTTACCAGCTGCGGTGCGATCCTGCGGACTCTGCAAACTGTGGGGCACTGCAATGGTCCTTGGAGGTCCACTGCCAGGGCGTCGTAGCTCCAGAGGCGGACTGTTGCTCATCTTGTCATCGTAGTCGCCACCTCGCATCAAGTGATGCTGGTAGAGCATGAAATCCCTGGAAGCAGCCACTCCTCGATAGGTTGAATCGTTCTAAAAATGGTACATGACATAGAATTTATTGAATAGGTAATCTTTTACTTGTAATAATGGTTTTTATATGGCTGCACAAAGGGATAAACTTGGTTACGCTACTTGGAAGCTCCGCAAGTAAAACTTGTGCATTACCGGTGTTATGGGCGATGCCTGCTGATGAGCTGGAGGCGGACTCTGGGTTCGCCGTCCACTGACATAAGCGCCCAGGTCATGCTGCATCCACAGTTAGCAATTTTGATAGTAAAATTTGTTTAAAGTTAGTTTAAGTTTTTTTTCTCAAAAATTTGGAGATCAAAATAAGGTTTAATTTCAAAAAACAAAAAAAAAAAAAATTGATTTCAAAATGTCTAATGATATGTTGGTTTAAAAATAACAGAAATCTATAGAAATATTTATTACTCACCAGACCGGCGTCGAAAGGTGGCACTCCGGCCATTCCGGGCGGTAGAACCAATGGCGATACCCTCGGCTGGCCTTGCGGACTGATGTTCGGAATCGCTGTGCGCAGCCCTGTAAAATATTAAAGTTAGCTAGGTTCTTGCCGTCTCAAATAGGCTATCTATAACTTACCAGCTGCTCCTACGGCGGAATTGACCTGCTGCTGAGCGGATTTCAACACGGCAGCTGATACCGGCGGCGGACTTCCCACATTTCCTGTCATGATCTGGCCAGCCTGCAGGCCGTGTACTATGGGATTGGGCTTTCCGGGCGGCGGCGAAGGATTCAATTGATGCTGCTGTGGCTGTAGATGTGCTGGTAGTTTCTGCTGCAGAAGCATTCCAGGATGAGTGGGCAATATCATGCCGTGAGGAGGTAGTTGCACCTGAGCTCCCTTCTGCTGATTGGTTTGCTTATACAGATGCTGTTGTTGCTGTTGTTGTTGTTGAATGGATGCCGATGAAGTGGGTGGCAAGACAGTAGGAGCGTAGCCAAAGTTGGGCTTGCCCAGCTGCATGTGAACTCCTCCTGACGAAGTGGGTGCGGGCTGCTGCTGCTGTTGCGGCTGCGCCACCACTGAAGCCTTGGAGCTCACCACATGCAGTATCTGTGGTGTCGCAGCTGAAGTCGTTTGCTTGATCACCAACGTTTGTGGCTGCTGCTGCTGGGGACTAACGGTAGCTCCTGGTCCTAACTGTTGCTGGTGACCAGGAATTCTTGGCGAGTGCGGCGAATGTGCTGTTGGTGGCGGCACGTTAACCAGAAGATGTTGCTGCTGCTGCAGGTGACGCGCAATGATCTGGGGTTGCAACAGTTGTTGATTTCCTGCGTTATCTGTAAGCAACATGTGTCCAGAATGTGGCTGCTGCTGCGGGGGTTGAGCTACTGGTTGCTTGGTGGGCGTCAATTGCTGCTGCAGATTCTTTTCCCTATTCAGCACGTGAGCCTTCAGTGGCTGAGGTGGCCTCACATTGCTGTGCTGCGCATGTTGCACCACAGTGGGAAGGGGATTCTGCTGCAGTACAATGGGTTGTTTTGGAGAAGCCACCATCTGTGGTAGTTGCTGCTGCTGCTGAATCACCGGTGGAGTGGGGTTTCCTTTTACCAGCACACTCACAGACTTGTTGAGTAGGGCAGCTGCTGCAGCGGACTCAAGCTGCACGGATTTTCCCAAAGCGGTAATCGGTGTTGGAGCACCAGAAGCAATCACAGTGGTACTAATTTGTAAATTAGCTTGTTTTTGTGGTGCTTGCTGCGGAAGTGGCTGCTGCTGCTGCGAGGGATGAGGCGGTGGACCGGCTTCATTGCTGCTGTTGGCCGGAGCAGCAGCGGTAGCTGCTGGAAGATTGCCCTCCTTGCCCTGGGGCATTCCTGCGGTGATTACTCCCGTGACGGGGTCAACTAAAGCCTTGCTGACCGCATCCGCTGCCCCACCAGTGATCTTTTGTGTAGCAGGAGCGGCTGTTTGATGCATTGGCAATCCGCCGCTGGGAATGGATGAGTTGATGGCCTGATAGGACTCAATCTCCGCTGCCGCAATAGCTTTCTTTTTGGGATGTTGTGGCATTGTCGGCTTGGGCGGGACCATAACGGGCACGGGAGCGGGAACGGGAACAGATACGGCCACTGGACTTGGACTAGGAATGGGTGCGACTGGAATGGGTATTGGTTCCACTTCTTTACTATCCAACTGCGGCATATGAGGCTGCACGTTAACGGCTTCAGGTGACGGCAGAAGATTGGATGTAGGAGCGGCAGTGGTTGGATTTGCGGCGATTGCCTCATCCGTCAAGCTTGCTGTCGGCTCACCAATAGTCTTCCTGTCCTTTGAACGCCTTGGTCGTCCAACTGCGTTGGCGGGTTGTACTGCATCCGTCTTCTTTAACTGCGCATTTCTGCCAGAACGGCGTGGTGGAGTTTGGGCGCCTTTCGGCAACTGTTGTCCTGCTCCAGTTGGTGTGTTCGTATTTCGGACGACATCTTCGATTATGTCGTCCACGGTGCTACGATCCTCCTTCTCCTGTAGTCGGCGTGATTTGCGTGTATTACTAGACTCGGAGTTGTCTCCTCCGATTGGATCACTTTGTGATAAAATGTCCGCCTGCTGTTGTGGCATAGGTTGCTCCGCTTCAGTACTGTTCTTAATTGAAGGTTGGGTTTTATTGATGGTGAGAATGAGTCGGGGTCGCTGATCTTCTGCTGGTGGCGCAACCGTAGAATTGGCTTTGCCCTTAGGTTCTTCGCCGGCGTCTTCATGGAACTCGTAGATATCCTGACTGGTTCCAACTTGACTAGCGACCTGTTGTTGAGCTTGCGCCTGAGTCAAGGCTTGATTTCTGGCCTTCTTCTCTGCAACTGTGAGCACGGGATTGGGAGGAATAGGAACGGCTGGCGGTGCAGCCGCAGGTGTGGTAGTTGCGACCATTTCCATTGCCTTTCGCTGCAAATCGAGCTGCTGCTGCTGAAGTTGCTGCTGCTGCAATAGCAGATTCCTTGGAGGACGACCTTTCCTGCCTCTGGTCACAGGAGCAGTTACAGGTTTCCTCAGCCTGGTTTGCACTCCGTTGTCACCTGGTTGTAACACCAATCCCGAATCCGCTCCTGGTGCCGTCGCTGTTGCCGAGTTAAGAGGGAAGCCTCCCACCTTTTTCGCTCCTCTCGGTTGGCGACCTCGCTTGGCGCTGCCTCCCCTTCCCGGGGGTCTGCCAACAGTGGGCATGGCAGGCTTTGCTGGCGGCAATTGTCTGGTCTCCGTCTCATCCTCTGTGTCGTGATCGTTAGAGCTGTTAGCACTCACAGAAGGAGTTGGAAGAGGAGGCTCCTCGGAGGAGGCTAATAAGTGATCCACAGGCTGCGGATTCGGAATAGGAGCCGGTCCCATTGTCTGCATCTCTACTGGTCGCTTGTCATCTTTAGTCGCCAATGGAGTATCTAGTTTCTTTATCACACTGTCTATGTTCACCTCCTTAGCTGACCAATAATCGCTGTCCACTTCCTTGGAATCCTGTTCGATCAGCTCATCCTGCTTCGGCTGCGAGATCTTGATCAGATTCTCCTCCGTCAGTAGGGACGCTCCCGTCTTCGGTGAGATTACTGCCGAGCTGGTAGTTGGAGTGGGTGTGCGAATTACCGAGACACTTTCCGATGTCTTTAGAGCTGTCATAGCCGGTGATGGTTCTGCATGACCAGTGGCTGGATTCTCCTTGCTCTGGTTCGGAGCATAGTGTATGGCATTCGCTGCAGTTGATTGTTGTGCAACTTGATTTGGTGGGGGTACAATATGTTGTTGCACAATCAACTTCGGTGTATTTTGGATCACGTTGTGTGGCGTTTGAAGAGGAATATTTGCTCCTGGCGAAGACAGCGGTTTCTGATGATGGTGTACTGGCACTGGCGGCAGTTGTTGGTGTGGTTGCTGCGACTGCTGTTGGTGAGTCTGCGCTTGAGGTCCAACTCTTGTCAAAATTGCTGCAGGCTGCGGCACTTGAGGGACTGGAACCGGACCCAAAGTATTCGGCTTGCAGGGTGGATTGTGCGGCAGTTGTTGCTGCTGAGGCACACCTCGTGGTGGAAGCTGCGTATGATGTTGTTGCGATGGAAACATCGGCGAAGGAGCTCCCAAGTGGCCTGGTCCCTGAGGCGACTGTTGTTGCTGCTGCTGGGGAGTATGGATCTGTTGTTGTAGCTTTTGTATTTGCTGCAGCTGCTGTTGTTGGGCCTGATGTTGTTGGTTCAATTGCTGCTGAGATTGATGCTGCTGTTGGGCCTGATGTTGTTGGTTGAACTGCTGCTGAGCTTGATGCTGCTTCTGAGCCTGATGTTGTTGTTGAGCGTGATGTTGTTGGTTTAACTGCTGCTGGTTTTGATTTTGATGTTGCTGTTGTGTCTGATGTTGCTGTTGTGTTTGATGTTGCTGCTGAGCTTGATGCTGCTGCTGAGCCTGATGCTGTTGCTGCATTTGGTGTTGCTGAGCTGTCGTCAATTGTTGCGCCTGACCATGAAGCTGTTGCTGTTGCATGTGTTGCTGCTGCTGTTGTCGCTGCATCATCTGCTGATGCATAAACTGTTGCATGTGCTGCTGGTGCTGATGCTGCTGGTGCGCCGTCATCTTGGCCATCATCTGCGGCGAATGCTGCTGTTGCTGCTGCTGGGCCTGATGGTGTTGCTGCTGGGCATTCACATGAAGGTTCTTGTGAGGCGGAAGGCTGCCCAAAGGTGGTGAACTGGCCACCTGGGATTGAGTGGCCTGCTGCGGCTGCACAGTAACCACTTTGCTAATGATAGTCGGATGATGAGGCACTGGCATAGCTGGCATTTTCTGCAGGGGAATTGACATCAGCTGCGGTGAATTCTGCACCTCAATCACAGATTTCGATGAAGGTAGCTGAGGCACCTGCTGT
This sequence comes from Drosophila lutescens, assembly GCA_037075285.1. NCBI lineage: Eukaryota > Metazoa > Arthropoda > Insecta > Diptera > Drosophilidae > Drosophila > Drosophila lutescens. The sequence continues at coordinate 1,064,732 of JBAMCF010000324.1, forward strand.
GGTTGTTGTTGATGCTGGCTTCTGGGCTGGTAACTGTTTGCTTTGTTGGTGTTAGGCGAATTGTTGGTGGGCAACGCTCGAGTTGTGGGACTGGCTAACGGACTTATGTTGCTACCCTGAGGGCTGGTTATCAGCGCATGTTGTTGCTGTGCCTGCTGAACCTGTTGCTGCGTTACCGGTGGGTTTACCACAGGTCGCCCAACGGGACTTAGCTGACCCACCAAGCGGTTTTGGGCTCCACCACGTCCTGGCGAAAGGAGCGGACTGTGTGGAGAAGGAGCCCGAATGCCAACCATGTACGTTCCAGCTTGCTGGGGATGATGTGGCTGTTGTTGCTGATGTGGAGATAGCACCATTTGGGGCACCACAAAGTGCGGAGGCGGTTCTGGTATGTATATTGTTGGTGGTTGCATAATCAGGGATTGCGTTCGCAATGTTTGGTGCGACGTTGGCGGAGCCTGCTTAGGGGTCGAAGCTTGAGGCATAATATTCTGACTTGGAGTTGGACTTCCAAATGAGATGGACGCAGAAGCTGAAGCTGTTGTTGACGCTGTGCTGGAGTTGGAGCAATTGCTCATCACATTGGACAGATCCAGGTTGATAACGGGTGTTGGATTAACTCCGCTTCCGCCCGAGGGATGTGGAGCAGGCAAGACTGTCTGCACAGGTTGTACCAAAGGCTGTTGGAGTTTACTGATGGTTGGGGGTTCAATCTTAGCAGGGGAAGAGGCTAGACGTGCTTCAGTTACAGGTGCTGTCTTCTGTGTCTCCAAAGATGGCAACTTTGTTATTACAGAAGGTTGCGGTGCGTTGTCCTTGCTGGGCTTGGGTTTAGATTCTTCCTGAGGCAATTCTACCTTTGGCGCGTCCCTGATGGAAGAGCTGCTGTTGCTAATGGACTTCTCCGGCGACGAGGAGCTCTGGACAGTTTCATCGATTTTAAGACTAGGTCCACTGCTATCCGCTTCGTCGGGATTTTCCTCTGTGTCCGTATCAATCTGCAGATCTCTCTCTGATTGCGGAGTATCAGCCTTGATGTCCATCATGTCCTCGTGTCTCAAACTTTGCACCGCCTTGTTGAGTTCATCGGGATCACCGAGAGCAGGTTCCAATTCAGTTTCGGGTTCTGGATCAGGTTCGGGCTCTGGTTCCGGTTCTGGCTCGGGCTCCAGTTCGGGTTCCTCCAGGATGGCTGCCGGCTCTCCAGCTGCCTCGATGGCCTTGGCGGCCAAAGCTGCCTCTTCGTCGGGTTCTGCTACCACTAGAGCTGGGGTTTCTATTTCACTTACTGAGGTCATTTCATCCATGCCATCGAGTGAGTAATCCGCCGTGGAGGAAGTTCCAAAACTTTCACCCAAAAGAGCGGATACGGCACTCTCCGTCTCCTCCTGCGAGATGGTCACACGGGACTTACTATCCTCCAGCTTATCCAAGGGCTTAGTCGCACCTGGAGGCGAAGCCACCGGAATTTTAGGCTCATCTGCCATATTTTCGAGCAAGGATGATGAATTAAACTCTGCCGAAATAGATTGAACGGCTGATTCGCTAATCCTATCATCCAGCTGGCCATCGAAGCCGGGTATAAAGATATCCTTCTTCTTGTTTTGTCCAGAGGCACTGGTGGGCGAACTTTCCAATCCTGCCGCTGCAGTTGCTGCGGCACTGGCTCCGGCTGCGGTGGATGATGTGGGCGTGGTGGCCAAAACAGAAGAGGAATTCACTCCAGTTCCACTGCTCACCGGAGTCTCTGCAGACTGAGTGGACAGCATGGAACTGTTAGCGATGGTTGGAGTTTTGGGTATAGGACTAATGAGACGAGGTTTCTCACGCGAAGGAGTGAGGCTATCGCTTCCACGGCTCACGGGGGCCGTGGGTTTTGCCTTCGGGGTGAGCAATACATCATCGTCATCGTCGCCTATTAGGCATGGTAAACTAGGAGATGGTTTGCACATTGGTGGCGATGAAACATGCTTGGCATCCAACTGCTCTTCAGCATGCTTGCTAGCAGCTTGCACGTTGACAGTCAGTTTTCCAGGAGTTGGAGGAGCAGATGAAGTGGGCGCCGCATTTGGCAAGGATTCCCTGCGCTGCTGTTGCAGTATCTTCTCCTGCTTCTCCTCCTTCGACCGTTTCTTTTTCTTCTTTTTGTCCTTGCTCTTATGCTGCTCTTGCTGCTCCGGTTTGGCGCCCTGTTTAATCTCCTCCGAGTGATTCTCTTCGTTGTCCGAGAACCGAAATACATCTGCCATATCGGATCTGTAGGTGGCGGCAGTTGAAGGAGTGGCTTCCTCTGGAATTGGCTTGCTGTCAAAGTCAATCATTAGTTGAGCCTCGAGAGCTCTTCCTGCTTCATCCATGTCCACGCTGTTATCATCATCCACTTTGGTCTCAGCCTTAGAGGTTTGCTGTTGTGCTTGATGTTGCTGTTCTCGCTGAGATTTCTCGCGCCGCTTCTTCTCACGCTTCTCCTTCCGATGTCTCTCCCTATCCGCATGGGAAGATGAGCTGCTGCCGCACGTCTGGCGACCTCTTTCCTGTGGCTGTTGCTGCTCATCTTCCGGCACAGGCAATTGATTTAGTACTTCTTGGTTTTTGCTGTTAGGTGTGGTAGGTTCCTGTTTGTACGTTTGCAAAGCAGCCGAGACAATTGGACCAGTGGTTGACACACAACTGGCTATTATGTCCTTATTGCTCTCTACTTGTTCGGGAAACTGCGATTCATCCTCATCAGAAATGATGCCAAAGATGAATTCCATTTTATCCTCTCCCCTCTTGGAAGGTTGCGACATCACAGGAGCCGAAGTGGGTGTGGCAGGCATGGGCGAAGCATTAGGATGGACTCCTCCTGAGTTGTATATTTTCGTGGAGGAGGAGGTATCCAGGCTCTTCGATTTTTTGGACTTCTTTAGACGATGGCGCTCTTCCTTCGATAATTTTTCTGTAACTGCATCGTTGGTGGTGGGCGAATTGGCTATAGTGGTGCTGCTATTAGTCTCCGTCATATTCCTCATCTTTTCGCGTTTCTTTTCCTTCCTCTCCTTGTGCTTTCTCCTCTCATTGGCTGATATCTCTATCGGTAGCGAAGCACTCTCAGTTTTAAGGTCATCAAAACTATCGAACTTCGATTTGCACTCGGTGGAGGAGTGAACATCAAAAATGGAGGGCGTCGATGGAGTCACCAACAGAGGAGTTGGAGGAGCCGATGTCTCCGCTATGGATGCGGACTTCAGGCGCCGCTTGCTCTTCTTGTGTTTTTTGCGAGTTTCTGGTGAGTAATCCTTAGGCTTTCCAGAATCAGAGTAAGTATAGGCAGCTGAATTGTAGAAATCTCCAATCTCCTTCTTTATCTCCCTTTCCGTCTTCACTTTGCGGTCCTCTATCGAGGAGTTGGAATCATGACGGGACTTAAACTTCTGTTCGCTGTCGGAGAGCTGCTCCCGCTTGATTTCGTGGACGGGAGCTGCGGGCTGTTCTTGCTTGATCGCCAAATCAGGAGGCGGTAGGGATTGTGACTCAGAATCGGATGCAATCCGGGTGGAGTGTGAGTTTCTCTTTCCCAGATGACTGTGCTTCATCACATTCCTTCTGATCTCATCCTCGGAGCTATCGTCACCATCGCAAAGTCTCCGTAGGTTCTGCTGCATCTGACGCAACCTTTTATCCGATAGGGCGCTTGCATCCTGTCGATCCTGATCTCCATGCTCTGCATCCGAATCCGAGGAAATTCGCCGCTGGTGGCACTCCTCATCGTCATCATCATCGCTGCTAGACAGACCAGGATAACGACCATGGAAACTGCTGCTGCCACTATTGCGATGGTGACGATCCTCAAACTCTGTGTCAGAGTCCCCGTCATAGCTGGTAGAACGCTTCTTTTTGGCACGAGATTGCTTAAGCTGAGAGAATTTCGCCTTGATCTTCTTCTCCTCCGCCTGACGTTGCATATTCTTGCAGCTCCTGGCCTTTACTTTGTCGTACATTGAGACATTTGGACAATCGTCCGGAATGTCGAAGATAGAGTGCTTCTTGGAAGCATCATCTGTGTCGTCAGAATCTGCGGAGCTCAACATCATCAGTTTGGCGCGAAGCGATTTCGAAGAGGAGTGATGGCCTTCATCAGATCCCCTCGATGATTTCCGCTCCACACTGCGTCTGTGGTGGTGATGATGTGGTTTTCCACTCGAGGTATTGGTGGCTGCTGAGCTGAGTTCTCCAGCGGATCCACTTCCCGCCGCAGAGATTCTCCTGTGAGGATTATGCTGCTGGGGCGTATGTTCTTCATCTGTGTTCGTGGATTCCGCTACCGAATGCCTCTTCTTCTCGCGATGGTGATGATGCTCTCTTTTGCTTTTATGCCTGGAGGATGAACTACTGCCATGATGGTGACTACTAGAGTGCTCCCTCTCCTTCTCCCTTTTGGGTTGAGAATGCTGCTCCTCCTCACTCGTATTTAACTGTTGTTTGGTTTGGGAAGAAGGGTCCACCACCATTTCAATGGAGGGATTCGTTTCAATCGAGCTGACACTGCTCTTCTGGTGGTGCTTATCCCGGCGTTGATGCTTTGAGGATGAAGAGGAACTCCCTCCACTACCATGGGACTTTGAGATGTGAGAGCTACTAGTTTTCTCATCCTTGGAACTACTGCTCTTGTGCTCCTTGGAGTCCCGGCGGTCGGTCAACCTTTGATTACTGTTATGAACTGATGTATTCTGGGAGCTCTCCATTCTTATGCGCTTTACATAATCCTCATGGTGATTCTGATGGCTAGATCCTCCACACGCTCCGGCACTGTGGTTGCTTTCTTGTGAACTGAGTCGTCGCTTATGCAGGCGCACTGGCGAATTTCTAGACAACTTTCGCGAGCGGTCCTTGGAAGCGTTGTCTGAAGGGGTAGATGGAGAAGCACTCGGAGTACCGGGAGCAGTGGCATCCACGGCGTTCTCCTTGTTGTGTTGACAGTCGCTTGGGGCAGTTGACGAAGTCATATTGTTATGGGAGTAGAAGCTGCTCGCCTCGACGGTGGCATCCGCTTTGCTCTTGTGGTACGATGAGAGTTCACGCATCCTGCCCATACGACCTTCCTGCTCGGCATCCATGGCGCGCCGAGATTGTTCCTTCTCTCGCTGCTCTCTGTCACGTTGATCGTTTTCGCGGTGAAGCTCCTTTTCCCTTTGCTCCTTCTCGCGCAGCTCCTTATCCCTTTGCTCTTTTTCTTGCAGCTCCTTCTCTCTTTGCTCCTTTTCACGCAGCTCTTTTTCTCTGATTTCCTTTTCTTTTTTTTCCATTTCACGCTGCTCCTTCTCCCTAAGCTCTTGTTCTTCTCTTTCCTTCTTTTCCCGATCCTCTTGGGCCTTTTTCTCCCGCTCCTTCTCCTTTTCTTTCTCCTCTTTAGCCTTTCGATCCTCTCTGTCTCTTTCCTCCTGCAGAGCCTTGCGTTCCTTCTCCTCTCGTTCGTGTTGCTTACGCAGATCCCTCTCACGCTTCTCCTTCTCCTGACGCTCCTTTTTCTCCCTTTCGTGGCGCTGGTCTTTTTCGGATTTCTCCGCCGGCTCATCGGGTTCACTGGAGTCGTCTTCAATGCGGGGAGTAGCTGATTTGGAGGACTGAGAAGTGGCAGAGTTCTTTCGCTTATCGGAGGACGAATGTGACGACGAATTCTTGTCAGACTTTTTGTTCTTCTTGTCGCTGTCGGATCGATTGTTGTGCTTGCTGTGAGATTTATCGTGGCTGCTACTGATCTTCCTCGAACTGGAACTAGAGGATTGGGATGACGAGGTGGTACCACTCTTCTTTGGCTGCTCTTCCTCACTAAAGGTCGGTTGCGGTGGCTTTTGTACATGTGTCACTGCTGTGGTTGAGGAACTGTTACCATTGGACGATGATGATGAAGTAGATGCAGATGTACCCGCAGATCCTGCTGCTGATCCCGAGGCTAAGCTGTTGGTGGTGCCCACGTTAGTACTTCCTGGCACTGATGCAGATTTCTGAAGCTGAATTCTCGCTGGAGACTGTTGAGGAGCATCTGGCACGCTCAAACTCTTGGTCAGATTGCTTCCAGAAGTCTGACCAGCTGATCTGGATTGTTTTCCCATTTCTGGAGGAGGTGGAGGCGCTGGCTGCACCGCTGGCGGTGGCGCAGCAGTGTTTGGCAATGGCGGGTGACTTGGAAACGGGTACTGGAGTCCCTTAGTGGGTCCCGAATTGGCAGCTGGTGAGGATGAGGCGGCGGTTGTTGCTCCACTGAGTCCTCCACTCACGGCTGCCGGTGCTGCCGGTTTTGTTAGCTGTCCAAGGTTTGCGGAGGTGGCTCCTCCCACCGAAGGTGAGGGTGATGGGCTGTTGTAGGGCGACATCGAAGCTTGAGGAGAGTTCATTGGTGACAAACTGCTCAGCCTTTGGAGCAATCCCGCCGTTTTGCTACTCGTCGAGTTGCCCAATCCACCGCCGCAGTTTCCAATACTAGGAGTTGTTTTGGTTGCCGCGAGATTGGGCAAGGCAGGTGAGGTGTTTCCACTGCATGAGCCTCCAGGATGTCGGGATACACTAGATACCAATGAAGATCCCACCATAATATTGGAACTGGAACCCATTGCGAAATCAGAACTGGCTGGGTCGTACCACTGGTTTTTATTCAGTCGTTGGAAGTCGTCATCAAAGATGCTTTTCTTGGCCAGCACGGACTTGACAATGTCGGAGGGTTGCAGCTCATCAATGTCCAGAAACTTGTGCCGAGAATTGCTTGTGGAGCTGGATACTGTCCCACTTGAACTGTTGCTGTTTCCGGACCCCGAACTGGGTTGATGCGAATTCAGGCCGCTTCCCAAATTCATGTGCATGGAGAGCTGCCATGATGGCGTGGCACTCGATGGCGTATGACTGGAAACATGTTCTCTGCTGTTTCCTCCAGACCACCTTTCGTAGTTCTCCTCGAAGTTCCGAAGTCGTTCATCCAGTGATGGACTTCCTCCTGCATTTTGACCAGGTACGTCAGAATCGCTGGAATTCGAGCTTAGTGAGCGTGGACGTGCCGGACTGGCCATCAAACCAGAGTTGGAAGATGTAGATCCATGCAATTGCTGCGACTGCTGCTGGTGATTATGCTGGTGGTGTTGGTGGTGTGAGGACGATCGCCAATAGCGCGAAGAGGGACTGGGCAGGAATGCTGATCCAGAACAGGAGCCCATTCCCTGACTGGCGTTTAGACTAGAGTTGTTGAGGGAGCATGTCGAGGAGGAAGAAGCTCCTAAGCCTCCCAACCCTCCGGACGACCCTACCCCCAGTTGCTGTTGCAGGTAGCTGCTTCCCGCTCCGCATCCACTGCCTCTGGATTGTTGTTGTTGGAAGAAGAGCACACCGAACTTTGGCAGGGGTAGCCACATCACCTCCCTGACTCTCTCCCGCGCTCTTTCTCTGGGGGGAGGCAGGCGGCGTGGCTCTGTGGGCAGGACTTCAGGTCGCTCATCGCACAACGGTGTTCCAGGGCGAGACCCATCCGCACTCTCTCCACCGCTGGCCTCATGTGAGTGATGGGAATGTAGCTGATGACCTCTGCCTCTCGAGACGTGATGATGGTAATCATCCGACGGCGTTAGACTACTTAACCCGCCTAAGCCGGGTCCACCAGAATTATTGCTGGTTGACGATGAGCTGGGCTGCTGCATGGTAGTAGTCACTCGTCTCCTCTTCGCAGCCAACGAGGCGTTCAACATGTGCTGCTGATCCATGCTGCTGGCTCCAACAATTCCGTGCCTGAAAGCCGAGGAACTAGAGAGCGCCGACAAAGCGCCCACATCGATGGACGGGCGTCGGCAACTGAGCATCATGGATGGGGGAGCCGGCGGCAGGTGGCCGGGGAACTTCATGCTGGGGGAACCACTCGGGGTCTCGGAGACCCTCCGGATTTCGCTTTTGCGGTTGAGGGGATCGTGTATCACATCACAGTTGGACAGGGAAAGGGGGCTGGGTTTGTTGATGCTGCTGTGTTCTCCAGTGGCCTCCAGCTAAAAAAGAAGTATGTAAAAAATAATTAGTTTTCATATATTAAAACAAGAACCGTTGGCTGTGTTTTAGTTTTTTGATTTCCTTCATTGTACTGTCTTTTAGATCACGAAAATGGAAATTATCCGGTACTTAAATTCAATTAAACATTTCTTAAAATCACAGATTGTGAAATTATACTGTTAATAAATCTCGTCATTACTTTAATACAATTTTAAAAACAAGAAAATCGAAATCAGCACCTTGTGAGCATTTCTTTTTTGATTTACTTTATAAGTAAGTCAATTTAAATCAATTTGGAAATCCGTAACAAGTTCGAACTTAGTTAAACACTTTACTCACCCCACTTGCATTGGAATGATGATGGTGATGGTGGTAATCCATTTTGATTCGCTTACGCGGACTGACCACGCCCTCATCACCACTGGACGGGCATTCCTCGAGTTGTTCTGCCAAATGGAAACGTTGATTGTGCACGGGGTGCAAGTCTTTGGGTGTCTTACCGCAACGTCTCCGGCTGAGGAGACTGTTGCTGCCAGATCCTGTGAATCCCTCAGATCCACTCGTTGCTCCAGCTGCAGCTCCACCACCAATTTGGCTGTTGTTTAACGTCCCGTCGATGGATTCTCCAACGGCTCCAGCAGATCCTGACAAACAATTTACAGCTGTACCTTGTCGAGCGATTACTGGGGAATCGGAGCGGACTTCCTCAAACTGCGTGGGATTTCCTGCACCTCCAGCAACCTCCTCTGAGTTGCGAAACCGGAGGCGACCCACATCGTTGAAGTCACAGTCAACGGTTTGACGCGCATTTCGAGCCATTCGATGCCTTTGTGCTAGAGCAGCCGGTGACATGGGCATCGAACTGGAGGAGGAGCTTGCCACCGACGGAATGGATGCGGCTGCAGGCACCGTTCCCGAGGAACTACTGCTCACTATGGCGGACGCCAAACTGGGAGCTGGCATCGCACTGTTGGCAGTGGTACCTATGTTTGAAGTGATGATGCTGTTGGTGCTTTGGTTAGTTGTACTGCTTCCGCTGGCGCTTCCACTGCTAGCTCCTCCCGGCGTGTTGCTTGGGGAGCAGCCGTCGTTTGAATTGTTCTGGTGACGGCTAAAGGAAGACGCGCGAGATCGGGATTGCGACGAGGAGGCGGTCGAGTCATAGCGACTGAAGCGCGAGATAGAACCTAGCAGAAATGACATTTTACATTAGTAAGAATGATTGAGGATATTAAAGAAGTTCATCTTACTCGAACCCTGTTGTTGCTGTTGCTGCTTCTCCTGCTTGTCGTAGAATGCGTCCTGACACTCCCTCGATGCAAAATCCACCTGCAGTTTTCGACCCCTCATGATCGTCCCGCGCATATCCTTTACTGCGGCTTGTGCATTCTGAACCTGGTCGTAAAGCACCAAGGCCAACTGCCTGTTCCGATCGATGCTGACCTTAGTCACTGTCCCGAATCTCGTGAACTGCGACTGAAGAAATGACTCGGAGACCTTTTCGCCCACACCATCGATCCAAACGCAGTTGGTGGGCATTGATTTGCCAAAGCCCAGCTTAATTCGGTTACTGCCCAAGTGCTCGCCATCCATTTTGCGCATTGCCTTCACCACGGAGACAATGTCTGAATACTGACAGAACGCGTAGGCATTCAGGCCCTGCTTTTTGATATCGATCTCGATGATCTCTCCAAAGCCCTCAAAGTGACCACGCAGCTCGCCGGCGGTGATGTCTTTTTCAAGGTTCCCGATAAAGAGCGTCCTCGTGGACTTGGGGTGGTACTCATCCAGCTCGGCTTCATACGGCCGAAACTCGTTGTCCTCGACATCGTAGCCTTGGTACGGCTCCACCTCGATCTTGCAACCGAAAAAGTGTTTGTCATGGGACACCTCTAGCGCCTTTTCGACGTCATCCGGTTTCTTAAAGCAAACCAAAGCATAACGCTCCGAATTTTGGCCCACCACCTTGACCCACGTGACCTTGCCGTGCTTTTTGTACTCATGGAATAGACCATCCTTGAGGGATGTGTCCGAGGAACGGGCGGGCAGGTTGCGGACACGTATCGCCAATGGCCGGTTGTCTTCGGAATGCACCACGGGATTGGCCGTCAGACAGGATGATGATCCACTGGAACTAGAGCTACTGCTCGAAGATGAACTTGAGCCACAGCCTCCGCCGCCGCCTGCGCTGCTGGCAGTGCCAGCATTGCCACTGGGATTTGAAGAGTTGCCTGCGGAGGTAGGTGAAGTAAAGTCGAAAATAAATATAAATCCTCTGACTGATACTCGTGAGATCGGGATTATAATACTCACTGGTTACTGCGACGGACTGAAGGGTACGCCCGCTGCGCCCCTCTGCCATCACACAATTGCCCGTAGACTGGACGGGACTGGACGCGTGCGAGTGGGATGAGGAGTGCGATGAGGACGAGGAGCTATGCGAACTGCTGTAGCTGCTCGGCGAGCGCGAGTGCGAGCGACTGGAGGAGGTGGTGCTGCGTCCGTGCAGGTGGTGTCGCGTCCGGATCGGATGCGATGGCAGACCATTGTCCACGGCGGCGGCCAAAGCAGCGGCCACATTTAGAATGTCACCGCTGGCTGAACCGGAACCGGGATTGGAACCTGCGCCCGCTCCCGCTGCTGCTCCCGATCCTAATCCTACCGATCCTGCAGCTCCGGATGCTATCGTGGGCATCGTAGGAGTTGCCGTGGTTATTGTATTATTTAAACTATTACTACTAAAACTATTGTTTGTGATTGTACTTGTCGTCGTCAATGGAGTCGCTCCTCCAGCTCCTCCTGGCGATTCCGAACCAGAGCGTGCTCCTCCGCTGCCCGCGGCTCCTGCCCCCTTGAGTAGCTTATTGAGTTTGCTGCTGTGCAGGAGCATCTTGCGCGAGGTGGCGGTGGTCAACGCGTCATCCGCAGCACTCCCCGCATAGGCCACGCTCCGATGCACGGCAGTGGTCTGCGATTGGATCTGTACCTGTCCTTGGGCGGGAGATGGACAGGATCCTCCTCCGGCTCCTGCCGCTGGGCTGCTGCTGTAGTGCGGGTGTTGAGGATTCTGAAGATGCGGATGCTGGTGCTGCTGATGATGATGGTTGATCGGTGAGCTGCTCATTGTGAAGCCACCGGCTGCTGAGGCGCCGGCATTGCCACTGCCACCAGGACTTTTTAATTGGGCCGTCGTTGCAGCAGCGGCGGCTTCGTACCATGACTGTGGTGGTGCCACCCGCGCGCTCTGCTGGTTCTGGTGGATATTGTGGCTGCTGCTCCTGTCGCCAAGCGCCTGCGGCACTCCTCCAGCTCCTGATCCTACCAATCCTCCAGCTCCCCCCGATCCAGACCCTCCAGCTCCAGCTGTGCAGGCTGCTGTCGTCGTCGTCGTGTTGCTGCTGTTGCCGCTGCTGTTGATGCCGCCGCTGTGACCGCTGGCAGAACCATTCCTGTACAGGCGATCTCGGTTGCGCGATCTTTCGGAGGATCCTCCTGCCGCCGATGCGGACACTGACGCGGGAGTGGAGGTGCTCACGGACGAGGGACTGGAGTTTGAGTTGGAATTGGCCAAGGAGGCGGAGTTGCTCGCCTGATATTGACTGACTAAGCGGTTGCTGGTGCGGTCGTAGTAGTTCCTTTCGAAGCTGTTTGTAGGTGGTTCCTCTGTAGACCTAAAATGGGATAAAACAAATGTAGAAATCTTAGTAATGAAAGTGTTTAATTTCTTTATCTTATTAACTACGTATATTTTAGTTTAACCAAGCAAATTTAGCGTATCTTAATAGAAGACATTATTTTAAATTTGACTTTTCAGCTTTCAAGTACATACATATAGTTATCTTTTATTTAATGCGTAACAAGTACACTATACATACATATTTATACATATGTATTTAATTTGTGTGCAAGTAATGTGAGTCTTTAAATAAGTTCACATTATTTTTTGTGTCGTATTTATTATTGTTTTTTACTTATCCTCTTCAAATAGGACAATTTTAAATTGTTAATATATGTAAATACACATGTACATATATACGAGTGATATTCTAATGACCGATATTCATGATCTTTGGATGTAATGCAAAACACTCTCCCAGATTAATAACCCACCTCCGCATAATATTATATCTCGGTTTTCACTGGGAAAATCGTTGTCGTCGTTAACTTTAGAAGGTAATCGCGTATTATTTTCACAGCCCCAGAAACGGGCGCCCCACCATTTGGGCCTATCATCGGGGAAAAATTCAACCGAATTTGTGGCTTTTTGCACTTATTCGCTTCCGATTTATTTGCACTGTGGTGGATCAGCACTTGAAGAAAAATTTCACTCGGCCAAATAAATAAACGGGCGCCAAATAAACTCTGCGTCTGTTTACGCGGCAACACACACACGCACAAACAAATAACTCGCACACACGCACACTGCCACGAAGGGGCACAAATACAGACTCAGAAAAAGCCGGGACCGGAGCACGTTTTTTTGCTTTTGTTGCTTTATTTGAAGCCCAAACCGGTTTTTTTGTTGAAATGTATTATTCCTTCACTTTGGTTTTTGTCGTCGCAATTCGCTCTTTATTTAATAATTCGCTCGTCTGCTTCTGCTCGTTTCGGTCGCTGCCCACCGATTTCCACCGATATTCGCGTGCAGAGCTGCCGGACTGTCTGGTACTCACGACTCGTGAGCAGGGCACGTAACGTAAGCAGCCGGTAGCGTAACGGAGCGCCGTAACGTAGCGTCGTGTAGAAGTCGTGTCGATTTCAATATTTCCAGGTCGGTCTTTAGTTTATTATAATTATTATTAAAATTAGGAATTTACATTATTTATTTTCACGTTTAGATTGAATTGTTTATATTTTTGTTGTATTGAACCTATTTTTTATATTTGTATTTATTTGAAAAAAAATAATGCGGTTATTCCACGACATTGCTCGGCTCATTCATTAGAGGCTTAGAAAGGGACAAATACATATACATGTACTGGGATTTGTTTGGATAAGATGGCATGGTCACTTAGAATTTAGACGTTAAATTTAAACGTTATAATTCAAATAACTTTACCTAGTTAAATCATTAAGGTTGAATGGTGTAAAATTAATAGTGTGTATTGCCATGAAATCAGACATTTTTAGCACGTTTCTAAAATGTTTTGGGCTGTTCAAAGTACATTTGTAATTGTTTTTAATTTGATCAAATCCGGCATTAATTTTTAGAACGGCAATTTTATATAAATTTATAGCCGCAGTTATGTCTTCATTTAGAAATATGAGCGTTATTTTTAGTTGGCAACGGAGTAACTAGGCCTCTAAAATAATTTTTGTATTGTTATTATTTGTTTATAGCACCTAATTAGTCGCAAAAGGTTTGACAATTCAACCAAATCAATTTGTATTATTGATCCTATTCACATTAGCTCTAATGAATGAGCAAAATTGTACTTTTTAGATACAATTTTGCTCATTGCTTATTGGTCCAGATAGTACCAAATAGTTTTAAAAAATATATCCAAAGTTTAATAGTTTACTCTCTACATTTTCAGTCCCACTGTTTGATGAAAACTACGATTGCAATTTCACTTATGGGCCAAACAAACTTTTTTTCTACTAGTGCGAAGGAGACGGAAAACCCAGGTAGAAATGAAGCGTTTCTTCTACCTGAGTTTCACGGGTTACAGGCTAAAAACAATGCCATTAAAGACGCAGAAACCAACCCCTAGATAAATTGAGGCACAAAAGGCACAACTCACTCCACAGATCGACTTTTGAATGGAAAGAGGGTTGTCTTCTTTTCCTGAGGAGAACAGTAAAAACAGGCGCGACCTTTGCTAAATGTATTTGTTTTACTTATGCGACCATTGTTGAGGCGGACTTCTCGTATTCAAGCGAGTGATATCGCAAGTTTTTCTGCAAAATATGCTTAATTCCCCAATAAAAAGTACAGAACAACCAACAACTTTGAGCAAGATTTCTATAAAATAAGTTTTCAATGTTTAACAAATCACAGCATAGAGTCTAAAGGACACGCGCATTTCTGTGAATAGCAATTTATAAGTGGGTTTCTCCCAGATCGATTTTCAATTGAGGCCTACGAACGCTTTCAATGGCACAGATAATACTTGTACAACCTCAGGAGCAAATATGAGATCGTCTACCGGATCGTACATACATATGTGGTCAGCGGCGTCTTTGTGCTAATCTGTTCTGTAGATAAGAAGCGTCGCATACTCTGCCCCTTTTTTCGCAAATAGGTTTGGGGGTTTAATCATCCGAGAAGTGATAGTATTAAATATTACTATTGCTGTACAAAACCCTGCGCCTTTAGATTAGGGATCCTTTTTAGGCAACTTAAATCAAAAAACTCTTGGGAAAAACGAATTTTTAGCCAAAATTTAGATCGTTACTTAGAGCGGAAAATAATCAGTATTTTGCTCGAAACAGTGGAAGTAATAGTCAAAATATGAAATGGCATACCTCAATGAGCTCGTAATTAAATTTAAAATCGACTGGCATTCAAACATGCACATTTTAATTTTCGACCATTTTTTGCCAAAAATTTATAAATGGGTCAAAATATTAAATTTGTTTAATCATCGGGAAAGTGATAGTATTCAATATATTAGGTTATTAGCTGTGCAAAACACTGCGTCTTTTAGATTTCAGATCGTTTTTGGCAAGTTCAAGCAAAAAAACACTTAAGAAAACAGTTATTTTTAGCAAAAATGTGGAAGCAGTAGTATAGAGGGGGTTTCTAGATTCTTCCGATTTTCCAGTTTGCATTTCCAGTTCCCAGAAAGTCAAATTGTAATCTGTTTTTCGGTAAAAATTACCTATTTGGGTGGAAAACAGTTGGCTGATTTCTAAATAGTCTCAAATGTTTTTTGGGGCCAACCATTCAAACGTAGAACTTAACGCAACCTCCATTCTTATACGTGGGCGTCACAGAAATCCATTCCATCCAAATTTCCCCTCAAAAGCAAATCTCGGTGTCACAGAAAGCTTTTGAAAATCAAAGACACGATTTTATACCATCCGGAATAGTAGGCCTTGAAGCAAATGTTTCTAAAATTAGAGCAAATTTACTCAGAAATTCCTAGAAAACTCTACTCTTCTGTGAAACCTACGGTTTTAATGGGTTGGATTCCAAACCAACCGTCCCCAAATCCGTTGCCGGTTTCTGTGACACCCCTGATAATGAACAGTTTTAACAACAATTTAAAATTGTTTAAAAAGTAGTCAAGTGACTCTACATTAGCGTTCCTTCTGGTTTTTAAATAATGTTATGGTTACACGTTTCTAATCAAAAAGTCGTAATAAAATGTTGTTCAAACAAAACCCCATTGTTATCTCAATCTTTCAGAAGCAGCAGATGAACATTGTAATCAGCAATCGTAAATTTCACAAGCCAACTCACATTTGCAGCCCCCATATTAGTCCCAAGCTGATGAATTGAAGCCATCCTAGTTTAGCTGATCCCTAGCCTTCTGAAGCTGGCACAACGAAGATTTTTTAAAGCCGCATTAAGAGCTTTAAGCAGCAGCACTTAAAATATGGCCATATAGAACAGCCAGTAAGCAGAAGCAGTTTGCCATATATGTGTGCCCATTATATATATGTACCCTCAATGTGGAGAGAGGTGGAGGTGGGAGGTGTATGCTGCAATTTCCAGCTCTCTGCCCAGGTCACAGCTTTTGGCTGGCAGCGACAGAGGCAGAGGACTCGACTGCAGCACCAGCAGCAGCAGCAGAGGACGTGCCAGACCAAGTGGCTATGGTGCATGTGGCGTGGGGCATGACTCAGGCGGGTGGCACATAATTGCGGTACAGTCCTAACTCGATTAGTGAAAAATCTAATTTTAAAAACAATTTTTCCTGTTCATTATTAAATAACTATTTTTAAATATAAAACCCTCTTTAAAAATTAAAACAAAACGTGATCTAATTTTTGTTACAATAACAATTAACTATTTAATATATTAATTTGTAAGAAATGTTAGTCGGAAATCAATGGTCAGAAAAAATGCAAAGGTAAAAATATATTTATGTAAATGGGAGAAAGTAAAAACAGTAGCCACTGTATGTAAAAACACCTCTTGGCGAGTGTAGTTTGAGGGAAATGCAATTCAAAGAAGAAAGGGACTGAGAAGGGGAAGAATTGCCCGCCATGCGCAGTTGAGGCCATCGGAAAAATCAATTCAGCTAAAAGTGCGCCCGGTTCAGGAAATTGCAGGGCCACACCAACCAAAGCAACAACAACTGTCCCCACCAGCAATAACAGAATTACTGAGCAACATTTGTTGCGCCCAGGAGGGATGGGGAGGGGGTTTAGGGGTTCGTGGAATCAGGGGGAGTGAAACTTGTGGCTAGTCCAAGTAACGCTGCCGCCCAAAACCACCCATCGAACAACCACAGCCGCAAAGGTGGGTGGACATTTTTGGGCGTCTGTAAATTGCATTACTGCCATGTTTCCAGCGCAACTGTATGTGTTGAACCGCTTATGTAATACAGGGCAAGAAGAAGTCGTCGCAGTAAATGGCTGAATCGCGATGCAGTGAAACAAAAAGATTGGTACAAAATGAATTGTTTTGATACTTTTGACTAAAACTCAAGATCAATGGTATGACATTTTATTGAATTAAAAATACAACTTATGAATTTTTCTATTTATGTCATGTAAGTAGGTTTTATTATTTTTTCAAAAACATTATCATCAATTTAACATTTATGTTAATCTTCACTCTATACACAAAATGCTTAGTTTCTCTATCGCCAAGGTTCTAATAAGTTCAATCTTAACCCATTTGTTCAGGTGCATTGTATCATCACTTAGCTGGACCCCCTCCCCGTAGGTCGCCCTGTCATTGTCCTTACAGAGGTTTCTCACCGAACGTCCTTGTTTGAGGTTATTTATGTGTATATTTGGCTGGGTCTTGTACACATATCAAAGAGGCAGCGGAAGGGAAGGCTAAAAGAAAGCCACGTATATAGCCAGCTGGATATTCCCGCATTCGAAACGTGTATGTATGGGCTATTACATAGGAGTTGAAATTCCTGAAATCCTTTTTTAGCCTTTCATTCAATCATTGCCGGGTCCCGTTCCATTTCCCTCCCATTTCTCCACTGACTGCAGTCAAAGTAATTTAAACAGGAGAACATTCTCTGGCTGCGTCTCCTCCAGGGCGTGAAATTTATCAACATCAGGGAGCTGGCAGCAGCATGAGCAGGAAAAACAGACAGGAGCTGAAGATACAGAAGCATCAGCAGCCCCTGCAGCCTGCTAAAGTTGAAGGACACGGGAATGACAGGACACAGGACGTAAACACGGCATTCTCGCAAAGGAATTAGATAAAACTTTTACCAAAAGAGACAGGCCACCAGGGCCCAACCCAAAATGCGAATAGAGAGCCAACGGTTTTAGTCAGAACTTCTTAAACTTTGCTGGATATTCTCCAAAGTTGAACATAAAGGGCAGAATTTTTTGGAAATGTTTTTGGTGATAGGATGTTTAAATACCA
Organism: Drosophila lutescens; assembly: GCA_037075285.1. Taxonomy (NCBI): domain Eukaryota; kingdom Metazoa; phylum Arthropoda; class Insecta; order Diptera; family Drosophilidae; genus Drosophila; species Drosophila lutescens. The sequence continues at coordinate 1,082,241 of JBAMCF010000324.1, forward strand.
AAAGGAAAAAAATACAACTTATAAATGATTCGAAAAGTAAAACGGTAAATTTTGTATTCGGGAAAAAGTATGTAACAGGTAAGCGTTTCGTGAACAGGATCAGGATTATTGAGCAGGATCCCTAGCCAAGTCGATCTAGTGCGTCAAGTGCGTCTGTCACTGTTATCTCGGATAAAGCTTTAGCTATAAGAGCTAGTTGAGACTTTATATTCAGATTTTTGATCCGCGAAAAACTGTGTGGCCCACAGTTTTGATACTAGAATGAAAACTGTAACTGAAATGTAGTTGCCACGCCCACATTTTTAAAGAAATTGTGAAAGCAAAACAAATATACTCACACAAAAACGGTTAGAATCGGACTATTCATTAAAAAGCTATGAGAAGTAAATGTTTTGGCCGCTAAGTGTCGCTTTGCCGGTTGCTTATCTCCGTCGCCCAAGCACTCACTTTAGCTGAGTAACGGGTATCTAGTAAAGGCACTCTTATTTTGTCAAATTTGTAAATCTACCTATTGAAACTTGTGTTATTGGAACTAAACTAAAACTTTTAAACGACATTTACTCATCAATCTGTAAAAATGTGGTCTCTTGAGTCCTGCCATTAACATTTATTTCTGCAAACATTTTCCATTTCTCATTTTGCATCTGTAATCTTGTGCTGTAACCGCATTAATTTAATTCTATATGGTCTCCCACTGCACTTAAATTTGTTTCGTTATTGTGCTCACTATCGTACATTTTACATAACATAGTGCGATGGGAATTTAAAGCAGAGCGAACGGCACGACAGATAGTTGCTGCTGCTGCACTTTGTGGTGCAGGTTGTTGGTTGCCAAGTTGCTGCAGACGACGACGCCAGCAGCGGCTTTAAAATTATATAAGCCTCCCTAGAGGGACACGCCCTCATGTGGGCTGCAGATGGGGTGGTTTACTGAGCGCCCATGGCTCGAAATGGATGCAGAATGGCAACGGACAAAACGGAAAATGACACGGAGGCAAAAGTAGCCTTCTAAAATGGACATACTCTTTTAAATTCAAATTATTAAACTTTATCGTTAAAGAATTTCTTTTCATCATTTAAAAAATATGTTGTTTAAATACCGATATTACTGATATAAACAAACGTAATATTTTTCAGGAACGGTTAGGCTTGGGTTTATTTAATTATTTATTATAGTAAAGGCGAATTTTCTTTAAAACAGGTGATTAAAAAAACAATATCCCTATAGTTGAAGTATTATTAACTTCAACTGGCGACCTTAATTAAAGAGGAGTCCTGCAAAAGTATGAGTGTGAGCCTGAGCCGGGGTCTGCTGGAGTGTTCCCTTATGAGGGTGTGTGTGTGTGCCCTGCGACAAAGTCAGAGGGCAAAGTTGAATAAAAGTTGTCGCAAGGCAGGAAGGCAAGGAACACCAGGGAGGTGAAGAAAAAATACGCAGCGCTGCCTGCCCAAGTCAAAGTGACGCAAGCGGAAGCGGCAAAAAAAGTGGGAGGCACTGTTGGAGGTGGCTACAGCCATGAAGAAGAATCAGGGCTAGCAGAAGGGCCCAAAGACAGGGGAGGACTTTCCCAGGCCGGCTCCTAGTACTGAATGAAACTTATGCAAGACGAGCGGCTAAAAGAGGAAACTACGGGGCAAAATCAGGGGAAGGGCAGAGAATTTTGCCGCTTAAGGCGCCTGCGCGCTCTAAATTCCTGTACATAATGTGGCAGGAAAACGCTACTGGGTATATTACATAGGCAAAATACATATATAAATGGCCAGGACATCGGTTGTCTTTCATATCCTGGCTGCCACCCACAGCCGCAGGGCCATAAAAATAACAACAACAGCTAAATCAGTAAAAGACAAAAATAGCAAAAGTAAAAGAAAAATACCAGAAGCTAGAAAAAATAACTAAAAATGTGCGCGGGGCTTGAAAAAAGCCCCCACCACACCATCCAACCTTAGAGGCTGGGATTGTTTGAAAACGAGGTCGTGGAAATGGAAAATGAAAGCAGTTCGAAGAGACACTGGCGACGCCATGTTGATTTTTACAGGAAGTAGCTCTGCCGCACTCTCTTCTTACACACATAGCTCTTCCTCTCTTCCGCTCTTCCGCTCTCCTTCTCTCTGTCACACATTCTCGCGAGCTTATGCCGGCAATACAAACTCACATCGCTTGTTGTTGTCCTAACTGCAGCATAGGATTTTCTTTTTTATGCAGCTGCTAATGAAACTTTATACAAGAGCAAAGTGTTCAGCAGAAGAAGCCTTCGCAATGACAACAAAAAGCGAAAATGCAGCATCAAAAAATCGTAATCTCCAGGGAGTGGCTTTAAAATAAATACAGTTATACAGAAAACAATGGCAGGATCCGCACCAGTATGAGCGGGACAGAAACTATTTTCATTGCCTACTTTTTAGAGCGAGTGAACTATCCTTCTGCACTGGAAAAATACTACTAAAATTGACAAGAACGAAAAAAAACTGTAAAGTTATTAACAAAATACGTAGCAAGAATTTTTTACATTTTGGAATATTTTTCGTTCGTGCCTCTAAATGATTCGTTTAACACAAACTTAAACCAAGATTTCTAGATACTAAAGTCGTGCTTAATAATATTTTTCCCTGCATGACTTTAGCAATTTCCATCTTAATTGACTATTAAATTCCCAATTGCATTTAATTGCGCTTAATTTTTGCCTGTGTAAGCGGAACCAGTGGAGATAAAGCAGGGAGATGAGTAAGACGCTGGGGCAAAGGATTGTTGCTGCCTGCGTTATTTGTTGCAGAACTTCCACTCCCTGAGCCAGCAATGCAAAGTAATTAAACTACCACAAATGAATTCTGCTCATTGGATCAAGAGCTTAATGAGAATGGATGGGATAGAATTAATTTACTTAGAAAATTGCAAAAGGTATAAATGCATATAAAATGAAAAGCTAATAGGCCAAAAAAAACAGTAAAGCCTCTTAAATAATATGTTTTTTAATAAAAAAAAAAAATAAAAAAAAAACAATCGAATTTGAACAAATTAAATTAGGGATTTATTGATGATTACTTTCCCAAACGGAAGGAATAAGTTTTTAACTTACACGAATCCAATCTACTTTTCCCAAGTCCCGAATGACTAATTTGCCATTTCTAAATCAATTTGCATCATTTAAATGAGCTTAAATGCTACTTTCATTCACTCTCCACTTCAATTAAATCCAGGGTCCCAACTCCACCCAATCTGACCGCGTGGCACGCATAATCCTATCTGAACTCACATCTGCAGGACTCGGCATTTACTACCACCATTTGCGTTCTGCTTCAGTCCTAATTTGTTTTGCTGCATTTAAAATGAATTAAATTTGGTTAAGGGCGAAATGGGATCCAATGGCGGCAAGCTCGCTAACTTTGTTTGCGAAACCCAATCAAATGAAAACAGGCGACAGTGCAATGCAATTACTCGCACGGAGATGCAGATACACAGCTACAGCCACAGATACAGATAAATTTACAGACACAGATACAAATGCAGATGCAGATACGAACGCACATTGCGAATGATACATAATCACCTCTTTCGGGGGGGCTGACAATTTAATTAAAATTGATTTTCCGATCAATATTTTCCAGGGAAATTCACAGTTGCAGTTGACTCGTTTGTATCTGTGTTCTGTATCTATATTTGCTGCCGTTCGGGTTTTATAAGTCATACATACACACACACTTGGAAATACACAAATTGGGGTGTGGGTTGGATACATCCATCAGTGTGTGAAATTTAATTGCACACCCCCGTCTCTCTTTTTCTCTCTCTCCTGTTTCCAACTGAAATTTAATGAGCAATATATTTGTTGGGGCTCAATTGTATCTGTATCTCTCGTCTGCCTTCTATCGTTCTCTTCTACTGCTACCCACAACCGCAGGGCAATGAAGCATTTCCACATGAAGATTGATTATGGCTCAAGTTTTCCCTCGGTTTGGTTTTTATTTTTACTCTGCACTTCTTTCTTTTAATGCTTTTTGCAATTTATTTCGATGCATCGAAAAGGATTCTGGGACACACCCAAAGGATGCCGATGCCGATGCTGCAGCCACAGCCATGGCATCCTTGTAATGGCAGGGTGATAAATAAAAAGGACGAATGTGTTGGCCAGGCGGTTTGGGGTCCTGAACCCGTTATGCCACAGCCACGAGAGTCTAAGGCAAACGAATCGCTATGGACTCCTCTTTTTATCCCCCATCGTTGGTTGTGGCAAATGGATTCTCGAAATGCAATCATTATTAATGACGAGCTCATGATATTATATCCTGATAGGTTGATAAACAACAAATGGTTTTTCTCTTTCTAGAAAATGCTTTGTGGTCATACTTTAAAAACTTAACATAAAAAATCAGAGAAAGAATTACTCAGCCAGGCGGCAACATTGGGCCATGCCATTCTCCAAAGTCCCTGGCACTTGCATCACCTGCTTCTCAGAGGAAAACTTTGCACATCCCATAAAACCGAATCCAAAAATCATGTCTCTCTGTTTTTGTATTTTGGGTCTTTTCGCCACTAGCTAGAGCTAAAAGTTGAGAAAATTCATTTTTACGACCATCAAGCCCTGAACAAAAACCAAACCAAACCAAGCAAAGCCAAAAATACATCAAAAGGGCGTGGCATTTTATATTATATATTTTAATTGAAATTAAAACAAATAACAAATAAATCGAATCCGAAGCCCAGAGTATTGGGGCGTATGCGCAATGTTACTCATACGTTGGCCCTTTCAACCATTACATGCACACACATACAGACACAGATAAAAATAAACGTTTGCTATATAAATTGGCGCAGGCAACTGTCCATTCACATGTCCATTTTCAGGCATAATTTAAAATGACATTTTGCGCGAAAAAAAAAGTTTTCCATTTTTTTCTCTCTATCCATTCGAAAAGGCAAGGGAAACTAATCATGGACTATGCACTGTAAAAATACAAAATGCATTTTAGCAAGTGGTAGCACACAATTTAAAGTTAAATGATGGAAAATATGAAAGGAAAGGATTTTACTGGCATACAAAATGTAATTATAATTTGTGTATCTTTCACATCTCAAAAAAGTTTAAATGTAGGCTGTCATTTATTCTTTTATAAGAATCACAAATTTAACAACAATTTGCTGTTTATTCATTTTTAAAAATATTTTCCATGGTTGAAAATAATTTGTTAGGCCTGTAAATTAAAATTGCTTTCAGTGCCACCTGTGACATTTTCAGGTTAATGCAATTTTCAAATGCGGCCGCATTTGAGTTGTTAAATTTTTAATGCAACGGTTACTGCTGCAGTTATGGGCTGTAGTTGCTGTTGTTGAGTCTATTTCTCTTTTTGTATTGGGCATTTTAATTAGGCGCCAGTTCAGTGTTTCACAACTCCCCTTTCCTCTCTTCCCCTTTTCCATAGTAATAGAGATATTACATAACTAGCCCTCGCCCCCTTCGAATTTTGGGTTTAGGCCGCCCACCTGCGATTTGGCTTGTACTTGCTTTATTTTGTTTATTTTCTCGCTGCTGTGAAATATTTGCGCCGATTATTAGCGGCACAAGGGGTTAGGAAGGGTGTGGGGCTGGCCAAGCACCAACGCCCCCTCATGCCTGTGTGCAATGCGTACACAGGAAACAATTTATGTATCTTGTTGCAGACTTTCACAAAGAAGCACAAATATGTATCTACAAATATATTGAACCTTTTTCACACTTTTAACGTGTCTCCATAATAGAAAATTGTTTCCTTGCTTCTTTAATTTATATTATTCTTTCTTTTTCACTGTGCATTTGATTTTGTAAAAAGCTAAGAAAATGCAATAAAATTTTTGGACTTTTGGCACGCCTGTCAATTATTCAAATATTTCGCGCATAGCCTCATTGGCTCATTCATTCATTTACTCACTCATTCATTCACTCATTCATTTGATTTTGCTTTGGTTGCCTAGTTTCCCCATAGTTTTTTGTTTAGTTAACTGGGAAATTTGCATACGCATTTGTTTGTGTTTGAGTTTAAAGTTTGGTTGGCTGCCGGGTGAAATTTAATGCATTTTTTGGTGGGCACAGTTTGTGCAGTTGCATTTCAGTGCTTGCGTTGCGTAAAGCTTTAAATGGGTTAAAAGCCAACTACGAAAAGTCTTACACCCTTTCCATTCCAATTTCCACGAAGAGAAAATTTAATTCCAAAATTCGATTTCTTTAATTTTTAAAATGTTTTAAAACTAAACAAAACTTAAGACAAGTTCGAAATAAATTAAGGATTACCACTATTCTTTTAAAATTAGTTTGGATCTATCATTGTTATTAGAAGTCTTCTCTGTGCATCTCTATCTCCAGGCTGCATTTTTGGCCAAGTTGACAGCCTCTACTGTCAGTTGAGTGACGTAGGCAAAAGACAGGTTTCAAATATTGAGTTAGGAGTTGCAGGAAAGGGGAGAAGAATGTATAAAAACATAAACTGATTTCCTTTTTTTCAATTTCTAGCAGCTTCAGAGCTCAAAAAGCAAGAAAAAGTCCAAGGGGCAAGTTCAAGAAGATAAATATAATTTGCTTACACCATGCGCGGATCCACGGGGGGTGATATGGGTGATATATCACCCCCCACTCGGGTGAAAAATTAAAGGAATTTTGGTATTCAAAAATTGTTCTGATATTACCCCCCACAACAAAATCCTGTATCCGCCAATGGCTTACACACTTCAACACTTGATAGAATTAAAAGGTAATCCTAATCTTTTAAATTGTTTACCTATATTCATCCTAACTTCCATGCAAAATCATTACGCAAATTTAATAATCCCAACTCGAGATGTACCACTTAATATACCACAAACTGTTTATGGCACTCGATCTTCATCAATTACGGATCTGACTTCCCCAATCTTCTTAATCCCAGATGGAATTGAAGCTGCCGGAGACTAAAATAAAAAACTTTTTCTTTCTACAACTTTTCCAGGGAATTTTACACAAGACTAATGAGGAGCAGACAGGGCGGGGGTGGAAGGGGATCAAAAGGAGACGCGATGCGCCTAATTAATGCAAAGATATTAATCACGTCGCGAAATTTGAGACTCTCGCTGTACTCGTAATTCTAAACCAACAATGGAGGATGCAGCACTTGATGAACAGCACATCACGATAATGCGATGATGATGCGCCGGCGTTACAGAAATAATAAAAACCCCCGAAAGAGGAGGCACAATTTGATATAGTGCAAACAAAGGGCTGCAATGACATTTCTCATATCGATTGAGTAAGCACTGCCTCTGCACTCCCCAATCCGAATGGTCCCTGTTCTGGCTGCCTACGCTACTGATTAGTTCACGTAACTAACACCTCCGCAGCTTAAATTCATCGTAGCTGCGGACGCTGTTACACTGGTTGGCAAAGCTATGGGAAAAGCAGAAGGATAAGCGAAGTTTAACACTATGATTTGCAGCATAAAAATAGGGCGAATGTATTCACAAGATACTAATTTAAATGCTCATATCAAAGCGAGTGCAAATTTAAAACTTTGAGTATGTATTGAAATCATTTACATGGACCCCTGTACACCAGGATTTCAGGCTGGAGGCATTTCAGAACTGACTGTGAATCCAACACTGACACGGCAAATTGGCTTACGCCAGCGCCCTTGCTGTACTATAAGCAGGATGAAGGCTCGAATTGAAGACACTGCGTCATTACAAGTACCTCATGTACCTGTGATGGTGCCAGAGCCGATGTCTTTCTTGATTGGCCTGGCACATGGCCCCGGGGAGGAGATTGGCAGAACAAGGACCTAGCGATTGCTTAGGGGCTTACATTCGATGCTGACCAATGAGGGTATGATTAATGTTGACCCACTACACTCGGAACAAAGGACGGAGAAAGAAAGTCTTTTTTTCTGTTTGTTTATATGATTCTCTTGTTATATGATTCTCTAATTAATTCATTAGCCACATTAACCATTATTCTGCCCTTTTTAACATAAAATGATCATTTAAAAATTATTTCACTCCCTGGGCAGTTGATTCTACCCACCTATTTATAATCACTTGCTTACATCACAGAAATACAATTGACATGTGTAATACCAATAAGTTACATTTTGTTAATTTGTTACTTGCCACGTAGCGTTCGCCCTATCAGTCCTTGTTTGCTTAAAATGTGGATGGGTGGCTTGCAAATATATTGCTGTTGGTTTACATTTTTTTTTTTTTTTTTTTTTGCAAATGTGCACACGTCTTGTTTGATTATCTTGTTGAGAATTTGTGACTACGTGTAAAACCAATTTTACTATATCTGTATGCGTTTTGCGCTAAAGCGCTTTGAATTGTTTTTAATATTATGTAAAACCTTTTCACAAATTTCCAGTCTTTGCTTACATAAATAAAAAGAGAAAAGCACGGAAATCTAAAATTAAGACGCACAAGTTGAAGATAAAAACAAGAGAGAACGCTATAGTCGGATTGGTGTCCCGACTATCTAATACCCGTCACTCAGCTAAAGGGAGTGCGAGGGAGATGGATATATACAATTTTTTTGATTGCGCATAACTTTTTAATGAATGGTCCGATTTGAAAAATCGATAGGTATAAATATACACAACAAAATTGCATTTATACTTTTCGGAAATCTTTAAAGGTGTGGGCGCCAGACACATTTTAAAATCGATAGTGACTTTGCATCAAAATATTTTTGTTTTAAGGCCCAGGAAAAAAGTTTAAAATTTGACCTTCACAATAAATTGTCTAATTTTCTAACTTTTCAAAGAGTGTTTAATGGGTTAAGAACATTTTTGTGTCATTTAAACGGAATTGAAGTGCTCTTTCTATAGGTGCCAAAAGTTTATATTAAAAGTTCAAAATGTGAGTACAGTTAACATTAAAATCTGTCAAAATAATTATGCCGACCAGTGTATATAGTTAATAGGGTCGGAAACGCTTCCTTCTCCCTGTTACATACTTTTGCACGAATACAATATACCCTTTTACTCTACGAGTAACGGGTATAAAAACACTTAAGAAACCTACTCTTAACAAGAATTCGTTATTTTCAGCGGAAAAAATCAGTATTTTTCTCGAAACAATGGAAATTCTAGTCCAAATATGGAATAGCATACCTCGATGAGCTCGTAATTAAATTCCTAGTCGATTGGCATTAAAGCCTGAACATTTTAGTTTTTCACCATTTTTTGCAAAAAATTATGATGTAACCCTTATCAAAAATTTAAAAATGGGTAAAAATATTAAATTTGTTTAGTCATCCGGAAAGTGATGGTATTCAATATATTGGGTTATTAGCTGAACAAGACACTGCGGTTTTTAAATTTGGGATCCTTTTTAGGAATGTTAAATCAAAAAACGATTTTGAAAAACCACATTTTTAGCAAAAACTCAGATCGTTATTTTCAACGGAAAAATAATAAGTATTTTATTCAAAACTATAGAAATAATAGTCAAAATATAGTCGTTCATCTCGTAGTTCAATTCCCAATCGATTGGAGTTCAAACCTGTACAATTTTTTATTTTGGTCATATTTCGCAAAATACGCAAAAATGTACATTTTTTAAATCATCCGGAAAGTGATTGGATTCAATATATTGGGTTATTATCTGAACATAACACTTCGTCTTTTAGATTCCGGATTATTTTTAGACAAATTACAGTTACAATAGAACACTTAAGAAAAAAACCTATATATAGCAAAAATACAGAAGGATGTAAACAACAAGTTTGAGTTGTACTTTTGACCTTACAATCTACCGTTATACATAAATTTACATTACAAAAAAAAACAGCGGCAACAAAACAAGTCAGTTTGTCTCTTTTAAAAAGTCTATTGACCCAACTGAAAACTGTTTTTTTTTTACTGATGCCTTTTTATTTAAAATTTTTTATGTTTTGTTTTCTTGCGTTTAGCCTCGAGCAAAGATAACAACCTAAAGACGAGACGACAACTCACACAAAAACCTTGAACAGCTCTATTAATTTTTGTTAAACTTTTTTTTATATTATTTGCTAATTTATTTAAGCTGTCGTATATACGAATATGTGTGTGAATATATGGACATTTGTACCAAATCTGATATTGTTTGTTCAGATTTATTGACACTTCAGAGTGTGTGGCTCTTTTTTGGGTTTGGACAGAGCATTATCTTTCTGTTTGATTTCCTTGTTAGGACCGGTTTTCGGAAACCTATTAAATCCCTAAGTGGGTCACCCACAGTCGAGTGGTTTTTGAAACGTAATCGGTGCACAGACTTCTGACAGGCACTGTTGAGATACTTTTGCAGTTGTCATCAGCTGATCAAGTCAAGTGCAATCAACACAGCGAGAAATACAACAGAGCTGGAATTGAGCTCAATTGGAAGCAATTGACCAAAGCTCTCGAGAGTGATAGAGACGGCCAGTGCGTAAGCGAAAGAAAGAAATGACGAGGCACATTGCGTTACGTTGCACTGAGTTGACCACAAGTGCCCCTATCCAGGGTACTACTTTTTATTTTTGTGGGTCTGTTCTTCTTGCGAGGCGGCAGATACATGGTTTTAAATAAAGAGTTGACTAATTTAAATGTCTTCAGTTTTTCAGTTTTATTCGAAAGAAAATTCATAATTCTTGTTACTTCAATGTTAATCAACCAAATTTATATTATTTTACTTCCCTGAACTGAATTCATTATTTTAGAATCAGTTTATTTTGTACTTCCATAAGACCGTTGTCGCGACCTCTCTAACCACGTGTGTTTGGTTTATTTATACAGAGATTCATAGGCAATATTTATTTTATATGTATGTCACTTGACTTATTATTACAGAAAACTATAAATAATGCCGTACGGAAAGGTCAACATGATTAGCAAGTCGCTGACCATTTGACTGACCGACTGGCAGATATCTAAAACAAATAGTTGACTGACTGGGCAACTTACATCACTATCATCGTCACTCAATGGCTGCCTCAATAATCCAGGACTTGAGGCAGGCAGTGTCGCTTTACGGATACGCACCTATAAATAAAAAAGGAAATATGTATAAGTTAGTGATTTATAAGATTTAGAATTCAGAAATTAGTGGCATATATTTGACAGCTTCTATAAATGTTTGATAAACAGATTTTGCCATTTGCAGAACACCCCCTCACCACCTCATTTGTCCGTTTCTCAGCGGAAACGGGAACACCTTTTGTCTCTATTTACAATAAGAGCAAAAGTTCAAAACGTTAAAAAAGTTGCCAAGAAATTGGCAACAACCGAAAAATAAAAGCATTTGTACATATCAACATAGGCGAAAGATAAAAATAAATTAATTGTATTTGCTTGCTATTATTTTTAGAGGAAAAACACAGGGGGGAATGAAAACAAATTAGTAAAACGACGAAATTACCAAAAGGTCGAAATGGCTAAATAATTTACAATCGAATTCCTAAGAAACATTGGTGGAAGAGTAATGTATATTTTTCGATTCTACTTCACAAACTTGTGTTTTAAACTTTGGAGTTACAATTATTATTAAAAACTGGAATTTGGTAAATGAATCTTTTGAAATGTTTATACCAAAGTGTTTTAAAAGAACAACTGAATAATTATGTTTTGACATCTATATTATTTTATGATCATTACAAAAAAACACCTTTCCCTAAACAATCTAGAATTACTCAATAAAACTATGCAAAAGCCCGAATGTCACGTGATTAATTAAAAGGGGAAATACGGTTGTCATTTAGCAGACATTGCTGGCACCGAAAGGGATTTTCCGCATTTTTTCTCGTTTCTTTGGCTCAGATTTCATCTTTTCTGGAAAATGACTAAAGATTGAAAGTTCCTTGTGTATTTTGAGGAAGATTTATTTATGTTTTGGTCTCAGACAGACCCAAGAAACTTTAATGATGATGACGCAGATTTTTGTTGCCTGCGCCAAAAATAACAAGAGAGAAACTGAGAAGCCGCAAAAGCAGGAGGGTGAAAAAAAAAGACAGACTATGATGTATTGTATATTATTGTATACTATATGTCTTGAATTTTGCATTGTCTGTGATTATATAAATAAAGTAGAGCCGAAAGAGGATGGCGAGGCGATGTGTTTGCCAACGTTGAGATTTTACTTCACTACCCCCTCTTTCTTATTTCCCGCTTTATCTGTCGAAACGCTATTTCTTTTTGCTGTAATCTTTTTTTCATGCGCTTTAATTTGTTTTCTTTTCTCGCTTTTTTTCGTCTCTTGTTATTTGCCAAAAGTTTATTGATCTCTCGCTGACATTGGAGAGCCAGTCACACAAATGCCAAGCAGACAAAAGAGATACATAGAAACACCGCAGAAAGTAAGCGGGAGACTATATAAACACATAAATATGTATTATGCGTATTTGAAAAAAAATTCCGCCTGGGAACTTTGAGCGATGCAAATCAAAATTAGGGAATTTTCTATTCTTATTGGACTTTTAAAACATAAACAGAAACCGTGTCAAATATTCCAAGGGCAAAGTGCTAAAAATATCGAAAAGAAAAAAAAAACGAATAAATGTTTCACGCAATCATCGGGGGCCTGTGAAAGATTGCATATGGCACAAGAATGAGAAGCCGAAGAAAAACAAAAGGTGGTAGTCGGGGGAAGTGCGGGCAATAAATAGCCAATTTAAGTCAACTTGGAAAATTTATTACCAGGTAAACAAAAGCAGAAAAAATGGAACAACTTTGTGGTCAGCTGTTGTTGTCTGTTGGGAAAACGATTTAAAACATCAGAATAATAACAAAATCTGTGCTAAAATTCATAGATACATTTTTTTTTTTCGTATTTCACCTTTAAATATAGGATGGCGGTATTGAAATACTTTTTAATTGAAACCGTTTACAATATGGAGTAAAACTCTTTATCTGTCCTGCTTTTTTGTCTGTAAAATTGTAAAAAAAAAAAAAAACAAAAAAAATGTAGAAAAGGTAGTTTTAAATTTTTACCAGAGTTCAGTATTCTTCAACGTTTTACTTCATTTTCAGGGCTGATTTTGTTTTATATGACGCTGTTTGAGTATATTGGTCAAGTGAGGGAGCAAAAGAATCCATTTAAAGTATGCAAAATAAACAATCGGCATCCTTTTGGGGCCCATAACAATAACAGTTTACGGCACAAGCGAGCAAACAAAAATAAGCAAAGAAAATAAACAAACACAGAACCAGCGACAAAATGCAAATGAAGTTCGTACTAGGGAAGAAAAAGAAAGCCTGGTGGAAATGGGGGACCTTGCGAAATCGCCAAACAAGCAGGCAGAAATCATAAAAAAATAAAACAACAAACATATATACCAAAAAAAAATCAAGAAGAACAAATTTTTAAGTGCACGCCAACTGCGACGTCGAGGGAAAAAGAGAGCGCCGTCGACGTCCGTCCGTCCGCCCAGTACAAAAGCACAAACGTTAAAGAAAAGAAACTTCCACTGTGAGCCACGCAAAAGTCATTGACACGAAAGAAGTCGAACTTTTTTGCTTAGCGAAAAAACAAAAATTAACATCAGGATGCAAGAGTTAAACCTTACACTGGGGTCTTTCTCTAATTGGCACTCTCAAGTCCTTCTTTAAAGGCTTTCTGAAAAATGTTTTGTTAATTTAGCCAATTTTTTGGCTAGAACCTTTACTCTAATTAAAAATTGACTTCCTCTAGGTAAAAAAATACAAGAATATAACTATTTCTCAGTCACTGCTGGGAAAACGTTTGACCGAAATTATAATACCCTTTGCAAAAGTATGGAAATAATTTTAAATCATGAACTAATTTAAGGCTGTGATCGTATCTCCAAGTCCCCGCAATTTCATTTTACAATTTTCTCCAAACTTTCTAGCCTGTAATTTCATTAAAATGTCTGAGTATGAGTATTTGTCTATGTATGTCTGAGCTCATTTGTTCGTAACCCATTCGTTTCCCTTTTTTATCCCCCTCAATTATTTGATCTATGAAAATAATCTGTGCAACATTTTAATGTTAATTCTTGGTAGCCTAAAAACAAAGAAAACTGGGATGCAGTATGGAAAAATTTTATATTTTTTTTCAAGTGGGTTAAAGAAAAGAGGAAGTATGGGAGGAGACGAAAAAAAAACGGTCTGTGTATCTGTGTGTTTGATTGGAAGACTTGGTTTTTATTTTTTGAGAAAATTACAACAAATAGACAGCTACAAATCAAGTGTGGAATGCATAATTAAACATGATTGCATTCGGTTAATTTTGTTGTCATTGCAGCCACGGCTGCTGAAAATGGCTGCAAACAAGAACGGCAGCAACCAAAACGAACATTGCAGCCACAAGAGTACAAGAAAAGCTGTTGCCGGCTTTTTATTTTGTATTTTTGTTCAGTTTGAGGGGCCAACAAACCCAAACTAGAACGTGGGTGTTGGAATTGAACATTAAACCCAATTTCACCAATAAACTGCACACGGCAAACAAGGGAAGAACGATGGCATACACTCGACTCGGCTGTTCTGTAGTTTGGGGCTGGTGTTGTAGTTGTTAACTGCACGCGACTCCAGAAGCACACACGCGTGCAAATTACATAAGCAAACACCAAGACTTAAAGATAATCTGATGAAGTAATGTAGTACGTTTTTAACTTTAGTTTCTAACAGCATTTAGAAGTGAACAAAATGGTATACAAAATTTAAGAGGGTATTAAAGGGAAAATATTTTAAAAAATCAAATGTTTTTAATTGTCAAATATTTTCAAAGTTTGTTCTAAATATATGTGTTTTTTTACAATAAGGTTTACACCAATTTTTTTCGTTGTGCCAAATAATTTAGGAGGTCGCAAAAAACGAGCAAGCGACAGAAAAAAAAACAATAACCAGGCCTTGCAGGTGGGCGTAAACTCGCATTTCGTGCAAGGGGAGTGGCAGGAATGCAAAAAGAGTTCACGAAATTCAAAAAATGTATGCGCATTGTTTAAGAATTTATTATTCGTAGAGTACAGAACATTACAAAAATTTTTAATTATAATAATTGAGTTAACTCAACAGAAATAGTGTACAAATTGTAAAACCAAATTGAAAAAATATTATTTTTGAATCGAAATTCTTTTTCTAAGAAAATGATGGTTTATTTTCGTTCCTAAAGATCCGGCATATCTGGTTTAAGCTTCCATTCAAAGCCTTTCTTCGTTTTTATTTCATTGTTATTGAAATTTTGGTTGAGCGCACAATTAGTTCAATGCTCAACACCATCATCATTATCGCGATGATTGGCAGCAAGAGAAACATCATCATTGCCTTCAGATGACCGTCATAACAATTTGTTTTTAATGCCTCGATTATTGTTGTGATTGTTATTAGTGTGCAAATAAATATTTGCAACACATCGAGTGCGTTGCCCCCGCCGCCGATTGCGGCCGCCGTTTGTGGCACGCTTGCCTAGCGAGGCGGTACCGAGAGGGGGGAGAAGGAGTGGAACAGGGGCCGAGATCCCGATCCCACATCCAACAACATCAGTTGGGTGAAAGCCACCGTCGCATCGCAAAGATACGAAAACGAATTTGGATACAGCCACAGCTGGCAGATACAAGGTGGCAATTACCCCGATTTGCCAACTGCAATTTCGATTCACTCAAAATTGCATAGGGTTGTCACACACAAGTCCCTGGTAATCACAGTTATCGAGACAAATCACTGAACCTGGCCGTGGTACTAAATATCTTACAGATCAATATGAAGGAGTCTCTAAATATTTATTTGGGTATTCAGAAAAAATCACTCAACCCAAAATCATTAATTCAAGATAAGCTAAGATGTGCTGACAACAACCTATCCTATCAGCACCACCTCAACATCCACCAAGTTCCAGAACAACAAAAGAGATCTGAAAAACAGTTGGCCGAGACAGGAATTGGCGAATGATTCAGCCAGCAAGATTTATGTGAAAGACAAAATGCATTGAACGAGGGAACTCTTAACTCAGCACTCGTCTCCTCCTCTCATCAACGACCCTTTTTGAAATCCTTTAAGAAAAAAATTCACAGAACGAGAAGCAAACACAGTGCATTGAATAAGTCACAAGTTATGGCCAGTGCTCCTATTCCTCGTACGGAACCGGTTGGCCCCTCGACTCTGTCAAAATGCAATCCGTGCAGCAGGTGGCCAGTTCAAGAAATGACACTCCAAGAACACGCGATCCGGAATCTGTCCAATGAGTGAGACAATAGTTAATGGTAACCCACACTCCTCCTCAATCTCGTGAGTCTTCTAAATCTGGTTATGCAAATGGGTTCAGCACAGTTGAATATCATGAATTTCATTTCCAGGGCAGCGAAGCGCATCTCCAAAGAAATCCCACAAAAAACACACATCCTTCTCCAGCTTAAACGAGCCATTATGTTTGATTAAGAATAAATTCAAGACTTTGTGATGAAAATCCTTTACTGAAAAGACTTCGAAAATGTCCCGTACAATATTATTATAATATTATAATACAATAACTATTCAATTTAAACAAATTGCTGATTAAATTTGACGAGTCCAAAATAGGAAATACATAAGAAAAATATAATTCTTAAGTGTTTCTGGCTCATTTCAAGTGGCGGTCGGAGCAGACAAATAGATGGGACTTATCTGCCATGAAAGGCTTGCACATCCTCTAAATGATCGGTAACTAAGTGGATCGACGGGAAATAAAGAATATTAAAGCTGGTGGTGGCGCATAAGTTATGCAGTCCCTTTTCCCGAAACCAACCATAAGCCACTCAAAGTCGAGCAGACCCAAAAGGTAGGTAGACAAACCTTGGAAAAAATTAAAAAAATAAAACCAAAAACCATCAAGATAAAGCGTCTGCAGGGATAAGGAAATAAAGAATGGGAAAGCAGTTTTTGAGTGGCCTAAAAAATCATAAACAATTTCAAGGTTACCAATTTGAGACGGACAGCCTGTGTGGGAAGTCAACAGCTAGCTACCAATAAAAAAGAGCACTACGAAAACCATTTCTTAAGCCAGATCAATAGTCAAATTTTAATGACTTGTAGCTCCTAGAAAATAACAAAGGAAGCTAGTTTCCGAAACCCGAAGTTTATATACCCTTTTACGAGATGAAGATTGTTAAACATTCACCCATAAGGTTTTAAACTAGCTTGTCAGACGGTCGTGGCTAGATCAACTTGGTTGACAGTGCTAGAATAGATATTCTTAATGTTAAAAAAATCGTAATATCCCCCTTTGCAATGGTAAAAAGTACGCGGAAAAAAAATACGCGTATGTGTCTTAAAAATACAAACAACATAAAACGTAGCCACTTAAGCTTTAAACTGGTTTACATCGTCACACGAGTTGATACCTCTTCCCGAGATAAGTGTTTAGTGGACAAGATGAGTTTGGGAATATCAATGTTTTCCAGTCCCCATGTTAGGCTAAAAGTAGATATTTATCTTTGAATCTGTATATCGATAATAGAAAAACAAACGTTGCATTCGTGAACTCTAATTTTGAGTACTAAGTCTCCTTTTAATAGTTAAATAGAAACTATATATAATTTTCGGTACTTAACCCCATCGCATCTCAACCAGCCTAACATTTTGTTTTGTGTTTTTTCTCGTTCATCGCCCAGTGAGTTGGCAGCACCTACGTGAGCCGCCAACCGGTTTCGAGACTCAAAGGTAACTTGAATAACATTTTAACTCACTGCTGGTTTCTTTATATTTTTCTGTCTGTGTCGCCTTGCTTTTTTCTTAACGCACAACAGGTACATTTGTTGTTGTTGTTGGTGGGCAACAGCCAGCGATGGAGGTATATACATATATGGTATATACAGTGGGGGTCTGTTTATATGGAGATTTCCTCAGTCTGTTCTTCTGTCATTCTTTCCGCCTGTGTTTGCCTTGGTCTTTTGTGGCTCCTCCAAATATATACAGATATATAAATCTTTGTGATTCGCTATACAAATATACTTATATATGGGAATATGTATGCACGGCTTTGTATGGTTAGCCAGACCAAAGAACTCGGTTCAAAAGCGTTTCAGCATTTACCTTTTCTTGGGTCTTGAAAGCGGTCATATAGACGAGCATATACTATGTATAGTTTATATATGTACTTATGGCTATTATGATTTGTATAAGGATTGTTTGCCATGCTGATTGAGCCTTTTATGAGCAGCAGCTCAAGACTTAATAAGGAAAATCGCCAAAAGAAAATTCTGCAGCATTCAATTGCACACTTTTGTATGGCTAGAAATTTTTCCCTTTACTCAATTAAATCTGGCAAAAAACAATTGATTTATTACTATTTTATAATGCAAATTATATTTACATTTTAAATTATTTATTTACATTTATAATTCCGCTGCTCAAATTAACAATACAAGTCCGGTGCTAGGCACGACTCAGGACCGAAAAACAGAATCCGAAATAGAATGAATAGAATATCAAAGTAAAAGGGACAAACACAAAATGCGAAAAAAAACCCCGGAACGCTCAAAAGATTAATTGAAGCAGAGATTATATAGAAGTTACTCAGCAGTATTTCAGGGGTTAAGTTTGCTTTCACTTGTAGAATGGTGAAGTCAACTATTACGGAATTGAATCAATTTAAATTAAACGAAAGAAATGGTTAATCGTTTAGAAACCAAAAGCATTCACAGAATAAATTAGGTGATAACTATCTACATTTTTGAATTTCTTTGATTTTTAAGTTTATAGTTCATTTATTGTATTTTCCTGGAATACATTTTGCTTATCAGTCCTAGCTGAAGGTCAGTGGGCAACCTTGACAAAGTTTCCTCCACCCCTTATCAATCGCAGAAGTGCTGCAAGCCAATAAAGTAAAGAATTCGGCATACACGGTTTTCGAGTGCTCGTGATATATTATACACATTTGTAATAGCTCCATATACACACAACACAAGCTTAAAAATAACTTTTTCTAGTAGATTCGGGCTCCTTTGCGAGGAATATAAATATTTGAGTTCCCTTCTTTATATGCAAACATTCCGCATTGTTATTTCCCAGCCTTCAAAGAAATTTGCCCATTTTCTGAACTCGCACAAGCTACCGTTACTCACATGTTTAATTTCTAATCAGCAGGGCTCTTATCTAATCGTCGCAGGGTAAACGCATTTATTCATCAAATATAATGTATATGCAGACCTATATATACGCGTAAGCTTTTATGAGCTCATAAAAAGTAAGACTCAGCCATTTAATGTGGTATGAGATAAGTTCTTTGCTAATAGATTGAAGTTAAAACATAAATAACTTTCAGTATTATTTACAGTATTTAAATATGATAACACAAAATATTTATAATATTAGATTTAATGTTTTTTAATCAATATTTATGACCTGATTTTATTATGTATTTTTTAAATTATATTGATTATTTACTTTCAAGTTACAGCTCTTATAATTTCTAGTAGTATATATAACTCTTAAAAAGAAAATGGTAATCTATAAAAATGTGCACATGTTTTCTAGTAGTGGGAGTTCAGATAGTGGTTAAATTTGAAATGGTTTTGTTGTGTTCTTCGATAAGATAAAGTTAAGCTCCCAACGACAATCGATTCACATTCGACCCACTCAACGTGCGATGAATTAAATAACCAAATTCAGGCCTAAGAAGGGAAAGAGATACAGAAACCCGGGGATCGAATAACTTAGTCATATTACTGTGGCCTTATCAGAAAGCTCTAAACGTGGTAGTCTTTGCTTTTGTTTTCACTGCCTTATCAGAATGGCACACATAGCGCATTATATTCGGTTTTTTGTGTTCAACTATTCTGTGTTGTGTGGCATACAATCTACGAGCTCTACGAATAACTCTGCAATTAGACAACAACAACGGCACAACGAGATAACATTTAAAAGGCCTAAAAAATAGAAGAGATAGATAAATGCTGATAAATGGAACTCAAATACTTTAGAATGAATAAGTATCTATGTTTTTCTTTATTAAATTTTAATTTATATTAGCATTTCTCAAGTATTCTTATATATTTCTAAATTTATTTTATATATTTCGTTAAAATAAATATTAAACAAAAATATCATTACAAGCACTCCCCAAAATAAATCTAAATTATAATGGTTTTGGCCTATCGATGAAAGAACACTTTAGATTCTTCTTTACCTTGTGGGCAGTTTTTGATCCTCTTTCCAATTAACATGCCCAAAAAAAAGTTTTTTTTAAATAATGCAAAAGTAAAAGTCTATTTGTAATTGACGTCAAAAAGAAATCGCCGAAATATAAAACCAAAACATATGGAAATCAACGCTTACACAGCGAAAAATCTCACCAACACTAATACTCCGCCTAAAATACATATTATCCACATATGTGATACCGTGATTTGTATAGACAAAGCTCTGTGAATCAATAAAAACCATTTTAAATACGCACATGGCACGGAAAGAAAGAATTTTTGGATTGGGTTGAAGAGTGGGGAAAATGGGAACCATCCCACCCCTCTTTATTCCACAACAATTTGGGTTAATGAGTAGTTGGATAATTGAACCGTTTGGCTTTAAGAAAATCGATCGAGCCAAAGTCAACCAAAGAATTTATCTATCTACACAAATAAATATATATACATAAATAGCAAATATACACTATCTGCAAACCATATGGAACAAAGACAAATTTAAAATTGAATTAGGAGATTTTGGCATGTTTCATATTTTACTAATTTATTTACTAATTAGTTTGTTTTACAGAGATACAAATATTTTACATTTAAGTTCCAACAGAACAGACATTAATGTCTCTATTCGCAGATCAAGGAAAAACACTTCTGAATACAATTTCAAAAACATTTTTAAAATCCCTTTTTGGCACCGGTCATAAAAATACGAGCCAAAAGTCTTAAAGAAAATCACAGATGTTTGCCTCAACTGCATTTTGGCCATTTTTAAAATCAACAAATAATTTTGAATCGAGAACTTCAGAGAAGGTTGAAATGCAAGAAAATGATTGAAGAATTCAGCCATGAAAAACTGGTCCACTCAAATATTAAATCTGTTTTCGCATATATATTTACCAATTGAATCAATACATAGTCTTTATTTTTAGCTGCACTGCGAAACATACCTGAAAAAAAAGAGATTCGTTAAGTAAGTAAGAAATACTACAAAAACGAAGTAAGTCTATGGAATGCTTAATTTAATTAATTTAATTTCTAAGCATAATATTTGAGATTTAAAAATGAATTTCAGCTTGCAACGTGTTAATAAAGTTAAAATTTTAAGAAGGAAACTCATTCTATGAAAGGTGTCCCTTGCCACGTGAAATTTATAGCTGGGAATTCAATTAGCTTTATTCCAGTTTTCATAACAAAGCCTTTTTGTTCAGCTTTTAAATTATGTCAGCCCCGAAGGATTGCAAGGGAATAAGAGAGGACCAGTGTTATCTTAACGCAACATTTGATAAAAATACTTTGAGGATTCAAAGACCCATCGTCCCCTGTTTTCTCAACTATTTTCCCTTGTTTTGCTGAATGCCAAAAGCGTCTGCGGCTGCAGTTCTCAATGGCTAAGCATTGTCTCCTCCGCCCATAGATATTATGTAAATATACGAATATGTAGTATATATGTATATGGCGTTCTAAGGGCAAGCCCTTCAAGCGAAGGCAAACCACAAGAAAGCATCAGAAAAATCTAGAGAAGAAAAAAAAGGGCAAAGTTGGTCACATTTGCAAAAAGTATTAAGTTACACAAGAGGCTTACCCAGGATGAACTAATAAACCAGCGACATCCAGGGATAAGGGATATTTGAGCTCACAGACATTATAGACGCAGGCATCAAGTATGCGTTGGTGCGACAGAGAGAAAAACAATTAAGCGACCTCAATTGCAGCGGCCAAAGCAACCACAACGACAATGTGGAGACATTTAAAGGCAGTTGCAGCCACTTTGACTGACAGCTGCACTTAAAGAGCAAGAAAAACGAGGAAAACACGGAAAAACTCTGAGAAACTTGGAGGAACGCCGCAGAAATCTCGCAGAAGAAGACAACGTTGACAGTTCACGAACTCAGATTCAGACGGCGAGCTGAGCTCATTCTGCGAAGCCGAAGATACAGACACAAAGAAACGCCAGCTGCAGCAATAGCAATAGCAACAGCAATAATAATAATGAAAACTAGTTGCAACTAGTGCAACATCCAAACGAGTTTCACTAGGCTTCAACATCTGCAAGACTGGAGTGGGTGTTCTGTATTCTTTTCTCTAGTGTGGGTGAATTCTTCGCTGTTGCTGAAGGAGAAACCCAAACCGGAGCTTGGGCGAGTGTGTGAATTCCGTCGACTTCAAAATCCGTGGCCTAGGCACACAGCTCCGCGTACTAGTATCTCGGTATCTGATGGATACACTTCTGCCGCCGCCGCCCCCATAATTCGCCATTGATGGATGTGTGTGTGCCGTGGCAGCTTTATGGGATTCGCTGATTATGCCACGAGATTAGGCGCCTCTCGGATTAAAAGAAAAAATCAGGCAAAAAACAAAAACACTCCAACAATTTCATATTCAAACCATACTCCACTTGCCACTTTAAAAAATATTATATTTTTAGTGTACTCATCGAATACCCCAAATAAATTACATAACAATAAAAAAAAATCCATTTTCTTAATTATCCATTATTAATCCAAGTTTTTGCCAAAACTCATTACAAAGTCTCCAATACGGCCAGTCGAGTACTGTCGTCACATCTTTAGCGATCTGCCACCTTATATGGCACATCCACTTACCGATTCGATATCCGATAATAGCGACACATTTCCAGCATAAGAACTCATCACAATTGAAAAAAAGAGACTATCATCCTGACAAATATCTGTCAAATTAAGCTATTTTTATTTAAAACAGTTTGTCGAACATTAATCACGAAATAGCTGGCAATTTAAAAGCGATTTTGCGGTATATTTATGCATAAATAGCTTCGACTATATTTTGAGCAATTCAAGTTATGGGAGGTGATCCTACAGAGGGTTGAGGTTGCGAGCCGTGGGTGTCGGTATCGGTCGCAGTGTCTAGACAGCCATAAAAAAGATACAAATATGAAAATTGTATTTCAATGTGCACGGCGAAAATATGCAAAAAACAAGCAAACAAATCACCAGCACAACAGTATATAGAGATAGACTCGGAGGGGTTATTGGATGGGGGCTACGTGGGGCGAACTGACTGACTGAAGCTAAAGCGAAGACGACAATTTCCGGGTGTCTAAATCGGTCGTTCTCAGAGTCCCGTCACAGTCGCTTGAAGTTGAGTGAAATGACGTGTAACGGTTTAGCAGAAGCCATTATAGAGAGTGCCCTAAGCCCCTCGCAGTCTTTCGGGGTAGATCGGCTACATATACTATACTAAATATACAGTAGACCATATGGTGTTTATTGGGAAAAAACAGTAAACCATACAAATGAAAGCTCATATGCTCGTTAATAGTTTCATAAAAATAACTATTGGAATCGTTTAATGAATATTTTAATAAAATACACAAGAAAATACCATTGCCTTGGTTTTTTGTCCAATTTTTCCTCTGTTCTAACTCATCTGTATCTGTATCTCCGATAACAAAGGCAGTTGCCGGCGAATAACCAAAAAATCAAATGTGAAATTTAATGCCACGAAGTGAGATCTGCATAACTTTGCATAAGTCAAACGATGAAGGCCCAGAAAAGGGTTGAAATGTAGCGAGCAGCAACAACAAATAGTTTCATTCATTGAATTCAGCTCCAGTAAAAAAGAGGGAAAAGTATTTTGCCAGTGTGTGCATATTTTCATTCGAGTATTTCTCCTCTTGTTTTTTTTTGCCCTCGCATAATGCACAGCTGCTTGTTGTGCCCATTTCCCGCTTCCCTTTTCCTCCCCGCAATCCCTACTGTTTTCCTCCACATAATTTCCCCCTGCGCGGATTTCCGTTGGGTATATTTTGAATGTCAAAGTTATTTGTTGTATGGCGCTGCATAATAATCAGGGGCAAAGAAAAAAGGGTTCTATGACTGCATCCTGGGCAGAACAAGTTTAGTTTCGTTGTTCTCCCGGTGTTTCCAGCATTTGCACAACAAAGCCAGAACACGGCTCAAGGTCCAAAGAGCGCTAAACGCGAGCGAGGAGAAGAAAAAATTAAATAGAAAATGGAATGGAAAATGGAGAAATGGAGAGCTTTGTCTTTGTCATTGCACCATGAAGTTATACGCTGCAGGAAGCCGCAGAACAGAACAACAATTTCATATTCATACGTTTCTATCTCTCGCATTTCGCTGGACAAATTTCGCCATTATCTTTGCAAGTAGCTTAGCTCTTTCTTTGTTCTAGCCCCAGACAGACAGATATAGGGAGGGATTGGCAGACATATGTATATTTAGACGCAGTGTGTTGGCCTATGAATGAGCATGAAAGCGAAAGGCCGCTGCACTGAGACACATGTGCTCCCTTCGAAACCAACTTTTGCCAAAAGTATAGTTGCTAGTATCAATGGACCCTCTCTATTAGAATACATGATTTAACATCTTGATATTTTCAAAATGCGTTTCTGAAGACAACTTGGCCCCAAAGTATAATAAGCCTGAATGCTATTACTAAATGCCATGGGTAGAGATATAAATGTCAATTCTATCAGGCATTTATTTTTGTGTTTGATGACAATAAAGTCTAGAAAAATAAAATAAATAGTGCCTAAAACTGGGCAGTTAAAGATTGAGCCAACCATCAAGGGCGGTCTGGCAAGTCCTTCTAAGTCTCCACGGCTGCATATCTATTACGATGCCTCTCCAAAGTCTGGCATAGATTTTTTGGCATTTTGCAGGTTGCTTGTGTTAGTCGCGTGACGTGCGCTGTTAACTGCAGATGGAGGTATCTATCTGAGAGTCTGGCCCAACCAAGGGTCTAGAGTGAAATGCCCATGTGCGGGAAGAGTGCAATGACCGCCACCTTCTATTTTTCTCAAATGCAATGAAAGACGGCCCTCTCATTGGCCAAACCGAAGAAAAACGAACCAAGACAAGTCAGTCATGCGGGTCGTAACGCCCTCTCACAAACTAATCAAAAACAATTAGCAGCGTAGCGCTAGATAAAGTACAGTGGAACATTTTTAGCTGAAACTTTCCTAAGAAGAATTTTCTAGAACATAACTTGGGCCCGAAACCAACATATTAGGCTATAAACTGGGATTTACTGAGATTTAGAATTAATATAAATTACAAACAGATATAGAAGAGCCCGATCTGAGGAATATATGTATGTCTCCTTCTCTGAGTTTCAAACTTCAGACCAAACTATTATACCCTCAGCCAGGGTATAGACACATTTTGATGGGCGAGTAAAAGGCACCGACAAATTTTATTTGATAATTGCGGGATTTTTATTATTTTTATTATAGGCAACTCACAAGTCTGCTGTCTATAAATAATTAGCTGACAGATTTATATTGTGGCGGAAGTTGAGGGGGGCGGAGGAGCAGATAGAGTCCAGTGCCTATTGTCATATGGGTGGAGGAGATAAAGGCGTATAGATTGGGGGATAAAATCAAAGTAATTTACGGAATAATTACTGAAATTATTGTCAATTATTGCAATTGCAATTGCGGGCCCTCCCCCTCGGTGACAAAAAAAACACTAAAGACTCAACAGAACTCTGTGTGAGTTTCGGCTTTATTTATCATCACCCATTGTCGCACGGGGCGTATGCGTGACGTTTTTGTCGTTAATTCAATTCTCATTTTATGAATATTATCTGTTGTCGAGTATAAATGTTATGTGAATGAGTAAATAACAATTAAGAGCATATAGCAATATTTAAAATTCACGTAACAATTTAATACAAATTCTTCCATTTAATTTAATATTTCACTTGTCAGCCGTTTTTATGGGCTGCTGTGAAAATACGAATTTCTTGTAAAATCAATTTTTAATCATTATTTTTAATTGCTTTGCTAATTGGAAAACGCAAAAAATGGAAACAACAAAAGCAATAAAACATGCAAATTACATAAAAAAATTTATATTGGGGCAAAAACAAACAAACGGAAAAAGAAACACATATAAAACGCTCAAAATATACCATATGTACAATTATAGGATGGAACTGCCAATTGCCCTAACAATTCAATTGGTTGTTTTTTATTTATCTTCTTCCCTAAATTCTTTACAATTACTTACCTTGATTAAGTTAATTTTTAATGGAATTTAAACTCATTTGCTTAGAACCCTTGAACAGAAAAAGCTTCACAATTGATTGCCGCTGAGCATTAATTCCCCCAAAAACGGATCTCCTTTGAACCAGAGTTCACCAAGTAATTCCCAGTTTAAGACGCAGCTTCTCAACTTCACAAATAACAAATTGCTCTCGCTTTGATCTTAGATGCTTCTTCTTTTCTGTATTTACTTGAGTGAAAATAAAAATCTTTTGTTGCTGGAGGAAAAAAAAAGAAAAATAGAGATGACAAAGTCTATTTATTTATTTTTCAAAGATGGGATATGGGATGGTAGGTGCCAGTGGACTTCCTCCCTTTCTTTTCCAATTGATTAAAAAAGTATTTTTTTCTGACCAAGCATGGACTTTGAATGGTACATGTGTGGCGTGTGTGTGAATATCTGTGTGTGCATGACTCATTTGCAATTAAACGACAAAAGCAAGAGAGGGCACAGAAGAGCGAGAGAGAGAGCCAATTTTAAGTGCCGCAAAAATGCCAGCATAAAAATAAAGCAGTCGCTGTAAAAACGGCAGAAGAGGCAGAAGCAGAAGACGAAGACAATAAGAAGAAGAGGAAAACCTACAAAGGCAGCGACCACAAAGGCAAAGATACAAAAATCCATACCCAGATACATTTACAAAACTACACCACACACAAACAAAAACTCGCTCGCTCGCCACACGTACTGCGACGTCGACGTCGACGTCGACTGTGCAGCGGCAGAGGCAGCGACAGCGACTGATGTTTACACAACGTGCGGTATATTTGCAAGATACTCGTCGTATTTTTTCTTTTTCTCTTTTTTTCGACTCTAATTGAAAACAAGCAGAGAGTGTGTGTGTGTGTAGAAAAACAAGAAAAACAAGCACAATGAGCGTCTACAGCTGGCTCTGGGGTATTATTGTATCTGTTAGATGCGAAATTGCAAACCCACCAACAGGCAACGTTGCCGAACTTCAGCGTATTGCTTTTTTCTGTTTTCTGTTTTTTTCTTGCCGCTTTGTAGCCGCGTAGCTCATAGTTTGTGTGCATGGTGTGTATCTGTGTCTTTGCGGCGCAGCGTTCTCTCGCTACGTACGATGAAAATTGCTGCAACAATGTCGCTTAATTTTCATGCGGCCAGCAGTATTATTATGTATGCACCTGATCGGGCCTTTATGATAGGCCCCAGAAAGCCGAGAAACCGGTTTACAACGTCACCCATCCCATCATCATCGTCATCATCATCACCATCGTTAAACATAATCCCAATCCAAGTCCAGGTTCCAGGTTCCAGGTTCCAACTGGTTATCAGTAAACAGAAACACAAACAGGTAACAGAACACCAAAACCAAGGCGAAACTGAACCCGAGCCATCATCATCATCCTTCTCCGCTTTCTTCATTCGATATCGTCTGGTTGTACTCACAGATGCGTCCAGAAGTTTAGCCATGCTACGATTAAAGCAGCTAGCAGTTTCTGGAATTTCAACGGATTTTCTATTTATTTTTTGGATTGAACTGGCGAGAGGAAATAATGACAATTAAGTGGATTTTCCAAAAAAAAAAAAAACTAGTTTGCTATACATATAAAAATCAAGTGAAAAAGTATTAACTACCCTATGCTAGCTGTCCACAATAAATAAAATAAAATATTTTAAAAATTTACAATAAATACGGTACATTTAATCACAAAACGATGTACAATTTTAAAGGTGCCATTTCTAGAAAAAAAGAGCTCCCTCCCTATTACATGATTTCCACTATCTTGAGGAGTTTACGTATATTTTTGACCACTTCTGTATTATGGCCATATTTTCTGAGCCCGTTCATCAGCTCTTTGGGAATAATAATCGATTCTTGCTGCGCCTTCTTTGTGTTGGCTATGTGCCTCCTCGTTCGGCCTCACGAACACACGGACAAACAAACTCACACAATCGCCCCTTGATGATAATCTTTTGTGTCTGTCCGGTTCTTTAGCACCTTTTGTCACCGTGAAAAGTGGCAACGTTGCGCTCTGAAGAGACGGACTTACGGATCCGGAGATTCATCTCCATCTTGCTCTATCTCGGCCTCCTGCTCCCGAGCTCAGCAGCTCATGTGTGAAATTATTTGGGAATTTTCTAATTTCCCATACAAAAGCTGAGTTATCGCATTGCCGTCAGACGTCGTCGTCGTACCGCCTCTCGTCCCCTTTCCCCGCCGACTTCGTCACGTTCCCTTGTGATATCTCAATCCTCCTATTGCATGGCACTTACTCGCTTTTTTGCCCGATTTTTGTTATTGTTTTTCGGTATTACGACACTGCACAAAAAACAATGAAATGTGCATTGCCAGGCATAAAAAGTGTAAAACAATAGCAACGGAACAGCGGAATATGTTTGGCTATATGAAAATACATACCCAATTGCACAACTGGCATGAACCGCCACAATATTCCGCCCAATCCCCTCGTCAACTGATTTCTATTGCTTGACGTTCCTAAACGTACTGCAAAAATATATATTCGATTTGATAGTACGGATACGTAAGGGGGCTAAACCACGTTGATATTTAAATCCATTTTTGAATACCTAAGGTGTATTATTAGGAGAATACTTACTTAAAAAAAAATAAAAAATACATGTGAGCAAATTATTATTAAATTAACTAAATTAATGTATAAATGCAAACAATTCAAAATGTATTTTTTTGTAGAGTTTTTAGGGCTCACTATCTGGATGATTAAGCCCATTAAAATGTTCAGGCTAATTTTTCTGGCCATGTGTTTCATTTACATAGCAAAAAATATAATATGAAATTTCGAGATAAAGTTCTTAGCCAGTATAATAAGTTGTACACCCAGAAACCAACGCCACCCGGACGAACCTTATCAAAAAAGCGAAATCGAGCAGAAAAAAAAAACTCAACTGGTAGTGAAAATAATAACAATACGCCGCACAAGTGTGAGTTGGTTATGGTTTTAGAGTTCTGTTTTTATTTCTGTTCCTGCATTAGAAAGCAGTCGTTGGCTGGATCGGATGAGTAACCAGATACCCCCGCCACAGACCCCCTGGAGAACGAAAAAATTACAAAAACACGCCACAGGCCCATGACTAAACATTTGAATAATTATCAAGTACGAAAGTACAATGGTATGGTAATTATTGGGAATAGAAAATAATTGAGTTGCTTTTTGTGTAGTTGTAGTTATAAATCCACGTATGTATATAGTTTTAAGTCAATTCGAAAGCCCAACATTTATCATCGTCAGGTTACTAGACTGAAAATGTGTTGCAATAATATAAGTACCTCCAGGAGAAAGTAACAATATTCGGAATGTTTTAAATTTAATATGTCTTTTCATCTGTCAAAATTAAAAGTTTTGTAGGACGCCTAGTTATGCGCTTCTCTATCTAATCTACATTTTTAGCTTTGAGGGAGGAGAACCCTCAATGCCAAAAAGAACAAACAGCGGGCAACAAAAACTTTGAATTCTCGTGTAGCTGTGCAACAAAAACAATAATGAAAACCACATTAACAAGAACAACAAATACAAATGTAACATGACATTGAAACGAGTCAAAAGCACTAAAAAAAGTACATACACAGGCCCACATTTTCGTCTGTATAAAATCTGATATAGATCATTATTATTGTTTTTTGTTTTTGCTGCCTTGTCGTTTCGTGTTAAAAAGCGAAACACGAAAATTAATTTAATAAAGTGATCTAAGTTTACGTTGCCGGGGTTAGATGGGGTTCCATGGGTCAGGGAATAAGTGGGGCGCAGATGTGTGGGACGTTATTACGAACTGAAAATATTTCCATTTTAAATTCTCGAAATCTAAAATATAAAGTTAACGAAATTGGAATGATTTGCAGGTGAAAGACACTGAAAATTAAACAATATTCAAAGTTAAAAACAAAGCTAATCTCCACTCTCTTTCCATTATTACTCAGCCAGAAATAAACAAATAAGCACATTGCTTCGCTAGAGTGCAAAGTACTCAATGGAAAAAAGGTGAATAAAAAGTGCGTAATAAAGCTTGCAGCTGAAACTATAATTTGTTGGTGAGTGGTGCCTTGCTGGGGGCTCACTTCTCGGCTGAAACCGGTGGGTTCATTGTCAATGTCAGAAGACAACGTCTGGTTTTGAACCGCGTCAATTCCACGATTTGTGATGGTAATTACCGCAAAACTATTAAATGGAGGTTTGCCCACTGCTGTCGTCTGACATTGATGCGGGTTTAGTGCATCAGCAGCGCATAGAAAAGCAGAAAACACAACATGTGTTGGTCTAGTCTCTGCTGAAAAAACAACATTTCGGCTGTGCCTAATGAAGCAATTAAAACATTTGACTTTTGCACTGCACGAAAATACAAAAAGGAAGGGGACCGCCAAACTCGTTTGACTCACGAATGAAATACACAGAAAAAGGCAAACGAAAACCGGCAGAACAAAACAAGAGAGGTTCTTCTGTTTAGGCCGAAAAAAAACACATACAAACAAGGCACAGAAATTATAGGAAAAGAATTACGCAATAAAGGGAGACGAACGAAAGAGGTTTCGAACGCTGCAGAATACGAATTTATTCGAATATTTTCAGTCCCTATCCCATTTTCACCATCCTTGTTTTACCATAATGTTTACATTTCGTATTTATATACCATGTGTTCTCTAGATGCATCATGTTCCGTTGAAATTAAACCTAATATTTCTGTTTAGTAAGCTCAAAAGCCTGAGGTGGATGCCAGTGGTGCCTTCTGAGGAGGCCCATTGCCACATGTCGCAGTCTTTTCCCTTCCCTTGATTCTTAGTTCTAGATTCTTTTTGCCTGATGTTTGTACACGTAGTCACATACACACACACCCAGGCCAAGTGGGACCCACTCAGGTAAGATACTTAGATAGAAAAGCAAAGACACGACAAGTCAAGGTAAAAAAGTTACGCATTCTTTTTCGGGCATGGCCAGCCATTAGCTTTTGTATCTCACGGATTGCCAGGGATGTGGGGACTAGAAGAAAGGGAGAAAGAGTAACAGCTCTGACAGACAGGCATCCAGCTTAGAAATTCATCTCGCAGATACTTTCGTATCCCAACTCGATGATAAGAACGGCCTCGTGTGGGCAGCAGCGGATACAAGTAGCTGTGAGTGGCCTACGCTGGCATCTAACAGATACAATTTACATACATCTCTCGGTGGTTGGTTTTTTCTGGTTTCTGTTTCCTAACTTTGAAATAGTTTATCGTGACTGTAGCGTGCACCCACGCTCTCATCTAACAAATACTTTTCTGAGACTGCTGGGCTCGGTTATCAAAGTATCATAAAAGATGAAGTCTTGAAAATGATCACTATTTTAAAAAATTCTGCCCGTTATAGAAAAGTTAATAATTCAACCCCAAACGAGTTCTGAAATGTAATCAGTCTACTAATACTTTTGTGATCTTTTATTGATCAAGGGCTTAAAAATAGCTAAGGTTGGGACAAAACAATATATTTTTAAATATAAACTAGAAATCCCTATATGTTACTTAGAATAAGAACATTCATCTCTTTGAGGTACGAAACTTACCTTTTCAATTTCTGATTATTGTGGTTGATGTTGCTATTATTGTTGTTATTATTATTAATGGAGCTGCTATCCACAACGAACTGCTGTTGTTGCTGCTGCGGCTGTGGTTGTTGTTGTTGGTGCGGCGTAGTAGTTTCGGCTAATTTTCCAAAACAAATGTTACGGCTACTGTCGCGTACCATGTTTCGACAACGGAACACTCGCAGCAGAATCTTCTTCTATTTAGGAGGAGCATTGCGTCGTATGCCGCGAATGGAGGGGCATCATTTTAAATGGGCGCCCTCCTTCCCATTGAACATTATGCACTCTTTTTATATATTCCAGTGTGGGGATTGTTACGCTTACGATTCTCGGCTTGTTTGATTTGGGGGCTTTTATGGATATCTTTGTTTCAATTACTTTGGTAAGATTTCCGCTTCACTTGCACATTTTTAGCACTATATTACGAAAGGGGGATAAAAGATACGGGGGGTTATGTGGATTAGATTTTCCAGCTGGCACTTGAATTTCTTCGTTGAACACTTGCACATGCACTTTGTATGGAACCTTCTTTTCCATTGTGATTTTCACATGATTTGACTCTTTTTTGTTGCAATTTACTTGATTTTATTTAGCTCCTTGTTATTTTGTTCACTTATGCCAATTTGCCTTAATTTAGCAACTAAAAATACGCTTTTAATTTAATTCAACTAGAGCAATTTAAATTTATTGAAATTTCAATGGGCCCCAAGATGTGTTCTCTTCTTTTTGCCTCAATTTAAGCGAGGAATACGCCATGTACTAGTTATAGATATATAAAGATAAACTCCTTGTATAGGGCCATTTCCTCTGCAACAATACCAGTGCGAGAAGGTGGAAAATGCGAGCAGCGACGTCGGCAGCGCGTTATTATAATCCCCACCCCCCGAAAAAGGGGGTTGGAGGTACAGCATGTTAAAATTCCATGCACTAAAGAAGCATGGAAACTACAAGAACAACACACACACACCAACGTTCGATGCTGAAGTTCGGCAACAGCGCCGCGCAACGCCATCTCGCTCGCTCTCGCTCTGGCCCGCTGCGGGCTGGCGTGAAAGGCGGCAACGTCGCTTTGTTTGCTTATAATTGACGTTTGCCGTCTGACGTGGTTGTTAGAGCGAGACAGCCAGCTGTTGTTGCTGCTTCAGCGCACAAAATACATAGGGTGTTTGGGTCTGTGCCTGTGTGTGCGCGCTATGTACTGGTGTGTACATAAAGAATTTATAGCTGGTACTTTTTCTCGTACATGGAAAACGAGTATCTCTCGGCTGTGTATTTATAAATGGCTATGTGGTCATGTGGTGCGCTTCTTTCGCTTTGTTGTTGCACGTTCTTCCATAATTCGTGTAGTTTTGTAGCTCTAAATCTCCTACGTATTTTCTTTTGGGGCGCAGCAGGAAATCACCCATACAGCGGTGGACGTCTGTGTGTGTGTGCGAGAAGCTGCTCGAAGCGACTGCCCTATGTGCATCTCGCTCTAGCGCACTGGACGGACCCCATCGGTGGCGTGAAAGTTTCTGCGCTGTCGACGGCGCTGCCACTGCGCTGCTCCCCGAAAACTTGGGGCCGCAGTGCTACGCGATTTCAGTCGCTTTGTAGAACTGGTGGGGTGCGGCTCGCAAAAAACTGGGACTGAAGGGCCCACACACAAAAAGACCCAGCTAGCTGGGCAGCCAAATGGGATAAGATCCTCCCGAGGACAGAGCTCGGTTCGCCATTTTCAGTCTTTCGTCTTTCTTCTCTCTGGAAGAGGAAAAACCCCATTAAAGCCAGGCGTTTTAACTAGAATTCATGAATATTGCCAGCAGCGGCAAAAAGAAACCAGTTTTAGTATGTATTTAGTATCTGCTGTTCGTTTTGTGGCTACGTGACCACACACCAACAGCGTGTGCCAGAAAGAGAGCGCCAACTTTGTAGTTTTCGCTCCCCAATCTCACTCACACACACCCGGGGGTACTCTGTGCGCACGCACACCAAACGGGTTAAGTAAGAAAAAAAGCGGTTTTACTGCATCGCTCCGTCCCGCTCGCACACGGCAGCTGAATCGATTTTTCAAGCGACACGACAATTTCTCTCCACCACCTCCTCTTCGCCCAGCTGCCGTCCCGCTCTGACTCGCGCAGCAGCGGCAGCCCCCTCCCTTTCGCTCTTTTGCGTTGTTCGTTTTTGTAGTTTGGAGCCCGCGCGCACACACGCAGATATTTATATACGGGTTATATATAGTCGCCATGTTACTTTTTCGTACATTGGGGGAGCTGTCAGCCTGGATTTTTCGCTACAAATTTCCAACGTCGCCTGGCTGCCTCTGCTGTGGCCGCTGTCGCGGTCGACGTCGTCATCCGCTGCTGTATGTGCTTTGAATTTCTGATGAAATTCTTTGCTTTCGAGTTAATTGCTGCCCGTCGGCAGCGAAGCCCTGCCTCTGCCGGCGTCGCTGCCGCCGAGCTCACATTTTTTGTTGTGCCATTTTCTTTGTACTGGTGCTGCCAATTTCTATAGCCCGAAGAAGAGGAAGAGCTTTCCGCTCTGAACTGGGAGTATTGGGGATCTTAAACACATTTTTAACCTGACTGACTCTACTAAGTGGTCCCTACTCTGTTCTATTCTATTCTGTTGAAAGAAGATAGCCTGCAGAACTCTACAGAAACTCGAAAAAAAGATAAAGTTTTCTATTCAAAAACTTCTGTTTAGAAAAACTTTGGAAATCCTGTGTACTAAGCTTAATAATAAAATTATCGGTTATAATTTTGTTCTAAAAAAAGAGTGGTTTCTAAAACGACAAGTTTTTCAAGCGTATTCAATAAATTTCTCGTTTAAAATTATTTTTTTGTAGCTTTTTAGTTGATAAATTTCGGCATTGTTTTTTGGTTACATTTTCTTTGAATTTTATGTTTAGACTTCTCGTGAATCTATTACCACTTAGTGTGCACTCTTTTAAACACTGCTATTTCACTTTTATTTTGATTAACATTTTATTTTTATGTTTCATTTGATCTTTGATCGATTTATCCATTCTTACCATTTGCGTTGAGAGCTGCAATGAAATGGGGAAAATTCGTATGTTATTTATATGGCGTTTTTCTCAGAATGTTTAACACTGATCTTTCCCTGATCTGAAATTCTGAATAAAAAATAAATAGAGCTCGTGTTGAGTTACTTTTGATGAAAGTGTGAGATTATTCAAGAGTTTCAAGATAATACAAAAATGTGGTATAAATATACTTTCCTATTGGATTTTCAAGCTTATTTGACAATAGTATGCATTGTTCCCGGCTTTACAAAATTTAATAAATTGTGGTAAATGCTCAAATGATTGTTTTCTCCCTTTCTGAGATACTTACACCATTGGAGCGGCTTTCCTTGGCTGCTCATCGGATCCTTGTTCGCTGGCTCTGTGTAGTAAATTTATTGTAAACCCGTCTTGGACTGTATTCGAAACTTGCGCATTTTACTGGCTGGATTTCGTGGCAATAGCTATTTCGAAAACTTCCAAAAAAGGTAACGACGCGCCCGATGAGTTCTGCCTTTTCTGCGTACCGAACCGAAAAACCGATCCGAGTCCAAGTGAACGATTTGATTATACTTTTACTGGTATATTTTCGGTTGTTTTCCTGTGCATCTACGCACTCGGGGTTTTGGTTTGGGGTGACTTTTTACTGCGAACTCCTGCGAATTTCATTCGACAGAAAAAGCATCACAAAATGAATTGGAAACAATAAAAAAATTAAATTTTTATCATTTATTGGGCGCTTGCTGTTGCTCGATTTCCATTTGCTTTGCCTTGCCCCTGTTTTTGTTTGTATTTATTGTATTTGGATTTGGATTTGGATTTGCGTTAACTCTCGTTGTTGGCGCTGCATCTGCTTGTATTGGTGCAATTATGCAGTTTCGCACGCAACACACTCGCGCACTCACACACACAGTATCCGCCGACGCTCTGGGAGGGGAGGGGCGGGGCACTTTCAGACAATAACAATAACTTTTCGCTTCGCTGTGTTTTGGCGGCGATTGTTGATCGCTGCGCCGTTGTTGTTGTATCTGCTCGCTGCGACGCGGTCCGTTGTCCGTTCACTTCCGAATTTTTAAAAACAGTGGCGGCCGCGGAGGTGGAGTAGTTTTCGAAATCCGGGTATCGATGGTATCGGTTGGTATCGGGGCGGTGTCGATACCGCGAATCGACGATGTCCCATCGCTGAAAATGTTGGTAGCAGCGTTGATTAACAGAACTGTTAGGATGCAACGTTTTCTTACATTGGCAGAGGACCGGCTGCGCAGTCGCTGCTCTGCCAACGTAAGAAAACGTTGCATCTTAACAGTTCTGCTAAATTGAGAGCCGAACTCTGTTAAAAACACCAGCGATGGCAAGTAATCGATGGCACTATCGATAGTTGGAAGAGCGATTTCCAACAGAAATGTTAAGATAACATTCTGGAGTTGAAATTGCCCTAGCATTTCGGTGTCCTCGCTAATGTAAGAAGCCGTAGTATCTTTACATTTCTGTTAAAAGGGGCTGTACTGTATCTGAACAACTAGGGTATTCCCTTGGCTGATAGTTAGCTGTTTAGTCAAATTTAATTAGGGAGTATATTAATACCCTTGCAGAGGATTTTGCAGTCAAATTTAATTTTAAAGAAACCCTTTGTTTAGCGACAAGATAATTCTTTTTCTGACAACTAGCAAAGCAACGAAAGCGATGGGACTTTTAATTTTTCCGGAATAGTGTCCACCGCAAAACCATTTATAGTGAAACACTATTCCGAGATAATTGCGTTTAATGATTAAAGTTTCCTGCCGGTACCCATAGGTATCTAGCTATAAAAGGATGTATGTTCGGCTCTAACGGTCTGGATGATTTTCCGTGTAAGTAATCTAAAAACTTTTTACTACAGCTGCTAGAACTCTTTGTTATGTTAGCTTATAGTTTTACCTCTAACTTAGTTTATATAAATAAATAAAGAATGGCATCATCTTAGATAGGTTATCATCTAACTTCTTAGTCATTTTCTAGATCAATCCTCAAGGATATTACGTTTTTTTCGCGGTTTTTTCAAGTGTAAGCAGGAAAACGGGCTGCCAACCAGTGGAACTATCAAGCTATCGATAAAATCGCCAAGCTATCGTTATCGCTAGCTTGTTTTGTTTTGCTTACACGACAACGGCCAGATAAATACAAAAAACTCCTAAAAACACAACTAAACTTTAAAAATGAGTAGTTTAAAGTCGGACCTGGACGAATACTTGCTCCTGCAGAGCGATCAGAAGAAGACCTTCAGCGTCAAGCTGCCACAGCTGAAAGTTCCATTCTTCCGTTCGGAGCCAGAGGCAAATAGTTTCCTGAAGGACACGGACTCGTGCTTCCCAAAATTGGTGGGTGCAGATTATACACAACAGCCGACAGGTCTATAACATCCTCTTTCAGTCCCGCCTGCAGCGAATCGTGGGCTTCGTGGCCTGTCTGGGAATGGGCGCACTCTGCATGACGCTCTCCACATTCTACATTCCCGTCTTAATTTTGAAGGCCAGAAAGTTTGCCCTGCTCTACACGCTCGGCAGCCTCTTTTTCATCCTGAGCTTCTGCTTCCTCTCCGGATTCGGCTCCTTTCTTAAGCAGATGTTTTCCAAGCCGCGACTGCTCACCTCCATTTCGTATAGTTCCTGCCTCCTTTTGACTTTGTACTGCGCCTTGGTGGCCAAGAGCACCGCATTCACCGTCCTCTTCGCAGTGGCCCAAATAATTGCCTTGCTCTTCATGATTCTGGGCATGGTTCCGGGTGGAGCAACGGGGCTCAAGTTCTTCGGGCAACTCTTCAAGAGCAGCGTTTCTGCGTCGGCAAGTGTGCTGCCTGTATAGAAGGAGGAAAGGCTGACGAAACGAATAATCATCCACCACCGCAGCAACGAAAAGTAACTTATTTAAAACTCATTGATAAATCTGAAATAAAACTTATTTGTGATACAACGCCTCTCAAATTTACACTACTTATTGTATAAATTATTTATTCGTGGGTCTGAGTCATCAATTTTCCTCCCTTATCAGCAATTTGCATGTTATAAAATGCATATCATGTCTATTTATTACGACGACTTTGAAGAAATTCAAGCATCGGCCACGTAGAATTGAAAAGTTAAGTAGACCTATAGAGGTTTACAAATATTTATTGACAGCAAGCCTACCGGCTGAGAAGAATTGATTGATCCAATCTCAATAAAAAAATACCTGCGTCTGAAAGAAGTGTCCCCGAGAGCAGCAGTCCTCTCTCCCTTTGTATTAAACATCGGTCATTCATCTATCTCTCCCAGATACAAGGTCTTATCACTGGATCCGGAGAGAATAAGGGGCTCCTTTGGGCTAAAGTCCACGGCATTGACACTGCCATTGTGTCCGGGCAGTTTGTAGAGGATTCTCCTCGTATTAACGTCCCAAATGTAGACATGTCGATCGGCGGAGCCCGAGGATATTTTGTCGCTACCCGGCGACCAAGCACAGCGCAGCAGATTCTTCTCAAAGTTGTGCTGATGGCCCTGGAAAACCTTCACACATCTTTCGCCTGGCGCATAAGGTCTCACGTCCCACACTCTCAAGGTGTTGTCCATGGCATTTGTCAGCACAAAGTCTCCCTCGGGGGACAGCGACATTCCGGTAATTGTATCGGAATGCCCTCGCAGGTGATGCAAGACAGCCTGTTTTCGAACATCCCAGATCTTCACTTCGTTGTCGATCCCGCCGCTGATCACTTGTTCGCCGGTGTCACCAAAACAAACCGCGGTCACTTGGAATGGTGATTCCAAGGTGTGTGCGGCGTGTTTCTTTCTGGCATCCCAGATCTTAATGGTGCGGTCGTCGCTCCCCGAGCAGAGAAGCTGCTGATTCCGTCGCGAGCCCTGTACAGAATTCACGAAGTTTCCATGACCCTTGAACCGCCGCTGCCGCTGCCCCGTGACTATGTCCCACAGACATAGGGTTTTGTCCGTTGAGCAGGTAAAAATGTGCGAGCCATCCTGCGTAAAGTGGGCTTCCATCACGGCGCCACTGTGCCCCGACATGGCCATCACGTTCTCGCAGTCATCGTACACCTGCCAGATGTCTGAAATGCAAATTGTAATTGTTATTATTTGTATTTTGAAATCAGTCTCTATGGCAAGAGCTAAAAATTATGCTAAAACCAAATGTACTTAAGATTATCTTTAATTTTCTTTTCATCGTTATAATAACAACTATAGGAAGATGTTGTCCACCTGCTAGGATACCTGTTTGGAACCATGGACTTTATGCTTTTAGAATGTTGAATTGATACTTCTTTTTTAAGGATAAAGGCGAGCCTGAAACTATTGCAGTATTGCACATCAGTCCTTTTCACTTACATATTTGCCTGTCGTACCCGGAGGAAAGCAGTAACTCTCCCTCAGGGTGGAATTCCGCTGTGAAAATCTCGCCTTCGTGTCCTTCCAGCTGCATTATGGGCGCCTGCAGGTTTGAGGTACGCCTGACGCCCTAGAAAATGGGATAGTTAACACAATAAAACAAAAACTCATGAGAAATTGCGGGTGCTTCTTCTTCCCAGCACGCTTACCGATTCCAGGAGCGCTTTATCCCGATTTGTGTAGGCCACCAGGTCGCTTTTGCTCCGCTTTGACTCCTGGGCCAAAACCACGCTGTTGTTGGGTCTTTTGGTGCCCATTGTAGAGGTTTTATGTGTAAAAACTAAAATTAATCAAACTTTCCACCCGAGCAAAAATAAGCCGTGTATGCAGTGTGACCGCAGTTTGGATAAATACCACTGCTCACTTATATAAATATACTAAGACAATGCGCGGTGCCGAAAGACTTGACAACTCTGCTTCTAATACCAAAATAAAGAATTCGAATTTAATTTTCTTTATTTTTACACAATTTGCGGCTATTCTATATGGAATTACCCAATAGGCTCTCCGTTTAATAGGCATCCACGCGCGGGGGATCCGCAAAGAACTCCTGGCCCTTGCGCTCTCCCTTCAGCCACTGCTTATAGCGCTCGTTTCTCATGGCCTGAAAGGCGGATTTTATGCACATTTATAACTTGCTAGTGATATGTAACTGCGGAAAAACCTACATGGAAACGCATCAGCTGCTTCTGCATGCCCACGCACTCCTGGAAGTCCGAGATCAGGTCGGCGCACTCCCGCTTTCCGCGCTCCAAGCCGTACGCCTCGAAGCACTCCATCATCTTCATCTCGAACTTGCCGCACTTGTCGTAGGTCTGGTGGTTAATCAGGCAGCCAGTCAGGTCCGTTAGGGGCAGGCGTAAAAAGGGAGTCAGCGACATTTTGTCTGCGGAATAAAATCCAAACCAATTTAATTTCCACTGCTCTGCTCTGTGACGTAACAATAAACAAAGGCCGCAAGTCAAAAGTCCCGCTCCAAATGGCAGTCTTTTGACTTCAAGAAGTCTTTTCCGTATTCCTATTAATGTTTTGCGGGTACTCCCTTAATTGCGCACCTTAATTTCCTGGCAATTCGCAATGAAAACAATTAATTCGTGTTTTTATCTTGAGCTCCGAGTGTGACCAGATGAGTCGAACGGTTGACAGCTGTCAGCTGTCAGCTGACGGTGTTGGTAAGTGCGCGAACCGCTCTCCACGTTTTGTTTATAAAATTAA
This sequence comes from Drosophila lutescens, assembly GCA_037075285.1. Taxonomy (NCBI): domain Eukaryota; kingdom Metazoa; phylum Arthropoda; class Insecta; order Diptera; family Drosophilidae; genus Drosophila; species Drosophila lutescens. The sequence continues at coordinate 1,122,547 of JBAMCF010000324.1, forward strand.
ATTGAACGAGAAGCCATGAAAAATCAGGATTTGGTGGATTACTTGAGGTCCTGCGGGGTGTGCGAAGTTTGCCAGCTGCGATACCTGAAGGCCAGAGGCACGGAGTACAGGGACATCAAGGAAACCCTGCAGAAGGTTAGGCTTTGTTCGTTTGAAATTTGTTGACAACTAACGGATGGCTGATTTTCATTTTTAAATGCCCAGTTGGACGTTAAGCTGAATGGAAATGAGGAGTATGAGGACGGAAACGAGGATCAACCGGCCAAGAAAGCCCGCCTAGGCATTTGTGCTACCTGTTTGGGTCTATTCTCAAAGGACTTTCAGACCGAGCTTCTCGGAGGCATTTTGGCCTCGGACTTTGCCAAATACGATTGCCAGAAAGTCGTCCTCGCCATATGTTTGCCCATGTCGCTGCAATTGAGGCAGTTGGCCATGTGGTTCGCCTTGCAGAGGAAATTTGGAGCAGCTATAGACGGCAGCAATCCGCCCGATGTGCCCATAAAAGAGGCTGTTAAACTGATCCTACATCCTATAATATGCGAAAAGTTGGCCAAGGAGTACGATGCCAATGGCCTGATGATTAATATAGATCTTACGCACAAACTGGAGGGCGAGGAGGTCGAGAAACTGGTTAAATTAAACAAGGAAGCCTTTCCCGCCAAGGCTGCGTATCAGAAACGCATTGAAATCTCGAGGGGTTTACTGGAGAAACAGTATCAACCGTCTAAGGTGAGGGCGGAAACCTTTGAGAAGTACTTCCAGATACCCTGCTCCATCGTAGACGAACCCCTGAAGCTAACGTCCATAGATCTGCAGGGACCCCTGGTTTGTGTGGCTGGCAGATATCGAAAGTTGAGCCGGGAACTCTCGCACACTCCCTGGATCCTAAATGGCCAAAGACTAATGGAGGACAGTATCGAGGAAATCATCATCAGGCATGTTGGGGGACATTTCACAGAGAAGATGGACAAAATCACCTTTATGTCTAGCGGCAGAGAAGATGTGGATGTTCGTTGTTTGGGGAAAGGCAGACCCTTTGTTTTGGAAATACCAAATGCCATAAGGAGTTGCTTGAGCAAGGATCAGGCCTTCAAGATGGAACGGGCTGTGGATGCATCTGAAAAAGTGTCCATACTTAATCTACAAGTTGTGGCCAGAGAAGAACTAACCCACATAAAGACGGGGGAAGAACTGAAAAAGAAATTCTATCGCGCTCTTTGCGCCCTGAAGGAACCCGTTTCAGTGGAGATCCTGGAGAAGCTGCAAATCTTAAAGAGCTTTGATATTCACCAAAAGACACCCATTCGAGTCCTTCATCGTCGCCCTTTGCACACGCGTCCTAGAACGATTTACAGTGTTAAGGCAAAGGTACAACGGGGGAATCCCAAAGCTTTGGTCATCGATATCGTCACCCAAGCGGGCACCTATATAAAGGAGCTGGTACACGGCGAATTCGGCAGAACCACGCCTTCATTGTCTTCGATCATAGGGAAACCCATAGATATTCAAGCACTGGATGTGGTAGGAATCGATTTGGATTGGCCCCCCGCGGTAGATAACTCAATTAATGAGGAGTAGCAATATCAGTTTTGGGTATTCCTTAATTGTTAAATGTTTTCAAGCCTAAGCTCATAAGTATAAGTAAGAATAAAAGTAATCTTTCCGCCTTTGAAAACTTTAAAGTTCCTTCAAAACTTTTACCTGCAATATAAACATTTTAGAACAAAATCTGTGTAATTTAAAAGCAATATCGATTCAGATAGATATAAAATTATAGCACTAATTTTGTAAACCACACAAATACGGCATTTAATTCTCACTCTGCCTTGCCCATTACTAATATGAAGCCAGGTTTTGATCCTTATTCAACGGAGTGAGGCAAAGGAGCCAGAGAATAAAGTTGACATGCGCAGTTTAAGGATTTAAAGAGCCAAGTTGGATGTTCTCGGAACAGCCAAGCTCTAGCATTGGCTACAAAAGCAGTTAGCAAGCGGACAAATTCGGCATTCGTTGCTAGCCAGTTGAACTGTTTTGTTATGGTCAAGTCAAGTGAACAAAAATCGAAGAAAATGGAAAAAGGCCGAAAGTAGTGGTAGGATATTTGCGACCGGATGCAAGCGTGCGTGACAATTAAAAATTAAAGCCGAGTGAATAAGCCGGAGGCAGTTAGTTAGATAATTGCAGTTGGAGCCGGGAGGCAGTCCAGTATGTTCTTTCGGCGCGTTTTGGAACGCAAGGATAGCGCTAGCAAAGCACTCCCTATGACGACCACGGAAAGTCCGACAGTGCAGTACAACAGCGAGGACAGCGAGAGTGTCACTTACGCGAGCGAAGTCAAGGACAGCAATAACAACCAGTCGGTGGGTGGTGCACCACTGCCCGCTGCAATGAAAATTCAACGCCGGGCGGAGGCCCCAATCGGTGCCGTGCAGCTGACACCGTTGTGGGAGCATATTCTGCGCACCCGCCGCCTTCCGGAAACAATTTTCCCCAGCGCCATGTTCGCCGAGTTCCATGAGCGCCTGCAGGACCCCGAGTGGCAGGTGCGGCAGCACGCCCTGCGAGTCCTCGTCGACGTCCTTGTGGTGATGCAAGACGAGGCCGATGGCCACATGGAGCAGGAGCAGCTCATTGGTTTGCTGGTGGAGAACCTGGGCCATCAGGCGCCCACTGTTCGCAAAGGAGCCCTCGATTGCCTGCGGGTCTATCTGGCCGAAACTGCCACCCCGGAGGCGGTCATGCTGGGAATCCTTGAAGCCGGCCTGACGAAGCAAGCTCCTGCGGAATCGGAGCACATGGGTCGTCTCAGCTGCGGGGTTCTTCTGTCCCTGCCTGCGCTCCTGCAATCAACGATGCACACTCCACAGAGGCACCGCATCGCACTTAACACTTTGGAGCGAGTGGTTCAGCACATGGATCAACTGGCCCAGCAGGAGATCAGCCTGAAGGTCTTGACCAAGTTTAGAGAGCTCTTGGGGGTCCCCGAGTTCGAAGGCCTTATGAGTGATGTTGGACGCGGCGACGCTCTGACCAAGTACTACCAACTTTGTCAGGTTTACGGGGTATCTGGGAAACCAAAAAGGGGCGGCGAGCTAAAAACGGGAGCTTGGCGAGCACTACCGCGTGAACAAGGCTGGAGAAACAGTAACGCCATGCAGAACCTGGAATCCTCGCTCCAAATGCAGTCCAACTGTCCGGACAAGGGGAAGGTCATTATGGAAACGGAGATCAAGATCAACGATGACACAGTGACCATGCGGATTCTCGAGGCGGATACCGAGACTGAAGAATCCGATAGCCCAGCCAGGAATTTCTCAAAGGATGACGAGTCGACGGATCTTGTTTGTCACCCCCTGTTGTCCAGCGCCAACAGCCACCACGAGCTCAGTGCGGGCGCCGGTATTGTGCAGGTTATAAGCGATTCCGAGTTGGACGAGCCGCATGCCATAAAGCCTGGCAGCGTTTCCGAGCCGAGTACTCCCTCACGAGGACTGAAGCGAGTCACTTTCGGAGGGGAGATCGTTAAGATGAGAACTCCCGATAGCGACGCAGCCTCCTCGACAAACAATTCTCGGAGCCCTGGACAGGCCAATCAGAGTGTTACTATACTGGCCTTGGGAGAGGCATCGTCCTCTCCAATGACCTCGCCAGTGGAGGACTCGCAGCCTCCAAGATCCGCTGGCGACAAAAGGACAACGGCCCTAGTTGTGGAGATTCCTTCGGACAACACGAAGCCATTGCCTCTGGCACGACCCTTCAGCTCGCAGTCGCCGCGCCATCAAAGCAACGCATCCGGCGATCCATCTTTCTCAAGTAGTCCTCGAAAGGGACAGGAAGCCGATGGAAGGCTGTCGCCATCGCCTCGATCTCCCGGTTTTCGGAGCCGCAGCACCAGTCCGACTGGGAGCAACAACATCAGCCCCAAGGTGGTGCACAAACAAATCGAGGTTCTGCACAATCTGCAGCGCGATCCGTCGCCGCGATCTCAGCGCCGTTCGGAGGACATGTGTGGAAATGAGAATGGGGATGGGGAAGCCCATCCGTTAGCAGGAAACCCCTCTGACTCACCTACACAGCCGCGGAGAACTAGAACCGCCTCTATCGTGTCGGCAGAGTCACCAGCCACGCCCAAATCCTGGGAGGATCTGGACATTGTCAACTTCAAGACGCTGATGGATCTGCGATCCGGGGTAAGTTGCTATAATTGCAATAAAATTAGTGGCCGAAATTTAGCAATCGCCGTGTAATTGCAATCCGCCACCCCAAATCCAAACTCCAAATCTCCCGCATGGGCTACTTTGTGCGACCGAAAATAAAGCAATGAAATGAAATTACACCACACGCTACCCAACGCTGGTTCCGGGTCGCCCTGCCGCTTCGGGCTCTAACTGGGTCACTAGGATATGTACAATTTCACATGCGTTCATAATTCTGCCTTCATAATGGCAGCCGCCCGGCTTTCTTTATGGCGGACGAGACACGCATCACTCCACCCCCAGTCGGAATCGCTATTACAGGTGCTATTATATCGCCGGCGACCCTTTGCTTGCTAATGAAAATTTCAGCGATAAGCGACCCCTCTTTCTCCACCACCCATATCGGTGACTATAGAAAACAAAGCCAAGCCACTGTACCAATGACCTATTAATTTTTTGACGTACATATGAACGGTTCAGAGAAAAATAGTTGGAAATATTTTTACATGTCGAACTCTTTTCAGAAGTAATAGCCAATGACCAAAGAGCTGTCGAAAATGAGGTTAGCCTTTCAAGAAACTAATTTCCAGTAATGCCAGAATTGTATGCCAAAATTAAGGAATGAAAATTGCAGACAAAGTGCGTCAGCAGAATAAATCGTGATGTAACCGTAGTCGGGGTGGCACTTGCTGGGCTCAGATGTGCCTCTTATCAGGACCAACTTTTTGAGTGCTGCACAAAAAACTTTGGGATTCCGGTGGCAGTTGCATGTTGTGCGGACTGGGTGTTGGATTGGATGGGATTGTTTTGATGGGGAGCTGCAGCCGAGTACAAGAGCTCTGGCCGGTCAATCATTTAAGTGCACGCGATTTTCCTAGCACCGTGCACAAAAACAAGAGCAAGAACAATAACTAGTGCCCAGCTTGCAACTCGTATGCGACGATAAAATGGCAAGACCACCATTACGGAGCGATGTTTGATGAAGACGCTGGCCGTACGGCAGAGGGAAGGGGTCAGGGTATAGAGCGTGTCAGGAACTGGGTCATTCCAAGCACAAAAATATAAATAACATTAACCGAAATTATAGCGCGTACTAAATACAAGTAGAAAGGTACGCCATTGTCGACCGCTAGCTTCTCAGTCTTAGATTGCTTCGTACGACCACTTTAAAACTGGAACTTTCAATTTACCTAATATTACCTAAAGGAAGAGGTAAAGCAGTAAACTATTCCCTAATCGAACAATTAACATAGCTCAATTTTAATAACTTCAAGTATCATGTGAAAAGAAATATAAATTATAAAAATTTAATATTTCTTAGCAATATATTAGAATATTCAAAATCACAAAGATTCAAAAAGAGATAGATATTAAAACCATAATTGTGATTTAAATAGTTATATCGACCCGATTCTTGATCCCATTTCACCAAATAAATTTAATCGAATGACATTTATGGCACATTCGGTATTCGTTGTTGGATTTTGTTGTTGCCCTTTTAAGAAATAATTTCTGCGCCATTCATTTTCGTATTTGCTAAATTAGCTCAAGTAGGCCATAAAACACTAGCCACGCCAAAATGTACTTACCTGTTATTCACCTTTTTTGCACTCCTCTTAGGATTGGCGGAATCGTCTAATGGGCATCGCCCAACTGGAACTCGCCCTAAGCTCGTCGAGCAATTTAGCCTTGGTGCAACCGTATCTGGACAGTCTGCTCCGCACCCTCCTCTCATCGGAACGTCACTTTGAGGTGTCCGAGTTGAAGCGAGAGCTGTTGGTTAATCTTATTTCGCGCCTGCCTCTGGACAACTTAGAGGTGCGCACACCACAGATCCTGACGGGATTGTGCCGCCAGGGGAATGCTGGAGCGAACCGGGTCTGCAAGGCTCTGATGCAGCGCCTTCCCGCTGGAACCATTGTGGCCAAGTTGACTTCGCCAGACTTCCTGCACGCAAAGAGTTCAAAGGTAGATGGAGCTCCATTAATAATGCATTTAGAATACAACTAAATTTCAACTTCACTTACCGCAGTTTCGGGATCACGCGCTTCAAGTGTCCATCTTTGCGCTGATGACCTTTCCGGGCACCTGCTTCGACATCAGCCTCCTGACGGCTCAGGCCGTGTACTCCTTGCTGAATCGCAAGCGACGCGTGCGACAGGCGGCTCTTGAGGTTGTGGCAGTTTTGGCCGATATCTCGTCCAAGAAGGAGGTTTTAGCCATTGTCTCCGAAACGATCGACGGCGTGGAGCTGGGACCACAAGTCTTGGAGGCGGCGAGTGTGCGTCTGTCGCGCTTGCAGCTGCCCATTGTCACGCCCGACAGTGGCGTGCTTTTTGTTTTTAACCAGACTGATCAGCCTGGATCCAGGCGTTCCGGAGCGGACGTGGATTGGATCTATCAGGGGGAAGGCTCAGCCTCTCCAAACACCATCAAGAGACGCCGCATGCGGGCGGCAAGCACTCAGCGCGACGTACTTGAGAGCACTGAAGCAAAAAACAAGAAGGATGCCTTCCACAGGTAGGGAAGTTCATTGTGTCTTTAACTTGAGAAGTATTTGAGATAATAATTTCTAGAGGAAGAAAGCATATAAGCGGTTCTTAAATCTCCAATTTGAACCCTGTTAAAGTTAATTAGAATCCTATACCTGGAAATCGGTTGTAGATTGATTATACGATTATAAAAAAGCATTCCCCCAGTTTCAGCCACGTTAACGAGAGCCTGCACCGCCATTCCTTCCACTCTCCGCCAGAAACTTTGGACATGACTAGCCCTACAAATGTGAGTCTAATGAATTTTGTTGATGCCCTCTAAATGCTGAATATTCTCCACCCTAGGACTTTTCGCAAAGATTAAGTTTTGGCGCTAGGACTAATAATGGTAAGTGGTCCGCAAGTATCAGATCAATATATTCTACATTCCCGAACCATTGCATTCGTAGGAAATCATTCCTTCTTGGACCGCCGCTTAGTGGCCAAGGCGTGCTCAGATACTTCCATGGATGGACGAAGTACTGACAGCACGACCACGACCTGCAGCAGTGGAAGCGCCACAAGCAGCTTCATACAGCTCACCTCCCGCACCGGTGGATCCGGAGCCAACTCAAGGTTCGAAATCTTTGTACTGCAGTGGTGGCCACCGGGTCAATAACTGTAGCTCAATCCCCACAGATTTCCCGCCATGAACCAGCATACAGACTTTGTCAACAACTTTGTGCGGAGCATGCAGCGCAACACTAAAGCCTACTCCGTGGAGGGACCGGCATACCCGAAGGTCAGTTACTCGATCCCAAAATCCCAGCAGATGCTTCGCAGGAAACTCCAGCACCAGCACTCCTTCACAAAGCTGCGGAACGCATCTCCGGGTCAGGGTAAGTATCGCATCAGTGGTCGTCCTGCCAATTACGTTACGCTAAATTTGCATGTAGGTGTTGAAAATAGCCAGTTAATCGAGTCCCAAAGGAGACAGCAGAGCGGCATTTCTGCAGACCCCCTGCAATCGCTGGACACCGAGTGCGCCGACGCCGCAAAATCAGTGTAAGTGTCGACTCCATATCTCAATTAAGGGACCGGCATCGGAACCCATTCATCCAGTCGCTCAGTGATTTACCCCTGCCTGTGCTCAAATGTTAACCTACATTTCGAGCACCCCGCTCAGATATACGTATGTAAATATACGAGTACCGGCGAAAGCGGGGTTAAAGTTAAAGGGGCGAACTTTCGTCAGCGAATTTAGTTGTCGCCCGGTCGGCACACGCACCTTCTCACAAAATTGCGCCATTAAAGGTGTCGGGTTGCTTAACCTAAATAATTAAAATGCGCAGTGGAAACCGCGTTGGTGAAATTCAAGAATGTGGCTGGGGACATCGGTCAACGTCACGAGCGACAAACCTTCAAGTGACCACTGGCGCCTCGACCCGAATCCATTTTCCTCTGCTTATTTTGCAGCTAAGCAAATACTGAGAAAGATTGAAGAAGGGTCAGGAAATTGATTTCCTTCGGCAACGACGGATACTTTTCCTTTCTAAGTACTTTTCTTAACTTTAACCGCAGAGCTAGTTAAAAAGTATAGTTTAGCAAAAGCCACAAAAATTTATATATGTATTTCTAGACGGTCACATTTTGGCCATCTAAGCTTTTTATACATACCTTTAAAGGATATGGATATGGATATGGCAACTTGTTGTACTGCCGACTTCGGGACTTTCCACGAACGAAACGAAGGCGCCCGAAGATGACTAAGGGGTCCTTGTCTAGGAACCGGACCTCCTTACAGCGAAGACCTGTGGCCAGTTAGCTTGGAAGTTCGTTGCTGGTTAGCGCTAGTCCATCCCACGACCTTTTCGTGGCTTTGACTTGGCACCCGTGGGTGGGCGGGGGTTTTAACCGTTCAGTGTGTGGTCGTGTGATTGCTTGGAAAACGCAATGTCCTGTTTTTCGTTTGCAACTTTGGCTTTGTTGTGGGCTCCCCCGGTATGGAAATTCATTTGAAATGGCCAAAACGACTGGCGACGAACATTGCAAACAGTCAGTAAAGTCGCGCTGTTGGTAGTGGTCGCCAATTGCGGTTAACTCGAGTATGTGTTGTGCCCAGTAGAAAATAGCCAGGATAATTACCCAATTGGCTAGCGCAGGAAAAATGCAGAATGCGTTTTCCTGTGGCGCGCAGCCCACTGATCTGCTGCGTAGGACACGTACTCTTTTCCACTCGGTTGGGCAGTGCATCTGCCGCGGAGCAACGGAGGCACACTCCACACTGCGGGGGGCTCTTTGCGGTCACATTGCGGTCTGCGGCACCTGCTGCACCGACACGGCTCCGGAGTCCAGAAAATCGATGCAAACTGATACAGAAAGCCAGCTAGTCTATGATAAGTCCACTTTCGCCGTGTTTCAGCCACCGGCAGATACTGAAAAAGACAGCGTTTATGCCAAATATGTTGAGTTGTACGTCGTTAGAAAGTGTCAATAAATATTTACTAACCCTGTATTATATTTTCTGCTCCCTTATAATAGGGATACATCGAGGGCAGTTCAGCCTTTGGAAACAGCGGACAAAGACATGACGGACGGCTCCCCCCTATCCGTAAGGTCCACCAGCTACTCGCAAAAGTCGACAGCCTCGGCGAAATCGAGTGGCAGCCAAAGCGAGATGGGCAAGCGAACCTCCTCATCCGCTGGGGACCGAAACGACTTCAAGGCGGAGTTGCTGAGCCGCGAGCAGGATCCTGTCGAAGCCTTCGGCGAGTTGGTTGTGGACGACATTGAAGATGAGACGGAAACAGAACCTCCGGTCCACGAGGAGCCTCTTAAGCTTAATGGCAGCCTAAATAGCCTTCACAGCAAAACAGAGAGCATCAAAACTCAGCTGGAGGACACTTCACCGCAGCTCTCGCGGGCTCAGTCAGTGAAATCACTGCCCATAGAGGAGGATATTGAGGGCAGCAACAGCTTCGTGGTGGTCGAGGAAGTGCAGCATGAGCTGGACTCATCGCCCCCGGAGACCACGCCGGTGAAGGAATTTCAGGAGCAGCTAGTAGCACCAGCAGAAGTACTCAAGCTGGAAGATCAAACATTTGGCCCTAAGTTGGTTTCAATGCGCGAAGACATAGTGATACATTCACGCAGCATTTCCCTGGACTCACTTTACGGGGCACGACCGGGCTCGAAGCAGGGTTCTCTGGACACTAGCACAAGCACCACGGACAACACTTCGCAGTCTGGCTCTCAAATGGGAGTCGTCGGTATCCCCGGAAAGGCCCAACACACACCGCTTAAGCAGAAGTCCAAGACTTCGTACTTCCTGCGGGCTCAGCGACGAGTCTCGCCCGTGAAGCAGGCTATCAAGATGTCCCAGGCGGAGCTTTTCCCGCAGAACATGGCGCGCTTTGACAAGCCCCGCGAGGCTCTGCTCAAGACCTTCGACCAGCTGGACTCCAGCAACTGGGAGACGAACGTGACCGGCTTGAAGAGCATGGTGCGTCTGATCCGCTACCATGCCGACACTTTGGACAACCAGATGCACATGACCTGCATCCAGCTCACGCGCTCAGTCCGAAATCTGCGTTCCCAAGTGGCTCGAGCTTCCTGCCAAGCAGCTGCGGAGTTGTTCTCCCTCAAGTCCACCAGTCTCCACCTGGAGTGCGACGATTTGGTTTGTGCTCTTCTGCACCGCACCGCCGACACGAATCGTTTTCTCCGCGCTGACGCCACTCGTGCTCTGGAGTCGATGGTGGATCACGCGCAGCCACAGAAGATTCTCAACATCCTGGCCGCAAAGGGAGCCCAGCACCAGAACGCCCTGGTGCGCACCACATCAGCAAAGCTGCTCTTCAGACTGGTCGAGCGATTAGGCAGTGATCGCATCTACGCCATGGGCCGTGAGAGCCGCGACAAGTTCTTTGTGGTGGGTGCCAATCTGCTGCTTGAGGGCAGCTTAGAGACCCGCAGCTACGCCAAGTCCTTGTTCCGGGCCCTCTCCGAGCACCATAATTATCAGCGACTGCTTCTGGAGGTGATACCACCGCGCACCTACAGAAATGTGGAGAAGACGCTGAGGAGCATCACACGTTGATTCCCGTTGACATCTGTTCAGCGTAGGTTTAGTAGCCGAAGCCACTGGAAGCTTACATATAATAAGGGCACATGCATTAACTTGGATTGGAACCTTAATCTAGAGAATATTCTATACCTAACCGTAAAGACTAATAAAAACATTGTTACATCTCAATGTAGTCTGCGTTTTCCTTCTAGATAGATTAAGTACGCTGAGATTCTATCTTTTCTGCAAATATATTGTAAAATGCTCTTTTCTTTTAACAATGCACTCGCAGCCGGACTGCCGGGCGGTGGCGAAGGTCAAGTGGAGATGGGCACAATCATCACTTAATGGAAATCAAGTACTTGAGTTTACCTTAGTGTAACCTCGAGTGTAATCTTAAGTTAAACTAAAATCTAATTAAAAGCATTGATAAATCTCAAAGCAATCGGCGTTTGTTGTTATGTCGCTGGTCCGACCTTCTGTTGCCACCTTGCATGTGCTGGTGATGTTGCTGTGGCTGCATCCTCGGCCGGTTGCGTTCCATGACGGAACTGTCGCTGCGTCGCCGCTGATCTCCGTTGTTCCCGTACGGATTGCGATCGTAGGGCTTGGCGCCGTGCAAACTATGGCGGGCGTGGCGCGGAGGCGACGCCTGCGGAGGTCCCTCCAGCGTGAAGGGATTGCGCAGACGACTCTGGTTAAAGGCAGGTGGCTGCTTGGCCTTGTCGGCGCCCTGCTGCTTGATGTTCACCTTCTTCTGGAACAGTTCCAGGCCGTGATACAACTCCAGGGCAAAGGGCACTGCACAGAGGCGCTGGTAGGTCACAAATCCGAAGTTCCGTTGCCGACCCGTGTTGTCCGTGGGTATTCGCACTCCCTCGATGGGACCGGCCTGCAGGAACACCTCGTACAGGATCTCCTCCGTCACGCGCTCGTCGAGATTGCCACAGAACAGCGTGCGCTGCTCCTCGTCCTCCTCCTCGTCTTCGTCCTCCAGTTCCTCGACAACTTGGTCGCCGTTTCCGTTGAGGGGAAACGGGCAAAAGGGCTGCTGCTGGAGAGGCGCCATGCCATATCCGTACCCATTCAGGTGCGGTGGTGGCATCATCATCGGCATCCCCGTCGCACCACTGTACATTTGCTGCATTAACGCCTGCAAGTCCATTTTGGCTTCAAAATATATAAATAAAATCACCAATTGTTTGCACACATAAACAGGGCTGCCAACTCTTTGAGTCATAAAACAGCTAAAATAGCCTTAAAAAAAAGCTAGAAATAGCAAAAAAATTGTTGGTGAATTTCCGTGTGGTGAGTGGGGATTCAAACGGCTGTGAGGTGAGATACAAATTTGAATTTAAAATAGGCATCGTTGATAACAGAGAGACATTTTAATTAGGCTTCCATGTTCACGATTGTTGTCGTCGCCATCGCCGCCTCTTTTGATTGAGCTCTTCTTGTAGTACGAGCTTTGCACATTTCAACTCCCCCCGCGGCGATATGAATCAACGGAACTATTTAGTCAGGGGACACTAGTTGCGGGTACAATCACAGCAAAACGAAATACAAAAACAATTGAGAGGCGCGAAATTGCCGCGGAACGACCCTGTTGTACCCTTTTCATAGTAATACAAGTGTGAAAATTGCAAATTAAATTTCACCTTCTAGAGCTATTCTAAAAATAGATTACAAAAAGAAAGTTAAATGTTGTCAAAATCGAATTTCGAATTCGGGATCTCATTTTAGAATAATGATCTAAAAACGATTCAGCACAAAGAGAAAATCGGGACAATGATTAAAAAAGAGAAGAGAATACTGCCGACTATAATGGGTAATGAGAACGTTATATCAGCGTTATCAACGCCACTTGAGCCAATATTTCGCGTAGAGTCGCAACTAGACAAATAAAGTAGACTACCACATACAAAAAAGTACAAATGTTCGTGGATTTAATAGCTTTGACACTACTCACAGCCGAAGGTAGAAAAGCACGTTCGCGCGTAATCGGCAGACCCATTCAGTCGCTTAGTGGACGCCAAGAAGCACCATCCGTTTCAGAAATGGGAGAAGTTCCGAAAATCACGGACTTGCCACAGGTGATCGAGCCTCACCTGCCAGAAGGCTGTACTTTGGAATCGTACGTCACACGCTACCTGACCAAACCCGGAGACAACTATGGCAGCATCATGTTGGCAGTGCAGGCGAAAATCCGAAGTGCAGACGGTGCTGTTCGGGACCTGCCGCTAATAGCCAAACTGCCGCCCCTCACCAACGATCTTTACTGGCAGATCTTCCAGCCCGAACGAACCTGCATCACGGAGAACGCGGTCTACCAGTACTTGTCACGCGAGCTGGACAAGTTGCAGTTGCAGTCGGGCATCCTGCCGGCACAACTTTTCGATGGCTTCCCGCGGTACTACGGCTCACGAATTTCGCTAGATCCTCGAGCTTTGAAAGTGGATAGGGATGCCGTACTGATCCAGGAGAACGTCACTGTGCGCAACTTCCGTCCGGGTAACAGACACAGGCCGTACAATCTGGCCGAAACGGTGCTTGTCCTGCACTCCCTGGCCCAATACCACGCCCTGCCCATCGCTCTGCGTCTGAAGAAGCCGCAGGTGTACGAGGAATACGTGCGACCATACTTCAAGAAGTTCGATATGAACGCCAATATTGATGCGACCGAGAAAGATCGGATGAACGATGAGATTCTGAAGGACATCGCGTTGGTGAGCAACGATGAACGCGACGTGAAGCGCGTCAAGGAGCTGCTCGACCTTTTCGACGCCTTTCAAGCTGGCATGGATGTGGAAGACGGTCCCTTCACTACCCTTGTGCACGGAGATCTATGGATAAACAATATGATGTTGAAATACGGTATGACGGGTCAGTTATTACTAATGCTCTCCAGGATATCAATGCTTTTCCCTTCTTATCAGACGAAGAAGGCACTCCACTCAAGGTGAAAATTGTCGACTTTCAAATCGCGCAGTACGGATCGTTGGTGCACGATATCATCTTTCTGCTGTTCTCGAGTGTGGACGTAAACGTTCTGGAGGAGAACTATTACAATTTCCTGACCATCTATTACAACGCCTTTATTCAGACCTTGCGAAGCGTTGATGTGGACACCAGCAACTATACACTCGAGATGTAAGACTGGTTTTCGCAGTTCTTAGGATTCCTTTGCTCATCCTTTATATTGCAGATTCCTCGAAGAGGTTAAGCGGACTGCATACATCCAGCTGCCTCATGCCATATTTATGATGAAGGTAATTCTGGCTGATAACAGCACGATTCCTGAAAACTTTAAGGACGTGGACTTTTCGGTGTTGTCCAAGAATACTGGAGTAAAAACGATTGTGGCGAAATTCGACGCTATCTTGCGACTGGCAAAGAAGTTTAATTTTTTTTACTGAGCTAATTTAGCAAGTCACGAAATAAATTGTTTACCGTAGCACACGCCCCCCTCTTTACCTCTTTCACATATAAGTATGTATATATGTACACATCTGTTATCAAGCACCTAATCAACGTCTTGTTGGTGTGCTCACTTGAACAAGTTGCGCTACGCTCTCCGTGGAATTGTAGTCCAGATTGCTGAGCAAACATAGCCTGAGATTCCGTAAAGTGAACAACATGGAGGCGGATAAGTTGCCCGTAATTCACGGTCTTTCTGAGGTGCTTGAACCGCACTTCTCAGGGGCCTGTCTCCTTAATTATCGGACGAGCAGCCTGACGCAACCGGGTGACAACTACGGAAGCGTTCTCATGGCGATCCATGCCCAGCTGCAGCGATCGGACGGGGAGCAATTCGAGGAGCAGCTAGTGGCCAAAGTGCCACCGACTGACCCCAAGTACTGGCAGTTCTTTCAGCCCGAGCGGACCTGCCTCACTGAGAACGCCGTCTACAAGATTTTGGCCCCTGCCCTGACCATTCTTCAAGATGAAGCTGGCATCCCCGCGGAAAGGCAGTTCAATGGGTTCTCCCGCTATTACGGCTCACGCGTGTCCCTGGATTCCAATTCCTCCAAGGTGGATGAGAATGCCGTCCTGGTGCTGGAGAACTTGCGGAGCAGCGGCTACGTTTCCGGGAAGAGGTTGATAGCCTACGACCTGCCCCACACGCTTCTAGCGCTTAGATATATGGCTGAGTTCCACGCCCTTCCTCTGGCCCTACGACTTCTCAGGCCCGAGGTTTTCCGGGATCAGGTACGACCCTTCTTTGAAAAGTTCGATTGGCATGTCGCAGCGCCCGAGTGGAAGGCCGTAATGAAGGCGGAGACCCTGGAGGACGTTCGACTTGCCACCGACAACGACTCCAAACTGTTAGCCCGTGTAAAGGAGTTATCGGATCAGTTTTTCGAATTCCTATCCGCCGCCCCCGAAAGACCCGATGGACCATTCACAAGCATTATACACTGTGACTTCTGGATAAATAATCTCATGTTTCGTTACGGTCAGTATCACAGCTTATTATCTTTAAAGTTATCCTAATTTCCTAAATTATGATCTAATGATCTTTTTAAAAATCATCGATATATAAAAAATAGTCAAAGATTTTACCAACTCATTGCGTGACTTTTCAAAATAGGGATTCATTTTTATACATTTATACATGCGTTAAAAGATAAGAGAAAACACTTTACTCCGAAATCTTTAGAGCCAGCAGGAGCACCCGTCGGGCTGAAAATTATCGACTTCCAAACGGCACAGTACGATTCCGTGGTGCATGACATAATCTCGTTTTTGTTATCAAGTGTTGATACGGCTATCTTGGAAATACAATTTGAACACATGTTGGAAGTCTACTTCGAGGCTTTTGTGTGTTGTCTTCGCCGTGTGGGAGCTGATTTGGAGGATCACACCTTCAAGAAGTAAGATAAGTTATCAATCTGAAGACGATTGAGTGCCAATTGACTGCTGTTCCACAGGTTCCGAGAGGAGGTGAAGCGGGTGGCGTATATTCAAGTTCCCCACGCCATTTTCATGACGCGCTTCATTTTGGCCGACAGTGCGGTCAGCGAGGCAGAGGAAGACCGCCAGCTTTCGGATGTGCTGAAGAATTCGGGATCGGAGCGCATAGGCCGCAAACTAAGCAAAATTTTGGACTTGGCCCAAAAGTTTGACATTTTGTACTAGAGCAATTAAATGATCTACTATTGGCGAACTCCAAGTGACTAATGGGAAATTGATGGATCGGCCTAATTGTTTTATTATTCTCTCATCTGGGTTCCAAAAATAGTATGCCGATTTAATGGCTGTCAGTCTTGGGAAAATGCGCGCTACGTGGGGAACAGTAGTGACCATCACGGCTTGGATGGTGCTGCTGGAGCTCCGGGAGTCAAAGAGCAAGGAGGTCTGTATTGAGAAGGATCCCCAAAAAGATCTTATTTAATTCGAGTGTCCTGGGCAGAGCTGTTATTATGTGGCATTCACCTACGCCAATTGGACTGATGACCGACCTCGGTTTGTGGTAAACATGACGTTCTCGAACCAAACTGGCATCGGCTCTGTCACCACCATCAACGAGGAGATCGCCTCCCCGGTCTCCCGCCTCCTGATCCTTCAGCACTCCGCCCGGGAGAAGGCTCGTACCATATACAACGCCTCCACCAAGCTGTGCGATCTGCAGAACGTATTCAACGCAGTGCCTCTTTTTAAACCTGCCAAGGACAACATGCTCAAGCAAAGTAACTACTCGCTGAGCTGTCCGCTGGTCAAGGGCACCTACGCCATGAACAACATGCGCGTTAGCCCGAAGAACCCACTTCTGAGCCTCCTCTACCAACCGAAGCACTCCTTCTCCGTGAAGGGCGGGTTGTTCGAGGAACTTCGTGGTCGCCGGCTAAGGCCACTGTCCACCTATTTCATGACAGGAAAGGTTGTCAAAAAGTCCTGTGGGTCTAATGAATAAACAAGCCTCGAAATAAATCAGCAGCAGCAAATCTAAAAGTGGGTCTTTCCATCAAATTTCCATTAGCCCGTTAGTATACTACAAAATATGTACCACAAAAAGTATTCCATACTTTTGAAATTTTTAAATATAATCTTTACGTAAATTACTCGCGAGTATAGTAATACTGGAAAAAAACTATAGCTAAACTAAAAAAGGTAAAAGAGAAAATTGGTTTAAAAATGTATATCGGCAAGCTATTAACAATAGGGAAAATGGGTTGTAATAAAGTGATCTAACCATAAACAACATAGAATAATAAAATAAGATATAAAGGTGGCTGTCTTCTAAATTAAATATTTTAGATATAGTAGAAAAATAATAAATAATAAATAAACAAAATAAAAACAGTAATAAACAACAAATATTTTATAATCTTTTACTTGGTATGTTTACCCATATTTGAAGTAGGGAAGTAGTAGTATTCAATATTTCATAGATCTGGTTAAGTAAGAATGAAATTGTACGACTTCTTTACGTTATTAAATACGTTTAGTCCTCTTTTTACGATGTCTCAAGTTCCCGTCATAAGCATGTCCTTAAATTCCGTGCAGTTTACCAAACATAATTAGTTATAATTAAATCATCGACTAAAACAAGGCCAGTTCAATATGGAGAGACTGCTATCTGTCAGAATTTTACTAGGTCTTCCCAAATAATTTCGGGCTGGCTAATGAGCAATGAATCGAGTAAAGGGAGATGGACAACGGGTGAACGAACTCAAATTGCTTGCACGTCCCCAAAAAAACAAAGAAAGTTGCCCCGTAATGGTTCATATATGTGGAGATAAAATCAGTTCATTTAAATTGCTTGAATACTATGCAGGGAAAACAGAAACGTACAGACGAAGTTATCATTTAAGTCCGATGCAGGCTGGGTAAACAACTCTCAGTATAAATGTGGCCGGCTTATCGAGAAGCCCTTATCAATCGACTTTCTCAAAAACAAAAAGGGCGAGTTTTGTTTACTCAACTCTATAATCTCTCCGGATTCTCATCCATTAATACATGTATTCTCATCGATTCTAATCTCATTTGTCAAATAAAAGCGGGTCACTTAGCAGATAGCACAGAAACATAACCGCAGTTTGGGCAAAAAAAATCCAATTAATAATAATTACAAATTAAAATAATGCGCAATGAGTGTGTGGGCCACAGAAGACGACCTTTGGCTGAGTCTATGTCCGTCATTGGTTCCCCGGCGGTGATTACCTCAGGAATCGGGGGACTGAACTTTGTCTGGTTCGATGCGCCAAAAAAGCCAAGGAACAGATCGCGGATCACTTGGCAGACGCGTGTGGCGATGACGCAAATATTGCGAATCGCGTGTGCTGGCAGACAGAGAAAGTAAAAAGTCTAAAGAAAGGAATAGGGGCCATAAATTAGGGGCGGAAGATCTTCGGCCACTCTGGACTCTGGAGGTGGGAACACGCAGTCGGTCCCTGCTTTCGGGTGATTCAGTCGGCCATTCCAGACTGCTTTCTATATGCACTGCAGATTAAATATAGCCGCCCATCACGACCAAAGCACAGCGAATGGCGTGAGCAGTGTGAAATTAGATAAATAGGCCAGATAAAAGACAGCACTTGTTGGCTGTCTGTGTTGCCTGGCGCAAGACCCCCACGATATCGACACGCGCCATAGATAAAAAGGAGGAATCGCTAGCCCCAAGTAAACACCACAAATCTTGGCGAATTTTTCAGCAAGGCGGTACGTGACCGATTAATTGTTGGACATCGGTCACAGGACATGGCAATTGCCCGGCCATGTCTATATCTGCATGAAGTTGACAGGTTTGATAATCACCCAGAGTGCTGGCCATATATTTCTGATCGAGCCATCAATTATGATTGCCGAGGCTATAAGTAGCACCATAAAACGTAATCTCAACAGGCAGTTGGTTCGGTCCAATTGAAACAACACACATAAAAATAAACAGTGCCCCCAGCAACGATTACTTCACCTGCAGCTCCATAAACAGGTTTGCTCTGTTTTGCTGTTTTTTTATTGCCTCAGTGACGTGTACGCCCAGCATTGTGGTCGTAAATCCGGTGTTATCAGTAGTTTTTCCGGCTTGCCCCCCGCCGCAAGGGCGAATGGGTTTCTTGACCCAGTTTCGGATTCTGGAAATTTTAATTCGCAACTGGCAATGCAGGGGGATTTCTTCTGGGTCCCACTGTGGACTCTGCGACGGGGCATTCGAAGATCACGCTCCACAGCCGTGTTGTTCCCTGCCCCATTCTTAGTGAGTATCTATGTTTATTTGCTTAAACATTCAGGGGTGTGCGTGGAATGATTCCCTCGCTATATGCGGAACCCACACATTGATTACATCAATTAAGTTTTAAAAGCATTTGCCTCTTCGCAGCGACATACTTTTCTTTTCACCATCCGCAGCCGGTATGATTTATGGCCCTATGATAAGGCTACCCAGCCGGTGTCATTCTGTTGACCGAGTTAAATGGCGCGCAGGCGAAGATAATGGTAAACGCTGGTCAGCCAGGAAGGCCAAATATGTGGCCTGCCTGACTGTCTTATCAGTTGGCTCGGACTTTAAACGCCGCTCGTATAAACTGTTTTATTCAAATTATGTGCTAATGTTTGATGAACCGCCACTCGACCTTTTTATCAGTGTGCAAATTAGATTGATTGCATAATATTTGTTTTAAATTAGGTATAATCCGCTAACGATCGATTGCATCGTTACCAAAACTTTTCACGAGCCTAAGAATGCAGGGCTTTTGCAGAACACCACTATTTATAGTGCTCACTTATCATTGTTCCGCTGATTAGCCGATAAGATTGCGTTCTTCGCTGGAAGCTTATCATTCCGTTTTATGCAAATCGCCTGGTCTTGGGCAGCATAACTGGATCTCATCAGACCTGCATTGTAAGATGTTGACATCTTCGAACTAGTTTCATGCATACCAATGAACCTGATTCAATTCATTAACGATCTGGTCTATGTTCAGCGGGGCGGAACTCTCAAGTTCTGCGGCCATAACAGGCTGGCGTCTTGATTTCGATTGTTTATGAGATTTTAAAATATACTATCTACCTTTTGGCCTCACATGCAGCAATGGCGAACGGGTATATTAGATATTCGGTTAGGAATTTTTCAGAGGAATGTGTCCAACCTTATAGATGGGGTTATCGATGTCTTCGTACAACGGGTGATCCCTTGGCCCTTCGGTCACGCCTGGTGGGGCCAACAGTATCTGTGTACTCAACATTGTTTTGAACAAACCGGACAGCCTTATCTTTCGCTTTCGACCCCATTACACTTGCATGTCCCGTAATCCGTAATCCGCGCCCAGCAGAGCCTCGGCAAACAAGCACCGCAAACTGCACCTCAGAATGTCAACAACTACGAGTACGCCCAAGCTAAATGCACTCATAAAAAAATACTCCATTTCAAAAAATTCAACTACACTTCAAATTAAAAAAAGAAAAGTAAAGTAAAGTGGTAATTAATTTAAAAAAAAATTGGAGAATAAAAACAAAACATTTTCTGCTTTTGTTTTAAAAATATCTTTCTATAATAAAATGTAATAAAAATTATCTGTCAAAAATAAAGATTATCCTACTAACTTAAATTAAATGTTTACTTTCTTAAAGACAAGTGTGAGGCAAGTTCTCAAAGCAAGCGTACATTTTGCAAGTGAGCGGCTGCAAGGTGAGGAGTGTTTTTAAAACACAGGTATGTGGAAGACAGGGGAAATGAGTGAGCGAGCGCCCTTTGAGGCGATTAAGTTCGCGACTCTGCTCAATCAATATTTGATTGTTATTTGTTATAAGATGTGGTGGCCTGTCATCAGTCGCGAGCCTTTCCCCTGCCTTATCAGTTGACCCAATACATAACCCATCGGTTTTTAACGGGAACATTTCCTCCCGCTTGGCCATATATTAATTTCAGGCCTATATGTAGGCGTTTGCAGCACACATATTCTCAACGCGGATCGCGAGCATTAATCTTCGGAAACTTTCAGTGTCAGGCAGCTGGTTGTGGTGGAAAACTTTCCATTGAAAACAAGGTCTTGCTTTAGTTCGTTTTCGTGCCCCCATGTCACATTTATTTACAAACAAGCTGTTCTATATTTTAAAATTCCGCTTTTCACAACTGTTGCAGCGAGACGCGTTTGAAAGCTCGCCAAAAAAGAGCAAATAAAATAGCATTTAGTAATGGGTTTTGTTTTGTATTTTTGCAACTTTGCTTTTACTCGAAATGTTTATTTGAATCGCAGTGGAATTCTTAATTTTCAGGGTGCTTGTACTATAGAGACATTTATAATATAAGCACATATATGTAGAGTGCTGTAAAATGCTAGCGAATTCATTCAAATTGTACTCGACAACTTCTACTCAACAATTAGTTTAAAAAACAATTTACGTTTCAAATGTACGTGCGTTTGGATATGAATGGTTAAGATAGATATATAGTCGAATTTCAGTGATATTCCGTTCTTTAACAATACATTTGGACACCCTGGCGGGTTAATCAACAAGTGAGGTCAAAACTTTTAAGTCTACAAATCGTGTCGGCCAAAGTCGACGTCTAAACCAGATCATTTTGGTTTTGATCTAAAGGTAGTGCATTTACATAGAGTACAATGTTATTTATTAGTTAGATTAAAGCAACGATAAGGTATACATAGTTTGTAAAATATTTATGGCAGAATTTTATTGGGGCCCCCTTCGCTTTCAGGTTAAATTTTCCTTCCTGTTCTGTTCTTCTTGCCACCCACCCACTTCTTAAATGCTAATCGCACGCTTCTCGTGCCTCGTTCTCCTGTCTTTTTTGCACAAGCAAACTAAATTTTGCTCCACTTGAATGGAAAAGTAGCCAACAGATTGGATACGCTCCAAAGTTCAATAATATACTATGTACAAAAGATTTTGCGCCCCCTTCTCCATTTACCGCCTACTCGTTGAGCAGACAGGTGCGGACGATGGCGCCACACACGGCGTAGGGATCGCAGTTGGAGCTGGGCCGCCGATCCTCGAAGTATCCTTTGCCGGCCGTCGCCACGCCACGTGGCACTCGCACACTCACGGCGCGGTTGGCCACTCCCCACGAGAACTTGTCGATGCTGGAGGTCTCCAGGCGACCAACCAGGCGCCGCTCGTTGTCCTTGCCCTCCTTGGGGTCGTAGGCCTTGATGTGACGCTCATGCTGCTTGCTCAGCTTCTCGATTGCCTCCTCGATGGCCTTAATGCCACCATCGGCCCTCATCGCCTTCGTGGAGAAGTTGGTGTGTGCTCCGGCTCCGTTCCACTGGCCCTCCATCGGCTTGGGGTCGAAGGTCACCACCACGCCGTACTCCTCGGCGATGCGCTGCAGGATGTAGCGCGACACCCACAGATCGTCACTGGCCTTCAGCCCGCTGCTTGGACCCACCTGGTATTCCCACTGGGCGGGCATCACCTCGGCATTGGTGCCGGCGAAATCGATCCCGGCATACAAACAGGCCACGGCGTGGGCTTCGACAAGATCGCGGGCATAGACGCGGTCGGCTCCCACACCGCAGTAGTAGGGTCCTTGGGGGGCCGGGAATCCATTCTCCGGCCACCCGAAGGGACGTCCGTCCACGTCCAGCAACGTGTACTCCTGCTCGATGCCGAACCAGGGCTCCTGATCGCCGATCTTGTCGACGCCCGCCTGGAACGCGGCACGCTTGTTCGAGGCCGTTGGCTTGCCGTCAGCGCTGTAGGTGTCGCACAGGACAATCACGTCATTCTTGCCGGGCTTGAAGGGATCGCGATAGATGGCGCGTGGCTTGAGCGTAGTGTCCGAGTTCTCACCCTGCGCCTGGTAAGTGGAGCTGCCGTCGTACTGCCAGTCCGGCAGGTCCTCCACGGCACTTGGGACCTTGTCCAGGACGCGATCCTTGAGGCGGATGTTCTCGCCGGTGCCGTCGATCCACAGGTAAGTGGCCTGCACCCGATTGGCGGGCGTTTCCAGGTTGCGGTACCGCTGCAGGATGCTCTTGTCCAGCGCCGTGTTGGGCGAGTTGGCCAGGAACTGGGAACGGGCCGCGTTGGTGGTGCGCAGCAAACGCAGTTGCTGCGTTGCGGGAGCCACCAGCTCCTTCTTCAGGAAGAGTCCGGCCACGCGGAATGCCATGTTGTTCCTTGATTGGAGAGGTAACGAGAAGGACAAAAGGACACGGTTAGCTATGTATTGCCCGGGGGTGTGAGTACGTGCGCAGCAACTCAAGGATGCTGGCAGTGCACACCGCTCTGCCCCTCTCGCGTCACTTTATGTAATTATTTTCCGTGGACTGGCTTTTCTCGGCGACTGGACAAGGTAAGTGGGTGCTTTTCCAGTCCAACCGCAGCCGCAGTCTTCCGCCCAACTTACCGTGCACTGCTCGTTTGTCCACTTTACAGTTATGTGATTTGCTAAGTAATCGCTGGCTGGCTGGCAGGTCTTCTGGGGATTTTCGGATTGCGGGACTTTCGGTTTCTGTTTCTGTTTGTCAGAGGCTGCGGAGCGACTGCTGAGGACACCCGACCAATACGAGGTTTGGAAGGCTTGTGAGCACAGTTAGCGCGACAACATTCACTTTTTTTCGTTTCGATTCACTTCGTTTCGTCGCGCTCCTCGGGTTTTCTTTATCGCGTTTGCGACGCCGACGCACAGGCAAAGGCAAAAGCAAAGGCCTCCCAGAGAGCGCCCAAAAAAGACAGCGGAACAGAGTGGAAACCACAATGATATGCGGAGCACCCTAGAAGCATCTCTCGGAGAGCCAAGCCAGGCGACCCAGAATGTTTCAAGGCTACGCGATTTGGCCGAATCCCCGTTACTGGGCCCATGTAATACGCTCATTGATGCGTTTCGGGCCAATGCCGAAAACAAAACAAAAGTAGGCATTTAAAAATGCTCATTACAGAACACACCTGTGCGATAAGTTGCAATGCAAACGAAAGATCTACGAAAGCCCAAATATGGAGGTCGATATTGTTAACTCTTGCTAGTTCTTAGCGCGCATATAAAACTGAAATTTACCTTAGGATAATTAAATTAATTTAATTGGTTTAATTTTCACAAAGAAAATGTATCCACGAAAAAACATTTCGTACATCATATGAGCACTAATCTGATGTCTAGTTAACAGTAAAACTTTTTAATTTAAGGTTTGTAAGCAATGGCTATAAAATTAAACCTTTTTTACAAATACATTTTTTATATCTTCGGTTCTCCCTCGCCATTCGACTTTTCCCCTTTGTTATTTTCAGAGCAAAACAACGATTTAATACCTTAGGGAAGCAGATGTTCCGTGTTCCCGATATTACAGCATTACAACAAAATGTGATCCATAAGCAACTTGCAGTTGCCAGAGAGAGGCAGCTAGGAGGTGCATGCGCGCACTCTCTCCATCTCTCCATTCCTCGCCATCTCTTCGTGGCTACCTCCACCACTGCGCTCTCTTCTCTGACTGACTGTTTTGGATACACGCCTAGTACAAAGTTCATTATGTGCAATTAAATATAGCCGATGCAAACAAAAGCGTATCAGCTGTTATTGCTATTTGTGTTTACCATTTGATGGACCCTGCGAGCGAACCGCAATTACAGAGCCCGAAAAGAACCAATATTGATTTGTATGGGTCAATCCAATAGGAATTACCCCCTTGTACTGTGGCTAAGTAATTCCTGATTTTGGGATAACAAATATTTCTAGTACTCAAAGTACTCTAGTACTCAATCCTCTATTTGACAACATAAATGATAAATAAATCGATTTCCTTTGGAATAAATATGGATTTATAAGGGCAGGCAAAATATTGCCTGCTTTTAGGCTTCGAATACGAATACGAGAATCGTCGCATTATACATGCGATGTAAATTTAATTTTAGTTTTCAGATTAATCTATTGAGGACATCAGTGTTGCAGACGGTTTGTAAACAATACTAGTTCTCAGAAAACATTCAACACACCCATTTACAAGGAGGCACAACCTATCTGCCGCAGAGCAACAATTGGCAAGTTCTCCGACCAAAAGCCGAGTGGCGGGAAAGCAAGCTTTTTGTTTTGGCCGGCTGACATAACTATGGCCGAGCTTCAGGTTGCCATAACAAAGAAAACAAGGAAAAAGAGAAGAAACTCGTATTTGGCGATGTGTGAGTACGAATTTCCACCATAGCTTCGACTGCATCACACATACTGACTCGTACTACGCTTTTCCAGTTGCGTGGCATCGTTTGCACTGGATGGCCGGCTTGGGTTTTCTTTTGCAAGAATCTACGATAGTTTCCTCTTCAGCAGAGTGCATATTTAAATGCGGTGTGGCACGGATAAAGCCACAAAATCGAAAATTTGTATATTCGGTTCGGTTTGCGACTGCCCTATTGGTATTACGGCTTGCGAATTGGCTGTTTTGCGAAGGCCACTTGTTGCTTCGAAGCAGCGGCTTTTGAGTTAACGGCACCATGAACAAGTACAGTTGGAATCAGTTTTTGGAAAACAATAATCTGTAAGTAGCCTAACCAGGCGGGGCCTGAAGCAAAATGCACCGCAAAAAATACGCTAAACTAACAGATAGCACTCAACAAGTGATAGAAGCACAACTGGTTTGCAATTCCTGCCAATCATTGACATCTCCGTGATTAGAATAACCCCGAGCTTCAGAAATTTCCACGGCAATAGTCATCGGGAAATAATGTCGGTGTAAATTATTATCTTAGCATAACTGGAAACGCGTGCCTCACTTTATTCCGGTATTCAATGGGCCAAACACAGAAACTGAACTAGGAAAAATCACTTAAATGGGTGTTCGCACTAGGAAAATGCCTGCTATTTGTCGATCCGTGGTGCTTTTCACTTGAAGCAAAAAATACGAAAATAAAACCGGTTTTACTTTACTTAATCTTGCTTACACACTTACGTTTAGCCCGATCGGCTTGGGAAAAATACAAATACCCTGCGACTTATTGTCAGAGCAACCTAAGTCAAGTCAATAAGATTTTGTTTTGATAACACTTCTCACCCCATCTTACATGATTAAATTGCAATTTGAAATGCCCCATTCCGCTAACAATTCTCATAACGGAAGACGTTCGAGCTAATTTATTCCCCAAAACAGTTCTTTGAGCCAAGTTCTAAGGACCTCCCACGCCCAAGTAAATTGCGTGCTACAAATGACCTCATGTGACATAAAATGTAGGGAGCTGGTGACATACCTACGTCGCAAGAGCTGACCATTAAAAGCGCTTATATTGTCAGACTTTATGTGAACGACGGATGGCATTTCTTGCTGATTTGCGAACAAAACACACACAAATGAGTTTACGCTAACGAGTATTATTATAGCCGAGTTCCTTTAAACGAGGAATATTGCCCATTAAATTCTTTTTCCGTAAAACACTAAATGGTACCAAAGTACAACCCCTTTATCGGCTCAATGGATCCTCTTATCAGGTATACATTGACACCCCTAGATAAGCGCCGGCAATAAATCATGAGTCATGAGCAAGTCTCAGGCCATGAACTTGTAATTTTACTTGTAAAACACCAAACACCTTAGCTTCCTAGGATTTTTTACTCTCCACCTGCGACCTTGAGCCATGCGAATCGGATTTAATCCATATGCTATCAAGTATTGATATACTTATCGACGAGCAAGACTGGGTAATAAACATTTTCCACAAGGCTAGTTCGATATCAGTAAGTGGCATGTTCTTTTGGCCGGGAAGCAGTTGGTAAGTCAGCCCGAAGAATACCCACCGATTAGACGCTTTTCCCAGATGTGTCCAAGATTCTGCCGAAGAATACGCTGGCTTTTAAGAGAGTGGGGTGCTCAGAGAGCCAGAGACAACCACTTCGTCGTGTCTTTGCTCACTCTTACTAGAATCCCAGCCAGAACTGGCGCCCCACTACTGCCGTCCCACTCTGGCCAGCGACGTCAGAGCACTGGGACTGCGATGAGTGTGTGCGATGGCGATGGCACTCTCTGCCAGCGGTCGCTTAAATTTCTGGCTTTGTTCCACTGCCGCAATTGCTTATTTCAGTTGCGATCGCGGCGCGAGCGAGTCAAGTCCTAAAATTCGAGAAGCGGGAGTTCCGTTTCGAGCAGACGGGTGGAAAATTTCTCTCACCGACCGACCAGACACCAAACGGTGGTGGAATCGAATCGAGAACGTGAACGTAAACGCGAACCCAAACGGGAACGAAGGGCAGCAGGGGCTGCCGTTTGCTGTCAGTGCCAAAGTTTACAAAGAATACACACACAACACTCAGTACAGTGGTTGCATTTTGCTTTTTTAACCCCGACTGGTTACTGGTTGACTGATTGACACAAGATGACTAAAAACGATAATGCAAATCTGTTGAACGACAACAGACTGGGCACCGCCGGAGCGGGCCAGCTGAAGGCCCAGATAGTGCCCGCCCAGCCGAAGACCCTGCAGCACTTGCCCAAGCGGCCGGCGGTGGATCTGGCCTTCCACAATCTGACGTACCGCGTCAAAGAAGGAAATCGGAGCAGTAAGTATATACCCGAACATATCCACCTGCACACCTGGGCCCCGCGAGAACGGGGCTCCCATTCCCCTTCACACCTCAACTTTTTTGTTTTCGCTTTCTTTGTGCTGTATGGATAGTAGTGCTCCCCCACATGTGCCATTGGGGACTCCTTCTTCGGAGTGCCTTGTTGCTATTACGCACTTCCCTGGCTTTAGCGGGTTTTACTTGTTTGCTTTAGCTGCGCTTCGCGTCGTGCTGGTTTCTGGTTTCTTTGTTCTTCTGGCAGCAGCAATATCGCAGTATCAGCGCTGTCATACTGCGAGCAACGGGCAACACTGAGTAATCCGCCGTTGTTCCGTCGGATTCGTTTCCCAGTTACACAAGGGCGTTTGTGGCCAAAGTTCACTGGGTTCCACAGCGATAAGCCGTGCCAAACACATCGAAATCACATCCAGTGGCCGCGGAGTAACTGCCCACACAAACGCTTTTCGAGGCAGTCAACAAGTTGGCTCGATGCTAAAGCATCTGGAATGCGAGCCATGTACTCGCACTTCTCTCCACAATCGTGTCTGTGTGTATCTATCTTGGGGCATGGGTGGAGCCGAACGGGGGTTGCTCGGATCTGTTGCTGTTAATGAGCAAAACATTCTATGCTAGCGGGCCGCAGTGAGAGGTTTTTGTTTTTTATAGTTTGAGTGCTTGTTTGCTGGCGGCGGTTTGTGCTCGTTGTGTTAGCAGAGCGATTAGGGTTTTGTCATAACCGGATGGCTAACTATGGTGGGGTTGAGTGGGGTGGGGTTGTGTTGGGGCAGAACTTCCATTAATACGCCGGGGAAATGCACTGTATCCGCGGGAGTGGCCCCGTGGGGCTATTTTGAATTGGAAATGATGGCACGGCGATAACATTCCCAATAATTTGGTATTCGAACGGGCGCAGCTGCTTCGTTCTCAGATATCCGTCAATCAATAAAAAGCTCAGCCACAAAACCACTCCCCTTGGACTCCGAATTCGAATCGAATAGCTGGACTTGCCGCAGAGGCAAGGACAACCACTAGTATAACGGGTCGGTGCATCCCGGCTGAGATTGTCAGAGCCTGTTTTTCAGCTTAAGGCCGCTGTACGAGTACAAAAGTAATTGGAGGCGGCAGCAGTCTGAACTTTGCACAGCCGCAAATTGCCACAAGATTCAAAGGTCGGCCATCATACTCAATTAAGTCGTTCAGAATATGCGAATACATATGGACGTATTTACACTGTCCAATGAGTGTGCCTCACCTGGCCGAAAGATTTGCAGATGGCACGCCGCCTTCAGAGACGTGCTAAGTTTGTGGGCTAATAATGTATACAAAACGAAGTGGCTGTGTCTGTAGCTGTGAGGCAACCGATGGAATTCGCGCTGTTTTGGCTTGCTAACTATTAGGCTTTGAGGTAAACAAAAAAGCAGCGGCGAGTACCTGCCAGCGTTCTCGGATGCTCAACTATTTAAGTGCCACTGGACGGGCGAAATCTAGAGGGTTGAATACACAAAAACTACTGCAGCGCCCTTGAAGGAGCTGGTTTCGCGCAATCTTTTCTTGGGCAAGCTGAATGGCAACACTTGTTGTCCAATCCCATGCGGTCATAAACATCAAAGCTGCGAGTTGGCCTTAGCGTTAGACTAACGTTTGTCAAGCGTAGCCCCACTTTTGGTGCTATTACTATTACAGACTTGTACGACTGGCTAGCAAGTACAGGCAGTATTTTCAGGCTGCGGTTCAATGCGAGACGTTGCGTAGCTAGTGGTTACGACTGCAACTAGCTAGTCGGCGACTGACAGCTGAGGTTCACTGCCAGCTTTCGATTAAGTAAGCCGACGAGTAAAACAATTATTGTACAGCCCCTGCACGAGCTTAATAAATCTCAGGTTTCACTTCTGAGCGGGTCACGGTACTTTACAACCTTAGTAGTAGGAGTTATGAAACAACTAAATGGAAATTTAAACTCCTCATAATGGTCGGTAAAAAGAAACTTTTAAACGTTTAAAGCTATAACTTCGGTGCTCTACTAAACCGAAATCGTAAAACCCTAGATCTCGGTATTCCACCATCTGATTTCGATGAAATGGTTCATCCATCTTCTGGCAAGACTGGCTCTCAGCCGGCGAGCAACGCGCGTGCCCCCAAGAAAACGGGTTTATTAGCATTTTCCGTAAAGAGCAGATGGCTTGCCGTGCAAATCTATTGGTTTATAGGTATGCGATGGTGATAAGGCACTTCCGCATCTGAACAGTTCCATTTAGACAACATGCGCGAAATTACCGATGCTGAGGCCAACCATTTCCAAAGCAGTAGCCAATTAGGTATTCGCTCCTCAAGAATTACAGACGTTTTGATTACTGGTTGTCCATTGTTTCGATGGGTCTGGTGGGGCTATATTATCCAATCAAATTCCGATGCCACTTGGGAGTGGCTGCAATTGTTCAGAAGACTCCGTCTGAATTCGATTGTTAAAAGCATCTATCATACCATTTTTGGTTGAATTCATAAGCCCGAATGGAGGTGGAGGTGGATGGCGAAAAATTCCGTGGGGCCAATGACCGAGTTATGCCTTTTGATTGTCAGACTTTGCAAATTTTGTTTACCTATCGGATCTACACTTGCTCGTCCAATGACCGATGCAGCGCCTTCTTTGATAGTTTGATAGTTCCAGCGGTACCTCATCGTCGAGTGGCGGCACTTGGGTTCAATGACGTAAGACCAATCAAGCCAAGACAACTATTTTTAGCCTCAACGAGAGATTGGTCCAAACACTAATTTAGTGCCTTTTATTACAGATGCCAAGACCATTCTGAAGGGCGTCAGTGGACGCCTCCGGTCGGGAGAGCTCACCGCCATCATGGGACCATCGGGCGCTGGCAAGAGTACGCTGCTCAACATTTTGTCCGGCTACAAGTAAGTTTCGCCTGGTGGTGGGGCCTGATAATTTGCATTCACTTCAAGTAGCTGCTAAAATCCGAATCACCGAACCTATCTGACCTTGCGTCGCACACGAGAATACGGCGAAACGAGTGCGAGTATGTTTATAGCCAGCCCTGTACTATCAACAGTAATAATAATGGCGACTTGATAAGCACTCTGTCTCTTTCGGCGCTTGAACCGCCGACCTCTCCACGCTCTGCGTTCTGTGTAATTATATAATTTATGCCCGACACATACCATACTGACTGATCCGATACGCAGCGACTTCCCTTCGCCCGCTCTATCTTTATTCGTTTATTGAAAACGCCAAATTTTGCTGTATCGCATAATAATCATAAACATTTCAATTAACCTGCCCAGTTGTTACTGTTGTTACCAGGAGCGGTGATCAGCCTGAATCGCGTTGAACCGATACGATCGGGTGAATTAATCGCAGGAAGTCTATATTTCATGATATACATATATCGTACTGGAGTGTAATCAGCGCCTCGCTTAGCTATTTCCTAACACACAGCGGCGTTGTCGTAGTGTTTTATTAGTTTGAATACTTGAGGGAGAATACGCTACTAGTTTGCTGAACTTCGGACTCAAGTTGTCCGATCGCGTGCACATACATAAGTACATATATATTTCGTATATCAAATAAGTGTCCGCATACAAGCAAACGTAGATATGCACAATAAAATACACGTCCGATTATTTGCAATTAACTTTGCCCATGATAACAGTTCGTACAAACGATTTCCCGATCAAGAAAAAAATGGTAAGCCCGCTCAGGATTATAGAGACATAGAGATCTTTAAGTGCACCCAGTTACGTGATTAACTAACTCCTTCTGTATAATTGCACCCGCAGAACCCAGAGCATCGAAGGCAGCGTCACCATGAACGGCGCCGAGCGCAACCTCAGCGCTTTCCGCAAGCTGTCTGCCTATATCATGCAGGACAATCAGCTGCACGGAAATCTAACCGTCCAGGAAGCAATGACGGTGGCGACAAATCTGAAGCTCAGCAAGAAGTTTACGAAGCCCGAGAAGCATTCGATGGTAAGTCGCAGAGGGACCATCAATCAGTCATGGCAATTAGACAAGGTTGTTCATACATACATAGCTCCCTAGTCAGATGACATGATTATTTTTGGGCTAATTTAATTTGACAGAACCAGTTCTGAGTAGCATATTACGCCATTATTTGGACTCAGAAAATCTAGCAACTCATCGCGACTGAATAGAACCAAAATAAGACTTACTTCCACATTAAAAACTGCAAACAATTCGGTGTCTCTTCCAGATCGATGACATCTTGCTGACTCTCAGCCTAAGCGAGCACCGCTACACGATGACTCGCAATCTGTCTGGCGGACAGAAGAAGCGTCTCTCGATCGCCCTGGAGCTGGTTAGCAATCCGCCCATTATGTTCTTTGACGAGCCCACCTCCGGCCTGGACAGCTCGACCTGCTTTCAGTGCATCCATCTGCTGAAGATGCTGGCCGCCGGCGGACGCACCGTCATCTGCACCATCCATCAGCCCTCGGCTCGCCTCTTCGAGATGTTCGACCAGCTGTACACCCTTGCCGATGGTCAGTGCGTCTATCAGGGCAGCACCAAGCAACTGGTGCCCTTCCTGTCCACGCTGAACCTGGAGTGCCCCAGTTACCACAACCCGGCCAGCTACGTGATTGAGGTCTCCTGCGGGGAGCACGGCGATCACACGCGCAAACTGGTCGACGCCATTGACAATGGCAAGCGGGACATTCGCTCGGCGGCGGACTACGCCGGACTGAAGGCTCGAAACGACCTGGTGAAGGTGCAGAACCTGAAGGCCATTCTGGACAAGAACGACGCCTCGAACGTCAGCGGCAGCAAGTACGAGGGCAACCTGACCCTAAACAACGGCTTGCTCAACGGCATGGTCAACGACATTGTGAAGGAGGGCAACGCCAGTTCCGCCCTGGTCACCACCAACGAGAAGGGAGATGCCATGATCGACGTGGAGAAGTCCGTCAACTGCACCACGGCCCTGCTCACGGAGGAGATCACATCGCCGGAGCGTTATCCGACCTCGCAGTTCCACCAGTTCTGGGTGGTTCTCAAGAGAACTCTACTCTTCAGCTACCGCGATTGGGTAAGCAGATTGTTTGACAATAAATTATAAGTTCACTAACCATTTATTTCCCTGTATTGTGTAGACTCTTATGTATCTCCGATTATTCGCCCATTTATTGGTTGGATTCCTGATCGGTGCCCTGTACTACGACATCGGCAATGACGGAGCTAAAGTTCTCAGCAACCTGGGATTCCTTTTCTTCAACATGCTTTTCCTTATGTACACGTCGATGACCATTACGATCCTATCATGTAAGTGCGACCAGATTGTTGAGTACTTTTTGATCGGTTAATAATTTATGTGTCTTTTGCAGTCCCGCTGGAAATGCCCGTTTTGTTAAAGGAAAACTTTAATCGCTGGTATTCGTTAAAGTCCTACTATTTGGCCATATCAGTGGCGGATTTACCGTTTCAAGTGAGTTGCACTCTGGCGTTAAGAAGAATCACAGAAGCTGATAACTTTCTCCTCCAGGCCATTTTCTGCGTTATCTACGTGTCGATCGTCTATTACTTCACTTCACAACCTTGGGAGCTTTTCCGCTTCTCCATGTTCTTATCGGCCTGCCTGCTCATCTCGTTTGTGGCTCAGTCCGTGGGTCTGGTGGTAGGTGCTGCCATGAATGTGCAGAACGGTGTTTTCCTGGCTCCTGTCATGTCAGTGCCCTTCCTGCTGTTCTCCGGCTTCTTCGTCTCTTTCGACGCTATACCAGTGTACTTAAGGTGGATCACATACTTGTCGTACATTCGATACGGATTTGAGGGCACTGCTCTGGCGACCTACGGGTACGGGCGTGAGAAGCTGAGGTGCTTCCAGGTGTATTGCCACTTCAAGGCGCCCACAACGACGCTGGAAGAACTGGACATGGTGAACGCCAACTTTACCCTCGACATTGTGGCCTTAATTGTGATCTTCGTGGTGCTGCGCATCTCGGCGTACCTGTTCTTGCGCTGGAAGCTTAAGACTGTGCGCTAGAATTTATAATGCTATTTGTTTTTTTCGGTTCTAAAAGCTTTCTATGTACCTACTATTTAGTTTTCGACAAAGCGTCTTGGGTTCTGTTCTTAATCATTAACCTTTGTAACATTTATTTTTGCCTAGTTTTTAGTTGCGAAATTCATATTTTAAGTGATACAAACGCAAGTAGGTTTCACACCTCACGTTAGCTTGATTCCAACCGCAGGATTAGCCAAACCTTACAAACAATTAATCAAACCAAATCACTGTAAGCTCAACATCTTCGATATAAGGATCGCGTAATGAAATAAGTTATTAAACATGAAAACCCACATTTTTGCCAAAAAAAAAAAGAAGAAGAATATTTAAATACATTTCCATATGTATTAAACAATTTTTTGTAAATGTCTGTGAATAAAAACCTTTTAACACACATTTTGTGTCCCTGAACAAATGAAATCCTTGTAATATACACAAATTTTTATTCAAGGTACTATAAACCCGCTTGTAATTATTTTATACAAACTTTTTAATACAGGTTTATGATAAATCCAGATGGTATTTAAGTGTCTGCAACATATACATATTTTATAATCACATTTGTATTTATAAATAGTGCATTCTTGGAGGAAATAAATAAATTATACACAAAATACTGGCTGTATAGGTTTTTGGAAGCGGAAAAAGTGGGGATTCTTTTATTGAATAGACGCTAAGCTAAACTGCGTTGTTGCAGTATAAAAGCTCTTACAGCGACATCTAGCGGAAAACACGTTCCAACTGTACGAGTACTATAGTGACCGTTAAATACGAGTTAGTTTTAAAATGTGATCGCGAAACGATAAGTACTTTTTTTTCAAAGTGGCAAATAGGAATTAACCAGTACCTATGTACCTGTCACTTTTAAGTTATGGTGTATAATATCATATACAATTTGGGATGCCAAACGAATTGGTAATTCTATGTAATATAAGCCAGCTAGACTAAAACCGAGTTCCTTGGGAATATGCTGCTGCGGCCAACAAACAAAATCATTCCCTTTAGTCATTAAACCTTTTTTTTAAATATATATATCTTAAAAAAATTGTATAAGCAACATGAACGTATCTTTGTTCACTTTCCAAATAAAAAGAAATTTTAAAATGTTATGATTCTCTATAAATCATCCATTGTTTGAGTTAGGGAATTTTGACTCAACCACTATTTGCGCTGTTCCAATGAGCTTGCAATTTCGCTTGATATTTGCCAGATATTGCCGTAATGGCAGCTTGCAGCTTATGATAATCACCATAATTTTGCACGCCTTTAGCGATGAATTTTCAATTTCATGCAACAAAAGAGTTTTTCAATCAATTTGAAATAAACGTCCTCGATTATCAACGCACGTCACATGATTCTGACTTCTGGCTATTGGCTAAAAACCGAAAGCCCCAATCGTATTGAGGTAGGTCAGAGCAACTGAAACAGCACTTTTTCCTCTGTGGGCCAGGAAAGTGGAATCGGTATAAATAGACCGGCCATATCCTTCAACGGCGAGTAACAAGTTTTTCTGCCTCTCTAGCTAAGGAACTAGCCTCTGAATCTCTGGCTAGAAAGGCAGAAGAATACTGCCGGGGGCCCTGAGCTTCGCGTCTGTAAAGCAGCGCCAGTAGCAGTCACCGCTGCGTTCTTCCTGCACTCGCTTTCAGTACATTTTCATTCGTCGGTGCAACAAGTCGACGCCTCCTAGCTGCCGTCGCGGTTGCCGCCATGAGAAAGAGAGTGGAAAGCCAGCGACAGCAGCAACTACAAAAAGAAAGTGGAGTAAGTCCCCCTATTGCTCCGCCAATCCACCCTCCGTAGCTTCAATGCCAGTGAGTGGTGCATTTACGCAGCTGCAAATAGTAGTGCCCGCCGGCTATATCTAAACGCGTTCGTTGAACCCGAAAAGTCGGGAACAACTGCAAGAATGCGGGAGTGTGTACTGCAAGTACGATAGAAATAGCTTTTTAAACTACTGTTTACCACGCTTCCAAGTGGCACAAGGAAAGTCAATTATTTAATCGATTTCTGGGTCGACTCAGGGAGTTGTTATCAGCGGCCTATCTTCAAATCGCGGTCTTTAGGTGCATGACTCAAAAGCCCACAAACCTATAAACATATTCGGAATATACCGATAATTCTGTTTACATAAGATATAAAGACGCCTCTGCTTTGTTTACTGAAAAGCACATGCCCTGATAAATGTACGATCGTATATTTATATTTTTGAAATGAACTGGTACTTCTTAGATATACACATATTTATATTGCTCGTACAATGTATGCCTGTTAATCATGTATCACCAGCCGAAACAAAGTTCAACATTCGCCGCTTCAATGCATTTACATGCGCCATTACTCACACAGCAACGGCCAAAAACGGACCAGACAAAGACTCTGCCGGCAAGTCGCCTTTCGTGTACCCTAGACAAGCTGAAGGCAACACCTTTGCGAGTCCGCAGGCGACGCTACCCAAAATGTGCTTAAACGGTATCAAAAAGGGGGGCCAATGGTCACGCACCCGTTTCAGGTCCGACTCACGATTATATTTGTATTCAAAAGCTGCCACTAAATGCTTTCCACAGACAAAGCGATTCGGTCGCAAAATGCCCGAAATCAGCGAGAGTCAAGAAAAGATAAAGAGTGAATAACAGCGTCCAGATTGCGCATCCGCACTGTCCGCCCGTCCATCAGCTAGCGCTTGAATCTAGCACCGAACAAAACTTCCGCTATGGATTTGCCCACTCGCTGATAACACTTGAAATTCTCCGAAAGTTCTGTCTGTGGTGCAGTGAATGCAGCGCGATAATTGCAAATCGACCCTACTAGGGCCACTCATCAGCTCTCCGTGACACTTGCTCTTCCCCCACACCCAGATTCGGTCGGCAACCAGCCGGACAGCCAGATCTCCAGACCTCCGGCGCTCAATCAGACGGCCAGTCATTCGGTCAGAACTCGAGCAGGCTGTCAGTCGTGTATGTACTGTGTACTGCTTTCCATCAATTGAAAATCTGAGTTTGTTTTCGGGCTGCGCTCAGAGACATCGACATCGATCGCGCATTCCCGGTTAAGTCGGGGGAAATGAATTTCATTTAAAAAGTTCTTCGGTCAGTGCTGAATTTGTTTCCAGAACGAAGGGGAGGCGCTATTCGTGGTCCCTGATACGCGTAAGTAATTTTTAGAAATGCAAATACTCAGTTTTAGCGAAACAAAATTACCGCTTAAAATTAACTCGACTCGAAGTAGCAAGCGAACGAAACAAGCGGTGAAGATAAATTTGACAAACTGGTTTAAACCAACAAACTTATTAACTTTTTGTGTACGATGCTGTTTCCTAATTGATTCCCATTGTACAAATGAATCTGCGCCATTAAATGACAGCAAGAGATTCCAGTATTACGAGCGCATACCCCATCGAAAGGTTATCACAGAAGCCAGCCATTATGCGAACTGTAAACTAAATCAATTTTTATAGGCGATTAAGAGGCGAAGTGAAATTGTTAAATTTGTTATCAAAAATTCTCAGTACCATAATTCTAGGAGCAATGACATCGGATTGAAACAACAGCGTTCTCTAGGAATATCAAGATGCAAACTGCCAGCAGCTTGAAAGGCAGCACCACCTCCCAGAACAGCTCCCTTCAATACAGCAGCGACATAAACGCCATTAGCCTCGAGCCCGATCACTCGGAGGACTTTCAATCAGTCAACGGACTCAAGTATTTGCCATCCTGGCCAGCGGTAAATTTACAGTTTACGGAACTCAGCTATGACGTCCCCGACCAGGCGAATGGTGAGTGAATATGATCCCGCCCATGATCATTACGGTTGGGTAATTGGTAATGAATATATTCGTGTCTGATAATGGGTTATTAAGAATGATAATTGGACATAATCCCCAAAGTAATTGCTGTTTCCACAACCCGCTTGTTTTCTGATGCTGAAAATGCACATATTAAAGGGCAATTATTCCAGCTAATTCCACATTGACTACGGTGAAATTCATGCCAATAGTAGAAAATTTACCTTACAATAAAAATTTTGTATTCCACCGAGTAAAATCGTTTTAATTTATCGACACCTCCTGCAGCTTCAAAGTCAAAGACGATTTTGCGGGGAGTCAACGGAATGTTCCACTCCCATGAGCTCACTGCGATAATGGGACCTTCGGGTTCTGGTAAAACCACACTGCTGAACCTGTTGGCCGGATTCCGGTAAAATGCAACACATCAAACCACTATCTAGTAATCCATCAATATTCTACAACAGCGCCATCAGCAATTCCGGTGAGATTTTGGTCAACAACAGTCCACGGGATATGAGAGTCTTTCGTAAAATGTCACGATATATAATGCAGGTACGAATGGATTTCTGAGGAGTGTTCCGCTGACTCATACAAACTCATACAATTCGCAGACAGATGTTCTGGATCCGCAGTTTTCGGTGCACGAAATGATGCTTTTGGCGGCAAACCTAAAGTTGGGGAACGAACTCAATATTAAGCAAAAAATAGAGCTGGTAGGATGGACTTGAAAAGATTTATCTTGTCACGTTCTTATTTCAAATCCTGTTAGATTGACGAAATTTTGGGAATGCTGCGCCTTAAAGGATCCCGGAACACTATGGCCCCAAAGCTTTCGGGTGGTGAGCGAAAGCGTTTATGCATTGCCCTCGAGCTGGTCAACAACCCGCCTGTGATCTTTCTAGACGAACCTACGACGTGAGTATATGAAACCAGTGAAAAATAAAGATTAATGTCATGCCTTGTCCAACAGCGGCCTGGATGACTTGTCGAGCTCTCAGTGCATTGCCCTGCTGAAAATGTTGGCCGCCGGGGGACGCACTGTGATCTGCTCAATTCACACACCATCCGCCAAGATCTTCGAGATGCTCGACGCAGTCTATGTCCTCGCCGAGGGACAATGCATCTATCAAGGAAGAGGGTCAAATATTGTTCCCTACATGGAGCACCTTGGGCTGCGCTGTCCAATAACATACAACCCGGCAGACTTCATCATCGAAGTGGCATGCCTCGAGTACGGAGACTCCTATCACGGGCCGATGGTGGAGGCCGTTGGCAACGGCAAGGTTACACGATGGACTCCGACATCAGGAGACGGAAAATTGACACCCACCAAAACCGACACCACATCGGGAGCATCATCGTTTTACGAAATGGATCAGTTTGAGGAGGAGATCAGCCCAAAGCTTTTGCAAGCCAAGTGTAACTGGTGGATGCAGTACAAGATACTTCTAGTGCGAATGCTAATCCAAATGTGGAGGGATAAGGTAAGGGCACTAGAGAAGAAACGCAGAATCGCCACTTTATAATATCTTCGATCCTTTAGTCGTACATCAAGCTGAAGTTCTACATGAATATCGTACTAGCGTTACTGGTGGGGTCACTCTACTTTGGAATGGGCACATCGGCCTCTAAAGCGCTTTTCAATTTCGGTTTCATGTTTACTATTGTGATAGCATATTTGTACCTGCCTATGATGCCTGTGCTGCTGTACTGTAAGTGCTTTATTTTATTTTCAAACAGAAATGCTCATTTGAGAACACCTACATATATTCCAGTTCCCACGGAAATAAATCTGTTGAAGAGAGAGTACAACAACCAGTGGTACCGCCTCAGCTCCTATTACGCTGCAATGGTTTCCTCTAAGCTGCCATCCATGTTCATTCTAGCCGTTATTTACCTGTCCATCGTATACTTAATGTCCAGCCAGCCTCTTGAATGGTTCCGCTTTGCCATGCTGTTTACTATAGCGTTCGTTACCGCCTTAACTTCGGACAGTTTTGGCTTACTGATCTCCAGTAGATTAAGCTTGGTGGTAAGCAATTGTGCACGTACTCTTTTCCAGTATATCCTTATCAGGTCCATTTGTTTCAGAATGCCATGTTCATGGGGCCAGTGCTCGCCGTGCCTCTGATTTTGCTTTCTATTTACGGCATTGGGTACGGCGGAGGAACTTACATATCGCCTCTTATGAGGTTTCTGATGCATCTCAGCTACCTTCGCCATGGTATGGAAGGACTAGTCGCCTCGCTGTATGACTACGGACGCGCCGACACAATTTGCGAGGACACGGAAATCTTTTGTTCCTTCAAAAAGTCTAAGGTTCTCTTAGCCTTTCTTGGCTTTGAGAACATGCACTATGTGTGGTCTCTCACCTGCTTGATTGGCTTCTATTTGCTTTTCACTGTCGCTGCGTACATTTTGATAAGACAGCGGCTCAAAAAATCGGCGGTTAACCCCATTCTCGCATACGTCCTACAGCTGTTGACTAAATATTTTAACTTTACTTCGTATAATTATTAGAACTACGATCGGGAGAAATGATAAAGTGTAAAAATAATTTTAAGCGGGATTTCAGTGGTTAGTCTAAATCTCCAAATAATCCATATTATTTTAAGTCAGGTTAATAAAATATTTTTATGGGCAAAGTGATATCCGATTACAAATGTATGTATAAATAAATATAGAAAAAATTTACAAGATAATCATATAGGATAAATTTATTGATTGAGAATGCGAATTTATTTAAGGACACCATTTTACATGGATTTATTTATTAATAATTTTTCAATTAGCAATATTTAACCAAGACTCATACTAAAGCCTGGTAGAACAGACAATAGTCCCAAAAAACACACCTATTTTGTTTTTCTAAGCAACAGCCTTTCATATTTCAAGAAATAAACAATGTTAAACTTTTACATACATACCTGGCCTCCACAAAAAGTATCCTGGGCATTCCTTGTCAACAATGCCAAATAGTCGATCACAAATGTACATACATATTGCGCAATTCCAAATATGTATATATATAGTAGATTTATGAAGTTCCTTGTTTCTGAGGCTTCTCGCAGCGACAAGTGTCCTTGAAGATCAAGTATGTGTTTCCCGTTACGGCTGTTTTTGGAAGAAGAACCGCGGACCCCGGCCATACAATTCTTTCCATTGCTTCAACACACTTCGGTTGACATCTGGAACCTCCGACTAGTTCTTATTTGAGCTCCGCTTTTCTAATTTTAATAGAAACTTCACTTTTAATAGAAAAATAGCAAAACTTTCAGCCGGCGTCTCTTTTGTAATCGATAAAATGTCTGCGCGTTCAGCAGTGGTGGCGATATACATATCGATATAACGAGAGTATTCATTTCATGGCAGCTGTTCAATAGCTATCGATATATCGATTCAGTTCTTATTGGGGGTGTTCATGACTTTACTTTAATTCCAATTCTAATTGTACACATATCAGTAAAAACCAAAGAAAAATCTTAAGCTTTGTGAAAATATCGTTTGGCATTAAGACTTCCAGCGAAAAGTATATAAATGTACGACTTCTGGAAGCAGAGCATTGATTTAATTAAAACTGTCGATTAAGTTTATTGCAATGATCATTGTCATGTGAAAGTTTGCTTGACTTGTACATATTTTAAATATTACAATATTTCAGATTAAACTATTTTATGGGCGTCTCATTCGGCGCTTGTGTAAAATACCAGGAGCAACTTGAACTGGTTGACTGTTTACTTTGTCTGTTAATTGCAACACAAGACATGGCACTGAGTCTGTTGATTCTGCAATTAAATGCCCGGTCTGTGCATTCATGTCTTTTATGCGTTACAAACTTTTAATCTGTATTTTAATATATTTTTGTAAAGGAAAATACATTATCTTATGGTTGGTTGATTACAGAAAATACAAAGACAGTGTGTAATTTACATAGAATCGAGTTGTTTAAAAAACTTTTGGTTAAACATATACAACGCATACGACAACATATAGCAATATTAAAAGATACAAAAATATGTGTACAATTAGGGCATGAGAATGGTGCATAATTTCCAGGCAACGGATATTACAGTTTTATACAATTTCAATAGATGCCAACTGAATTACATTGCAGGGTATTTGAAGGGCAGACTAACTACTTCTCCAATTTTTGTGATAACAAAACTGAGCGACTCTATACTATGTATATGTATAACTAAAGCTCATCAATTGTGTTGGAGCCCTCTATTAAGTATATATATGCGGGTAGTATGTCGACTACAACTAGAGTTGTGTGAGAAGACTACACACATCAAATTGGTTTAAATTATATAGCGAAGAGCGCAGGTGCAGTTAGAAACGAAAGCCCAAAGGAGGTCGCAAGCCGATGCTGCTCGCTTCCCCGACTTTTAACTTTAAAAACGAAACTAAAAATTACGTTGGTGTTGTGGTTTCTGTTGATGTTGACGCTGATGGCGATAACGATGGCTTCGACCTTTTAGCACATGGTGACTGCGGGAGCGGCGCGTCAGCGTCTAGTCAGTTGTCAGTCTCCAAAGGCTTTGCCTCCTCCCACGAGAAGCCGGCACGACCGAAGTGGCCATATGTGCTGGTGCGCTGGTATATTGGCTGACGCAGGTTTAAATCCCTAAGCACAAAAAGATTAACAATTAATAATCGGGACAATACAGTGGTTTGTAGAGCTCTGCACTTACTTGACAATCTTGCCGGGCCTGAGGTCAAAGTTGCGCCGGATGATGTCCAGGAGTTCTTTTTGAGACTTGTGGGAAGTGCCGTAGTCGAACACTGTTATGGATAAGGGCTCGGCAAGACCGATGGCGTACGAAACTTGGACAAGGCAGCGCTTGCAAAGACCAGCCTTAACCAGTGACTTGGCCACCCAGCGGGCTGCGTATGCTGCGGATCTGTCGACCTTGGTGAAGTCCTTGCCAGAGAACGCACCGCCGCCGTGGGCTCCCCAACCTCCGTAGGTATCCACAATGATTTTCCTGCCCGTTAGCCCGGCGTCACCCATTGGTCCACCGATGACAAAGAGTCCGCAGGGATTGATGTGCACAATGGTGTTGGCATCAATGTATTTGGCGGGAATGACAACTTTCACTACTTTTTCCATTACTTCCGAGCGCAGGGTCTCCAGCGAAATCTTCTCAGAGTGCTGCATGGACACTACGATGGTGTGGACGCGCTTGGGAACAGCAGATCCTTGGTTGAATAGGTACTCGCAGGTGACTTGTGTCTTAGAATCGGGACGAGCCCACCAGAAGACATCCGAGCGACGCAGCTCAGCGATCTTCTCGTTCAGTTTGTGGGCCAACACGACCGTAAGGGGCATGCACTCCTCGGTCTCATCGGTGGCATATCCAAACATGATGCCCTGCAAAAATTTCATCCAACTTTAGTAACGATTTTGTCTTTGAAACGCCAAGCAAAAGCAACCAAAACCAAGTTAGTCAGTAGCGTTAGTGAAATAAAACACATTTGGGTTAGAAAATTTGAGGGTGAATCAAGCATGAAGTATTGATTGGGAAAGCTTTTGGTTTAGAGAATATGATAATGCAACTTATCAGCCAAAATATAGTAATAAATTTGTGTGTTTGTAATGAGTATGCGGGGTGTGATTCGGGTTTGCACATTTGTTATTT
Source organism: Drosophila lutescens (assembly GCA_037075285.1). Lineage (NCBI taxonomy): Eukaryota > Metazoa > Arthropoda > Insecta > Diptera > Drosophilidae > Drosophila > Drosophila lutescens. The sequence continues at coordinate 1,165,182 of JBAMCF010000324.1, forward strand.
GAAACAATGGTATAGACCGAATAAATAAAGCGAAATCATATATCGGCAAGAACAAGGAATGAATTTTGCAGCTTCATATAACAATCAAGGCGATATAATGGAAAGTTGGTGGGGCCGAGTAATCGCCAGAGCAATATTGCGCTACATATGATACTAAACTAAAGATGAATTCAAAAGTAAATAGTAATACAGTCGTCATACACTCTTTCGATTAGTTACGAAAATATATAAAGGAAACAATAAACACAATTTTTACAAGTGGCGGTAACACCCCTTCCAAAGAGCTTGAAAACGCCCAACCACCATGAATATCGAATCCGTAACCAATTGACAATCTACAGAGAATAAGATGAAGCGTCGCTCTTTGGAAAGGGCCTACGATCCCGGCCTGCCGAGACTGCAATTACTTGCTTTACTGCTTCTAAATCACACCTGATCTCCGGCACCGATCTCTTCCTCAGCGCGGTTGACATGTACTCCGGCAGCGATTTCGGGCGATTGTTGGTCCAATGCCAAGAGCACGTTGCACGTTTTAAAATCGAAACCTTTTGTGAGTTTCGAACCGAGTTTGCAAAGTGTACAATTTCGTTTAAATTATGGTATTGGTTTGTATCGTGTTTTGTAACATATGAAACGAGAGAGAAAGATAAAAGAAAAGAGCGCAGCAATGTTGCACACACACAGGAAAATGTCTGTAAGTAATGTTTATAATATGATTGGCATCACCCTATTATTCTAGATTATAAATAAATGTTTATATAAGAAAAGAGCTCTTGTTCAATCTTTATCAGGACTCCTTTTGCGATAAGCTGATGCCTAATGGATTATTGTATACCGTAGTCTAGGAAACCCTTCGGTCTTCTTCGATGGGGGGAGTACATGCCGCATGCAAGGCTTCGTTTTTGCTGGTTTCCTCAAGACGACAACTAGCAGCTTATAATGGTTACATAAATCTTTCGATGGATTTGGTAGAATGCAATTTATGTGGTTAGAACACCCGCAGTGTAATCCAAATGTGTGGTATGTTATGTTTTTCAGCAGTTATTGATTTGCTCGAGGTGCACCAGTTAACTGCTTATCTGCCGATTGCTATTGAATGATGGTCCTCGACCAAATCTTTTGTGAATATGGGATCAATTTAATTTTTTTTTTTAAATGGGCGCTGTTAAATATTGTCGGTCTAGTGTTTTTAAAGAAATTAATGCTTCTTAGTAATCATCTGCTTTTAATGACAAGGGTGAAACTCTCGTTGGCCTGTGAGCGAGCCAAGTTAATGTGGGAAAGATACGATTTAGGGGAACACTTAACAAAATGGAAACGAAACGAACGAACGCACACACACTCTCCGCATCACTTAGTGCTAGGCGGTAGGAGGAGAACGGATAAGCTTTGCTGTACCTGGTCACCAGCGCCGACGTCGTCTTCTTCGCGGTTGATGTGCACGCCGTTGGCAATGTTGGGCGACTGTTGCTCGATAGCGACAAGCAGATTTAGGGTCTTCCAATCGAAACCTTTTTGATTTTGATTTGATTTGTATGGTGATTTAATATTGGGTTACAAGTGTGTACGTATTTCCGACGTGAGGAACGAATCCTGAAACCCGCCCACAAATAATCTTTATATTTTTAGTAGACACTTACCCTTGGAGGAGTCATCGTAGCCAATGTGCTGCACTGTCTCACGAACAACCTTCTGATAGTCGACCACTGCCTTCGATGTGATCTCGCCGCACAGCAGGATCATGCCAGTCTTGGCGACGGTTTCTATATAAAAGCATACGAAATGTTTTAAAAGTCTTCCTTTAATAGCGAATCAAGCCTCTCCAGTGAATCCAAAAACTTCCCATCGCCTTTGCCGATCGGTTATCCTTGTTTATTTATGCAGGCCATCGACTAAGCCGACTTCCAAAAGCGTAGCACACGCGTCGGTTGCTGCGCCAATGTTTACTTTATGGATGAGTTTATTTATGGATGGTCTGTCACCCTCAAAGACAAATATGTTCATTCGGCGCCTTTGGTCGAACTTCTATCAAAAACCGATTGCGGGAGACTCAAAGAGGTCAGTAGCCTTGGCGTATGAGATTTCAGTTTATGGGTTTACGGGAAAGTCCTGGTTGATCTAACACCTACCGCACGCCACTTTTGCGTTGGGATCCTGCTTCAGATGTGCATCCAAGATAGCGTCGCTGATTTGGTCGCACATTTTGTCTGCAAGAAGAGAGGAGAAGGTTAGTAGAGGTACGAATACATGTACCGCCAAGCATCGCTGCAGGGGATGTAGAAGGAGCCGCGTTTGTGCCAAATACAAACGCGCTCCCCCCAAACGATTGCCGCCGCCTAGGCGAGACAGAAAAATTGCCAGGCCATGCGATTTATTTTAATTTTCAGTCTGCAATAGCCAGCGAAATTCAATGCCACTGTATGTCTATAACTCAGAACAAGAGCGTGAGGCGACGATGGTGTTGTTCAAACAAAATATGACGGAATCCGAAGCCAAATCGCGCATGGAATCCTTGGACTCGGATTCATCCGATACCAGTCGCGTTGCCAGCGCTTTGTCCCGAAACATGGCGCGTAATTGGAGCCCTTCGACTTTCGGCAGCTTTTCGTGGAAACAGCGTTATTGAACTCGAACGTTGCGTCAGCAATGGGCTCATGAATTGGCAAAACTGTAAAAGTGTTGACTCACATAAATTGCTATGCGTCTCGATTTCGCCTGGGAAAATGATCGCCAATAGGTGAGAATGGTTTAGTTCAGGGCTTTGAAAAGCAACTCTGAGATGGAAAAAAAACTTCCTAATTTCCGGCTAGATAAGTTTCCGATCCAAACTGGCCCGTCACTCACTCGTCACAGGAAGACAGGTGAAATTAATGTCAACCCTTCGGGGTTTATTCTTTGGGTAGCTTCGGCGCTTATCAACCGAGCTGTCTAGGGCTGGCTGGCTGGCTTGCCAAGCCGACTTAATTAGGCATTATAAAATATAGAATGGTAAAAGTAATCAATGCGTAGTATAAAAGGTCGCTCCCCTTATCAGCAGATGTTGTCAAATACATTCGTATGCTGGTCGGAACCGCTGATATAAACAAACTCTAGCAGCGGCAAAAAGACCGAGCTCGAGCGGAACACGTGGTTGGCAATTTCGCCGGAAAGATAAGCTTCGAAAGCGGACTCGTACTCGTGGAGCGCCACAAAGTCAACGTGGGTTTGTTTTAGTTTGGCCCTTGTTTTGATCGCCTTCTACGAACAAGTGTAGTACAAGTGCATAAGCAACGCTGAAGAGCGCAGAGAATGCTCATGCTCCCAGTTTGCCAGTTCCCCAGCTCCTAGTGAGCCAGAAGCACATGGTGCGCATGACGCAGATTCCCTCAAAAGTGTGAGAGCCGCAAACGATAAAGAACCAGTCTATAAATTGCGTCGGACCCACAAGCACAAGGTTGGCCCCGCCGCTGTGCGGGGTTTTCGTGAGTGGCCCAGCTGTTTTGTGTGGACCCTGGTTGCCGGCTGTGGCACCTGACATTGCAGCCGAGAGTCAGAGTTCCAGGAAAATACAATCCATGAGATGCGTAACAAAACGCTTCTGCTCTTGATGGGTTTTCAGCGATCCGGGGGTAAGACCACTCCATCAAATCGCTGAGTAAACAAGCACGTTTTTCGCTACCCTCTCGCCACCACACAGCCGCTACAAAAGAAGCGCAAATTGGGTAGCAGTCAACAAAGGTATGCGGCATAGCACTCCGTCGCCATTTTGTTAGATCTCAGGCAGCGGGCAGCAGACAGCCGACGGTGGAGGTGTGGGAATACAGGGTACACAGGGGCTGGGGCTTCAGCAGGCAACCAGCTGGGCCTCAGACCCTGGAGAAACAGTTTGGTTAGGTTATGAGCACCGCCAGACGACGCAGACGTACATCCCTCAGCACGGCCGAGTGTGCATTTGTGCCTGTATCTGTATACACAACGCACATGCAGCAGTATGATGCAATAGGAGGCGGCGCGGATGCAATGGAGCACTCACCTGGATGGCCCTCGCCCACGGATTCGGAAGTGAATAGGAATGTGGCTCCGTCTTCCATGTCATAGGAGTTGCCATTGCTGCCGTTGCAGCCGTTGGCGCTGTGTCCGTTTGTCTTTTGCGGCATTTTGCTGGGAAGTTTGTTGTAGTTTGTAGCTCGAGGCTTGTTGTTCTGGCGGAGGAGAAGGGCTTCAACGCACGAGTTCCGGTCGGTTGAGTTGTTGGTGGAGCTGTGGGAACAGAGAGAACAGGCCACATTAGCGGGAGCTAAAAAAAAGCGCTTGACGAAATTGATTTTCCGAACTCTCACAAAACACAGCTATTTGCGGATCTCCGCTGCCCGCCGCCCCAAGGCTGTTGGGATTTTCCGGTTTTCGCACGCTTTTCGCAATGTGTATAGTTTTTTATATAATCGCTTTTCTTTTATGTACTTTATGCTGCGTGTTTACCACACAATCGGGGGGCGGGGGCGCTACACTCACGGCACGCACGTTGCGCGGGGTCAAAAGCAAACTAGTCGCTGGGCAGGTAGCTGCTGGTTTAAATGCGTGTTCGACTGGCTATTGGCTATTAGTTCAATAAATTATACACACTGATTCTGAATTCTACTGGTTCAGCGACGGCAACCAAATCAGCGGCGCAGCCAACACACGTCCTATCTTGGCGACGGTTCTGTAGAAAAAGAGCGCACACTTTTCACGGCTTTCTGAATTTATACCTCTGCCTATGGAGAGCGGGCTTCTGCTTATCGTCGCGAACGGAAAGGGAGGGGACGGTTCTCTTCGGCTGACTCAGTACGTATTTTGGGGCTTATTTAGGCGCTCTTCGTGGGGGCCGCGAACTTTCCTGGCGTTCTCGGACTCTCAGAAAACTTCACTTCATCAGCATCTCCACGTTTTTGCTATTGCATCAGCTGTTCCCCCGCCCGGCGTTGCCACCCCGCGCGGGAGTGAACACTTAGTGGATCTGGTTCCGGATCCTGCCTACTCACTTGGGATTTGATTTGATTTGATCAAAGGATTTCACGAGACTCGACTGGAAGTCCGACTTAATTCCTGCTCAACCAGAGCTTGACTGCGGTTGATTTTTAGAGGCGATCAATATTTATAAACTTGCGTAGCCAGCATTTGGGAAGATGAGTCGGCAGGAAATAAGAGCTTATCAGAACAAAACTATGTGCTACCACGCTAGGCACCTATACACCTATGTACACTTTTCAGAATCTATTTAGCGTTGCTCTCTCTGCCTTATGTACAACAATTCAGTTTTACATATTCGGTGATATTCACAATTGCTATACGAGGCGCCCTGTTACTCGATGACTACATATTTGTAGAAATCCTAGCTTCCCCACAACTGGGAGTGATTGACCCTTGGAGGGATCATTCTACCCTCTCTCTGGTCAAGGGAAATCGAAACCAATTTAGGGTTTTCGTACCATTCGAGCAATCTGTGCAATCGAAAAAGTGCTCACGTCATGGCACAAACAAGGTCTGCCAAGATCAAGGCGCTTGGTAATCAGCATGTAGATTTTAAAAATTCTAATACCCACTGAAAGTAACCGAAAACAGCGGGCTCCATTATCTTTCAAATTAGGTGTGACCAGTGACCCCCTGGGGCCCAAATAAGATCGCGTGTGTTCGAAAAACAATTTGGACAGATGTGCAAGTAAATATATTCCTGAGCACAAATAATGGGAACTTGCAAATTGAAGTTTGTGGCACTGCATTTAATTTCCATCGATAAGATTGCCATATTGACAGAAGTTTTAGGTACCAAGGTACAGTCATTACTAAACATCTTTTATCTTGCAAAAAATGAAAGTTATGGTTTTTCTCAAGAACATTTATTTGCTCTTACTATACTAAGTCATGTATACCCAGAGTTTTTACCATTGAAATCTTTCTATAATAGAGTTTTCAAAAACGTTTGAATAATACTTTTCCTGTAGCTAGTATTGCCAGGTCCCAATAAATCTGCACAAGAGCTATCAGCTATGTGACCCCGCACCGCGTGACTGTGCATAAGCCGAGTCGATGATTAATATTCTTGTTTGTGTAGTATAGTTCGCATTAAATCAATTAAACGCTATTACATGCACAATTTCCGTTTGAATATGTGGAGAGCTCGCGCCAGTTGACCGAAATGATGTGGCAGCTCTGCCCGATAAACGTCAGATAGGGCGATAAACAGCTGTTTGTGAAGAAAAACAAATTGAACGAATTGTGAAAAGTTAAATGCGAGCGTTTTCAGCGACCACGTCATATTTCGTCGGTCAAAATGAGGTTTTGGCTAGTTTGTAGTGCGGCCGCCCTTCTCTTGGTCCTTCGAGCGGCGGCGGACATCAGTGGGCAGGAGCTGGCGAACAACAGCACAACCATCAACTCCACCTCGCCAGAAAGTTCTAACTCCACTCACGCCTCGCCCGATGTGTCAGCCAGCAGTCCTCCGGGGAATATCAAGCCCTCAACTGCTGCTCCTGGCAATGGAAGCATCACGAGGAAGGGAAACGCATCCTCCGTGGCGACGGAGCCACCGCTTATCGATTCACATGCCGTTGAGCAGGAGCACAACTCCTCGCTGTCCTTGTTCTTCGTCATCTGCGTGATCATGCTGGGCATCCTGCTGATCCACTCCATGCTGCAGACCGGATTCCAGTACCTGCCGGAGAGCATAGTGGTGGTCTTCCTGGGAGCCTTCATCGGCCTGTCGCTGAACGTGATGTCCGGAGAGAATGGCAGCTGGAAGCGCGAGGAGGTCTTCTCGCCCATGGGCTTCTTCCTGGTGCTTCTGCCGCCTATTATATTCGAGTCCGGCTACAATCTGCACAAGGGAAACTTCTTTCAGAACATCGGATCCATACTGGTGTTTGCCATATTCGGCACAACGATTTCAGCACTGGTCATCGGGGCGGGGATCTACCTGCTGGGTCTGGCAGAGGTGGCATTTCGGTATGTTAAAGATTATTTAATTACCCACAAGCTTTAAAAGCCTTCTATTGTAGACTCAGCTTTTCGGAGTCGTTTGCCTTTGGCTCGCTCATATCGGCTGTGGATCCTGTCGCAACTGTGGCCATCTTCCATGCCCTGGACGTGGATCCCATACTCAACATGTTGGTGTTCGGAGAGAGCATCCTTAACGACGCCATATCGATTGTGCTGACTGCATCCATTACCCAATCGGCCAATGCAAATGCCGAGGCCAGCACTGGGGAGGCAATGTTTAGTGCATTGAAGACCTTCTGCGCCATGTTCTTTGCGTCTGCCGGCATTGGAGTTATATTCGCCTTAATATCGGCACTGCTCCTCAAGCACATCGATTTGCGAAAGCATCCGTCCCTCGAGTTTGCCATGATGCTCATGTTTACCTACGCCCCATACGTCCTAGCCGAGGGAATACATTTAAGCGGTAACTCAGGTGTTTTTGACTCTGAACCACAACCCTAAATAACATTTATTTTCCAACAGGCATCATGGCCATCCTATTTTGTGGAATCGTCATGTCTCACTACACGCATTTCAACCTATCCACTGTGAGTCACTGCTAATTCACTTTTGCGCATGTATATTGTTGAAACGATTCTATTTCAGGTCACTCAAATCACCATGCAACAGACGATGAGGACACTGGCTTTCATTGCTGAAACCTGCGTGTTTGCTTATCTGGGCCTGGCGATTTTTTCGTTTAAGCACCAAGTAGAACTATCTTTTGTTATATGGGCAATTGTGCTTTGCCTAATTGGGCGGGCCTGTAACATTTTCCCGCTCGCCTTCTTGGTCAACAAATTCCGCGAGCATAAGATCAACAACAAAATGCAGTTCATCATGTGGTTTTCAGGTCTACGAGGCGCTATTTCCTACGCACTGTCCTTGCACTTGAACCTCGACAGCCAGGAGAAGCGCCACGTCATCATAACAACTACGTAAGTGGTTCCGGCTTGCAAAAAATACGAAGTCATTAAAAAATTAAAATTTCAGATTGATCATCGTGTTATTTACCACGCTAGTATTGGGCGGCTCGACAATGCCGCTGCTGAAGTATCTTAAGCCCGGAAAGAAGCGGCGCACACGTGGCTCCTTGCGGAATACCCCTGAGGAGGGAGGCCGTCGAAGCGGAAGCGGCCGAAAGCGGTCGAAGTCTATTTCCCTGTCAAAGACCCGCGAATGGGGCCAGGCAATCGACTCGGAGCACCTGTCGGAGCTCACAGAGGAAGAGGACGTCACCTTTACACAGGCTCGCGATCGCTTTGGGCGCATGGATCGCAAGTATTTCATTCCGTTCTTTACGCGACGGTTCAACAGTCAGGAACTGCACGAATGCAAGTCCCAAATGGCCGACCTGACTAACAAGTGGTACCAAGCCATTCGCGTGAGTCCATTGGATTCCGATGAATCGGATGAAGAGATTGGGCTGGCGGCCAGTACAAGTCAGAGTCATCTGACGCGATCGTAGGAACTCGAAGGCTGTTTTGGGGACATCTGTGGCTGTGTTGAGAAACTTTGGTGGCCAAAGAAAACGATCGTATTTATTACTTAAGTTGTTCTAGTTCAAATGTAGCGATTTTATTTATATAGTGCGGTGGTGGTCATTGTTAACTCGTGTATATTTTCCTTGTTCCAAGATGCTTATTTTGTTAGATCTACACGCACTGATTCATCCGTATCATGTTAGTTCCTTTATTTATCCGATTCAAGCAGTATTCCATTGCACACGGATGTTGGTCTTCAAAATAGCAGTTTGGACGTCACAAAAGCAGACTACGTCAGAAACTTATGTTTAAACTATTTATGGATACTTGAATGTATGTTATGACTGTATTTGTGATTTTGTACATTGAACCAAATATAATATATATTTAAATGTGATACCAATTACAAAAAATGGACTTTAACCTGCTTGGGGAAATACAATTTCTGTTTTGGCGGAAAACAATAATATTTCTTAAACTCACTTTGGCAAACTAATTTATAATTACATATCAATTGGTAATAATATTAACTATTAAACTAAAATTGACTACGAAAGGTGTGCGCTATGGAAACTTCTACAGTTCTTCGTGGATTGACTCCTCACCGAGCACCGTGGAATCTGAATCGCTCCTGACTGCAAACGAAGTACAAAAATCGTTAGAATGCTTAAGCAATTGGTATTAAAAAAGAATACTGATGACTAAAGCTCTCGTGCATCTTTTTCAAAAAATAAACACTACGGCCCGATATGTGCCTTCTAACCTGGCTCGGTTTGGCTTATAATGACTTCATGATCATTTCCTCTAACTGTTTTGTGTTAAATTCGGGCTGGTGGCCACCTTCTGCCTCCGAGTTGATCCAGTACTCGGAAACAGCAATGTACGCGGCCACCGCCGCCCCAACAATGAAGCCCCACGCAATGTGGGTGGAGCTCTGGAAGATGACGCACGTGGCCACACACATTCCGAAGTAGGTAAGCATTCGCGTATAGCTCACATAGTTGCTACGTTGCTCCTCGGAAAGGTCTTTTGTGAGTCGGAAGCGCAAGACATACGGTGGTAAATGCTATGTTAAGAGGCAATTGGTTTAAGCGCTGTGGTACTTACCGGTACACTTGCCGTCCCTCAGCTCATGGCCATCCGCACACTTCTTGCACATGTCCGGGCCATCGCCGTCGCACCCATTGCAGGAGCGATCGCACTCCAGGCAGCTAAAGGACCCCTCGTTGTTTACGCAGAATTGTTGCGGTCGGCAGGAATTTGGACGCTTTTGCTCCAGGCACTCGTTTATGTCCACACACCCCGCTTCCGAGTCCATGCTCCACCCGTCCTTGCACTTGCGGCAGTTCTTCGGACCACCTCCTGTGCAACCGCCTTCGCCGCAGGCCGCGTGGCACTGTGTACACAGCAATTTCGTTTCGTCACGGAAGGACTCGTAGTGCTCCGGTCCACAATCATTGCAGTTTGGTCCCGTATAGCCAGGATCACATTTGCACTTGCCGTTTCCTTTCCGAGTTCCGGCTCCCTTGCATTTGCCTGAAATGTTAACGCACATTAATATAGTCTTCATTGCATAGAAACAGACAGACAATAAATCTGGTGGTCAAGAATTTATAAATATTCAAATTTAGACTTAGCAAAGCCGATTACAGTGTAATAGGTAATAAGCTAGATTGCCTTTATCAACTGGCGAGCTGACTATTTTGCAGACTAAATGCCTTTAATTAGTCAGTATCGGCTGGGAGATTTAGTTTTGGGTTGGGGGTAAATTGAAATACCCTTGGAAATCAAACCCTACCGTTTCCGCTGCAGTCCGTGCAGGGCTGGCAGTCTGCTCCGTAGGTGTTGACCGGACAGCAGACAGCCAGCTGGTCGATGCAAAGCCAGCTTTGCAGATCGGGACTCTGCACTTGCTTGTTGGTAAACCAGTCCTCTAGTAGCGCCTCGTGCTCGTTGGCCAAATTGTGGCAGTGGTCCTTGTTCACCACCTCTGGGTCCGAGCATAGCTTCTCCTGAATCTCCACCAGCCGCACCTCGCTGTTCTTGTACGAGCGCAGTTTCTCCTCCTCCCAGGCTGTGTCCCCGCCCCCGTGTCCTCTTTTCGTGCGCTCGAGTCCTGCCTTAAAGGACCCAACTAATTGGCTGCAGGCCCTGCAGGGCGGAGGAACTGGCTTCTCGGGCGGAAACGACGACGAGGCCATCGCCAGGAACGCCAGCGTGGCAGCCCAACAGTCCTTGAATCTCATTATCTTAGATTTTTTGCGTTTTTTACCGGCTATTCTTAAGTTTACGTGTAATTCAATCGGACACTATCGATTTGTCTGAGAACATCGATAGTCGACTCACGCTCTCGCAGCAAATATCGATAGCCCGCGTGTAATACGGTAAAGGTCTGTTTACACGGCCATACATAGTGCATCTTTAATGCTAGGTTCAAAACATTAAAATTGTGGAAAAGAAGGGAACATTAATCAATTACATAAATATCTAAATTATTTTTTGTGAGCACTAGAGATGCCATAACCGCCACACAATTTCGAAAATTAAATTCAAAATTCAAATAGATTATTCAAACGAAACATAAAAGTGTCTCTGATTTCTACGTTTTGTACGATAGATTCGATAGATAGGAAAATACAAAATTTATGGATTCATAGATAATCCCAAATTTAAATGTTTTTTTATTTTATTTTATAAAAAATATTGTAAAAGTACAAAATATTAAAATGTATTTTTATAAATATTTACTGTTGATAATATTTGGTGTAAGTGCATAAAAAGTTTAAGAAAGGTTCAGCTAATATTTTAGCAAGTATAGAGATCGATCATTCAAACTCTCAATGGTTACTTAAAATAATCCGATACGCTAGACATGAAATATCAAGAGGTTTGGTTATAAGACAGTTGCAGACTGCGGTCTTGCAAGCATTTACCATTTCAGTGGAGTACTTTTGTTGGTGTAAGCGTTGGCCCTAAAATTAAATATAATAATTAATATTGCAAAATAAAACAAGAAAGGAAGCTAGCTTCGGCCAGCCGAAGCTTATATACCCTTGCAGATCATTCCTAATAATTTACAAATCGCAAAAATGTTAAATTTCCTACTATTTCTCTTATTTCCGATCGTTCCTATGGCAGCTATATGATATAGTAGTTCGATTTTGATAAAATTAAAATCGAAATTCGGAAATATTTAAAAAGAGTCATATCACAGAGTAGAAGAGAATACAATAAAAACCAACGAAGCAATAATTTATTTCCTATTATATTCCCATTAATTTTCCGATCGTTCCTATGGCAGCTATATGATATAGTCGTCTGATTTTGATAAAATTTTATTCGAAATTCAGAAATAATAAAAAACTAATATTCCCAAGATTAGAAGGTAATACTTCAAAAAACACCGAAGCTAGAATTTTTTTTACCGTTTTTTTCCGATCCTTCCTATGGGAGCTATAGGATATAGTTGTCCGATCCGGTCGGTTCCGACTTATGTACTACCTGCAATAGTAAGAAGACTTTTGGGAAAGTTTCATCCCGATAGCTTAAAAACTGAGAGACTAGTTTGCGTAGAAACAGACAGACGGACAGACGGACGGACAGACGGACATGGCTAGATCGACTCGTCTAGTGATGCTGATCAAGAATATATATACTTTATGGGGTCGGAAACGTCTCCTTCACTGCGTTGCAAACTTCTGACTGAAATCATAATACCCTCTGCAAGGGTATAAATATATGTAATTGGAATTATTTATCATACGAAAATAAACGTCAAAAAATTTTGTTTCATATGAAGTTTTTTGTTTTGGACGACTTTTTGTTGGGTTGAGTACTAGCCCTAATAAGGGAACAGTTCAGCATCAAAAATTTCCAATCGATTGGCATTCAAGTCTGAACATTTTTATTTTTGGCCATATTGTCCTTTTGGGATAAGTTACAGCAAAGAAAAACACTTAAAAACCAAATTTTAACGAAATCTTGCAAAATTTTGCACGAAACTGATATAAATGAAGACTGTATGACAAATATTTTACATTGTATAATGGACGTATGTGCTACACGGACCACAAGAATATATTTGAATTAGTTTTACTTTACCAAGTAAATGAAAAATGAAATTGCAGGAAAATAAAATTAAAGACTTACTTAACGACGCCATGGTTCTGAACTGTTGTAAGAGTAATAAAGGGAGTCAAGCGCTCAATGAATCGATCGTTGTTACGCTCCAGTTCCCTTTGGTAATCTTTTTGATCTGAAAGAATAAGATTCCGATTCTTTTTCAAAGCGTCCGCACAACGTTTTGAAAACTCGCGAAAGCACAGTCGAAGTTTGTTTTGGTGCTTTGTGGGGACTGTTGTTCCGTCAGATAAATTGGATAGAAACACGCTGGCCATTTCCATAGGGCCTTGGTTAACGGTGGTTCCAATACAACCCTGGAGAACCATTTGTAATATTTTAGGGTCAGCAGGTTCCTGGTTCGTAGCTGCCGCCAGCTCCAATGTTTTCTTTTGAATATCCTGTGCAAAAACATTCCATATTATTAACAGTTTGTAATTTATAAACTTGACTTACTTCAATTGCCACCTCAATCGGTTCCAGGACTATTTGCTGCCGGCTAATTACCATAATTCGTGTTTTTACATAGGGAAAATGGTTCGCCGTGGTTAAAATCGTTTTCCGTTTACATTGTTCATGTAGTTCGCCATGTGCTTTACCATTTTTCGTGAAAGGCGTTGCGTATATAAATCGTTCTTAATTATAAAAAATAACTTGTTAGACCGAGCACCATTTGATTAAAATAACATTCAAGTTCATACTTAAATTGAAATTCCGCTCAAAGTAAGTTTCGCGATGCCGCATTTCATAAGTTTCAAAATAAGGCTCCACATAAGTAATTTGAATGTAAGCCTTGTCGGGGTCCAAAGTATTTACGTCGACCGTATTCGAATCTTTGATGATATGCACTGAGTCCGGTCCAAAACGTTCAGTATAAAAGTTCTGCCGTGCAAATGAAAAGTTTGTGAATGCATTTTAGGTAACCTAAATTGTTATGTCATATTACATACCTGAAGCCGACTGAATATTTCGGGTAATTTTGTTAAGGTTGGCTCTTTATAGATGAATTCCTGTTGGTCCAAGTCTCCGAATTTTCCTCCATAAAATCCAACCCGGAAGTATGTGCCGAAAACTCTCTTTCCCTGTTTATAGATAAGAAGATATATATTGCGATGAGATATTAACGCCTTTTTGATTACCTGTAGCTGTGCTATTCGATTAAATGCCTCCTGCAACTTGCCATGCACTTTGCTTAGTTTTTGAAAGTCTCTGTTGGCTTCGCAGATGGGAATCAAAATCTTATACACCTCGTTCATTGCTTCATACATGCCAGCAACTTGAAAAGAATTTGAAGCCTCTTCGAGCAAAGCCTTTAATCCAGTTTCGGTGAAATGATTTCCCAAGCAAATACCATCCTCGCCGGGACTGAGTACGTCATCGGACACGGCCGACTCCATTAGAGTATTGGGAGAAATGCGCTGAAAACTTACAGCTCCAACAGGTAAATGTGATTGAGACTCCAACATGCTAAGATATTCAGAGACCAAAGACGCGGCGTGTACGTAGCACATGGCTGCTTCCGTGTGATTTGCGCGCTCTCGGTGCTTCTTAGCCATGTTTTCCAACCAAGTCAGCCGTAGATCAGGGTTGTTTTGGTATCCTTTGGCAATCCGATTCATAAGATCAAGCAACATTTCTGGATCTTCTTGATACTCCTTCATCTTAACAGTATCTGACAATATCATATGCAGATTGAAAAGCAAATCTTGTACTTGCTCAGGAAACGATGTATCCTGTAGATCGGAGTCGGATTCAGCATAAACTAGCACTGTTTTAAGGGCACGGCGTAGCGATTGTTCACTAAAAACGGAGCTTGTGCCAACAAGAGAGCTTAAAGACATCGTCACTTGCATCTTAACGCGGGCAAAGTTCTAAAAGCAAACATCAATTAGTTTTAATAGGGTTATCTAAACAAATGAAACTCACATTTCCGATTTCAAAATTTTGCCTCATTAGTAAATATAATGATGCAGCTGCCTGAGATCGTATCCCTGGCAAGAGAGATCCACAATGCTTCAGTAAAATTAAGCACAAATCTGCACATATGTCCGTCTCGTCGTCGAACAATAAGTTGGGAAATTTGAAAATCAGAGCGCGCTGGGAGGCAAACAAGTTTTGGAGCGCCAAAGTGGATTGGTTGCGGGACAGTGCGTGGAGAAGGACCTTAAGGACAGTTCCAAGAAGATTATGGTATAGGTTGGCCGCAACATGAACAATTATTTCCAGAGTGTCGAGAAGCACAAGAGCAACTTCAGTCGCCAAAGAGCCTTCGATGAAGTGACTCAATTCAAGTTCATGCTCACTTTTGCCCACACCGTCTACATATTGTGAACGATAGGGCATCTGATCTTTTCGCCAGCGGAATTTCTCTGTCGAATTTCGATCTTTTCGGCGATTAATTAAATCATATCGTGCTGAATTTGTCCCTCTAATACATTCTTCCAACTTTTCTTTTACATCAGTAGATCCGGTCTTTCTAAAACTTTGTGTATTGGTGCGTTTAAGAGTGGGGACCTGTTTTTGTCCTGTATACTCGAAAGTTTTGAGGCAAACATTGACAACTTGAAGCATTTGATGCACTCTGTGGGGACTTAGATCCACAAGCCATCGGTATAGAATATTGCGCTCCAAATTCTTAAGCACCCACAAGAAACAAACCAATAAATGGCGGGTGTTCTCCGTACTAAGGGGCGATTTGTTTTTAACTTGGTCATTTAAGTAGGAGTAGGGACGACTTCCTGATATTGCGAAAGCCACTTCCGGATTTATAGTTGATGCTGTCATAGTTTGATGGGGGCCTTGATAATCTTCAAGCTGCCCGATTTGCTGCAAACGGTCCTGATCAAGACCGTGCTGATGAAGCTGAGGAATGCTGTTCATCACTATGGACAACAATGGTATGTATAAGGCGGCCACCCTTGCACGGGCTTCCGTATCGCTATACCGAGTGTCCAAATCGTGAGAGGTCATCAGGTTACGAGTGCATCGTATCGCCTTTCCGTGCAACTGGGGATTGGGCACTTCCATTACTGCAGCCAAATCGCTCAGAACAAGTCCAACCAGGAAATGTTGTTGGAGGAAGTCCTGACTCAGGTCGGCATGAAGAGCTCTCTCTAGTGATCCCTAAAAAAAAAACAATTCAAATAAGAATTTTTGTGTGTATGGCTTGACTTACGCATGATGTTTGACTGTTGCTCGATGTGGTGCTAGGCGTCGGGCTGCATGGCGCGCATACCATTGTGTATGAAGTCCCAAACGGCAAATTTAGAGCTACAAAGTGCTCATGACTACAAACAATTCTTAAGAAGTCTATTTTATAGTTCATTAGATCCGGAATTGAAGCGTTTTTAGAAATCAGAACCTTGGTATACGTTTTGATTAGGCCGAAAACGAATCCCCGGTCCATGATGCTTAGTATGTCAAATATGAAGAAGCTTAGACTAGCATTTAAAGATTGTGCTAGTTTGGGTTCATTACTATGATAGCCGACTACCTTTGTGGTAACTAAGTGCACCAGAGTGGACAGGTCATCATTAAACTGATGTGGAAACCGATGCTTTCGGGGACCATTTAAAGTATTCGAATTATGCAAATGTTCAATCATAGATTTAACAATTAGCTCAAATATGAACCAGGAATTTGACATAGCTAAGTCTGCAGCTTTCCCACTAGCAACGACCCAATGCAGGGCCAATTCTTCGTGTAGCAGCCGCACTTGAACATCCCGTCCAGCTATTGAGTGAAGAATATCCATAGACAGTTCTAAAAATGGATGAAATGTTACTTTGTGTTTCTAAAATTGCATTATGTATTTACCTTTGCGGTCCAAACTCCGTCCACTAGTTAATACATTATCGTACAAGCTGTAGGTTTCGCTCAATTGCAAGTCTTCCGTGTTGCTGCGACTGCATGTTAGTCTCTGCTTGCTTTGGAATGGGTGCGGAATTTTACATTGAAACTGCACATATGTTGATAGCAAACTTTGACGTCCATATTGGTCATATTGGTCATCATTAAGTATTGACAAAAGAGAGGATACTAGGCAAAGAACCTCGAAAACCGTAGATCCCAGAGACATTGCCTGGCCACCAACTTTGTGGGTCATTACCAACAATTCGATAAGCTTATCCAAGACCAAAGGTAGATGCCTCACTAATGGCTCCCGATTTGCGTGCTCGATATCCAACAAACATTTCTTTAACTCAGCCTCTATATTGCTTTCGCCGATATGGGATGGTATATTTCGCGTGTCTAAATATTCGCATATTAAGAAAAACCGATCAAGGAACGAGTCCAAAGTATGAACTGCAGTAACTGCTTCCACATTGATAGCAAACACGGCTCTATGATTGTCTAGCCACTTGATTCCAGGCAGATGGACATTCGGAGGAATAAATGAGTAGTTTTCCGGCGGTGATTCTACCATAACAGGAAGATTAAATTCTCCAAACTTAAGTTTCCCATCTTCCAGTAAAGGCAACCATGTGTAGCCAATAGGAGTCTCTACGGACGGCTGCAAGTCCTGTGGCTTCTTTTGGCAGGATACATGGTAAATGGTAAACAATAAATGGTGATGCTGCTTTATCGATGCAGGCAGTGCTATTTTTATCTCATCATAGAACGATGGACATTTGTTGTGATAATTGACAGCCGTAAATGCCTCAGTGGAAAACTTTGGGCAAGACGACTTGCCATAAATGGCATTAACCGCATCTTTAGGAGTTTCGCCAGCCATAAGTTGTACGCGAACAGCAATGTTACGAGCAGAGCCCGCCCGCGAAGAGAAATTGAGCTCTTTTGGCGACACAAAAAGAAGATTGCGATAGGTATAATGTGGATTGTAAATGGCTGATTGTGGAAACTCTAAGATTTCCTTAACTGGGCGAAGGTTTTCGGTACTTTGAGGGTTTATACTCGCAAGCTCTGGTGTTAGTGCGTTCTTGGCTTCCTCGATGCAAGGCGATATTTCCAGTTTAATAGAGCCGGGTATGCATTTTAGCTTTTTCATAACTGAGCTCGGTCTTTTTAACTCTGGTAAAATTTTGTACAAGTCCTCGTCTTTCATTTTATCTGCCTCTTGCTTAAAGAAACTTGGCACTGTGATAGTTATGGGCCGAAAGTTTTCTACAACGTTCGCGAAATCATCTGGCGACCAAGATCGGCGCTTCTCCTTTCGTTCTAGAGAGCCGCGTCGGGTAAGGGTTCCGCTCATATCGTTAGCCTTGCGCCTTAGTTGATCAAAGCTGCTTGTTGAGGACTTGCGGTCCAAACTGTTAGAACTTGGGGCGGTGCCCAGGCCACTTCCTGTTCCATTTCCAAAAGAGTCCCGCTCCGTCGTGCCAGCGTCCTTGCTCTCAAAATTGTCCCCATTAAAAACGTTTGTCAGGTAGATTCCTGTCCATGCAAACGGCATTCGATATTTGCCCAATCGCTCACAGTAGTCCGCAGCGTTGAATTTAACTTTCTCCCGGTACTTATCTTTGTCTTCCTTTAGATACGGCTCGACAGAATTGTTGATGTCACCCTGCAGCACCTTCTCTAGACGAATTACGAGGAACAAATCATTACTTGGATATGATATTTCGAATATGGCCGAGTGGCTCTGGGTACTGATGTCGGCGCACTGGACGTGGCTTGACAACATACGCTTGAGATTATCTGAGTTCATGTCGAAGTAAAAGTTTTCTGATATTTTTTGTCGCTCCTTGGCGTCATAAATGGCCATCGAAGCAAAAATTGGTTCCACTTCAAGCTCAAGACGAAGCTGCAGGCATTTGACCTGAATGCGATGGCCCATATGTTCAACTGGAATCTCAGCGAGCAGCCGACGTTCAATGCTTTCCTCCGGCTCAGATTCCGGGTACAGTGAGAAAAGAGCCACCTGACGATCCTGCTGCCGGCGTGCCTCGTTGGTTTGATCAATATGCTCCGGCGGTACGTTGTCCAGTAAGTTGGGTATCAGTGGATCATTAACTGAGCGTCTAAGATCAAAGCTCGCCCAGGAACCACGGGGTGTCAGAGTGTCTGTACAAGAGCTAACAGAAGCCAAACTAGCAATGGATTGCCTGGAACTTGGAGTGCAGCTCTCGCTTTTATAGGCAAAGGTTTCTTCGAACGACGAGAAATCCTTGTCGATCTCGAACTCTTGCTGGTACGCGGAGGGACTTATGGTTCCACGATCGATACGCTCGCGGATATAACACGAGCTGGAGAGGTGCCGCTGTGCATACTCGACCACTTTCCATGGGCGCGTATAGCAGTTCACACATTCTTGAACGTGTTGGGGCAAATCGGATCTGAAAAGAATAGTGGAATTAGCCGTGAAACAAGCTGGGTAAGTACATACAAATTTTCGCTCGGGACAATGTGATCAACAGTTCGGATCTTCCTGGGAAGGACTTTGACAGTTACATCTCCTTGAGGAAAATCCAATATGTGTTTCAGGGGGTCCCGGTTTATAACATTCATATGTTGGGAAAGAAATTCTTCATAGTCGAGCGGCTCTGTCGGGGAGACCTTTGGGGGAATCAGAACAATTAAAAAGATATACTTGGATTTATAGTGTTCTTACCGTCGAAGCGCATAGAGATGCGTCGATTGTCTTTGATAAATGACAACTGGAAACATTTTTTCGAACATCCGCCGCCGACTGCCTAGGGGTATTGCAAATTGGTATAGACACGATGTTGGGCGTTTCTTTGTTTGGGAATATAATTGCCCTTGATGGCGAACTTACTTTGAAACTTTTTGCACAAACGAACGCTGCGCATTCGACATTTTACGAGTTCCGTGTGTCTAAATTGTTAAATTCTTTTGTAATTAAAAACAAAAAACAAATTATTGTTTACTTGCAGCGCCGTCGATATCCGTACTTATCGATTAATCTCGAACTCACAGAGATGAGCTAAAATTCGATGTACATGAACTGGTTCCCATACCGTGATGATTTTAGCCGATAATGAATCGGAACTAGACCCGGAAAATTCAGATCTTGGAAGTAAATTTTAAATTCTTTTTTTATTGTAACTAGGTGATAAAATAAATAGGTTTTGAACAGCTATTGTCCTAATATACTGAGTCTGAGACTTTCCGGAAGATTTACAAAATTTAATTTAACATTGCGAAAAATGGTCAAAAACAAATGTTTTTCTTTAAAGTCAACTGATTGGGAATTTAATTAAAACATTTTATATTTGGACCATTATTTACATAGTTTCGCGCAAAAAACTGATTATTTTTCGCCAAAAATAACGATCTGGATTTTCGTCAAAAAATATGATTTTTTTAAGTATTCTTTGCTGTACGTTACCAAAAAGGTTCCCAAATCTAAAATAATACCCTGTTTTATACAGCTAATAACCCAATATACTGAACACTATCACTTTTCGGATGATCAAAACAACTTAATATTTGAACCCATTTTTGTATTTTTGATAAGAAATGATTTTTTTTTAAAAATAGCCAAAAATAAAAATTTTTAGGTTTGAATGCCAATCGATTTAAAATTTAATTACGAGCTCAACGAAGTATTTGTTTTAATCAAAAAAATGTTTGTTTTTTTTAGCTGCAATATAAAAATCTGAAAAATTAATAAAGCTACGAAGTCCTACTCTCAACCGCGTATTCGGTGCTCTCTAATGGCACACGCATAATCTTTTTTAAAAGAATCCATTTTGGGGTCTAATGTTTTAAAATTTATCGCTGTTGAAAAGGCTGAACATATGAGAAAGATTTTTTTTTGACAAAATATATCTGGGAAACTAGAAAAAGAAGGTTAGACATTAAATGCTATATTTTTGCATAAATGGACCTATGATTAAACAATCCAGGAACTCTTCAAAAGCGTACACGCTTGGCATTTTATTTCGATTTCCATGCGCTTCCGGCCGAACGACATGTGCCGCAAGTTTTCACTTTCACCCACAAGCAACAGCTGCAGTGGCTTTGGCGGGATTCTTTTTTAGATTTAGAGCAAGCCGCACACATTCCGGCCCCGCCTGAGGATGCGATGTTTTTATGAGCTGCATACCACTATGTTTGTCAGTGGGAGGCTGTTGAAATTTTGACGTCGGTAAAATTAGATAAGGCGATAAATAGCTTTTGATGGCAGTACTTTTGTGAAGCAGGCTAATTGAGTTAATCTACCACAGTGCGCAAGAAGACTTTTTGGATAAAATACTATTAAAATTAAGGTGCATCACAAATTAAGTAATCTGTCTCATGAAATTGTCTCATTATTAATAAAGATTGTGGTGGCGAAATTGTTAATGAATTCTTTAAGCTCATATACCTTTACCCAGCCTTTATCCATTTTTAAACAGACTGGCCGTGCACTGAAAGAAAACTTTACGCAATGGCACGGTAATTTGGAACATAAAAACAAGATACTACACATTAAGTTGACACTCCTAGTTACACTAATCAATTCAATAAAATAAATTCATTAATTATAAAAACATGTGTCATTAGCCAATTGTAGATTTTTTCCTTAAGTGTATTGGTTGGGTATTGTTCTTCGCTTCTGGCCTCATCTGTTCCGACGACAAATTATGACGAACTGTGTGCAATCATTTCCATACATCCTAATATATATGCAGGTACCAGTGGCGGATCCGGGATTTTGTTGTGGGGGGTGATATCAGAACAAATTTTTTGTTGCATACTTTTTGAATACCAATATTCCTTTCATTTGTCACCCGAGTGGGGGGGGTGATATGGGTGATATACCCATATCACCCCCTGTGGATCCGCGCATGGCATGTACTCAGAAGTGCTATCCCCATAATGGCCATCTGCGTTGCCGCCAGATTTGTTTATGTGCTTTTTACCCCAGGGTTGCGCCTTATTGTCGTTAACGTCTTGGGGCATTTAGAGCGATCACATAAATATGAGGTCCGTGTCTTCCAACGCTTCTGAGCATCGAATTGTCCCAACTTATTCATTTCACTTTGGGAATAATTCCGCACTATTGGTTAAAGAAAGAATCCGTGTATAATTTGGCTTAATTAGTTTTTAAGAATCTAAGATTATGTTCAGAGTACCCTAATGGTAACGTACAATTTCGATACAATCATTTGCAGCTGTATCACAATGTTATGTCCACAGGCGACGCCGTCTGGGACGCCTCCGCTCTTTTCGTTTTGAACTTTTGTGCCAGAAACCAAAGACACTTGAGCGACAGATGCCACCATCACCGTCCAAACGTTGCCAAAAAGAATCGGCCGCCGGGTACAAAGTCCAATTAGTGACATTCTGACAAGATGTTGCATAGAGCCTCGCGCCGAGATCGCCACTCTTGTATGTATATATTTTATTCGTACGTACCCGAACAACTTAATGAATCGGTCCGTGGAGCAACGCCAAAATGCTATTCTAATTGTCTACATATTTTTCATGGCTGGCGCCAACTTTCTTCATGTGCAGCGTGGTATTAGCATGTTGATCTGTAACTTGGCGTCCTAGGCGGCAAGGTACCTGGTGTTGATATTTCGTACAATCGTTTTCTCTAAGAGGGGTCTTTAGTGAACAGTAAAATGAGAAAGGGATCGTTCAATGAATATTAAGCGCTGATTATATTTTTCTGAAAAGCAATAGTGACCAGTTATGGTATTGTATTTATGTACGTATACTGAATATACTATATTCACTTTTCAGGTCCCGCATTATTATTTGAACAGATTCTTTAAGCCCAAAACCTTTTCGCGCCTTGCTCTCGCCTATGGAAGTTCGATGGTCTTTATTACACGAACCCGATCAAGATGAAGCTCCATTGGGTTTGTGGAACTATTTTAAGCGCATTTAAGGCCAAGTTTAATTTAACTTCGTATTGCCGAGTAAACTCTGCAAAAATGTGTTAATTTAATTATAAGTTACTATTTATATTCAAAGCTTTGTACTATTTTTAGTATACATTTACGAATAAAACCATATGAATTAACTGTCTAGCACCTTTCGAGGTGTAGCGTTTTTGATTATTTTGCGCAGATCCAGACAGTGTGAAGTAAGTTCAAAATCCCTCACTTGTTCATAAGCAATTGTGAATAATCAGCAACACATTTTTTTGAAAAATGAAGATTTAACTCTTATGTAATTCATTCGGGTTAGCCGGCAAAGGGAAACGATTCTTAACGAACTCAATGGAATTAATAACTAAACTACTTTTTGACTAGCTTGTAAAAAATTATTTGCGATGTATCAGCTGCGTCCGCGTCAATAAGTTGTCCATTTAATTTTTGTAGAAATTTACATCCAATCGTCAGGGTCATTTTACCTGCTGCTTTTACTCCGCTCCACTGAATGAACTTTCCAAAAGCACCTGAGAGGCCCAACCGCACGTTGGAGTTATTAATTTAGGCAGGACAACGACGATCAACAGGCGATGCCCGCCAGCACATCATCAGCGACAGTGGCAGTTGGCCTGCACCTTGCCATGACAAGGTGTCCTCAAAAGAACTCGGCCGGCTGTATGCAGACCACTGAAAATACCGACCGTGCTGGACGGGCAAACATACATATCGACGTGGATACGAGAATAAAAGGTGTAGATATTCGTGTTGGGTTCATGCGGAAAATAACAAATAAAAAAATGGCAATTGGGTACTTGAATTTTGTAACAATTTATGCAAGATTAATATGCGAAGTGTGGTTTTTTATTCTAGCATGGACGATATGTAATGCATTTCTGATTTTAACTATCAATCCGAGATATAGCTTAGTTTTTGTCTCGATTGCATTTCTGATTCCGGAATCGGACGCATAAACTGAGCAACAGATGCCTTCGGCACGCAAATGAAGAATTCAAACCAGTTGCTGCGCCGGCGACAAGTAGAAGTGGCGAATGCGCCAACATTGGCAAATGAGTTGCCAATAGCCCGTGACCATCGCAGTATGCAGTATGCTGTATGGCATGGCATGTGTCAGCATGGACGTAGTGGTGGGGAGCTTTCAGTGCGGGTGCGCCTTCTCCTCGAGAAATGTTTCCGGCTACGCTCATGCGTGTCAACGTCAAGGCGCGACAACTGCAAGCATCTGGTCGGTCAGAAACCAGACACGACCGATGGCTCTGTGGATGGACCTGTGCCGTGCCGTTGGTCGCTATACTTATTTGCATTGCGTTTATGACACTGCAATCGCATAGTCGAGGCCACGGCAACCAGCTGTGCATCTGGCGCCAGCCAAAAATTAACCAAATCGTCTTCTGTCTGGCTCTTTGTGTGTTGACTGCAAAAATGAAAATTTTCGATATAACAAAAGGCAAGTGAACAAAGCAGTTTTATGACAAGGATATTCGACAGTGCCCACTTACACACGGGCAATAGCAGTAAGTGCATTCGAGGGTCGATGCAAAGACAGGTACCGCAAAAACCTTAGATGTTGTCTGGCCTGTGCTACTACGCTACTCACTTTCGCCAGATCCCTAATTACCAGTAACCCATTCAGTTGTCTTAGGGGAAGCCTGCGACTCTCCAATGTATCCGCGGACCTATGCGGAACTCAGCGTGAGTGACACAGGCCCCAAATCCAAGGGTGGTGCAGAGTGCTATCAACGAACTCAAAGCGCATACATAAGTGGGTATAAATAGACACATTTGAGATGCACGACATACCAACATGGCCACATGCTAAGGCATTCTATTAAGTAACTCATTCCCGTACCTTGATTTGGGGCTGCGGCCCACCGGCAACTTGTGCTCAGAGCGATCTCGACTTTCTTATTAACAATTTTCTGCTGCTGCCGTATTGCTTCTGTGTAATTTCACATGCACAGAAGTGTTCGTATTTTTGTGACTTGGGGGCGAACGGTGGCAATCGATGCAGATACGGTCAATGAGAAGGCCAACGCTTTGCTTACATTTTTGCTGATGTGCTTGCGGGTGTTTCCCGTACCAAGAAGCGTGGGAATCGCTACGGTGGGGATGTCTGGAGCCATTAAATGTTCTTGTTCTTCCTTCCTTGCGTGCAAAAACCTTCACAAATTGCGATGTGGGGGTTGTCTGCGATGTGTCTGGCCAGCTATCCTGGTTCTTAACTTTTTGACATTAATAACGTACTTTTTAGTATCTAATTGAGTATCATGGGTATGATTTCTGGCACGCATGTTATTGATTGCCGATGCTCCTGTATAGTTTGGTTTGCGGCTATCACGTTTTCAACCAAGAAATGGTATGCTTTTGGTCCTTATCGTGAATATGCACTGAACATACATACATAGATACAAATTAACATTTCATAGTTTTAATTTTTTGATTGGGGTCTTTGTTTTGCGCTTTGCCTGTAAATCACTATGCACATATTTGCAGTCACAGGTTGATATGCTGTCGGACTTGACCCTATGACAGATGTCTTCACTTCTGTTTGTATGTACATAAAATTTCCCAAATAAATTCCCACGCAATCGCTTGCGCAGTCAGGAGAATGCAAAGACATGTTGTCGCCATTCTGGGCACAACTGGGTGCAAATTTCACACATTTCGAGTTTAAGGATGCGTATGTTTTTCCTATCCTTCTGGTCAGCATATGTGCCATTAGCCGCCGACGGCGCCGTTTCCATGAAAAATTGCAAATCTGGCTGACGCCGCCAAAGGTCACAAGGCACAGAAGACAACAGCATGAGCGTAGCTAAATAAATTTACAAAGGAAAGTCATAAGGCCTTTTCGTTAAAAATAATTCCGCCTTAAAAAAATTAAGTCTCCCTCCGCCACTCACTGAGAAAACATGTGTTAGTACCGACTACCCAAGAGTATTATCCATCGTGGGCCCAGGGAGGTTCCCATGTGTTCTGTATTTGGATCAGATCTTCGTTCCTGCAAATACATTTTTTAAGTTGGGTGCTGTTAGTGTAATCCTTTCACCACCCGCACTTCACAAATTCTACAGATGGGTCGGCTCTGTTATTTGATGGAGGATCTGGATAAGGATAAGCATTTCGGAAATGTGGTAAACAGATTTACGACAATTGGTCCTAGGGACTTCCTGCTGCTATGTACGACGCGTTCGTTTAATTTCTTCACTTCCGATTCTTCACTCACAAATTGGTGAGGTTAATTTGACGATGGATGTGCCATCATTTTGGTGTGGAATACTGCTTAAGTAGGTATATTTTAAAGCTAATAGGTGATACATGTATGCAGCGGCCAAAAATCAAGGCTTTAAGCACTACACACAAAAAAATGTATGGGTTAATCGAACCATTATAACAGTACAACAGCCCCCAACCACAAGAATAAAAAATACTCACAACCGACTATTTTATAGTAGTTTAACTATTAACTAGTACCCAAAGCAAAAACAAAATACACGTTACTATTTATAATAGCAGAATACTTTTTTTATACTTACGTACGTAACTACCCGTATAAGTCAATTTTACCAATCAAATTTGTTTGTGTGTAGGAAGTACCACTTTTAAATGTTGTTATGTTGGGGCGAGTGGGTTATGCAAATCCCATAACCACGTGCCAAGGCCGGTGGTTGGTTGCATTGCATCCCTTAATACTCAACCTAACAAGAGTAAACGTGACGTCACATGCAGATACATGTGAATATTACGGCAACGTTATGTTCGTACGGTAACAATTTGTATTGAGATGATTGTCTAATTTGGTGAAGCACCTGTGACATCTGTACGCATGTTCAAGGAAAGAAAATAAATCCATGACCAGCTGAGACTGACTTTTTTCAAATATTACGTATCAGTTGCTTTTGATTTCTAATAATAAATCTAACCCATAAGTCTGCAATACATAAATAATGTCATGTACAATAAAGGTGCGGAGAAGAAATAGAGAAATCAGATTATCCGAAATAGTATGCTTGCCAAGACGTGGAATATCCAAAAAATAAAAACGCAGGTTTAGCAGAATCGAGGCATTTAGTGTGAAAATTCTTTGAATTTACCACTACCTGACTTCGGTGGGTATTTCCAGAAATTTATCAATCGCCCATGAGTCTGGTCAAACTATTGGCAAGGTCCAGAAATTAGTCTAAGCAGACTGAAAACAATTAGCGATCGAGACGTCCCCTACCCTACGCTGTAACGCCATGCCAAAACTACCAGGTAGAAATACCTGCAAGCGGATATTTTTATACATACATATAAATAAAATTATCATTACCATTACTATTACTAGTGTGCTGGTAAGTCAATACCTTCTTTCTTCTTTAATACATTTTTTTTTATTGCCAGGAATACCTACTAATGTTGAAGCAAAAGTTATTTTGTTACCTCAGTGTTTCGAGCTTCGTACAGAAGCCAAATGAATAACAGCAACTTTAGCTAATTTTTATAAAAAATCTCGGCAAATAATTCCGAAGTAATTCTAGCTGGGGCTTAAGTAAAGAATGGTTTATTTTTAAAGGGACAGATCAAATTTCGCCGACACGTACACGAACCATTTTTGGAAGTCCAGCTTCTTATCCTTGAACTTCCAGCTTGACAAAGGCTTGATCGCGACCTAAGCGACGGTAGCGGAGACTGTTCAGGTTGCTATACCGGGGATGTGAAGCCTGAGCCTGTCCAATCGAAGAAAACAGGTTAGCCTGCAGCCCAATCGCATTCTTATAAAGCAGAACAAGTCTCTAAAAAAACGAAAGTCATCATTCAAAAAGCATTTCGCGCGACAGACACAAACTCGTGCCCAGCGTACATCTGCTGAGAGTATCAGACAGCCAGACGAAAAGATCCCTAACGATGTTAGTGGTACTGCCTCTTGTATTTCAGCGGCAAGGTTTTTGTTGTGCGGCGAACGAAAGAATGATCTGCAAAATAAAAACTTTTTCCTAGAATTGACCTTTTTATATCCAAAACGAATAGAGGTATCCATACAGGCAATACAAATATTAGCAGAAATGGATAAACTAAAAGTCTAGATATGTTTGGATTGAATGATCCAAATTAATAATGATGAATCCATTACCTTGTATACTGATCCAAATATAAACATAACAATGAATTAAATTACTCTTTAGCCAATTAGAAAAATGAAGTAATTTAAAAATTTTGCCAAACTTTTGCCATGTTTAAAAAAAATTATATTGTGTAACGCCTTCTTTAAAAGGTTTAAGATACTCGTATGTCTAAATATTTATGATCCTTAGCTGATGCCCAATACGTCATAGTAATCATAAGCCATGTCAAAAACAGATGATAGACGTGTGCTGAAATCAAAATGACGCATACGCCACCAACTGTGCAAAAGCGATGCTATACAGGAAAAACGAAACTCTTTTTATAAAATCCTTATGCAACAGACCATTCAACCTTATTCAATTCGATCAAATTTGAGCCTTTTTGTATTTGAACGAGATATTTAAACAAGATATCCAACATATTTGCAATACCAGTTTATCTAAAGTCAAACATGTTGGAAAGGATTAACCAGACATCTTTGATACGATTCTTAAAAATGTGGTGTTTGCAATTAACAGCAATACCTTTAGCAACACTATCCGCAATACCATATCAGGTTAACATGTAAAATGTGGAAATGCTAAATCGCAAGCGAAGATTTTCATTCATAAAACTAATGATGAGATAGTCAAACATGCTCGACAGCGAACGCATTCAAACAACTGTTGTCGTAGCAGAACAGTGTTGACAAGTTTTGCTTCCAAATTATATTTGGGCCGAGGTTGACATTTAAAAACTTTTTTTTTTAATTTATTCAAAAGCATTCTTTGTGTTTTTTGTGGGGTCAGTTTTTTGTTGTTGTAGTATTATATATTTGGACACTAGTCAACATTTGGAGAATCGAAAATTTGGGTTTTAAACAACTTTTTCTCTAAAGTAAATTTGTATAACTAAATTAAAAGCAGAACAGCATAAAATGCATAGTTGAATATAGCCAAAAAACCATCAAAAATCTACAAAATTCCGGATGTCGACCTATAAAATAGCTGAACTAGCAACACTGGCGACCAAACGCTGTTCGACCGCGTGCTGCTTTTAGCATGAAGCCGGCCGCTGGCATAGGCACTTTCAATACGCAAGATACTTTCAATCCGTCAGATACTTTCGTTGTGAACGGTCGTGCTCCGGTCGGACAAATTTACAAATAATCGTGAAAATTTAAAAACCAACAAGAAAATTCTTACAAGTTAACGATTGTGCCGAAGTTTATATACGTTTAAATCGTATTTTTAAATAAAATAAAAGTGGTTACCAAAAGAATCCCCACAACTAATAGTTTCCGTCGACATCAAACCAATCTTTGCAAATAAAATTTCTAAAACTTACGGCAAAGCATTGTTAAAAGCCAATTTTGGATTACGCGCTCCCTTCTCGAAGGTCTTGGATTTCCGCCAGTGCGACTATGGCGAATACCCATCCAGAAAAACTTTACCTGCAACTAAGCGCATCGGAATTAGCGGCAATTATTATGAAAGGTGAGTGAAATGAACGCGCAAAAGACAATGCCACCTGTTGCCTGCAAAATATGCAGCGCCAGCATTTAAATATTGGCAAATATTTGCCGTCGTTTTAATGTTATCATGCCCCCTAAATAAATTCTACTAGCTAAAGAGCGAGATAAGCTATATTATATTTGAAACTTTAAAAAGGATGAGTTTTGCCAAGAAAGGCTACTTTTTTACCAGGGACATGTAGCAAAACAGACTCGCTGAACGTAACTAGTGACAAATAATTTTAATAGACGGAGATGCTGTCCTGAGGATTTAAAGCCCGCACCGACTCAGACGATGCAGCATAATCATAAAAATAGCTGTCTTTTGAGGGTGGCAATTTAGATACAGACAGATACGTAAACAACGCCAACTATTTGTCGCCACCGTACTTCAGCTTTGGAATTGTGGCGCATATGTCAGCCAGGCACTTTCCGCGCTATAGCGAAAATGGGACGACGATGTCGCCAGACATATTGGCAATTTGTCTGTTTGTGAAGCTGGAGTGCCAGTTGGCCTCGGCAATGTGTATCCTTTTTCACCACCGCCTGCTTACTGTAAAAGCGTTCGAGGGAAGATCTTAGTTCCAACCCACGTTTATCTGTTGGAACTGCTGCCTTCATTATTTTATTCAGCAGGGTCTGTTATATTTTATACTTTTCGTGTCCATGTTATTTTATGTATTGTCAATCCCTTTCGGTACGATTATGTTGACCATTTAGTAAAAGTCAATTACCGTACCAACTATTTTGGAAGCTTAACAAGACTATTTCTCTTATTAAGGGAAACCTAAATGGGTAGCCGATTGAAATGGGGTACAAGTACAACATTTTATTGACCACGTACAAGGATCCTTGACCAAGTGTGCTGACGTACTGCATCATCTGGTTCTGTTGTTGCGATTCATTCATAAAAGTGATGCGTCATTTTACTACAATATACACCATATAGTCGCTTTAACATACTTACATTTATGTACGTACGAGTATATGCACATGTTTTGATAAGAAGAGGCTTCCCACACAGGGAACGTTTCCCAGTGGACCGACCGCCAGCCAAAAGCCGCCTATGATGATAACCTTTCGGTGACTCTTGGCGTGAATATGGGATTTTCTGATGCCTCTGACAGTTAATGTCTGCCGTTTTTAAGTAGGTTTTAGCTGATTTTCACAGGAGGGCATTCATTCTTGGAATAAAAGGCAAATTACGGGAAAACCGTTGCTAATTTCAAAGCAGAACTTTCAAGATTGGATTCAAGACCTTAAGACGGATCAGATGCATTAAAGTAAA
This sequence comes from Drosophila lutescens, assembly GCA_037075285.1. Classification (NCBI taxonomy): domain Eukaryota; kingdom Metazoa; phylum Arthropoda; class Insecta; order Diptera; family Drosophilidae; genus Drosophila; species Drosophila lutescens. The sequence continues at coordinate 1,195,467 of JBAMCF010000324.1, forward strand.
ATGACTTTTGAGCCTCGTAAAAGGTAGAAAAAGAACATATAAGATTTATATGTGAAACCTATCCAGAATGTACACCCATTTGCCGGGGGAAAAATGTGAGCATTAATTTGGGGTTCTAACTTGTATCATTCATGCATGAGAGGTCTGGCTCGAAAAATTAGAATATAATAGTATTGGAACTATGTATTTGGAAATTTCTAAAACGGTAACAATGTATCCGTCTTGCACAGGTGTTTTGGCTCAGACGATGCCAGTGATGACGACGGTTTGATAGTAAACATTTGTCTAAATATAAATTATAGTGCTGAATATAAAAACCGTTCAAGACAAGGAATGGAGCTGGAGCTATAACACTGCTGTTATTTGGACAGCCTGATTTCTTGGCCGCAATGTCAGTCAGTTGCTTTGAATTTGGTTTCGTTGTTTATCTGTCTAAAATTAGAAGAGATAGCTGAATATTGTGCTTATAAATAGTTGAGTAAACATGCAAAAAGCATACCTTCCGTAAAATGTGTATTATTTGAATGTCCGTACCGGCTCAGATAAGCGAGAAACAAATTTACCTATGCCATTTGTGTATAAAGGTGCAAATAGGCTTCAGTACGTGTGTGGGAGCAAAGTGTGGTAATGATATTTAAACTCAATAATAAATAATTATTGTATGCTTGTCGGCAATCGTAAATATGAATATGAATTGACAGATGTTTCAGTCGAGCACTAGTACGGGTACATTCTGAATTGCGAAGCGGAAAAGCACACAATTAAGTTTGGTGAATCGACAGCTGCTGCTGTAATTAGCTGTTGAACACTTTTATTTTTTACTCTTTAACATATCGAAGTTTATAAGTACATACAAATATCCTGGCAAATTCTACTAACTTTTATTTAGCTCGCGCACTTGAAGTTGTAATCGCGAACAAGACACTCATGTATGTATGTGTGCATGTTCGCTTATTTGTTTTGTGATTTTATAAATTGCTAAGCGGGTTGTTGGCTCCTGATGCAGTGGCTGCCTGCTGCTGAACTTGAACTGACTTTATTCACCAGACGCGAAATAAATTACTTTTAACAAGTAAGCTGCGTTTAAACACTTTAATACCTGTGGAGGTCAGTGGTAAATTCACGGGGCTGGAAACAGGTTTCATTTTCGTGATCAATGCATAATTTCACTTTACATTGTCGTCTTCATTCTCATGTACTTGACGATTTAAATTGATTAATTAGATACCCTGGGGTAACAGGACAATTTTTACTATGAACATTTTAGGCGAGGAAATAGCAATAGATTTACATTCGCCAAAACAACGTCAATCCATTTTGGATTCCAACAGCTTGTAATCAAAAATAATAGTTTGTGATTTAGTAGTTATTGAAATTTGAAAAGCCAAAGGGGTGTCGCACAAAGGCAGTCCAAGCCCTATTCGGCGAGTCTGTTCCGCGAAAACGGGGGTTTTTTTTAATTTGCTAATACAAAAAGCCAAGCATTAGTAACCGGTTCGGTTCGATATACATACGTCACAGATAGAAGACACTAACTCTTTAATTTTTTGGTATTTTTAGATTCACCCAATTCCAACGACCGTGATGCGGGTTTTTGTTCCGCCAGTTCGGAAAGCGAAGGCGGAGACGACCTGGCCGTCGAGCACGCGCGCAGTGGCAGTCCCAACATCGCACCAAAAGGAACAGACGACTCGACGGACACCAAGCCAATAGCACTAATCCGCAACAAACGCAAGAGTACGGAACCCTCGAAGGTTGTGGGCCTGGCGACTCCCACGTCTGCCTCCATGTCTGGTCCTCCGGCCAATACGAGTTTGAATGCGACAGGTCCGCTGAAAAAACGTATTCGCTACACCTCCTCTGCCGATTCGGCGGTAGTGCTGACACCTCCAGCCATAGAGTCTCCACCACCCATCACTTGTTTGCCTTCCACGTTGAGCTCGGAGCACGAAATTATGCCGAATCCGGCTCACATCTTTGTCCGCCACCCAGGAGTCACTACCCTTCACCGACCGTTTGCTCCTGCCCATCCAGAACAGCTAGAACCCCTCGCACTAGTGACCAAGAAGAAGGAATGCGTCGACAGCAGCGCGTCGCCTAAAACGGCGACGTACTCCACTCTACTGAATGGAAAGCAGCCATCTACCAAAAAGACATTGCAGAAAAAGGCGCCAAAGGTATCAACGTCATCTACTCTGCTGGACGCGAGTCTCAGCGATGAGGATCTGTGCAAGCCGGGAAATCTGGCATCCGACATGTCGCGACCTCACCAGCACCAGCGCAATTACAAGAATATGACGAGGGAGCGCCGCATCGAGGCAAACGCCCGTGAGAGGACTCGGGTCCACACCATTTCCGCCGCCTATGAGACGCTCCGCCAAGCGGTTCCAGCCTATGCCAGCACTCAAAAACTCTCCAAGCTTTCCGTGCTGCGGGTTGCCTGTTCCTATATACTGACGTTGAGCAGAATGGCTGGCGAGGACTACAGCGCCGATCAATCGGAGCCATCCATTGCCGAGTGCTTGGAAGCTGTAACATCTACCATTCAAACCGAGGGAAAGGTGAAGCGGAAGAAGGACGAGTGATCTGTCTATTTTGGTCGAGAAAGACATTTTTTTAAGACTTCTAATGTGACTGATTACTGTTACTGTTACAAATAATCAAGTGTGCTTGAGCTTAGGCTAATCCTGCATACAGCATTCCTACCCACACGCTCTGAGTCTTAAGCATAGTTGAGGTCACAAGTGGCCAAATAGCTTTAAAAGTTTCCAAGGCTTTGTTTAGTTATACAAATCAGATAAGTTTTAAGTAGAGGGGAAATCGATAATGCGCGAAATAAACTTTTTGAGTATGCATGCATACATATTGTACTATATAATGATATTTTAAGAATTAAGTACCAGCGATGTGATCCTAATTTAAAATCGCTTTTTACTGAAACATGTTAGCCAGTACAAATAGTCAACACCAACACATTGAAAAGACAATAATCGTTATCTTTAACCTTAAATGACAATAAGTAAAATTATTATATATACCTGAAACTGTTTCATAAAGATTTTTGTTTCAAACAGGACTCTTATTTTAATATTCATGCAGTTACATAAGCAAATATACACTTTAAGAGAAACTTTGCCAAAATGGATTTATTTCACTATACATTTTAAATAGTTTAGAATTGATTATGAATAAATAAATATATTTTTACAAGCACCTCTAACAAAACACTATACCGTTTTTACAAGCAATAAACTAAAAATGTGTTTATTTTTTAAAGAGAGTGAATATGAATGAGGACAAATTTGAAGTAAAAAAAATGTTTTTATTTTCTTATGCTGCTAAGCGGGTTCCATCTACAAAATTAATTGAAAACCTGAAAAATTTCAGTCTGTGTAAATAACTATAGTCTTTTACTCTTAAATTGTAATCTCATCGTTTAAAAAAAATAGATATATGTATACATACGCGTAAGTGCCATAAAAGCAGAAAATATACAAATCTGACTGTCCAAAAAATGTTTTTTTATATCGGGTTCGGACCTAAGGTGGTCGCCAAAGACAGGTGGTGTTTGGGGTTGACGTTTAGTCATTAGTCACCTGGGTGCGAGTGCACTGAATATTGCAAACAAGCACGAAAACTAAATACAGGTGACGGCGTTAAGGGGTACTTTATGTCTGTACGCTAAATAATCTTATCGTTCGCAACAAGCTATTTGGTGGTATTATAACTCAACAGGTGCGCAAAGAACGGCAGGCGATCGATTCAAGTACACCTGAACGCATCCACGTTATCATAAACGCGTTTTGGCACACTATAGTCCCCTTATCAGGTTCAGAAATATATTTGTCAGCTTATCTAGCAGGCACAAAGTTTACCGATATAACAGTTAACATAGTGCATGAGCACCCATGACGTATCCGAATCAACACAATACTTTTAGTTATGCAAATGACTAAAAAAGTGCCTGCATCTAGTTGACCCAGTGTAATACCCAGCACAAATTACATCAGCCTAGAATCCTATAGAAAACAGGTTAATATGAGCAATTTCTGATCAGCATATAATGACTTAAGCATAGGCGTTATTCAACAAGAACCAGGTGCTTGAGCGTGCACTTGTTTTTATAAACCTATTCAACGTACTTGCATATCCATATTTATATGGACCTGAAACAGTTGTTTATTTCTAAAACGACTTTATAATTATATCAATAGTCTTATCAACTATATATTTTGAAAATGTCAGGTAATAAAAACACATAATTAAATGGATTTTGTGCCAATCATTCAGTTATGGAGAACATGATTCAGCAAATCCAGATTTATAAGAGGAGGAGCTATTAACCTATCTCCAGCAAAATCATCAAAATGTATATACATTCAGTGGAGCATCAAGATGCAAAGAATTTGTCATCGATATTATCGATGCGAAAGGAACTTTCAGAGGAGGAATTCTCGTTAGCTGTGTTTTTAGATGGGACTTTTTTACACTAAACAGACTCGGTTAGTCCGTTGGAACTAATAACAATTGATCAGTAATAAAAACAATATATACTTCGATTTATAATTATATTGAATTATATATTAATATATAATATTTCACATTAAAGATTTCCGTTAACTTTCGATTCATTTGAATTTTCACAAAGAACTTGGATTAAGCTGACGTAATTACCGGAGTATATTACAGACCCGACAATTAAGAGATATACTCGTATATCCTCTACTTTGCTTTTGTCAATGAATTATAATTTCTAGATTAATGGGAAAGGTTCAATAAATAAACCAAATAAATATTTTCTTTAATTGAAAAGTTCTTGTTTTGCCCAACCTGCAAAATTGGAAGGTTCACTGAACTATTGTTGCTATTGGTTGTAATGCTTTTTTTCAAATCGTCTCCCGGGGTATAAAAATAAATAAAGTTACTCACTTGAACTGGCTTTTCCAAATGTTCCACATGAATTTAGATTTGGTCAAAAAATTTAGACTGAAATCTTTGAAAAGGGTTCGAAGCAAAGTAATGGTACACATCATCCAAAGATAATCAAAAAATAATTAAATAAATTTTGGGTCGCATATAAAATAAGTCCAGTCTAATTTATATTCTGCCAATGCACCGATTGCGTCCCAAGAGCACAGACTTCAAAAAACAGAGAAGAATTCGATCTTTCTAAAGCCATGTTTGCATACCCTTTTTGAAATATATTATTTCAAAATGTTTTTCATTAATATTCCCATTTAAAAATTGTAAGCTTATTTCGTTTTATATTTTTAATTGATTCTTAAAAAACATGTACGAAATAATTTGTATGCTTTTTTCTGTAAGAATACTAAACAATTACCTTTTCGGAGATGAATCGTCTGGCTAACATTAAGGTACTGTCAAAAGTCGTAGGGCATGCAGGACACTGACTGAACGCACAGCGCTGTCCATTGATATTAATAAGACTTATTCTTGGAACTCTTTTTTTTGCTGGCACAATGGCAACATTAAAAAGTTGTCCCAGTATTTGAGCTCAAGCCGAGCTTAAGCCTGTGGTTTTTTGACGACTCGTTTGGCAGGCGCTCAGAGATCGTAAGGTTCAGCGTTTTGGTAGTCGAAAAACATGAAGGAATTAAACATCTGTTACCAGCTGGTATAGGAATAGGGGTGCTTAGCCTAATCTTACTTCTGGTGCCAAAGTAAAAATTAGCATTTGTGTAAACAATAAAAATTAAGTAAACTATGGTACGCCGGTGCATCACATGTCGTGACGAGATGTTGTTTTAGTCGAAGCAAACTGAGAAATTGTTGCGCAAATATTGGCTTTAATATCGTCTAAAAATACCACATCCAATTGTAGTTGCAGCTTTAAGTTATAGCAGACGTCAAATATTGTCGCACCTGTCACAGGTGTGGGCAACGTCTATTTCGGGGCAGTTGCCAGTTGCGCGTGTGCCTCCCAACGTTTTGGTGCGAGGGTGAGCCAAACAACTACGTATCGTCTTGGCATCACATGCTGAGCGAACAAGCGTGATCTTTTCATTAAATATGCGTAAAAATTAGCACGACCGATGCTGCATGGACTACTTTGATAATTAACCAAAAAGGTACTACTCGTTATAAAGGTGAGACTAAAAATAGAAGCCGGCTGGCTTATTGTTTACATGCTAAATCGCTTGGTTTTAGCTTTTTGTGGATTGTGGCTATTTTAAGCTCTTCCCATTTGGGAAATAAAGTTGTACTTTCTGCAGTAGACATTGATCTTACTAGGAAATTCTACATCGTTGTTGTAGATTGTAAGAGGGTAAATTTTACTTGTGAACAGTTGTTAGAAAAGAAAGTTTTGACAATGGTAATCAGGGTCTGAAGCCAAGACAATCGTTTGCTCTTAATATTTACAGATTAAATAGCACCCAGATAGCTACTTTATTAAGATAAATTATACTAAACGCATTAGATAATTTAGAGGGTTGATTTCTAAGAAAGTTTGTATACATTTGGCGACATTTAGATAGAAATGCAAAATACTTAGTGCTGCGCGAAAAGTGTGAGATTGAGAAAAAATGTGCGACTTTGTGTGTGTGTGAACGTCGGGCACACACGCGCACACGATTGGTTGGCGCCTAGATTGCAAGGCACAAGTAACAATTTTAAAATAAAACAAGAGAGAACGCTATAGTCGGGTTGGTGTCCCGACTATCTAATACCCGTCACTCAGCTAAAGGGAGTGCGAACGCTGTACTCGGGTTGGTGTCCCGACTATCTATTGGGGCTAAAGGGAGTGCGAGGGAGATAGATATATAAACAATTTTGATTGCGTATAACTTTTTAATGAATGGTCCGATTTGAAAAATGTCTTCTACATTTCGATATGTATTAATAAACACTATAAAATTGCGTTTATATATTTTTAAAATCTTAAAAGATGTGGCCTCCAGACACATTTGAAAATCGTTTATGGCGATTGTGGGCGTTAGGGGGGGCGTGGCACCTCGATGAAACAAACTTGCGCTGCGTAGGAAGCCCAAGAATATGTGTGTGAAATCTCAACCTTCTAGCTTTTATAGTTTCCGAGATCTCAGCGTTCATACAGACAGACAGACGGACAGACAGACGGACAGACAGACGGACAGACGGACATGGCTAGATCGACTCGGCTAGTGATCCTGATCAAGAATATATATACTTTATGGGGTCGGAAACGCTTCCTTCTAGCTGTTACATACTTTTGCACGAATACAATATACCCTTTTACTCTACGAGTAACGGGTATAACCAGACTGTCAGTGGCAGTGCCATGTTGACCAAGCAAAAAAAAAAAAATAAAGGAAAGAAAGGAAAGCTATTAGGCGACACGGCGCGACAGACACTCTTTATTGCATGCCAAAAGTATGTCTAGCAATTGTCGAGTAAAATATTTAAAATAAAATCTTTCATTTGAATAACATGCATATGTACCAAGAACTCGACTCATAAATTCTTAAGAACATATTAATGCATCTGATTAAATCAAGCGGTGCTTGCACTAATTACAGTTGATCTGCCACGAGGTGTAACTCACCTACATGTATTCGCGTAGAATTTGTAGAAATATGACCCAATTGCCGCTGACTAATTATTGCCCGCATGCTCCTCACGGCACTCCACTGACTACGGCGGCCAATTATCACGTAATTTGCTATAACTTAAGATCAGCCGCCTGTCTGCGATTGTTTGTTGTTATTTTGAGTGCGTAATTGACGTGGTAGACAAGAATTTAAATTGACAGATAGACGGTGTGCAAGGCGGAGTGCGCAGACGCACAAGCAAAAGTACCACGAGTTGGTGGTGTTCTTGGCGTCAAGTCAATCTTGCAATGCGTAAATGTCACTTGGCGCCGAGCTTCGGAATCCTTTCTTGATATCTAATAAACACTGAATCGTTTAAATTTGAAAACTATTTATGATTAGAGATATATGGCGAAAGATACGTCTTTACGGTTAGCCGCAATTTGTATTTTAAACTTAATAAAAAGAAATATGTGTGGGGGCGTTGACCAATCACAAATTAAACGAGACAAAAAATGGCTTGTTAAAAACATAGGGCTTCCATTATATAAAGCGTTTCTGTCTTGATTTCGATACCCGATTGCGTGAGAGAATTTTGAAAGGAATTAAACTGTTCTACATACGAATACATTTTTTAATGTTTAATTCGATTCGAACACGAAACATCAAAGGATGACTACCCTGGATTGGTGGTATAATTAAATGTTAAACATTTTATTCTTGGAACCCCAAGGGGCAAAGAAAGCCAAAGAGGTGAAGCAAAACTGCTCTTCTATATCCCAAAAGTTTAGTAATTATTTCATCTGTAGGGTTGTGAGTATTGAAACGGCTCTAATAATTGCGACATTTACCTAACGCATCAGTCTTTTCCTTTGATCCGGTTAGTTAAGTTCAAATGAGTGCAAATGACACATTACCGTATTCCTGTATAAGCAATATGACGCCGTCTATTTGCACAATTTTACATTGTATGTATTTCAACTGCTACCATCTGTGTCCTCTTTCATTGCATTGCCCTCGCCAAATCCACACCATGCCAGTAATCCAATCCCCAGCATGGACATGCGCATAGAGTTGGCGCCAGTATGTCCATACGTCTACGCAATGTGCCCTGCTGGACCAACCCATAAGCCCACTCCCACTTGTCTGACTGTTCTTGCCAAATGTGCCACACTAAGAGGAGAATCTGTATATATTTCCGAGCAGAGACACAACTGCGCTTCACGAGATTTAATGGATATACATATATACATACGTATAGGGGATAGGTCTGCCAGTTGAGACACAAATTTCTTCCCTGCCTTTTATATTTTTTTCTATTAAAAAAACATAAATCGCAGTTTTTTTAAGGCAGTACTAAAAAAATGGTCAGCATTGAAAGTATGGCTAGCTGTTTAGTTTCGAATTTAAACAGTTCTCAATATTCAGTAGTTCTTGGCTGTCTGGCACCAATTAAATTACTGAAATTTTGGTATTTCAATGAGCTCCGAAAACCTAAAGACGTTCTTTATAAAACAAAAAGTAGCAAAGAACCAGACGCCGACGCCGCCGGCTGCTAGTGGACGGCATGGCAACGGCAACACCGAAAAAGGATGCGAAGGAACGATGTGTCCAACTACCATATAAAAATATGCAATCAAACGAGTGTAAGATTGATCTCGGGCGATATTCTGAGAAATCGAGAGCCGGTGCTCCAGTCTGATCGCTGGTCCCTTAGTTGGAGGAGCACACATTCAAACATGCCGGTATAAATACAACATTTTTAAAGCAGGAACGAGGGGTCTAAATGTCTGTTTGGAAAAATAACCAGCATCTTGCCATTTTGTGGATTTATCGGTGACAGCAATGGGCAAGGACAGTCTTGGTGAGACTTAAATGTAAATAAATATTTAAATATTACAAAATTATTTGTTAAAATTACCTAAAATAATAAATAAATAGTTTAACGAAAACCCTTTAAAAGTTGTCTATGCTAAAACTTGTTTATAACTATTTTTAACTTTACGTACTTATTATTATAAATAAATTCTGTCCCAAGGCAGTACTTCCAATCTTGAGGTGTCCTCGCTAATCCGAGGTCCGCATAAATGGCTACTGTCATTTCCTTGGTATGTAATTGATTTCGACAGTCCGAACTCGCATTGACACTGCCGTCCGACCAGTAAGTGTGAATCCACGGGATTAGCACATACACATGATAATAAACACAATGCACTGCAAACCGGGCAAAAAGTGATTGATTTCGCGGACTTTTTTTCGAATGGCGTCGTCGGCAGTCCAAGTTCCATACAAATGTCCACGCACCAATTTTTCGATAACTTCGTTTTTGGACTGTTTGCAATTCGGCCTGCAAGGCAACGAGCATTTCGCTGGATGCTTACGTCGAATACGAAACGGGTTGCATTCCGTTGACCATTTCAAACAATTGGCAGTGGCAGCTGCTGTGGCAAGCCCAAAGGCACAGGAGCAACAAGGGGAAGCAAGAGAAACAGAGGACAAAACCTCAATTGAGGTTTAATTTAGAATGTACCCAGTGCTACCGCACTGCGGAGCCATTGATTGCACAGTGTTCTGTGTGACACGAGAACACATTCGGAATATTGATAAGTTTTACTCATTTTGCGCCTGCCTGGCTAATCGGCGCAGACCGGCGAGGACAACATCATGTTGTAAATTGGTGCGAATGCATTTGTTACCATTTATTTCTCAGCTCAGCACTGACCGCCTGCCCAAATTTGTGTTATTTGATTGGTCTTGCTTGGTCAGAAGCTTTTCAATCAGATTGCAAGTTCTTAACCCAAGAGCGTAGCCAGAATTTTATCAGAGGAGTCAGGGGTTGGGAATGTCCATCAAAAGAAGTGGAAAGTCCTAAATCTATTTTTAAAATTAAAAAACCATTGCAAAATGGAGTACATATTATTTGATTAAAGCTAAATTAAATGTTGAATACTGTAAGGAATACTTATATTTTATAAGTTAAAATATTACAACCACATGAACGAATAATCAACCTATTCATACTTATTTCGATGCATTGTTAATCATATTAATAACGGAATCTCGGCTGACAAATTAAAACATTAAACTTCTTTGACGAAGTTTGATCAAATGAAAGGGATGCCAATCACGTTGATTGATGTTTCAAAATGTCCCAAACAATCAATGCCTAGTGGTTAATAAAATATTAAATTATTAAAGGACAAGTAGCTGGGTAACCGATAGCAAAAAGGAATGACAGCGATCAGAATTATAGAATGTGTTCTGTTTTGCAATTTTAAATTATCGTTAGAGTTATAGAGTATATTGTATTCGTTGGAAAGTATTGAAAGAAGCGTAGGGGCGATCTGATCGCTGTCATTCCATTTTGCTATCGGAAAGAAGCGTTTCCGATCCTATGAAGTCGTGCTGATCTAGTCATGTTCGCCTTTATCCACCGTGAAATAGATTATTAGAGAACTTTAATCACAAACTCTTATAATATGCCACTTTCAAAGCGGGAAAACTGGAACATAAAAATGGGTTACAAAATGTACTGTTGTTTAACAGAATCTAGAGATGAGTTTTTGGGTTCCCACTCTGCCAACTTGGCAGTGCCAACCATTATGAAATACGTAAAAACCGCAAATTCGAATTATGTGTTATATATCTGTAATCCACTTCATTAGCAAAATGGTCCAAGGCATGCGTGACACGTACAAACTTGAACAATAAATAATATTTTTTTCTTGGCAGACGCTTTTCTACTTCCTTCGGCAAGCCTTGGGAAATATTTGCAGACCGACGTTTTCGGCTTGGCTTACTTTGCCGCTTTTTGCTGGCCATGACAAAACAATGTCAACTGTCTTGAGAAACACATGTAGACATAAACGTCAATTCAGGACAGCCTTTCCAGTGACGACTCTGGCAGCCTGGCCATGCGCAGTGTCCTTAATCGATTATCATTTTTAATAATCAATTTCCGAGGCCCTTCAAGCCGCCTGGACCGGTGGACTAGCTGGATGAAGCGGAGGCTGCTTTTGCTATCCGTGCTGCTTATGGGCAGACGATCACTTGACGTCGACAGCACATTGACATTTATGAGCTGAAGCGCTGCGAGGTGCCCTAGGCCTTAACTCCAGGGCGCATAGTTATTTTAATTGCAGAATACTCAATGCCTCCATATGTGTTTGGTAAAGATGAAATCTAAAATATACGTTTGGGTACTATAAAAGTCTTTCATTTTGTCTTGGCCAACAATACTGGATGTAAAAAGGGATGCAGTAGCTCAGACGTGGTTCTTATAAATTTGTAAAACAAGTCTTTCGACAGCTTTGATTTCTGAATATTGGCTTATTAATTGATCTACGCAGAAAGGATGTCACTGCTATAATTATATTTCAAGTTGCGGGATCTCTGTGCGCTTCCAGGCTTTTATAGCACGTTCCATATTCGTACGCACTTAAAAAAAAGGTAAAATTATGAGCCGAAGAATAAAGATGGCGAAATGTATAATTACCACGAGGCGTTTTAATAATATTGCTGCCCTCGACGACTACTTCCCAAAGCCTAATGTCTCCACGGATATTCACAATATCTACACACTCTGGCTTCATTTGATACTTGAAATGAAACAATGACCTGTTGTTTACAAAGAGTTCGTAATAGCTATCTCGACAGACAATTACTATGACAAAGGCGCCGCCTGGTCTAAGACTTGTATTAAGGCGCGACACTGTACAGTGCACCCACTCACCATTTAAATAGGCACGTCGAGTAATTATAGCCTTACCGACTTTGTCATTTCTACTTCGCAAGAAGCATGGGCTAAAATAGAACGATACTGTGGGCTGGGGCCAAATTTCCTGTCCTTTCTGGAACGCTATACTGAATCTTTGGGGCATTAAACATACGCGACCTTCGATTCGAAGCGCACGTCCTTCGATGAGGGCCTCATCTTCCAAGAGCTTTCCATAAAAGGGAAGTGGAAGACTCGGCTGGTACAGGTACTTTTTCGATGACATCTTTGCCAGAGAAGATAAGACCTTCCATTCAGTTTCCAGGTGCTCGTCATCCCGGAAATCTCTTGATAAATGTTTAATGGCTCGAGGCAATGAATGGGTTAGACGTATAGGGTACTCGGAAACATAGTATGTATCGATTACTATATCAGAGACATCTCCAAGTACGTCCACAGCTTCCAACCATCGATATGGCATACGGTGAATATATTTAGCAAAGTGATATCCATTCACTGAAACTAAAAAGCACTCCTCAGTTAGTAATATTTGCATCCAAAATGACTTTCCGCGGGTTAGCTGGAAGCTTAGATAGGATGAGTTCTCCTCCGGTCCCCACATTCCCTTAAGGCGCGAGTTGCGCGTAATGTAGTTTTGAGGAAGGCGTGATCCTATTTGCAACAGCACATCGCAGTCGTCGCATATTTCACTTCCCTGTTTTGTGAGAAAGTCTATAGCAAAATGCTCACATGCATTTAGAATCATTCCGTGAAAGACGAAGCACAGCCCCGGCCTTGGACATTGGATCACTTTAAAGTGTTTGCGTCGATGTGCCGCTGAGCGCTCTTCATAGAACAACGACATAGCATCCATAACCCGCCTTAGAGCTACAGTGCCAGCACCTGGATAAACGCTCAGAGGCTTAATCATATTCAACGATTATGAGTAATTGCGGAAGGGCAACTCGAGGAATTTTTGTTGTAAAAGATAGTAATAAAATAGAAAAAGGATAACATACAGATTTTGACGTAACAGTAAACGACACCGTGACAAAATAAATATGCTGAATGCGCTGTTTATAAGAAAGGAGGAAAACGCACATCTAGAATTGAATAATAATACACATTTATCTTACAATAATATAAATCGGGTTATAACCCGTAACTTTAATGGTTAAAAAAATATTACATTATTTAAAAATTATGAAAAACAGCAGCCTATCACTTAATTATTGTCACTTAATTACTGAGAAAACAAGAACAAGGAAATAAAACCATTTACGCTGGTTGCTGAAGCCTAGCCACAGATAACTAATATTCATCTGTATACAAAGGGTTGTGATAGACGCGTACATCCTTGCCTTTAATAAGGGGATTTAGTTCCAGCGTTACATTCCACAGTTTAACATCTCCTTGTATGTATACGGTATCAACCAACGCAGGGCTGACCTTATACTTAAAATCTGTCATAAATTGCCGATTCACATAAACCTCATAAGAGGTTTTGGTACATACAATGACCAAACTGAAAGTTCGGCCAGGACGGAAGTTTGTGTCAAACTCCGAACGTTCCTCTTCCGCCCAAGCTCCGTTTAACCAGGCATTACGACACACCACTGCCTTTCCTATGGCGCCGCTGCTTGCTTTTGAAAAGCGTGGATTTAAGTGGAATGCTACGACTGGATGGGGCCAAATGTCCTGCCCCTTTTGTAGGTTTATGTAGAAAGAGTGTGGGAGCAGTCGCACTCTCCCTTCAATCTTCAAGCATCGACCTTCGACCAACGAATTTGGTGGCAGTGCTCCATAATAGGGCAAGGTAAGTCCAAAATCATTTGAGCTGTGAGAACTCTTTGGTGACCCGTCTGACTGTGTGATCGGCGCGTTAATAAGGCACCACTCATGAGGTATTTTGACGGTCTCCTCGACGCTGGCGTCAATTTCATCAATCTCATCATCAATGTGGAGCTCAATGTTTTTTGCCTCCGACTCCGGCAATCGTTGAGGATAGGTTAGGACCAACGTTCGCTGCATTTCCACGTTACTAACATCACCTTTGACTTCCAGAATGGTGACATCTCTATAAGGAATTCGATGTGTGTATGCTGCAAAGTGCTGTCCGTTTACCGATATCATATAGCACGCGTCAGTAACAAGCACTTGAATGGAAAACTTATCGCCGCGAGTTAGAAGGAAGGGCAATGCCGATGATACTTCCTCACTGCCCCATATATCCTGTACTTTGGTGTTACGAACAATATAGTTTTGTGGCAGCCGGGGATTAATATGGAGCGCCACATCTCGAGTCACATTGCTATGAACAAGATTGATAGAGAATCTGAGGGAGAAGATAACAGTTTTATAATAAATCAGATAAATATTTAATTAACTTACCTCTCACAGTTTACAGCTAGATTCCCGGTGACGGTGAAACTGATCCCCTCGCTCAATTGCCCAATTTGATCGTTGAAGTACTTTGGCACTGCATCTGGATATTCGTAAAATGAGGCCTATAATGTGCAATGGGCATTAAAATATTAAAAATGTAGTTTTTGTTTTTTTACAACATCGGATGGTTGCCTCGCCAGTTCATGGTAAATGTCAAGGAAAGACAACATTTTTCTAGTCCCAATCAGTTTGAAATATTAAGCTGGGCCTACCGACAAATTAAGCTAGCACGGTGTATGTCGCCAATTCAAGTTCAATCTAAATCGATTAATGCACAGCACGTACGAGAACTCTATTTTTGACTTTTAAACACCATTATATATGTGTAGGTACATATGTATTTATGCACATACATTAAATTTTGAAATAATAATTGAAATTCCAATTATTTCATTTTTTTACTTTGTATATGTGTACATTTTATCACCATTGTTTTCACTGCATGCTTACCTCATTCAAGCCACCGTTTTTCGCCGTGGGACAACAACAAAGCAATTTCTCACACAAAATCCTAAGGCACATATTATAACTTTAGTTCAATTTGAAAATAAACAATAACTAAGGTATGAAAATCCCTCCCAATTTAAAGTATGGATTTCTTTATATCGCATACCATGACATGACTCGTCTAAGGAAAAGATTGTTTGTATTACACCGTAAAGAATGATTCAACGTTGTCCTTGCACGTTGTATGTCTCATCGTACATTGAACATTAAAATACACACTGAAGCACTGCGCAAGTTAATATACTTTCAATGTCTTTGTTTTTTCAGTTGCGCCAGTAGAAATCTGCTTTAAATCTTCAAGAACTCGGAGGAATAAATATAAAAATGTTACTTAAGAAATTGGTTTGGTCGAAGTGCCTGATACTTGGCCGTTGTTATTATTTTTCGATGTCCACCGTTTCGCGAATGACTCGCTCGAAGAGAATTGAAACGACACCGCTATGACAACGCTGAAAAGCTCTTTGAACTCGTACAACAAAAGTCGCTGTATACTATATTAGCTCTGAACAGATGTGCAAACATTTATATACAAGTACAACGATTAAGCCGCTGATTCAGCTTGTGTCGGGAGCTTATCGCCTAGGAAGAATATGTCCATAAGACTTCAAAATTACAGAAAACTGCTTAAGTTCGATACTTGCCTCGACTGAGAGCAAAACAAACCGAAGCAAGCGCGCACCCTTTTTAAACCGCGACTGTAGCGAACAGCTGCTAAAAGCTCCCCAACAATGCGAATCATTGGAATTACTGCGGAGCGCGCTAAATGTCAAAACAAAGGAGCAGAAAGAGAGGAGCATGTGTCCAAGCATGAGAGTGTGCTGGTGCTCCCCTTTATGTGAAAACTCGACAGATTAATTGAAAAGACACACATCCAGTTTAAACACACAACTACACACTGGGCGATGGCGCTCGAGTTTTCCAATTACGTACTTGACACTCCTTTCCATCTAACACCTCGATGTCCCAGTCCAACGGCATTAGGTGCCGGCGCTCTGACTGCTGGAACCTTGCGTTCAACTCCCTCGTGGAGTCGTCAAAAGTATCCATATTTTGGATGCATTCTGCACCCGCCTCAATGGCTGCAAAATCGATGTCTGTCCTCCGATGCATCGTGCCAGAGTTATTCAGGGACTGACGCAACCACAACTCGCGGCAATGAAATCGAAACAGTTGCAAGCGGCGCTTGATGCGGTAATAGTTTAAACTGTGCTCGATATTAAAGGCGTTCTGCCACAGCGCATCTGAGAGATCGACGAGTTCGCGAACAGAGTGGCAGACCAGGAGTATTATTGCCGTCATACTAACAAAATAAACATGGGGTTAGCGATTTTACCCGATGCAGATGCGGTTCTGAACAAGCTTACGCTCTTTCCGGCACTCTCTCGCTCTCTGGGTGGGACTCAGCGGGTACTTGATGAACGAGATGTGATGTTTACTGTCAGTGGGGGTATTTCAGACGCCAATTACGTGTGCCTATTTGCCGTTATTTGTGCGCGGACTGTTCTGAATTTGATTTTATGCCGGTCTGACCGAGGCCACCTATGGCTCAAAACTTTTATCGACCCCAAAATAGCTTTTTCGATTCTGATAACGTGCGTCGTTCACGCACACAAATATGGCTATGCGTGGGTGCCTGTATATATGCACACATACATAGGTGCTTTACATATCTCTATATCAGTACAGGCGTTGTCTGTCAGTTTCGATAACAGTGGTGGGCCTTTTTGTGACTAATAATGTACCATAAATTTGGCGATGCATAAGAAAAAAAGTGCAGCAACTTACATCCTCGTTATTGAACCTCTGATAGGTTTCTTCCTCGCTACGTTTTCGTTTTCCACAGCAGCAACTCATCTTGACCTCTGGAGCAAATTAAGTTCGGCAGAGTAGAGCTGAACGGCTTAACGATATTATAATCTCAGCTCTTATCAATTGTTCACTGATAAGGCTTTGCACACAATCACAAGATGGATGCTAGCACATAAATACTGGTAGAACATTTCCTTCATTCCTAGGAACAGTGAGCCGTTAGAGCTAAAAATATTTAGCTTTGCTAAATTCTAGCAACCGCTACCCGCCGCGAGGCTTTTTGAACTGATATTTTGCTTTGCACATTCTCATCAAATCAAATGAGTAGGTTGACTCAGTCACCGCGGTGCGGTTTGAGTGTACATTCGTAGATATACATTCAGACATCAGCATGAACATTTTTATTTTATGACGGAGATGTACTAATTGTTTTTGGTTAAATAAAACAAATGTTGGTACATTTCATCCTATAGATTTGTAGGCGAATTTACAAAAAGGAATAAAATATATTTGTTTTAGCTCAAAGAAATAAAGTAAAAGTAACATGTTTCAGTTAAGGCCCATATTCTTCTCTAATATCAGTTTGTCAACCGAAAAATTACAAGCTATTTTTGTGTAACATGAAGATAGGAAAACGGGTCTAAATTGTTCAATTTGCAGTACCATGGTAAACATTATATATGTACATTATCCGTTGTCGCTCCGTTGTATTCATTGCAAACGGCTTGAGAACCAACTCTAATTAATATTATAACTGAACAGCTTAAGTAATAGTCTATTACTAGTGTGTAAACCAATAAACTTCACATTTCAAAAATTTTCTGTTCCGCTTTTTAAAAGCATATTCTAGCTTTTAAGTTTACAGAGTCTAAAAGGTACTTTTTATAAATACAAAAGTTCAAGAAGTACATAAGTGCTGAATAAAACCAAAATAAGAGTACACGACAACTTCTAACGTTTTAAATAGTTGCACTATTCTTGACTCAGTACGGTTTGTCATCTCCACACATTGTTAATCTTAGTGTTAATAAAACTAAAATAGTTTTAAAATATGTGTGTACATTGTACACAGTTAAATTTGTATCATGAAGGGATTTAAGCTATGTATTTTAAATTTTCAAAAAATAAATTCACATATTTCATACGTGAAATAAAATCTTTCGGCAAAGAATTTTTCAGCGCTGCCGTGTTGATCGCGTACCCATTGCATGCTGTGATTTAGGAGATGGTCCCTTATAATACTTCGATAAGGTTTTGCTAGTGCGGGTCGGGCGATTGCTGCTGCTGCTGCTACTCCGTTCTGAAGCTTTTTCTGTATCTGTCTTCAATGGCAAGTCGTCATCTTCATCCCACCTATTCGTTTTTTTTTCTTCATCGCCAGAATCCTCGACTGTAGCATCCGTCTTTGATTTACGACTTCGGCGGTTTCGTGATGAGGATGAACTGACATCAGTCCGCTCCGACTTGTCACTGAAAATGCAGTAAAAAATTGAAATTGAAATCCATATAATTAGATGTAAAACTCACTCTTTAACGGAAATCTTGTTTTCTTCCGCAGCTTTTGACCCACGACTCAGCAGGGCAAGCTCTCGTTCGGCAATGGCTTTCTTATGCTCATCTGCTGATTCGGCCGCACTTAGCTTAGTCGTAGAATCGGCCAGTTGTTTCACAGGTTCTTCATGTTTGCCCCGCTTTAGCTGACGCTGTTGTTCCTGAGCCTGTTTTATAGAGCGTTTCAGCGCACTTCTGAGGGTATCGCGCGAGCTCTCAGGCGCAACGTCCTTTCCGATCTGAGGGAGACCAATAGCCTCCAGAAGCTTCTGGCCGAGCACAGCCTTTACTTCCGATTTGCGATTGCTGACCGAACCAGCTTTCCCATCATCGGTATCTTCATTGGCTCCATTATCTGGGCCGGACTCAGCCACTTTAGTATGTTCCTCTGCATTTGTGGCTATAGGATTAGGATCGCATTTGGCTTCCGGAACGGTGCTTGTAGGTGTTTGGGTCGTTTCACTTGTAGGTCCTTTACTTGACGGTTCTTCCTCAGCTACCATTTTTTTCGACTGCCTTGATACAACTGATTCTGTACTGGGACATATATCTTTTGGATTTTTTAAAATCGGTGGTTCGCTATTGGGCACATCGGATTCAGACTGCTTTGGAGCCAGAGTAACGGTCTTGCGCCTTTTCATTATTCGGCGTAATCCTGCAGCTGGTTGGGCTTGCTGTGATAAGTGGTTGTCTTCGACGTGTACCACAACCTGTGGATCGGCTTCCAGCGGCGGTTGTGGCTCGACCAGTACAATATCTTCTAAATTAACTACACTGCATGAACCACTACGTCGCCGGCGAGCATTACGCTGATCTTTCGATTCGTGTTGCTGTTGCTTAAGCAATGAGATAAGTGCCTCGTTCAGCGCATCGGCCGGATTAGATCCGAATTGCGAAATGATCATAGCATTGATATTTGACAATTCGTTGCTTACATGAGCTGCATTTGAAGTTGACACCGCCGTTAGCGAGGTCGACTTGTCTCCAGGCGGTAAATCGCGAGCACGCATCTTTCGTTGATGACGTTTCACTGTTGAAACGCTAACAGACTTCTTGTGTCGGATTGGCGGTGGCTCCTGCTCTGTGGGACTGGAAGGCACTAACTGAACCGACGTTTCTGGTGGTAGTTTGTAAGGCATCGCGCTGGATAAATCAGTCAGCTTTAGTACGTCTTTTGCCGCCTGCGTGGAAGTGGTCATAGGTGTGGACAAGATAGCTGAAGGAAGTGAGTTCTGATCTTTTTGGTGAACAACCGGCAGCATGGGGGCCAAATACGGGCCTAAAAGTTGTGTCAGATCCGTGTCTTGTAGGAGATTGTTGTCCGACATAATAACAGCGAACTTTGAACTCTTTAAACGTGTCATTTGGTCATCGCAATTTTCCGCTGTCACCGGCCACTTCAGTGCCTTGAGAATGAGCATCAACAAGTCTGGATCTCTTATGACGCTTCCCAGGGAAATCGCATCAGTGAGGCTTTTAACACTGGGCATTGACTTTGACGGGGATGAAGCTTGCGAGTCCAACGATAAGGTTAAGTCAAGTGTCGCCGACATTGTCTTAGATGTACTTGGCATAGTTTTCTTTAGCTTTTGCGGGACCGCTTGAATTGTTAATTCTTCATCCTCCCGTTTCTTCTTTGGCGCCGCAAAGATCATGTGCTCCGGCAGTGCTTCCTCCACAGAAGGCTCTCCCCCATATCGGGGCACCAGGGTAGTTGTAACCAGTGGCCTAATATCCTCAACTGGGTTTCGATTCTGCGCCGACTTGAGCAGGGATACCTGCCCGCTACGCATGGCTTTAATGTTGTTCAATGTATTTTTAAGGTTTCTACTTTTCTGCTGAAACACGTTACTAGACAGATTGGGCATTCCTACGTTGCCGACGTTAGAAGTGGGAGAAACGGTTGCAGTGGTCGCATTCTTAATGTCCGGCCGATTGCTGTTTCCGGTGTTGTCGTCTTTTTCGGACACAGGCACATTGCCTGTTATGCGTCCATGAGTCTGAATGAAGTTAATTACTCCTGCCGGCGATAGTTTTGTATCTGGGGTCTTCTTCGTTGCATTGGAAGCTGACGGCTCAAAATTCAGGGGCACCAAGGAGGGAACATGCTGCATGGAACGCTGTGCGATCGACATTGGGGCCGAGCCATACCGAGCATCCAAAAAAACGCTGTTGCGTCGAGCCGGAGCTATATTGCTCTTTACTGCTCCTGGGGCTTTGACAATGCCAGAAGATGTGGATGCAGCAGCCAAGGGGTTTTCCCGGTGTGCCTCCCTGCCTTTACTGGCCACCACGAGTTCTTGCTGAGGGCGACCGCCCGCCTGGGGCTTGGACACTGTGATGGTAGTCTCCGGTACACGGGTTAGCATAATAGGACGGAATTCATCGATCTGGGCCTGGTTTTCCTCGTTCAGTGCTGGGACTTGGGAGGCCGGTGGTGGCACGCTTATTCGAGCGGCAGCTGCTTCCCGCGCATTCTTTGGCTGAAAGTTATATTCTGTGGTGAGTTTATAGGTTTTAATGTAAGAAGCGACAGTTCAGTTTACCAGATTGCTTAGTAGAAAGTCGCGGAAGACGAGCTGAGTGTGTTTGGCTATATTTGAGAGCGATGCCGTGGCCTCCACCTGTCGGTAACAGGACTTGCAGAGCACCTTGGGCAGGGGATCGTCTTCAGCCACCTGAAATGGAAAGCTCGTAAGTCTTAGCCAGTCGATGGCGCGCCTCCTATGTTCCTGTCTGTACATTTCCTTGACTGAATCCGAGCCATGTAGTTTTCAAGCTTTGCGCTCAGTGGTGACCTCCAGGGCTGGCACGCAACTGTTTTGGTATTTTTCATGGCCCGTACTAAATTTGGCGTAGCGCGATCGAACGCCTTTCCATTTACTTACATTTAGGTAGAGGTGTCTCGATATTTTATCCTTCAGTCCTTGTGTCTTGAAAATGAACACACTTTCGACCACGGAATTGGTTTTGCTCTTCGTGTTGGCAGCGCAAATGCGGCACAAGTGCTCGAACTGAGCATCCATATCTGGAGTCTCACGTTGTGCCTGGTGTTCCCGAACTCAGAGCTCCACACGCAACATGCTGCTGGCAAAATACGAATTGCATTGGTTAAAATCTCCCACGGTTGCGGTGTAAAAAGCGCACTTTGCGTTCACGCCGAATTCACACACACTGCCATCTGTAATGCGGCTCGCCTTGCACACACTTCGTTTCATAAAATGTACACTTGCAATTCGAGAAAGTCGTCGCCTCTGAGAGCGTGCAAAACAAATGGCAGAGTGAAAAACAAATAATAACAAACTGTAAATGTATTGAACATTGAAAACGGAGAGCGCAAGTCCGCAGCGGAGAGAGAAACTGATCTTGCTCTCAAAACTCACATTTTGCTTTCTTCTTTTCACGTTGTCCGCACTCGCTATGCTATGTTTTTGAGGAAAATATATTTTCCGCTGAAATTCTTTGTTTGAATACTTCTGGGGCGTGTCACTTGCGCCGAACGCCCCAAAACTGCTTCCCGGGGAGGTGCAGTAGTTTTATTCACTTGAAATAGACTTTTGCCACACCGATTTCACCAGCACTTGCGTTGCGACGAGAAAACGAAATAAAACTGAGCGGAGCGAAACAAACGTTGCTGTTTGCCATTACACTCACCACCCACCCATACTAGTGCATGGCCGCACGCACACAGACACGCGCCGACGGCTTTGTACTCTTCCACTTCCTCTGCTCTCGCCTCACCTACGATGTTCGTTGTTCCGGCGATGGTGTGCGTGCCGCCTGATTGTTGCTTGTATAACACACCTACACGATTTTTGTTTCTGTTTTTCGAGCGCTGGTGCGAGTGTGTGTGAGCGCCTGGTGTCCGTCTGTTTCATGGCGCACAGCCAGTTTTCCGCTCTATCCATGTGGCCTCAATGGCGCATTTGTATTCGGTTGGTTTTTTCCTACCAGGTTTTTCTTGCGGGCCCGGGTACATCGGGTCTATGAAAATGCGTTTGCAAAAGCTCTCAAAAACAGTGCATTTTATCCGGACCTTTCAAGTAATTTCAGAAATGTGCACTACGTATGTAAACTTGAGTATGGCTAGCCCGCTTATCAACTGGTGATACAGCTCTAATCACACAGCCCAGAACTAATGGGCACTAGGCAGTCGATTCGTTGGGGTGCAGCACTCTTCTTATACCAAAACTACATAGTTGTAGCTCCGCTTGCAAGTGTTGGTGCTGGCGTGTCTGTGTGTGTGTGTCGCTTTTGTGCTGTCTCTGATCTTTCTTCTCCTTTTGTAGCTGTTTCCTTACGCTATCGCAATACACTATTTCCCGCATGTATTCAAAGTAACCGTATGCTGAGAAACTTTTTAAGCCAACGCGAGGGCATACATATGTACATGATCCGGTCCAATGTGGTTTGTAAATTATTCTTTGGGATCAGCAATGTGGGCGGCCATTTTATGTTGTGGTAACCAACTTAGAGCAACGCAGTATCTCCATTTTGATATAAAACAAATAAGTAGGCAAACGTTTTGTTTTCCTTTAATATTGATTTTTCAATGGGTGACATCTTTAATTTTTGAATTCAGACCATCTACATATGTATGTAATACTATGTATCTTGTGTTTGTATAGTCTAATGAATACAACAGAATTAAATCGACTATATGTTCATAGGTGGGGTAAGCTTATATTAAAAACTTTATAATGTAATCTCTATTGATCTTTCCATAAACAAAATGTATCAATGTAGTTTATCTAAGCTTTCTATACATTCTTATGTGACATGCTTTTTCATATATGAGTGATTCTTTGTGAAACGTATCGAGATTTTCTTAATGGTCTCAGAACGATATCTCATTTTTATCACCATATTACACCATTTAAAAAGAATTTTTAAAAAGGTAAAAAAAAAAATCCATTTGACAGAAGCGAAGATATGGCGACGCTTTTTTTTTGTTTAATTGATTTATAACTTAATATTACATACGTGGGGTAAAAAATAAATAAAAATACTCAAAAATTATTAAATTGGACAAGCTTTCAGATGAAAATAACACCCACAATGGTTCCAGTGCAATGTATAGTCCAAACTTAAAAAAAAATATTTCAGTCGCGGTTTTCTGCAAATCGGCATTTTTAATCTTTCTAAAAAAATAGTATAATGTACAATACATAATTTGTGTTGGCCCCTGAAAGTTTCGTCATGGGACCTCCATTACTTTCTGCATAATTTAATAAAACAATAAAAAACAAAGCAGTCTTTCGTTGTTATTCTTTAAGTAATGTTAGACGAACAGTTATCGTTCTTAATGATTTCCGGAAGAAAGACCGTTCCCATTTAGGTGAAACTAATAGGAAAAATGCATATTGGTCTAACAAAGAAATCCATACCAATTTCAACGTGGGACAATAACTTCTTGCTTCTTAATTTAAAAAAATATATTAATGCATTCTAAAAATTATGATGTTCAATGAATAATTTGAATTGCTAATAATGGATTTTTAAAAAATGAGAAAGTGGGTTACAATTTAAAAGTATAAGCTACGGAAATATTTTTAACTGTATTATGGTTTCTTTTTGTTGAACGGATTGGTGCAGCGATTTTAAAATATTTTCATTTTTCTATTGATCAGATTTTAAAATACAGTTAAAAATATTTCCGTAGCTTATACTTTTAAATGTGTGTAAATATGTATGAACATATTTATTCGTAGTACATAGAAATGAAAAAAAAAAACGCTCCCCTCGGCTTATAGCTACGCTGTGTCACACCGCGGGGGTGACGCACATGTGTGGGTTCCTTCGTTGTTAAAAAGGGAGTATACTTGGATGGGAACACATAAGAGTGCGTGTTTCCCTACTGTAATTCTTTGTTGAACAACTTTTTGTTGTGTGTCTTAGTCTCTATCAACATGTTGAATAAGATGCAAGCTTTAGTTCAACCATTGCAATAATTGCATTTTTCTAATTAGTTTTGAAATGAATTCCTTTTTAAACAAAGTATCTTGCATACTTTGCGGCGGGGAAAAAAGAAATAGCGCAGCCTCAAACCTCTTCGCCTCGAAGAGGCGCGAATTTGTTAAAAATTATTGAAATTATTAAATGTTTGCAATCGACGCAATGCAAGATCAATGCTACGAGATCATCGAGCTACCGAGGGCTCAGCTGAGCGACATCCTGCGGCAACTGGGGTACAAATCCCAAGTGCCGTCTCTGGTGCTGCTCCAGGAGGAGAAGTCGGAGTACGAGGTAGAGGCAGTGGCGATGCGACGCCGAGTTACGCCGAACTCCACGGTCCATCAGGATCACAGGGCGACTCACCAAACCACCCTGGAGAGATCCGGTCTTCCGATCCGGAAGGTGCCAGAGGATCCTGAGGAGCCTGAGGATCCGCGGGCGATGGCCGTCACCCCGTCCATCACGTTGGGCCAGTTGACGTGTATCCCGAGGATTGGGAACAATGTGGAGTTGGCTGGGAGGAGTCTGGCCAGGGTCGCCAGTACCCTGCGCCACTTGTCCTTCCCAGAAACTCTGGAGGACTTGGTGGCAGACAGGCGGCCGTTCTATCTGCATATGGATGAGCTGCACATGGCAGAGGTAAAGAAATGTATTATTATATACAGGTGTGTCCCAGAAAACACTAGAGTTTTTTCGGAGAGTTGCTTTCAAAAACAACAAACAACAAAGAAACTCCCTAGTTTTCCTTGTTTACTCAATCAAAAGCAACACAAAAACAATTGTCGGGTTCCCTAAAACCTGAATTTGATGCTTTAAAATGTACATTTTTTTCGTCCTACATTTGCTTCAGTTTTTGAGTTTGGAAATATCTGCATAATTTTCATAAATGTCCAAGGCTTCGAAAACCTTTTTTCGAATTAATTTTCATGAAGCTCTAACAAAATGCATTGGATTACGCGTTCATCAGCTTAATTTAAAATGCTGATCAAAAGAAATTCAAATGTATCTGATAAAACTGAGTAGTCCTTATGTTGTTTTTCATACAAGTGCGTGTCAAAAAGCAAACTTAAACCTCTATTTGTTTGGGGACACCGACATTTCAAGAGGTTGTTTTTAGCAACACAAATGTCGGGTTTTTTATGTCAAAAAGATTTTGAGTATTGGCTACAAAGCAAAAAAATGTAAAAAGCCTACTGAAATGTATTTCAAAACGCCTCTACCTATGGAAATGTCGGAAAATTTTTGAAGGAACCCAAAAATTGCTTTTGTGTTGTTTTTTGATTGTTAGAGTTTTCAGGGACACACCTGATTATAATATATATATATTTGTTTATAAATGAAGTGGACTGTATTAAGGTTTATATAGTTTTGGAGGTTTTTATTAATAACAAATGACCGATCCGATATATTTTTCAACAGTATTATTTATTTATAAATTAACAGGTTAGGCCGGAGTACGCGCGGTACAAGGCGAATGCCTTTGCAGTGCAGTCTTGGGACGGCACGTACTTTAAAGTATGCCACTTGGATGTGGATACTGAAATGACCTCTGCACGAGTTCGACAGTCACTGGCAGGTATCCTGCAGCATTTTCAGGAACAGGGCCTCATGCCATACTTGCTGGCCTTCATCAGTGATGGCTATGGGATGAACCAAAATACCTTGCCGGCTGGGTGCCCTGTCCCACATCTGTGGTGCATGGTGCACTTCCGGCACTGGCATGCCAGGTACTTTGGATCGGCGGACTTCGCGGTTGGGAAGGCATACCGCACGGTGTTCAGACAAGCGCACTACGGCGCCCAAATAACCCTGCTTAAAAGTCTGGCAAGAACGGAACGTGCTCATTACACTAGTTTACAGCCAAAATATATAAACGCTGGGACCCATTTTTTTCGTTTACTATTGGGTCACTGATCACGATGAAAAAAATAAAAAAATTTTCCAAAGAATCGTTTTGGAGATATTTGAAAAAGCTAGATTTTGGACCACTTGTTTTATTAAATGTAACAGTTCTCAAAAACCGATGATCCAAAAAATTTTTAACTGGCAACTTTCGAAAGTAAATAGATGCACCTTTCCGAAAAGGTATGGCGCTTTGTGATCGGACCGAAATTGATGGACATATAGCGTCTGAAAGTTTCAAAAAAGTTTCATTTTTGGCTTTTTTTTTTCATAGCTAGTTTTTGATAATTTTTTAATAATATTAATAAATATTTTTAAATTATTTTGAGTATGCAGATCTAAAGGGCCGTTAGTCCCAAAAAGTTGAGGCCGAATATTGGCAAATCGGGAGAACATTCTAGGAGATATGCATACTTTAGTAAAATGACTCAAAGTCATCACAACTCAGCAGTGGTACCAAAAATGTTTTTCAGGGGAAGTCGCCTGTTTTGCGATTTCCAATTTCGAGAAACGATCAAAAAAGGGCCATGTAATGTATGTATACTTGATTCAAAGACATTTAATTTATTTAAAAAAAAAAATCGAGAACGAAAATCTTTTGATTTTTTCGACAAAAATATCGTTTTCGGTAAACACCTAGCCCCCTCAAAAACATACAAATATTCAGACTCGGAAGAAGACTTTATTGTTTGAACGATTTCATCAGGATATGGCATTGTTTGAAAGGCGTTACGAAGGTTTCTGGGATGAAGGAATGCTAAGCGACTATTGCTGGATGCAAGTACGGGAAGTATCTTCCCATCATGCGCGGAAAAGTTCAAACAATAAAGTCTTCTTCCGAGTCTGAATATTTGTATGTTTTTGAGGGGGCTAGGTGTTTACCGAAAACGATATTTTTGTCGAAAAAATCAAAAGATTTTCGTTCTCGATTTTTTTTTTTAAATAAATTAAATGTCTTTGAATCAAGTATACATACATTACATGGCCCTTTTTTGATCGTTTCTCGAAATTGGAAATCGCAAAACAGGCGACTTCCCCTGAAAAACATTTTTGGTACCACTGCTGAGTTGTGATGACTTTGAGTCATTTTACTAAAGTATGCATATCTCCTAGAATGTTCTCCCGATTTGCCAATATTCGGCCTCAACTTTTTGGGACTAACGGCCCTTTAGATCTGCATACTCAAAATAATTTAAAAATATTTATTAATATTATTAAAAAATTATCAAAAACTAGCTATGAAAAAAAAAAGCCAAAAATGAAACTTTTTTGAAACTTTCAGACGCTATATGTCCATCAATTTCGGTCCGATCACAAAGCGCCATACCTTTTCGGAAAGGTGCATCTATTTACTTTCGAAAGTTGCCAGTTAAAAATTTTTTGGATCATCGGTTTTTGAGAACTGTTACATTTAATAAAACAAGTGGTCCAAAATCTAGCTTTTTCAAATATCTCCAAAACGATTCTTTGGGAATTTTTTTTATTTTTTTCATCGTGATCAGTGACCCATAAGTAAACGAAAAAAATGGGTCCCAGCGTTTATATAGAAAAAAAATCAA
This sequence comes from Drosophila lutescens, assembly GCA_037075285.1. Classification (NCBI taxonomy): domain Eukaryota; kingdom Metazoa; phylum Arthropoda; class Insecta; order Diptera; family Drosophilidae; genus Drosophila; species Drosophila lutescens. The sequence goes on from JBAMCF010000324.1 coordinate 1,223,438, forward strand.
AAATTGTAAACTAGTGTTATCAGATCAGTGTACTGGGGATTGCGGTGGCGAGGTTTTTCGCCTTACCAGGGGCCCACCAGTCCTTCCTGCCTTGTTACGGCGACAACGAGACCCTCGAAATTGTCGGCGAGGCATGGAAGTGTCTGGTGGGCTTCACCCGCGTTCCCAGAGGGACGATCACCGACCAAGTTCTGATCGAGGAGGGGGACACCTTTTAAAGGGCTATGTTTGGGATCCTGGCGCTTATTTTTTCGTGGAACCCGAACACTGTGGTAAGTAAATAAAAGTACCTATTTATTTTCAATTGATTAAGCTAAAACATTTTTTCAGCACAATGTTTACTAGCCCATCACCAACAACTTCGCCATCGTCCACGAGGAACGTCCATCAGCAGCCACAACATCCCGGCTGCTCGTCCTTTTCAGGACGACCAATTATTTACCAAAGATGAAACATTAAATTTTCAATACTTATTTATTTATGATTATTAACATGGTGAATATAAGAACTGCTGTTTTTAAGAATCTGTACGCATCCACGAAAGGAGCACACAAGCTGGCCCTGTGGGGGGGCTCCATGCAAGCGCATGTGCCTCCCCAAATGCTGCTGAGTGGTGAACGGAAGAGTGCAGTTGGCGCAGAAAATTTGTCCCTCGGAGTGCTTTTCCTCCTGGTGCCACTTCACCAGCTCCACCGTCACAAAGGTTCCTTTGCACAGGAAACAAATTAAATGTCCTGGACAGGAGATCGCCGGCGGAGGAAGCTCCAGCAAGGTGAGACTCATCGGTCCTGGATTCGGAGTCATCTTCAGGCTTATAATTGTTTTGCGCCTTTTGGATGAGGGCCGAGTATTCTGTGATTCTGGAGCAGGAAGTTCCAGGAGTTTCACCGGAATCATTGTTTTGGGTGAAGTCGGAGTATCCCCAGTTATTTGTGGAGCAGGAAGTTCCAGAAGTTCCATTGTTTTGCGCCTTTCCATCTTAAAAATATCTTATCTTAAATCTTTAACTTTAACAGTGTTGACAAAGTGGTGCTTTCTTATCAGCTGAATAAATCTACTAGTGCTGTAAAGTATCTGAATTCAAATTATGTTTGAAAATGAGGAAGAAGAAGAAAATTGTGCATCGGGTAAATTAAAAAGGGAAGAAGAAGAAGATACACAAAACGACGAATTCCGGACTCCACGGAAGGTGCCAGACGAGGGCCGTCTCCCCAGTTTATCACATTGGTCTTAAACGATTGTTTTACAAATAAATTCACATAGTATCACAGTATAGTATAAAAAACAAAAATTTAAAACACTTCGTAAATTCTCCAAAAGTGGAATATGGATGGAATCTGGTATCTCTTAAATTACAAATTTCGAAAATGAGATAGAAGACGAAAAGTAGTTCAATTATGGAGAGCTGGTCTCTTAAAGTTAAAACTAATGCTGTTCAAGAGCACACACGGCGTATGAGTGATGTCCGGTCCAATATTTTGACCTGGCACATGATCAAAAAGCGATGATCAGTCCATTTCCGTCGGGTTCTTGGTGCTAGGGAGTCGGGAGTTTTGGAATTCTAGTTTCCAATTCATGCCCCCCTGAGCGAAATTCAGACAAAATATTCTGAAAGTCGTCAAGTATCATACAGCAAATATTCGTATTACAAAGACTCTGTAAAAATAATATTTGTATGGCAGTATGTGGTTTTTAAGTTTGGCTATAAACGACAATGGCTCATACGGGAAAATGAGCTACCCTAGTGTGTGTGAGATTTAAAAAAATTTATACATATTTTGACTTTTAGCCTTCGAGTTGTATAGCCGAGTTCTCGCAAGCGCTGAGCTGCCAACAAGTCGGGTCGCAATGTGCATTGAATGCTAGACCCTGATGCTGGGTGCGGATAGCACATTGTGAAAAATATTTTGCATAGGCCGGTGGCTGCCAATGCTCCGAGCCAAATTATGAAGGGAATTGAAAATGGAATTGGTCGGGCAATGGCCGCACCTTCAGTATGTCAAAGTTGGTTTGTCACAATGTATCATCAATTGAATCATAAACTCAAAACAATTGCACTCCATTTGATAGTATCAAACATTTTAAATTTGGCACATTCCGCGCACTTCTACATTGGGTTGCTTGGGTGGGGCAGACGATGGCTGGATGTGCATTTTTAAGACGAGTCATTAAAGAGCACGCCTTTTTCTTTATTACAGAATACTCATCCACGGACGAAATGTCAAGTATAAAGTGTTTACTCAAATAAACAGTCAAAATTAAGAACCTGTTTATCTGGATCTAGATCACAGGACATTGTGAGATGTCAGGGAGTTGAGCTAGCTCAACAAATTATAAAGATTTTTAATTAAGTAATCTGTATTACTCAACGTTTTTAAAAAACTTAAGTGTACCCAGCATGAGTTGCATTTATGTTTCTAGCCATTGTGAGGCCCGTCTGTAAATCAGTTAGCATGCCCAGCAGTAGGTAATTAATCTGCTTAAAAGCTGCTCCCCCGAAATACATGACCAGCTTGGTGTGCGACCGTCTATCTGGCTGCTGTGGACCATAGCCTGTGGTGGTTGCTGGCCTAATCTTGCCTCCCCAAGTTTGGTTATTAGGGATCGTGTACTGCCTTTCGCGCCTGTTGTCGCCGTTTTCACGAATTTGCTCCAAATTTAGAGCATTGGTCGCACCAACGCACTGGGGGTTGAAGTCTAAATAGCGGGGGTGAGGTTAGGCTAATGTTATGTAAATAATTTTAACGATTTTGAGCAGGAACCTTATGGATAGAAATTCGGGAACAAGATATATTTGAAGTATTTATAATGATATTGACATTTATCATATTTTTTTAAATAAAAAATTACAATTTTTGTTTCATGTTTATTAAAATGACTTGTTTTACAAAAAAAAACTTGTTTTGCTTCTGGCTGTGCAGCTTCAGTTCACAAATAGAGAAAGGAGAGCAATGGACTTTATGACACACCGACCTCATAAAGTGCTCCCGGTTAAATAAAAGCAATTGGGTATTACCTCACACTGAGACCCACAAAACTCTCAAGCATTTTGATTTACAATTTGTTACAGTTCCAGTAGAGAAGTAAGTACCAAACGCAGCTTACAACATAAACCCACAATGAAAGTAAGAGCTGTGCACGGCTTTAGTTGGCCCAGAATGTAGAGCAAGCATTTCACAATTGTGGGCGGGTCGGGTTGATGGCGAAACAACAAACAGATTGCCCGGCTAATGCCCATTCGTCTCAGTCAGAAGGTACCAGCTAGCCGATTTTGAAATGCATTGACAGTCAAGGCAGCCGTCGTATTGTGGCCATTTGGAAAGCAAGCCAAATTGCTTTTGAGCCAGACAAAACCCGGCTTTCCACAATACTTTCCTTTGGCCAAGGTGCATTTGCAACCATCGAATTTGGACAGTTCACGCACTTGAACTTGTTGAACCACTGACTGTGCACGACTTTGTAACGGGCCCTCGTAACGCTACTCATTCGAAGCGTTGCCGTTGCCCTTGCCTAAAGGAGGAAGTAAGTGCCCCTGCAGGCGATGGAGGTTCTGCCAATAACCAGTAATACGCGTCTCTTCCGCATTGCAACGGCTTGGGCGGAACTCAGTCCTCAAAAGCTGGAGCAATAAGAGGTCTGCCCGATGGAGATTTTCAGGTTGGTAATAGTCGCGCTGACAGAACGGCCTTGAGGTAATATACTTTTGCGTGTTGAAATTGAAAAGGCAGCGGAGCTGCGGCTGGGAGTTGTAGTTAAATACTGCTACAGTTTGTCATTTAAATCCGGTTTATTCAACCTACAGTGCTGCCCGCTGTTTCTTAACTTTGAGCGACAAAGTGTGACAATATTATTAAATTGGATGCGGCGAGCCCGGCTACGAACAGGGTGGCGGCTCTCAAAAGTAATGTGAACTCGATTTTTTTTTAAATGGTTAAACTATTTCAATACCATTAAAAAAACCAGCAAGACAACAATAACAAGAAAACTAGTCTTGCAAAAGATAATTACAAATAGAACACATGTAAAACGGGTTAATGTAAATGTGGGTAAGCCATCTTGAGGCCTACTGTATAAAAATTGGAGAGCCTGTTCACTGTTCTGAAATATTATTCCTTTCAAATTGATCAACTTTCTGATTTTCGAAAGTTCAAAGCCTTTTGTACAATTTATTTGATCATTTCTGCACGTCAAATAGAAAAATTAAAAGTCGATCAGAGCAGAAACCAAATTGAGGCTAGGCTGTTGATCATGCAAAAACACTACTGTCTACATGCTGCGAACTAAGGCGTGTCCGTTGATTCCGGTAATAGCAGCTCGACGGTTGTTCTAGTCACCACCATTTACGTTGCGCTTGATCTATACAATTCATTTGCTTAAAGCTGCATACCCCACCCTCTTTCCTTTCCTTCCGTCCAGTCTTCGTTCTCTTTCATCGGCTGTTGAAACCATTACGCCAAACGTTGGATAAGGGGAAGGTCAGCCAGTTACCAGTTGCTACCTTTGTTTAAGCACAACATTCGTCAAAGTGCAGTGACACAAAATTCAAAATTCCGTTTTTTCGGAATAAATGAATGAGTACAATAAGATGTAGTTGCAAAATTCATAATTTTATTCTATTATATCAGAACCGATAAATAGCAAGGCGCACGTCAAATTGAAAGTCTAAATGCAAATAGGGATTAAAAAGTAACGTTGGAAACTATCAGGTTTTAAACTACACAAATATTTGAATACAAGTAAGTCTACCTGTTTTGATTGGCAGGTGTGACTATGGTTTGCAATGTTGGCTTGTACGTACTTCGGTACGTTTGAAAATACTTCATTAATTTAATTTTCATTAGAAAGGCAATATACTTGCGTACCCGAATTCGAGTCATTTAACACAAAATTACTTTCAAAATGCTTCACAAAACCTAAGAGCATAAAAAAAGTTGTATGTGAAGGAATTTCATGACAGTCGAACTGATTTTGCGTATCATTGAGTTAACGGCTGCAATAAATTGGACTACGAGTAGCCAAAGTCAAAATGTATTGACAAGGGCAAGTCAATTAACGTTGACTAGCATGTGCGAAGCACCTTAAGTCAAATCACTAAAAGTCCAGACCAGTCATCGAAGTAATACAAATTAAACGACGATCAAATAATTCGAGGAGTTTAAAAATTTCAAGGCAAGCTTAGTCCGTGGATATCGTCTTTGTGTATCAAAGTTTCTACCGCTCATTGTATCTTAACAATTTTCAGTCACCATAATTGACTATTAACATTTTTGATTTGTCACTCACTTCACAAGCAAAATTTACTGGTTGAATTTCGTATTAACCCTCACGAATATATAATTTAATTAAGCCTTTACCGTACCAGTCCAAACTGATTTTTTCAATTAACGGGACCATTATTTTGTATTTTTGTGAAGTGCAACACTCCCATTTATTAATCGAGAGGTAAACACAAAGGAAAATTATTTCAAACATAACACAATTGAAGGCCCTAACCGATTCAGAGTGCATGTGTAAGTACAGGTAGGTGTTTACTCGTAGGCTTACCAGGCTATAAGCTCTTTATAGAAGAAGTAATGGGGAAGTTTTCAAGGCCACCAATTTAGCGGACATTTTACGGCAGGGCTTACTTGTAAATGAATCAATTTGAAGCCCAAGGTACACGAATATTTGTCTATATGCGGGCCAACCAATGACCACCTTCGGACGGATTTCTTTTTAATGGAAGCATTCAACTGTCAATAAAAAAGCCGAAATAGTTCGAAACGGAAACGGGATTATTACGCGTTGATTAATTTGCACCGCCTATTTATAAAGTGAGTGGCAAGCATTTTTGCGGTGCTTGACGAGTTTTTGCAAAAAGCAAATTGTAGGACATTTGTAAGCACTCATAAAGATTTCGGCTGCCGACCGTTGGCTCAGTTTGTGTAATTAAGACATTAGCCCGCATTATAATAATTCGTTTGTGAAATTGTCTATTAAACCTAATAACTACCTGTCAAACCAAGCCAAGGGTGACTTAAGTGTCGGTGGTCTTTTGCAACCCACCAATCCATTGTTCATACGCCACGTTGACAAATAAGAAATTTCCACGGAACAACTAGTTCATGAGCTGAATATTTTTTCTTATTAAATTTTTTTCGCGAGGATATACGAGATTTATACATTTATTTTTGGGAATGACGAGAATTTAGAAATACAATTATGAAGGCCCTTAAATGGCCTCGTGGCGGCTCAACTGTGAAAACTATACAACTTCCTAAACAAAGTATAAATGTCCAAAGGCAGAATACGCCTCGCCCTCCACTCGCAGAATAAATCGTGTGAAACACAATCCAGCAATAAATAAATTAATACAGAATTAAATTAATGCTCATGCCTTGCTCAAGCCATCATGTTGGGGCAGCCGTTCACCAAAGCCCCTTTTACTTGAGCTCGGACTGCTGCTTTGCAGCTTTGGTTTGGCTTTGGTTGGCTGCTTTGGCCCAGTTCTTGGTCGTTGGCGTGTTTCCAACTCGGTTTCACTTTCGATTCTATGGCTCGAAATTGCCTATGCTAGCGTTAAGCTATGCACGGGGTATGGCAAATCGAATCCACCAAGGACAATTGGCCTGGGTGTGAGTAATTCTAAAAGTGAATAACTCCAGACATTTAGGGGGACTCCAGCTGGTCAAATCTGCGAGTTGACATAAATGCAAATAAAAACCATACAGATACTTTAAGCATTCTTCAGTCTGAACTCCAGAATACGCTCCAAAAGCGAACAGCAAATCGGCAGCTAAAACTAAAACGTAACTAAAACTGTAACATTATTTCACAATCGCCATTGTAAATAGTTGCCTAGCCAGCCCGACCCCCGTTGGCCAGAGAGGGAGGGCACACGTTGCATCGGACCTGGTGGTGTGCTGGTTTTCGTTGGTGCTCAAGAAACCCACCCAAGTAACCCGCCTTGTGGTAGTATCTGGATCTGGTTTGCAAATGATTGAAACTGTGGGTTAAATTCTCAGCCAAGTGCTCAAATTCAAAAAGAAAACCGATCTGGGCTGCAGTTCCGAGGTAATTGGTGTAAAATAATTAGCCCAAGCAGCCCCAAGAAACTGTAGAAGCAGCCACATGCTCGAAGCCAGTCTTGTTTGCAATGGCACAAGCTTTAGCTTTACTCTTACTTTCAAAAGCTTAAGAGATACCACTGTGAACGCGCGAGTACAACGTCAGCTCCAACAGTCTGTTACTGTAAAGTAACAGACGGAGTCGAGCGTGGCTCAGACTAAACTTGGCCCGAAAGCCTGGCATCGAAACTTGGTACGGACTGGCTGAGCTTGCCGAGTGTCTCGAGACACTCACTCCGCACAGTCGCGCTGTATAGTTGCTCCGATTAGGACGTGTGGTTCGCTTAAGCGCACGGTAAGAAGAGACTCTCGAGGGTCACCCGGACTTGTCGACTGAACCGACTGTAGCGTTTGGATTGGGCCACCGCCAATTTCGGGGCGTTAAATTGCCAATTGATTCGCTGATCGCGTTGAAATATATAAGCTAAACCCTCGAATTGAACATTGCACTCGCCCGAAAATTCGTACATAGAAAGCAGGCTCAACTGCATTTTGTAGTTCAGTCGACGAGCCCGAGCGTGTGTGTCGGTAGGCTCGCTTTGCGTTGAAAAGAAAGTTTTCGCTAAATATACAAGCCTCAACAAACAAAATAAAAAACGTGCAAGTTTTGTTTTATTTTGCTTCGCATTTTCTTCTCCACGCTCCAGACTAGCTCGCACATAGTTTTCCAATTTGGTAGTGCCCGCGAATACCGTATGGGAAATCTGAATCACAGCAAGCGGTCGATTTTCGTTTCGATCGTCTCTTTGCATTTCGCCAAGCCATCTTTCTATGGCAACTGGCAAACAAACTGGCGGTCATTGCAGCGGCTCAAGTGAAAAACTAAAAACAAAAAACTGAAAAACTAAAAAACTAAAAACCGAACCGAAAAAGCGCTTGCCAAAAGCAATGGAGGAAAACTAAGTGTTGTAATCTGTAAACGTGTGTGTGAACTATGCAACGTCGCGTTGTCTAAAGCCAAACGAAAGCTCGAATAATAGGGGCAGCAACTGAATATACTTACAACAATACAAACACGTCCAAACAAAGTGCAGTCACAGCCGCAAAGCCGCAGCCGCGGCAGAAACAAAACCCACAGTCAAGAAAATTGTAACACAAGGCTCGAAAAAAAATCTAAATTGAAACATTGCGACACTGCCTTCTTAGTTATTTAGCAATTGTATGCAACAAAACAAAGCTTTTCTCAACGGCAACTGCCACTGCCGCTGCTGCTGCTCTGCTACTCTGCTCCCCGGCGATCCGCGCTCCCAGCTCTTTTCGACCCGAGCTTGCCTATTGGTATTTTAAATTCTGTGAACTAACCCCAAAACGCAACTGCACCAACCACATCAAGAAAATTTACAGTTACAGTTACGACTACGCGCAATACCTGCAACATGGAGTACTTAACAGGTCGACTAAGCATTCTGTGGCTGCTGGGATTGAGCCTACTGCTATTCAAAACAGGTGAGTAATGGCCACTTGAATGAAGGACACTCTTTAGGAATCCGAAATGGATTCAGAGGGTTTGCGAGACAGAGCTGAGTCACGCTGCCCACTAGTCCTGGGGAAGATTCTAATAGTACTTGAGCAGACCTTAAACCAGTCAAATCGTGGCGACTAAAACCCCGAATCATGTTTGCGGTCAGTTTAATGGCCAGTTTTCTGGAGTAGACAAAAGACTGGTTGCCAAGTCAATGAACTTTCCCAATTAAAATTCGGCTTATTTATGTTTTACTTTCCTTCGCCTGGTACTTACTTGAAGGATTGCAATCAATTAAACATATGAGGTGAATAGATGTTACCTCATCTCATATCTCATTCGTATGAAAGTAAGAGTCGGAGAGAATACATTCGAAACCTGGTCTGCTCTTTTGTGTATTGTATCTTTGGTTGAATGGAATGTTTATATGTGCATGATTAACGCTTATTCTGCTTAACCTCAAATACATTCGGGACTTTGTTATGGAAATATTCTGTTCCGCAAAAGAAGGCAAACTTGTTTTGGCCTCTGTCCCAGTCAATTCCTCCAAACTCAAATAAAGTCTGATGTCAAATTCAATCATTTTGGAAGAAGTCAAACCACCAGCTGCCAGGCACTTGCTCCGAGCTCAAGCGCTAGCTACTCCGGCTACCAAGTTATACGAGTATCTTGCTCGCGACCAAAATGTATATTTATTTTGAGCGACTAATCGCTTGTCGACGGCGCTCGGTGAAATGTAAATAGATATAAGAGTAAGAGCATTTACATAAGGGTATAGCTAATTAAGTATGTTGGTAAATATATGGTCTGATCACCTGCTCTATTTACCAGCAAACAATAGCATAATCGAACATTTCGAGCATAACATACCGAACCGTGTCAAGCTATTGGTCAGCCCGGGTTGTCCACTCAACGAACTGCTGGGTAATGGCAATGGAATTATGTAAGTTATGCCAATCAGCCAGCAGCCAGCCAACCAGCTTATGGCACAGATATTAATTGCATACAACACACTGCCTCGAATGGCATGAATGGGTTGAATAAGTGTTTGGCTAAGTGAGTGAGTGTGTCGGTGTAACCGAGCAAATTGCGGTTATAATAACTGTTAATAATCTACAAAACAGTTCGCTTAATTGTTCGTCCACATTTAAATATGCAAAATTTGGCAAAAGAAAGAGGCGATAATGGTAAATAAAAAGTTTTTTAGATTACGTGTGAATGATTGACAAAAAGCTGATAGCCTTACAAAGAACTCCTCGGACTGTTGGTATTATTTCTTACAAAATTATATAAAGAGTGGGTATAAAGGGAAATCTATATTTTTAAAAATATAATTTAATTTAAAATTCGTTGCACGTAGATATGTACATTGTACTTATCCACATATATGTATGCTTAAAACTAAGCAAATGTGCACCTACTGGACAGCGTATTGTTTCGACACTATTCCATGTTGACTTGCACTTTCCATTTTCGCCTTATTTTCTTTCAAATGTTCGAGAAAGCATCACCCTAGTCTTGTCCACTTAATCCTTGACATTTAACTTTATGTGTTTCTAATTTTATTATATAAGTTGGGACTTTAAAAGGAAAAAGCATACTTATTAATCGTTTCTTTGACCAGACGTTTAAATAATTATCGGTACGGTTTTGCCACAGAAAAGTAGAATAATAGAAAAGTAAATAATAAATTAATAAATCAAGAGGACTGATGGTATTTAAATATAAGAGAACGTGCGGCAACTGACCCAACAGTTAATGTTCGAGCAGTAATAGGGCAAGAAAGTGAAATACACGAGCCAAGACAGCTGGTTGTCAATGATGACACAATAAAACAGAAACAACAAAGCATTTCAAAATAAATAAAAAGCCAACGAAAGCCATAAAAAACAAGCTAAAGACTGTTGATGGACTGGGGCAGGAACAGTGACAATACTTTCCATTTCGTTGAACTATGTCATTTCTTCGAGCTTAGGAAAGGTCTTACTCTCGTTTCTGGTCTTCGTTGGCTTGACGAAAAGACATTGTTGAAAAACCTCATAAATGCCCTAGCGGAAATGTTTACATGCGTTATTGCTAGAAAATGTTCAGCGAACATGTAAAAACATTTAATGTGCGACTGGATTTAATGGGAAAGACGGACCGTTGAAAGGCGAAAGTTGTTAGAACCTCACAAAAACTTAAAGGATTGCGTGTGATTTGAGAAGAGTAGATCCGCCAAAAATACATCATTATCCAAGTGTCAATGCCAATCCGGCCATCAGCATGGTGGCCACGCCTCCGCCCATGTTGCCTCCAGTAGTTTATTACCGCGGTGTCAATGCTTACCGTGCGAAAGTTTGGCGCATGCGGAAGATCGTCATTAAATTACTTGGCTAGGTCTTCAACTGTAATCTGAACGCTTTATACGAGCATGTACGAGCACTGACATGGCGCAACTTCGTTTTGCATGCACAGCGGTGCACTTTCGCTTTCGAGCAGTACCCGGTGAGTCTGAAGCAAGCTTGAATAAATTTGCACACAGCCATGGTAATCCCTGGATTTCGAAAGGCTCCAGTTAATTTGCGTTGAATTTGAAATTGTTGTCGGCACAGTGCGAGGAGTACCAATAGACCACCAAACGGCAAACACCTAACTTCCCCTATGTTTAACGATTGCCCTTACGAGCTCGGTGTTAATGGTGCTACTCACCTTGAAACGCACATGTTACCGTATTACAGCTGCAAATTATATTCGCTGCGCAATGAGCAATCTATTAAAGCATTGCCTCAGCTTGACGACGTTCATAACCGATGTGAATAGAGCTCTTGACGTCTCTATGCGTCGTATCGTGGAATTAAATGGGGCCCGAAGCCGCTGCTCCACTTAACACTCTCACACCTGCCCTGTTACGGCCAGATAGCTCTATTTTTCTTTCACCGCACAAAGCCAGTCTGCCAGTTAGATGTGTGTTTGGATTGCGTAAAATGTTTTAATATTTATGATTATTTTATGCGTGCTTCACATTTGCGGCAGGTTGCATTCAGCGGACCGACACTCAAGCAGCGTGTCTTTGTAATTGATTAGGCAGACTGCGGTTCATCATCGTCCATTCTATACGGTGGCAAGTTGTCTGCTCCACATAATGCCAAACTCATACGTTCAGAGTGCATCTGGGGATATGTATGTGGTGTAAATGAATAATTGTCAATTTGATTCCTAATTGCTTTGTGCAACAATAGATTTTTATAACAATGAAGACAAGAAATCAATATAAATTACTCAAAAATATGCACTTTCTGAAACCGATAAAAGCAAATTCTTTGACATGAGTCGAGCCTTTTAGGCCTTTTTGAGTCTTGTTCTTAAAAGAGCCGTGGTGATTGGCTAACTCAAGGTTATGTAACCGAGCAATTTAGAAAGGCGCTCTTATAATATTTTATCGTTTTGTATTTTGGGCGGACGTACAAGCAAACTGCGATCCCGTCAAATTACGCCCTGCTTGCTGTGCTCATTTTCTTGTATCCAAGGAATCAGCACTATAAATTACGGTATTCACATAGTTATTAATATAGCCAAGAATGAAAGTAAAAACAGTGTCCCGTCAATCGATGGCCAGACACAAGGTTCGCTTATGTCTGTTGCGGCTTCTTTATTGTCTCCTTTGTGGGTAGATACATTTATAAACTGGATTTTGCAGATGCTCAATGCAACGACCTTGACGCGATTGCCGTTGGGGATGCCGTTTTCGTTGATGTGTTTTTGTTTTGATTCGTATACCGCTGCTTGTTGAGTTTAAGTCGGAATTAAGGCTAAAGGCTCCCAAGGCTAAGCTGGAGCAAGTCAGCTGCTCTCATGCTCTGCGAAACACTCGGATGCGCAACATTTTTCATTTATCAAATATTTTGCGGCACCACATGTGCTGTTCACCTTTCACTTTCACCAGCCACAGCCACAGCCGCAGCCTGGCTGCGATGCGTATTAGTGGGCCCGCTTAAATGAACGTTGACGGCCCCACAGTGACAAAATGTTGGCCGGTGTGAAAGTACGAGTGTGTGAGCTTATCGATTAGCGGTGCCCGTCGATTGCATAACCGCACTCATCTGCGTCGTTAGGAGCTTCATTAAGTGCTCGATGTCAAATGTAATGAGTTGCAGGACAGCTGAACCGATTACGCACAGCTCTTTGGGATTGGACTTCCATCGGGCTCAGCGCTGCTCTATTAATCATTGGACAAGATCTAGCGGCGGGGCGGCGACGGTCTGTCTATTGGCCGATCAAGTGTTGCAAGCTTGAGTGCATTTCGAATTCGTCCATTCGGCCGTGTGCATACGAATACACATACGTAAGTGTATGATGCGTAAGCAAACCACTCACTCTCGGAGATGTTGTTTTGCCAAGTATTCATTTGCTGCTCACATTTATAGTGTGGATAATTTTCTGTTACTGTTGCCTTTTTAACAAATTTCACTCGCCCGCAGCGGTCATTCGTGTTTCTGAATGTTGCCGGCTCAATGCACCTACCGCTTTCAGTGGGATCTCAAAGTCGCTGCGCCACAAATTCAGTTTTTCAATGCCACTTAGCTGGCGCAGGCGGAAAGCAACAGGTTCAATACTAAACGTAAGGTTTAATGACATTTTACTTGGTGGAGTTTGCTTCTTGATTTTTGTTAAATTAAATCATAGCTGGAGTTTTGGTTTGTCAGGCTATTGACTGCAAGGCTATACTTTTAAAACTGTTATGAAGTATTGTCCACTTAGGCTACCAGGAGATAAACTACCTAATGAAGTCAATGAACCGTAACCACAATTATCACAATTCTTGGTGACTCTTCTGACTCAATTAACGGTATTGTAGACGATGTTTGTTTTTATGAACTGATTTGAATAGAAGTCATCGATTACTTTATATAATTTATTTACCCAGACATAGCCGGTGTATCTGAAATCTCTGAAAGCAGCTATTTTGCGAACAGTACAAATCCTACATCTCTTTTTGGCAAGTCAAATTGGCTTTAGCTGGGCGCTGCTTCAGTTGTGGTAGCTCCAATTATATTACAGAAAAGTTGACATTTAAGCCGCGATTGGGTAATTTGCATGGTCACGCTGCCGTCACCCATGAGCAGCTGCACTCGCACTTGCGCAGGGTGTGGTTCAGCCAACGCCATTTAGCGTGGGAAAACGGTTGTGTTTCACCGACCGCCTATTGCAAATGAGTTCATTAATTCACAACTCGACGAACGGTTCAATGTCGATTGATAATTTAATAGATCTAGACCTGGAGCGGGTTGCTGTCATTATTCCACAAACTTCAATTAGCGTTATAAACCAAATGAGAAAAGGTACCAACTGTGGGTATATTGCAATACCCACCAGCATCGTTTTCATAAACCTGCATGTATCTTAAATATATTCATATTTTCCCAGTGTATTTCAGAAAATATAAAGCTATCATCCTGAGGCATGTCAGTGCATAAAACAGCTTTAATTCAACTTAAAGCTAAAAATGCTATAAATTTATTTTGACCCTTCTCGAAGGCGTCGCGTAAATAGTGAGACGACATCGCGTAGGACTCGCTAACAATGTACTTCACTCCCAGCTATTTTTTGTGCAATGCAGACAGGCGATGCGGATTGGAAACTTGGTGCTGCGTACAGCCCCGCCTTGTACTTTACGAGATGTCTTTGGTCTGATTACATGCCAGCAATATTTCTTCGGTCTACGAAGTGCCAGCGTTATGTCCTGGTATTCCACAGTGAGCTTCGCGCCGCATAATTCATAGATGTGACACCGATAAGCCATCTATACACTCTGCCTATACTTGATATCTTATGACACTGACATGCATAAGCTGATGTAGGCTATATTTCAAAGCAACCTGTATTTATTTTCAAGCAAAATCCCAATTTTCTGAGGGCCTATTCTTTGTTGGATGTAAGTTAAAGCGAGATGTTTTTCTTGACAGCCAGCAGGTTGTGCATGCTATGTTTAAACTGACTGTATGGGCCATGAATGCTTTTGTTAGTGTCTGATTTTATAGTTATATTTTTGAGAATCATTGAAAGCGGTATTGGTAGAAACAACATTTTAAATACGCATAATTTATCTGATGCTTAAGTTTTCAGGCTGGCCGACCGATCCAATCAAGCAAACCGGATAGTAATCCACAGGCAACTAGTATCCAACAAATATCCGCTTATGCGAAGACGTATTAAATACCCATTAGTCATCGTGTTATAAAAAGATTCGGCGAAATTAACTAATGCCGAAACATCGAAAATTCCCAATAAAGGCAGCTGAAGTACACAGCCAAAAGGAAATAAACGGTCCGTTAAACGCTTAAAGAAGCTAGATTGTATGTGCGTGATCTTCGGAGCACTCGACGTGTCGATCACGAGAAGAGCAAATAAGCTTAAGCCATGGACTCAAGTTCACAGCTCCAAACATAGCCCACTTATGTCAGTAGACAACAGTGGCGTCCTTGACTTTGGCTTTTCACGTGATAGTTTTAGTCGGTGTATCTGCAATCAATTTTCTTTGTTAACATTACCTGCGTTCGGCTTCGTCTAGCGCAAATATTGTTTGATAGATTGCATAGCTAGCAATCATTTTTTATGATCTCTCATCTTAAAATATTTTTGAATGCTACGAATGTATCTGTGTCTGTCTTATAATTATTTTTGTTGTTTTCTTCAACTTTTTTTTTTGTTTTTTTCGTTTTGATGAGTTGTGGTTTGACTTTGCCTTCTGGTTAATAATCGCTGCCTTCGCAGTGTTTGTGTTGCCAATTAGACATCTTGATTAAAAGCTGTTAATAAAGCTTTGTCGTATCGAGCGCGAACACACTCAGACTCAACTGCTTTAGCACACGCAGCTTCAGCAATTTATTAGGTTAATGTCTTTGGTGTAGAGATGTTCCTATACGTTGGAATGCATTTTCGAGCTAAATTTATTGGCGCACTTCATTTAGGCTGTCTTGCCTCTTGTCGGATTCGTAGCATACCATTTACCATTTCCAAGTATGCCCTCCTGGAAATCCTACGAAAAACCACTACAAACTTTTAATTGCCACGCCTAAAAGCATTTTCGGATTTTTTACTTCCAACCGTAAAGAAAATACCCTCGCGGTAAAGCGTGTAACACCTCCCAACCTTCAATTGGGCTATGAAAAAGAGCCCGACGTCTTTTTGAACCCCTTCAGTGTCATGGCCAACGAAAACTTGCTATCTTGTAATAGCTAACCAGTCACAAGCCAAGCCGCCGCTAGACGTAAGATGCCACTTTGGCGCTCCGTCTGATTTCGCTTTTCAATATTCGTTCGTTTCCCGACGTCTTCCTGGCCGTGCCTCATTGTTGTTGGTACATGTAAGTGCTGTGATGCTGGTCTTACTGGTTACTTTTACCTGCCAAACGTGTGCCAACGGTTCAAGTTCAACGACAGGGTGGACAAGGTGCGGTTGAGCTCCACGCTGTCACCGGGTTGACATTTTCCTGGGTGAGTTGGGAAATGTTTTCGGCAGCATATTCGTTTCGGGATTCCCCCGCTCAGTGCCCCTTTTTCATGTATTCATGCCTGCCTAAAAACAAGTCAAGTGGTGGTGACTGAGCATCACTTTGGTATTTGATTTCATGTAAATGATCTGCCGTCCTCTTTCATGTTTACTCTTTGGCAGCGATGAGCAAAAGGTGAAGGTCACCTCTGGCCGTTAGCGAAGGCATTTTGTGCTGACTTGCAACTATTTTTGTCTGTCGTCGGAATCCAAGCTAGGCGCTTAAGTCATCACGGCTCTGTTTTGCATCAGTTAACCATACTTGGCAAGTTGTGGTGATGCTTTTTTGTCTGATTAGCGTTTTGCTTCTCTGAGCTGGACGGTTTAATATATTTAATTGTAGCAAGGCAAGGCAGTTCACACCCAGCAGCACTAGCTGCTACACTAGCCCTGCCAAGCCAAGTGCTCTCCGCATTACCATATTCAGCAATTTAAATAGAAGGCCCAACCTTGGCATCGTTTCGGCGCACAAAGAGAACCAAGTCTCATGCCCGGTGAAAAAATAAACAGAAACGAGAACAATCCACAATGAATACATGTTCAGAAATCAGAACTTTACAATCACGACCTGTATGAGGCTGTTGCTACCAGTTACCAACTCAAACACATGTTATTAATTTGACGCGCAGGGGTGCGTGCAGCAAAGGTGAGCTAGCAAAGACAAATGTAATACTGTTGAAAAAGCTGATGGCATTAAGACAAAAGACAAGTTTGTTGCTTCAGTCTTTTGTTTTGTCTGCAAATGCTCGAGGGAAAACCTCTAGCCAACTGCAGCTGGCTACGGTCTGTAAGTGAATTGTGGGGACCTGGTTTTAATTGGTTCACATTATATATAACCAAGCAGCGAGCTCTAATGAGTTCCGCAACGTGGACACTCCCTCGAGCTACTTGGCTTGGGAACACAAAAGCTGATCTGTGACTGAGTGCACGGCCATACAACCAATCAACCATCGCTATGTCTGAGCCAAACCGAACTGTTACACTTAATTCGACAAATTAGTTTAGTCAAAATGAAATCGAAATGCGCACGAAGCGGCGGTTTTTAGTGTTGCACAACTGCCAAGCGAGATGCCGAGTCAACTGGTAGCTCTATGGAGTCTGTGGGCGTTAACTCGACTTCAAAGTTCTTTTGGGGCACGGGATTGGCGACTGGAAACGAAATAATTATTAAACCACTTTTTACAATTGCCATTTTATCAACCTTTCAGTTTCGTTTAGCGACTGGGCTTGGCATTCATGCGAACCGTTAAATTTTTGGGGCTTACAGTTTAGTGAGTCACTGCTGCATGCTCCAATCTCTTATAACTGCCCATAGAAATATTACTTCAGGAATTCGATCGGTTATTCTAGATTTACAAGTACGTGGCGCATTAGTATATGGAAACAATTGATCTTTAACTTTATATCTAATGGACGGGACTTTCAAAACTATTAGATTTTTAAAAAAATAAATCAATAAATTAATAGCATGTCGTTGGTTATACAATGATACAGCTTAAAATAACACAAGTTAACAGTGTTAAAGTTACAGTCATAAGATTCGAGGACAGACTGATACACACATACAACTAGGTATAAGGCCAAACCAAGAATCTGGACCCGATTGGATACAGCTCCATTTGCTTTTATTAGCCAGGTATAATTGTTTTCGCCATTGTTATTTTTTCTGTTATAATTGTTTGGTTTGTCTAATAAGGCGCATTGTGGCTGTCTTGTTCGGCTTAGCTTAGATTTGCCGCCGACGCAAGCTGACTTAGAAACCATAATGGTTATAGCTTTTTAGTTGCATACCGATAGCGGTGGCGTTCTCTTGCGCAACTGGCAGAACCGAAGCCGCCGCCTTTTATAGACCGCAGCTGTTGCCAGCCACGCCAAGGCGTTGGGTGACCCTGAATTGGTTTCTGATTCGACTTTTGAGCGGAGCTGTATAAGCTACAAAGTGAACTCAATCATCGACCACTGGCAGTCAAGCAAAACAAAATGTCGTTTGTACTTATGATTCTGGATTCAAATAATTTTAGCTTTGAGGTATCGAATGCACGGAATCTGAATGCTTCGTCTTAATTATGTCGCGACCAAATTAGGACAGGGATCATTAAGATACTGTATCACAAAACATGCAAGTCAGGCGAGTTACAGTTCCGTTAAAGCATAAACTTAAAACTATTTTGCATATTGTTTTGCTCTGAGCCCGAACCGTTCCTAGCTTTTGGGGCACACCCAAAATGTGCCATGGACCCAGACCAAGCAGACAGTCCAGTCGTGGGGCCGACACGCCGCTCACTTTTGGATTCTAATGCCAAATCGCCAGCTTTGCCATTTTATATATGGCATAAGCAATTGATGCCGTTACCAGGCGCCCACAACAGTTACATTTACGACTAGGAGACAAAGTGGGTTGGCTCTAACTTTGGCTGCTCCATATTTTTTCAAACAAATTTCAACAAGGAGTATTCAAAATGGTGTGTGCAAATGTCATAGAAAATAGATCAAAATTTGTACAATAAAGTACTTCTTTTCTACAGCCAGATAGAAACACCACCACATGACTAATGTGGTAGGTAGGAAACTTTCCTACAAAAAGTTTTAAATCTACGAGTAACAGGTATAAAAATGGGTTGAATATTTTAAAAATTCAGAAGGAATGGATTATTATCCGTCCTTATTGTCAAGTCTTAGACTTAATTTTAGCTTAAATTTTTATAGATTTTAACGATCTAAAACCAAAAATGTAATCTGTCAGTTTATATGTAATTTGGCTGCCCACACGTGGGTTAAATGTAATTGGTGCTTTATAAAACGATTGTAACTATTACTTTTCGGCTGCAGAGCGACTTGGCTCCACTGATCGAGTATGGGCTGGGCTGGACTGAGCTGAGCTGATCTCAGCTGGGCGGATTCGTTTGTTTTCCAAACTCGAGCCCGCGGCTTTCGAGTTGTGGCCTTTGTTTTAATTTTGGCATTTTTAAATTCAGTATATGTTTATAGGTTATGTTAAGAAAAATTAAAAGCTTAACTTACTCCTTTCATTATTATTGTTATTCCTTCATTCTTTGATTATGCACTTCTTTTCATATTTATTTAGTTATCCAGGTGTTTTAAACATTAAATCCAAATTGTTCAATATTAAAAGCTTTTCTGAAATTAATAATAAAATATTTTAACAATAATTATATTTATCATGTTTCCAAAATATACTATAAAAAGAATTTGAACAAACAAAAAAAGTTTTTTAAAAAGCACAACATGTTTTTGTTAGCGTAAAGTAAAGACGACATTTGACTTGCCAGCATTTTCCATGAGAAAAACAGCTGTCAAACAGTGCGAGCTAGCTGTTTCCTCTAGACTCCCATTCAGCGCCTGCCCTGTACGCCCTAGACTACTGGCCTCGAGTTCGCAGCTCCTCCAACGTTCGCTGCCGTGCGAAAGTTTGAAATCCAAATGCATCTCTACCCGATTACACATTCCCTGGAACTGCTGCTCGGGAATGTTAATTACAAGCTGCGTTTTAATATCGTGCAGTAGGTGTAATGCAAACGGCAATGGCGGCGGTTATAGTAAGAGCCCCACCAACTGCCCTGGCCCCGTTATGATACTTGCCTCTTAGCTTACATCATAGGCATCGAATCGCAACGCAGCCATCGATTTATGCCTGGCTCTTGACTGCATTTATTGTAATACCAAAAGGCCTTAAACGTGCTGCGAGCTTTTTGCCACAGCCACAGGCTAAACGCTGAATGCACCGGCATAGCCAACGAATTTACCCACGCATACGCAGCAGCGCCTCAGCTTAGTCCCGTCTTGGAGCAGTCAGTTAAGTGTAGCACCAGTCACGACCAAATCTCCCAGTGGGTCGCAGACACATGTGGCTGTCCAATAGCCCAATTTCCACTATTCATCTTGGGGTGCAAAACGGACTGGCAAATCTTTAGCTGTGGGGTTCGAAGTGCCTCAGCAGATGTGCGCGAAATTGTATTATTTATTGTGATTGTGATAGCGACAATTGGACGCAATTTCTTTCCAATGCGGAAGATTCAATTTCCAGTACCCACACAGAGAGAACTATTTAAGTAATTTGTACTTAAATTGAGTACTTTTGTACTCCATTTGTAATTGTACACACTGCACTCATTTTAGGAAATTATTGGGATTGTATTTAAAAAACGAGTATTGCCTTTTCTCAAACTGAGGACTGCCCAATGCTTAAATTGAGTAAAAAACAAGAGAGAACGCTATAGTCGGGTGCCCCGACAATCAGATACCCGTTACTCAGGTAAAGGGAGTGCGAGGGAGATGGAGATAGAAACTTTGAACACGCATAACTTTTTAACGAATAGTCCGATTTGAAAAATTTCTTCTACATTTCGATAGGTATTGATAAACACAATAAAACTGCATTTTTACTTTTCCGAAATATTGAAATTTTTAAAACCGTATATAAGCGATTGTGGGCGTTAGAGGGGGCGTGGCACCTTTTTGAAACAAACTTGCGCTGCGTAGGAACTCCTAGAATCTGCATGCAAAGTGCCAATCTTCTAGCTTTTATAGTTTCCGAGATCTCAGCGTTCATACAGACAGACAGACAGACAGACAGACAGACGGACGGACGGACAGACGGACATGGCTAGATCGACTCGGCTAGTGACCCTGATCAAGAATATATATACTTTATGGGGTCGGAAACGCTTCCTTCTAGCTGTTACATATTTTGCACGAATACAATATACCCTTTTACTCTACGAGTAACGGGTATAACAAGAGAGAACGTTATAGTCGGGTGCCCCGACTATCAGATTACTCAGGTAAAGGGAGTGCGAATGAGATGGAGATAGAAACTTTGATCACGCATAACTTTTTAACGAATGGTCCGATTTGAAAAATTTCTTCTACATTTCGATAGGTATTGATAAACACAATAAAACTGCATTTTTACTTTTCCGAAATATTTAAATTTTTAAAATCGTATATAAGCGATTGTGGGCGTTAGAGGGGGCGTGGCACCTTCTTGAAACAAACTTGCGCTGCGTAGGAACTCCAAGAATCTTCATGCCAAATATCAATCCTCTAGCTTTTATAGTTTCCGAGATCTCAGCGTTCATACGGACAGACAGACGGACAGACAGACAGACGGACTGACAGACATGGCTATATCGACTCGGCTAGTGACCCTGATCAAGAATATATATACTTTATAGGGTCGGAAACGCTTCCTTCTAGCTGTTACATACTTTTGCACGAATACAATATACCCTTTTACTCTACGAGTAACGGATATAAATATTTGATGGCAAGAGTCTTTTACTCCCTAGGCCAGCCTTTTAGAAGGTTCCTGTGAGTAATGTCAAACATATTACTCAAATATTTGTACTCAAATTATAAGTTGAAGAACTCATTTCCTAAAATTAAGATTTTTGGGATCACTTTTTTTTCTGAAGACTGGTTGAGATGAGTTCGAAACTGATCTCACGCGAAGCAAATCTAGGTGTCAGTAGTGGTTGAGGTGCGAGTGCATGTTAAAGTATCCCCAACTGAATTAAAAAAGAAGTCTAGTGCCACCAAGATTACTTTCTGTCGTTAACACGTACGCCCAATTAATCTTTCGCAGCTACTTGAAAATTATGACATTCTGTCCTGCTAAATCCCCATCCGGAGATATTATTCAAGACGCGTTCGGTCTGAGCACTCCCAAGGCTCGGCTACCGAGGAGCGATTGGGTGCCAAAACCACCACGTCAATGGCAGCATGACAAGCCATAAAACTGCAATGCACAAAGACAACGCGTGTAATGGGGTGCCAAACCGCAAGAGCGATTATCAATGCGAAATTCGAAATGCAGTGGCGTCGTCCTCTCGTTTCGATTGTCAGAAAGCCAAAAATGCATATTAGCTAATTATTTCAGCTATTCCAAGCGCTTGTGAAAAGCGGAAGCGCCGTATGGGCAAACAATGAGCGGAACTTGATCCCCCAGCGGGAAAGTTGAACGAACTCAGCTTGCCGTGTGTTTAAGTAGCTCGGCAGCAGACGGATGATAAGACTTTGGCAAAGGGTTAAACAACGTAAAACCTCCCAGAGCGCTTCAATAGAAAAATGTAATTTGGCTCTAGGCCTCAATATCGTACTTATTCAGGGGTGACACAGAAACCGTCGACGGCTTTGGGGATGGTTGGTTTCACAGCATTTGTAGAATTTTTGTATGAGTTTAGGACTATTATTGGGTGGTCTTAACGTCTACT
The DNA here is from genome assembly GCA_037075285.1 of Drosophila lutescens. Lineage (NCBI taxonomy): Eukaryota > Metazoa > Arthropoda > Insecta > Diptera > Drosophilidae > Drosophila > Drosophila lutescens. The sequence goes on from JBAMCF010000324.1 coordinate 1,245,769, forward strand.
GGAACGTTTTCTGTGACACAGAGATTTGTTTTTGTGGAAAATTGGGTTGGAAGACATTTCTGTGGCACCTCTGATTTAATCAAATTACGCTTAGCTTACAAAAAAGAAACTGGCTGCGATGGCCTTCAAATCGCAGTCTAAATATGTGAGTGCTGTCACTGTTGAAAGTACTTAGATTTTGTCTGGTGCACGCAAAAACAAGTAGGAGAATGTAAAACAGTAGGCACGTAAAAAGTGTATGACTGCCTGGCAACCATGATTTCCGGCACTATCAAGTTGTTTCGCCGTGGACGACCCCCGTCTCGTGCTTGAATAGGTGGTCTGGTCCGGTCTGGTCATTGTTGCAGTCCACTGTTGCTCTGGTGCTTATCAAATTCATTTAAATGAAAAGAGAAAGGAAAATGGTTATTGCCACTACGCTCTTATGAACGCCTGTCTATGACAGTCACAGATTTGTCGCTGTTTGTCCATCACAACTGCCTTCTACAATTTACCATTATAGTAAAAAACCGCTTATCTATTTAAAATCATTCAAATAGACAAATACATTTTTGACCAAGATGACCCTTGAACAACGGCTTTAACAAAAAAGTGTGTGTATACTTTTTACTAATAAAAAAGTATTTTAAATACATATTTCAGACCAGAACCTTTTTTAAAAATTTGGTTTACACGATACGCTTGCTAGCAGAAACACTGAAATACAGCAGTACCTTGACCTGTGGAGAAGAAGACTATGGTGGGGCGTTTTCCTTTCAATTTAAACGGTTAACATCTAACGACGAGGCGAACCGCAATCCGCTGAAGCATACATTTTTTACTGTATGTAAATATTGGCTTTTGGCCATCCACACGCTGTAAGTGCTTCCTTCGTGCTGACTACTTTTCTGTTGAATGTTTCGCCAAAATTTATGGTTTGTTGCCTTTGCAATTTGTTACAGCCATCGCCCACTTCTTCGTTTTTCTCTTGTTTCCTTTGTTAGAGGCGCGGGATAGACCGTGACCTTCACAAGCACGAGATGGGAGGCGGGACTGGCTCCTAAAGCTGGACAAGATGCGTCGCGGTCAAGGCAAACTCAAAATCTCAATTTTTTGATAGTTTTACGGAGCCCGAGTTCGCGTACAACTCGAATTCCCAAACCTACTGCAATCCCGCCCAGCGGGAAGAAATATAAGTCGGAGCGTCAACTGTGTCTGTGAAGAAAACAGACTGCCGTCATGTACTACACAACGCAACGGCACAATGCAATCGCAGCTGATCGCCCTCGAAGCGTTTTACAACATCAAAATCAGTTTCGTATTTGTGGAGCAAATCACCCTTTGCAGTTGCGGTCTCGCCAACGAGGTTTCCATTCCCATTCCCAGTACGAGGTAGCACCCAAGACACGCTCTACCTAGACTGCAGACTGTCACCGCTAGTGCTTTTGGCCAATTCCCCGTCTCCGGTTTCGACTTTGGTTAGCTAGGTAGTATAGAGCACACCCGATTGTTGCTGCCTTATTGCCAATGCGACACACGAACCGCGGACATTGCCCAGCACATAAATCGAGTGGCAGTTGCAGCAAGCGAAAGTGATCGATTTTGAAGTAGGCGTGGCTCGGAGCGAGCCTTGCGCCACAATGTGGCGTTGTCGCTGTCGTTGCAGTCGCGTGGACTAGTTGTTGCCACTAGCAATAAGATCGTAGATACTAACACACACAACGGAGTTTGCTTGACTGCCTCGGCGGTGAGTGCCGTGTTGTGTGTCTTATGGTTATGCAACATTCTCGGTTTGACCCACTTTCGCGCCGATTTCTTGAGCTTTTTTGTCGCCAATGCTGGCCAGCAATCACTTTCGGGCAACTGAAATGCAAATGTGACTATGGCTAGGAATGTGGTCGCGTTGGAAATCCCTAGAACAGCCCATAATTGACTCTATTGACAGGGGGCTTGAGGGGCTATTGCAAGCATTGGAACTGCGGGTTCCCTCTGGACTTTAGAGCAGACCATATGGAAACGAACAGCACCAGACGTCGGGAACGACAACCATATTTTGAAAATTATTTGAAAGTTTGCTGCCAATTAACATTTTGAAAAGTTGCCCAGTTGATAAAATCGTGTGCCACAAGTGTCATATTGCCAGTCATAACGAGTGCACGGACTGGCCGGCCTGTTGCGCTCACTTTAAGCTCTGCTGCGTGCCCCGAAAGTCAAGTTGTTTGCGTGTATCCCCGTTGACATGGTACAGGTGGCCGTTCCATATGAATAAGCTAATTAAACAGAGCAGTTTAACAGCAATCAGTGGTACATGCTTCTAACTAGACTTTGGCTAAGCAGCCGACCAGACAGCCTTTTTAATTTCTTTGATTTAACCTTAAGGATTGTATATCCCAATTAAGTCTAAATGAATGTAGCTGGATGACCGAATAACCAAGTAGTGGCTAACAGATCAAGGAGTTCAAGCTAAGCACACAGTGCCGGCCTCCACCACATGGACGTAATCATCAAATCGAACTGGCCACGGCAGTTAACACAAAAACCCCTTACGGCCGAACCACTACATAGACTTCGCAGCTAAGAAAGTCAGCTGGGCTTAAACTATGTAGCTCCGCCGACAAAGCCTCCTGCTTGGCCAGCAAATTGGAGCATTCTCCCCCCAAAAAATTGTTGGGAGGAAAAACGAGCCACTGTAGAGCCGAAGTCGAAAGTACATTGTCGATTGTGCTAGTATGTGTGGCAGCATAGAGCCAGTCGATAGGCTAGTTGCATAATAGCCGAAAAGCGCTTCAGGCCGGAGCTCCACTTAGTATTTGAATGTGGCCCACAGCTACGAAAAGGAAAGCAACCGGGCAAGAGGCATGAGGCAAAAGTAAGTGCTGCATATTTCCTGTTTTGTGGTACTCTCGAAAATAGGTATGCTGCCGACTGCTGCTCATGGCGATTATTTCATTTTTATTTCATGCTATCTCTGACTACCCAAGTCCCCTAAATCTGTCATGCTGCTGAATGCTGAAATCGAAATTGGTTAATTCGGATTGAATGCAAAGATGCGGTCTGCTCGATGAGCGATGGTTTCATCCTGAAGCATTAAAATATTAGGCCATTCAAAATTTGAGCTCACTTGGCTTTTGTTGGTTTGTATGTAGTATCCGGATTAGTGATGGTATAAATCTTTATTACCAGCAGAATCATCAAAGATATTTATAGAGCTATCACCAATAATGCCAATAGTTAAGTTGCGTTTAAGGTCTGCAAGTTCTACGGCACAAGAGTAAGAAAGCTAAATTTAAGCACACTAGGCGGGCATTGATCGTTCGCAACATCACGGCTGATTATTTTTTTTTTTTTTTGTGCAAAATGAATGAAGCAAGGTGCCCAGTGGTAAAACCAACTCGGTAAATCGATTCATGTACACATTTTTGTGTTATCCATGGATCCCCACAGTCTGCAGGAAGTGCAGCAAAGACTTTTCCATTAGAAAGGAAAAGCTCTACTGAAATCGATAGTGATTCCACTGCTGCTGTGTGCAGATGGCTTCCTGTGCGTATGCATGCAAAGCGAATGTTTGTATTTGTGGTCAGCTGGGCCAAGTTTCGTAATGGGAGAAATGTCGGAATGCAACAAACAATTGGGCCGGTCGCCTTTGCCATCGTTGCTTAGTGCTACGCCCCTTCCATTGATTTGTGCAGTCGATTGAAAATGAAAACAAATGAAAGCCCACTAGTCCGCCAGGCAGTCAATGATTTATATTTCCGTCTTGCGGGTGCGGGTGCTGAGCGTGCGTTTAATTGCGGACCGCACCCAGCGAATCGAAAGACTTAGGCAACAAACTTGCCGGGTGCTCTCTGTTGGCCAGCTACTTTTAATTAAAAGTTCAAACGCGAAACACGCGAAAAAGAAATTGAGCTATCAATTGAGGCAGTCAGGCAGCGACTTTATTATTGTGCATAAAAGAAGACAGTTTTCGAATTAGACAACTTTCATGCTGGTTTAAAATAATTAAATAAACCAGCACCACGCCAGTGCAAGTGAAAAAGAAAGGTACTCTCTCGGGGTTTTCCAAACCTATTAGAAGGAGACTTTCATGTAAAGTTACGTAACCTTACTAAACCGATTAATTTAAAGACCCCATTATGCTTGTCCCAACAACCCCTTTTTACCCCCAAAAATGTGGTCAAATAGCTCATTACGGTCGACATAAATCAGATCTCGAGGCTGCATCCGACGCTGCCAAACGAGGTGGCAATTAGTGCAATGGTTCGCGCCATTTGTCTAAATTTGGCCATGCTATTGGCGGTTGCCAATTTTATGGCTTCAAATAAGTCAGAGGCAGTGTTGAAATGCCGCCTGGCCAAAGCCAAGTTACGGCTTAACTGCTTTTGGGCCAAGCAGCAGTGACACACCGCAGACGCACCCTGGGTATCATCACCCATCGTTAAAACTAGGGGCAACCGCTCAGTGAGACATTAAACAAATGGTGTTTTACATAAATTAACGCCTTGCGCACGGAAACGCTTAATCAATGCAAACAACCGTGTGACACATTGTTTTTTCTGGGCTTGATCTCGTTAACTAAGGCCTAGTATCGCCTCACGCGGCTTTACCTAAAAATATTCAAAGTTAGAGATACGACATTTTTATTGATTTTAAATTTCCAGCATCTCTTAATCCGCAGCAGTCAAATAAATACATAATAAAATGCCTCACGCTGATCTTCAGCGAGTTGTCCAAGCCCGATGCTTACTTATTTACAATGCTTACCGCAGCCGGCAGTTTGGCAAAGTGCCGTGAGTGCCATGTTTTATTGCCGCTTCCGACTGACATGAAAGTCAAGTTGCTCATCAAACAGCGTTTTATGGCTGAGAAGTTGTTGGTCGAGTGCACTTTGAGCACACCACACGAAAAGGCCAAACTGCGCAGAGGATCGGAATTATCGCTTGCGGTACCGTTAGGGGCAAAGTGTCATCGGCCAAGACGAGCGGAGATTCTGCTTTACCTCGGGGCATGGATACCAAGGCACAAGTGTATTCTTTGCCTTCAAACAAAGTCGAATTATTTGCACGATCGTAGACAAACAAGTCGAGTGGTGAAAAACAAACCAAAGCTAACGACAAGCGCCAAACAAAACCGATCAGGCTTATGGTCGAATTACTGCGCGTTGCATAACAACAGAGCAGTAAAGCCAAGTCAAGCCTCAGTCTAAGCGTCGATTTTAACTTCAGCTTTAGCTCCGGCATCGGCCTTAGCGTTAGCTGCGCTTGTAAAGTCAGAGCGTACATAGCCGTATTGTTTAGTGGGGCAGAAAGTGCGATTGCATAGCACTGTCAGCGGCAGCGGGAGCTACACAAACGTAATAACAAGCAACGACCGGGCAAACACAACAGCAAACAATCAGCGACGGGCTGCCAAGTGTGGGCTGCCTAATACAAATGTCATCCATGCCGATGGCAGGTCTAGGCTCTTGCATGGTCAATTGCCATTGGCACGTGATTGGCTTTCATTGTGCGCCTCCGCCGTATCTCAGTCACTCAGACTCGGTCAATGCAGCACACTGTCGCAAATATTCGCCATGGGGCTCTACCGGCGGAGGCTCCGAATCTCGGCGTTTTTGCGCGTTAATTGCATAATTTTTGGAGCGTGCCATCTCCGTTCCATGCGAACTAGGTACCCTACGGAGCCTTGACACTATTTCGCATATTGGATGGATCTTAATATTCTGTATGTGACGTGCCATTCCATCTGGGATAGCTCCACGGCAGTGAATTGGCCCTCGATTTCAAATCCAGCTCCTTTCTCTGTTATTTTGCCAGCTTGAGTCTCAGCAGAAGATAAATGAACATGCCCTACGAATTAGCAAATCATCTACGGCCAATTTTAATAATTCCTAAGCCCAAACGACCGTTTCTTTAAGTTGTTTATAGTCACTGGATTATTGTTAAAGTGAATGTATAGCGTTGTGGAATAGCGGGTTTATCAATCGGGTAAATCGTTACCTTTATCGTGTCTCTCGAGCCTAAAGGTGCGGCATAACGGTACTGGCTTATTATTATTTAAAATAAATGTTTGTAAAAAGTGTACTGTCGTTAAAAATAAAAAAAATGCAAAAAGTTAACCGTCTTTATACCCGTTACTCGTAGAGTAAAAGGGTATATTGTATTCGTGCAAAAGTATGTAACAGCTAGAAGGAAGCGTTTCCGACCCCATAAAGTATATATATTCTTGATCAGGATCACTAGCCGAGTCGATCTAGCCATGTCCGTCTGTCCGTCTGTCTGTCCGTCTGTCTGTCTGTCTGTCTGTCCGTCTGTCTGTCTGTATGAACGCTCAGATCTCGGAAACTATAAAAGCTAGAAGGTTGAGATTTCAGACACATATTCTTGGGCTTCCTACGCAGCGCAAGTTTGTTTCATCGAGGTGCCACGCCCCCCCTAACGCCCACAATCGCCATAAACGATTTTCAAATGTGTCTGGAGGCCACATCTTTTAAGATTTTAAAAATATATAAACGCAATTTTATAGTGTTTATTAATACCTATCGAAATGTAGAAGATATTTTTCAAATCGGACCATTCATTAAAAAGTTATACGCAATCAAAATTGTTTATATATCTATCTCCCTCGCACTCCCTTTAGCCCCAATAGATAGTCGGGACACCAACCCGAGTACAGCGTTCGCACTCCCTTTAGCTGAGTGACGGGTATTAGATAGTCGGGACACCAACCCGACTATAGCGTTCTCTCTTGTTTAAATATATATTTACTCTACGAGTAACGAGTAAAAACCTATACAAACACGTGTATTGTGTTAAAAGTTACCGAGTTTAAGCTGACAGTTAAATGCAAGACTGTTTTGTTCAGTGTGATTTTTAGAAACAAAAAAATAAATATTTTAGGCTTGTCTTTCTTACAGCTAGGACTGTCTAATTTATTGAGTAACGCCAAGTAAAAAACCAATACATAGGTCTCGACAAAATTAAAGTAATCGGTCGAACTTTTGCCTTGGGGCAGCCTTACTTGGTTATTTTTGTGCAGCATTTAAGATGCAATAATTTTGATTGTAAAGAATTGAATTCAAATTGAGCCAATTGTTCGACTTAATCATTTGAATTTTTAGTTGGCCTTTGTTCACTGTAAATGGGAGTTCGTTTAGCTGCTTACTTCCCCAACGACGGAGCCAAATTCCTCCTGTGTTGAGCAGTGCGTTTTGAGGTCAGCTCTTATTTGGGTGCAGTTACCTTTCTGAAGCGTAAACCGAGCTTATAACGGCACGTTTTTATAATTAAAACTTTTTTGCCAACAAATTGTCACCATTTGATGGCTGATTTAGCGTATATAGCTTTGCGAGCACCCAAAGGTTTGGGTCTTAAGGCTTTTGGCTTCAGATGCTGGCGATGCAGATTGCAATAACGACCTTACGTTTCGAGTATTATACAATCAAATGTGCCGTTCTTTTTCCGGATCATGGGCTTGCGTTTCTCAATTAAAATTCTGGTGTCGAACGAAATAATTTGGGGGGAATAAACTTTAAATGATCCGCTCAGTTATAAATCTTTACCATAGTGATACAAAGTAACTTATTCCCTTGTTGAGATAACATTTTTGTTGAACCATACGCATACCAATTTATGCGGGGTTTGACAAAAAAATATAAGCGATTGAGTAACTATCGAGGGGCTTATTCTTTAGTTCGACGAAGAAACGCAGCTTAATTAACACTCCTATCCTAATCTTGACTAAAAAAGTTTCGCAATTTTATATCATAAAATTATTAAAGCATTTTTTCCCTATCCGTCCAGTTTTTTGTTTGTAACTTGGGATTCTGTGTATTCTTAATTCGAAATCAGCTTAGTTTTTGTAGCAAGTGGCATTTAGCTGAGTTCGAGAAGGTCAAGCTACATCGAAACAATGTTCAACGAAACCACAAAAATAAAACCATACTCATGTCAAACTAAATTTATTAGCAGTGCTAATATATGTACATATACCGCTTAAGATATCTCAACGACAAAAACGTTAATAAAACATTAAACTATAATTGCACACCACGTTCAACCTACCAGTCTGAAGCCGATGTCAATAAAAAATGGATTCTATTTCTTTACAGGATCCACAGAGGCACAGAGCAAACGAGCCTCACGTGTCACCAGCTCCCGTAGCTTTGGCACCAACGTCAAGCCCACAAGCTCCAATGGCCTTAGCTTCGACTGCCCCGAGGAGTTCGGCTACTACCCGCACCCCTCGGACTGCACCCAATACTACGTGTGCGTCTTCGGAGGAGCGCTGCTCGAAAGCTGCACTGGCGGCCTGATGTACTCTCACGAGCTGCAGACCTGCGATTGGCCACGGAACGTTGGCTGCGAGTTGGTGGACACATCCTCGGAGCGCGCCCCCGCACGTAGCCAGGGCCAGAGCCAAACGCAGCATGTTCCCAGCCGAGTCCGCTTTGGGGCCGCATTCAGCAGCCCAGGCGGCACCCAGAAGTCGCCAACTGTGGCACCACAGTACCACCGCTCTCCGCCACAGGTCATTCAGGCGCAGGTGCAACACATACCTCCTCCACCGCCGGAGCTGCGAGTGCCACCCAACCCGGTTATCACGTCGCGGGGTCAACCAAAACCACTGATCGAGTCCCAGGAGGACATTGCGAAGGCGAGTTTGAGTCTTATCCCTTGGCTCAAGAACATACATTTTAGTCCCAAGTTGATTATTTGTTCGTCCCAGTTTCTTTAGAAGGCACTAGACTAATTTGACCGATTTACATTATTGGAAAAATTGAACTATATTTTATAAAAACTTACCATAATTACGTCATGATTCGAATAAATTAAATTATAAATATCCTACTTCCTTTAGCTTTATGCCGATGCCCAGGAGACCTTGCCGCCTGTGGAAGAAGAGGAGTCCGATCGTCAGCAGAGAGTGTATCGTGGGCAACCCAGTACCGTCAGTCAAGTGCAGCGCGATCGCGATGGTATTATTCACCAGGCTAGTATTAATGCCATTCCCCAAAGTGGCAAAATCGGATCGTATGCTTTTGGAACCGCCTACAGGTAAGCTGTCATCCCTGCTGCAAGTAGATCAGTTCTCAAGTAGATAAGTTCTCATCTGTCGTCGCTTTTCAATTGATGCCACTACTTTACTGATGCTAAATCAAGTCAAAATTCTATGCAACTCATCGTTTTACATGCTATTTTCTCTCATACAACGCATACTGCACTATCTCTTTATCTTGCTCCAACCGACACCGACTTATCCACACTTCGACTGCAAACTCCGGACAACCGTACCGCTTTTGGAAAAAAACTATACACGAACAGCGAAAGATTGGACGGCGACCAGACGATCGAATACGAACTGTCACACAATCGACTCGATGGAGGGAAGCGGCGCAAACGCCGAGATCTTAGCGCGCAGGTCGCAGAAATTGCGCACACTGAGCCTGCAGAATCGGAAAATTCCAAAGACTCAAATAGTGCCAGCGAAGTGGTGGAGCCCGAAAGCCCCAGCGCACTTTCAGTTAGTAGTGATATCTCAAATAGCTCGAACAATTCAAAAGAACAACTCGACGAGGTGGCGCCGGCATTAGTTAAGCCCCGTAAATACTCTTCAAAGATCAGTCAGCCAAAAGGCGAGACCCCCATGGAGTTTGACTACGAGCAGATTGCTAATGAAGATGGCGAATCTTTAGACGGAGATGGGGACGATGATGATGTGGCTACCGGCGAGTCGAAGAGACGGCCCCGCCAGCTGCGACCCATCGCACATGCGTCATCAAAGTGGCCGGGACAAAATTACCGTGCCATCGACGCACCCGTTCCCCCACAGTACTCACAGCAAACGGGCTACAGCTTTGGCAGCTACAATCCGTACCTCACTCCGCCCAATCCTGCCAATACTCAACAGTCATATGGCAACCACAACTACAATCAGTTAACTCCCGGCTACCAGGCCTACGTGCACCAGCAACAGCAAGTGGCTCCCGCTGGACCACTCCCCCAGCATAAGCCTAAAGTGGTCTACACTGGCTACAATCTGTCGTTGCCTCCGCCGCCCCTGGAGGACGATTTTCGGCCGATTGCCGGCAGCTACTACGGAGCAGCTGGCACAGGGCCGAGCAGTCCGCGGCCTCACAACATCCAGCAGCAGCACTCGAATGCGGGCGACCTTCTTCCCTACCTTATACAACAACTGAAGGAGTTAAAGGAGCGGCGCAAGAATCTGCAGGCGGAAAACTTTGCCTACTTCCACCTGGACAACCAGCCCGTAAGCCCGGCCACCGTTTCAGGGGCCACAGTCATGCCTACAGCCAGCACCACCCGCTACTCGCCAGTTGACCCTTCAAAACACGCACAACAGGTCACTCCAAATGGTCAGTACAGCACCATGGGCGGATTCTACAACAACCAGAAACCGGACCAGGCCTCCTACACTGCCTCTAACTATCCCGGCAAGTTGGTCTCCCAGTACAGCATTGGTTCTGCCGACGGACAGCGTAGCACGACGGAGAGCAACTACTTTCAGTACAACATTGTAGCCAACCAGAAGATGAAGGGCGTCTTCAGCACCGCGTCGCCAAGCCAGACCGGGCATGCTGCCGTTAAAGTTAGGCCCCCTGTCACCCCGCTACATGTGACACAAAGCATTAATGTCGTATCAGCCCCAAACTTGGCCTACAATAGACCCAATAGTCTGCAGCAAGTTCCGTTTCGCGACATCTCGCACCTCCCTGTGGGCATTAGTTACGCCAGCAACAGCACAGTGCCAGAATCCTACCAGACCTTCACCAAGTCAATCAGCACAACAGAGGCGCCGCAGCGCGATCTTCCCACGAGCAAGACTAAGCTGACAAACTTTCAGTTCAACATCCACGAGTTTATGGCCAACCTTAAGGCCAGCGATCTGGCCAGTGTCAACCCGGCCGTAAATCCATTCATGAAGTACTTCAAGCAGGTTAGCAGCGATGGAAATGGAAAAAGCAACTTGCGCAATGCCCCGGTCCTTCGACGTCCAGTGCCAAGCAGTACGAGTTCAACTAGCAGCACAACCACGACCACCCAGATTCCGACCACGCCAAGTCCACCGACGTCCAAAATTCACCTTAGAGCCAAGCCGACAGTGCCCACGTCTGCAACTCCGACCACAACGAGGGTTCTGAAGGGGTACGAAAATTTCATCAAGGGCATACAGAACCAACTCAACAAGCAAACCTCTAGTCAAAGTCCCGTCTCCAGCACATCGACAAGCACTCAGCGAGTGCCGACTACCACGACTCTCGAGGGCGTCGACTATTATGACGAGGATTACGAAGAGGATGAGGATATACTTCCTCCGTCTCAAATGCCTCCTTACATGCCCATGTCCGAGACCATGGCCCCTCCCCGCCCACAACTAGCTACGGCCGTGCCCATCACTGAGTCGCCTGGAAAAGCGCGACCAAACTTCCAGACGGGCTTTCTGGAGGCGACGACCACACGCCGTCCGTTTCCCAACTTCTCGCTAAACCAACCAGGTGCCGAGGCCGGCGTGCCGTCGTTCATTAGCTTTCCCAGCGATATCTTCCAGGAGCTGAAGCAGCGGTTGCCTCAGCTTCCGGAGTCAAACAGCCCACAAATAAATACCAAAACACCCACGACCCCGCGCAGCATGCGTCCGACTTCCAATCCAATCTCCTCCAGCACGGCGCCTCCAACGACTCGAGTTCGTTATACAACGCGACCGAACACGCGAGGACAACAAAAATGGATGACGATGTCACCAGTCCAGGGACAAAAGGACGCAAAGAACCTCACCGACATCAGCCCCGTCTTAGGCTTAGGCTCCAGCAAGCAGAGCAACTTGGGCGGCCTGCAGCTAAATTCTATACATGTCGGCTCAGGCGTAGAACGTCACAGGTAGCTATATGAGCCGGGACATATCCCTGATAGATGAATTACATTGTGCTACACAGATACACAAGACATCAATGAATACAAGAAAACAAGGGTTCTATGTACATATACCATATACTCCACGCCCGTCCGCGGTAAAACTGTTTATACGTCTACGTTTAGACCCACTACTAAGCGATCCCACGAATCGAACTTACCAAAGCTGTACAGTTGACTAAACAAATGTTTTGGACGGGGTACTATAACTCTAGCTGTAACACTAACACTAACCCCAGCTAATTTCCTGTGCTAATCCCTTCCACAACTTTGCTATCTGCCCATCTTTTGGTATTAATTTTTTTTAATTTTATTGAATTGTTTTTGATCTCGTTTTACATTTTTCTCTCTTGTTTACGAACATCACCATTGTCTCTCCATAATCTACCCATTTAATTGCTGTGAATTTCTGCCAATGTAAATAATCACCGCCACTTACACGACCTCACTACACTTACACCCAAATCATCTTCGACAACCAAACCAACAACCTATACAGAGTTGAGTCATCCTCCCCGTCATCGCTAGGGGCGCCGCCACCCGCTAATATATTTGTACAGCCCACGCCACAAGCTCCATCGCCACAGTTAGAACCCAATCGTAACTACTACAATGCATCCATATTTAATCATGGGGGCGGCTACCAACAACCGCAGCAGCAACAGCAGCAGCAACAACAACAACTACAGCCAACACCATTCCAACAAGCGCAACCGCAACAACAACAACAACATCAGCAGCCGCCACAAGCTTCACCACATCCCTATGATTCATCCTATTATTCTGTTTACGACGACGATATCGATTTATATAGGGATATAGAGTACCAACAGCAGCAGCCGCCTCAGCAGCCAGCTGCCCCCCAGTATCAACCAGCAGTGCGCCAACAACCGCAATCAACCTACCGCCCCTTAGAGCTCTCGGCCACCCCGACTCCGCCACAAAAGCCATCATACGGCAGCCAGCAGACCTTGACCTACACCTCAGACTACGATGAGGACATTAATGCGCAGGTAAAATGAAACTCTATATTAATATCATAATTATATAATTAATAAACCAGTGGCGGATCCAGGATTTTGTTGTGGGGGTGATATCAGAACCATTTTTTTGTTGCATACTTTTTGAATACCAAAATTTCTTTAATTTTTCACCCGAGTGGGGGGTGATATATCACCCATATCACCCCCCGTGGATCCGCTCATGGAATACACATATATGAAATGTTAAATATTATTTTTATTGACTGTCTTTTTAGATCGAGCAGGAAAATTTGTACGATCAGCCTACACGTTCACCCCAGAGGTAAGTAATATAAATCACATCCCCTAACACCGCGTCATATCTCAAGTTAGAGACATCTCAAAGGAAACCATAAGCGAAAAACCGAAAAACAGTCAGCCTTGCAGAGCTTTTTAGACCATCTGCACTGAGGAGTCCCTATCAGAATTCATCCCACAAAACTAGTTAGAGTCCTGTCTAGTGTATAACTACACAATCACAAAACAGCCACACACTGCATCAAAATTAAGACACCACTGCCAACCCTATACGTAAACACCCAACCACAATACATTTATCTATCAGGCCGGAACAGGTGGCCGTACAACGGCTGGACTACCTGGCCAACCCTTCGACGGCGCCGTCCCCGACGACGCGTCCGGATGATCCCACCTACTACCACACGCTCACCACTCCCCACGCTTCAGAACTCGAGCCTGCTGACTACAGCTACTCTAGTTCCGCAGAGTACACATACGGGTCGGCAGAGGACTACGACCAGAGCGAGCGCACACTGACTCGAGCCAAGTCCACGCCGCGCACTGATACGGATGACTATGATCTGATTGCTAATGTTGTGGGTCCAACCAGAAAGAGCACAACGGCGCCACCAACACGATCCCAGAACACAAAACCAACTCTGGCACTTAGCAGGAACCCGTCAAAGAGTTCCATAACCAACACACAAACTCCTAAGGTCACAAAGTCCACAACAACCACAACTACAACCACGACACCATTTCCATCAACGACAACAACAAAACTAGCAAGGTATTTTCACTAGCCATTGCGATAGCGCCTTAGAACAACGTATGAAGTAAAGTCTCACTGCCAGTGGCCATCCGAAGCAATTTCAACTCAGTCATTAGCTGGCTTTATTATTATTTGTATAGTTTGTAAGTTCGCATTCTCGCATAACACATGCAGCTTGAAAGTTTGGCTATCACATTATACAGAACATTACACACTCGCCAAGTATATTCAGGCAGTTTTTTGAACAAGCAAATTGATATCTACAGCGTCAGCGCCAACGAACCGAAACTCTGCTGACTGTTTGAACACAAATGTATTCCATATTATGTCTTTCTGTCCTCCCTGTAATGTGATTAAGTACTCATATCCATTGCATGACTACTCATAAGATACCCGTTAGGTGTCGCGAAATACAAGAACGCATGAGCATGTATCTATTCGTATTTTGCAGCTGTCTCAGTTGGCAGTCCGCTAGAAAACGATAACCAAAAACTAAAAAGAATTTCAAAATCTGAGAACCAAAAGGCTAGGCAAATTGAATGCTCTATACACATAGCAATAAGTTACTAACATTTATGTGATTACTTATTCGAATACACGTCTCTTCAACAGCTCGAAAGCGCATGCAAATAAGCCTTATAAACAACATGTTCCCAACAAGTCAAAGACAACTACACAACCTTCCAGTACCCCAACAACCACCACGTCCAGCTCCACACCTCCTTCGAATCCCTCGACTTATAGTTCCAATCCCTTTCTCAAATCAAAACTGCAAAATCTTGCCAAGTCTCTGGTAAACTTTGTCTCAAACAGCCAGCCCAAAAGCAATACCACCGGCTACCGTCAAGTTCATAACCTTACAAGCTCCTATCACCAATCCACAATTACGGAACCAGTCCCAGTCCAAATACCCGCCCAAACCTTTTCCCCAGTGCCCCCGCCTTCGACCACGCAATGGCCCCTGGTGGAGGAGCACGTTGAGACTGTTTTTGACGAGAGTCAGAACGTTCATGTTCAGACGGCTGAGCCGCCAAGGAGTCGTTCCTTCGAAACCAGCACATCGGCCAAATTTCTGGACTTTATTAATGCCGCTGCTTACGGTACCAGCCCGCGCGGCAATCTGCTGAATGCAGTGCCAGATAAGCTTGTGAACAGAGATTTTCCGTATCGAGACAGAGATTATTCATTCGAGTCAAGCTCAAGGGAGCCGGAACCACAGCGCAAACGTATCCAGACCTACATCACCTCCGATGTGGCCCCACAGAGTTTCACAGTTCCGGCAAATAGTGATGTGCGACCACAGGCGGAAGAAATGGAAAGCGCAAGTACAACGCGACCCAATAAGCCAATACAATATAGTCTTCAAAGGGGATCGCATGGTTTTAGTCTACGTGTCGAACAGAACAAAAGCGAAGGTAATCTGTCTGAGCCAATTTCTGCGGAGAAAAAGAGTCTGCCGACCACCACGAGCACAACAAGCTCAACAACAACGGTTGACTCATCTCAGGAGTATGTGGACATCGTTCCCACAACATTCGCCCCACCTCTTCGCATTTGGCGTAACGGAAGACCCACCATTCAACAGGCATATTATAGGCCAACCACCACAAGTACTAGTACCAGTACCAGTACAAGCACATCAGCTCCTACCACCTCGTATGATAATGTTGAGTCGAGCAGCACCATTAGGACTACCACAACACCAAAGACCCTGGCACCCCCCAGCACCGAAAGGTATGTTGCACCGGGTCCAACTTATACGGTCCGAGCCAATTACTTTAAGGATGGCCTAAATCGCGTTACTGTCAACCCTGCAATGCGTTTTGTCTCACCGTACAAAAGTCTAGAGAACTTGCTTCAGGAAGATCGCCAGCACCAGCACCACCAACTGCGGACGACCGCTAGACCGCGCTACACAAATGCACCGGCCTTTCCACCATTTCTGCAGACTACTTCAAAACCGCCAAAAAACCTTTTTGTGATCACATCTGCTAGAAACAGCAGTCAAGATGTTTTGGCCACAATGGCGACAGGAAACGCACGTAACTTTAGCGTTAGCGACGCTATACTTAGCACATTCAGTCCTCAGAGACCCGCGCCGAGCATGCTGCGCACCACCACTACCACAACAACAACTACTACTACTACAAGCACGGAACCACCGCTGCCAGATATGACTACTACTGCTTCTCCCACGACCGTCTCCGCCGTCATCGCTTCATTGCCCATCCGCGTATCACAGTCCCCAATGCGACCCCGTGGCCGTTCCCGCTACACAGCAGCCACTTTAAACAGTCTCGGAGACAACGTGGACGAGCCCACGACCTATGCGCCCAAGTTTAGGTTGCCGCCCGGATATGATACTAGTCCGTATACGAAACGCAAACCGCAACGCGTTCGAGTGATTAGCAATCAGCGGACTTCGTTTGGGGAGCCAACAGCTAAGCCACAAGAAAAGTATGAAGTTTTCAAAGCCACATTGCAGGCCAAGGATTCTGCCTATAGCTCGCAAGGTGCTTTAAGCAAGTCTCTAAAGCGAAAGCCAATTGAGAATGAAGCCAGCATTCCTGACGAGCCACGGGCCGAGGCCTTAATCAGCCAGCCGTTGGAAGGCAGGCAACAGAACAGCTTGGAGGAGGGCGGAAGCGCGATAGCCTACAGCTCCACGGAACATGTCGTGGCGATAACAGACCGTCCACCTGTCAAATTTCTTTACTCTAACAAATACCGACAGCAAACGGCGGAACGCACTTTGGCAGAGAGCCTTCAGAACGCCGGGTACATAACAGCAGCTCAAGGCCCGGCTCAGAAATTCCAATCCGCCAACGTCCTAGAGCAGCTGAGGCAGTTCCTAGCTGGCAGTGATAGTAACAGCAACAGCGATGAGAGTGCCACCTCCCAGTTCGTTGACGAGTACTCATTGCCCGAGATAAAGGCCGCAGTCGATGAGATCAAGCAACTTTACTTGCCCACTGATCGACCAGTAACGACCACTTTAAAAACGACCACCACGACGTGGCGCCCTACCACCACTCCTATTGCCCCACCATCTTCACCCCGCTCCACTGCAGCCACTGTTAGCGCGTCAATGCGACAAGTGCCAAACCAATCCAAAGCATACACCTCTCCCTCCACTCCTAGGTTCTTGAGTACCGATTCCACTCCAACTCCAAAAACCTACCTGAGCACCCCCGACACTAGTACCTCTAGAACCCCGAAAGACCCACCAGTTTACCCGACCCCCGCAAGCGCCCCCGCCCCCGACATCGCCACCGCTACAGCCACCCCCTCCCCGTTTGCACCGCACACTGCGCGCGCTTCGAGGGTTAACAATGTCATAAAGTCGTCGATTGCTGCCGCTGCCCTAGGCCCTAGCACCTCAACCTATCAGCCACCAGTTTCAGCGGGTAAAGCCCAAAAGTTCCAATTCGGCTTCGCCCCCATCAATAAGAACCACCAACACCAAATAAGCAGCAACCATAATGGCGCCGCAGCCTCAGCCTCGGTGAAGTGCTCCGACAGCACACTGAACGCCAAATGCAACGAGATTCCTTCAAGGTATATTTACCCGTACAGATTGCTTTTAAGTTCAGTCGATCCCAGCCATCACTCTACTCTCCTTATCGCTCTCTTTATTATTCCTCTATTAGAATCACCGTAATTTGTTTTTGAACACAACCAACCAACTATAGCCTCCCACTCAACACTACCGTATTGTACTGTACTGTACTGTTCTCAAGCTTTCTATAGTCTCTCATTACACCCCACATTCACCCACCTCTAATCTACGTATTTATAGACACTTTCATTTGGTTGGCGTTGATTGTTGGCTTCCTTGTGTGCCCACAGAATTGTTTGCTAAACAACCAATGCCTGTTGAACAATTTTTGATTTTACGTACTTCTATGTATACGATCACAGTTAGGTTCAATTTCACTGAATCCTCTTGGTGACTTAATACGAAGATACATTAGAACTTACTAAATTTAAGCTGATGGGTAAAATGTTGCAAAAAACTTTGGCAAGCAAATTGTAAAAGGTTTACTTTTGGAAATTCCGTTAACCGATCACTGGATATCCTTGTATTAGTACCGGTGGTGGCCCGTAAAAGTAAATCCCTAAAAATTGTCTTGATTTATAATTTGCTATTAAACTGTACACATCAATTGACTACAAAAAATCCGAAATGGTACAATATTACGCAGATGTGAGAACTAAGAAGTTAAAAAACTAAAAAAAAAGGTTTATATATTTAAATTTAAAAATTCTTTACCATCTAATATTACAACTTTACCATTGTACTGCAGTGGGAATCATATAGAATCATTAAAAGATGTATGAAATATTCGTATTTTTGATCAGGTCTGCCAATAAAGTATACAACAAATTAAAGCAAAGACATAAAATTATCAAATAATTTTTCGCACATTTTACCGAGCATAAATTTAGTAGGTACTGTGTGTGTCGCTGATAGAAGAAAATATTTAAACCTCAGGGTAAATTATATAAAGGGAAAATATCTTTCAGGATAGGTTCGTGCAGTTGAGATTCAGCACATCTAGGGAATTTTATATTGTGAATTTTCTGCCCACTTCTGCGGTCCATACACAAAAATTAAACATCTTTGTCTTTTCCCAGCCTTTTCTTACCTTCAAAACCCAACAAGTGACACATAAGTATGCAATAAAACTTTTTGGTTCTCACTAAAAATTATTTACAAGATATTGGACAAACATTTATGTTTATTATGCTCTGTCGGTAAAGGTAAAAGGATTGCTTAATTTAAAAAAAGGTTACGGGAATAATTCGTAATGGGCATTAACCAATATCATCCAATGTGTATAGAACAACTAATCTTGCATTCATCCGTCTATTTGTGTAGCACAAATTAGTAATAGCAGTGAAAACTGAAATTTTATTCGAGTAGAGCAGCTCGATCCTATCTGCTCTTATCCTCTATTTCCCTAAACCAATGTATCAACAAATTCTATTTAGAAACAACAATAGAAATCGGGGAAATGCCATGTACGCCAATCAGGATAGAGACGTACTCTCAACACCGAATCGTGGAACTCACCCACCGTAAGAATAATTTTTAATACATAGTGGCGTAGTTAAATCAAATGTATTTTTTAAGGCGAACACGTCCCACACTGAAACCATCGGGCACCATTGTGTCAAAGGCCCAAGAGTTTGTGGATATATACCGGTACCCACCGACTCGCCCCGACCCCATTTACCCACAGCCCACTCCCGATAAAACGGCAGCTAAGTGCCGGAAGGACGTTTGCTTGTTACCAGACTGTTACTGCGGAGGCAAGGAAATACCTGGTAAGTGCAAGTACAGTAAAGTAGATCACGATTCTGATGCAGAAAACGGCGATCGCAAATGACGCATAAAATTAAATAATAAATTTAATGCCAACAAATGTGTAGGCGGCTTGAGCGCCTCGGAGACCCCTCAAATTGTACTTATGACATTTGACGATGCCGTCAATGCAATAAATATCGATCTTTACGAGGAACTCTTCAATAATGAGTCGAGGAAAAATCCTAACGGTTGTCCTTGGCGCGGAACCTTTTATCTATCGCACGAGTGGACGGACTACGGCATGGTACAGGATCTGTACTCACAGGGACATGAAATGGCGTCTCACACCGTTTCGTAAGTTGCGTTAGACAGCGTCCTCATCAGCAAAAGTCACATCCTCTAAAAGCGCCTCTCTCGTTCATAGTCTGCATCGGTTTTTTGCTCGCTTTTACTTAAAATGGCTACATGTTATTAGCCCCCAGCTCTTTTTTCTCTACATATTTTCACCCACAATCCATTTGCATTGCTAGGCGACCTTCCCGTTGAAAGCATCCCTCAGATCGTTCTTTTGACTTTTGATGATTCCGTAAATGACTTAAACAAGCAGTTGTACACGGATCTTTTCGAGAAGGGTCGCGTCAATCCCAACGGCTGTCCCATCACAGCTACTTTTTACGTCTCCCATGAATGGACCGACTACAGTCAGGTGCAGAATCTCTACGCCGATGGACATGAAATGGCCTCGCATACAGTTTCGTAAGTAGATGAAACTAGATTCTTGAACCCGACACAGAAGTACACAACAATGAAAACAACTAGAAGCAGCACTATATCACAGTATTTATGTAGTTAGAGAAATCAACCGCAATGTACCAATACCAATATACCATATCAAAACTGATCAAAACCACACCGCTGTACTAACAAAGATTTAACCGCATCTTCCTCTTTGATAATCACAAACAAATTCATCTACAGGCACAGCTTTGGCGAGCAATTCTCGCAGAAAAAGTGGACCCGCGAAATTGCCGGACAGCGGGAGATCCTTGCTGCTTACGGCGGTGTGAAGCTATCAGACGTGAAAGGCATGCGCGCTCCTTTCCTCTCAGTGGGTGGTAACAAAATGTACAAAATGCTGTACGACTCAAACTTCACCTACGACTCATCCATGCCTGTCTACGAGAACCGTCCACCCTCCTGGCCCTACACCCTGGATTACAAGATATTCCACGACTGCATGATTCCGCCCTGCCCAACTCGCTCATACCCTGGGGTATGGCAAGTACCGATGGTTATGTGGCAGGATCTAAACGGAGGCAGATGCTCGATGGGCGATGCCTGTTCGAACCCCAGCGATGCGGATGGAGTAACAAAGATGATTATGAAGAACTTTGAACGTCATTACACCACCAATAGGTACAATTAGTGCAAAACCTATCGCGCGCTGAAGTAGAATGAAGCGTTTCCGCAGATGTATCCAGACCTCAATGCCTCTACTGAAACGCTTATCAAACGCATTAATGCATTAATGAGTTGCGCCGATCCCGAATGGATTATGTCGGATATTTTCGCTCTAGCTCTAACAATTTTTGTATTTACAGAGCACCTTTCGGCCTGTTTTACCACGCTGCATGGTTTACCCAGCCCCACCACAAGGAGGGCTTTATTAAATTCCTTGACGCCATCAATGCCATGCAAGATGTATGGATCATAACCAACTGGCAGGCGCTACAGTGGGTGCGAGATCCTACACCGACATCTCGCATTAACTCATTCCAGCCATTCCAGTGCGATTACTCAGTAAGTATACGTGAACAAGTATTCGTGAACAAGTAACAGTAATTCAGAGAAATAACTAAACAAACTACCAACTAGGATCGGCCCAAACGCTGCAACAACCCAAAAGTATGTAATCTGTGGCACAAGTCTGGCGTCCGGTACATGAAAACATGTCAGCCATGCCCTGACATTTACCCCTGGACTGGAAAATCTGGAATCCGATCTTCCCGCATCGATAACGAAGTTGAAGAACCGGCGGCGTAAGACTCGGCATCGCTAGTATCGCATGGACCTTTTGGGGACTAAGATCTAGGGCTAGCAGTAGGCAAGAAGAATCACTCAGCAATCAAAAATGCCCGTGTTCAAGCCACTATTCATTCGAGCTCAAAATACGGAATTCACTCGTTAAAATGTTTTCATATACTTTAATACTTTTAGCTAATTTTTTAAATGACCATAGTTAATTTTTTTGGAGCATGTTATTACAAATTATTTATTCCCTCTTACATACTCAATACCTATCTTTATATTCCTATAGATTTGTACGTATACAGTTATTCTTGAAGTTGCACACGCAATCGAAGCAGGACTCATGTAAACGTAAATCAATTAGGCGTAGGATTGTAGACTAATAAGTACTAATAAATTGCGTGTTTGGTGCACCCAGTCCTTCGATGGCATAACAGAACACTCAGTAGGATTTGGATGCACCAAGTCCTTGGTTTCCGCCACGGAACGCATTTAAAAATTAGGCTAGTATACTTTTTCGTTTAACTTGTGATAAAGAGTTACAGCTGAATTTATGTATTAATAGATGTGCAGAAGCCTTCAATCACGTGTTCCCTTTTTCATTTAAATTGCGCAGCTTATGTGTTTCAATTAAAGTGTTTTCGAACGCAAGTTGGAATTGGGTGCATTGAAAAGATAAGTTCTTATAACTTATTTTCGCCCTCATTTGTATTATTCCATAAATTTATCTAAGGTTATTAAAAAAAGAATCACATACATACTTCTGAAATTTTTTTGATCATTCACCACCACCTATAAAGTGTAAATTTGATCAAATTATCTTCGTAAAAGCCACCACCGCGTAACCTAACTTCACCTATCTTCAAAATTCATGAAGTCGGAGGGAATTTAATAAATTAATTGAATTCTTAGTCTTAACTTATCGATTTCCAACGGCAGTCAGAGAGTGAATATACAAAACAAGGATTAGGATCAAGAGATAGATAAATAAGTCCAAACGATTGCCAATACTTAGCCGTTTTTCAGAAAAGTAAAAAATATTTAGTTCTGTTTTATGAAACGACGTGCAAGCCTGTCAACTGTAGTTTACCATGTAAGGTATAAATAAAGTATTAAGGGGATTCCACATGCAATAATTAGAGATGATAATCAAGTAGGTCGAGTTGCATATATTATAAGGGCATATATAAATAGTGAGCTAAACTATATATCACAGGGCGCAATATAAGAAAATCTTTGGAGAAACGAGTGAATTAAGTATTTTGTGCTAATGTTTGTACAAAACGATATACCTATGTATGAATGTACTCACGTATGCTTGTAATAAATTGTAATATTTAAATTGTAAACTCTTTTTATAATCTAAGTGACAAATCGTAAGTATACCAACACAGTTTTCATATAGGCGCCACTCGAAACATGTGCTGCAGGTGTTACAAATAATAAACTCGTGTTTGGGACAATATTGAGCTCTATATAATTTGTTGAGGTGATGAACCCTTGCGTGCAAGCTTTCGAGTTCTAAAAAGGTATAAAAAGAACCATAGCCTTACAACTGCAAACACATCGAGCTCAAGTCTTGTACTCGCTATGTCGGAAACTTGGATAGTTTGGGTCTTATTAACGACCCAATGGTTTGCTAGTGGAGGGGCCTACGAATCTGATTACCAAGAAAAGTGTATTAGCAGATGGCTCATTGACCGTTATCAATTGAACGAAGAAATCTACGGACTGGTAAGCTGCAGTGCTAAAAATGGAACTCAATTACGTCAAAAGCGACGTGTTGACCCGACATTTCACGGCAATCCAAAGCCACGAGGAGAGCTTTTGGCCAGTAAGTTCCATGTAAATTCGTACAACTTTGATCAGACTAACTCTTTGGTGGGACTGGTTAACAAAATTGCTCAAGAGTACCTAAATAAATGTCCACCGGTCATATACTATGACAGTTTTGTGGAAAAATCAGATGGACTTATTCTTGAGAATTTGTTTAAGGTAAGTTCACTTAAGGACATTGAACAATTGGAAACTGAATGTTGTATCACTACAATCTCATTTCTTTGGCAGACTATCCCAATAACTTTCTACCATGGCGAAATTAATCCAGGCTATAAGGCGAAAAATGCCCGTTTTACAAGCCACATTGATAGCAATTGCAAAAGTTACATTCTGTTTCTTTCGGACCCCCTAATGACGCGAAAGATTTTAGGTCCTCAAACGGAAAGTCGTGTGGTCCTTGTCTCAAGGTCGACACAATGGAGGCTTCGGGATTTTTTGTCATCGGAACTGTCCTCAAACATAGTAAATTTACTGGTTATTGGAGAGTCACTGATGGCTGATCCAATGCGCGTGAGTATAAACGAATATTATATAATAATAAATGTATGAAATTAGACTAACCTTTGTCACAGGAGCGTCCTTACGTTTTGTACACGCACAAGCTTTACGCAGATGGCTTGGGCTCGAATACCCCAGTGGTGCTCACCAGCTGGATAAAGGGTGCTCTGTCGAGACCACACATCAATCTTTTTCCGCCGAAGTTTCAATTTGGCTTTGCGGGACACAGATTCCAAATTTCTGCCGCTAATCAGCCGCCTTTCATCTTTCGCATCCGCAGTTTAGACGCCTCAGGAATGAGCCAGTTACGCTGGGACGGAGTTGAATTCCGACTACTCAGCATGATATCGAAGCGCTTAAACTTTTCGGTAGATATTACTGAGACACCAACACGGGCCTTTACGCGGGGAGTAGTCGACACCATCCAGAAACAGATTGTGGAGAGGACAGTAGACATAGGGATGTCCGGTATATACATAACTGAGGAAAGACTGCAGGACTCCGACATGTCGGTGGGACACTCACGCGATTGTGCTGCCTTCATAACACTCGCCTCGAAGGCACTGCCCAAATACAGAGCCATCATGGGCCCTTTTCAGTGGCCCGTCTGGGTCGCTCTTATATGCGTGTACCTTGGAGGGATATTCCCGATCGTCTTCACCGACCGTTTGACACTTAGCCATTTGATGGGTAACTGGGGAGAGGTAGAGAACATGTTTTGGTATGTGTTCGGCATGTTCACAAACGCTTTTACCTTCACCGGCAAATACTCGTGGAGCAATACCCAGAAGAACTCCACACGCCTCCTAATCGGAGCCTATTGGCTGTTTACAATTATAATTACATCTTGCTACACCGGTTCCATTATTGCATTCGTAACGTTGCCAGCGTTTCCCGATACCGTTGACTCTGTGATGGACCTGCTGGGACTGTTTTTTCGTGTTGGAACCCTGGGTGAGAAAATGTCAAGGTAGATTAATTTCTTTAATAATATTTGGGGTGCTTACAAAAAGACAGTGGCGGCTGGGAGACCTGGTTTCAAAACTCCACTCACGTTCCCACGTCTAGGCTGTACAAGAAGATGGAGTTTGTCGGGACTCTAGAGGAGGGTATTGGCAACGTTACACAGAGTTTTTTTTGGAACTATGCCTTTCTGGGCTCCAAGTCTCAACTCGAATACCTGGTGCAGTCAAATTTTTCAGATGAGTAAGACCGATCCTTTATCTACTTTTCCTGCTCACCAACAAATACGATTTTACAGAAATATATCGCGCCGATCGGCCCTCCATTTGAGTGAAGAGTGTTTCGCACTCTTCCAAATAGGATTTCTCTTTCCCCGAGAGTCCGTGTATAAGCGCAAGATCGACTCGATGATCTTGCTGGCCCAGCAAAGCGGTCTCATTACCAAAATCAATAACGAGGTAAGCTGGGTTATGCAGCGCTCATCCTCAGGTCGCCTGCTGCAAGCCAGTTCATCGAATTCTTTGCGGGAAATAATCCAGGAGGAGCGCCAACTGACCACGGCGGACACAGAGGGAATGTTTCTGCTGATGGCACTAGGCTACTTCCTAGGGGCCACAGCCCTGGTTTCCGAAATCGTGGGTGGCATAACAAACAAGTGCCGTCAAATAATCAAGAGATCCCGCAAGTCGGCCTCCAGCTCTTGGTCCTCCCGCCACAGTTCTGCGGCAAGTGGGGCGGTAGAGCGCACGGATGCCGAGCAACTGGCGCACGAAGAACGAAAGGCCACAAGGCGCGACGCCGCCGAGGATTGTGAAAAGATGAGTTTCGGAATGCGCGAGTTTAATCTTACCCGCACAACGCTGCGAGAGCTATACGGGAGCTATGGTAGACCAAATCAGAGCTATGGACAGCAGGCCATCGATCACCCCAAGTTGCCTTCTAGTGACGAAAAATGCAATTACTTGGAAGATGATGAATCCCGGGAGGCTATGGCTTCTTTGGAGCGTTTAGACGATTTTATGGCTATGATGGTTACGATAGATGGAGAAAGTGATCATCAGCAACATGAATTCAGCCCCGACGAATTGTTTGGACCCAACCCATCACATGGGGCGACACCAGAAAATCTATAAGCAATAAATTAGAAAACATTTTTTTTTTAATTTCCCGTTTCTGGTTTGAGTGCACTTTAAAGTCATATGATTTGGCTAAAAAGCTTTTATATTTTAAAGGACTTACACACCGAACAACTTTAAGTTATGGAAAACGCAAATAAACTTTCAACTAATGTAATCATACAGCATCGAGAAATATTTTATGAATTATAAATCACATTAAAACAGTACAATTTTAAAAGTACCAACGTACTTTTTTGCATCTGAACCCTATTAATCCTAATATTTCCTACAAATTGCTAAGCAGTCGGAAAATATTAGTTTTTACCTGAACCAAGACATTTATATTAGGTCAGGTCATCAATATTGTTATGGTAGGTTGTAAGTCAGGCAGTATCCTTACAATTTCGCAGGGATCTTATCTAGACCGAGCATCAGTACCAGTGCTAACTATAATTATTATTCCCCACACATGTGTTGCGCTCAATTTCTTTGCTATTTATGGTTATAGCGTTATATTTATGGTGCTAGCGATGGTTATAAATAATCTGATAATTTTATTAAGACAGTCAGATGGTCATATTTCTATATGGTGTGCGTTGATAGTGTTGGTCGATCTTTGGATGCTGCATCAGCCAGAAATATGTTGCGCGCTTCCTGAGAAGACAGTTTCGATATTCGTTGTCCATCCCGCCAAGCGCTTAGTGCACGATGGAGCGATCGTCTACGCAGCATCTCGGCGGCGAGATCTACAGGAGCCACAGTAATCACCTTAAAATTCACATATATGGCGGTGGCGTCGCGTCGGACTTGGTAGCCTAACATTCTGATGTATACCCTCTTTGTGGAGCTTTAGAGCGGTGCCGGAGGACAAGGTTTTGTTGCAGAGATCACAGGTGGTCGTTGTCTTGTCCACTTTCACCCTCCGCTCGATCCTGCGGCACACGCGCTTCTCGTCTGCAGTTGACTCGGACTCATTTGGTGCTGCTGTCATTATGACGAGATTCATTTGCTGACTTTCCTCGGGCAGGAATTCGTCGGAGCTGTCCAACATTTCTGGCTTGATCCTGTTCTTGGGAAACTGGAGATTTTGTGTGTGCGTTGATAGCCTTGGTCGGTCCTTGGATGCTGCATCATCCAGAAATATGTTGCGCGCTTCCTGAGAAGACAGTTTCGATATTCGTTGTCCATCCCGCCAAGCGCTTAGTGCACGATGGAGCGATCGTCTACGCAGCATCTCGGCGGCGAGATCTACAGGAGCCACAGTAATCACCTTAAAATTCACATATATGGCGGTGGCGTCGCGTCGGACTTGGTAGCCTAACATTCTGATGTATACCCTCTTTGTGGAGCTTTAGAGCGGTGCCGGAGGACAAGGTTTTGTTGCAGAGATCACAGGTGGTCGTTGTCTTGTCCACTTTCACCCTCCGCTCGATCCTGCGGCACACGCGCTTCTCGTCTGCAGTTGACTCGGACTCATTTGGTGCTGCTGTCATTATGACGAGATTCATTTGCTGACTTTCCTCGGGCAGGAATTCGTCGGAGCTGTCCAACATTTCTGGCTTGATCCTGTTCTTGGGAAACTGGAGATTTTGTGTGTGCGTTGATAGCCTTGGTCGGTCCTTGGATGCTGCATCATCCAGAAATATGTTGCGCGCTTCCTGAGAAGACAGTTTCGATATTCGTTGTCCATCCCGCCAAGCGCTTAGTGCACGATGGAGCGATCGTCTACGCAGCATCTCGGCGGCGAGATCTACAGGAGCCACAGTAATCACCTTAAAATTCACATATATGGCGGTGGCGTCGCGTCGGACTTGGTAGCCTAACATTCTGATGTATACCCTCTTTGTGGAGCTTTAGAGCGGTGCCGGAGGACAAGGTTTTGTTGCAGAGATCACAGGTGGTCGTTGTCTTGTCCACTTTCACCCTCCGCTCGATCCTGCGGCACACGCGCTTCTCGTCTGCAGTTGACTCGGACTCATTTGGTGCTGCTGTCATTATGACGAGATTCATTTGCTGACTTTCCTCGGGCAGGAATTCGTCGGAGCTGTCCAACATTTCTGGCTTGATCCTGTTCTTGGGAAACTGGAGATTTTGTGTGTGCGTTGATAGCCTTGGTCGGTCCTTGGATGCTGCATCAGCCAGAAATATGTTGCGCGCTTCCTGGGAAGACAGTTTCGATATTCGTTGTCCATCCCGCCAAGCAGACGCGTAGTGCACGATGGAGCGATCGTCTACGCAGCACCTCGGCGGCGAGATCTACAGGAGCCACGGTAATCACTTAAAAATTCACATATATGGCGTAGAGTAAGAAACTATACATAATCACTCTATGGTAGCTTTAAACCTCCGCAGATAGTTTTCGAAGTCGAAAAATTACAGTGTTTGAAAACTCCAAAGTTACTTTGCGTTCGTTTTATGGTCATGAATTTAAATACCGCGAAATACCAAATCGTTTGATTTGATGTTGGATTCATGCTGCCTTCTCTTTACTCTAGGCTCGTGGGTATGTGCTAACCGACTTTAACTGACCTTCAAAACACCGAAGCTTTTTTTCCAACTTTTTCCATTACTTTTCCGATAATTCCTACTCCGACTCGCTCCGACTTATCCCACCGGCAATAAAAAAGGACTTTGCGCCATTAGACCTTGTTTAATTAGTTTAATATTCAATCAACAATACCATAAGCTACCCAAGCAGTGAATACACAACGGAGCAAACATTAAAATTTGAATTCTATTTCGCGCGCGTAAGGAATAGTGGCAAAAATACTAAAACATCGATATGTGAGGTGGGTGTCTTTGCTAACTATCATAGTGTTTCGATATTAATAAAAAACACTGATTAAATGTACAAAAAATGAATTTAGGGGGAAAACTGAATGTTTTAGGGGGAAATATCGACTGTTTGAGATTTTTAAGGGAGGCTGATTTTCATCGGCAACACTGGCTTAATTTCAACCCTCTCTTAATGACGTAGCCGGAGTTACGAAACTGACACTTACGTATGACACTTACGTTTTGACGCAACGCCGTTCTTGGTGGTGGGAAAAACATCGGTTGGAACAAACATCGACTGGAACAAACATCGACTGGAAGCTGAATCATCTGGCAACACTGCCACTGCCGATCGCGACTTTGTTTGTTTGTGTTAATTATGACGCGCATTTGCGCTGAAACCGTTCCCGTCTAACAAAATAGTGCTCCACGCTCCGTACAGCCCCTGTGTTTTCCATTATCTGTGTTCGTCATACTCCTTAATTTTCCAAGCGACGGCAAATGTGATTAGTGCGGGCGTCCCTCGAAACACATACATGTGTGTGTGAGTGGGTGTGTCAAACAAGAGAGTTCCAGCACTTACGGAAGCCACCGCCTCGATTGCGCAAAGACAGATAAATAAGTAAGAGACTAACATATCTTTTGGCTAAACAATCCACAATATTGCCGACTTATCACAGTGTACCCACAAATATGTACAGGCGTAGGCGGTGAGTCAGCCACGCAAACAGTCTGCAGTCGTCATTTTATAAACACGCATATTGCGTGTGTGTGTGTGTGTATCTGACGAACGGATGCCGGCGTTAAATTGCAATACTGGTCAGCCATAGCGATCGGGAGTGTACTTGAAATTAGGTCATCACCTTGCGCCATAAACTGGTATTGGTTATCAGCCAAACTATCGCGACAGAAGTGGTAAATTGCTGATATGCCGTTTATTATTCAGGTGCCTCTTTCTTCGCTTGCTCACGGATACATACAGTAACTAATTTCATGTGCAACGCAGCATAGCGAGTTCATTAACATGAAATACATACACATTGGCAAGAGTGCGGATCTAGCGGGTACATCTTGCATCTCACTTTTCTGAGTATTTTGCTGGATAGAAAATAAATCATATTTTGGTTATTACTGTACGTTTTAATGGGGTTTCGCCTGTGTATCTAGTTACCTGAAAATTTACATGCGTACATACAAAGCTGTTCTACCAACAGCCGCCTACGAACCATTTCTTGATGTCGAGTGAAAATATCACCACAACTTGTTTGGCAAGTCTTGTAGGCCAAGTTCTAGCTGACTCCGATGGATTTTTATGCTAGAGGTTTTTTTTAAATCACATTCGATTTTCGGTCCTAGCATTACCCGAGTAAAATTTTTGTAAAGTTAAATCTCCGCCACAAAGATTTTCCCAGAAGTCAAAGTAGATTTCAGACTGATAAATTTATCAAAACTAAATTTCTCTTATTTATTATTTCCAGCTTAATTTAAATAAAGCCGCTTTTAAAAATACGTCCTATCAACGAAGCCCATAGAAGTCCTGTAAAATATGTTGAAGTTTATCCGCGGAAAGGGTCAGCAGCCCAGTGTGGAAAGACAACGCCTACAGAAGGACCTTTTTGCTTATCGAAAGGTATGTATATATTGATTAAAGCGTGTAACAGCCACACCTAGTTTCCGTTTTTCTTTTTCATTTAATGCCAGTGAACAGTTGCAAGGTAAATTTAGTTTCTGACACTTTGGCTAGGAATCTTTTGGGTAGTACACTAGATATCTGAATTGTGCCAATGAAAAGAAAAACATGGGCCGGAAACATTAAAAGCAAATATTTTCGTTTATATGTTAAACAAAAAAAAAATGCATCAATTTTCAATTTATTATAAAAAACGACACACCATTTTATTCAAGCGCTTTTTTAAGATTTTAAAAAGACATTTTGCATTTTATTTTAATTGTACGAAATAAAACAACATAATACAGAAATCTGACGCGTATAAATTGGCATGAAAAGATAAACATGCTTGCTGAAGCTAGCATTCTTTCTTGTTATCAAACAAGAACCAAACTAGTGACGATCGCACCTTGAACATTATAATACTTCTATATGAACTAGTTAGTGCTTGTTACCAAAATACAACATAACTGCTCAACAGAAACATACATCCTACACTAGTCAAAGGAACAGTAGAATTGAGTTTCTATTCTGTAATTAAAGACCATTTTCAAATTAGTCATCAATGTATCATTAAGCAAAAGCACCCAGTGCAATCAGGCCAAACTTAGTCGCCAGTTCCATGAAGGGAGTGTAGTTGATAAGATTAGCTTTATTTGTTTAATGGGCTGGGTAAATGCCTAGGCTTCACAAACACCTCCATATCACACGAAACAAAATATGTTGACTGTTTAAGTAGATAGGAGCAGTAAAAAATGATAAGATTGAAACAACCTAAAAAAGTACAGAGAAAGAGAATTTATGCACCTGTAACTGGGTTAAACGGTTATTTTCATTTTATTTTAGTTTATAGTTTTAAGAATACTATCACCAATTTTAAATTTGTATTTGGAAATTTGGAAATCTACATTTAACATTTTTGTAATACTTATGAGACTAATTTTTAATTTAATAGTGTATATAAACTTCGGCTGAATAAAGCTGCTCATTATAATTTGACTGGGTTTTATAATTTTGGTCAAGAGATCGTAAAGCGGAGAAGCATACATAATCCACCCTATATTTTTGATTAAAAGGTTGACTAATACTTTTATTTATCACTGGCTTTCACATATTTCTAAAACTATATTTTTCTTTTAGACCGCACAGCATGGCTTCCCTCACAAGCCTTCGGCCCTTGCATATGACCCCGTCTCAAAACTCATGGCAATTGGAACGCAAACGGGGGCCATAAAGGTTTTCGGTCAACCTGGAGTTGAATTGTATGGTCAGCATACATTGGTGAACAACTCTGCATCGGAGCTCAACGTTCAACTGCTCGAATGGGTTTATGGAACTGGTCGCATACTTTCGTTAACAGCAGCTAACCAATTAATTTTGTGGGAGCCTGTGGGAACGACTTTGCTGCCAATTAAAACACTTCCCTTCGATGGCAAACTGAAGAAAGTTTCATCGCTATGCTGTTCCTTAAATAAAGATCTGCTTTGGATTGGAACCGAAGGCGGAAACATCTATCAACTTGATTTGCACACATTTACCATAAAGGAACCTGTCATCTACCATGATGTGGTGTTAGAGCAGGTGCCACCAGCGTACAAGCTAAATCCTGGAGCAATTGAGTCAATCCGCCAGCTCCCAAACGCCCCTAATAAGCTGCTCGTTGCGTACAACCGAGGCCTTTGTGTCTTATGGGATTTCGAAACAAGCTCCGTGGAACGAGCATACATAGCCCCCGGACATGGACAAAGTGTTGGTCTTTCAGTGAATTTCGGAGGATCTGAATTCAGCTGGTATCACGCTGATGGCTCGTATGCAACATGGAGCATAGATGACGAGAAACCGCCATCCAACGTTAACTATGTTCCATATGGTCCTGATCCGTGCAAGAGCATAAACCGTCTGTACAAAGGCGAGCGAGGGTAAATATCAATAACAACTGGAAAAGGATTTTTGTTATTTGTGAATATTTTTTTTTAGATCTAACGATGTAATTGTTTTTTCCGGTGGCATGCCACGTTCAGCATATGGTGATCATAATTGCGTTTCCGTACACGCCAGCGATGGACTCAAAGTGTGTCTTGATTTTACATCTAAAGTCATTGACTTTTTTGTAACATACAAAAATAATACTGATGTCGCAGAAGTGCTTATTGTACTACTTGAGGAAGAACTCTGCGCATACGATCTCACTGACTCTAACATTTCCGCAATTAAAGCGCCTTATCTTCACTCGGTGCATGCATCAGCTGTTACCTGCAATTACCTCGCTTCTCAAGTCACACAGTCCGTTTATGAGAGCATTTTACGAGCAGGCGACGAACAAGACATTGACTACAGCAATATTGACTGGCCTATCACTGGCGGTGTTCTTCCCGATTCAGGAGAAAGTGATGAAGAGGATTCTGCTAAGTTGTACGAGATTCTGTTGACTGGGCATGAAGATGGTTCTGTTAAGTTTTGGGATTGTACTGGAGTGTTGCTCAAACCAATTTATAATTTTAAAACGGGCAGCATTTTTGGAAGTGAACATGACTTTCGGGACGATGCAGTAGCAGACATCAGTGCGGATCAACTCGATGAAGGAGAACCGCCATTTCGAAAGGCGGGCCTTTTTGATCCATACTCCGATGATCCTCGATTGGCAGTGAAAAAAATAGCATTTTGTCCAAAAACCGGGCAGCTCATTGTTGGAGGCACAGCGGGTCAAATTGTTATAGCTAACTTTGATGACGCCTCGGAAAAGGTTTCTTTAAAATACAGTTCTATGAATTTGGTCAGCGATCGTGATGGGTTTGTGTGGAAAGGTCACGATCAGCTTAACGTGCGCCCCAACTTATTGGAAGGGGATGCGATTCCTTTAACTGAAAATAGCGTTAAGATATCAGGAGTTCTGCAGGTTTTGCCTCCAGCCAGCATTACTTGCATGGCACTTGAGGCGAATTGGGGCCTCGTATCCGGTGGAACTGCTCACGGCTTAGTGCTCTTTGACTTCAAAAACTTTGTTCCAGTATTTCATCGCTGCACATTAAATCCAAATGATCTTACTGGAGCAGGTGAGCAGCTGTCGCGTCGCAAGTCATTTAAGAAATCATTGCGGGAGTCATTTAGAAAGCTACGCAAGGGTCGATCAACCAGGAACAACCCCAGCAATCAAGTGCCAACAACGGTGAGTAGCATACTAGTTAAACAGAGTTAGTAAATATATATAAATGTACTAGTAAATAAATATAAAAATGTATTTTTCAGCTAGAGGCACGTCCTGTTGAGCGGCAAATAGAAGCACGTTGTGCTGACGACGGTCTGGGATCAATGGTGCGATGCTTACTATTTGCCAAAACTTATGTTACTAATGGTGAGTTACTTCTTTATCATTAAACAGTTCGAAATAATCCACACTCTTTCTTATTTTTTATTGCTATTACTAATTTTTTATTGTATTTTCAGTCAACATAACATCGCCAACTTTATGGTCAGCAACAAATTCCAGTTTGGTATCTGTTTTTCTGTTGCATTTGCCCCCAGCGCAGACCGCTGCAACTGCAGTACCGTCGGCAAGTGGCAATGCACCACAGACTCCGCGTCGCATTTCCGCGCAGCTTGCCAAAGAAATTCAATTAAAACATCGTGCCCCAGTGGTTGGAATTTCTATCTTTGACCAGGCGGGTACCCCTGTCGATCAACTGAACGCAGGAGAAAACGGTAGCCCACCGCATCGTTTACTTATCGCTTCCGAGGAACAGTTTAAAGTGTTTTCACTTCCACAATTAAAGCCAATAAACAAATATAAGCTTACCGCTAACGAGGGTGCTCGGATTCGCCGCACCCACTTTGGTTCGTTTAGTTGTCGCATATCCCCGGAGTTACTTCAAAATATGCACGGTAGTAGCCCAACCAAATCCACACGCTCGCATGGCGATGGAGAAGGGTCTGCAAATATCAGTACGACTGCTGGTCGTGGAGATGTGTATCATGAAACTGCTCTGATCTGTCTAACTAATATGGGCGACATTATGGTTTTATCAGTCCCTGAATTGAAGAGACAGCTGAATGCTGCTGCAGTGCGGCGGGAAGACATTAAGTAAGTCATAAATCCTGCTACCATTTTAAAATATTATATACTAATGCCATTTCTTTATTTTGCAGTGGAATTTCGTCGCTTTGTTTTACCAACTCTGGGGAAGCCCTGTACATGATGTCTTCCTCCGAATTGCAACGCATTGCATTAGCCACGTCCACAGTGGTGCAACCCACAGGCATTGTTGAAGTAGAACCTTTGGAAACTGAAGAGTCGGAACTGGTTGAAAAGGATGAAGAAAGCGATAAAGAAACAAATACGAATTCTGAAGTTGTCAACACACTGGACGCTAAAGACCCACCAGTCGCTACTATTCGCGCTAAACCTGTAGAAGGAAATCTTGATAGAAGTAGTCTTCATCTAACCAATGGAATATGCAATACTAGTTCACCGAATCAAGCCAATGAGACTATCACCAGCTCCATTGGTGATATTACGGTTGACTCGGTGCGTGACCATTTAAATCTTACTACAACCACGTTGTGTTCCACGACTACAGAGGAGACTGTTGGTGAGTTACGGTGCTTCATAAGATTAACCCCATTTGCTTATGCTTGATTGTCTTGTCTCGCTTTGTTTTGTATATATGTTTCGTTGTGCAATGTTGGCTATCAATTCAGTTATTATATTAATTCAATTCTATTAATTTAATTTTTGATTTTAGATATGCGCACCAATCGACAATAATTGCAGTTACATTTTTGCTAGCTTATAAACCCGGTCCCACCTTATATTTAAAGATTAACATGACTAATATAACACCTTAATATAACTAATAATGACATCTCTGAATACATGTAGGTCGCCTATCAGTGCTTAGCACACAAACAAACAAAGCTACTACTACCGTGAACGTGAACGATATTCCGGATATTAATATTTCCAACTTAAGAGACTTGGCATCGAAAAGGTGAGTTTTTACAAGAAACATTATAACTCTATTAATTATCCTAATTACTTAATAGCAGCAACACGACGGAGACGAGTACTAGTTCGGTAGTAATAAAATCTGTTATTACAAGCATATCACACGAAAAGACGAATGGAGAAAGCGAAAAAGGATCGACAAAGAATACTGCGCCTGAAGAAAGCCAATTTTAATAATTATAAGCAGATGTTCAAGTACTAGAACATGACAATATACAAACTAAAAACATTTTTTAAAATTGGTTTAACAACGTAATACGGAAATGCGTATAAAAAAAGAGAAACACTATCAGAAGATGCTCTCCCAGAAAAATACTTTTTATTATAATTATAGTGCATTATCCTGACCGCAACTGTTTATATTATTTATGTATATGTCTACGTATTTTCACACAGTCACTTCACACATGATTATTGTGGCAAAAATCAATCCAAAAGAAACTATTGCATTTTAAAAAAATATATATATCTGTACACCACGTTATTTTTTAAATCAATATAATTTTAAGAATCCATTAATTACAATCTTTTTGCTTTTACAAGTATTAAAAAGAATTTACATATTTTTTACTTATTACTCTTTAAAGTTGATAAATGTGTGCGCAGCTTGTTACATTATCATGTAAAAACTACGAAAAAATCTTTTCCCTGTTTTCAAATATTATTTTTGTAAATATAAAATTCTGTTTTTATTTAAAGCGTGAATTTTAAACGCTTTGGATACATATATCAATCAATTTCTTTTCCTAAATATTAATATTATAATGAATTGGGGAACAGGTTTTAAAAAGTACAAAGTGAAACAATTATGCCTTATCAACAATGACTAAATTTATATCTGATTTTATAAAGTATTACAGAAACATGTACATCCATAGACTAACATATAAACTGTTTAATATTCATTTAACCAATATATAAGTGATTTTATAAATGAAAATTGCACCGAAGTCAATACCCTGTGCGGACTATTCTTACAATTTATTTTGACAAGCCGTGGGAAATCTGAATGTTTCAGAAATTTTAACAAATATAAAGGGTCTAGAATGCACTGCTAAAATTTTAAATCTATCGGACTAATACTCAAAAATTATGACCTTTGTTAGTTGCGTTGTCTAGGTAATTTACTCTAAGCCTTAGAGTCTAAGGCATAGCAGGTAGATTGAGTTTTTTCGAAACCACTTTTTACAAGTCCGTGTTCATCGGCATTTTTTCACATTTTTCTGCATAAAAAACACGCCCCTGGATTTTTTTTTTATTTTTTAAATTAAAATATTTTTTTTTACGCGAAAATATTAATTTTTAGGCAAAATAACGCATTTTATACCCGTTACACGTAGAGTAAAAGGGTATATTGTATTCGTGCAAAAGAATGTAACAGGTAGAAAAAAGCGTTTCCGACCACATAAAGTATATATATTCTTGATCAGGATCACTAGCCGAGTCGATCTAGCCATGTCCGTCTGTCTGTCTGTCCGTATGAACGCTGAGATCTCGGAAATTATAAAAGCTAGAAGATTGGCATTTTGCATGCATGTTTATTTCAGCCGAGCGCCACGCCCCCTCTAACGCCCATAATCGCCCACTAACGATTTTAAAATGTGTCTGGCGCCCACACCTTTAAAGATTTCCGAGAAGTATAAATGAAATTTTGTTGTGTATATTTATATCTACACACAAAAAAATTTGCTTGGTAAAATTGACAAACAAAGATAGTTACGTAACTATTAAAATAGTTACGTGTATTTTGTTTTTGCTTTGGGTGTGTGTCTTTGCTAATTGTGTGTATTTTGTTGTTGTGGAATAACTATTTACTTAGTAGAATTGACAATTTTGCTGGTTGGGGCCAGTTTGACAATTATTACAGTTGATTTTACCAAGTTTTTTTTTGTGTGTATATTTTTTCAAATCGGACCATTCATTAAAAAGTTATTCGCAATCAAAAAAATGTTATATATCCACTCCCTCGCACTCCCTTTAGCTGAGTGACGGGTATTAGATAGTCGGGACACCAACCCACTATAACGTTCTCGCTTGTTTAGTTTGGAAAATCGTAAAAAAAAAAAACTACAATTTAAAAATTTTGATTCGCGCTTCCAAGGGAACGGTTTTTTTTAATTCCTAAACGAAATGTAAAGCCAAATGGAAATCCGATCATTTTTAGAGGAGGTACAGTGAACACCGCAAAACGCCCTTCTTTTTAAGTGTTCCGGCAATCCCTTTGCCACTAATATATTAGCCAATATTATCGGCTATAAAAATTAGAGAATGTTATTCAAATGACACTTAATAATTATTAATATAAAACAGGTTTTAATTAAATACATCTCATAAGTTTTTATTGATAAAATCGCAAAGTTAGTTGATTTTATAATGCAAAACATTAAAACATTACAGCGGATTTCACTTCGTTTCTTTCTTTGCCCAACGTAACCCAAATCTCATTACGTAAGCAGCTGGCGCAATACTTTAAACGGGAGTGAACGAGAAAGCTAGTGTATACCAAGTGGAATGTCTCTAAGCATCATCCACTATCTCGCTCTATTGCCCCTCGTCTTGCGCTCGATCAAAAGTTGCTGCGCACTTAGAAGCTAACGGCGCTTTTTGCCATTCCGCTGTTTCCTCGTCAGTGGACAGATTTAGAGATCTCAGATTTTCTTCTGCCAAGCGCGCGACCGGTCGATTTTTTCATAGTGGTTAGGAAACCAGTTAAATTCGGGTAAAACAGTAAAATAAATAGTGAAAAAGTTAATTTGAGATTAACTCAACATATTTAAATACATATGCAAAAAATGATGTAAGCCTTTTAAAAATGGGGTAAGTCTTATTCACATTTTTGGATAGAAAATTGTTAAAATTTAAAACGTTTCGGGTTGAGTGTTTTCGGGAAAAGTGTTGCCTTGTAAAGTGAGATATAATTCAGGGGAATAACGGCGATTAAGAGCGTGCTTTTTAATGGTCTCGATTTGCTGGCTTCTGTTTCTCTACATTACACGTAAAAAAAAATCTTTAAAAATTGTACGAGAAAAGGTACTTTTTCCCTGGGAAGAGCTTTCTTTCTTTTTAAAGCAAAAATTCGAATATTTTAGCAAAATAAATCATTTTGGACTTTGAAAGATCGTTAAAAATTTTTAAACGAAAAATTTAAATACGCGCTTCTCAGGGGGCGGTTTTTTTTTTAATTCTTAATCGAAATGTAAAAACAAAATGGAAATTCGATCATTTTTGGCGGAGATACAGTGGGCACTGCAAAACGCCTTTCTTTTTAAGTGTTCCGGCAATCGCTTTGCCATTAATATATTATCGGCTATAAAAATTAGAGAATGTTATTCAAATGACACTTAATAATATACAAAAGGTTTTAATTAAATACATCTTTAAAGTTTTTATTGATAAAATCGCAAAGTTAGTTGATTTTTTAGTGCCAAACATACAGCGGATAACAGTTCGTATTGAAAGTCAAATTATAATTTAATAATAACGTCATTTCATTACGTAAGCAGCTTGCGCTATACTTCAAACGGGAGTGAATGAGAAAGCTAGTGCATACCTAGTGGAATGTCTATCTCGCTCTATTGCCGCTCGTCTTGCGCTCGATCAAAAGTTGCTGCGCACTTAGAAGTTAACGGCGCTTTTTGCCATTCCGCTTTGTCCTCGTCAGTGGACAGATCTAGAGATCTCAGATTTTCTTCTGCCAAGCGCGCGACCGGTCGATTTTTTCATAGTGGTTAGGAAACCAGTTAAAATCGGGTAAAACAGTAAAATAAATAGTGAAAAAGTTAATTTGAGATTAACTCAACATATTTAAATACATATGCAAAAAATGATGTAAGCCTTTTAAAAATGGGGTAAGTCTTATTCACATTTTTGGATAGAAAATTGTTAAAATTTAAAACGTTTCGGGTTGAGTGTTTTCGGGAAAAGTGTTGCCTTGTAAAGTGAGATATAATTCAGGGGAATAACGGCGATTAAGAGCGTGTTTTTTAATGGTCTCGATTTGCTGGCTTCTGTTTCTCTACATTACGCGTAAAAAAAAAATCTTTAAAAATTTTACGAGAAAAGGTACTTTTTTTCGGGTAAATACTGAAACACTAACTGAATAATAATTTTCAAACTTGTCGCATATTTTTCTGCATAAAAAAAGACGATCCCTGGGAAGAGCTTTCTTTCTTTTTATATTAAAATATTTTTTAAAGCAATAATTCGAATATTATAGCAAAATAAATCATTTTGGATATTGAAATGTAAAAACAAAATGGAAATACGATCATTTTTGGCGGAGATACAGTGAGCACTGCAAAACGCCTTTCTTTTTAAGTGTTCCGGCAATCGCTTTGCCATTAATATATTATCGGCTATAAAAATTAGAGAATGTTATTCAAGTGACCCTTAATAATATACAAAAGGTTTTAATTAAATACATCTTTAAAGTTTTTATTGATAAAATCGCAAAGTTAGTTGATTTTTTAGTGCCAAACATACAGCGGATTTCACTTCGTATTGAAAGTCAAATTATAATTTAATAATAACGTCATTTCATTACGTAAGCAGCTTGCGCAATACTTCAAACGGGAGTGAATGAGAAAGCTAGTGCATACCTAGTGGAATGTCTATCTCGCTCTATTGCCGCTCGTCTTGCGCTCGATCAAAAGTTGCTGCGCACTTAGAAGTTAACGGCGCTTTTTGCCATTCCGCTTTGTCCTCGTCAGTGGACAGATCTAGAGATCTCAGATTTTCTTCTGCCAAGCGCGCGACCGGTCGATTTTTTCATAGTGGTTAGGAAACCAGTTAAAATCGGGTAAAACAGTAAAATAAATAGTGAAATAAGTTCAATAAATTTATTCGAAAATCGTTTGTTGGTAAATTTGCAGTTCTGCCGCCGATACTGCCTGTCGCGACGCGTTTGCTATTTGTACACACAAAAAAAACTTGGTAAAATCAACTGCTATAATTGTCAAACAGTCCCCAACCACAAAAATTGTCAGTTCCACTAATTAAATAGGTACTTTCACAAAAACAAATACACACAATTAGCAAAGACACATACCTGACACATACCTATTGACTTGGTAGAATTGACCATTTTTTGTGGTTGGGGACTGTGACAATTTTGTTACCAAGTTTATTTTTTGTGTGTATGTGTATATGTACACACAAAAAAAATTACTATTAAAATTGTCAAACAATCTCCAACCACACAAATTATCAATTCTACCAATTTAATAGGTGTGTGACAATTTTTGTGGTTGGAGACTGACAATTATATTGGTTAATTTTACCAAGTTTTTTTTGTGTGTATGTATGTTTTTGAACATATGTATTTAAATACATATGCAACAAATGATGTAAGCCTTTTAGAAATTGGGTAAGTCTTCTTCACATTTTTAGAAACGTGTATTTTGCATTTACAGATAGTAAAAGTTGTTGAACACGTTTTCGGGTCATTTTTTCCCCCAAAAAAATATTTAACATTAAAAAAAACGACCATGTTCATATTTAAGTATTTCACCATTAAAATTGCCTAGAAAATATCCACACACATTCGCAAGTACTTAACGACCTTATTTACTTATTTCCACGCTTTATTTGCCGTTATATTAGTGTGCTCCCAGAGCGTGATGCGGAAATAAGTAAATAAGGCCGTTATGTACTTGCGAATGTGTGTGGATATTTTCTAGGCAATTTTAATGGTGAAATACTTATGAGCACGGTAGTTCATGTTCATATTTAAGTATTTCACCATTAAAATTGCCTAGAAAATATCCACACATTCGCAAGTACTTAACGGCCTTATTTACTTATTTCCACGCTTTATTTGCCGTTATATTAGTGTGCTCCCAGAGCGTGATGCGGAAATAAGTAAATAAGGCCGTTATGTACTTGCGAATGTGTGTGGATATTTTCTAGGCAATTTTAATGGTGAAATACTTATGAGCACGGTAGTTTCTTTTCTTTCATTCTGTTTTCACTGCCATCCGTCGCGGGGTTTTTGAGTTAAAATATACCATGGGGCGGAAATGCAAAGTTCGATTAAAATAAAATAAAAGGGGGC
The DNA here is from genome assembly GCA_037075285.1 of Drosophila lutescens. Taxonomy (NCBI): domain Eukaryota; kingdom Metazoa; phylum Arthropoda; class Insecta; order Diptera; family Drosophilidae; genus Drosophila; species Drosophila lutescens. The sequence goes on from JBAMCF010000324.1 coordinate 1,286,961, forward strand.
CTTACAACTGTTATAAAATAAAAGCGATAACAAACAAATTATTGTTTGTAATTTAATAATATAAAAATTGTATTATTTTGAAAATTTTTGTCTTAAACTGATTCTTCTTATTCTTAAACTTATTCTACTCGTCCCACTGTACGCGTTGATGGGATAGGGAGTTGGACAATTGCTAACGATCAGAGAGAGGGAATTTGCATAGACGAGGCAAGGGATCATCGACTGCGACTCGCAACGCCATTGTTTTTGTGGACGCGTGTACCCATGTATAAACACATTTAAATATATGTACACAGAGACAATTATACAACGTTTTAGGTGCCGTTTTCATATAAAAACGTGTTAAAAATAAAAATTAAAACGTTTTAAAAATGTAAAGTAAAATTAAATTTGTATGAAGCGTATTACTTTTTAAAATGTTTCACCCCTTATTTTGATTATGAATTAAGCTACGAGTTTAACAAGGTATGACATTCCATATTTGGGCTATTATTTCCATTGCTTCGGCAAAAAAACTGATATTTTGGGGTGGAAAATACGGATGCGAATTTTAGACAAAAAATACATTTTTTATCAGCTATTCAGTCGTAATTTGTACACATGTATAAACACATTTAAATATACATATGCATACAAGTATATTTGCAATTTAAAATTGATATTTTTTATATGTCTATATATAAGAATTATAAATACTTTTTTTAACAGGCCAGTGCATTCTTTTAAAAATTAGGTTTTAAAAATTGTGTTATTTTGAAAATAGTTTTACTTCTATAACTTACCCTACGCGTCCCACTGTACGCGAATATGGGAGACGTAGAGAGAGATGGAGAATTGCTCGCGAGCAGAGAGAGAGAGGGGATCATCGACTCCGACACGCAACGCCATTTGTTTTGTGGGCGCGAGTACACATGCATAATCGCGTTTAAATATACATATACTTGTATACATAAATATTTCCCGAATTACACTGACATTGCCCTGCACATATGGAGACACATACCTAAATACATTTGTACATAGGGCCCATCTTTTTCATAATTTTTATAAATTCTGCTCTTAGAGCACAGACAATGGGCAGCAATAAATAGCTTGATTAAAATGAAAGACAGGGGCATTATTACTGTGATAAAATAAGAGCGACAATAAGCACATTATTCATCTAAAACTTAGCATACGCGTTCCACTGTATGAATTGCCGTTAAGAGTAGAGACAGATTAAGAATCGGTAGCGAATCAGCGCGCACCGCAATTATTGTTGTGAGCGCGTGTACACATGTAAAAACACATTTAAATGCATGTATACAAGTGTGTATATACAGAAGTCAGCAGCCTTTGCTGGATTTTATTGGAAATCGGACAGTGGGCGGCATTAAATAATAAATGGCAAAAAATTGATTCAGAATTAAGCTACGAGTTTAACAAGGTATGACATTTCATATTTGGGCTATTATTTCCTTTGCTCCGGCAAAAAAACTGATATTTTAGGGTGGAAAATACGGATTCGAATTTTAGACAAAAAATGCATTTTGTATCAGTTTTTCAGTCTTAACTTGGAAAAATCAAGGCCGACAGCTAAGCGACCGACTATTTTGAGCAGCTAACAACCTAAACTAACAATCCCCATCAATTTTAAGACAAAAAAAATATCACCAATTTTCGCATTTTTGATAAGGGGTACGATCATAATTTTTTGGAAAAAATGGCAAAAAAATTAAATGTCCAGATTTGAACGCAAATCGATTCAGAAATAAGCTACGAGTTTAACAAGGTATGACATTCCATATTTGGGCTATTATTTTCATTGCTTCGGCAAAAAAAACGGATATTTTGGGGTGGAAAATACGGATGCGAATTTTAGACAAAAAATACATTTTTTATTAGCTTTTCAGTCGTTATTTGTACACATGTATAAACACATTTAAATATACATATATGTATACAAGTATATTTTCAATTTAAAATTTATATTTTTTATATGCCTATATATAAGAATTATAAATGGTTTTTTTAACAGGCCAGTGCATTCTTTTAAAAATTAGGTTTTAAAAATTGTGTTATTTTGAAAATAGTTGTACTTCTAAAAATTACCCTATGCGTCCCACTGTACGCGTTTATGGGAGACGTAGAGAGAGATGGAGAATTGCTCGCGAGCAGAGAGAGAGAGGGGATCATCGACTCCGACACGCAACGCCATTTGTTTTGTGGGCGCGCGTACACATGCATAATCGCGTTTAAATATACATATACTTGTATACATAAATATTTCTACGAGTTTAACAAGGTATGACATTTCATATTTGGGCTATTATTTCCTTTGCTCCGGCAAAAAAACTGATATTTTAGGGTGGAAAATACGGATTCGAATTTTAGACAAAAAATGCATTTTGTATCAATTTTTCAGTCTTAACTTGGAAAAATCAAGGCCGACAGCTAAGCGACCGACTATTTTGAGCAGCTAACAACCTAAACTAACAATCCCCATCAATTTTAAGCAAAAAAAATATCACCAATTTTCGCATTTTTGATAAGGGGTACGATCATAATTTTTTTGGAAAAAATGGCAAAAAAATGAAATGTCCAGATTTGAACGCAAATCGATTCCGAAATAAGCTACGAGTTTAACAAGGTATGACATTCCATATTTGGGCTATTATTTTCATTGCTTCGGCAAAAAAAAACGGATATTTTGGGGTGGAAAATACGGATGCGAATTTTAGACAAAAAATAAATTTTTTATTAGCTTTTCAGTCGTTATTTGTACACATGTATAAACACATTTAAATATACATATATGTATACAAGTATATTTTCAATTTAAAATTTATATTTTTTATATGCCTATATATAAGAATTATAAATGGTTTTTTTAACAGGCCAGTGCATTCTTTTAAAAATTAGGTTTTAAAAATTGTTATTTTGAAAATAGTTGTACTTCTAAAAATTACCCTATGCGTCCCACTGTACGCGTTTATGGGAGACGTAGAGAGAGATGGAGAATTGCTCGCGAGCAGAGAGAGAGAGGGGATCATCGACTCCGACACGCAACGCCATTTGTTTTGTGGGCGCGCGTACACATGCATAATCGCGTTTAAATATACATATACTTGTATACATAAATATTTCCCGAATTACACTGACATTGCCCTGGACATATGGAGACACATACCTAAATACATCTTTTTCATAATTTTTATAAATTCTGCTCTTAGAGCACAGACAATGGGCAGCAATAAATAGCTTGATTAAAATGAAAGACAGGGGCATTATGACTGTGATAAAGTAAGAGCGACAATAAGCACATTATTCATCTAAAACTTAGCATACACGTCCCACTGTATGAATTGCCGTTAAGAGTAGAGAGAGATTAAGAATCGGTAGCGAATCAGCGCGCACCGCAATTATTGTTGTGAGCGCGTGTACACATGTATAAACACATTTAAATATATGTATACAAGTGTGTATATACAGAAGTCAGCAGCCTTTGCTGGATTTTATTGGAAATCGGACAGTGGGCGGCATTAAATAATAAATGGCAAAAAATTGATTCAGAATTAAGCTACGAGTTTAACAAGGTATGACATTTCATATTTGGGCTATTATTTCCTTTGCTCCGGCAAAAAAACTGATATTTTAGGGTGGAAAATACGGATTCGAATTTTAGACAAAAAATGCATTTTGTATCAGTTTTTCAGTCTTAACTTGGAAAAATCAAGGCCGACAGCTAAGCGACCGACTATTTTGAGCAGCTAACAACCTAAACTAACAATCCCCATCAATTTTAAGAAAAAAAAATATCACAAATTTTCGCATTTTTGATAAGGGGTACGATCATAATTTTTTGGAAAAAATGGCAAAAAAATGAAATGTCCAGATTTGAACGCAAATCGATTCAGAAATAAGCTACGAGTTTAACAAGGTATGACATTCCATATTTGGGCTATTATTTTCATTGCTTCGGCAAAAAAAACGAATATTTTGGGGTGGAAAATACGGATGCGAATTTTAGACAAAAAATACATTTTTTATTAGCTTTTCAGTCGTTATTTGTACACATGTATAAACACATTTAAATATACATATATGTATACAAGTATATTTTCAATTTAAAATTTATATTTTTTATATGCCTATATATAAGAATTATAAATGGTTTTTTTAACAGGCCAGTGCATTCTTTTAAAAATTAGGTTTTAAAAATTGTGTTATTTTGAAAATAGTTGTACTTCTAAAAATTACCCTATGCGTCCCACTGTACGCGTTTATGGGAGACGTAGAGAGAGATGGAGAATTGCTCGCGAGCAGAGAGAGAGAGGGGATCATCGACTCCGACACGCAACGCCATTTGTTTTGTGGGCGCGCGTACACATGCATAATCGCGTTTAAATATACATATACTTGTATACATAAATATTTCCCGAATTACACTGACATTGCCCTGCACATATGGAGACACATACCTAAATACATTTGTACATAGGGCCCATCTTTTTCATAATTTTCATAAATTCTGCTCTTAGAGCACAGACAATGGGCGGCAATAAATAGCTTGATTAAAATGAAAGACAGGGGCATTATGACTGTGATAAAGTAAGAGCGACAATAAGCACATTATTCATCTAAAACTTAGCATACACGTCCCACTGTATGAATTGCCGTTAAGAGTAGAGAGAGATTAAGAATCGGTAGCGAATCAGCGCGCACCGCAATTATTGTTGTGAGCGCGTGTACACATGTATAAACACATTTAAATATATGTATACAAGTGTGTATATACAGAAGTCAGCAGCCTTTGCTGGATTTTATTGGAAATCGGACAGTGGGCGGCATTAAATAATAAATGGCAAAAAATTGATTCAGAATTAAGCTACGAGTTTAACAAGGTATGACATTTCATATTTGGGCTATTATTTCCTTTGCTCCGGCAAAAAAACTGATATTTTAGGGTGGAAAATACGGATTCGAATTTTAGACAAAAAATGCATTTTGTATCAGTTTTTCAGTCTTAACTTGGAAAAATCAAGGCCGACAGCTAAGCGACCGACTATTTTGAGCAGCTAACAACCTAAACTAACAATCCCCATCAATTTTAAGAAAAAAAAATATCACAAATTTTCGCATTTTTGATAAGGGGTACGATCATAATTTTTTGGAAAAAATGGCAAAAAAATGAAATGTCCAGATTTGAACGCAAATCGATTCAGAAATAAGCTACGAGTTTAACAAGGTATGACATTCCATATTTGGGCTATTATTTTCATTGCTTCGGCAAAAAAAACGAATATTTTGGGGTGGAAAATACGGATGCGAATTTTAGACAAAAAATACATTTTTTATTAGCTTTTCAGTCGTTATTTGTACACATGTATAAACACATTTAAATATACATATATGTATACAAGTATATTTTCAATTTAAAATTTATATTTTTTATATGCCTATATATAAGAATTATAAATGGTTTTTTTAACAGGCCAGTGCATTCTTTTAAAAATTAGGTTTTAAAAATTGTGTTATTTTGAAAATAGTTGTACTTCTAAAAATTACCCTATGCGTCCCACTGTACGCGTTTATGGGAGACGTAGAGAGAGATGGAGAATTGCTCGCGAGCAGAGAGAGAGAGGGGATCATCGACTCCGACACGCAACGCCATTTGTTTTGTGGGCGCGCGTACACATGCATAATCGCGTTTAAATATACATATACTTGTATACATAAATATTTCTACGAGTTTAACAAGGTATGACATTTCATATTTGGGCTATTATTTCCTTTGCTCCGGCAAAAAAACTGATATTTTAGGGGGGAAAATACGGATTCGAATTTTAGACAAAAAATGCATTTTGTATCAATTTTTCAGTCTTAACTTGGAAAAATCAAGGCCGACAGCTAAGCGACCGACTATTTTGAGCAGCTAACAACCTAAACTAACAATCCCCATCAATTTTAAGCAAAAAAAAATATCACCAATTTTCGCATTTTTGATAAGGGGTACGATCATAATTTTTTTGGAAAAAATGGCAAAAAAATGAAATGTCCAGATTTGAACGCAAATCGATTCCGAAATAAGCTACGAGTTTAACAAGGTATGACATTCCATATTTGGGCTATTATTTTCATTGCTTCGGCAAAAAAAAACGGATATTTTGGGGTGGAAAATACGGATGCGAATTTTAGACAAAAAATAAATTTTTTATTAGCTTTTCAGTCGTTATTTGTACACATGTATAAACACATTTAAATATACATATATGTATACAAGTATATTTTCAATTTAAAATTTATATTTTTTATATGCCTATATATAAGAATTATAAATGGTTTTTTTAACAGGCCAGTGCATTCTTTTAAAAATTAGGTTTTAAAAATTGTTATTTTGAAAATAGTTGTACTTCTAAAAATTACCCTATGCGTCCCACTGTACGCGTTTATGGGAGACGTAGAGAGAGATGGAGAATTGCTCGCGAGCAGAGAGAGAGAGGGGATCATCGACTCCGACACGCAACGCCATTTGTTTTGTGGGCGCGCGTACACATGCATAATCGCGTTTAAATATACATATACTTGTATACATAAATATTTCCCGAATTACACTGACATTGCCCTGCACATATGGAGACACATACCTAAATACATTTGTACATAGGGCCCATCTTTTTCATAATTTTCATAAATTCTGCTCTTAGAGCACAGACAATGGGCGGCAATAAATAGCTTGATTAAAATGAAAGACAGGGGCATTATGACTGTGATAAAGTAAGAGCGACAATAAGCACATTATTCATCTAAAACTTAGCATACACGTCCCACTGTATGAATTGCCGTTAAGAGTAGAGAGAGATTAAGAATCGGTAGCGAATCAGCGCGCACCGCAATTATTGTTGTGAGCGCGTGTACACATGTATAAACACATTTAAATATATGTATACAAGTGTGTATATACAGAAGTCAGCAGCCTTTGCTGGATTTTATTGGAAATCGGACAGTGGGCGGCATTAAATAATAAATGGCAAAAAATTGATTCAGAATTAAGCTACGAGTTTAACAAGGTATGACATTTCATATTTGGGCTATTATTTCCTTTGCTCCGGCAAAAAAACTGATATTTTAGGGTGGAAAATACGGATTCGAATTTTAGACAAAAAATGCATTTTGTATCAGTTTTTCAGTCTTAACTTGGAAAAATCAAGGCCGACAGCTAAGCGACCGACTATTTTGAGCAGCTAACAACCTAAACTAACAATCCCCATCAATTTTAAGAAAAAAAAATATCACAAATTTTCGCATTTTTGATAAGGGGTACGATCATAATTTTTTGGAAAAAATGGCAAAAAAATGAAATGTCCAGATTTGAACGCAAATCGATTCAGAAATAAGCTACGAGTTTAACAAGGTATGACATTCCATATTTGGGCTATTATTTTCATTGCTTCGGCAAAAAAAACGAATATTTTGGGGTGGAAAATACGGATGCGAATTTTAGACAAAAATACATTTTTTTTAGCTTTTCAGTCGTTATTTGTACAATGTATAAACACATTTAAATATACATAATTATACAAGTATATTTTCAATAAATTTATATTTTTATATGCCTATATAAAATGGTTTTTTTAACAGGCTAGTGCATTTTTAAAAATTAGGTTTAAAATTGTGATATTTTGAAAATATTCGAATCCGTATTTTCCACCCTAAAATATCAGTTTTTTTGCCGAAGCAAAGGAAATAATAGCCCAAATATGAAATGTCATACCTTGTTAAACTCGTAGCTTAATTCTGAATCAATTTTTTGCCATTTATTATTTAATGCCGCCCACTGTCCGATTTCCAATAAAATCCAGCAAACTACTGACTTCTGTATATACACACTTGTATACATATATTTAAATGTGTTTATACATGTGTACACGCGCTCACAACAATAATTGCGGTGTGCGCTGATTCGCTACCGATTCTTAATCTCTCTCTGCTTAACGGCAATTCATACAGTGGGACGTGTATGCTGTTGATGAATAATGTGCTTGTTTTCGCTCTTACTTTATCACAGTCATAATGCCCCTGTCTTTCATTTTAATCAAGCTATTTATTGCCGCCCATTATCTGTGCTCTAAGAGCAGGGTTTATAAAAATTTTGAAAAAGATGGGCTTTATGTACAAATGTATTTAGGTATGTGTCTCCATATGTGCAGGGCAATGTCAGTGTAATTCGGGAAATATTTATATATACAAGTATATGTATATTTAAACGCGATTATGCATGTGTACGCGCGCCCACAAAACAAATGGCGTTGCATGTCGGAGTCGATGATCCCCTCTCTCTCTCTGCTCGCGAGCAATTCTCCATCTCTCTCTACGTCTCCCATAAACGCGTACAGTGGGACGCATAGGGTAATTTTTAGAAGTACAACTATTTTCAAAATAACACAATTTTTAAAACCTAATTTTTAAAAGAATGCACTGGTCTGTTAAAAAAACCATTTATAATTCTTATATATAGGCATATAAAAAATATAAATTTTAAATTGAAAATATACTTGTATACATATATGTATATTTAAATGTGTTTATACATGTGTACAAATAACGACTGAAAAGCTAATAAAAATGTATTTTTTCTAAAATTCGCATCCGTATTTTCCACCCCAAAATATTCGTTTTTTTTGCCGAAGCAATGAAAATAATAGCCCAAATATGGAATGTCATACCTTGTTAAACTCGTAGCTTATTTCGGAATCGATTTGCGTTCAAATCTGGACATTTCATTTTTTTGCCATTTTTTCAAAAAATTATGATCGTACCCCTTATCAAAAATGCGAAATTTGTGATATTTTTTTTGCTTAAAATTGATGGGGATTGTTAGTTTAGGTTGTTAGCTGCTCAAAATAGTCGGTCGCTTAGCTGTCGTAGCATTTTTCCAAGTTAAGACTGAAAAATTGATACAAAATGCATTTTTTTGTCTAAAATTCGAATCCGTATTTTTCCACCCTAAAATATCAGTTTTTTGCCGGAGCAAAGGAAATAATAGCCCAAATATGAAATGTCATACCTTGTTAAACTCGTAGAAATATTTATGTATACAAGTATATGTATATTTAAACGCGATTATGCATGTGTACGCGCGCCCACAAAACAAATGGCGTTGCGTGTCGGAGTCGATGATCCCCTCTCTCTCTCTGCTCGCGAGCAATACTCCATCTCTCTACGTCTCCCATAAACGCGTACAGTGGGACGCATAGGGTAATTTTTAAGAAGACAAGTATTTTCAAAATAACACAATTTTTAAAACCTAATTTTTTAAAAGAATACTATTTTATATTAAAATAAAATTTTATAGTGTATATAGAGCATATAAAAATATAAATTTTAAATTGAAAATATACTTGTATACATATATGTATATTTAAATGTGTTTATACATGTACAAAAAAGCGACTGAAAAGCTAATAAAAAATGTATTTTTTGTCTAAAACTCGCATCCGTATTTTCCACCCCAAAATATTCGCTTTTTGCCGAAGCAATAATGTAAGCCCAAATATGGAATGTCGCACTTGTTAAACCGTAGCTTATTTCTGAATCGATTTGCGTTCAAATCTGGACATTTCATTTTTTGCCATTTTTTTCAAAAATATGATCGTACCATATCAAAAATGCGAAAATTTGTGATTTTTTTCTTAAAATTGATGGGGATTGTTAGTTTAGGTTGTTAGCTACCGTAGTCGGTCATAGCTGTCGGCCTTGATTTTTCAAAGTTAGACTGAAAAACTACGTCATATTTTGTCTAAAATTCGAATCCGTATTTTCCACTAAAATATCAGTTTTTTTGCCGGAGCAAAATAATAGCCCAAATATGAAATGTCATACCTTGTTAAACTCGTAGCTTAATTCTGAATCAATTTTTTGCCATTTATTATTTAATGCCGCCCACTGTCCGATTTCCAATAAAATCCAGCAAAGGCTGCTGACTTCTGTATACACTTGTATACATATATTTAAATGTGTTTATACATGTGTACACGCGCTCACAACAATAATAGCGGTGCGCTTTGATTCGCTACCGATTCTTAATCTCTCTCTACTCTTAACGGCAATTCATACAGTGGGACGTGTATGCTAAGTTTTAGATGAATAATGTGCTTATTGTCGCTCTTACTTTATCACAGTCATAATGCCCCTGTCTTTCATTTTAATCAAGCTATTTATTGCTGCCCATTGTCTGTGCTCTAAGAGCAGAATTTATAAAAATTATGAAAAAGATGTATTTAGGTATGTGTCTCCATATGTCCAGGGCAATGTCAGTGTAATTCGGGAAATATTTATGTATACAAGTATATGTATATTTAAACGCGATTATGCATGTGTACGCGCGCCCACAAAACAAATGGCGTTGCTGTCGGAGTCGATGATCCCCCTCTCTCTGCTCGCGAGCAATTCTCCATCTCTCTCTACGTCTCCCCATAAACGCGTACAGTGGGACGCATAGGGTAATTTCAAGAAGTACAACTATTTTCAAAATAACACAATTTTAAAACCTAATTTTTAAAAGAATGCACTGGCCTGTTAAAAAAACCATTTATAATTCTTATATATAGGCATATAAAAAATATAAATTTTAAATTGAAAAAATATACTTGTATACATATATGTATATTTAAATGTGTTTATACATGTGTACAAATAACGACTGAAAAGCTAATAAAAAATGTATTTTTTGTCTAAAATTCGCATCCGTATTTTCCACCCCAAAATATCCGTTTTTTTTGCCGAAGCAATGAAAATAATAGCCCAAATATGGAATGTCATACCTTGTTAAACTCTATGAATCGATTTGCGTTCAAATCTGGACATTTCATTTTTTTGCCATTTTTCCAAAAATTGTGATCATACAATTTTTATCATAAATGCGAAAATTGGTGATATTTTTTTCTTAAAATTGATGGGGATTGTTAGTTTAGTTGTTAGCTGCTCAAAATAGTCGGTCGCTTAGCTGTCGGCCTTGATTTTCCAAGTTAAGACTGAAAAATTGATACAAAATGCATTTTTTGTCTAAAATTCGAATCGTATTTTCCACCCTAAAATATCAGTTTTTTTGCCGGAGCAAAGAAATAAT